>CM051238.1:443586404-444910122 GCA_027917425.1 Gastrophryne carolinensis | reverse complement strand
TCTCCACACCACAGAAGTACGAGGCCTCGATGGGGGAGCTTCACGCGACTGCCTGCTGCCGGGAAGATATTCGGCCCTGCTGGCTGTGGCCTGCCTTCTCTGTCTGGACTGTCCTCTGCCTCTGGACTGTCCTCTGCCTCTTGCTGCCTTATTCGGTGATGCGCAGACCGCATCTCCACTGCTTTCCCCGCTGGACATCACCCCTGTCCAAGTGGGGTCGGTCATTTCGTCGTCCGCCACCTCCTCTTCCACTTCCTCTCTCTGCTCCTCCTCCTGCCCACTGGACATTCCAACAGCCTCCCTTGATGGCAACTGCGTCTCATCATCATCGCTCATGATAGCAGATGCTGGTTCCGGGTCCACATCACTAGGAGATGGCGGATACTCAAGTGTTTGGGCATCACTACAAACAAATTCCTCTGCTAGCTCCTGGGATTCTTGCAGCACATCTGGAAAAGGACCCGAAAAGAGGTCCTGGGAGGGGTCAAGGGTGGGCTTACTCTGTTGGCCAGGTTGGGAGGAAGGAGGGTCAGAGTGAGACTGTGTGGATGACTGGGTGGTGGACAAGTGACTGGAAGCGTTATCGGCCATCCATTGCACCACCTGTTCACGCTGCTCAGGCCTCAACAGAGGTGTACCCCGCCCCCCGCTTAACTGTCCCATAAAGGCAGGGAAGCTGGATGAGCGTAATGCTGGCTGCCCCTCACCAGCACGCATTGTATCCCCACTGGCTTCAACGCGGTTCGTGCCCCCACCAGCATTTCCGCGCCCCCGTCCTCGTCCACGTCTCTTTGCGCTAGCCCTCCGCATTTCAGACGTTTTACTTTTTTGGCCACGCGTTATGCCAAATATATATATATATTTTTAGGAGAACACCTGGCTATACAGCCGTATACTGCCAGAAGGTGAAATGGTGCCTATACGCACTGGGTATATAACAGGGTTTTGTTGGCACAGAGGACACAAAACAGTAGTGCCAAATATATATATATCTTTTAGGAGAACACCTGGCTATACAGCCGTATACTGCCAGAAGGTGAAATGGTGCCTATACGCACTGGGTATATAACAGGGTTTTGTTGGCACAGAGGACACAAAACAGTAGTGCCAAATATAAATATATTTTTTAGGAGAACACATGGCTATACAGCCGTATACTGCCAGAAGGTGAAATGGTGCCTATACGCACTGGGTACAGTATATAACAGGGTTTTGTTGGCACAGAGGACACAAAACAGTAGTGCCAAATATATATATATTTTTTAGGAGAACACCTGGCTATACAGCCGTATACTGCCAGAAGGTGAAATGGTGCCTATACGCACTGGGTATATAACAGGGTTTTGTTGGCACAGAGGACACAAAACAGTAGTGCCAAATATATATATATTTTTTAGGAGAACACATGGCTATACAGCCGTATACTGCCAGAATGTGAAATGGTGCCTATACGCACTGGGTACAGTATATAACAGGGTTTTGTTGGCACAGAGAACACAAAACAGTAGTGCCAAATATATATATATATCTTTTAGGAGAACACCTGGCTATACAGCCGTATACTGCCAGAAGGTGAAATGGTGCCTATACGCACTGGGTATATAACAGGGTTTTGTTGGCACAGAGGACACAAAACAGTAGTGCCAAATATATATATATTTTTTAGGAAAACCCCTTGGTGTACAGCCGTATACTGGCAGAAGGTGAAATGGTGCCTATACGCACTGGGTACAGTATATAACAGGGTTTTGTTGGCACAGAGGACACAAAACAGTAGTGCCAAATATATATATATTTTTTAGGAGAACACCTGGCTATACAGCCGTATACTGCCAGAAGGTGAAATGGTGCCTATACGCACTGGGTACAGTATATAACAGGGTTTTGTTGGCACAGAGGACACAAAACAGTAGTGCCAAATATATATATATTTTTTAGGAGAACACCTGGCTATACAGCCGTATACTGCCAGAAGGTGAAATGGTGCCTATACGCACCGGGTATATAACAGGGTTTTGTTGGCACAGAGGACACAAAACAGTAGTGCCAAATATAGTTTTGTATATAGGTGCTAATACACCACTGAAGTCTTTCTGTCCCTATTCCAGCAGCAGCAGCTACCCCTCACTAAAGCAGCCGTTTTGTGCAGAGTGTATATAGTTTTGTATATAGGTGCTAATACACCACTGAAGTCTTTCTGTCCCTATTCCAGCAGCAGCAGCTACCCCTCACTAAAGCAGCCGTTGTGTGCAGTGTGTATATAGCTAGAATGAGCTATATACCGTTCAGCATAGTAGCCCTAATAAGGGCTCTCAATGACTCTCCTGTCTTCTGGTAGCTGGTATATATGGTGTGGTAAATGCGATATTCTGAGCTTCTGGGGCCCTGCCTGCCTACATACAGCTGCAGCCTGTCTTTCCCTGCTCTTAACGTCTATCCCTCACTAAGTTCAAGCTGCTAATGCTGACGAAGAGGAAGTGCTGAGTTTTGTAGATTCGAGGTCACATGGTTTTTCCAGCCAATGCGTCTAGAGGCCGTTCTTGCGATGCCAGCGTCCTCCCAGGACCTGTCCCACCCCCCCTGCATGGTGATTGGTGTAAAAAACGCGCCAGGGAAGGTGGGAGGGGAAACGAATTGTAAGTGCGCCATCGCCGCTGCCTCCCGTGCGTCACTCTTAGCGTGTGCGCGCTGGCCATTCACAGACAGACGGCGCGGGCGCACGCACGTCTAGAGGGGCGCGCGGGAGGCGGCGGCAGTGGAAGCGGCGGCGGATCAGGTAAGGAGTTTGGGGTTTTTTGGGGGGTTTCACCCCGCGGGACATCCCGATCTCGGATGTCCCGCGGTGAGTGAGGTGATCGGCCCGGGAATCTTATAGATTCCCGGGCTGATCACCCCTGGGTGTTGGTCCACTTTAAGCAAACCCTGATGAGGAACCTGAGGAGGACATCATTGAGTTTTGAGAACACTTTTAAAGGCTTGGAGTGATGGAGAGTGACAGATTTAGCGGCCAGCATGGTGGCAGAAGGGGAAAGTATGGAGGCAAATGTGCTCGGGGTAGACCACTTGCGCTGCAGGCTATCTTCTCAGGAGGTAGTGGAAGAGGGTCCCTGGAGATGGCGGCGGTGGCAACGGCAGCAGCAGTGAGTTATTGCGGACCGTTGGTAGGAAAAATCAGCTACTCGGCGATGTGCGAGTTTTTCATCAAGCATCCGCAGGAGGTTAACATGACTATATGAAAGATATGTAGGCAGAAGGCGAAATGTGGCCAGGGTCCCAATGTTGGACCCACAGCCCTGCATCGACATTTGCAGCGTCACCATAAAGCGGCCTGGGAGAGTTGGCTCCAAAGTGGTGGTCCAGCCTGCTGCATTACCCAGTGGCACGCCGCTCTCTGTTCCAGCCAGCCAAGGCTCCACCACCTTTTCTGTGTGTCATACCCATCCTCTGTTGCTCCAGATGCTCCTCCTCCTCTTAATCTGAGTCAGTCATTCCGCCAGCAATCCACTGGCCAAGCCATGTCCAAGAGACAACAGTATGTGCCCACTCATCCAACGCGCAGAAGCTAAATGTGCTCCTGTATAAGTTGCTGGTGCTGCAGTCCCCCCATTTTGAGTTGGTGGACCTTTCAGAACTGATGGCTTGTGCCGAGCCGAGGTGGAGAGTCCCATGCTGTCATTTCTTTGAGAAGAAGGCAGTACCAGCCCTGTACAATTTTGTTGAACAGAAGGTGGGCCAGTCCTTTAGCCTGTCAGTGTGTACTAAAGTGCACAGCAGTGCCTACGTCTGGAGATGTAACTATGGTCAGGGACAATACATATCCTTTAAGGACCACTGGGTGATTGTGGTTCCTGCACAACCACAACAGCAACTTGGACAGGTCCCTCCACTGTGGCCTCCACGCTCCTAGGCCTTTGTGCCTGTGACAGTGCACTTGCACTTAGCAATGTTGTCACAGAAAAAAGTGGCTAATTGTCCGCTACATATTAATACTTAACATTTATCTTATTTGAACATATTTATAACAATAACATATACCGTAGTTTTCACCCTATAAGACGCACCTAGGATTTGGGGGAGAAAAATAAGAAAAAAAATATTTTAAACCAAAAACCCACCATTAAAGACAGTGTGGCATTTCCCTTTCCCATTGGCCGTGTGGGATCCCCTATTCCATAGACAGTGTAGCATGCCCCCATCCCATTCCCTGTATACCCAGTGTGGCATCCTCCTCCCATTTCCTATATAGGCAGTGTGGCATTCTCCCCCCTCCCATTCCCATATAGGCAGTGTACACCCCATTATCATAAGCAGGCATATCATATGTGGCATTCCCCCCTCTGATTGTCCATTGGCTGTGTGGCATCCCCCTCCCCCCATTAGTATAGGCTGTGTGGCATCCCCCTCTCCCCCCATAGGCTATGTGGCATCCCCCTCTCCCCCCATAGGCTGTGTGGCATTCTTCCTCCCCCCATTAGTATAGGCTGTGTGGCATCCCCCTCTTCCCCCATAGGCTGTGTGGCATCCCCCTCCCCCCATTGTATAGGCTGCGTGGCATCCCCCTCTCCCCCCATAGGCTGTGTGGCATCCCCCTCTCCCCCCATAGGCTGTGTGGCATCCCCTCTCCCCCATTAGTATAGGCTGTGTGGCATCCCCCTCTCCCCCCATTTCTATAGGCTGTGTGGCATCCCCCTCTCCCCCCATTTCTATATGCTGTGTGGCATCCCCTCTCCCCCCATTTGTATAGGCTGTTTGGCATCCCCCTCTTCCCCCATAGGCTGTGTGGCATCTCCCTCTCCCCCCATAGGCTGTGTGGCATCCCCCTCTCCCCCCATTTGTATAGGCTGTGTGGCATCCCCTCTCCCCCCCATTTGTATAGGCTGTGTGGCATCCCCCTCTCCCCCCATAGGCTGTGTGGCATTCCCCCTCCCCCCATTTGTATAGGCTGTGTGGCATCTCCCTCTCCCCCCCATAGGCTGTGTGGCATTCCCCCTCCCCACAATTAGTATAGGCTGTGTGGCATCCCCCTCTCCCCGATAGGCTGTGTGGCATCCCTCTCCCCCCATTTGTATAGGCTGTGTGGCATCCCCCTCTCCCCCCCATAGGCTGCATTTAAGTTGCTCATCCCAGCTGATTTCCTATCCCTGGAGCAGCCCAATCTGTTATACCCTACTTTGTGAAACCCCCTGGGATCACTGGCATACCCACTATGCAAGCAATTCCACCTCCCCTGGTTTGGCCGTTAACTCAAACTGGCAATCCCACAGTGCATTCATCAGTTCCAAGAAAGTAATGAACAAGGGGGGGAAACACACAGGAACATCCAACATCAGGTGACTCTAGATTCGTTTAGACTCTGGTCAGGATATAATGGGGTTTGGTGCTCTTTAATGTAGACCAAAACTAGACTTTTGGTCCAAATAGCATGGTCCTTAGGGGGCATTCGTATTTGGGAAGTCCCTCGTTGATATGATGCGACTCTTCACCACAAAGGGGACCCCTGGGACCACATACACCCGGAGCCGGTCCTGATTGCCACTCACCACAGTAGCAATGAATGGAGAAGGCGGGGCTTTAAAGCTAAAACAAGCAGTAATAGTGGGGAGCAGAGTGAAACGGGAGCAGGAAAATTGCCAAAACATACTCCTCATGGGGGGAACAATTCAGGGAATGATAGTTAAAATTAGGGTTTTGGTCAACTTTAAATAGCATTCACGCAATTCCAAGAGGATATCAGGTGAATCTTTATTTTTCTTCTAATTCCTATAATGTCTAGCCATAGTTGAATGAATTTCCAGTACGCCCTCTGCTCTGCATGCCTGTCCCAAGCTTTGTTAAGAATATGAATGTCTGAGTGGATCATTGGACTAATGGGGCAGAAGTGAGAGGCCTAATTACCGTAAGTTGCTCATACTCATTAGAGTGGTGACCACACTAACCACCCTCTGTTGATAGGTAATTTTTCAGCGCTTTGCACTGTGATTTTTGCAGGAATGTCCTGGAATTTCCAAGAAAATCATATACTGTTCTTTTTTTGGGCTTTAACATAAAATATCCTTTTTGCCATTTTTTAGTGTTTCTCAATATTTTTGGGGTGAAATATGTGGGTAAAAAAATTGAAATTTATTTTTTTACATTTGTAGAATTTTTCAAATAGAAATTGTACATTTTTAATGAAAATTATATTGTGTCTAATAGTCTTATTCCTCAACAGTTTACAACAGTACCACATAGGTATCTGTAGACATCCGTTCCTGTCCATGAGACTCCAAAAAGATAAGAGCACAGTATCAAGGATTAAACCCTTACAAATTAAAAAAAAAATGGTGTGGCCCCTCCTTTCTAGCAAAACCACCATGGGTTCCAGCTAAGGAGGCTGATATACCAGGGAGGCCAAGTGGCTGGCCCCTGGCCCTGAAGGTTACCAACCCAAATATATATATATATATATATATATATATATATATATATATATATATATATATGTGTGAGCAATCCCCTTTTGGGTTTCTTCAGGTGTGGGACATGTTGTGGTTGCAAAGTTGGAAAGAAATTAAATAAGTCTATGTCTACTTTTTATGTGACAGGTATGACCACTTCAATGAAAATAAAACATCCTATAACCTGTAGTACCAAATTCGTGGTCTACGCCATATGGTGCCCTTGTGATTTAATCTATATCGGAAGGACCACTAGATTTTTAAAGACACGCATTAGAGAACATGTCTATAACATTAGGAAGGGGTATGAAGGGCATAGCCTGTCAGCCCACTATAAGAAATTTCATGCCTCGGATCCTAGTTCCCTTTCGTTTATGGGTATAGATAGAGTTAGGGCACACTGGCGAGGGAATAACATGGAGAGGGATCTCTCTCAGTTGGAGAGCCGTTGGATCTTTGAGTTAGATACTTTGTCACCTCGAGGCCTCAATATTGAGTACGATTTAAATTGTTTTATTGATGATTCCTGATTTTTAACTGCAATTTTGTGTATATGTTGAGATAATTGATATTGTTTCACGTTTAAATATTGGTGTTTTTTAAATGCATTTATGGAGTGTTGTTTTTATTGACTCTCACCTAGAGGACTAATTTGGCCATATACAAGTATGAGTGTTACAACCGGATGAAACCAATGAAGCGTGGACCCACTGGAACTGCGGAACTGTTGGTGAGTACCGCGTCAGGGAAGCGGGGTCTAAGGAGCCACCGGTTTTCACCAGAGCCCGCCGCGAAGCAGGTTGGTCTTGTGCGGCTGATGACTCCCAGGTCGCTACCCCCCAACGGCGGCACAGTTCCACAATTTGCCGAGGTATTGTACAGCAGAGATAAACGATGGTCACGGTGAGTAGCCAGATTCAGGGCAGGCAGCGAGGGTTCAGCAGCGAGTAGACAAGCCGAGGTCGGGACAGGCAGCGGAGGTTCACAGACGAAGAGACAGACCGAGATCGGGACAGGCAGCGGAGGTTCGTGGTCAAAAGGTAAGCCGAGGTCATACACGAAAAAGTCACAGATTAAACTACAGACAATCACGGAAACACACCGATAATCCGGCAAAGGGAGGAAGGGCTGGCCAGAATAAAAAGGAAGTGATATTACCGGATTGGACGGCCGGACACCAATTAGAGATGCACTGGCCCTTTAAATTCCACAGTATTGCAGCGCGCGCCCCCTAGTGGCCGGGGACGTGCGCGCAGGAGAGGCAAGGAGGAAGAAGGAAGTGAGGGAGCCGCCCGCAGCCACGCCGGACGGAGGGCAGGACACCAGGTAAGCGAGGGGCGCTGCCAGGAAGGGACACAGCGCTCGGGCTAGGGGAGACCCGGCGGGGAAAGCCGCGGGGAGGAAGCGCGGCTCTCGCCCCGGGAGAGGGACGGCTGGAAGCGCCATGAGGCGTCTCCGCAGTGCTAGCCCTAACAGTACCCCCCCCTTAGGTCTCCCCCTCTTCTTAGGACCAAGGAAGTCCGAAATAAGGGTCCGATCAAGGATGTTTTCTTCCGGTTCCCAGGATCTCTCCTCAGGGCCGTAGCCCTCCCAATCCACCAAGAAATAGCGTCTTCCTCTGGAGATCTTCGAAGCAAGTATCTCTTTGACCGTAAAGGTATCTTCAGTACCTGCGACTGGCTTAGGTTCCAATAATTTGGGAGAAAAACGATTAACAGTCACCGGTTTGAGCAGAGAGACATGGAAGGAATTGGTTATGCGAAGAGAGGGTGGCAGATGCAGCTTGTAACAGGCAGGGTTGATACGTTGTTGGATCTTAAAAGGTCCCAAGAAGCGAGGACCAAGTTTGTAACTGGGGATTTTAAAACGAATATACTTGGCCGAAAGCCATACCCTATCCCCCGGAGAGTATAAAGGAGGAGTCCTTCTCTTCTTATCAGCCTGGATTTTCATACGAGACACGGCTTGTTCCAGTGAATGCTGTGTTTCACGCCAGATGGAAGAAAACTGGTGCGAAAGGTCATCGACCGCAGGTACCGCGGAGGGCGTTGGTAAAGGCAGAGGAGGAAGGAGATGACGACCATAGACTATAAAGAAAGGGGATTTTCCGGTGGATTCAGAGTCCTTAAAGTTATAAGAAAACTCTGCCCAGGGCAGCAGGTCCACCCAGTCATCCTGGCGAGTGGAAACAAAATGGCGTAGATACAGCCCCAAAGTTTGATTTACCCTCTCCACTTGGCCATTGGATTGGGGATGATACGAGGAAGAAAAGTCCAATTTCACCTTTAATTGATTACAGAGAGCCCTCCAGAATTTCGATACGAATTGAACTCCCCTGTCGGAGACAATGTGGGTTGGGAGCCCATGTAGACGGAAGATGTGTTTAAGGAAATTCTTAGCCAATAGGGGAGCAGAAGGTAATCCAGGCAACGGAATGAAATGCGCCATCTTCGAAAATCGGTCCACCACTACCCAGATGACGGTATTGCCCTGTGAAGGCGGAAGATCAGTGATAAAATCCATGGCGATGTGAGACCAGGGGATGTCCGGAATGGGAAGTGGTTGGAGAAGACCTGCAGGACGTTGACGAGGGGTCTTGTTGCGCGCGCACGAGGTGCAGGCTTGTACGAATTCAGCGGCATCTTTTGCTAACGTGGGCCACCAGTAGTATCTGGAGATGATGGCGCAGGTCTTCTTGATTCCAGGGTGACCAGCAGTATGGGAGGCATGACCCCATTTTAGTATTAAAAGGCGACGAGAGACAGGTACGAAAGTCCTCCCCGGAGGACCTGATTCTAGAGCAGCGGGAGCAGAGTGAACCAGACGATCGGGTGGAATTATAAACTGCGGAGAAGAGACCTTATCCGAGACATCCGAGGAACGGGAGAGAGCGTCTGCCCTGATGTTTTTTGCAGCTGGACGGAAGTGGATCTGGAAATTAAAGCGTGCAAAGAAGAGTGACCAACGGGCCTGACGAGGGTTTAAGCGTTGTGCGGATTCCAGATAAGAGAGGTTCTTGTGGTCAGTGAAAATGGAAATTGGGAAGATAGATCCCTCGAGGAGATGTCTCCATTCTTCCAGCGCCAATTTGATGGCTAATAACTCTCTATCTCCAATGGTGTAGTTCCTCTCGGCAGGAGAGAAGGTTTTAGAAAAGAATCCGCAAGTTCGAGCTTTGCCGGACGAGGATCGTTGCGTAAGTACTGCTCCAGCTCCGACGGAAGAGGCATCCACCTCAAGAGCGAAAGGACGAGACGGGTCAGGTCTGGAAAGTACCGGTGCCGAGGCGAAGGCCTTCTTTAATGCAAGAAAGGCTGCTTCAGCCTGCGGAGACCATGCCTTGGGATTGGCTCCTTTTTTGGTGAGGGCCACGATGGGGGCTACTGTCGTGGAGAAGTGTAAAATGAACTGGCGGTAATAGTTCGCGAACCCCAAGAATCGCTGGATTGCACGAAGACCGACTGGTCGAGGCCATTCAAGGACCGCCTTTAACTTGGCAGGATCCATCTGGAGACCTTGAGCAGAAACTATGTACCCCAAAAAAGGTAATGCGGTTTGATGAAAAAGGCATTTCTCGAGCTTAGCATAAAGATGGTGTTGCAGTAAACGAGACAAGACTTGTCTGACGTGCTGATGATGTTCCTCGATGGACGAGGAGAAGATGAGAATGTCGTCAAGATAGACCACAACACAGGTGTACAACAGGTCCCGAAAAATGTCGTTAACGAACTCCTGAAAAACTGCGGGGGCATTGCAGAGGCCGAAGGGCATAACGAGATACTCAAAATGACCGTCTCGCGTGTTGAAGGCCGTCTTCCATTCATCACCCTCTCGAATGCGGACTAAGTTATAGGCGCCTCTCAGATCCAATTTTGAAAAAATCTTAGCTCCGCGAAGACGATCAAAAAGTTCGGAGATCAAGGGCAATGGGTAACGGTTTTTTACCGTAATTTTATTGAGGCCCCGGTAATCGATGCAGGGCCGAAGAGACCCGTCCTTTTTCTGTACAAAGAAGAAGCCCGCTCCAGCTGGGGAAGAGGATTTCCTAATGAACCCCTTTTGTAAATTCTCCCGAATATATTCCGACATTGCTTGGGTTTCAGGGACAGACAGCGGATAGATGCGTCCGCGAGGAGGAGTGGCGCCAGGTAGGAGATCAATCGGGCAATCGTAAGGGCGATGAGGCGGAAGTGACTCAGCTTGCCTCTTGCTAAATACGACGGAAAAAGACCGATAAACTTCAGGTAGACCCGGTAATGCAGACGTGGGAGCTGTAATTTGGACTGGCAAAGACGTAAGGCAGTTCTTAACACATGTTGCGCCCCAGGACTTGATGTCCCCAGTGGACCAATCCAGGGTAGGGTTATGGTGCTGGAGCCAGGGAAGCCCCAAGAGAAGCGGCGAGGTACAGTGGGGTAATACGAAAAATTCCAGAAATTCCTGATGGAAGAGGCCGATCTTCAGTAGTAGAGATTTGGTGCGGTAGCGCACCATGCAGTTCAATCTGTCCCCATTAACGGCCGCGACAAATAGTGGCTTGGCCAAACGGTAGACAGCTATATCATACTTAGTGACCAAGGAGGCCTCGATGAAGTTGCCCGCCGAACCAGAGTCCAAGAAGGCCGGTAAGTTCAGGACGGAAGTGGAGCCCAAGTGAAGTTGTGCTGGCACAGTGAACCTAGGAGAGGAAGCACAGACACCCAGAGACGCCTCTCCAATCGATTCTAGGTGCGCCCGTTTCCCTGGCGTGGTGGGCGGATTGGGCAATTTTTCAAAAAATGTTCTGGGCTGGCGCAGTATAGACAAAGTCTTTCGAGTCTCCGGCGCGACCTTTCCTGGGGAGTCAAGCGAGTATGGTCCACTTGCATGACTTCTTCAGACGGAGACGAAAGCGTAGACTGAGGGTTCTGAAACGTAGGGGCCAAACGGAATGCCCTCTTGGCACGCAGAGAATCTTGGCGGAATTCATCACGCCTCTCTGTAAAACGAATGTCTATACGTGTGGCAAGTTGGATTAGTTCAGAAAGAGAAGTAGGGAGATCCCGGGCAGCAAGAACATCCTTGACCCTACTAGAGAGACCCTTCTTAAAGCAGGCACAGAGAGCCTCATTGTTCCAAGCTAGTTCGGCTGCCAAAGTTCGGAAGCGAATGGCATATTCTCCCACCGACAGATCCCCTTGAACCAGATTCAATAAGGCAGATTCGGCTGAAGACGCCCGGGCAGGTTCCTCAAAAACCTGGCGAAACTGATCCACAAAAGTTTGAACCATGAGGGTAACGGGGTCGTTGCGGTCCCACAATGGGGTAGCCCAGGCTAAGGCCTTCCCAGAGAGCAGGCTGATAATAAAGGCCACCTTGGAGCGCTCAGTAGGGAATTGGTCAGCCAATAGCTCCAGGTGCAGGGAACATTGGGCAAGAAACCCACGGCAAAGTCTTGCGTCTCCTTCAAATTTAGTTGGCAGGGAGAGACGAATCCTCACGGAGGAAGCCACCGGAAGCTGTGGTGGAACAGCCGGAGCAGGCGGTGGCGTCTGCGGTTGCTGCATAGACAGAAGTTGCTGCATCATGGCCGTAAGTTGATTGATCTGCCGTGACTGCATGGCGACTAGTGCAGGTAGTTCAGAGACGTCTGGCAATGGCACCTCGGCGGGATCCATGGCCGGATTATACTGTTACAACCGGATGAAACCAATGAAGCGTGGACCCACTGGAACTGCGGAACTGTTGGTGAGTACCGCGTCAGGGAAGCGGGGTCTAAGGAGCCACCGGTTTTCACCAGAGCCCGCCACGAAGCAGGTTGGTCTTGTGCGGCTGATGACTCCCAGGTCGCTACCCCCCAACGGCGGCACAGTTCCACAATTTGCCGAGGTATTGTACAGCAGAGATAAACGATGGTCACGGTGAGTAGCCAGATTCAGGGCAGGCAGCGAGGGTTCAGCAGCGAGTAGACAAGCCGAGGTCGGGACAGGCAGCGGAGGTTCACAGACGAAGAGACAGACCGAGATCGGGACAGGCAGCGGAGGTTCGTGGTCAAAAGGTAAGCCGAGGTCATACACGAAAAAGTCACAGATTAAACTACAGACAATCACGGAAACACACCGATAATCCGGCAAAGGGAGGAAGGGCTGGCCAGAATAAAAAGGAAGTGATATTACCGGATTGGACGGCCGGACACCAATTAGAGATGCACTGGCCCTTTAAATTCCACAGTATTGCAGCGCGCGCCCCCTAGTGGCCGGGGACGTGCGCGCAGGAGAGGCAAGGAGGAAGAAGGAAGTGAGGGAGCCGCCCGCAGGCCCCGGCAGCCACGCCGGACGGAGGGCAGGACACCAGGTAAGCGAGGGGCGCTGCCAGGAAGGGACACAGCGCTCGGGCTAGGGGAGACCCGGCGGGGAAAGCCGCGGGGAGGAAGCGCGGCTCTCGCCCCGGGAGAGGGACGGCTGGAAGCGCCATGAGGCGTCTCCGCAGTGCTAGCCCTAACAATGAGTCATTTAATAAATGTAGGATTGGGTTTATTCATTTATATAGGCTTGGACAGGCCATCCTTGTATTTCTTCGTAACTTTGCTTTTCTGCGCATGTGCGCATTGTATGTAGATCTTCCCGTTTTTAGTATTAACTTAGTTGGGAAGCCACTTTTTTATATATTGGTTTCTATATACTGTATGGTACATGCGCAGAAGATTAAGCTTAGAGACCATATGTATGCCAAAGTTTTCTTTTAATTGAGATTTTATTAGGCACAGAAATAGCGTTGGTTGAATATTGGTATGCGGGTTCGCTCTGCGGGCAATTAGTTAGGGCATGCGCAGTATGATGTCTTGCGCACGGGCTATAAAGCCGGCGCAGGCATAGTAAAGTCGGTGCTGGTGCCTCTCTTTAAAGTAGCCGGCGCAAGCGCAGTAGAGGCCGGTGGTGCGGTGTAGGTGTTCCACAGTGGGCGCATGCGCAGTACCGGTGCATGCGCAGTACCGGCCGTGCGTTTGATCCGAAATGTCGGAATGTTTATTTCAAACTGGGGTGTAGTTACACATTTGATTACAGTTTTTATAGTTGGAAACATTAATAGCTAATTATTCACCTATATGTCAGCTTGGCTGACATTAAGCTGGCGCATGCGCAACATAAGTTTGAAATGCGGTGTGGCCATTTTCCTTTCTCCTTTCTAAGCAGCTGGCACAGGCGCAGTGGAAGCCGTCTGTGCGGTGTATGTGCCCCAAAGTTAAACAGTTGGCGCATGTGCAATATCGGCTGTGCGCGCAACCCGGAAATGCTAAATACACTTCCTGATAGTTAAACGCTTTTAGGTATTTAAATGCTCATTTGACTTATTGCTGCAAACCTGGTTAAAGCCCCTCCCGGGGTGAAACGCGTTGGTGAGCAGCATCTACATTCACTAAATTTTATCTGGTTGATCATATCGGTGGACTGGGAGCCCTGGCGGTGAGAGTCGCTGAAGCTTTGTACTATTCAGATATGTGTTTTACTTTTGGATTGAAATGTGAGTGCAATTGCTTTTAGATTAAAGTGACTTTTACTTAAGTGGTGTTGCACTAGATTCTGTCCTTCTTCATCTTTCCCTCCATGTCTTTGGATTTACAACCTATGCCATTGTGACTGCGGAGGATTGGAGGATTGTATTAAAAGGAGAAAACCCTATGCTAAGCTGTTTATACATTTATGCTGTGGAGTAAATAGAATACTCTGGGATATTTGATGATTGAAAGCCTATTGCTCTGGTTGCTCTGGTAAGCCTCTCATTTATCAGGTGGTGGATTTGCACTGGATGAAATAATCACTGGGTGTCATTCATCCTCTGAGGATCACCTTTTACCAAAGGACTCTTGAGAGACTGTATTTCTAGCTCTGTGCCTTTGTTGTTTCAAACATTTTCTGTAGTTCTTGACTGGGGAGGAGGACTCCAGCCTTTGCACGTGGAAGCTTTTTATATATGTTTAACAGCGCGGTATTTTCTGATTTTCTGTTTACCAACCCAAATAGCCCACATGGGCCACGGGCTCTTCTGCACGCCCCTGGGCTTTACAGGTAATGGGGAATGGCAAGTTACCTACTTGCTGCGGGTGATCTGACAGCTTCTCCTGTCCTTTGAACTGGTATAGGAGTCTCAGGGACCCCTTACCAGTTCACAAAGAATTGTGAAGAAAACCCACACATACAGAAAAAAGTTTTTCTTACCTCCTTCCATCACCTATTCCATGCTGCCAATCGCTGCTTCTGACAGCCAGAACTGATAGGCGGAAGCTGGAGCGGGGAAGAGAATTGGTGCCTTCTGAACCCGCACATGGCACCTCTGCTCCTGCTGCAGGGAGGGGCGTTTTATACCAGTGGAGTGAGCTGATGTCAGCACATTTGCCAGTAAAAAAGGCCCCTGTTTACGGTGGTGATTTAGAGACCGAGGTGTCCAAGATTGGGCCTGGGTCTAATTAGATGCCGGTGAGGGCAATAGATGTTTATCAAAGTACAAGGAGGTGCCCAAGATTGGACCTGGGTCTGATTGGATGCTGGGAGGGCAATAGATGTTTATCAAAGTACAACATGAACTATTCAGTTTCTAGATGAATATGATTAATCTACCAATTCTGCCCCAAGGACCAAACCCACAAAGTGGATTGGTTGGTAGCCTACCCTTCCCGAAGTCAGTCTCCAGCATAAATGCAAGATCAACCCTATTTCTTCTTTTTATTGGTCACAGGCATCATCTTTGGATACAAGAGGATTGTGGGTACAAATGCTCCTCCTTTTTGTGTTTTTTTTCTCTTTCCCTTGTATTTTTTCAATTTGTTATCTTATCATTTACTCTTATTGTTGTATATGTAATATATATATATATATATATATATATATATATATATATATATGTCACCTAATGCAGAAAATCACCCTATTATGTAGTGACTTGGGGGCAGCTTGTCCAATGCTATTCAGTGTGGGTGCTCTTTCTGCTGGTGAGTATAGATGTGTTAAACATTATAGGCCCTAAAGTGATCAACTGTCACCAAGTGCCAAACTTTCAGCAGCGTCTGGTGCTCAGCTATCATTGCTACTCAGCACCGGGTTACCACCAGCGCATGGTGTCCAATCATCTGGTTTTTAACCTTTGCTAAAGTCCAAGTCCATGGCAAGTTGCACCACTGCCCAGTGTTAAGCTGCCACCAGAGTTCAGCACCAACATGTTCCATGTCCTCGCCAGGTTTTACACCTTCACCATGCCCATAGTGGACGATGCCATGCCTTGAACCCTGACCAGTGCTGTGCCTTTTGTTCAGTCCAGTGCCATACCCACTGCCAAGTCCAGTGCTATGCCTTGTGTCCAGTCCAGTGCCATGCCTTGCGTCCAGTCCAGTTGCATGTTCTGCACCCAGCTTATTGCCTACTCATGCCCAGGTCTTCCATCCAGAGCATTTTTGTGTTTCCATAGATTCCTGAGGGGGAAGTTATGTATATTCTTGTTGACTCCTGCAGTTTATTTCTATGACTACTGTACTATTAGACATTTGGGTGGGTACTGTTTTGGTTGGGTAGTTTCACGTGCACCTTGATGGTAGCACTGTAATGGCCTTTGGAAACGTTTCTTTTTTAGCAGGCGCCAGTGGGGACTCTGTAGTGCCGCCTGGCCATCCAGGCTCTATTAGTAATCTTCAGCTGCACCAGGCAAAGGGTTTATCTTTTTCACAGCTACTCACAACCAGGAATCTCTAGAGCCGAGCCCAGGGCTAGCTGACCTCATCATTCCAGAGGCAGCAAGGCCATTCTTGTTTTTTTTTGCCGAGGGCTAGCTGCTGTTCACCAAGACAGAAGTCTGCAAAGGTTCTATCCTCATGTGTTTTTGCCTGGACTCCAGAAGACAGTGAGGCTTCTTCTTGGCCAGGCACAGTGATTCTCCTTATCTGCTTCCCTGTGGCTTCTGGGATCTGGTCCTGCACAAGGAGGTTATTTACAGCATCTGTGAGGGTCTATTTAGTTTACTTTATGACCTCCTTCCTTGTCTGCCTACTTTTATTATTATATTGTTATCTTCCTTTATGTTAAATTTACCTTTTCTTTTTTAGTTCTGGTAGCTTTGTTTTACTCATTAAAACATTGTAAACCCTAAACGATCCCCATGTGATCCCTGGTCAACCCCCCTGTCCCGGTGGTGAGCCCAATCTGTGAGGTTCCCTATGAAAATTGAAGTCATTAAACTCTACAATAGTGAATATAGCTTTTTTGCCCTCACCTTATTGCAGTAAAAAATACTGTACATTTTACTTAGAGTTGTTCTATTAGCAGGTTAACTTGTGAACCTGTGTGTGTGTGTGTGTGTGTGTAAACATCTGTGCATTGCAAACAAGCATACCCAATGCATTTGAATGGGGAAGATGTACACCCTTACTGGGAATTCTCGATTCTGTGCTAGATTTTTTGTTGGAGGGACAAAGCAACCCAATTTCTGCACGGATTAGTTTCAAAGTATACATGGCAGAGAAGCCTGTGAAGTCTGCCACCTCCGGCAATCTTTTTGCCAGAGAAGGAAGGGAGTGGCTGGCCCCTGGCCCTGAAGGTTACCAACCCAAATAGCCCACATGGGCCACGGGCTCTTCTGCACGCCCCTGGGCTTTACAGGTAATGGGGAATGGCAAGTTACCTACTTGCTGCGGGTGATCTGACAGCTTCTCCTGTCCTTTGAACTGGTATAGGAGTCTCAAGGACCCCTTACCAGTTCACAAAGAATTGTGATTGTGAAGAAAACCCACACATACAGAAAAAAAGTTTTTCTTACCTCCTTCCATCACTTATTCCATGCTGCCAATCGCTGCTTCTGACAGCCAGAAGTGATAGGCGGAAGCTGGAGCGGGGGAGAGAATTGGTGCCTTCTGAACCCGCACATGGCACCTCTGCTCCTGCTGCAGGGAGGGGCGTTTTATACCAGTGGAGTGAGCTGATGTCTGCACATTTGCCAGTAAAAAAGGCCCCTGTTTACGGTGGTGATTTAGAGACCGAGGTGTCCAAGATTGGGCCTGGGTCTAATTAGATGCCGGTGAGGGCAATAGATGTTTATCAAAGTACAAGGAGGTGCCCAAGATTGGACCTGGGTCTGATTAGATGCTGGGAGGGCAATAGATGTTTATCAAAGTACAACATGAACTATTCAGTTTCTAGATGAATATGATTAATCTACCAATTCTGCCCCAAAGACCAAACCCACAAAGTGGATTGGTTGGTAGCCTATCCTTCCCAAAGTCAGTCTCCAGCATAAATGCAAGATCAACCCTATTTCTTCTTTTTATTGGTCACAGGCATCATCTTTGGATACAAGAGGATTGTGGGTACAAATGCTCCTCCTTTTTGTGTTTTTTTTCTCTTTCCCTTGTATTTTTTCAATTTGTTATCTTATCATTTACTCTTATTGTTGTATATGTAATATATATATATATATATATATATATATATATGTCACCTAATGCAGAAAATCACCCTATTATGTAGTGACTTGGGGGCAGCTTGTCCAATGCTATTCAGTGTGGGTGCTCTTTCTGCTGGTGAGTATAGATGTGTTAAACATTATAGGCCCTAAAGTGATCAACTGTCACCAAGTGCCAAACTTTCAGCAGCGCCTGGTGCTCAGCTATCATTGCTACTCAGCACCCGGTTACCACCAGCGCATGGTGTCCAATCATCTGGTTTTTAACCTTTGCTAAAGTCCAAGTCCTTGGCAAGTTGCACCACTGCCCAGTGTTAAGCTGCCACCAGAGTTCAGCACCAACATGTTCCATGTCCTCGCCAGGTTTTACACCTTCACCATGCCCATAGTGGACGATGCCATGCCTTGAACCCTGACCAGTGCTGTGCCTTTTGTTCAGTCCAGTGCCATACCCACTGCCAAGTCCAGTGCTATGCCTTGTGTCCAGTCCAGTGCCATGCCTTGCGTCCAGTCCAGTTGCATGTTCTGCACCCAGCTTAGTGCCTACTCATGCCCAGGTCTTCCATCCAGAGCATTTTTGTGTTTCCATAGATTCCTGAGGGGGAAGTTATGTATATTCTTGTTGACTCCTGCAGTTTATTTCTAAGACTACTGTACTATTAGGCATTTGGGTGGGTACTGTTTTGGTTGGGTAGTTCCACGTGGACCTTGATGGTAGCACTGTGATGGCCTTTGGAAAAGATTCTTTTTTAGCAGGCGCCAGTGGGGGCGCTGTAGTGCCGCCTGGCCATCCAGGCTCCATTAGTAATCTTCAGCTGCACCAGGCAAAGGGTTTATCTTTTTCACAGCTACTCACAACCAGGAATCTCTAGAGCCGAGCCCATGGCTAGCTGATCTCATCATTCCAGAGGCAGCAAGGCCATTCTTGTTTTTTTTTGCCAAGGGCTAGCTGCTGTTCACCAAGACAGAAGTCTGCAAAGGTTCTATCCTCATGTGTTTTTGCCTGGACTCCAGAAGACAGTGAGGCTTCTTCTTGGCCAGGCACAGCGATTCTCCTTATCTGCTTCCCTGTGGCTTCTGGGATCTGGTCCTGCACAAGGAGGTTATTTACAGCATCTGTGAGGGTCTCTTTAGTTTACTTTATGACCTCCTTCCTTGTCTGCCTACTTTTATTGTTATATTGTTATCTTCCTTCATGTTAAATTTACCTTTTCTTTTTTAGTTCTGGTAGCTTTGTTTTACTCATTAAAACATTGTAAACCCTAAACGATCCCCGTGTGATCCCTGGTCAACCCCCCCTGTCCTGGTGGTGAGCCCTATCTGTGAGGTTCCCTATGAAAATTGAAGTCATTAAACCCTACAATAGTGAATATAGCTTTTTTGCCCTCACCTTATTGCAGTAAAAAATACTGTACATTTTACTTAGAGTTGTCCTATTAGCAGGTTAACTTGTGAACCTGTGTGTGTGTGTGTAAACATCTGTGACCGCATTGCAAACAAGCATACCCAATGCATTTGAATGGGGAAGATGTACACTCTTACTGGGAATTCTCGATTCTGTGCTAGATTTTTTGTTGGAGGGACAAAGCAACCCAATTTCTGCACGGATTAGTTTCAAAGTATACATGGCAGAGAAGCCTGTGAAGTCTGCCACCTCCGGCAATCTTTTTGCTAGAAAAGGAAGGGAGTGGCAGCTCTAAGACACTTCATTCCTTGACTCAACTGATGCGGCTGCATGGCTACACAAGAGGAAGGGACGCCTGTGAAGTGCACTACATCAGAAATTTTGTCTGCTAGGAGACTGGACCCATGTTGCAGCTACAGGCCACCAGAGTCCTGTGAACTGTTGTGGATGCATGACTGCACCTCCACCATTTTTCAAAAGAGGAAGAAAATCTGCTATATCTGGAACTCTGTCTGCTAGAAGACAGAATCCAGGATGGCGGCTCAAGGCCACCTGATTCCTTGAGTGCACTGTTGTAGTTGCATTGCTGCACCACAGCCATTTTAAAAAAGGAAGGGGAAGCCTGGGTAGTCCACCATCTCTGCAAATCTTTTCTGTTGGGAGACCTTAAGGCCACGGGATTCCATGAGTATAACTGATGGGAGTTCAGTAGAGACCAGTGTAGCGGGCGCGTGCCTGGCCAATGCCACATGCTCTGAGGAGCAAGGGGGGATCTTGGACCTAGGGTGTGGCATGTATGGGGTAGAGGTGCACTTACTGATTCAGTCGTCGCTGGTCTCCAAACACGACTTCCATCCATGTAAAACAGCATAATCCAGTACAGGCAATATCCATTGGTTACAGCAAACAGGCTTTACAGCTTCCAGTTACAATCCATGGGCTCCTTACATCACTGTTACTCAGCTCCTCTATTAACACTAACATTTTCCAAGTCTGACTCCTTCTAAGTCTGCAGCGAATTTAACCTGAATTCACTCTATGGACCCAGGACCACACCACTCCTCCTCCACATCACCACCACCTGCATTCTGATATGTCTCCTCTCTCATTCACAGGTACGCATTTTGATCTCACAGCAACGTTTAACCCTTTCCTGCCTGTGTAATACCTGCTGCCATTCTCTCATCAGATTCACTATTTAAAACTTGATTTTTCCCTTGTCATCTTAATTGTGCATACGTCTTATTTAGAGTTATGTAATTATTTTGAATGCCCCATCTGGTTCCCCTGCCCATATCTATATTTGTGAAACTATCATCTGTTACTATCTGCTAAATTTAAACTGACCAATATTGCCCCTTGTGTGTTCACTGACCCATAGCATCTAGCAACATTCCATGTGAGGTTTAATTACCTTATGTGCCCTCCCTGACCAAACTTTTAGGACTGACCTAGCCCCACCCTTTAGGCCCAAATGTTGTACATGAGCTAATCAATTGCACTTAGAAACTTCATATAGAGTGGCAGTGGCTGCAATTCAGATTCCTTTCCAAGTCTGACTCCTTCTAATTCTGCAGCGAATTAAACCTGAATTCAACCTGAAGGAAACCTGCACCGGATTCTGCTTGTCTGAATAGCCCAGCATCAACTAAAATGATCACCTTCTACCTCATCACACTGCTTCCTCTTACCCTCAGAATCCTAGGCTCACAGTATCCCCCTGCTCCTGGTAAGTCCCTATATATTTCCCCCTCTCTGCTCTCCTCCCCCTACCTCTCTGCTCACGAATTCCTTTCCTTGGCAAAATCACTCACCACCTCTACATCAAAGCACAAGACACATTATTCCACCCTCAAAAGCCACAACCATCTCTTCTCTCTCCTTTTACTCTTACTTGCCCCCGGCGACATCAGTCCTAATCCAGGCCCACTCCCCCCCCCCCCTCCTCCATAACTATTCATTTTTCATCAAAGTCAAAAGTCTACAACCGTGCTAAACCGGGATACACACACAACCTATTTAATCTGATACAGCTTAGTCACTCTCCATCCCTTCCCGCCACTGTCACCTGCGCACTGTGGAATGCACGCTCAGTGCGCATTAAACTCACCTATATTCACAATCTGTTTCTCTCTAACTCTTTTACTTTCATGGGGTTCACAGAAACATGGCTGACCCCATCAGACACAGCTTCACCCGCTGCCCTCTCACATGGGGGACTACATCTCAGCCACACCCCCAGATCCAACAACAAACAGGGTGGGGGTGTCGGCATCTTTCTATCCAAACTCTGCTCCTTTAACCCACTCCCTGCCTTGCCATCTCTATCCTTCTCATCTTTTGAAGTTCACTGTGTCCGTTTATATTCTCCCTGTAACCCTGGCTAAATGCAAGCACAACCAGATTGAAGCAGCTGTCTCGAGCTGCTGAACGGTGATGGAGGAAAACCAAAGCCAATCATGACTTTCTATTCTACAAACAAGCCCTTCAGGAACTCAGGACGGCCCTTTCATCTGCTAAGCAAGCTTATTTCTCCTCACTGATTTCTGCACAAGCCCGGAATCCCAAACAACTCTTCAACACTTTCAGTTCCTTACTCCGCCCACCACCTCCTCCTCCAACCTCCCAAATAACAGCAGAAGAATTTTCTACATTCTTCAAAGGAAAAATTGACAACATTCGACTCGGCTTTGCCCCCCAGAATCCCTCACCACTTCAAACAATCCCCCCGCCTTACTCTCTTACTTTCTTCACTCCAATATCTGAGCTTGGACTAACCTCTCTCATTTCTAGGGCCCCCCTGACTACCTGCTCCCTCGATCCTATTCCATCCCACCTTATTCCTCTCCATCCCTCACTCCAGCCTTAACCTCCATATTCAACCTTTCTCTCTCCACTGGCACCTTTCCTTCTTCCTACAAACATGCAGTTATTACTCCGATAATCAAGAAACCCTCTCTCGACCCCTCTGCCCTCTCCAGCTACCGCCCTATCTCACTACTCCCTTTCTCCTCCAAACTTCTTGAACAACAAAACTCACTTATTCAGACAAGCATATAATCTGGCCTAACTAATCTTCTAAAGGGCACATGCCACAAAGCTCAATACTGACTGTTTGTGATCCTTCCCCCTCGTCTTCACCCATCTTCCTTTAGACTGTAAGCTCGCAAGGGCAGGGCTCTCTCCCCTATTGTATCTTGTATTCAGAATATCCATTGTCACTCTGTAAAACTGTATTTGAAATAGTATATGTACCGTATGTTTCTACCCTGTCTGTAATGGCTACTTTGTAAAGCGCTACGGAAGATGATGGCGCTATATAAATAAACAATAATAATAATATTAACACTATTCCCCTCTTGAGCTTGGAACTCAGAACTAAGAACACTCTAGAAGGGTTGGGTTCTCCCTTATATAACATCTGAAATGTTGCCTTTACCAACTATGTTGCTAGGCCCAACCAATGTTTCACCCAGTGGGGCACTCTAATTTGGGCTGCCCCAGGGGCATGGAACATAACCCTGCAAGGTCAAATTTCCAGGTTTTGTTCCACTTTAAGGCCATCAGAGCGCTCAGTAGACCCACAGTCCATGGGTACTGCGGGGGGCATAAGCAGGTGCATGGCCATTCTGATCAAGGGGAACCCCTTATGGTTGATTCTATTCAGGAGCTCAACAGGGCCTTACTTCTACTAGTAGAAGGTTAATTGGCAGGATAGACTTTTAGGCCTATCAATGTGTATGGTTCAGTTTAAAAATTGAGCACATTAAATAATATTAGGCCATGGGCCCCTAACTTACCACCACCAGACCAGTAATCCCAGCTGTTGATTTTAACTGCCATTTGGAACGGGCTCAGAACACACCTCTTACTAACCAGCATATTATACTTGGATCTTAACTGATGGCTCTGCATGTTTGTGTTTTGACTTTGGGCCTTATTTATGATGGGCTAGCGCCAGGTAGTGTCTGATGAGCGCCAGGTACCGCCAGCTATCGGCGGCTACCGACTCAAGTACGCCCGGCGGCGGTCACAATGACGCATTTATCAAGCTAAATGAGGCTAGCGCCGGCGAGAGTGTCAGCTAGCGCGGGATTCATCATGAAGCCGCCTGGAACGAACAGCGCCGCTGCAAATTCCTTCACAGCGCCAGGTATGACCTGTCGCTCCCTGGCATTGTCCAATGCATTTCAATGGAGCAATGTTTAATTAATCATAATTAATTGGTAATATTTTTTTTTTTTTTTTAATGTCAAAAATTCTGAGCCCACTTCTGCAATGTTCGGTTTTTTTTTAAAGTAAAAAAAAATAAAAAAAAAAATTTGTGCAGAATTGATCTTACATGTCTGATATTAATGTATTCATATTACAAAATGATTCAAAAAACATGTATAATGTTACAATCCAAAAATATGGTTGTTTAGGGGTTAAAAACTAGTTAACACACATCGCCGCCAGCGCTCTGGGGTTTAAACAAGGAATGGACAGCCAGCAAATTCGGAGCGTGATTTTTTAATGAATATGAAGCAAGCTGTTCGCTCTGGCCATTCGTTGTCAGGCGCTCACATACAACGCTGAACCTGTGAAACAGCGACCCCTAAGCGACCCCTAAGCCCGTATTCAACATTACCGCACACCGACTGAGTCGCTGTCATCAAGCAAACGCCGGCCAAGCACAGCGAATACTGGCTGGCGCTCATCTGTCGCTACCTGGCGCTATTAATGAATCGGCCTCCCCGTCTTTACTTCCCAAGCAGTCAAGCATAGTAGCTGTTCCCTGGTACCCTTGCGGTTTTTATGACCCCAGGACCTTTTACAACCAGGGGGCTCTGGGAAATGAATTTCACTGTCTGTAGTTTTTGTGTGTAGGGAGAACAACAGGTGAGAAGCAGGAGGTGGAATATTGGGACGCTGTGCAGTGCCTGTAGGACCTTCTCCCCCAGGGTGAGGACATAAGGAAAAACCT
Organism: Gastrophryne carolinensis; assembly: GCA_027917425.1. NCBI lineage: Eukaryota > Metazoa > Chordata > Amphibia > Anura > Microhylidae > Gastrophryne > Gastrophryne carolinensis. The sequence goes on along the minus strand of CM051238.1, from coordinate 444,885,893 downwards.
TAAGCAGACCAAAAAGAGTCTGGAAATGCATTTTAAGGAGACGGCCATGAGCATCATCTTCAATTTCATGGTGGAGCATTTGCATAAAGGTTGGTAACAGTGTAACACTTTATTTTTCATTTCTGAGCCACACACCCCTGAGGGAACCTGGTACTGCCCAACAGCCCACTTTTGCTGTCAGAGCCTCTGCAACCTATATTATTTTGTAGATGATGGTATGGATGCCTCCTCTTCAGCCTTTCCTTCTGGCTCCTACACCTGGAACTCGAATCCTCATTGCTGCTGCAGACAAACTGGCCCCTGGGTGGAGGTGTGGGACCCTGCTAATGACTTTCTGTTATCTGGCTGATTGCCTGTTACATGCTTTGTTACCTTAGGGGGTTATTTAAGAAGGAATAGTGGCAGGTAGCGCCTCGTAGCGGCAGGCAGCGTCTGGTGAACGCGGGGCGCTGTACGCAAAACCACATTTATGAAGTGCCTGGTGAGTGCCTCTAACAGCGCAATGTAGTGTCTGATGTATTATTACAGGCAGCTAAGCGTATAGCGCCGGCGCTCTAGTTTTCAAAGCGGCAGGTATTACCTGTCGCTCAGTGTTGCTCTCCCATACATTTCAATGGCCGTTCATTTGCTTGTGTTTAAACAGCGTGTTTGACATTTTTTTTTGCTTCAAGATTGTGTGACATCTCCTGGCTGCAAACTAATACTTTTAGAAACTTTTTTGGCTTCTTACATTTTTATGCAGAATTGTCATTACAGGTAGAGATGAGCGAACTTCGGCCGATTCGCCGAATTTTCCGGGAAAAATAGTTTCGGTCCGAATTTATTTGCGACATATCGCTATTAACCCTTTAACCGCCAGCCTACCTTGAGATTTTGTCACCCTTTGTTGCCAGACCATTTTGCACTATTTTGCGCTCCCCTTGTTCAACTGTGATTTTTGAAGGGATTTCCAGGGATTTCCCAGAAAACTGATATATTGTTTTTTTCAGCAGAGTCTAAGCTTTAACATGAAATGTCTTGTTTGTCATTTTTTTGGTGTATTCTCAATATTTTTGGATGAAATATGTGCAAAAAAAACCCAAAAAACAATTTTTTACAATTTGTAGTGTTTTTTGTAATAAAAAATGTAAGTTTGTCAATAAAATCTTATTGCACGTGAAACCCCAATTTCTCCCGGTTACAGCAGTACCACATATGTATAGGTAGACACCCTTTCCTGCCCAGGAGACTCCCCCAAACTGAAACAACTCTTTAGGAGATTTTCAGATAAAATACAACTATGTTATGCGCACCTTGCAGTTTTTCAAGAAAAACAACCCTTTACATTTGAAATACCCCCAACAAACTATAGATTCTCTGGAAGTACACACCTCAGGCTTTCTAGGCGTACCAGGCTTGTTGACATGGGTGCAGTTTTCTGGAAGTAATCCCTCAATATATTCTTTGGTTGCACAGGGTTTCTCTAAAAAAGTATAAAAAAGCAGAATCAAAACCACATTTTCCTAAAAAAACCTATATGCAAACAAGAAAAAAACTGAAAATCTGAAAAAGCAACATGCCCCGAACAGAACAATACCCAGCATGCATAGCTACTGTCAAGGGAAGAGTTGCCAAACACACCAAAGTAAAGCATGTGCGTAACGGTAATTTTACTTCAAAATTTCAGCTCTGCATACAAAGTGCGCACCTTGTGCTTTTTCTACCAAAACAACCCTTTACATTTAGAATATCCCCCATAAACCATATATTCCCTGAAAGTACACATTTTAAGCTTTCTAAGCGTACCCAGCTTGTTGTCGTGGGCTCATCTTTCTGGAAGTAATCCCTTGAAGAATTCTTAGGTTGCACAGGGTTTCACAAAAAAAATTATAAAAAAGCAGAATAAAAAACACCTTTTCCTAAAATATCAATATGCAAATAAGAAAAAACAAGCTAAATCTGAAAGCGCAAGGTCCCCCGAGCAGAACAATACCCAACATGCATAGGTACTATTAACCCTTTTAATTGCCAGCCTACTTGAACTTTTGTCGCCCTCAGTTGGTCATTTTTCCCCATTTTGCGGCATGTTTAACTGTGATTTTTGTCGGAATTTCTTGGAAAATATATATATATTTTTTTGCAGCAGAATTTAGGCTTTAACATTAAATGTCTTGTTTGTAATTTTTCTACTGTTTTTTAAATATTTTTGCGTAAAAAAAAACAAAAAAATAAATAAAATAATATATATATATATATATATATATATATACAATTGTCTCCTTTATTTTAAATAAAACATTTTTTAGTAATAAAAACCATATTGCATGTGATAGCCCCATTTCTCCCGATTACAACGGTACCACATATGTATCAATAGCCCCTCATTCTTGCCCAGGAGACCCCCCAAACTGAAAAGAGCATTTTATAACATTTACAAATAAAATACTACTATCCACACTATAAACATAAGGGGTTAATTTAAAATTACATAGGGACCCCCTCCCGGGGGGGGACCCCAATTTTTTTTGAGAATTTTTGGCTAAGCCTAACCCCAAAAATTAAAAAAATAGTGGGCCCCCCTGGGAGGGGGTCCCTATGTCATTTTCTTTTTAATTTTAATTCTTTAAAATTTTAATTTTTTTTAATTTTTTCTTTTTAATCCCAGGGGGTGGGGGGACCCCATTTTTGGGGGGAATTCTAAGGGTTAGGGTTAGCCTAACCCTAACCCGTAAAGTGGACCAACACCCAGGATTTTCACTATCCTGGGTTTTGATCCACTTCCGCGGGGGTGCCCCGCTGCGTAAAACCCCCGAGAAAGGTATAAAAAACTCACCTCAGCCCGCTCCTACGGCGCATGCGCGAGCGCTCGTCCAATCAGAGCGCTCAGAGCCGCTGTGGTATGCAAGGACAAGGGACGGACAACCACAGCGGCTCTGAGCGCGCTGGCAGCCGCATCTCGCGCTTCTCTCTAACAGGGAGCGTGCCCGCGTCGGCGATTCACAAACGACCGGAACGTGTGCGCGCCCTGATAGAGAGAAGCGCGAGATGCAGCCCGCGCATGCACCGTTGGAACAGGGATAAGGTAAGGCGATTGGGGCGTCCTGGGGGTTTCACACAGTGGGGCATCCCGATTTCGGATGCCCCGCAGGGAGGGATCTGATCCGGGCCGATCAGCCTGGGTGTTGGTCCACTTAAAAAAAAAAAAAAAAGTAGGGGGGGACCCCATTTTTGGGGGGAATTTTAAGGGTTAGGGTTAGGCTAACCCTAACCCTTAAAATTAAAAAAAAAAAAGACATAGGGTCCCCCCTCACAGGGTGGGGGACCTCATTTTTTTTTTAATTTTAAGGGTTAGGGTTAGGGTTAGGCTAACCCTAACCCTAACCCTAACCCTTAAAATTAAAAAAAAAAATGACGTAGGGTCCCCCCTACCCGTCATAACCAGCCCAGGACCAGCTATGGGGGCTTGTAGGCACAGAGTGGGGGGGCCAGCTTTTGTGGCCCCCCCCACCCTGCAGCCTACGAGCCCACATAGTCTATGTGGGCCCGGGCTCTTCTGCCCCCCCCCTGGGCTTTGGGGAGGCAGGTAATTGGGGGTGCAGGGGTTAATGGCAAGTCACCCGCTAGGGCAGGTGACTTGCCAGACCCCAGCCTTGTGAACTGGTACAGGGGTCTCATGGACCCCTTACCAGTTCACAAAGGGTTAACAGAAAAAAAAAACACGGACACAAAATTTTTATTTATTAAAAAAAAAAAAAAAAAATTTACTCTTTACTCACCTTCGATCGTCAGCTCCTGTGTCCCTCGCTGATCTGCTGTCAGATGCCGGTGATCGGCATCCAGAGAAGGAGGAGGCAGGAGATCAGATGATCTCCTGTCACCTCCTTCCAGGGCACCGATCACCGGCATCTGACAGCTAACAGAGCTGTAGCCGGTGATCGGGACTGGGAATGACGTCATAGCCCCGCCCCCAAAAGGGGCGGAGCTTAGCGTCAAGATGGCGGCCGCCATCGGAACAGGAGAGGGGAGAGAGCCTTCCAGGCTCTCTCCTGAAGATCGGAATGACCTGGGGGGGGGATCGGAGGCCCCCCAGGTGAAGAGGAGGGTCGGCGGGAGCCAGCACACACAGAGGTAAGTAAATGTCATTTTTTTTTTTTTTTTTATTTTACAGGAAAAGCCGGAGGCAGCTGAAATGGGGGGGGGGGCACCCTATTCCGGGCCCTCCCCTGCAGCCAGAGGAGGTCCGGTGAACGATCGGAGACCACCATTTTGAAGAGGAGACCCGGCTGAATCAAACGAGGGGTCAGGTAAGTGCCTTTTTTAAAAACTTTTTTTACTATTAGTGGGGAAATTCAGGCACGTAAAATTTACGTGGCTGGCAGTTAACTGCAGGAGAGGCAGCCACGTAAATTTTACGTGGCTGGCGTTTAAAGGGTTAAAAACGGCTATTTCTGGGCGTCCGAGAAACTCCATAGGGTTGCAGAACGTTTTGCTTGGCTGTAACATGCATAGAATGCATGCTGGGTTAGTGAAATACTATTGTAAAGAAGTATGACATACAGATCAGAGGCGTCACTATTAGATTCGCAGTCGCAGAGCGGCACATCTACAGAGCCTTGAGGTGGCATCAGCATGATGAGCCCATATATTGCCTGAAAAACACACCCAGGAGTTGGCAGCAGCATAAGGAGCCGATATATTGCCTGAAAGACACACCCAGAAGTTGGCAGCAGCGGCATTAGGAGCCCATATATTGCCTGAAAGACACACTTTGGACTTGGCAGCAGCATAGGGAGCTCATATATTGCCTGAAAGACACACCCAGGAGTTGGTGGCCGCAGCAGCAGCATTAGGAGCCCATATATTGCCTGAAAATCACATTGGAGTTGGCAGCAGCATAGGGAGCTTATATATTTCCTGAGAGACATACCCAGGAGTTGGCAGCAGCATAGGGAGCCCATTTATTGCCTGAAAAAACACATTGGAGTTGGCAGCAGCATAGGGAGCTCATATATTGCCTGAAAAACACATTGGAGTTGGCAGCAGCATTGTGAGCCCATATATTGCCCGAAAGACACACCTAGGAGTTGGCAGCAGCATAGGGAGCTCATATATTGCCTGAAAAACACATTAGAGTTGGCAGCAGCATTGGGAGCCCATATATTGCCTGAAAGACACACCCAGGAGTTGGCAGCAGCAGCAGCATTAGGAGCCCATATATTGCCTGAAAAACACTTGGAGTTGGCAGCAGCATAGGCAGCTCATATATTGCCTGAAAGACACACCCAGGAGTTGGCAGCAGCATAGGGAGCTCATATATTGCCTGAAAAAAATATTGGAGATGGCAGCAGCATTGGGAGCCCATGTATTGCCCGAAAGACACACCCAGGAGTTGGCAGCAGCAGCAGCAGCATTGGGAGCCCATATATTGCCTGAAAAACACATTGGAGTTGGCAGCAGCATTTGGAGACCATATATTGCCTGAAAGACACACCCAGGAGCTGGCAGCAGCAGCAGCAGCATTGGGAGCCCATATATTGCCTGAAAAACACATTGGAGTTGGCAGCAGCATAAGGAGCTCATATATTGCCTCAAAGACACACCTAGGACTTGGCAGCAGCATAGGGAGCCCATATATTGCCTGAAAAACACATTGGAGTTGGCAGTAATTATTATCCTAATTAGAATATCTAGGATATTAGATATCTATCTATTTCTTTATTTCATTTCTTTTAACTGCTGGGTCAGTATGTGTTCTGAAGGTGATTCTGGGGGAACAATTATTCACACGCACTTCTGATTAAGAAGCTCCTTTTTCTGCCAGAGCAAAGACTTATGAGAAGGGTGAGGCCATCTTCTTTGTTACTACATGAGGGTTCAGAGACTATCCACCTCTATCTCACCACCACTTGCCCTGCTAAGGGGACCTCCACCAACATTTAGCAACAAAGCTATTGGCGGCAGTGGGGGCCCCCAGCGCCCGGGAAAGCCTTTTTTGCAAACCTACAGCAAAAGCCACCAGAAGGCAGGACATCTTCTTTGTTACTACATGAGGGTGCAGAGGCTATCCACCTCTATCTCACCACCACTTGCCCTGCACAGGGGGCCTCCACCAACCTTTAGCAACAAAGCTATTGGCAGCAGTGGGGGCCCCCAGCGCCCGGACAAGCCTTTTTTTTGCAAACCTACAGCAAAAGCCACCAGAAGGCAGGACATCTTCTTTGTTACTACATGAGGGTGCAGAGACTATCCACCTCTATCTCACCACCACTTGCCCTGCACAGGGGACCTCCACCAACGTTTAGCAACAAAGCTATTGGCAGCAGTGGGGCCCCCAGCGCCCGGGCAAGCCTTTTTTTTGCAAACCTACAGCAAAAGCCACCAGAAGGCAGGACATCTTCTTTGTTACTACATGAGGGTGCAGAGACTATCCAACTCTATCTCACCACCACTTGCCCTGCAAAGGGGGCCTCCACCAACGTTTAGCAACAAAGCTATTGGCGGCAGTAGGGCCCCCAGCGCCTTAGAAAGCCTTTTTTTGCAAACCTACAGCAAAAGCCACCAGAAGGCAGGACATCTTCTTTGTTACTACATGAGGGTGCAGAGGCTATCCACCTCTATCTCAGTTGTTCCAGACAAGCACGTACCCGCGAAAGGGTGACACAAGGGACTCGATCCGACGTTCCAGTAGGTAAGAGGGAGCCAGACTACCACTTGGCTTGACTATTATTTTAAAAAAAATGTAGGAGCCTTCACCAGATTTTGTGTCCAGGGGCCTCCATCACACTTAATCCTGTCTTGAATGTGGGAACATATTTATTGTTGGCTGGACAATGTCTTAAACAAAAATAGATATAAACATACCAATTACTGACTATTTAGAGATGAGTGGACAGTGTAGCCAGGCAGTAAGGAAAGAAAGCTCCATTTTGGAAGTAGGCTGTTTGTAGCATGCAGAGGCCAGTTTAGTAGCCAGCAGAAAGAGGAGTAGTCGGGGAGGCCGATTCATTAATAGCGCCAGGTAGCGACAGATGAGCGACTATAGCAGTATTTTCACAGCGCCCGCTAGTAGTCGCTGTGCTTGGCCGTTGTTCGGTTGTTGACAGCGACTCAGTCGGTGTGCAGTAATGTTGAATACAAGGTTAGGAGTCGCTATTTGACAGGTTCCGCGCTGTATGGGAGCGCATGATAGCGAATGGCCATAGCGAACGGCTCCCAGCATATTCATTAACAAATCACGCTCAAAAAATTCTCGTGCAGTGAAATGCTTGTTTAAACCCCAGAGCGCTGGAGGCGATGTGTTAAAAGTAGTTTTTTAACCCCCAAACAACCATATTTTTGGAAAAAAAAAAAAACAAGTTTTTAAAAACATTTAGTAATATGAATACATTAATATCAGACCTGTAATATCAATTCTGCATAATTTTTTTTTTTTTTTTTTTTTAACTTAAAAAAAATATCTAACATTGCAGAAGTGGTTACAGAATTTTTGACATTTAAAAAAAAACAAAAAAAAAAAAAACATTAATAACAATTAATTATTAATATTTAAAGATTGTTCCATTGAAATGTATTGGAGAGCGCCAGATAGCGAGAGGTCATACCGGTCGCTGTTCAAGGTCGCTCGCTGGCGCTGTGGGCTGAGGCTGGATTAATGATGAATGATTCGCTATCTGGCGCTATCTCATTCGCTAAGCAGGATCGGCTTGATAAATGTGTGATTGTGGTGGGGAGCCGGCGTTCTCGTGGCGGTGACCGTCATTACCGTTCGCTCACCAGTCGCTACCTGGCTCTATCCCTTGTTAAATAAGGGCCTATGTGAAGACGTAGGGGCTGATTGATTACTAGCACCAGGTAACGGCAGATGAGCATCTGTAGCGAGGCTTTCAGAGCGACCGATAGCAGTCGCTATGCTTTGCCATGGTTTGTTGTTTCAGAGCTCCTCAGTCGCTGGCCGGCATTGATGAATTTTTATGTGTGAGTCGCTATAATACCAGCTCAGTGTGAGCGACTCACACCATATTCATCAATAAAACAACCTCACACAGCGCCGGCGCTCAAAATCAGGTCGTTGCAGCCCAGAACGCCGGAGGCTGTGTGATTAAAGCTTGTTTTTGAACACATATCCACCTGTAACAAAGCGAAAACACATGGAATGAACGCCGTGTCAATGATACTTTAATGCCAGACCTGTAATGACAATTCTGCATAAAAATCTAAAAAGTTTTCGAAAATGACTCTTTCTAGGCCAGGAGAGGTGACGCAATTATTTCAGAAAAAAAAAAGAAAAACAAAAAACCCTGTTTAAACAGAAGAAAAGGAACGTCCGTTTAAAATGTATGGGAGAGCGACAGGTAACGACAGGTAATACTTGGTGCTCTGGAAGCTAGTGCGTCGGCGCTATACTGTTAGAGTCGCTCACCGGATTCCCTTTCATAAATGTGGTTTTGCGTACAGCACTCGGCGTTCACGAGGCGCTACCTGCCGCTACGAGGCGCTACCTGCCGCTATCCCTTCTTGAATAACCCCCTAAGTGAAGACAAATTGCATTGAGAGTACACTGTAGTAGTAAACCAAGTCCCATTGAAACGAAGAGCTATTGGCTTCCCTTGCTATGGTTGGTACAACCACATCAACCGTAGCGCCTCTGTATATCTACAGAATAAAAATAAGAACAAATAACGGCAGATGTGGTTTCTTTCTGACAATAATTTTCCATATTTCTATGTAAAATGGCCACTGCTAACTTTACCTACTTCTGTAGCCTAAGAAGTCTACTAAGCATTTTAAGTGGACCAACACCCAGGGGTGAAAAGCCCGGGAATCTATAAGATTCCCAGATCGATCAGATCCCTCCCCGCAGGGCATTCAAAATCGCTGCGTGAAACCCCTCAGGACGCCCAGAAACCTTACCTTATCCCCGTTCCTACGGTGCATGCGCGAGCAGCGGCCACATCTCGCGCTTCTCTCTAGCAGGACGCGCACCCACTCTGGCCATTTGTGAATGGCGGGGGCGCTCCCTGTTAGAGGGAAGCGCGAGATGCAGCCTCCAGCGTGCTCAGAGCCGCTGTGGTTGTCCGTCGCTTGTATGTGCATATCACAGCAGCTCTGAGCGCTCTGATTGGACGAGCGCTCGCGTAGGAGCGGGCTGAGGTGAGTTTTTTAGGGCGATCTGGGGGGTTTCACGCAACCCCTGATCGGGGTGCCCCGCGGAAGTGGACCAAAACCCAGGATAGTCAAAATCCTGGGTGTTGGTCCACTTTAAGTACCATATTGAACTGTTTTCATTCTTACACACGCGTGCTTTACTGTGTTTCCTCATTAAACAGGTTCAAGTTCAAAACAATATAAAATTGATACCTTTAATTGTTATTTTCATGTTGCAAATGAGCCCCCAAGGAAATCTCCGCACAGGGCCTTATTACGCTCTTTAGAGATGTGTGAAGGTGGATAAAAGCAGCTGCTCTTCGGGGCTTTCGTTTCAGGCATTCTCAGAAATTTGCAGCTGACGGACCGGACGAACGAAGAATATTGATCGCAATTAAGCATCAGCCGTTTTGTTTATTTCTTGTCGGAATCCGCCGAATGTTTCAGTTTCTAAAACATTTTGCCTTCATATGGCTCAACACCAAATGTCGAGAATTAAAGGTGTGGTGTGTTTTTTCTGCTTCTGTTCTGTTTTCGCATGCCAATCTTAAAAATCAAAGGCCCTTATTTATGAAGGAATAGCGACAGGTAGCGACTGGTGAGCGGCCGGTAATGACGGGCCCCGCCACGAGAACGCCGGCTCCCCACCACAATCACACATTTATCAAGCCAATCGTGCTTAGCGACTGAGATAGCGCCATATAGCGACTCATTCATCATTATTCCAGCCTCAGCCCACAGCGCCAGCGTCCGACCTTGAACAGCGACAGGTATGACCTCTCGCTACCTGGCGCTCTCCAATGCATTTCAATGGAAATATCTTTAAATATTAATAATTAATTATTATTTTTTTATTTTTTTTAATGGGAAAAATTCTGTGACCACTTCTGCCATTTTAGATTTTTTAAGGGAAAAAAAAATTGTACAGAATTGATATTACAGGTCTGATATTAATGTATTCATATTACTAAATTATTTAAAATACTTGTTTTTTTTGGTTTCCAAAAATATGGTTGTTTGGGGGTTAAAAAACGACTTTTAACCCATCGCCGCCAGCGCTCTGGCGTTTAAACATGCATTTCACAGCGCGAGAATTTTTTGAGCGTGATTTGTTAATGAATATGGTGGGAGCCGGTCGCTAGGGCCAGTCGCTATCATGCGCTCCCATACAGCGCGGAACCTGTTAAATAGCGACTCCTCACCCAATATTCAACATTGCGGCAAACCGACTGAGTCGCTATCAACTACCGAACAACAGCCAAGCACAGCGACTACTAGCGGGCGCTCTGAAAATGCCGCTACAGTCGCTCAACTGTCGCTACCTGCCGCTATTAATGAATCGGCTTCGAAATCTTATTAGAAAGCAAGTTAGACCCAGGGCCTTATTCATGAAGGGATAGCACCAGGTAGTGCCTGTACAGCGATGAGCAACTAGAACGACGCCATGTAGCGTCCGATTCATCACTACCCCAGGCTCATCATACAGCGCCGGAGTATAGCCTTGCACCTGTCGCTACCTGGCGCTCTCCAATACATTTCTATGGATGATCCTTAAAGTAGACCAACACCCAGGATTTTGACTTTCCTGGGTTTTGGTCCACTTCCGTGGGGCACCCCGATCGCCCTAAACAACTCACCTCACCCCGCTCCTACGCGAGCGCTCGTCCAATCAGAGTGCTCAGAGGCGCTGTGGTATGTACGGACAAGCGACGGACAACCACAGTGGCTCTGAGCGAGCTGGAGGCCGCGTGTCGTGCTTCCTTCTAACAGGGAGCGCGCCCGTGCCGGCCATTCACAAACGGCCGGCGCGGGTGCGCGCCCTACTAGAAGGAAGCGTGAGATGCGGCCCGCGCATGCGCCGTTGGAATGGGGATAAGGTAAGGTTTCTGGGCGTCCTGGGGGTTTCATCCTGCGAGGCATCTTGATTTCGGATGCCCCGTGGGGAGGGATCTGATCGGCCCGGGAATCTTATAGATTCCCGGGCCTATCCCCCCCTGGGTGTTGGTCCACTTTAAATCCCTTTCCTGATCCCAATTTATTCATTTTTTCTTAAAAAAAATCGCAAAAATTCTGACATGTCTCCTGGGCAAGAAAACAACATTTTTGAAAACTTTTTGGATTAATAATATTTTTATGCAGAATTGTTCTTACATGTCTGGTATCAAAGTGTTCATGTTACAATGCGATAACAATGTAATTCCATAGGTTTTCGCTTTGTTACTAGTGGATACATGTTCAAAAACAGACTTTAATCACACAGCCTATGGCGCGATGGGCTACAGCGACATGATTTTGAGCGCCGACGCTGTTTAAGCCTGTTTTTGTTGATGAATCTGGTGTGAGTAAGTCGCACTGAGCTGGCGCTATCGTTCGCTTCCATACAGCGTAGTACTGCTATTCACACATCATATTCATCAATGCTGGCCAGCGACTGAGGCGCTCTGAAACAATGATCCATGGCCGAGCACAGCGACTACTAGTTAGTAATGAATCAGCCTGCCCATTAGATGCAACTAGACCTAGATCGAGTGAGCCAAAAATGACAGATAGCTCATGTTCCAGTCGTACAGTTTTATATTAATAAGAAGCAATCGATCACACTCCAAGAGAGGTTTCACCAAAAATATGCGTAATAATAATAGTATCAAAATAAATTATTATTATTATTAGTATTATTGTTTATTTATATAGCGCCATCATCTTCCGTTAAAATAAAATAAAAAAAAAAATAAAAAATAAAATAAGTGGTAAATAAACTACATAGAATATATACAAAAGGAAAACCAAATGTTACCATGATTTACAGCATATCACAATATTTAGAGAGGCACCTTCCTCATGTTTTGCCCCGAAACGTTGTGCATTACTATTACAGTACTGTGTATGTTATGTTGTGGCAGGGCATCTTAGAGGCTGATTCATTAATAGCGGCAGGTAGCGACATTTGAGCGACTGTAGCAGTATTTTCACAGCGCCCGCTAGTGTAAGGGATCGCCGGACACCCCTCTTTCATAAGCCAAGCAATCCCCAATCTCCACCGCCTCTTGTGCCTATAGACAAGCCCCCGCTTGCTTGAGACACGGGTTATGCCTCTACAGACTCGGTTGCCCCCAGGTCTTACTGGCGCAAAGATTGCAGGCTTATGGTGAAGAAGGATGAACAGCGGGGTATCCCAAATTGGAGGTTCGAGCGGGCTGAGACCGAAACATTGAGTCCAGAAGGTGAGACAAGGATGGTCGAGACGAGCAGGGGTCAAAGCCGGGTGGTCACAGGGCACGGTATCCAAGAGGTTAGACGGAGCAGGGTCGAGACAAGCAGGGGTCCAATGCCGGGTGGTCACCAGAACGCGGTATCAAATGGGCAAGGCAAATATGTGGTCAGACAGGCAGATGGTCGGTGCGGGCAGCAGGCAGGGATGGTCAAAGACGGAGCCGGATCAGTAAACACTAAACGCAATCCACAAGTACACCCAAGCTATTAAAGGCTATAACGGGCACTGGTGGAAAGGACAAGAACGTATTTATAGGGGAACTGACCAATGGGAAGGGGAATGTGGTGTTTGGTGTACACTGTGGGTGATTGGTGCAACTAGGATTAAGCTCCCTATAGGAGCAGCCCCAGGGACTGGACCGCCCTGGCCAGTCAGGCTGTCCAGTCCCTGGGTTCATCCCCACCCAGGTTAAGGACCTGACTGGTCCATTCAACTTACCCCCGGCGAATGCGCTGGGAGCAGCGCCGCCGGGGGGCATATAGAGAACGTGCTCGCGAGAGGAGACGCCGCACCGGCCAAAGAGGCGAAGGAGCCGCCCACCGACGCGGAGGGAAACCCCGCGCCACCGCCGACCCCAGCCGCTGCCACCGAGGTAGAGAAGGCGGCGGAGACCGAGGCCCCAGCGCGGGACGTGGAGGCGGACGCCCGGCGTGACCGCCAGAGGACCAGAGCCAGGCGCCGCCAGGAAGAGGCGCCGTGGGACAAACGCCGGGGAGCAGGTAAGAACCTTATATTACCCCCCCCGAGGAGGGGCCTCTGGACCCTCCAACCTGGGTTTCTGAGGGTTCTCCCTGTGGAACTTCCTAATCAACCTCCCCGCGTGGACCTCTCTGGCAGGGACCCAAGATCGCTCCTCCGGGCCATAACCCTTCCAATCTACTAAATACTGGAGAGATTTTCGGAGAAGACGAGAATCTAGAATCCGCACAACCTCGAATTCCTGTTGCCCATCAACTAAAATGGGTGCCGGAAAAATGTCAGGCTCAATACCTCTAGCAGATTTCAACAGGGACACATGGAAGGAGTTACAAATTTTCATACAGGGTGGAAGATCTAGACGGTAAGTAACCCGATTAATTTTCTGCAGTATAGGAAAAGGACCAATAAACCTTGGGCCTAGCTTGGCAGAAGGTTGACGTAAGGCCAAATTCTTGGTGGAAAGCCAAACCAGCTCCCCCACCGCATAATCAGGGTTACTGGACCGACTACGATCAGCAAAAGTTTTCTGTTGGCCAACAGCCCTGGTCAAATGTTGCTGAATTTTTTTTCCATAGATCCGGCCACTGAGACACCCATTCTTCAAGTAAGGGCATGCTAGAGGGTCGGTCTGACAAAGCAGAAAATTTCAGGTCTCTACCAAATACAAAACGGAACGGAGATACCCCAGTGGAAGTGTGGGTGGCATTATTCAGGGCAAACTCTGCAAATGGAAGAAGCAGTGACCAATCCGTCTGGACATCTGAAACAAAGCAACGTAGATATTGTTCCAAGGATTGGTTAGTCCTCTCTGTTTGCCCATTTGACTGGGGGTGAAATGCTGAGGACAAGGAGACCGTGAATCCCAACCTGGCACAAAAAGCCCTCCAAAAGCGAGAGACAAACTGAACCCCCCTGTCGGAGACTACATCCTCCGGGATCCCATGGAATTTGAATATATGCGTTAAAAAAAGTTGAGCAAGATCTTGGGCTGTGGGTAACTTTTTTAACGGGACAAAATGAGCCATCTTGCTGCCCACCACCCAGATGACGGTAAACCCTTGGGATGGTGGAAGATCGGTGATTAAATCCATGGCAAGATGAGTCCAGGGACGGGAAGGAATGGGCAAAGGCAACAGGGAACCTTCAGGAGAGTGTCTTACTTCGGGCACAAACTTTACAAGCCCGCACATAATCTTGAGCGTCTTTCCTAAAAGACGGCCACCAAACATGACGGGACAACAAGGAAATGGTTTTCCTAACTCCTGGATGGCCCACAGTCTTGGAAGCATAAAATTGCTGTAGGATGGCAGCACGGTGGGACATGGGCACAAATTGGGCATGAACAGGTTTCCCAGGCGGAGCCTCAGACTGAAACGGATTCAGGTCGGGAAGCTCCGGCAGGATAGCAGCTACCACCAGGTGTTGAGGCAGAATGGGTACGTTTCTCCCCTCGGGTAAGCTAGACGAGGAAAAACTTCGAGACAAAGCGTCGGCTTTCACATTCTTTGGCCCAGGTTTGTAGGTGATAGTAAAGTTAAACCGGGAAAAGAAAAGGGACCATCGAGCTTGCCTAGGGGTTAATCTTTTAGCAGACTGAATATACTCCAAATTTTTATGGTCGGTATAGACCGTAACAGGAAACTGAGCCCCTTCTAACCAGTGCCTCCACTCCTGAAAGGCCAATTTAACTGCCAAGAGTTCACGATTACCGATATCGCAGTTACGTTCAGCGGAAGTAAATTTCTTAGAAAAAAAGCACAAGGGTGAAGTCGTTCTGGGGAACCGCTATATTGTGAAAGGACTGCCCCGACGCCAAGCTCGGAGGCATCGACCTCCACAATGAAGGCTGATTGACAGTCTGGATGCACTAGTACCGGGGCAGAACTATAGACTTCCTTCAACCTTTTGAAAGCCAAGACGGACTGTTCCGGCCAAACGGAAGGGTAACCCCCTTTCTTGGTGAGGTCAGTGAGAGGTGCTACTAGAGTAGAGAAGTTCTTGATAAATCTCCTATAAAAGTTAGCGAACCCCAGGAATCTCTGTAGCCCCTTTAAATCCCTGGGTTGCTCCCATTTAAGTACTGCAGTAACCTTGGACTGATCCATGGACAGTCCTGTATTGGAAATGATATAACCTAAAAAAAGAACCTCTGTAACTTCAAACAAGCACTTTTTGAGTTTTGCAAATAAACAATTTTCCCTAAGCTTTTGCAAGACCAGGCGAACATGCTTACGATGTTCTGCTAATGATGAAGAAAAAATTAAAATATCGTCCAGGTATACTACAACAAAGCGACCCAGATAGTCCCTAAAAATTTCATTCACAAAGTCCTGAAAGACTGCCGGGGCGTTACACAAACCAAAGGGCATCACAAGATACTCGTAATGCCCATCTTGAGTGTTAAATGCGGTCTTCCACTCATCCCCCTGTTTGATTCTTATTAGGTTATAGGCCCCACGGAGGTCTAATTTAGAAAAGACTTGGGCCCCAATGACCTGTGTAAACAACCCATCAATCAGCGGGAGGGGGTATTTATTTTTAATAGTAATTTTATTCAGCCCCCGGTAGTCTATGCAGGGACGGAGTCCCCCATCTTTCTTCTCAACGAAGAAAAAAACAGCCCCGGCCGGGGAAGTGGACGCCCATATGAACTCCTTTTTTAGATTTTCAGAGATGTACTCCCGCATAGCTTTATTTTCTGTCCGGGTCAAGTTAAAGATTTTCCCCCTTGGTGGCATGGTCCCTGGGAGAAGCTCAATGGGACAGTCAAAGGGTCTATGGGGAGGTAGTACATCAGCCGCTTTCTCTGAAAACACATCGAGAAAGTCGTGGTAGGGGCCTGGGACACCCTCAGAGGACAGCTGTGTGACACGCACTGGGAGTTCCAGACAAGAGTGAAAACATTGTGGCCCCCATTTAACTATCTGTCTCGCTACCCAATCAATTCGAGGGTTATGCTTTTGTAACCAGGGCAATCCAAGTACTAACGGGGTTGAGGGCATCTTTAAAACTAGGAAACTGATCAGCTCAGAGTGCCCTGCTCCCACTCTGAGTAACACAGGTGGAGTCTTAAAATGAATGAGACCCCCAGCAATAGGCGTGTCATCGATTGCGGACACCCGGATAATTTTGGGCAGAGGTAGGAGAGGAATTCCCAGACCTTGGGCTAACTCAAGGTCAAGGAAATTCCCCGCCGCTCCACAATCTAGAAGGGCCTCCAAATTCACAAACTCAAGGTCCACTTTAACCTGGACCGGAACCATAAATTGTGAAAGAACTTGAGGAAATACCTTGCAGCCTAGGTGGGTTCCCTCGACCCCACCTAGGCTCTGAAGCTTTCCGGCTCCTTAGGACAGACTCTGACCAGGAGGTCGGTCCCCCCACAGTAGAGACACAGCCCTTCCGATAATCGCCGACGCCTCTCAGCTTCGGAAAGCTTGGTAGCTCCCAGCTGCAGAGGTTCCTCGATAGGACACATGGCTGGAGCTCCCGCTTTCCAGCTGGTGTCGGAATGCGCCCCCTTTCAAGGCGTCTCTCCCGCAAGCGTCGGTCGATCCGAATAGCAAGTTGCATAGTTTCATCCAGAGACTGGGGTACGGGATGGTTCACAAAAATGTCCTTAATGGCATCGGACAAGCCCAAACAAAACTTCCCACATAAGGCCGGGTCGTTCCATCGGGAGTCCACCGCCCACCGGCGGAACTCAGAGCAATATTCTTCAGCCTGCCGACGACCTTGATGCAAGGTACGGAGTTTGGCATCTGCAGTGGCACCTCTGTCCGGATCATCATACAAGATCTCCATCGCGGAGAAGAAAGCTTCCACAGACTGCCTTGCCGGATCCTGAGGTGACAAACTGAATGCCCAGGATTGAGGGTCTCCTTGCAGGAGGGAGATGACCAGGCCCACACGCTGATCTTGGGACCCTGAGGAGTACGGACGGAGCTGGAAGTAGAGCTTGCAAGCATCTCGGAAATTGGAGAACTTACATCTATCTCCGGAAAACTTGTCAGGGAGTGGAATCTTGGGTTCCACTGGGTGAGCGGCCGAGGCCCCCTGAGGGCCGGTGTTGATTGGAGCTGGACGATTCTCCTGAGCCGCCACACGATGGGCCAGGTGCTCCACGGCCGCAGTTAAGGCCTGCACCTGTTCCAAAATTTGGTCCATGGATATGTTACTGGCCCGTTTTATACTGTAAGGGATCGCCGGACACCCCTCTTTCATAAGCCAAGCAATCCCCAATCTCCACCGCCTCTTGTGCCTATAGACAAACCCCCGCTTGCTGGAGACACGGGTTATGCCTCTCCAGACTCGGTTGCCCCCAGGTCTTACTGGCGCAAAGATTGCAGGCTTATGGTGAAGAAGGATGAACAGCGGGGTATCCCAAATTGGAAGTTCGAGCGGGCTGAGACCGAAACGTTGAGTCCAGAAGGTGAGACAAGGATGGTCGAGACGAGCAGGGGTCAAAGCCGGGTGGTCACAGGGCACGGTATCCAAGAGGTTAGACGGAGCAGGGTCGAGACAAGCAGGGGTCCAAAGCCGGGTGATCACCAGAACGCGGTATCAAATGGGCAATACGTGGTCAGACAGGCAGATGGTCGGTGCGGGCAGCAGGCAGGGATGGTCAAAGACAGAGCCGGATCAGTAAACACTAAACGCAATCCACAAGTACACCCAAGCTATTAAAGGCTATAACGGGCACTGGTGGAAAGGACAAGAACGTATTTATAGGGGAACTGACCAATGGGAAGGGGAATGTGGTGTTTGGTGTACACTGTGGGTGATTGGTGCAACTAGGAATAAGCTCCCTATAGGAGCAGCCCCAGGGACTGGACCGCCCTGGCCAGTCAGGCTGTCCAGTCCCTGGGTTCATCCCCACCCAGGTTAAGGACCTGACTGGTCCATTCAACTGCTCCCAGCGCATTCGCCGGGGGGCATATAGAGAACGTGCTCGCGCGCGCGCGAGCATGGACTGAGACGCCGCACCGGCCGAAGAGGCGGAGGAGCCGCCCACCGGCGCGGAGGGAAACCGTGCGCTGCCGCCGACCCCAGCCGTTGCCACCGAGGCAGAGGAGGCGGCAGAGACCGAGGCCCCAGCGCGGGACGTGGAGGCGGACGCCTGGCGTGACCGCCGGAAGACCGGAGCCAGGAGCCGCCAGGAAGAGGCGCCGCGGGACAAACGCCGGGGAGCAGGTAAGAACCTTACAGCTAGTAGTCGCTGTGCTTGGCCGTTGTTTGGTTGTTGATAGCGACTCAGTCGGGGTGCAGTAATGTTGAATATTGGGTGAGGAGTCGCTATTTGACAGGTTCCGCGATGTATGGGTGTGCATGATAGCGACTGGTCATAGCGACCGGCTCCCACCATATTCATTAACAAATCACGCTCAAAAAATTCTCGCGCTGTGAAATGCTTGTTTAAACCCCAGAGCGCTGGCGGCGATGGGTTAAAATTAGTTTTTTAACCCCCAAACAACCATATTTTTGGAAACCAAAAAAAACAAGTTTTTTAAATAATTTAGTAATATGAATACATTAATATCAAACCTGTAATATCAATTCTGTACTATTTTTTTTTTTTTTAACTTAAAAAAAATATTTAAAATGGCAGAAGTGGTAACAGAATTTTTCACATAAAAAAAAAAAAAAAAAAAAAAAAATTAACAATTAATTATGAATATTTAAAGATTGTTCCATTGAAATGCATTGGAGAGCGCCAGGTAGCGAGAGGTCATACCTGTCGCTGTTCAAGGTCGGACGCTGGCGCTGTGGGCTGAGGCTGGAACAATGATGAATGAGTCGCTATATGGCGCTATCTCAGTCGCTAAGCAGGATTGGCTTGATAAATGTGTGATTGTGGTGGGGAGCCGGCGTTCTCGTGGCGGGGCCCGTCATTACCGGCCGCTCACCAGTCGCTACCTGTCGCTATTCCTTCATAAATAAGGGCCTTAATGTTTAAGCTGTCTCCACGAGATGCGTTTTCTACTTAAGCTTTATATATTTCTACAGATTAATCCCCAATGAGGGTTACCTCTCTTCCCCCGCGTTCCTAGACCTTCCATGCGTTCCTAGACCTTCCACGGGTCTCTTTCTCAAGGCATCAGTGAGTGTATCACTGATCACAGGATACAGGATATCAGCATAAAGTGCATATAAGAGTAAACACAAAACCACACAAAAAGCCTTTCTTACTCTATATAGATAGCGTCCCCACTCGACAGAAACCCACGCGTTCCGAGACCTTCCACGGGTCTCTTTCTCAAGGCATCAGTAAATGATCAGTGATACACGTGATCTCGGAACGCGTGGGTTACTGCCGAGTGGGGACGCTATCTATATACAGTAAGAAAGGCTTTTTGTATTGTTTTGTGTTTACTCTTATATGCACTTCATGCTGATATCTTGTATTAAAAAATTCTTTTGCACATACTGCTTATGATATTGATGCACTTTTACTTGGCAATGGCACTTTAAATATTTGGGAATAGTTTGTGAAGCATTTATTAATTATGGCCACTTTGATAGAATATATAGATAGCTCCCCCTTGTGGCGCATTATGTAAGCAAGAATCAGATTTTTAAACGTTTTAAATTTTTGCTGCTGATGAATTACAATAAAAGTTATGTATTTAAATGATAAATGCGGTGAGTGCAATTGTAGGTCCCCGGGGCTCTTTACGGGGGGAAGAGAGGTAACCCTCATTGGGGATTCATTTATAGGATTGAGAGAGCCATATAGGGGCAGTGCACCACAAGGTAATGTTGTTGGTTGGTGCCACCTGTTAAAGTGGACCAACACCCAGGATTTTGACTATCCTGGGTTTTGGTCCACTTCGGCGGGGCACCGCGATCGGGGGTGCCCCGCTGTGTGAAACCCCCCCAGAAACCCCGAAAACTCACCTGTCCCCGCTCCCACGTGACCGCCGCTGCCAACCCCCGCTTACGGACAAGCGGGAGGCAGCGACGGACAAGAGAGCGTGCCCGTCGCCGCCTCCCGTGCGTCACTCTTACAGTGCGCACACCCGCGCCGGCCATTCACAAACAGCCGTCGCCGCTGGATCGAGGATCAGGTAGGGATTTAGGTGATTCTGGGGGGTTTCACACAGCGGGGCACCCCCGATCGGGGTCTGATCGGTCCGGGAACCTTATAGATTCCCGGGCCGATCATGGGAGGGTGTTGGTCCACTTTAACAATTTCTACAGATAGGCTGAGGTCAATATGAGCTGCTGACACCTTATGACTGTTACATATCATTGGTTGTTTCTATACCAGACATGCTGAGTACTGTACAACTATTACAATTACTATTATACCTATCGGTGATACTAGTATTGTATGCATTGCAGTATAGATTACTATTACTATTTATTTGAGATGTCTCTCTAAAGATTGTGACATCAGAGGCATTTATCTCATTGTGACTTTTAGGGGGTTATTCATGAAGGGATAGCGCCACGTAGCGGCAGGCAGCGTCTGGTGATTGATGGGTGCTGTACGCCAAACCAAATTTCTGAAGGCGATTCTGGTGAGCGACTCTAACAGCGCCATGTAGCGTCACATGTATTATTACAGGCAGGTCAGTGTATAGCACCTCTAACAGCGTCATGTAGCGTCACATGTATTATTACAGGCAGGTCAGTGTATAGCACCTCTAACAGCGTTATGTAGCGTCACATGTATTATTACAGGCAGGTCAGTGTATAGCGCCTCTAACAGCGTCATGTAGCGTCACATGTATTATTACAGGCAGGTCAGTGTATAGCACCTCTAACAGCGCCATGTAGCGTCACATGTATTATTACAGGCAGGTCAGTGTATAGCGCCTCTAACAGCGCCATGTAGCGTCACATGTATTATTACAGGCAGGTCAGTGTATAGCGCCTTCAACAGCGTCATGTAGCGTCACATGTATTATTACAGGCAGGTCAGTGTATAGCACCTCTTACAGCGCCATGTAGCGTCACATGTATTATTACAAGCAGGTCAGCGTATAGCGACTCTAACAGCACCATGTAGCGTCACATGTATTATTACAGGCAGGTCAGTGTATAGCGCCTCTAACAGCGCCATGTAGTGTCACATGTATTATTACAGGCAGGTCAGTGTATAGCACCTCTAACAGCGCCATGTAGCGTCACATGTATTATTACAGGCAGGTCAGTGTATAGCACCTCTAACAGCGCCATGTAGCGTCACATGTATTATTACAAGCAGGTCAGCGTATAGCGACTCTAACAGCGCCATGTAGTGTCACATGTATTATTACAGGCAGGTCAGTGTATAGCGCCTCTAACAGCGTCATGTAGCGTCACATGTATTATTACAGGCAGGTCAGTGTATAGCGCCTCTAACAGCGTCATGTAGCGTCACATGTATTATTACAGGCAGGTCAGTGTATAGCTCCTCTAACAGCGTCATGTAGCGTCACATGTATTATTACAAGCAGCTCAGTGTATAGCACCTCTAACAGCGCCATGTAGCGTCACATGTATTATTACAGGCAGGTCAGTGTATAGCGCCTCTAACAGCGTCATGTAGTGTCACATGTATTATTACAGGCAGGTCAGTGTATAGCACCTCTAACAGCGCCATGTAGCGTCACATGTATTATTACAGGCAGGTCAGTGTATAGCGCCTCTAACAGCGTCATGTAGTGTCACATGTATTATTACAGGCAGGTCAGTGTATAGCGCCTCTAACAGCGCCATGTAGCGTCACATGTATTATTACAGGCAGGTCAGTGTATAGCGCCTCTAACAGCGCCATGTAGTGTCACATGTATTATTACAGGCAGGTCAGTGTATAGCACCTCTAACAGCGTCATGTAGCGTCACATGTATTATTACAGGCAGCTCAGTGTATAGCACCTCTAACAGCGCCATATAGCATCACATGTATTATTACAGGCAGGTCAGTGTATAGCGCCTCTAACAGCGTCATGTAGCGTCACATGTATTATTACAGGCAGGTCAGTGTATAGCGCCTCTAACAGCACCATGTAGCGTCACATGTATTATTACAGGCAGGTCAGTGTATAGCGCCTTCAACAGCGTCATGTAGCGTCACATGTATTATTACAAGCAGGTCAGCGTATAGCGACTCTAACAGCGTCATGTAGTGTCACATGTATTATTACAGGCAGGTCAGTGTATAGCACCTCTAACAGCGCCATGTAGCGTCACATGTATTATTACAGGCAGGTCAGTGTATAGCGCCTCTAACAGCGCCATGTAGCGTCACATGTATTATTACAGGCAGGTCAGTGTATAGCGCCTCTAACAGCGTCATGTAGTGTCACATGTATTATTACAGGCAGGTCAGTGTATAGCGCCTCTAACAGCGCCATGTAGCGTCACATGTATTATTACAGGCAGGTCAGTGTATAGCGCCTCTAACAGCGCCATGTAGCGTCACATGTATTATTACAGGCAGGTCAGTGTATAGCGCCTCTAACAGCGCCATGTAGTGTCACATGTATTATTACAAGCAGCTCAGTGTATAGCGCCTCTAACAGCGCCATGTAGCGTCACATGTATTATTACAGGCAGGTCAGTGTATAGCGCCTCTAACAGCGCCATGTAGTGTCACATGTATTATTACAGGCAGGTCAGTGTATAGCACCTCTTACAGCGCCATGTAGCGTCACATGTATTATTACAAGCAGGTCAGCGTATAGTGCCTCTAACAGTGTCATGTAGCGTCACATGTATTATTACAGGCAGGTCAGTGTATAGCGCCTCTAACAGCGCCATGTAGCGTCACATGTATTATTACAGGCAGGTCAGTGTATAGCGCCTCTAACAGCGCCATGTAGTGTCACATGTATTATTACAGGCAGGTCAGTGTATAGCGCCTCTAACAGCGCCATGTAGCGTCACATGTATTATTACAGGCAGGTCAGTGTATAGCACCTCTAACAGCGCCATGTAGCGTCACATGTATTATTACAAGCAGGTCAGCGTATAGCGACTCTAACAGCGCCATGTAGTGTCACATGTATTATTACAGGCAGGTCAGTGTATAGCACCTCTAACAGCGCCATGTAGCGTCACATGTATTATTACAAGCAGCTCAGTGTATAGCACCTCTAACAGCGCCATGTAGCGTCACATGTATTATTACAGGCAGGTCAGTGTATAGCGCCTCTAACAGCGTCATGTAGTGTCACATGTATTATTACAGGCAGGTCAGTGTATAGCACCTCTAACAGCGCCATGTAGCGTCACATGTATTATTACAGGCAGGTCAGTGTATAGCGCCTCTAACAGCGTCATGTAGTGTCACATGTATTATTACAGGCAGGTCAGTGTATAGCGCCTCTAACAGCGCCATGTAGCGTCACATGTATTATTACAGGCAGGTCAGTGTATAGCGCCTCTAACAGCGCCATGTAGTGTCACATGTATTATTACAGGCAGGTCAGTGTATAGCGCCTCTAACAGCGCCATGTAGCGTCACATGTATTATTACAGGCAGGTCAGTGTATAGCGCCTCTAACAGCGCCATGTAGCGTCACATGTATTATTACAGGCAGGTCAGTGTATAGCGCCTCTAACAGCGTCATGTAGCGTCACATGTATTATTACAGGCAGGTCAGTGTATAGCGCCTCTAACAGCGCCATGTAGTGTCACATGTATTATTACAGGCAGGTCAGTGTATAGCGCCTCTAACAGCGCCATGTAGCGTCACATGTATTATTACAGGCAGGTCAGTGTATAGCGCCTCTAACAGCGCCATGTAGTGTCACATGTATTATTACAGGCAGGTCAGTGTATAGCACCTCTAACAGCGCCATATAGCATCACATGTATTATTACAGGCAGGTCAGTGTATAGCGCCTCTAACAGCGCCATGTAGCGTCACATGTATTATTACAGGCAGGTCAGTGTATAGCGCCTCTAACAGCGCCATGTAGCGTCACATGTATTATTACAGGCAGGTCAGTGTATAGCACCTCTAACAGCGCCATGTAGTGTCACATGTATTATTACACGCGGCTCAGCGTATAGCGGCTCTAACAGCGTCATGTAGCGTCACATGTGTTATTACACGCGGCTCAGCGTATAGCGCCGGCGCTCTAGCTTCCAGAGTGTCAGGTGTTACATTTCGCTCACTGTCGCTCTCACATACTTTTAATTGGATGTTCCCTTTCTTCAGTTTCTGCGTCACATCATTGTGTGACATCTCCTGGCCTAGAGAAAGTCATTTTTGATATATTTTTAGGGAATGGGGGATGAGAGTCTCACTGTTCCCTCCTGGGTTGATTCCCCGGGGGTAAGAGTGAGCTCTATGATACCTTACTCCACACACCGTTCTGTAGTGTTAATACAGATTTATTTACAAGTGTATATTATATACAACATATTTACAGAGCAATATTCATACAAGTATTTTTATTTTTATATTTTTATGCAGAATTGTCATTACAGGTCTGGCACCAAAGTGTTAATGTCACAATGTTGCAACAACGTCATTCCATGTGTTTTCGCTTTGTTACTGGTGGATTTGTGTTCAAAAACAGACCTTAATCATACAGCTTCTGGCGCTCTAGCTATAGCGACCAGATTTAGAGCGTTGGCGCTGTGTGTGTGTCCTTTTTTTGATGTGGAGCGCCGAGTGCTGGACGCACTGAGCTGGCCCTACCTTTCACTCGCTGCAGCGCTGTACTGGTGTTAGAGCTCCCAACATACATCACATTGATCAATGTGAGCCAGGTTACTACAGTTACTGAGGCGCTCTGTTACAGCGCCCTATACCTGCTTACAGTGTTTACTAGCGGTCGCTCTAAGCGCCGTTATACAGATGTTCATCTGCCGATACCTGGCGCTAGTAATGAATCAGCTTCCACGTTTTCCTTTTCTATATATTCAGTTTAAATACCCAATTATTTTGATACTTTCATACACATATCTTAGGCCCTTATTCATGAAGGGACAGCGTCAGGTAGCGCCAGGTTAATGAGAGGTAGCGACAGGCAGCGAGTGGTGAACGCCGGACACTGCACGCAATTACACATTTATCAAGCAGAATCTGTTTAGCGACTGGGATAGCGCCATGTAGCGTCTGATTCATCATTTTCACAGCCTCAGCGAACAGCGCCGGCTTTCAGCCTTGCACAGCGACAGGTATGACCTCTCGCTACTGTGATGAGATATGAAAGGGATGTGATGAGATATGAAATATATGCTTGTCAAAGACTTGTCAATTACATGGCTCCCAGCACATTTGTCTGCAGTTACCAACAGGGGGCCATTTACATATGACAAGCCACTGTCCAGCTAAATAGGTTTTCATCTTCAAGCCAATTTGCAGCCATATGCTAAATATGTTTCCTGGCGAAGTCACATCACACCTCCACATTTGGTAGCTGACATCTACTTACTACAAACCAGTGAACGAGACGTATGCTACACATCTTTTCATAACTTTTGCAATGAAACGCCCCGGACACATGATTGGCTGCATACAGCATTCTGCCCGCCCCAATAATCAGTTTAAAAATGGGAGAGTTGGGGACAGAAGACATGACATGCCAAGGGATTGCTTCCAATAAGCAGGCTGTTATCATTGCTTTCTGTATAGCCCTCACAAGACATTATCTTCAAAAAAGGTAAAGATCTCTGTTATTTCTCCGTTATTTTATAAGCATATTGCCTTATACTGTATGTCTGTTATTTTTATTGTACATTTTTGTTTACACGCACTGCCCCTTATGGGTGAATTAAATTCAAAAAATTTATAAAGTGGACTTCTGTGGGCTAACTCGCTAACCTTTAGAAGAGACATTGTATGTGTGCTAAATCTTGTGCCCTGTGTGCTTGCCCATCGCTACCAGTGTGACTTTATTGCTGTATATTAGGGCCAGGTCCCCAAAAACATCTGTGTGTAACGATCGTTTGTAGTACGATCAAACTCCGGTCTGGATTAAGGCATAAAACCTCCTTGATTCATGACAGCTACCTGTCGCTTTCCCATACATTTCAATGGACGATCCTTTTCTTCTCTTTAAACGGGTTTTTGCTTGTTTTTTTTTTTTCAAAAAAATCTCAAATAATTCTGTGACCTCTTCTAATATTGAAAAGCATTTTTTTCACAATTTTTTCATTTTTTTATATATTTCCTCAGAAATGACATCACAGCTCTGCCATTAAAGTGTTCATGTTACAATGTTGCTACAATGTAATTTCATATGTTTTCGCTTTGTTACTAGTGGATAGATGCTGAAAAACAGACTTTAAACACACCACCTCCTGCGCTCTGGGCTTCAGAGAAGCATTTTTCAGCGCCAGAGATTTGTGAGGCTGTTTTTTTCCTGAATATTGTGTGCATCGGTCGCTATGAGCAGTCGCTAACATGCGCTCCCATACAGCGCTGTACTGGTCAAATAGCGACTCCTCACAATGTATTCAACATTACTGAACACCGACTGAGTCGCTATGAAGTAGCGACCCACGGCCGAGCACAGTGACTACTAGCGGGCGCTCTGAAAATGCCGCTACAGCCGCTCATCTGTCGCTACCTGGCGTTAGTGATGAATCAGCCTGCTCGATATGCAAAGCACAGGGATACTCTGGTATAGTATAGCATCTCTTTGAAACAGCTTTAGTCATTTTTCATTGCACATACAATTGGGCGTGCAATACCAATTCTATATACCGTATATACTCGAGTATAAGCCGAGTTTTTCAGCCCACTTTTTGGGCTGAAAAAAGCAGCCTCGGCTTATACTCGAGTCAGTGACTTACCTGAGCGAGGGCAGAAGAGCCTCCGAGGCGGCAGACGAGCCGCCGAGGCTTCAGAACTCGGCGGGGAGATCAGTACACCCAGCGCGAGGTGGGTGTACCAAGATGGCGGCCCGGGCCTCAGTGACGCGACGTGACGTGGCGGCGCGGAGCGCGCCGGCCGCCATCTTGGTACACCCACCTCGCGCTGGGTGTACTGATCTCCCCGCCGAGTTCTGAAGCCTCTGAGGCGGCTCTTCTGCCCTGCGTCTAGATGGACCCATGCCGTCGTCCCGCGCCGTCCTCACTCTCTCCCGCACCGTCGCTGGAAGGAGCCTCGCTGAAGATTCTGCAGGAGCTGAACTGGTGAGTGTGTGTGTGTTGTGTGCATTGTATGTGTGCTGTGTTGTGTGCTGTGTTGTGTGCTGTGTGTGCCTTGTGTGTGTATGTGTGCTGTATTGTGTGCTGTATTGTGTGCTGTGTTGTGTGCTGTGTTGTGTGCTGTGTGTGCCTTGTGTGTGTATGTGTGCTGTATTGTGTGCTGTGTTGTGTGCCTCGGCTTATACTCGGGTCAATAACTTTTTCCAGGTTTTTGGGGTAAAATTAGGTGCCTCGGCTTATATTCGGGTCGGCCTATACTCGAGTATATACGGTAGTTTGTGTATAATAACTTAATGAGTTGTATAACTGTCACACTTTTACTTCTTCCCAATGGTGTATTGTGGGTGCTACTGGTCGTGGTGACGCAGCAAGTCCAAGTATTTGTAAAGATTGCCCCCTAAACCTATTCTATAATCATTCCTCTATACAGCTTCTCTGACATGTGTCATGGGCCGGGTGTGGCGGCACAGGTGTGGATCCGCTGTGACCGTGTTACTGATGGCGAGTGTCGCGTCAGGGAAGCGGAGTCTAAGAGGCCACCGGTATTCACCAGAGCCCACCGCAAGGCAGATTGGTCTTGCAGCGGCGAGTGACCCCCAGGTCGCTACCCCCCAACGGCGGCTCAGCCACACAGTCAGCCAAAGGAGGCAGGCAAAAGGCAATGTCTAAGTTCAAGCAGAGGTCAGGGCTGGCAGCACAATCTCGAGGTCGAAGGTGAGTAGCCAAGGTCGGGACGGGCAGCGAAGGTTCAGAGTCGGGGACAGGCAGAGGTCGGTACACGGGAGAGCAATCCTGAAAACAACTGACTTTCTGCATGCAAAGGAAGACCAAGATCCGGCACTGATGCAAAAGGAAGTGCCCCTTAAATAGGGGAAGTGGATGTAGGATTGGATGACCAGGCACCAATCAGTGCTGTACAGGCCCTTTAAATCTCAAGAATCCAGGGTGCACGCCCTCTAGTGGACGGGGACGTGCGCACACCGAACCATGCAAGGAAGCAGCACGAGGAGGAGGGAGCCGGCTGGGAGCAGCCATGGAGGTGAGGGAAGTGCTGCGAGATGGGTGCACAGCGCTCGCCTTAAAGTGGACCAACACCCTCCCCTGATCGGCCCGAGAATCTATAAGATTCCCGGACCGACCAGCTCCCTGACTGCGGGGCATCCCGATCGGGGGTACCCCGCTGTGTGAAACCCCCCCAGATCCCCGAAAATCCTACCTGATCCTCGTTCCAGTGGCGCATGCGTGGGCCGCCGCCTCCCGCTTGTCCCTCTAGCAGGGCGCGCACCCGTGCCGGCCGTTTGTGAATGTAAGAGGGACGAGCGGGAGGCGGCGGCATCCCGTGCTCAGCTTGTCTGTCGCTGCCTCTCCTTGTCCGTCGTCGGTGATTGGAGGCGCGAGTCATGTGGGAGCGGGGTCAGGTGAGTTTTTGGGGCTTTCTGGGGGGTTTCACACAGCGGGGCACCCACGATCGGGGTGCCCCGCGGAAGTGGACCAATACCCAGCATAGTCAAAATCCTGGGTGTTGGTCCACTTTAACACCATGCGAGGAAGCAGCACGAGGAGGAGGGAGCCGGCTGGGAGCAGCCATGGAGGTGAGGGAAGTGCTGCGAGATGGGCGCACAGCGCTCGCCCTAACACCATGCGAGGAAGCAGCACGAGGAGGAGGAAGCCGGCTGGGAGCAGCCATGGAGGTGAGGGAAGTGCTGCGAGATGGGCGCGCAGCTCTCGCACTAACACCATGCGAGGAAGCAGCACGAGGAGAAGGGAGCCGGCTGGGAGCAGTCATGGAGGCGAGGGAAGTGCTGCAAGATGGGCGCGCAGCGCTCGCCCTAACACCATGCGAGGAAGCAGCACGAGGAAGAGGGCGCCGGCTGGGAGCAGCCATGGAGGTGAGGGAAGTGCTGCGAGATGGGCGCACAGCGCTCACCCTAACACCATGCGAGGAAGAGGGCGCCGGCTGGGAGCAGCCATGGAGGTGAGGGAAGTGCTGCGAGATGGGTGCACAGCGCTCGCCCTAACACCATGCGAGGAAGCAGCACGAGGAGGAGGGAGCCGGCTGGGAGCAGTCATGGAGGCGAGGGAAGTGCTGCGAGATGGGCGCGCAGCGCTCGCCCTAACACCATGCGAGGAAGCAGCACGAGGAGGAGGGAGCCGGCTGGGAGCAGTCATGGAGGTGAGGGAAGTGCTGCGAGATGGGTGCACAGCGCTCGCCCTAACACCATGCGAGGAAGCAGCACGAGGAGGAGGGAGCCGACTGGGAGCAGTCATGGAGGCGAGGGAAGTGCCGCGAGATGGGCGCGCAGCGCTCGCCCTAACACCATGCGAGGAAGCAGCACGAGGAGGAGGAAGCCGGCTGGGAGCAGCCATGGAGGTGAGGGAAGTGCTGCGAGATGGGTGCACAGCGCTCGCCCTAACACCATGCGAGGAAGCAGCACAAGGAGAAGGGAGCCGGCTGGGAGCAGTCATGGAGGTGAGGGAAGTGCTGCGAGATGGGTGCACAGCACTCGCCCTAACACCATGCGAGGAAGCAGCACGAGGAGGAGGGAGCCGGCTGGGAGCAGCCACGGAGGTGAGGGAAGTGCTGCGAGATGGGTGCACAGCGCTCGCCCTAACACCATGCGAGGAAGCAGCACGAGGAGGAGGGAGCCGGCTGGGAGCAGCCATGGAGGTGAGGGAAGTGCTGCGAGATGGGTGCACAGCGCTCGCCCTAACACCATGCGAGGAAGCAGCACGAGGAGGAGGGAGCCGGCTGGGAGCAGTCATGGAGGCGAGGGAAGTGCTGCGAGATGGGCGCACAGCGCTCGCCCTAACACCATGCGAGGAAGCAGCACGAGGAGGAGGGAGCCGGCTGGGAGCAGCCATGGAGGTGAGGGAAGTGCTGCGAGATGGGTGCACAGCGCTCGCCCTAACACCATGCGAGGAAGCAGCACGAGGAGGAGGGAGCCGGCTGGGAGCAGCCATGGAGGTGAGGGAAGTGCTGCGAGATGGGCGCACAGCGCTCGCCCTAACACCATGCGAGGAAGCAGCACGAGGAGGAGGGAGCCGGCTGGGAGCAGTCATGGAGGTGAGGGAAGTGCTGCGAGATGGGCGCACAGCGCTCGCCCTAACACCATGCAAGGAAGCAGCACGAGGAGGAGGGAGCCGGCTGGGAGCAGTCATGGAGGTGAGGGAAGTGCTGCGAGATGGGCGTGCAGCGCTCGCCCTAACACCATGCGAGGAAGCAGCACGAGGAGGAGGGAGCTGTCTGGGAGCAGTCATGGAGGTGAGGGAAGTGCTGCGAGATGGGCGTGCAGCGCTCGCCCTAACACCATGCGAGGAAGCAGCACGAGGAGGAGGGAGCCGGCTGGGAGCAGTCATGGAGGTGAGGGAAGTGCTGCGAGATGGGCGCGCAGCGTTCGCCCTAACACCATGCGAGGAAGCAGCACGAGGAAGCAGCACGAGGAGGAGGGAGCCGGCTGGGAGCAGTCATGGAGGCGAGGGAAGTGCTGCGAGATGGGCGCACATCGCTCACCCTAACACCATGCTTTTTATACTGGCCAGTTTGGTGCCCTAGTGTAACATAGACCTTTGTTATTATACAACACTGCCACCCTGGGGCTGAGAGGAGGCAAGAGAGCGGCTGTCTCTGACACGTGTGGACCGCTCTCCACCAGAGCACAAGTTTCGCAACGCCCGGGCGCCAATCAGCTAGGATTGCCAGTCACCTGTTGCCGGGTAGATTCTCTCAGTCTTCCCTGATGAAGGGGACAGCGTGGGTGGAATGCGCTGATGTGAAAGGTGGTGCCTCACTCAGTGGGAGTGCCGTGCAGGCCACGACAGCTTGGCGGGGAGGCCTATAAACCGTGGACACTGGGTGAACAATAATTTAACTTTATTATGAACACTGCATAGTATACTTAAAACAATATATACCCATAGTGCCAACAACGTCAGGCGCAACATTTGAATTGCTCTGATTGGCCAGTTCACATATTTACTTATCTACAGCACTGTCCTCTTGTTGTTTGTTTGTGTTTGGTCCTGATGTAGGGCTCTGCTGGATCTTGAAACGTCGACCTATGACCTTAACTACTTGGTTTGCTGCTTTGACTATAACGGGGCATTATGGTCCGGGTACCCCAGGAAATTGCCTTATTTACCACTGTAATTGTAACAAGACCTTATTTATTGTGGTAGACCTTAAAATTGAACTTCAGCATCATTTAATGTAAACCCAAAACTCTTAAAAAACTATTCTCCAGCATCTAAAATTTATAGATTTTACATATTAAGTCGCTTACTTTTTATTCTTTCCCCCCACTGGGCTGCAACTGCAGTCCTGGACTCTAGAAAATGGGCGCCACCATCTTGCCTCAGAAGCATCACATATTGAGGAGAGCAGAGGGGTGAGAAGCACAGGGGGTGGGGTTATAGCTGTGCTTTGCACAGACAGAGCAGAGCTAGGGTCAGGAAAAGGATGGCAATCCCAGAATACAGAGCGGCATAGTCAGAAGACACTTCCTGTCTGCAGGCATCCTGAGGCCACCATCTTGGATGTTAAAAGACTCAAAAATGCAGGTAGGATTATTTTTAATGTAGAAAATCTGTATGTACAGGGTGGGGGAAACATACAAGATAGGCTCTTATTCAGGTTGAAGGTCTGGATTAATGTGGGCAATCTGTATGTACAGGGTGGGGGAAACATATAAGATAGGCTCTTATTCAGGGTGAAGGTTTGTATTAATGTGATCAATCTGTATGTACAGGGTGTGGGAAACATATAAGATAGGCTCTAATTCAGCGTAAAGGTCCAGATTAATGTGATCAATCTGTATGTACAGGGTGGGAGAAACATACAAGATAGGCTCTAATTCAGAGTAAAGGTCCGGATTATTGTGGGCAATCTGTATGTACAGGGTGGGGGGAAACATATAAGATAGGCTCCTATTCAGGGTGAGGGTCCGGATTAATACGGGCAATCTGTATGTACAGGGTGGGAGAAACATACAATATAGGCTCTAATCCAGAGTAAAGGTCCAGATTAATGTGGGCTATTTGCATGTACAGGGCAGGGGAAACATACAAGATAGGCTCTTAATCAGGGCGAAGGTCCAGATTAATGTGAGCAATCTGTATGTACAGGAGAAACATATAAAAAAGACTCTTATTCAGGGTGAAGTTCCGTATTAATGTGAGCAAGGGGGGAAACAATCTGTATATTCAGGATGAAGGTCTGGTTTACCATTAGAAACCAACACAAAAAGTACGGTGCTGCAGGCACCCATTAAACATAAACAAAAAATTACCTACAACCTAGTCAGACAACCATTTACACTGCCCTACACCTCACCAGACTCTGACGATTAGATGATCTCTACCTTAGAGAGACCTTCATGTCTGTACTTGAGTTTGCAACAAAATAAGACAGACACCCTTGTTATTTGCTGAATAGAGTTGGGCTCTTGGGTGCAAACTAACCTCCACTGAACCAAGGGGGGGGGGGGGGCAGGGCCGGCAAACCATCCAAACCACAGGTACTCCTTCTAATCTCTACTCAAGCTCTGATGCCGCGTCTATGCACTGCAGCCACGGGTCCCAGATTTTGTAAAATTTGTGTGGAACCCATCTCGCAGTATAGGTCAGCCTAAATAGAGGTCATTTCTGGTTAACCAGTTTCTTCCAGGCTTGTAGCGAAGGAACAGACGGGTGTCTCCAATTTAACAAAATACATTTCGTAGCGTAAAGGAATACTATTCTTAGCAGGGCATTCAGCGCTCTTTCTTCTGTGATTTGCTCCACTGTGCCAAGTAGGCGTAGCTCAATTACGGTTTAAATTTAAGTATTTAGATTCCCAGATTTGTGCCACTTAGGGTCCAAAACCGGGTAATGACCTGACCCACCGTTGACCTGAGGCAATATTGTTATGGGAATATGAAAATTCCAAATGTTTTTTGGGCTGGTTGATAGATTGACCCCCTATCTCTGTCAGAGAAACCAATTTGCTACAAGGGAGTTTTTGGACTACCTCCCTTGTTGCCCTGAGGGCTTATGGGGGTTCAATAGTAATCACCACGCCATGTTTCAATAGCCAAGCATTAAATTTAAAGCATCATCAAAAAGGCAACCCCCTCCCCCCATGGCATTGGTGCCCCCCCCCTAGAAACAGCCCTCTGGTTTAAATTTAAAGCATCATCAAAAAGGCAACCCCCCCCCCGCACATGGCATTGGCGCCCTCCCCTAGAAACAGCCCTCTGGTTTAATTTAAAGCATCATCAAAAAGGGGGGGCGTGGCTTGGCCTGGGAGCAAGATGGCTGCTTGAACTGCGAGCTCCTGACGAGGTCCCCTAAGAAGCATTTATATCCGCGTGCTACCTAGAAGATGGGGCGCCTAAACAAACCCGGGACCTCCACTAAGACCCCCAGATCCTCTCAGACCCCAAAGCCGGCTGGCAAAGGACTCCCGGAGTTATTTCGGAGCCAGGGGAGAGAGGACCCCCGAGCTTCAAATATGGCGGACTCGCGCTCCACGTGCAGTTCTCCGGAGCGGGAAGACGCACCTACCTCTGAAGGAGAGGAATGCGCGCTGTCGGCAAAGCTTAGTCAACTTCCCACCCGCAGCGAACTGGCCAGCTTCGCAGGAGAGATCAAAGCGTCCATCACGGCTGCCATTGCTGACCTGCGTGGCGACCTGCAACAACTCTCCCAAAGAGT
Source organism: Gastrophryne carolinensis (assembly GCA_027917425.1). Taxonomy (NCBI): domain Eukaryota; kingdom Metazoa; phylum Chordata; class Amphibia; order Anura; family Microhylidae; genus Gastrophryne; species Gastrophryne carolinensis. Next base: position 444,852,009 of record CM051238.1, on the reverse strand, counting down.
TGACAAAGTGGAGAGAGAGGAGGCCTGCACGTCGATCAGACTAACCGAGGTTCGAGACGTGGTGCGCGCTCACAACAGACACCTGTTAGATTTTCACCGCCATCTGGAAGACCTCGAAAATCGGAATCGGAGGTGCAACATCAGAGTGCGAGGCCTACCCGAGGAGGTCGGCCCAGATCAAACACAAGACGCCCTGTCCTCCATTTTTAATTCTCTCCTGGAAAGACCGCCTGGGACACAGATCGAGTTTGTCAGAGCCCACCGGACACTGAGACCTCGCAGTGTGGGAGATTCCACCCCCAGAGATATCGTTTGTTGCCTACAGAGTTTTCCCTTAAAAGAGGAGATCCTTGCGAAGGCTAGAAGCCGTGACCACATCTTATTCAACAACTGTGAGGTTCAACTCTTTCAGGATCTATCGAATATCACATTGCAAAACCGGAGAGCTTTGAGACCTCTCACGGCGCTTCTCAGAGAAAGAGGCATCCTATATAGATGGCGCTTCCCTTTTGCCCTGTCGGCCTCCAATAATGGCAAGACCTGCACACTCCGGATGCCAGAGGACTTACCGGACTTCTGCGCTCAACTGCGGATTCCCTTAATTGCGATACCGGACTGGCTTCAGGAATTCTCTATCCCGCAACTGGTGAGAAAGTCAAATGGGGAGGATCGCCCCAGAACATCTAGGCGAGCAGACCGGGAGCGCTCCCCACTAGCGGACATTGGTGCGAGATCCCGTTCCAGATCCAGGAGCTGAATCGACGCTTGCTGCGGCCGTGATGGCTACCAAAGCTAAGAGAGTTTCACATACCCCCATGTTGGAGGCTTCTCTCCTTGACCCCCTATAGCTGCTAGGCCTATGCATTGTTTAGCATTATAGGCCACACACCAGTTTGTTGTTGGACGCATCCCCAAACTATTTGAAATGCTCAAATACTCTAATACCCCTATGTTAGAGGTTTCTCTCCTTGACTCCCTAGAGCTGTTAGGCCTATGCATTGTATAGCATTATAGGCCACACACCAGTTTGTTGTCGGGCACATCCCCAAACTATTTGTAATGCTATAATGCTCTAATATCCCCATCTCAGAGGTTTTTCGCCTTGACTCCCTATAGTTGTTAGGCCTATGCATTGTATAGCATTATAGGCTACACACCAGTTTGCTGTTGGGCACAGCCCCAAACTATTTGAAATGCTCAAATCTTCTAATACCCCCATGATAGAGATCTCTCTCCTTGACTCCCTATAGCTGTTAGGCCCATGCATTGTATAGCATAATAGGCCATACGCTAGCTTGCGGTTGGGCACAGCCCCAAATTATCTGAAATGCTTGGGAACGTCCTTGCTGGTATTAGTGGGGCGCTGGGGGAGGAGTGGGCGGATGGGTAGCTGAGCCTATGTTTCTATTTGCCCCGACAGGCTTTACAAGTTCTACAGTTTCGTTTTTAACGGGCGCTAGGGCCTCATCTGCACTTTGCTGGGGTGGCGTCTGGGGAGCTGGGGGCCCGTCGACTCCAATAGTGGGGGCTGGGATCCCCTGCTCTCCCGGCGCCTCCTAACCACGCAGACGCGGAGATTTCAGGTTTAGGCCTAAATGCGTAGCTTTGATTCAGTAATGTTATATTTATACGGTATATTGGGGTCCAAGTAAGTGCAATTCGCGCCTCGTGGGGGCGGGCTTCCTCCTAGCCGAGAAGCACTAAAGGAAATAAGGCACGAAGGTGGGGTTTCGGGCTGTCTCTCTCGCGGGCCGCGGGGGGGCGCCGCATTACGAGCTGTAGTGTTTGCGGGGAGACTCATCTCCCCTGGCCCTGTGTCGCGTCATTACACCGACCCTGGGCGCGGAGCCCTGCTCGGCTGTGCTGTGCTGCGGCGCCGTTCCACGACCCCGACGGAGGGGAGGAGGTACTCTGGATGCGGAGGCTTCCAGATGTCTAAAGAAGAGCTGAGAGAGACGGGGTTGATAGTGGGAGCGGGGCCTACTCTCCTCTCCTAGCATGCAGCGGCTTCATGTATTAGGCATAACCTCGCTGCTTAGTCGCCTATGCGCCCTGCTAGCTACTGGAGGAGGGACCCAGTTGGCGTCATTGTATTTCCTGGGACCTATCGCAGAATGGAGGTGATAGGGGGTGTGGATCTGGGGAGATGGGGAAGAGGGGCTTGGAGAACGGAGCCGGCTCTGAATCTTCTCCACGTCCTGTGACAACCAGAGGCCTGGGATACTTACGACAGGGGCACGGGCTTGTGGATGGGGGCCTCGTTGGGAGGGCAAGTTGACCTATAATATTACAGGCAGTAGGAGCTAGTGGTCCCGGTAGAGTTCCTTGGCCTTCCACGTTTCCCCCGAAAGGGCTGGTAATCCAGGTTGGATCTTATTGAGATCAGTAGGGGAGTATCTCTCACCCTGATCTCACAAGAATTCCTCTCTTGTTGGAGGGATAACCACAGAGGGGGCGCTCCCCTTGGGGGAGCAGTCCCATTAAAGTTCCATAACCTGTTTAGGACTTGGGGATATTCCCACTTCCTCCGGCCCTCTTTCAGCGCGGGTGTTCTGTGTGGTATTTTTGTGTGAGGTTGACGTGTGATTGGACCCCTCTCTGTGTCACTCCCTGTACTGTCTTGTCCTTTCTCTCATCTCTCTGAGTGTACTTTTGAGACACTACCTTCCCCCCACTTCTCCTCCTCTCTGTACTCTCTGTCTCCGGGAGGGAGGGAAAAGACTCCACACGACATCCTGTTTGGGGACTGTTTTTGACTAAATTGGGACGTAGCAAAGTAATCTTACTAATTCCCCCTGGGCAGGATGAAACCCTTAAGTTTAAATGTTCTCTCTATAAACGCCAAAGGCCTAAACACTCCGATTAAAAGGCATGCTCTATTTCGGGAGCTGAAGCAGTTCCAGGCACATATCGCTATGATCCAAGAAACCCACTTTCAAAGAAACAAGGCCCCTTTCCTGGGTAATAGAACATATTCAACCTGCTTCTCGGCCCATTCACCCAACAATAAAGCAAAAGGGGTCTCTATCCTTGTTGATAAATCTATAGCGCTCCGGGTCACGGCCATTGAGAAGGATATAGAAGGTAGGTTTGTGTTTGTGAAAGGGTCCCTCCCAAATGGCACAGTCATCACCCTGGCTAATGTATATGCCCCAAATAAAGACCAACATATTTTCTGCTCAAAGGCACTGGCCAAGCTCGATGGCTTCAGGGAGGGCGTGGTAGTCTTGGGGGGTGACCTGAATTGTGCACTGAACCCCAGGGTGGATACATCGGACGCTAAGACTGCCATCTCTTACAAAGCGTTGAAGCGGATTAAGAGATCCTTAAAGGACCTTGAGCTGGTGGACACTTGGCGTTTGATGAACCCAACAGGCCGAGACTACACCTATTACTCACCTATTCATGCTAAATACTCCAGAATTGATTATGTTTTCCTCTCACAAAGGGACCTGGGGAGGGTGGAGCAGACTCGGATTGGCAACATCACCTTTTCCGATCATGCCCCGGTGGTGCTCTCGTTGACTCTCCCGTGCGCAGAACGGGGGGAGTGGCATTGGAGACTCAATGAGAGCCTGTTGAAGGATCCCAGGGTGGTGACGAAGCTTAAAGACAGTCTGGCCAATTATATTAAGGAAAATGTGACAGAAGGGATGGATCCAATGGCAATTTGGGAGGCACAGAAATGCACAATGAGAGGCATATTGATACAGGAGGCTTCGAAGCTTAAAAAGGAGAGGGTGCAAAAGCAAAAGGATCTGCTTAGACAAATAGCAGACCTGGAATCTGCGCACAAGCAGTCACTCCAGGACACATGCCTTAGGGATCTGGAAATAAAACGAGTGGAACTCCGAGATATGATGTCTAGAGAGACCAATCGGTGGTTTACTAGGCGCTTGGGGCTCTACTATGAGCAGGGTAATAAATCTGGTAGGATGTTGGCACGAGCGCTAAGACCCAAAATTGCTCGCACTAGAGTTGAAGGCATCAGGGGGGGGAGACGGGCTGCTGCTACAAAAAAATGAAGCTATGGCTGATGTCTTTGGCAAGTTTTATGCTGACTTATATAACCTTCAGGGGCAACAACAGGGAGGTGATCAAGATAGTTCTATGGCTGCGTACTTACTTGAATCGGGGATGCCATCATTGTCTGAGGATGAGGTGGCCCAGCTGGAGGCCCCGATATCGGTGGAGGAGTTGCAGAGTGCCCTGAAATCCACTAAGCCAGGGAGGGCCCCGGGTCCGGATGGCTTCCCCACACAATATTATAAATCTTTTCCAGGCCTGTTGCTCCCTATGTTGCAGAGAGCATTTGAACCCACCTCATCCTCAGGCAAACTGCCCAACACATCATTGGAAGCTCGGATTGTAGTGATTCCAAAAGAGGGGAGAGACCCAACTGATTGCAGGAGCTACCGCCCCATATCTCTTTTGAATGTGGACGTGAAGTTATTCGCGAAAGCTCTAGCCAACAGGGTTGCTTCCTTCCTCCCAGATCTGGTCACACAGGACCAGGTGGGGTTTGTTCCTACTAGAGAGGCTCGTGATAATGTTATCAAAGCTCTGAATGTGCAATGGTGGGCGAGGGCCCGGAAAATTAACGCGATTATGCTCTCTACTGACGCCGATAAGGCATTTGATCGGGTCAATTGGGGCTGGATAAGGAAAGTTCTGGAACATATAGGCTTGGGAAACGAGATGCGGAACAGAATTCTATCGCTCTATTCTGACCCTATTGCCAGAGTACGAGTCAATACCTGTACATCCTCTGCGTTTCACATACGTAATGGTACCCGACAGGGCTGCCCGTTGTCCCCCTTAATATTTGCTCTCTCACTAGAGCCGTTTCTAAGAAAGGTTAATATAAATGCTGATATAAAGGGGGTGGAGATTGGGTCAAAGGAAAGGAAAGTAGCGGCTTATGCAGATGATATGCTATTCTTTCTAAGTTTGCCAAGAACCTCTGTGCCGAACTTATTGAAAGAATTTGAGACATTTGGCCGGCTCACGAATCTGAAAATCAACTTTAGCAAGTCCTGTGCCATGAATATGTCAATGCCGAGGGGGGAGGTGGGTGAGCTCCGCACGCTTTTTCCCTTCAATTGGGAGGGGAGGAGCTTAAAATACCTAGGAGTCAAGGTGCCTATCTCTCCTTCGGAGCTTTTTCAGCTTAACTTTGCCCCGATGGGGACTAAGATTAAAAAGGAACTGGAAAGCTGGAATAGATTGCGACTGTCTTGGTTCGGACGCATAGCTGTAATTAAGATGAACGTGCTGCCAAGACTGCTGTACCTTCTACAATGCATCCCCATAAAAATCCCCAACTCTTTCTTTAACGACATGACAAAAACTTTTATGAGGTTTGTGTGGGCTGGTAAACCTCCCAGAATCAGGAGACATATCTTAGTACTCCCTAGGGAACGGGGGGGCTCTGGACTACCTTGCTTGCGGACATATTATCGAGCAGTACATATTGGAAGGGTCGTAGATTGGCATATTCATAGGTCGCAGAAGGACTGGGTTCGTATAGAGGGGGAAGTCGAGGAGGGGGGGAGACTGGATGTTCTTAGCAGCTTGAGGGGATGTGATATCCCAAGTGCGATTAAAACTCATCCACTGGTGGGGGCATCCCTGGAGATCTTTGGGGTGCTCTGTAAAGGTTCAGGGGCGCTCACCTCCCGACCTGGCCACCTGACCCCGCTTGGTGGCAACCCGGCTTTTCCACCGGGGCTGGACTCCCCGCTCTTAAAAGACTGCAAGGGTCCTAGACCGCTGAGGGCATACCACCTGTGGGATAGAGGAGCTTTCATAGATAAACAGAAACTGCAACTGCTATTGGAAAGGGACGTCTCTATCCTCTCCTATCTCCAGATGCGGCACTTTCTCTCATCAAAAGATGTTATAGCAGGATTGCGCAAGGACCCTACTGAATTTGAGAGAGCCTGTCTGGGCATGGGACCGGATTCACACCTTTTATCATGGGCTTACGAGATGTTGAGGCGGAGTGATAAGTTGGAGGAGAGGCCATGGGAGAGGAGGTGGGAAGCGGACCTAGGCCGATCCTTCTCAGAGGAGGAATGGGAAAACGTGTATAAATCTGCCCACAAAGGATTAATAAGCAGCTCGATGCAGGAGACAAATTATAAGCTGATCACACGCTGGTATCGGACTCCGGAACTGCTACACTCCTTCTTCCCCCTAGTGCCAGATATATGCTGGAGGTGTGGACAGTCTGGAGCTTCGATGCTGCATATTTGGTGGTCATGTCAGGCCCTGGACGACTACTGGTCAAAGGTGAAAGAACTATCCACTCACATTATGGGTGAACCACTAGAATGGAATGTCGAGACGGTCTTGCTGGGGTGGTCTCCAGACAGTGGAGGGTTAGCGGGCGGAGCCCCTCTAGCTAGACATCTCTTAAACGCCGCTAGGGTGCTTATTCCGAGGAACTGGAGGTCTCAGAGAGCCCCCACAATCAAAGACTGGGTATGTCAGCTCAATCACGTGGAACATATGGAGGAAATATGCTATGCTAGACAAGATAGGCTGGACGCGTATAGGAAGATTTGGACGACGTGGTCACTTTTCAAAGACACAGCAGTTTATAAAAGAGTGTGGGAATAACTTACCACAGTAAATACTATACTGGGAGGTTGGAGTAGATTTACTGACGGGATGCTCTGGAGGGTAGCTGGAGGGCCTAGTCCCCCCCCTCTTGGGGACTGCTCGACCACTCACTAGCGGTTGAATCCCCTCTGACTGACATTGATTGGCAAGGGCTCTCTCGTTCCTATCTCTTCCCCTCTACTCTTTCTCCCCTCTCGTGTCTCCTCTGTCCCTCCCCCCCCTCCCTCCTCTTCGTACCTCTAGCCTCTCTTTACCTTTTAGTCGGACTGAATGTGAGTGTGGATGTTGTCTGTATGTTTTCTCCCCGTTGGTCATTAGGTCTGTCTCCTGTGCAGTTGGTCTGTAGTAAGTTTGTCATCGGGGCTGCTGAAATTGGGTCAGTCATTAACCCCCAATCACTATATTATCCCAGGGATTTAACGGGTAACACCAAGAATATATGGATTGCACCCCCTAGATAGTTGGAGCTCTCCCCCCATATTATATAAGGAGGATACAGGAAGGAGGCTCCCCAGCTGTTTGCCCCGGAGTAGCGGTTCAAGAAGGGCATTGTCTTGGAATAGCTCTTACCCTGACTTGAAGAATGTATTATATTGCTATGTTGAATGTCTGACCCATGTAATATGTGCTAACAATTGATACTGTCTGTATTTTTGTCTTTTGTTTTAAATATACCAATAAAAATTGAGTATGATAAAGCATCATCAAAAAGTCCCCCCCCCCCATGGCATTGGTGACCTCCCCTAGAAAAAGCCCTGTAAAGCATTATCATGTTGCTCATGTCCCACCACACATCTCTGGATGGATCCTGCCAGGAGAAAAATTAAGGGAGGGCTAACAAATGTAAAGTTGCAGGACTGTGAACTCGTTTATGTTATAGTCAATATTAAAAAAAGAAAAACAGAACTATAATCAATAGTAAAAATTCCTTTAAGGCTAAACGCTCCCAGGGTGCAAGATCCACCACCATTGAAGTGTAGACTCTTACCAAAAACAATGGTATGAAAGCGTAAAATCAAATGAACATTCCAGAAAGATATTAGTGCCAGGAGTGTTCAGCAGTAAACCATTCGAATCGATGCCAATTTAATTAAATCTCCCCGTGGAGTCATCCAAACTATAAGGCAAGTGAAGGGAAAAAAAAAGAAAGGAATAAACAAGAGGCTTGTAAAACAGCTAAAACGCTTCTCTCAGCAAATCTCACCGCCTGAAGCTCCAATTCCTTTGTGTTCTTAATACATCAAATAGTAGTAAACTTCAGCTGATAGTGAGTGTGCCAGGCTCCAACGCGTTTCGTTTATGTTATTTTTTTTTATTTCTTCTCTGTAGACACGCAGGTCTCATATAGGAGCAATGTCACCACCATCATCTTTTTAGGATTCCCTGACATTGGCAACTTTAATCTACTGTTCTTTATACTAATTCTTGCCATATACTGTGTGACAATATGTGGAAACATTTTGCTCATCATGTTGGTGTTCATCAGCAAGACCCTCCGCACTCCCATGTACTTCTTCCTCACCCAGCTCTCTATCGCTGACATTATTGTGACCACGGATGTTACTCCCCACATGCTGAATGTTATATTGCACAAGGGGGCCTCCATGTCATTTCCCGGTTGTATCACTCAGCTGTACTTCATTAGTTCAGCAGAAGCATGTGAATGTTGCCTTCTGATGGCGATGTCCTATGACCGATACCTCGCCATCTGCTCCCCTTTACGCTATGCCTCCATTATGAACCAAATGCTTTGTTACAAATTTGTTTTTGCTTCCTGGCTTTCTGGTTCGTGCATAACAGTCATCTTAATCATTTCTGTGACACAACTGCAATTCTGTGGACCCAACACCATAGACTATTTGTTTTGTGATTTGACCCAGGTGCTGAAGCTCTCTTGTTCTGACACCTCCATAGTGCAGATAGAATCCACGCTTGCATGCTTCCCGGTTTTAGTTGTACCATTTGTTGTGATTGTCGTGTCATATACAAATATTATTTTAGCTATTTTAAAGATTCCATCTGTGGGAAGAATGAAAACTTTTTCCACCTGCAGCTCCCACCTGACTGTTGTGTCTATGTTTTATGGTGCTCTGGCTGCCATCTACATGCTTCCAAATGAAGGGCAGCAGTTGACAATGAGTAAGGCTCTGGCTATGTTTTATTCTGTGTTTACCCCACTTATAAATCCTCTCATATACAGCTTGAGAAACAAAGACATTAAGGAAGCCTTAAGACATTTTCTGACTCACTACAGTGCCTACTTTTCCTAGTCAAAGAGGAATTAGTCCCACCAGTACCTGTCCCACAGCGAATCCTGTTCAAATCTCTAACTCATGCCTACAAAGCTCTCTCCAACCAGGCCCCTCCCTACATCTCATCTCTAATCCAACACTATCAACCTAGACGCAGCCTCCGCTCTGCTGCTGACCTTCTCCTGTCCTCCACCCCGGTCACCTCTTCTCATGCCCGCCTCCAGGACTTCTCACGTGCAACTCCAATCTTCTGAAATGCCCTCCCCCACCCGATCCCCCACTCCACAACCCTAAAGAAATCAAAGATGCCCTTAAAACTCACCTATTCAGGCAAGCATATAATCTGGCTTATCCAATTTTATAAAGGGCACATGCCACAAAGCTCAATACTGACTGTTTGTGATCCTTCCCCCTCGTCTTCACCCCTCTTCCTTCAGACTGTAAGCTCGCAAGGGCAGGGCTCTCTCCCCATTGTATCTTGTATTCAGAATATCCATTGTTAACTCTGTAACACTGCATCTGAAATAGTATATGTACTGTATGTTTCTACCCTGTCTGATGGTGCTATATAAATAAACAATAATAATAATAACCATAATAATACTGTAATTTCCAGTAACTCATAAATGGCCACGTCTCTCATAATTTAACCTGTATTATGTTAATCCAATGTATCTGTTGTAACAAATGTCTTCACTACCACAACTCCTCATAAGCGGTATCTAGGAATGGCTACCTGGGTTGGTGTTTCATAGTTTTTCCAAGTCATCCTTCAGTTTGACCACGTGGAAAGGTAATAAAAAGTCAAGCTGAAGGATTCCTAAAAAAGCCGTTACCAGTAAGTCTAACAGATGTTTTTCCAAGTCATCCTTCATCTTGACCGTTTATTACCTCTCCACGTGGTCAAGCTGAAGGATTCCTAAAAAAATGTTACCTGTAAGTCTAACAGAGGTTTTTCCAAGTCATCTTTCATCTTGACCGCTTATTACCTTTCCACGTGGTCAAGCTGAAGGATTCCTAAAAAAGCCGTTACCAGTAAGTCTAACAGAGGTTTTTCCAAGTCATCCTTCATCTTGACCGCTAATTACCTTTCCACGTGGTCAAGCTGAAGGATTCCTAAAAAAAACGTTACCAGTAAGTCTAACAGATGTTTTTCCAAGTCATCCTTCATCTTGACCGCTTATTACCTCTCCACGTGGTCAAGCTGAAGGATTCCTAAAAAAATGTTACCTGTAAGTCTAACAGAGGTTTTTCCAAGTCATCTTTCATCTTGACCGCTTATTACCTTTCCACGTGGTCAAGCTGAAGGATTCCTAAAAAAAACGTTACCAGTAAGTCTAACAGAGGTTTTTCCAAGTCATCCTTCATCTTGACCGCTTATTACCTTTCCACGTGGTCAAGCTGAAGGATTCCTAAAAAAAAAATGTTACCAGTAAGTCTAACAGAGCTTTTTCCAAGTCATCCTTCATCTTGACCGCTTATTACCTTTCCACGTGGTCAACCTGAAGGATTCCTAAAAAAAAACGTTACCAGTAAGTCTAACAAAGGTTTCTCCAAGTCATCCTTCATCTTGACCGCTTATTACCTTTCCACGTGGTCAAGCTGAAGGATTCCTAAAAAAAACATTACCAGTAAGTCTAACAGAGGTTTTTCCAAGTCATCCTTCATCTTGACCGCTTATTACCTTTCCACGTGATCAAGCTGAAGGATTCCTAAAACAGCTGTTACCAGTAAGTCTAACGAAGGTTTTTCAGACATTGATGGCCATTGTATGCTTGCCCACACATAGCAGCAAGCCACCCTAGCAATGGCACTCAGTAAGCAGTTTGGGGTGTTAGGTGCCCTGCCCAAGAGCACCTCAGTCATGTCACCTCAGCAGAGCGGATCAGTGTGGAGTGGTGGTGACCGTACTGCAGGCCGAGTGGTAAGGAACACGAAGCAGCAGCAACCATAACCCACAGCGCTGGATAGTGAGGCAGCAGGTGAGTTTTTTTATCTTTTGAGGATTTGGTAATAATTTGATTCAGTCAAATACAAATTTCTTGGAGAAATTCAGTAAATCATCCAAATTCCATTTTTACAAAATTCTCTCATCTCTAGCTTCTGGCATACAGTTTTCTCAGAGTGTCCGAGTTCCCACACTAGAAATCTTTAATGATTATTCATTCGAATTTTGTTAGGAGAAGGCTTATTGTGAAAAATGTTTCACTGTCAAGTTTCAGATCTAAAGGTGCTCTGGGGAAATAATTGTTTGAGAGTTCAGTGGCACAATTATTTGATGCCAATGATTTGATTATTCTCTAAATGTTCTAAACTGAATAATCAAACTTAGTTAAATACAGCTCTTATTATATTGAAATGGGCACAAATGGGTTCCAATAGTGCACTGTACAGCGATATACAAATAAGAAAATAGTAATCTATAAACCAATATTGGTAAAGATAGAGGAATGTGCACTTACCACAGCGGCCCAGGGTTCATGAACCGTCTGGGGCCTCTGATGCATTCAGGAGTAGTTCTCCACTGCAGGCCGGGATTCGTAAGCCTCCCAGGGCTCCTAGCAAAATTTGATACCTTCTTATTGAGTAGGCCACTCACTCTGGTTGCTGCTATACACTGTGTCCCAGAGCTAACCCTAAACGATTGCTTTCACTTTAATGACTATACATTACTGCAACTACTTTCATTGAGGGTCATGGGTTCAGAGAAGCCAGAAATCCAGTCCCTTAATTAATGAAATGTTGAGATTGTTTAACATGAGAAGTGGATACAAAAGTCTTAAAGGAGCCACAGCACTGAACCCTGTTAGCTTGCAGACCAACCTAAAATCTGTCTCTAAATCTGGTTAAAAACAGAGGGCTCGGTCACACACATCTGCAGAAGTATGCTTAAGCTGCACCACCAGCGCCAAGGTGCCTCTGTGGGGTGCAGTCCTGACTCTAATCTCTGAGAGCCCATTTGGGACATACAGTGCAATAGATAAATTGGGAGCAGGCTTACCTGAGGTTGCCCTAAACCTCTCAAGTGCAAGCCATGGGGTGGAAGGGTCAAAGACCTTACAATACAGCCTAGACCCCACACCCCATGTGCTTGCACAAATTCAAAAGAAACAAAGGAGGGGTGGCAGCCGCTCAGACCATTTTATAACTAACCTGGGAAGTGCAGGGCAGTTAGGATACAAAAGTCTTAAAGGAGCCACAGCCCTCAACCCTGTTAGCTTTCAGACAAACCACATGGGGTGTGGGGTCTAGGCTGTACTGCAATGTCTTTGACCCTTCCACCCCATGGGCTGCACTCAAGGTTTAAGGGCAACCTCAGGAAAGCCTGTTCCCAATTTATCTATTGCATTGTATGTCCCAAATGGGGCTCTCAGAGATTAGAGTTAGGACTGCACCCCATAGAGGCACCTTGGCGCTGGTGGTGCAGCTTCAGCTACTTCTGCAGATGTGTGTGACCGAGCCTCTGTTTTTAACCAGATTTAGATACAGATTGTAGGTTGGTCTGCAAGCTAACTGATTTGAGTGCTGTGGCTCCTTTAAGACTTTTGTATCCAAATTGCCCTGCTAACGTGCACCTCCCAGGTTAGTTTTAAAATGGTCTGAGTGGCTGCCGCCCCTCCTTTGTTTCTTTGTGACATGAGAAGTGGGTCATGGGTTTGGAAAATTCTGAAAATCCAGTTCTGAATCTTTTTTGTATAGTGATATTGTAAATCAATTCAATAAAAACAATGTCATACAGATGTAGCGACCTTTCCTCTTTCTCATAGCTGAAAACAATTGGTTACTGTAAACTAGTTGAGAAATCTTATTTTGCTATTGTGCTGAAATTAGATATGTGTCACTTTATTTTTTTTTTAGAATTAAAAAGTGCAATTGATTTTCATTGTCTTCCTAGCTGGTGATTCAGCAACAATGAAATCCTGATGCTTTCTTAACAGCAAGTAATTTTGTTTTACTACAATTTTTTTTCAACACTTAGGCCCTTATTTATGAAGGAATAGCAACAGGTAGCGACTGGTGAGCGGCCGGTAATGACGGGCACCTCCACGAGAACGCCGGCTCCCCACCACAATCACACATTCATCAAGCCAATCCTGCTTAGCGTCTGAGATAGCGCCATATAGCCATTCATTCATCATTATTCCAGCCTCAGCCCACAGCGCCAGCATCCGACCTTGAACAGCGACAGGTATGACCTCTCGCTACCTGGCGCTCTCCAATGCATTTCAATGGAACAATCTTTAAATATTGACAATTAATTGTTATTAATGTTTTTTTTTTTTTTTTTAAATGTGAAAAATTCTGTGACCACTTCTGCCATTTTAGAAAAATAAAATAAAAAAAATTGTACAGAATTGATATTACAGGTCCGATATTAATGTATTCATATTACTAAATTATTTAAAATACTTTTTTTTTTCTGGTTTCCAAAAATATGGTGGTTTGGAGGTTAAAAAACTACTTTTAACACATCTCCTCCAGCGCTCGGGGGTTTAAAGATGCATTTCACAGCGCTTGAATTTTTTGAGCATGATTTTTTGATGAATATGGCGGAAGCCGGTTGCTGTTCCGTGTGTGCAAGGCTCACTCCTGTTAACAAAAAAATCTCCTTTGCTTTTGGACTTCCATGCTTGCTGGTGCCTCTGTTGGTTCCTGTTATTATATAAGAGATGAAGCATGTAGGAGATAAATGAATGCTGTCACAAGGAAATCGTTACTCCAAATTCTTTACAAGTATTTTCAGTTTGTCCAAAGTGTTTTCCTAAAGTTACACATTCTGGTTTCCCGTCTTTTTTTCCTGTTTACTGATGGAAGAAGCTCATGCATTGTGTTATTGTAGCACAGAACAAGGAGGGTGGCTATTCAGTTACGGTCTGAGCTATGTGGTTGTCCTTTTATAAACACAGTGATGTAAAGATACTGCTGTGCTGTAACAATAAAGCCTTATAACTTAAAGTGGACCGAAACCCAGGACTTTGACTATCCTGGGTTTTGATCCTTGCCCCATGAGCTCCTCGACGAAGGGGCTCGAGCAGAACCTAGCGAGCTGATTGGAGGAGCAGCAACGCATGCGCTGTAGGACCGAGGAAGAGGTGAGTTTGTTTCTGACCTGGGGAATTTAACACAGCGGGTCACCCCCGATCAGGGTGCCCCACTGTGTGAAATTCCCCAGGTCACCTGATCAGGGAGCCTCGGTGTGTCAAATCCCCCAGTTCGCCCGAACAAACTTGCTTTTTCCTCGGTCCTAAGACGCATGCGTGGCTGCTCGTCCAATAAGCGCGCTCGGATCCGCTTGAGCCCCTTCGCCCAGGAGCTTGTGTAATATGAGCGGATTCCAGCGCGCTGATGGCTGCATCCCCCGCTACCCTCTAAAAGGGAGCGTGTCTGAGCCAGCCATTCACAAATGCCTGACGCGGGCACATGCCCTGCTTGAGGGATAGCGAGGATGTGCCCGCTGCTCGGGCATGCGCCGTTGGACTGGGTAAGAAGTTGAGTTTATGAACAACTTCACACAGTGGGGCATCCTTATTCTGGCTGCCCCAGGGGGAGGGAATCAATGGCAATCTTATAGATTCCTGGGTCAATCTCTGTGGGTTTTGATCCACTTTAAGTTCTAGCCAAGCCACAATGTCCACAGCTCTCATCTCCCATCATCAGACAATGACTGCGGGTTCATGATAAATGGAATGAATATTGCGCATCCTTAAAGAGGAAAACCCACCAATTTGCCCAGCACTGTAGTCTAAAAGACTCCAGGGATGGCTGATCAAGTACCCCTAGGAAATACTGAATTGGATCCCATCATCCTCACTGTTTGCATCGCCTATGTTCCTACACTCATCATGCATCTGTTATTGTTGAACTTTATGCTCAATAGAGATGAGAAAACATTTTGAAATTTGGACTCGAGCAAATCCCCGAATTTCCCTAATCACAGGAAAAGTTCCCTAATCAGAGTGAACATTTCAAATGAACTGGTTAGCACATCTTTAATACTCAACCATAACCTACCTCCAGATACAGGGGACCACTATGGGGAGCAACAGAGTGGGGTCTCGAGCCCTGTCAATCCAGGAAAAAGGTGAGGGCTCCGCACTCCTTAAGGTAAAACATCTGTTTATTTAAACTTTTAAATCATCTCCAGATATATAGGCAACTTCTAAATTCAAGTGATGCTATGGGCCTCTTGGCAGCAGGTATTGTATGGTCCTCTGACATGTTTTGGACAGCTACTGGTCCTTAATCGTAGATAACAGGACCCAAGAAACAAACCCATATAAATACAAATTCAAAGAAACAAGCCAAACTCAGGCCATGTTCACACTGCGCCGTTGGAGCTCCAGAGGCCGCCAGGAACCAGTGATGTCACCTCCCTGAAGAAGACCACACCATCCAATCCCAAGCCAGCCAGAATCAGCCAGTTAGCAACAGTTGCTAGGCAACTGACCGGGCAGGGACGCAGATCCCCAACATCGTGCAGAGCCCACCCACATCATTTCAAGAAGCAGCACAAGGAAAGAAGACCCCAACCAGCAGGTCACCGGGGTGAAACATATAGGGGCTTCCTAGACATCTAAAAAGATGCCGTGGAGTCCCACAGAATAAACAACAGAGCCAGCAATGCTTAAAGTGGGCCAACACCCAGGATTTTGACTATCCTGGGTTTTGGTCCACTTCGGTGGAGCACCCCGATCGGGGGTGCCCCGCTGTGTGAAACCCCCCAGAAAGCCCCGAAAACTCACCTCACCCCGCTCCCACGTGACTGCTGCAGCCAATCCCCGCCGCCGGACAAGCGAGAGGCAGCGCCGGACAAGCAGAGCGCATCCGCCGCCTCCTCCCACGCGTCCCTCTTACAAGGAGTGAACCCGCGCCGGCCATTCACAAACGGCCGGTGCGGGAGCGTGCCCTGCTAGAGGGACGCGCAGGAGGAACGTGGAAAAGGTAGGATTGTGGCCTTCCTGGGGGGTTTCACCCCGCGGGACTTCCCGATTTTGGATGCCCTGCGGGGAGGGATCTGATCGGCCCGGGAATCTTATAGATTCCCGGGCCGATCCCCCCTGGGTGTTGGTCCACTTTAAAGGGCAGGAGCCCAGAGAGCGCAGAACAGGACCAGGACACTGATCAATATTCTATTAGTGTAATAAAAATAATTAAAGGTATATTCTGAAAAGCAAGCACACAATTAACAATGCATAGTATAGGATTGGGAAAGGCACAAAACAACAATTAAAAATTAAATATAAAGTTCAAACAAAGTTCAAACAAAGGGGGCCTATGATATCAGTAATTGATAGCTTTTCTCAGATGAAACAATCAAATCTTACACTGAACATATCTCATTATTTTGTTGCTACATATGGAAGATGGCATCGTTATGCTACCGACAGATGATCTACTTTCTCTGCTGGAGTGTGTCAATTACTGGGACCTTCTCTTCCACATAGCAAAACCCCAGTCACTTACATTTTTAGATATTACGATAATGAAATCCACTGATGGTCATATTACTAACGCACTGTTCCGTAAACCCACTGCTGGGAATACATCTAGCCCTTCTATGAAGTGTAACTGTAAGTCAGTACCTCCTCAGTAGACAGAACTGTTTCAATGACTTTGAATAGGGGAGCTAAAGCATTAGCAAATGCCAAGGCCTAGATGAACTATAATACAAAACAGTTTGCCCCCCTAGGCCTTAATGACAAAGCAACATTCGCTTGATTTTTGTATAATACAGATCAATTAATATCTAGTGCAATCGGATGCATTCTGTACTGCTTAGATCCTATCTGTACTCCCACTCTATCCTGTGATGTACCACCACAGTCCAAGTTGGGACCATAGCCTAGGCCACGCAGACCCTGGTCCTTGCTTCAATGGTTCTCATACTCCAGCCTCTTGCAGCTCTTAAAAATTTTTTAGACACCAACCTCCTCCTCTATACACTATGCACACTTTAATGGCAGACCTGTAATGTCATTTCTGAAGAAATATATAAAAAATGAAAAAATTGTGAAAAAACTGCTTTCTCAATGCCAGAAGAGGTCAGAAATTATTAGTGATTTTTGGAAAAAAAATAAACAAAAACCCAGTTTAAAGAGAAGAAAAGGATCGTCCATTGAAATGTATAGGAGAGTGACAGGTAGTGAGAGGTCATACCTGACGTTGTGCAAGGCTGAACATGGGCGCTGTTCGCTGAGGCTGGGATAATGATGAATCGGGCGCTACATGGCGCTATCCCAGTCGCTCAACAGATTCTGCTTGATATATGTGTAATTGCTGCCGTGTCCGGGGTTCACCAGTCGCTACCTGTCGCTACCTCTCATTAACCAGGTGCTACCTGACGCTATCCTTTCTTACATAAGGGCCTTAGATTCAACTCGAAATCAATCAACAGAATCAAGGGTTGCAGAATCTCCCTGCTGAGAGGTCCATTGTGTTACATTTCTAAAGTCAAATAGCAAGTCATGTTTTTAATTGTTTATAATGCAATCAGATAAGTGTCTAAGCATCCACTTGCCAAATTAAAGATGTCCTTCAATTTGAATAAGAGCCTATTTTATATGTTTCCCCCCTGTACATACAGATTGCTCACATTAATCCGGACCTTCACCCTGAATAAGAGCCTATCTTATATGTTTCCCACACCCTGTACATACAGATTGCTCACATTAATCCGGACCTTCACCCTGAATAAGAGCCTATCTTATATGTTTCCCACACCCTGTACGTACAGATTGCTCACTTTAATCCGGACCTTCTCCCTGAATAAGAGCCTATCTTATATGTTTCCCACACCTTGTACATACAGATTGCTCACATTAATCCGGACCTTCACCCTGAATAAGAGCATATCTTATATGTTCCCCACACCCTGTACATACAGATTGCTCACATTAATCCGGACCTTCACCCTGAATAAGAGCATATCTTATATGTTCCCCACACCCTGTACATACAGATTGCTCACATTAATCCGGACCTTCACCCTGAATAAGAGCCTATCTTATATGTTTCCCACACCCTGTACATACAGATTGCTCACATTAATCCGGACCTTCACCCTGAATAAGAGCCTATCTTATATGTTTCCCACACCCTGTACATACAGATTGCTCACATTAAAAATCATCCTACCTGCATCTACTGCATGTTATGAGCCTTTAAACATCCAAGATGGCTGCTTATGGAACATCAGGCAGCCTGCAAACAGGAAGTGTCTTCTGACTGTGCTGCTCTGTATTCTGGAACTGCTGACCTTTTCCTGACCCCAGCTCTGCTCTGTCTGAGCAAAGCACAGCTATAACCCGCCTCCTCCCTGTACTTTATCCCACACTCCTCTCCTCAGTAAGTGTGATGCTTCTGAATCAAGATGGCGGCGCCCGTATCCTAAAGTCCTGAACAGAGTTGCAGCCCAGCGGGAGAAAGAATAATAAGTAAGTGACTAAAAAATTAAAATATATTAATTTTAGATGCCGGGGAATCGCTTATTAAGGGTTTGGGCTTTTCAATAAATCATGGTGAAGGTCCGGTTTAAGTTCAATATGAAGAAATGTAAAGTCGTGCACTTGGGGTCTAATGATCTGCAGGTCACATATGGCCTCATGGGACAGTCACCTGTTGAGAAGGATCTGGGGCTACTGATGGGCCAGGCTAATTAGCAGTATGTGATGTCAAACAGCTGCTTCTATAGCTACCAAGATATTATCATGTATAAAAAAAGAGGCGTGGAATCACCAGACAGAGATGACGTTTTGCCTGTTTACAAGGCACTGCTGCATCTGGAATATGCCTTGTAAATGAAGGAACTTAGGTATGAAGAAAGATTATGGGAATTGTGGCCCTTATTCATGTAGGCATAGCATCAGGTAGCGGCTGGTTAATGAGAGGTAGCGACAGGTAGCGACTGGTCAACGCCGCACACGGCACGCAATTACACATTTATCAAGCAGAATCTGTTTAGCGACTGGGATAGCGCCATGTAGCGTCTGATTCATCATTTTCACAGCCTCAGCGAACAGCGCCAGCGTTCAGCCTTGCACAGCGCCAGATATGACCTCTCGCTACCTGTCGCTCTCCCATACATTTCAATGGACGATTCTTTTCTTCTCTTTAAACGCAGTTTTTGTTTATTTTTTTCCCCAAAAAATAACAAATAATTATGTGACCTCTTCTGGCATTGAATAAGCAGCTTTTTCAAATTTTTTTATATATTTCTTCAGAAATGACATTACAGGTCTGGCATTAAAGTGTTCATGTTACAATGTTGTTACAATGTAATTCCATATGTTTTCGCTTTGTTACTAGTTGATAGATGCTGAAAAACAGACTTTAAACACACCGCCTCCTGCGCTCTGGGCTTCAGAGAAGCATTTTTTAGCGCCAGAGATTTGTGAGGCTGTTATTTTCCTGAATATGGTGTGAGCCGGGCGCTATGAGCAGTCGCTAACATGCGCTCCCATACAGCGCTGTACTGGTCAAATAGTGACTCCTCACAATGTATTCAACATTACTGAACAGTAAACTAGCGACTCACGGCCGAGCACTGCGACTACTAGCGGGCGCTCTGAAAATGCCGCTACACACGCTCATCTGTCGCTACCTGCCGCTAATGATGAATCAGCCTGCCCATTGCACTGAAATTGCATTGTCTGGCAGAAGTGCTTGATAAATCAGACCCTTAATCTCTGGAGGTGACAATCATTTTTTACCATAAGAACTATAAATGTGTGAAACAGCCTCCCACAGAAGCTTGTTACAGCATTAGCCGCTGACAGCTGTTGCTTTTTTAAAAGAAAATAATGTTAACAGTAAAAAATTAAAATAACTCTCCATCCCTTGATTGAACTTGATGGATATGTCTTTATACAACTGTATTAACTATTTAAATGCAAGCTCTGTGATACTAGGGGCTTTATTCATCAAGCCATAGCGCCAGGTAACGACTGGTAGCGTCAGGTAACAACAGGTGTCGAACATTTATCAAAGCGAATCTGGTGAGCGACTCTAACAGCGACACGTAGCGACCGATTCATCATCACAGACGGCTCACTGTATACCGCTGGTGCTCCGGCTTCCAGAGCGCCTGCTATTACCTGTCGCTCTCCCATACATTTCAATGGACGATCCTTTTTTTTTTTTAATTTAGTTTTTTTTTTTTAATTATCTAATAATTGTGTCACCTCTCATGGCCTAAAAAGTCTTTTTTGAAACTTTTTTAGATTTATAATATTTTTATGCAGAGTTGTCCTTACATGTCTGGTATTAAAGTGTTAATGTTACAATGTAATAACAATGTCATTCCATAAGTTTTCACTTTGTTACTAATCACTTTTTAATCACACAGCCTCTGGCGCTCTGGGCTACAGCGACCTGATTTTGAGCGCCGGAGCTGTGTG
This sequence comes from Gastrophryne carolinensis, assembly GCA_027917425.1. Lineage (NCBI taxonomy): Eukaryota > Metazoa > Chordata > Amphibia > Anura > Microhylidae > Gastrophryne > Gastrophryne carolinensis. The sequence goes on along the minus strand of CM051238.1, from coordinate 444,831,734 downwards.
AGGCTGTTTTTTTGATGAATATGGTGTGAGTTGGTCGCAGTGAGCTGGTGCTACCATTTGCTCCCATACAGCGCTGTACTGGTGTTAGAGCGACTCACACAATATATTCATCAATGCCGGCCAGTGACTGAGACGCTCTGAAACAGCGAACTATGGCCGAGCACAGCGACTACTAGCGGTCGCTCTCAATGCCTCGCTACAGACGCTCATTTGTCGGTACCCGGCGCTAGTAACGAATCAGCCTCCCCGTTTCCCTTGACTACCTGATTCCGAACTGAAGATTCAGGGATTCAACATTTATTGGACAGGCAGAATCTAATGGTCCTGTGATGTATCCATTTTGGGATCAGGCTGCACACCTACACCTCGGATTAACATGCAGGACACTTTTCCCCGGGATGTGTTTGCATTACTCCACATTGTTCTCCAAGGAGCAGCTACTAGTCTTTGTGAGCAAGGAGGTCTTGATATTGATGCATCCAAGACCAACAATTAATTTCGTAATATCTTCCAGTTTCCAGTATTCCAGTTCTGAAACAGCACTTCCGAGTTTGACTTGGGTCAGGTCCTCCATACAAATATTATTATCGCTATATCAATAAACAATAATAATAATTGTGGAGGAGGACCTGACCCAAGTCAAACTCGGAAGTGCTGTTTCAGAACTGGAATCTAAGGCCCTTAATTAACAAGGGATAGCGCCAGGTAGCGACTGGTGAGCGACTGGTAATGATGGGCACCGCCACGAGAACGCCGGCTCCCCACCACAATCACACATTTATCAAGCCAATCCTGCTTAGCGACTGAGATAGCCACTCATTCATCATTATTCCAGCCTCACCCCACAGCGCCAGCGACCGAACTTGAACAGCGACAGGTGTGACCTCTCGCTACCTGGCGCTCTCCAATGCATTTCAATGGAACAATCTTAAAATATTCATAATTAATTGTTAATAATTGTTTTTAAGGTAAAAAAAAAAAAAAAAAAAAATTGTGCAGAATTGATATTACAGGTCTGATATTAATGTATTCATATTACAAAATGTTTTTAGAAACTTTTTTTTTTTTATTTAAAAAAATATGGTTGTTTGGGGGTTAAAAAACTACTTTTAACCCATCGCCGCCAGCGCTCTGGGGTTTAAACATGCATTTCACAGCGCGAGAATTTTTGGAGCGTGATTTGTTAATGAATATGGTGGGAGCCGGTCGCTATGGCCAGTCGCTATCATGCGCTCCCATACATCGCGGAACCTGTCAAATAGCGACTCGTAACCTTGTATTCAACATTACGCCCACCAACTGAGTCGCTGTCAACAACTGAACAACGTCCAAGCACAGAGACTACTAGCGGGCGCTGTGAAAATCACGCTACAGTCGCTCATCTGTCGCTACCTGGCGCTATTAATGAATCGGCCTCCCCGATGTTACGAAATTGATTGTTGGTCTTGGATACATCAATATCAAGACCTCCTTACTCACAAAGACTAGTAGCTGCTCCTTGGAGAATCTTTTGTAGGAGGTGACTATCTCAGTCCTTAATTTTGCAAAAACTAAAGAAAATATATGTAACACGTACCACTTATTGTACATACTAAATATCCTTTATATCAGCCAGTGGTCCAAAATTTTTCAAAGTTCCCGGGGTTGGGGTATTTTGAAACAGAATTTTAGGGGGAAATAGATCAAACGTGTTTTCTTTTTTTTTGTGATTAATGCGAATTTTCTTTCCTAAAACCCTGAAATAAAAAAATTAAAAACTCGGCTTCTCTCTGGCTGTCCTCCTCTCCATCAACTGCTGCTCTGCACTAAGGGGGAGTGGCAGCTGCTCAGACCATTTTATAACTAACCTGGGAGGTGCAAGTCAGCAGGGCAATTAGGTTACTAAAGACTTAAAGGAGCTGCAGCACTCAACCCTGTTTTCTTGCAGACCAACCTATAATCTGTCTCTAAATCTGCTAAAAACAGAGGCTCGGTCACACACAATCTGCAGAAGTATGCTTAAGCTGCACCAGCACGCCAAGGTGCCTCTATGGGTGCAGTCCTAACTCTAATCTATGAGAGCCCCACTTGGGACATACAATGCAATAGATAAAATGGGAGCAGCTTACCTGAGGTTGCCCTAAACCTCAAGTACAAGCCATGGCTTGGAAGGGTCAAAGACCTTGCAATACAGCCCAGACCCCACACCCCATGTGCTTGCACAAATTCAAAGTGAACAAAGGGGGAGTGGCAGCTGCTCAGACCATTTTATAACTAACATGGGAGTTGCAAGTCAGCAGGTCAATAAGGTGCTCTGCACAGCTCTCTGATGAGAGAGCACTGGGGTTCCGCCACCTCCCTCCCCACCCCACCCCAGGGAGGGGCTGTCTATAGGTGAGGAGCGAGGAAGCCAGGAATCCTCTGATGTCACTGTGAGTGGCAGGAAACCTGTAGGGTATTTTTGGCTCTTCCCCGAAGCAGGGAGGGAGGTGGTGGGAGCCAAGTGCAGGCACAGGATCTATGTCCTACTTTATGCTGTCTTCAGTGGGTCATTGGTGGACACCACAGGACAAATAAGGACACCGCCTGCCGATGGATAGCAAGGAAGGAGGTAAGTATGGTGTAAAGAAATTGTAAAAATGTCTGTGTGTATTTTTTTCCATTTAACCCTATTTGAAATGGTAAGGGGTCCTTGAGAACCTTATACCAGTTCAAAGGGCAGAAGGGGCCAGCAAGCCACCTGCACAGAGGGGTGCAGAAGAACCCATTCTTTAAAGGAGCACTATCGTGAAAAAATGGCCCAATGATAAAAATCCATATAAATATGCTGGATGGTGGGAGGAGAGGTCACTTATACACATCACATCAAAAAATATCCAGCCAAGCCTGTTTCTTTTATTTTAATGGATAGAAGAGGAAATCAGGGGTGACAGGTTCTGTCACCCCTCATAGACTAAACCTGTCACCACTGGATTTTGTTCCTACCATGTGAGAATTAACCACAAGCTTGGTGGGAGTTTTATTCAGTTCGGGTGTATAAGTGACCTCCTCCTCTCATTAGCTGACATGTTTACGTGAATTTTTAACATTACACCATTTCGCGATAGAGATCCTTTAACTTACCAACCCACATAGCTGGTGCCTGGGCTGGTTTTGGACCCCACACTGTATTTTTTTTTTTATTTTTAATGGTTGCTCTTATAAATTTATAAAAAACAAGATAGGTTCCCCCTCTCCAGGAGAAATGCATATATATTATACATTTATTGTCTGGTAGGGTATATATTTTAAAGATAGGAAGGGTTCTGATTTACACGGACACTAAGCAAACCTCATCTACCTCCTCACATCATCCCTTTAGACATCCATTCATTTATACATCCATTCAGATAGGCTATGGGTTGAGGCCTCTGGCTAGAGGGGTTTGGCCAGTGGCTTGTCACATCAGTCTGCACATTTGACATCAGACAATAAGCAATCTCAACTCAGCCATCTGTGAACTGCTATGGCGGCAAAGAAAAGCTGTTTTTTTTTAAACGGAACCACTGTCAAAAACAACGCATTGGACGACCTACTTGGGTGGGGAATATGGGTGAGGTTAGAGGGTTTTGGTCATCCCCAGTGACAATCCTAAGTATAAATTGGGTGGTTTGAACTATGATCAGATGTTTTGAAGAATCTTACAGAACATGATTGCTTAGATAGAAGATTATTTTGTCTAGGCTGTTTTTGATGTCCTTATTCCTCAAGCTGTAGATGATGGGATTCAGAAATGGAATTACCATAGTGTAAAAAACTGCTAGCATTTTCTTTATAAATAATAACTTTTCATTTGTCGGCACTACGTAGACAGACACTAAAGTGCCATAAAACATGCCGACGACTGTTAGGTGGGATCCGCAGGTGGAGAAGGCTTTCTGCCTCCCAGTTCTTGATGGTATTGCATAGATAGACAAGATAATATGCACATAGGAAACAACAATTAATATGAATGGGAAGATAAGTCCTACAAAACCAGCAAACACGATGGAAAGGGAAGCAATAAAAATATCTGAGCAAGAGAGCTCAAGTAAAGGCTCGGGGTCACAGAAGAAATGGTCCAAATCAACAGGGGCACAAAATATTAATCTGCTCACAAAAATAACTTCCAGCAGAATCATTATAATAGCCAGCAACCAAGATATTAAAGATGAGACTGCACAAAATCTCTGATCTATAATAGCATTATAACGCAGAGGGAGGCAGATGGCCACATATCTGTCGTAACACATAACTGTGAGTAGCAACGACTCTGATGCTTCTGCCACAGCAAAGAAATAAAACTGAATAAAGCAACTGTGGGAAGTCATCATGGCACCTTCATGAAGTATAATATGAAGAGCATTTGGAAGAATAGATGTAGTCAGCAAAATATCACAGAAGGACACTTGTGTAATGAAGAAGTACATGGGGGAATGGAGGACTTTGCTTGTAAGAAACAGAATTATAAAACATACATTTTCAAAGATTGTTAAAACATAGATTATTAGCAGGGCCATGAAGAGTAAGACCTCGAATTTGTGAATGTTTGGGAAACCCAGAAGATATACAGATGTTAAGTTATTAGGATTCATTTCGTTGAGGCAAGAAAATAATTGAAAGCACAATTCTAAATGAACTCAGTCAAACACACAATTTGCAAGTAGTTCCAAATTACTGCCACGTTCAAAAATATTAACTATACTTAATACTACTAATAACATTTTTAACAGTCACGGAAAAACAGGACAAATAACACAATATAAGATTTAACAGTGTATAAACAGTAAAGAAAAAAAATCAATGGTAGCTGATACGCAGAATGAAAATCATGCAAATTATTTGTTGAAGCAAGGTTACAATGGGGATTTCATGCAGGGTTTTTTCCGCTTTATTAATATTTTTATTGCAGCTAATGTTATATTCTGTAGAAATCTTGTTTGCCCCGCTTCAGACCTAAAAGGCAGTCAGATAATATCAATTTATCATTATGTCCATTTCCAACAATAAGAATATGAGAACAGTGACCAGCAGCACTCAAATTGTACATAAAATGTAGAAACGTGTTCTGGGCAATCCAGAATTTTCCCCCCGGCATCTCAGATTCTAGGGTATTTTCCCGGTGGAGGGTTAAAGAGGATTAAAGACTTATCCTCACCTAATGGAATGATCACCTTTGCCAGCTTGAGGTCCACCAGCGATATTCCCAATGGAGAGTTTTTTTTTTTGCTTTTTTCAAATTAGCCATTATGTTAAGTCAAAACTCATAGTAGGTGTCACTCCACTCAGGCCCTAAATATTCGAGAAGCTGTGTGGAGATGACCCTTTGGGGAAGGGGCTATTTCACTTGTCTATAAGCAGCTCAGTCCGCCAACTGGGGCGTGGCTCCCAACGTACTCTCAAAAATGACCTTCAATGACTCTTTCGGACAGTGACTGGAAAGCTATTTGGATGCAAGGTGGTTAAGCATTTTTGGATGACTGTATACTATGGGGGTTATTCATGAAGGGATAGCCCTAGTTAGCGCCTCGTAGCGGCAGGCAGCGTCTGGTGAATGCTGGGAGCTGTACGCAAAAACACATTTATGAGAGCGAATCTGGTGAGCGATTACAGGTGATTACAGGTGATAACAGGCGGCTCAGCGTATAGTGCCGGTGATCTAGCTTCCAGAGCGCCAGGTATAACCTTTCGCTCAGTGTCGCTCTCCCATACATTTCAAGAAAGTTTAGACAAGCTACATGGGCTGCACTAGCCTTAAAGCCACTTATGGTATACACATCAAAATATTAGTGTGCACACTCTCCCCAGCAACAAAATATTCAAAACAAAAGCAAGAAATGGGGGAACCCACCCTCCCCCCAAAAAATGCCAGAGATGCAAAGAGTTGCACCACTCACAAGCGTAAAAGAAATATGTAGATTTTATTATTATTTATAATTACATATAGAAACATACTAACATATATACAAATAGACAACAGGAATACATTACTTACATTACATTACAATACTTTTTGTGTGTGTTGCATCTCTGGGCATAGATAGTAGACCTGATCTACTTTATAGATGTGTGCCCAAGTTTACTGGTTGGATCGGAGCCTCTTTCAGTAGAATTCCAGAGGTTAAGAATAAATGTTGTACGAGCGTTATTATATTGGTAACTGTGACCAGACTGTGTATACAAAGATAGTACTACGTTAAAGCTGTAGGTTATGAACAAAATGTACAAAAACAAGTGTGCTTTGTGTAATAATGTATGCTAATCAATTTAATAAAAACTATTGAACAAAAAAAAATTGAGGAACGTAGGGCGAGTGTTATTCCCACAATGAGATTAATCTCCTCTTAAAACCTTCTATACTCACCATAACTGATTAACATAGAAACAGCAATCATGAAAACTAGGGATGAGCGAATTGGTTCTAACGAACCTGAATTCGCTCCGAATTTCAGGGAAAATTCGATTCAGCACGAACCCGAATTTTTAGTGGTTCGTGCTGACCGAATTTTCCCTGAAACTAAAAAAAAAAAATGCCGGCATGGTGGGAGCGAGGAGGCCGGCTCCGCTGTCAGCGGGCGGCGGAAGCCGGCTTTCGCCGCCCGCTGACAGCGCAGCCGTCCTCCCCGCTCCCACCATGCCGGCATTTTTTTTTTCAGCAAACACTTACCGGTATGCTGGGAGCGTGGAGGCCGGCTGCGCTGTCAGCTGTCATCAGAGGACGCAAAGCCGGCTTCCTCTGATGACACGTCCTCTGATGACAGCTGACAGCGCAGCCGGCCTCCCCGCTCCCACCAGAGATGAGCGATTCGCTAAAGTTCGATTCGGACGAACCCGAATTTCTTTGCGAATCAAATTTTTGAGAAGTTCGCTCATCTCTAATGAAAACAAACCTTTATTTTGTTGCATTTATATTTAACCCTTGTCTAGCACTGGTACAGAGTACAGTGCATAAAACATATTGCATGACAAAAAGTTGTTATCGCCCATTGTGTTTCTCTTAACTAAATGTGATATTTTTTAAAGACCCGTTCACCAGCCCCAATATTTAACTGGAGTTAATGACAACATTGTTGTCAGCTGGTAAAGGGAACAGAGCACAGTATTAGTACATGACAAACCAGTTATATCCAGACCCATTCATCCATGATGTTTCTACTTACTGAGGTGACAGATCTCACAGTGCCAAATTTTGGGATGGGAGTTTAAAATATTGGGATGCATTATCTCTCCCTCCTGATGAGACTATAATAAATAAGATGAGTCAATCTGAAAAACCTGCCAACTCCATTGTGTTACATTGTTATAGACAAGGAGCATTTGAGGTATCCTAATTGTTTCAATAGTAAACACCTGTGATACTTTGTAAAGCAGTCATGAGCCTGCTATTGGAATGCAGATAGCTTACAGCTCAATGTGGTGTGTGCATTGTGCTTTGTGATAGAGAAACAGAAATATACAACATGAATATAGGTAAAAAAATATAATAAGCTCCAGTTAGATCTTAGGGTCTGCACATGTGTCCTGGAAAAGTTCACATTTAGTTGAGAAAAACACGTTGAACAATAAAAACTTTATGTGTTATGCAAAAATATAGATGTTTGTTATCATGGTCTTATTTGTAGAGTTCTTATCAGCTTTTAACACTATCGATCCTTACATTTTTCATGACAAGCTGACGTTGCTGGGAATCCCTCATCTATCACCAAATGGAACAGCAACATCTTGATCGGAAGAACACAATGGGTTATACTTGGCCCTTTCTTTCCTTGGAAAAGACAGCAAATATTGGAGTGCCCCATGGTTGGATGCTTTCCCCCATGCTATTCTCTCTGTATACAAAAGGTTGCACCTTCATATGCTCCTCCGTAAATATCCTCAAATTTGCAAATGACACCACAGTTGTAGGCCCCATCAGCAAAAATGATCAATTTACATAGGGCTCTGGTCGACAACCTTGGCTCTTGGTGCGCACCAAACAACTTGATCCTAAATATCAAAACAATGGCAATGATTGGAGGAATTGATTTCTGGGGTTCTCGTCAGAAACCCATCTACATCAGCGGTGAAGAGGTAAAGATAGTATCTGACACCAAGTTTCTGGGCACTTACATCTCCCAGGATTTGAAATGGAACAAACACACATGTTCTCAGAAAAGCTCAACAAAGACCCTTCTTATGACAACTGAAGAAATATTGAATGGCATCATACATCCTGTGTATATTCTACAATGCGGCCATTGCATCTGTTCTGAGCTCATCCTACGTTGCTACCGAAAGAGACAAGCAATGGCTAAGGAAGATAAACAGAGCTGCAAGAGACAGATATTGGTCTTCCTCTCCCTTTATTGGAAACTCAGTTTAGGTGCAGACTTATCTCTCGATCTGTGAACATCACAACCCCACCCACATCATCATCTCTTAATTCTGTTACCATCAGACCAGACGTACAGAATGTTACCTAGAACCACTCAAACTGTTTCTTTCTGGAAACTAAGATCCTGAACCTGAACTTGATTCACAATATATGAACTGTAATTCAGTCCTTCTTGTAAAAGTATTAGAAACTGCTAAGAATTCCTGTCAGTGTTGAGAAATCTCTATGGTAAAAATAATTTCTTGTGTGTACCCTGTATATATTTCGCAAATCTATGTTACTGTTATAAACAGTCTGGAGGAAAGAAGAGAAAGAGGAGAAATACATGAACGTTTTAAATAGGGTTTAGGAGAGAAGTGTTTTTTAAAAATAAACTTAATGATAGAACAAGAGGGAACAACCCAAGCTAGTTGGAGGGAAGATCAGGAGCAATCAGTGAAAAACACGTTCGGACGCACCAGCGTCCATTTTCGTTTGTGAAACTTCGAGGAGGGTTAGTTGAAAAATCACCAGTAAGTGAAAGTAAGCATCCCTTAGCTAAATTCAATCTAGCCTAAAAATAAAGAGAATATACACAGATAAGGGTAGACTAGATGGACCATATGTGTAATGTCCCACGGAACTCCCTCCTTCGGGTGAGCTGGCAACCCACAATCTCCTCCACTGCTTCTGCCTATAGACTAGCCCCCATATGCCGGGAAACTGAAAACGCCTCAGCAGAAAACTAGTGAAATCTAAAAAAGCAAGGTTCCCCGAACAGAACAATACCCAACATGCATAGGTACTGTCAAGGGAAGAGTTGCCAAAGTAAAACATGCGCGTAACAGTAATTTTACTTGAAAATGTCAGCTTTGCAGTCAAAGTGAGCACCTTGCGCTTTTTCAAACAAAACAACCCTTTACCTTTGGAATACCCCCCCATATTGCCTGAAAGTACACATGTTAAGCTTTCTAAGCGTACCCAGCTTGTTGCAGTGTGCTCATCTTTCTGGAAGTAATCCCTGGAAGAATTCTTAGGTTGCACAGGGTTTCCCTTAAACAGATGTATAAAAAATCAGAATAAAAAACATGTTTTCCTAAAATATCAATACGCAAATAAGAAAAAAAAAAGCAGAATCTGAAAGCGCAAGGTCCCCCGAACAGAACAATATCCAACCTTTAATCCTTTTAATTTCCCGGCTACTTGAATTTTGTCACCCTCTGTTGACAGGTCATTTTTCACATTATTTTGCACCATATTTAACTGTGATTTTTGCAGAAATTTCCAGGAAAATTATAGATTTATATATTGCAGCAGAGTTTAGGCTTTAACATGAAATGTCTTGTTTCTAATTTTTCTCCTATTTCTTTTAAATATTTTTGCGCAAACAAAACAAGAAAAAATAAAAAATTAATTTTAGAATATTTTCTCCTTTATTTTAAATAAAACATTTATTTTATTAAAGAAAACCATATTGCATGTGAAAGCCCAATTTATCAGGATTACAATGATACTACATATGAATCGGTAGTCCCACCATTCTTGCCCAGAAGACCCCCCAAACTGAAAAGAGCACTTTATAACATTTACAAATAAAATATAACTACTATCCACACTATAAAGGGTTAAAAAATGGTGGTGCCTTTCTCACCAGAAATGGTTGCCCCCAGGACTTGGGTAGGACAAAGGATGCCATCTTACGGGTGCAGGCAGGTGAACCTAGGGCACACAGAAGAGTAGTCAGGAAGACAGAGTCGTACACGGGATATAAGTCCAATCACTGTCACAGCACAGGGATGGAGCAGATGGATGGTCAGGGATCGCCAAAGGTCAAACAGGGAATCAAAGATCACAATGTTCCAGGGGGTTAAGCAGAATTGTAGTAGAGGAGCAGAGATCAGTTCAGGCAGCAGACAGGGATGGTCATATAGAGCAGAGTGAGGAGTGAGAGTGGTGGTCAGCCACCCGGAGGGGCCTGAGGACATTCGCCATTGGCTGCTTGGACCATGTAAGATTCCTCCAATATGGTCTCCTTCTACCATCACTTTTATGTGATGCCTTTTATGTGTCTATGGCCTCAATTCAATAAGAGTTGAAGAAAATTCTCTTAGTAGTAAAAAAAATCAATTCATGAGAAAAAAGCCTGTTACTGAATCACCAGATACAAAGAAAATGAAAGTCAACGGCAGCTTTTACTACAATGTAGAAAGAAGTAAACAGTTCTCTACTATTCTTAGGAGTATAAAGGTTCCATTGACTTCCATTGTTTTCCTAGCTGGTGATTCAGCAACAGTGACATTCTCAGGCTTTTTTCTCATGAATTTAATTTTCTACTATCATGAGATTTTTTTCAACTCTTATTGAATCAAGGCCTATGTCTTTGAGTAAATAGGGTGTTAAGATGAGATAAATCGCATTGTGGGAGTAATGCTACCCATGTGTTCCAGGATGCTTGAACTTGGAATCTGAGTAAATAGGCCATTCAACAGTAATTGAGCTTGAAATAGGCACAACCTTGTCCTCTATAACGTAAAAAAAAAAAAAGCAAAAAACAAATACAAAAATGTAAAGATTAAACTTTACAGACCATGATTTTCTTCCACATTATGTTTACCCTAAACAAGTGAGGGATTATTTTATATTTCTTACCTGCAAAATACCCATGACTCATGCCTTTTGGAATATTAAAAGTTAATATTCCACATTATTTGCAAATTTTCTGTATTTTCTTTTATATGCTCACCATTATCAGGACAGCATTTAGCAATTAGGCATACGGGTAAAAATAAAAGCATTGCTTTCTTAGCACGTGCTTGTTAATCGCAATAAATTTTTCTTAAATAAAATAATAAATAAATCAATAGCAATAAATCTTAAAAGCAGTCTTTCGATGAAATAATATATATTCTTTTTTGGCATACAGAATACAAATGGTCTTCTAGCCAATGATTTTGATGTTGTCCTTTTATACGCTGTAGAAACATATCGCAGTGATATCATAGCCACTAAGGATTCATTACAGGCCTCTTTGGCTTTACAATAAATAACTCAGGGATTGTAATCACTTGATCATTATTAGCATTATATTTATCTAACTGTAATTGTGTCTGCTTATTATATTTAAAACAAAATATAAGCCTAAATATAACAGTTGGAAATACAATGCCTTTAAAAAATTATGAATACCACTGCAAACTTGAATGTAGTTTTTTTTTAAGATCGTATGTGCCAGAGCAACACTGGGAGGCCGATTCCTTAATAGCGCCAGGTAGCGACAGATGAGCGACAGTAGCGTTATTTTCACAGCGCCCGCTAGTATTCGCTGTGCTTGGCCGTTGTTCGGCTGTTGACAGCGACTCAGTCGGTGTGCGGTAATGTTGAATACGGGGTTAGGAGTCGCTGTTTGACAGGTTCCGCGCTGTATGGGAGCGCATGACAGCGAACGGCCATAGCAAACGGCTACCAGCATATTCATTAACAAATCACGCTCAAAAAATTCTCGCGCTGTGAAATGCTTGTTTAAACCCCAGAGCGCTGGCGGCGATGGGTTAAAAGTAGTTTTTTAACCCCCAAACAACCATATTTTTGAAAAAAAAAAAACATGTTTTTCAAAACATTTTGTAATATGAATACATTAATATCAGACCTGTAATATCAATTCTGCACAATTTTCTTTTTTTTTTTTTTAACCTTAAAAAAATATCTAACATTGCAGAAGTGGTCACAGAATTTTTGACATTTAAAAAAAAAAAAAAACATTAATAGCAATTAATTAAGAATATTTAAAGATTGCTCCATTGAAATGCATTGGAGAGCGCCAGGTAGCGAGAGGTCATACCTGTCGCTGTTCAAGGTCGCTCGCTGGCGCTGTGGGGTTTGGCTGGAATAATGATGAATGATTCGCTATCTGGCGCTCTGTCAGTCGCTAAGCAGGATCGGCTTGATAAATGTGTGATTGCGGAGGGGAGCCGGCGTTCTCGTGGTGGTGACCGTCATTACCGTTCGCTCACCATTTGCTACCTGGCGCTATCCCTTGTTAAATAAGGGCCAAAGTATAATAGCAAGTATCTTTAAAGTATAAAGAAATAATACATGATTTTCCAAATTAAAAAAATAAAAATAAATTGCAGGGTTATGCTATATGTGCTGAAAAATTCACAGAGCACGGGTCAATCTATCATACATGAATAGAAGGAGTGGGGCACAACTGCGAACCTAACAAGACATGGCCGCCCAACATCCACTGACAGCTCAGGCAATGAGAGCAATAATAAGAGAAGAAGCCAAAAAGCCTAGGGTCAGCTAAGGTGGGAGAATCTGCCCAGAGGATAGATTAGTCATATTAATCATGTACTCACATATCTAGGCTTTAGGGAAAGCAAACCAAAGGATGCCCCATTGCAGTGTCCCTCAGGCTGTGTTGGGGACACAGCAAGCATGTAGAACAAAGGAATCTGCTCGGACGAGACCAAAGTTGAACTTTCTGGCCCAAATGCCAAATGCTATGTGTGGAGAAAAGCACTGAACACACCATCCCCACCATGAAACACGGCGGCAGTAGCATCATGTTGTCAGCATGCTTTTCAGCTGGTCGGAGTTGGTGGAAGGTGGATGGAGCTAAAAACAGGACAATCCTGGAGGAAAACCTGCAGTGTTAATCCAAGTCTGCGAAGCATTGCCAGTGTGCCGAGGCTTCGATTCAGTAAACCTTGAATTTCATGCCTTATTTCAGAAATTAAAATAAGGTGTGATTCAAAAAATACATAACATTGCATGATTTAAAAATGAACAATCCCAAATGGAGTGGCCTCCACCCACCCCAATATTTGTTCCCACAGAGACTGACACTTGCACTCAAAATGTCATAATCTTAATCAAGTTTATCGTAATACCATTAAAAACAGGATTAAAAACACAAATACTGTGCCGCAAGTGGATGCACCACCAGGGGGAGCCCTCCCTCTAAACTAATCTAAACATTCCAATTTCCAAATCTCTAATCAATCTATGTATACAGGTCCAAAGCATAAAATAATAATAATCTAGAAAAGTGACCGTGCCAATTAAAGTGCACACATCTCAAGTAAACAAAAGACTTTTACTATTAAAGTACAATGTAACGAACCCAGGGATTCAGGGTACAAAAATCACGAAATATAAACAATAAAGGAAGTGCTCACGTGTACACGTTACAGGGTGGCCGACCAACGCGTTTCAAGTCAGAATGACTCTTGCTCATGGGCAATAATCAGTAGCTCCCCTCGGCTGTAGGGGGGCGTTCCTGGCCCCCTTAAATACCCACCCGCCCGTCCATGATTTAAAAATGCTTAAACGGGCCCATATGCTGGTTATTATTAGTGATGAGACGGAGCAGGAACAATCTAGTTTCAAAGTACTTCCAAATGCTGGATACAATAGCTCTGACCACCACAATATGTGAAATAGTATAGGGGTTCCCTAGTTTTAAAAGAAAAAAAACATTTAAATACATTTAAAATAAAAAAAAACTTAACTCAGGGTGGCATTCTTTCTGCAGCTCCACCAGGTCAGGGTGGGTTCTTCTTGATGCTGGGGAGCTGCTATGGCTACTGCTGGGCCAGCATCTGTAATGAGAGATGACACAGGTCCCCCCTGCTTTTTCCTTGGCATTTCACCAAGCCAATCCTGGCTCGTTAGGGTAGGGAGTCTTTTAAACCACAGAAAAGAGCCTCTGTGGAATCCCCATGTTACTAATGACCACACTGGAGGGGAGGGAGATTGCACAGGAATAGGGAAAATTTAACAGGATATTAACCTTTAAGTGGCAGCCTACCTAGAGTTTTTGTCACCCTCTGTTTCCAGACCATGTTTCATTATTTTGCGCTACACGTGTTGAACTGTCATTTTTTAAGGGATTTCCCAGGAAAATTATATATTGTTTTTTCAGCAGAGTCTGGGCTTCAACATGAAATGTCTTGTTTGGCCTTTTTTAGTGTATTCTTAATACTTTTTGGTGAAATATGTTCCAAAAAAATAAAAATAAAAAAAAAATAGGAAGGCCGAAGGCTGGCACTAAGCACTAGGACCCTGCACATCCACAGCACAACAAGCCAGCTCAGTTTCACAGTCTCCTGGTCTTTTATGGGATCAGAATTCTGTCAGGGATTTCTCAACGGAGAAATCCCAATTGTAGTAAATGACCAGAAATTGAGACTGCGAGACAGAAACTGGTTTGCGACAAACCGTGTTTAATTGTAGCAACCAGTGAACCACACACACATCAAACAGACTGCTGTACATATATATATACATGTGGAGTCAGAGTGCATACACACAAGATTCAGGTTCAGAAGTCCAAAGACAAAGAGTCCAGGTAGACAGTTCAGAAGACAGATTCAATGCTGATCCGCTGAAGCCATGTGTGGATCAGCTTATATAGGCCAGGCAATGTCACAGGTACAAGCTGATTTCCAGGAACTCTGCAGAACAGCATACAGAAAAGAAAAGTAAGGAGGAACTCCATACATGACAACTTCCCTATTGGGCTGCAGTAGGCATATACAATTTGTATAACTATTGACTTGTGAATATGTTTCCTATAACATAAACCAAGCAGAAATTATTGCACAAGCAGCAAACAGCTGAAAAAGAATAAACCTCAAAAAAGTGATTTTACTGAATTGGATAGTCTCCAAACCTCCATTCCTGAAAGTTTTCTTGGATAATTGTAAACATGGCATCATAACACCTGCTTTGGTACTGCAACTGTGACCACTAGGGATGAGCGAATCGGTTCTAACGAACCGGAATTCGCTCCGAATTTCAGGGAAAATTCGATTCGGCACGAACCCGAATTTTTTGTGGTTCGTGCTGACCGAATTTTCCCTGAAATAAAAAAAAAATGCCGGCATGGTGAGAGCGGCAAAGCCGGCTGCGCTGTCAGCGGGCGGCGGAAGCCGGCTTCCACCACCCGCTGACAGCGCAGCCGGCCTCCCCGCTACCACCAAGCCGTGAGATGGGAAAAAAAATGCCGGCATGGTGGGAGCGGGGAGGCCGGCTGCGCTGTCAGCGGGCGGCGGAAGCTGGCTTCCGCCGCCCACTGACAGCGCAGCCGGCCTCCCCGCTCCCACCAGAAATGAGCGATTCGCGCAAGTTCGATTCAGGCGAACCCGAATTTCTTTGAGAAATTCGGCGAATCGCCCGAATCGAACTTTTGAGAAGTTCACTCATCTCTAGTGACCACCCCTGTTAAGTGAGCATGGTTCCAAAGCCTGATAAAACTGAATGTCACTGACAAAACCCTATGCCCACCATTATCAGGATTCACCTGCAGATTCACTAGAGCACCAGCCAACAAAAGCAGTAACAGTTTTACCAGTTATTACAAATACAAAAATCGTTTTTTTAGCATTTAATCAGAGATGATTAAAGCTCAAATCAGTAAATATTCCCTATGCAAGACTGGTAATGATCCCTCCAGTATTTTATATTCCCATCTGTGAAATACAATGAATTAGACTGATCTCTATAAAAAAAACACAGCTCATTATAAATTTATTCTAGGAGACTCTATACTGGAGACATTGATTCACGTTAACCTGAATCCAGGATCATATTGCCTCTAATGTGGAAGCCTTCATACATTAACCTCATACACTGCTTCTCCATCAGCATCAACATGTCCATATTAAGTACTCCACCATTGTTTCTGTTACTTATTGCTCATATGTTTATTGCTTTAATTCCTATTTATTTATAACATTATATTTATGCACAAGATAATGCTGCGCATATTAGCAGAAGTGATACATTTTTGTTATTAAAACGTTTAACTTATAAAATTCTGTTTTACAGAACCAATACATTTGATTTATAAACTCCAAGTAAACAGTAACTGGCACAAACCAAGAAAGAACGATGGATAAACAGAGCAGGAAGGGCAGGGAGGGATGGAGAAAGAGCTGGGAGAAGGGATGGATGGGCAGAACTAGAAGGACATCAATGGATGGGCAGAGCTGAGGGGTAGATGGCCAGAGCTGAAAGAAATGGTAATGGACTGGCAAAGCTGGGAGGCCAGGGATTGGAGGGACAAACTTGGGGGGACAGGAATGGATGGAGCAGAGAGACAGGGATGAATGGGGCAATGCTAGAGGGACAGGAATAGATGGAGATGGGATGGGTGGCGCAAAAATGGTGGGACAAGAATGGATGGGGCTGAGCTAAGGTGGAGGACAGGATTGGACTAGGCCAAGTAAGTGAGAAAAAACATTTTTGTGTACCCTGTAATGCCACTTACCATCAATGCACTACGTCACATTGCAATGCTAGGTGCCAGGGGGCCACTAGCAGGAAGAATAAGCACTACATCACCATTTAAGTAAAGGAGGCAGGGCTGTCAGGCAGGGATCCGGAATTCTGGCGCCGAGGTCCACATTCGGACCCCAGTCCAACAGTTGAGTACAGCTGATCTAGAGGATCACCCAACGCTAATTATTTGGCATTAGTTCTGATTTATTTTCTAATTCACAATGCTATTTCTCTCTTGTCAGGTGATGAGTGAGGAAAATATCACCTCCATTACCTCCATTCTCCTCCTGGGGTTTCAGCTTCCCCAGAGTCTTACATTTTTGGTATTTTGTATTTTCCTTTTGATTTCTGGTGTGACACTATTTGGAAACCTCCTGATCATCACAGTGGTGGCCTACAGCAAGACCCTCCATTGCCCCATGTACTTCCTCCTCTCCCAGCTCTCTGTGTTAGATACCTTTTTAGTAATGGATATTATTCCGGCCATGCTTTACACTCTATTGACAGAGAAGGTCATTATATTGTTTTCTGCTTGTATCACCCAGCTTTACTTCTTTGAACTGTCAGAAACTGTAGAAATGCTTCTCCTGACAGTGATGAGCTATGATAGATATTTGGCCATCTGTAAACCCTTACATTATAATTTGATAATGACCCACCAGGTTTGCTGGAGAACAGTGGTCACCTGCTGGATTTTAAGCATTATAACAGCGCTGAATAACATATTAACTGTATTAAAATTAACCTTTTGTAGTTCAAATATCATTGACCACTTCTTCTGTGATTTCGAGCCAATTATGGAACTTTCCTGCTCAGATACCACCATGGTTCAATTAGAGCTGAAATCAGTTGGTGCTGTTTTTGTAGTCATCCCATTCTTTATAATAATAATATCCTATATTTATATTATGGCCACCATTTTTGAAATCCCGTCTATCACTGGAAGAAAGAAAGCTTTCTCTACGTGCAGTTCCCATCTAATTGTTGTCTCCATCTTTTATGAAGCTCTAATTAGTGTCTATTTGGTTCCTCATAGAGGACAGTTACGGCACATTGCTAAGTTCCTGTCATTGCTTTACACTGTAGTTACCCCAATGATGAATCCAATAATATACAGCTTGAGGAACAAGGATTTGAAAAATGCCATAGAGAAACTCATCACTGATGGATATCGTGTGGCATATAATCGGTAATAATTGTTGTATATTAATGCTGTGTCAATATACTTGAATTAAAGCTTTAAATAATTCAAACAAACAATAAAGTGAACCTCTAGTCAAAAAAGCAAAGCTTACTAAATTGCTCCCATGAATCCTTCCTCTGGCAATCAGTAATATGAGCTTAATGAGAGGGATTAACAACATTACATGTAATTGTTATTGCCATTCACTCGCACGGCAGGACAGGGGAACCCCTTGAAAACGTAATAAGAAGACGAAACGCGCATTGGTGATTTTATTTTAACCTGATCCTGCCTGGACTACCGCAAAAGCAGCTCTACTCTGGCCGCAGGAGCAGCACTTTGCTAACCAACTACAGCGCAACAGGAGCGGCTCCCCTCCCTTTCCCTGTCCCGCTGAGCTAGCAAATCTTCAACAGACACCGGTGCACACAGGAACAGTACACAAAGCCCGGTGGCAGCAGCTCATCTCTCACCCACTGCCACAGCGATCTCCATACTACCTGACATTGCCGGAACCGAGACGCCCTCGGGAAACTCCCTGTCTACCTTTTTATTATTAATTGTATTCTTATTCTTTCTATTTATTTTATTTTTGGGATCTATTATATTAATGATACTCACCCGCAGCATCTGAGTGCTTCTATTTTGGCAACCTAAATCAACCTTAACTAGGTAACTACCAACAATCCACAGAACCAGGTACCAACAATTAACATCAGAGGCCGTGGCGGTGTTTAACCTTTATTTTGCATTTTACAAATGAATGAATGGCAATAATAATTATATGTTATCTTAATTTAATAAGAGTGCCTTTAAAGAATGACATTCTAAATGGCATATAAATCTAAGAGGATTAACAAATCAGTAACAGCAACCACCGTTTGTTATTGCCTTAAATGTTTATTGCTTTCCTTATACATTCATGAAATAAAATGCATCTGTCATTAATTGTTTTTCTGAATAAGGAGAATTATCCTTAAATGTTTTCCATTTAATTAGATTTTACATATTAGTACCAACTCTTAACAGGTGCAGCCACACTGCATTTTCCCCTCCCAGCGCTGATTCATACCCACCTACTTTGTAAAACGGAATAATTTTGATCTTTGTAACGAGGCATTATCTGTCCCACTTAGTTTGTGGCCCATAGATATTTATTATTCACAGGTCCTGCCTTCACAACAACGTCCAAGACCATGCACCTCCCGATCTCCACCTCAATGACAAGTTACCATGTATGTGATTAGGGATGAGCGAATCGGTTCTAACGAACCTGAATTCGCACCGAATTTCAGGAAAAATTTGATTCAGCACGAACCCGAATTTTTGGTGGTTCGTGCTGACCGAATTTTCCCTGAAATAAAAAAATGGCGGCATGGTGGGAGCGGGGAGGCCGGCTGCGCTGTCAGCGGGGGGCGGAAGCCGGCTTCCGCCGCCCACTGACAGCGCAGCCGGCTTCCCCGCTCCCACCATGCCGGCATGTAGCAAACACCTACATGCCGGCAGAGATGAGCGATTCAATAAAGTTCGATTCGGACGAACCCGAATTTCTTGGAGAAATTCGGCGAATCGCCCGAATCGAATTTTTAAGACGTTCGCTCATCTCTGTATGTGACATATACCTGAAATCACCACTTTGGTGTACATAGCTAAAGGTAAACACATTGCTGCTATAAAAAAAATGTATTCTTTTGTAACACAGAGTTTCAAACAAATAGATGATTAAAAAAAAAAGTTTACACACAATAATGAAAACTTTTAATAATCCCATCGGAAGTGGAATTACGCTTTTAGTTCAAACTTAACTAAAGTTAGAAAACAATACAAGCTCATCCATGCAAGATACCCAGGCTTCCAGAACTTTAGTTTCAAATGTTTTTATTGAGGCAATACAAATTGATAAAATATTTTTAGCTTTGTCATAGTACATAGACGGGGAGGCCGATTCATTAATAGTGGCAGGTAGCGACCGTTGAGCGACTGTAGCAGTATTTTCACAGCGCCCGCTAGTAGTCGCTGTGCTTGCCCATTGTTCGGTTGTTGATAGTCGGTGTGCAGTAATGTTGCATACGGGGTGACGAGTCGCTATTTGACAGGTTCCGCGATGTATGGGTGCGCATGATAGCGACTGGTCAGAGCGACCGGCTTCCACCATATTCATCAAAAAATCACACTCAAAAAATTCAAGCGCTGTGAAATGCATGTTTAAACCCCAGAGCGCTGGCCGCGATGTGTTAAAAGTAGTTTTTTAACCCCCAAACAACCATATTTTTCGAAACCAAAAAAAAAAAAAATTTTAAAGAATTTAGTAATATGAATACAATAATATCAGACCTGTAATATCAATTCTGCACAATTTTCTTTTTTTTTTTACCTTAAAAAAATTATCTAACATGGCAGAAGTGGTCACAGATTTTTCACATTAAAAAAAAAAAAATAATAATTAATTATGAATATTTAAAGATTGTTCCATTGAAATGCATTGGAGAGCGCCAGGTAGCGAGAGGTCATACCTGTCGCTGTTCAAGGTCGGACGCTGGCGCTGTGGGCTGAGGCTGGAATAATGATGAATGAGTCGCTATATGGCGCTATCTCAGTCGCTAAGCAGGATCGGCTTGATAAATGTGTGATTGTGGTGGGGAGCCGGCGTTCTCGTGGCGGGGCCTGTCATTACCGGCCGCTCACCAGTCGCTACCTGTCGCTATTCCTTCATAAATAAGGGCCATAGTATTAATGCAATGTAAAATCACATCATCATGTCAACATTTTAAAAACAACATATAAAAGCATTGTCCAGTAATTATAACTGGCATGTGACTTATTCTTTGCCTCATTTTTATTTTGCCTAATTTTTATTATTTTCATCATTTTACGCTTATTTCCATCATTCAATTGCATTCAATTTGATCTAAACTGGTCTCTACCGGTTTATTCTTGTTTTATTCTTTTAATGTCTGCTAATGTTTTCGGGTCAGGTAATCGTCCATATTTCTATATTTTCTCAACCACATGCCTGCCAACAACCTTGTGGTTTCCATTGCTCATTATTGAACTCCCATATTAGACAGAAGTCACTCTTATGGGCGGCTCCACAGAGGCCATCCTATTGACGTACCATTAGGCCTGGCTGAAATTAGAGGCCAGGATTGCTGCAAGCTCTAGAGGGAATTTATCCATAAAACTTTCCCATGCAGCAAAAAAAAATTCTGCTAAACCTCAACCCACTTCATCTGAGAGAAATGCCTCAATTTGTTAAAGAAAAGCACTAGTGATGGTGGTGCAGTAAAGATCCATTGGTGCAAGTCGTCTTTTTTACCTACTGCTGAAAGAATACCCGCTAGACTCTTACCACCTCTGGATACTCTCCTCACCATGTCTTCCCAATATTGCCCAATTATTCTGGTGTGTATGGAAGATTGTAGTTAATTAGAAATTTGAGGCAGAATCAAAATACAGTACCTGCTTCCAGAACTAATTTGGGACAGTTGTCAGGATTGAGAATGGCAATGACAACCCCGGAAGCAGTTCTTATGGTGGAATCAAATGCAGTTTATTGTGCTACACGTCCCACAATTGTTCAATGCAAACGTCCACTGCATGTCACGCTCGGGGTAACTCCAGCCCTCTTAATAAGCTCACAACCCCCAATCTCCACAGCCAGCTTCACCTGTAGGAGCCCCCGCTTGCCGGGACGCAAGATACGCCTACCCGGGATCGGTTGCCCCCAGGACTTAATGGCTCAAAGGATGTAAGCTTATATGTGGGAGGACTGGAGAACCAATAGCAAGAGCGTGAGTGACGGAAGTCCAGAGACAGGCAATAGGTCGATAACGGGAAGGCAGAGATCGTAGCGGCACCAGGGGTCAGGCAAGACGTAGTCGGGGTTCAGGCAGAGGTCAGCAACTGGGGATCAGGATCTAGAAGCGTCAGTTCAGGCAAAGGTCGGCAACAAGGATTCAGGATCGAGAGGCGTCAATTCAGGCAGAGGTCGGCAACAAGGATTCAGGATCGAGAGTGGTCGTACAATCAAATCGGCAACAGGCTAGACTTCACAGGAGTAGGTAACACAGGGTTCTGAGCGCTATCACAGGCAATTCACAACTGAGAGGGAATTGCCTTTATAGGAACAGGTCTGAGGGAAGCAGTGTACTGATTGGAGCACATAGGATTCCAAGGGTAATTGGCTGCAGAGCAGAAGAGGGCGAAGCCCTCAATCCCCAAGGATTCCTTAACCCTTTAATTGATCCTCCGGCGGGTGCGCGCCGCACAGCGCCGCCGGAGGGCATAACAGACACGTGCCCGCGGCCGCGCGCGAGCACGTCTCCTGGAGGAGGAAGCGGGGGGCGTGGCTGAGCTGGGCGCCGCTCGAGCCGACGCTGCTCGAGCCGACGCCGCTCGGCGCAGCCGCCGCACAGTGACAGCTGCAGCTGGTCGCCTGGAGACGTCGCTGGAACGGGGATCAGGTAAGCGGTTCCTGACACTACCCCCCCCTTCACGAGGGGCCTCCGGACCCTCACCCGGTTTCCCTGGATTGTCACGATGGAACCTTCTTACAAGAGCCTTGGCATGAACATTCCTCGCTGCCACCCAGCATCTTTCCTCCGGACCATAGCCAACCCAATCCACCAAATACTGTAAAGAATTACGCACTTTACGTGAATCCAAGATCTTATTCACTTCATACTCGGGTTCATTATTAAGAAGAATTGGTGCAGGACCAGCAAGAGGAGCATTCTTCGCCGGTTTTAACAGTGAAACGTGAAAGGAATTAGGTATTTTCATAGTTGGCGGGAGTTGAACTTTAAAAGACACATTATTCAACTTCTTGACGATTGGAAAAGGACCAATAAATTTTGGACCTAATTTGCTAGATGGCTGACGGAGCGCAATATTTTTAGTGGAGACCCAAACTAGATCGCCTACTCGAAGAGTAGGTTCCTGTGATCTGCGGCGGTCGGCAAATTTCTTATACCTCAAACCAGTGGTCTTAAGAATCTCCTGAACGTGTGCCCAGATATTCTTCCGTTCTTGAAGCCACTCCTCCAACGCCGGCAGATTGGAAGGTGACCCTGAAAGGGAAGAAGCTCTAGGATTTTTCCCTAAGTTACAATAAAAAGGAGATACCTTGGTACTCTCACTAGGCGCGTTATTGTAAGCAAACTCGGCGAAATCAATAAATTCCGCCCATTGTTCTTGGGCATCAGAAACATAACACCTTAAGTATTGTTCCAAAGTTTGATTAGTTCTTTCTGTCTGCCCATTAGTCTGGGGATGGTAGGCAGAAGAAAGAGAGATCTGTATTCCCAACCGCGAACAGAAGTGTTTCCAAAAACGGGAAGTAAATTGAACACCCCGATCAGAGACTATATTGGACGGAATACCATGAATACGAAAAATATGCGAAGTAAACAGCCGCGAAAGCTCAGGTGCAGAAGGAAGTTTGGCCAAAGGAACGAAATGTGCCATCTTACTGAAACGATCTACGACCACCCAAATGACAGTATTACCATGTGAGAGAGGCAAATCTACAATAAAATCCATAGAAATATGGGTCCATGGCTCAGCAGGAATTTCAAGAGGAACCAAACTGCCACTAGGAGCCTTGTGAACTCCTTTACTTCGAGCACAAATAGCACAAGCGTCGATAAAGGCAGTGATATCGCGTCTCATGGTAGGCCACCATACATGACGACGGGCAAGCATAAACGTCTTACGGTTACCCAAATGACCAGCAGTTTTGGCATCGTGAAATTCGCGAATTACATCCGAACGCAGGTGCGGCGGAACAAGCTGGCACCCCAAGGGTACATCACTAGGAGATTCATCTTGAAACGGCGCCAAGGTATTAGAGAGATCAGGAAGTAACGCCCCCACCACACAACCTGTGGGTAAAATTGGTTCACCAGAATCACCCCGATCCTTACATTCACCGAACATGCGAGATAGAGCATCAGCTTTCGTATTTTTTACACCCGGCTTGAAAGTAATAATAAAATTGAAACGCGAGAAGAATAGTGCCCAACGTGCCTGACGAGAGTTCAGCCTCTTGGCAGAACCTATGTATTCGAGATTTTTATGATCAGTATACACAGTTATAGGATGTAATGAACCCTCCAACCAGTGTCGCCATTCATCAAATGCCAGTTTAATAGCTAATAGTTCCCTATTGCCAACATCATAATTTTGTTCCGCGGTACTGAATTTACGCGAAAAATAAGCGCATGGATGGAGACGCTCAGGGTTACCAGAATATTGTGACAAAACTGCACCCACTCCCAGCTCAGAAGCATCCACTTCAATAATAAAAGCTTTATGAATATCTGGATGCACTAAGACAGGTGCCGAAGTAAAGGCCCGTTTCAAGGTTAGAAAGGCCTCACAGGCAGAGGGGGACCAGTTAGCAGTAAAAGCCCCCTTGCGGGTAAGGTTGGTAAGGGGTGCAACAACATGGGAAAAGCCTTTTATGAAACGCCGATAAAAATTTGCAAAAACCTAGAAAACGTTGCAATTCCTTTAAAGTTTTGGGTTGGACCCAATCCTGAACTGCTGAAACCTTCCCCGCGTCCATCTCCAAACCCTGGTTGGTAATAACATACCCTAGGAAGGGAACTGTAGTGACTTCAAACACACACTTAGACAGTTTAGCAAATAATTTGTTCTCTCTTAATTTTTGTAGCACCAACTTAACATGGTGTCTGTGCTCCGGTAAAGAATTAGAAAAAATGAGAATATCATCCAAGTAGATGACTACAAATCTACCGAGATATTCCCTGAATATATCATTAACAAAATCTTGGAAAACGGCTGGCGCATTACAAAGACCGAAGGGCATGACCAGGTACTCATAGTGCCCATCCTTCACATTAAATGCAGTTTTCCACTCGTCCCCCTGTCGGATGCGAATCAGATTGTAAGCCCCTCTCAAATCCAATTTGGAGAAAATTCGAGCTCCTGTGACTTGATTGAACAGATCCCCAATCAAGGGTAAGGGGTATCGGTTTTTTACAGTGATCTTATTCAAGGCTCGATGATCTATGCACGGTCTTAAGCCACCATCTTTTTTCTCTACAAAAAAGAACCCGGCCCCAGCAGGCGAGGTAGAGGGACGGATAAATCCTTTCCTAAGATTTTCGGTAATATACTCCCTCATTGCTTGCTCCTCGGGCAGGGTAAGGTTATAAATCTTTCCCCTCGGGGGAATTGTGCCAGGCAGCAAGTCAATGGGGCAGTCATAGGACCGATGTGGAGGAAGAGTATCAGCAGAGCGTTCAGAGAATACATCGATCCAATCAGCGTATGGCTGAGGTAATTCCTGTGGTAAGACTTGAACGCTTCTGAGGCCTGTATTAAAACAGTGACCTTTACAGTGGTCACTCCACTTGACCAACTCCCCAGCCCGCCAATCTAACACCGGGTTATGGAGTTGCAACCAGGGGTATCCCAAAACCACCGGAGTTTCCGGACAATCAAAAATAAAGAATTCTAAGAATTCAGAGTGAGAAGAGCCGACAATTAGTCTGAGAGGTGGGGTCTTGGTATTTATAGGACCTCCTTGGATTGCCTTTCCATTGATAGCTAAAACTTGTAGGGATCTTTCAAGAGGAACTACAGGGATCCCTAAGGTGGAGATCATGCTCCTGTCCAAAAAGTTTCCAGCCGCACCACTGTCTATGAAGGCGGAAACTGTCTGCTTAGAGGACCCCCAAAACAAATCAATAGGTACAAGCATCTTATTCTGGCGAGAGTTATAAACTGACTCACCCAGATCAGTACTCTCTACCTGGTCTGGGTGCGGAAGTTTTCCGCCGGTTTCCCCTTGTTGGGACAGGACCCTGCAAAATGACCAGAATTCCCGCAATACAGGCATAACCCCTCGGATCGCCTACGCTGTTTCTCCTCTTGGGATAAGCGGGTTCTCCCTAATTGCATAGGTTCTTCCTGGGAGGATGATGAGGTATTTTCTCCACGGGGAACCGGGGATCTATGACTCTGGACTGGTCTAAAGGACGTGGGAGCCCCGACTCTCTCCCTGGCCCTTTCTCTAAGACGTCGGTCTATTTTAATGGAGACCTGCATTAATTGATCTAGGTCCGCTGGCGGGGGAAAATTGACTAAGGCATCCTTGATGCTATCCGACAGTCCCCCCCTGAACTGACTACACAAAGCTGGATCGTTCCACCTAGCTTCGATAGCCCAGCGGCGGAATTCAGCACAGTAGTCTTCAGCCGAATTCCGTCCTTGTTTTAAGGCCCAAAGCCTATTCTCTGCGGTAGACTGTATATCTGGATCGGCGTATAAAACGCCCATAGCATTGAAGAAGGCAGTCACTGATTGTAGAGCAATATCATGGGACGGTAAACTAAAGGCCCAGGACTGTGGGTCTCCTTGAAGCAAGGAAATGACTAGGCCTACTCGTTGGACCTCTGTGCCAGAGGAGATAGGTCTTAACTTAAAATATAGTTCGCAGGCATTCTTGAAATTGGAAAATTTTGCTCGTTCTCCAAAAAATTTCTCAGGCAGTGGAATCTTAGGTTCGGAAAAATGAGGTGGTACAGCGGAAGTTGGCACTTGACGAGATTCCTGAGTGGCCACTCTTTGAGCGAGTTGGTTGATCGCTGTGGCCATAGCTTGCACCTGCTGTACCAGGTCATCCATTTTTGGGCCTGTGATAATGTCACGCTCGGGGTAACTCCAGCCCTCTTAATAAGCTCACAACCCCCAATCTCCACAGCCAGCTTCACCTGTAGGAGCCCCCGCTTGCCGGGACGCAAGATACGCCTACCCGGGATCGGTTGCCCCCAGGACTTAATGGCTCAAAGGATGTAAGCTTATATGTGGGAGGACTGGAGAACCAATAGCAAGAGCGTGAGTGACGGAAGTCCAGAGACAGGCAATAGGTCGATAACGGGAAGGCAGAGATCGTAGCGGCACCAGGGGTCAGGCAAGACGTAGTCGGGGTTCAGGCAGAGGTCAGCAACTGGGGATCAGGATCTAGAAGCGTCAGTTCAGGCAAAGGTCGGCAACAAGGATTCAGGATCGAGAGGCGTCAATTCAGGCAGAGGTCGGCAACAAGGATTCAGGATCGAGAGTGGTCGTACAATCAAATCGGCAACAGGCTAGACTTCACAGGAGTAGGTAACACAGGGTTCTGAGCGCTATCACAGGCAATTCACAACTGAGAGGGAATTGCCTTTATAGGAACAGGTCTGAGGGAAGCAGTGTACTGATTGGAGCACATAGGATTCCAAGGGTAATTGGCTGCAGAGCAGAAGAGGGCGAAGCCCTCAATCCCCAAGGATTCCTTAACCCTTTAATTGATCCTCCGGCGGGTGCGCGCCGCACAGCGCCGCCGGAGGGCATAACAGACACGTGCCCGCGGCCGCGCGCGAGCACGTCTCCTGGAGGAGGAAGCGGGGGGCGTGGCTGAGCTGGGCGCCGCTCGAGCCGACGCTGCTTGAGCCGACGCCGCTCGGCGCAGCCGCCGCACATTGACAGCTGCAGCTGGTCGCCTGGAGACGTCGCTGGAACGGGGATCAGGTAAGCGGTTCCTGACACTGCACATACAAGCAGGGTGCAGGATAAACGCACCATAAAGTCCTTCCCCTCCGGGTTTAAACATGAAAAGAACTCGGTTTGGGCATGAAGCAAAGTCTCTCTCTTTTACAAGCACCGACCTTGAGACTGGCTGTGTCTCATTACACCGCTTCCCCCCCAGATTGCAGGAAAAGGCAACCATTTCTTGCCCCAGTGATGAGCCAGTCTCAGCCACCTGTGCGGGCTGAGATGGCCAGGTAAACTCCAGCCTGGAGGGAGGAGAACGGCGGCTCCCACTACTAAACATACCTGTCGTTCCATAGCAATCCAGGCCCAGAACCCTGAAACAAAGAGCCCCCCGAATTTCTTATCTCAACCAAGTTATCAAAGTGGGTGAAATATACACTTCCGCCACAGTAAAGGCAGCTGAATGCCTACACAGTATAGAAATACCTGCTGCCACAACTGTTTTATGACTGGATATTACCAGGACTGATAGAATAGGTCTGCAGATTACGAGTCCTGTTAGAAACGCCCTCTGGGAAGAGACATACGTTCCATAGTATGTCTGCAGAGTCATTTCTCTGTAGGACGAGGCTTGAATTGTATTGTATTGTACTTCATCAGCTCTGACTGTCTAACATATAAACCAAGGTTTCCCTGAAAAATAGGCACATACGGCCATAGAATAAAATAGGAAAGATTTGTCTCTGAGTAAAATGTCAAGAGGGTTATCCCAATCCTTTTCAAAATTGTGGGGTATCTACATGTAGGCCTCCGAATCTTGTGCCAACTTACGACATGTTTCTGCAGCCTGTTCTTTTGTTAGAGCCTTCTGGTGCTCAATATCAATGATCACCACAACCGCCCTCCCCCCATTCTAGGGTTGCTACTCAGGCCTTGTTGGTTTAGTTCAGATCAGGGGTTACCAACTGTTGGTCATAGAGAACCACTCTCCTTTTTCGAATTATCTCAAGTACCACCTGGGTCATACCTGTGGGTTGTCAAAATGCTCAAAGCAGCTATTTAACATGCATAAAATGCACATAGCTAAAGTCAAAGTTAGGAGTAGTTCTGTACTCATTAAGCAAATCAGGGTTGGGTAAAGTATAGATGTTTTAAATCAGGTTGGGTATAAGCCGCTCTACAACCTTATGAGTAACATTGATTGGGAACCCCTAGTCTAGAACATGTCCTCCTCCATCATCCTGTAGGGACAAGAACAAGGACAATTGGCTATTATTTAAAGATTGACTTTGGATTCTATGCCACACCACCCACATCGTCATCAGCATAGGTTTGTTGATGCCCAGGCAGCAGGGCCCTGTGCATACAAAGGAAGTATTAAAAGTTGTGTGCAGAATAATGTTTTGCTTTAGCATTATATTAGCAAATATGGATGTACCATTGATCGAGTCTTTTGAATATCTCACCATTGCCGCTATTTTACAGTGTTCTAGGTTCATGATGTTGATTCCTCCATTTGAGGGGACATGTTGGTAGATTAGCATACTGATCTCATGTTGTTTCTTCCCCTATATTAAGGTCATGAAAAAGCCATTCAGTATTTGAATTTCCTCTGGGATTTAAGTATGGGTACGTTTTTCATATAAGGAAGAATTTGAAGGACCACCACCAAACTACAGCATTGGTAGCACATGACAATTTCAGTCACAGCAATAGCCATAGAAAACAAAATTTCCAACAGTATCACTATGACAATTCTAGTACATAACACTTCCAGGTATTCGTTATTTATCATACTCGGATGCTTATATTATCCTTTTAACAAAAGTCTAACAAAGAACCAGGATAAAGAAAAAGAAGAGAAAAGAAGAAAGAGAGAATTTGCTCCCTTAAAGAAAAGAAAAGAAAAACTCAAAAAAAAAAAAAGTTCTAGAAGAAAATGATACAGAGAAACAGACAGTGGATTGAGACTTGGCTGTCATTTCCATTCACAAATAATTCCCAAGGACCCCAGATAGCCTGGAATTTAATGTCATAATCCATTAGGATAGTCTCTTATTAGTCCAGATCCAGCTGACTTGGGCATCAAAATATTTCCATCTAATTTTATTAGACTTCCATTAATGAGCTATTGTAAGTTTTGCAGACATGCAGAATTAAAATAATAACCAACTGGAATTCTTGTCAATTGTAGTTTGTTTTTGTCCCAGCAATGCTACCCAAGGGGTTTATATATTCTATATCCCATAATAACCAGAGAAAAAAAAATGAAAAACGTTTGTCCAAAACCTATTCAGTATTGGACAAGTCCACCAAGTGTGCATGTTATCACCCATGGCCCCGCAACTCCTAAAACATATTTAGCTGCTTCTGGGCTTTAGGCATCTCCCAGGCTCTATATACACGCTTCTGACCAGGACCCCACTATTAATTCTAAGAATATTTATTTATACAAATTCATAAAAATGACATACAAAAGAGAACAATTCATATATTGGCACATTAATATTCTGTGTTTTATGTCTATACAATAACAGTAGTGTGTCACACATATAAAATTACTACTATGCAGCCGTATACTCCCTAATTCCTCAATTAATTGTTTTGCCAAAACATATATATGAATATAAATATATTTCTTGAAATAACTGTATTTAGAGAATTATATGGTTGCATAAATGCACACTCTACTATGTTCTCTCTTTTTTCAATAAGGGCACTGAGGAAGCCAGAAGCGGCTGGCGAAACATGTCTGCCCAATGCCCATAATTAAAGGATTTTGGCAAAACAATGAATTGAGGAATTAGGGAGTATACGGCTGCATAGTAGTCATTTTATATGTGTGACACACTACTGTTATTGTATAGACATAAAACGCAGAATATTAATGTGCCAATTTATGAATTGTTCTCTTTTGTATGTAATTTTTATGAATTTGTATAAATAAATATTCTTAGAATTAATAGTGGGGTCCTGGTCAAAAGCGTGTATACAGAGCCTGAGAGATGCCTAAAGCCCAGAACCAGCGAAATATGAATAATGCTTGACCATGTACCAACTAAACAAATTGATACATGTAAGGGTCGCACAACTGGGGTAACCGGTTATAGGTTGCTCCTGAACTCCTAAAACAGGCATCTGATACGTTTGAATACAATCTAAACAATCCAGTAGGCACTAAATACCACCTCATTGTGACTTTGATGTTTGCTTTCAACAGAGTGGTGTTTAACAAACCCGTCATCAAAGACAACGTTAAAATATTCTACTTTTCTTTCTGAACCTCTGCCTCCAAGTCGGATTCTCACCCCTTCATATATTTTTACTTTTCATAGGGGTTAGATAGAATACTAAAAGCCAACAATATTCCTCCCAGGGTTCTAGGACTTCTTAGACAGAACATTTCAAGCAAGGAACCTGACAATGGCCGGCATTGATGAATGTGATGTGTTGGGCGCTGTAACAACAGTATAATGCTGCAGCAAGAGATAGATAGCGTCAGCACATTGCGTCCGGCACTCGGCGCTCAACACCATACTTAAGGAAAAACTACACACGCACAGCGTCGGCGCTCTAAAGCTGGGTGTTGTAGCATAGAGCGCTAGATGCTATGTGATTAAAATCTGTTTTTGAACACATATCCACCAGTAACAAAGCAAAAGCACATGGAATGACATTGTTTCAACACTGGGACTAGGGATCAGCGAACCGGTTCGGACGAACCGGAATTCGCTCCGAATTTCAGGGAAAATTCGATTCGGCACGAACCCGAATTTTTTTTTGATTTTTTTCGAATTTTCCCTAAAATAAAAAAAAAAAAATGCCGGCATGGTGGGAGCGGGCAGGCCGGCTACGCTGTCAGCGGGCGGCGGAACCGCTGACAGCGCAGCCGGCCTGCCCGCTCCCACCATGCCGGCATTTGTTTAAAAAGCAAACACTTACCTGCATGGTCGGAGCGTGGAGGCCGGCGCTGCTCTCAGCTGTCATCAGAGGGCGCGTCATCAGAGGGCGCCTGAGAGCAGCGCCGGCCTCCACGTTCCGACCAAGCAGGTAAGTGTTTGCTTTTTAAACAAATGCCGGCATGGTGGGAGCTGGCAGGCCGGCTGCGCTGTCAGCGGTTCCGCCGCCCGCTGACAGCGTAGCCGGCCTCCACGCTCCCACCATGCCGGCATTTTTTTTTTCAGATGAGCGATTTTTGAAAGTTCGATTCGGGTGAACCCGAATTTCTTGGGGAAATTCGGCGAATCGCCCGAATCGAACTTTCAAGAAGTTCGCTCATCTCTAACTGGGACGACACTTTAGTGCCAGACCTGTAATGACAATTCTGCATAAAAATATTAAAAGTCAAGAAAGTTTCTAAAAATGTTTGCTTGCAGTCAGGAGATGTCACACAATGATTTGAGCAAAAAAATAAATAAAAATTGCCAAACACGCTATTTTAACACAGCCAAATGAATGCCCATTGAAATGTATGGGAGAGCGACACTGAGCGAAAGGTAATACGCGGTGCTGTTGAACCTAGAGCGCCGGCGCTATGCGTTGAGCCGCCTCTAGTAATACATGTGCTGCTGCATGGCGCTGTTAGAGGCGCTCACCAGATTCGCTGTACCCCCTACGTTGGTGCAGCAACTGTGACTGTCCCTGTTCAGTGAGTATGGATCCAAATCCTCATAGGAAATGTACGTTCCACTTGATTAAACTGAATGCCACTGACAAAACGCATCATGATCAGGAGTCACCTGCAGATTCGCTAGAGCTCTAACCAGCCAACAAAAGCAGTAAAAGTTTTACCAGTTATTACAAAAAAAAATAAAAATTTTTTTTACATTTAATCAGAGGCCATTACTAGGGATGAGCGAATCGGTTCTAACGAACCAGAATTCGCTCCGAATTTCAGGGAAAATTCGATTCGGCACGAACCCGAATTTTGTTTTGGTTCGTGCTGAGCGAATTTTCCCTGAAATAAAAAAAAAAAAATGCCGGCATGGTGGGAGCGGCGAGGCCGGCTGCGCTGTCAGCTGTCATCAAAGGACGCGTCATCAGAAGAAGCGGCCTCCTCTGATGACAGCTGACAGCGGCGCCGGCCTCCCCGCTCCCACCATGCCGGTAAGTGTTTGCTTAAAAAAAAAATGCCGGCAAGGTGGGAGCGGGGAGGCCGCCCGCTGACAGCGCAGTCGGCCTCCCCGCTCCCACCAGAAATGAGCGATTCGCTCAAGTTCGATTCGGGCGAACCAGAATTTCTTTGAGAAATTCGGCGAATCGCGTGAATCGGACTTATGAGAAGTTCGCTCATCTCTAGCCATTACATTTAAATCAGTAAATATTCCCTATGCAAGACTGATAATGATCCCTCTAGAGTTTTATATCCCCATCTGTGAAATACAATGAATCAGGCTCATCTCTATAAAAACACAGCTCATTACACATTTATTCTAGGAGTCGCTATACAGGAGACGTCTACTCACGCGGACCTGAATCCAGGATCATATCGCCTGTAATGTGGACGCCTTCATACATTACCCTCATACACTGCTTCACCATCAGCATCAACATGTCCATATAAAGTACTCCACCATTGTTCTGTTACTTATTGCTCATATGTTTATTGCTATAATTCCTATTTATTTATAACTTTATATTTATGCACAAGATAATGCTGCGCATATTAGCAGAAGTGATATATTTTTGTTATTAAAAACTTACAAAATACTATTTTCCGGAAGCAATAAATTAGATGTATAAACCCCCAAGTAAACAGTAACAGGCACAAACAGGCAGGCTGATTCATCACTAACGCCAGGTAGCGACAGATGAGCGTCTGTAGCGGCATTTTCAGAGCGCCCGCTAGTAGTCGCAGTGCTCGGCCGTGGGTCGCTACTTTATAGCGACTCAGTCGCTGTTCAGTAATGTTGAATACATTGTGAGGAGTCGCTATTTGACCAGTACAGCGCTGTATGGGAGCGCATGATAGCGACTGCTCATAGCGACCGACTCACACCATATTCAGGAAAAAAACAGCCTCACAAATCTCTGGCGCTGAAAAATACTTGTTTGAAGCCCAGAGCGCAGGAGGCGGTGTGTTTAAAGTCTATTTTCCAGCATCTATCCACTAGTAACAAAGCGAAAACATATGGAATTACATTGTAGCAACATTGTAACATGAACACTTTAATGGCAGACCTGTAATGTCATTTCTGAGGAAATATATAAAAAATGAAAAAATGAAAAAACTGCTTATTCAATGTCAGGAGAGGTCACAGAATTATTTATGATTTTTTGGAAAAAAACAAACAAACAAATTCCTCGTTTAAAGAGAAGAAAAGGATCGTCCATTGAAATGTATGGGAGAGCGACAGGTAGCAAGAGGTCATACCTGGCGCTGTGCAAGGCTGAACGCCGGCGCTGTTCGCTGAGGCTGTGAAAATGATGAATCAGACGCTACATGGCGCTATCCCAGTCGCTAAACAGATTCTGCTTGAGAAAATGTGTAATTACGTGCCGTGTCCGGCGTTGACCAGTCGCTATCTGTCGCTACCTCACATTAACCGGCCACTACCTGACGCTATCCTTTCTTAAATAACCCCCCAAGTCCTGAGTCACCTGATGCTTTCTCCCCTAAATTAAACCTTAAACATTTCACTTAATTGTATTATATATATCACAATATAATTAACCACAAGAAAAGGAGAAGACTGGCACTTCTGAATATTTAGGAGACCAATGGCAGTTCAATGGTTCCTGCATAACGAAGGGACTGCAATGACGAGAGAAAGGTTCCAATACATTTTTCAGCTCTCCTTACTATTTCCTGCCACATGTTACTACCTCTTTTAGCCCCTCCCCCTCATATCAGGCCATTATCTGTGTGTCCTTTTTATTTTATATACCCTGTAGTTCATTAACAAAAAACGCTTCAGGATTTGGGAGACAAGGTAAAAGGTTTGGCCTGACAAGCTACTGAAATGGTGACTTATCCAGCAAAGCCATATTAATAATTATTTCTTAATGTGTCTGTCTATATTAAAATATTAGAATGGTTTATTATTTAGTTTAAATGTACTTAGATTATTTGTAGTGTTGGGCGAACCCTTGTTTAGGCTGAACACCAACCAACTTAACCTAAAGTGTACAACTTACCTGAGCCCTTCAATCCCTTTACAATCTTGTTCCCCCACCCCAGCTCTGCCCCATCCATCCCTGTCCTGCCACCTCTGCCCCATCCATTCCCATCCCCCCAGCTCTGCCCCATCTATTCCTGTCCCCCCAGCTCAGCCCCATCCATTCCCATCCCCCCAGCTCTGCCCCATCCATCCCTGTCCCCTCAGCTCTGTCCCATCCATCCCTGTCCCCTCAGCTCTGTCCCATCCATCCCTGTCCTCTCAGCTTTGCCCCATCCATCCCTGTCCCCTCAGCTCTGCCCCATCCATCCCTGTCCCCTCAGCTCTGTCCCATCCATCCCTGTCCCCTCAGCTCTGTCCCATCCATCCCTGTCCTCTCAGCTTTGCCCCATCCATCCCTGTCCCCTCAGCTCTGCCCCATCCATCCCTGTCCCCTCAGCTCTGTCCCATCCATCCCTGTCCTCTCAGCTTTGCCCCATCCATCCCTGTCCCCTCAGCTCTGCCCCATCCATCCCTGTCCCCTCAGCTCTGCCCCATCCATCCCTGTCCCCTCAGCTCTGCCCCATCCATCCCTGTCCCCTCAGCTCTGCCCCATCCATCCCTGTCCTCTCAGCTCTGCCTCATCCATTCCCATCCCCCCAGCTCTGCCCCATCTATTCCTGTCCCCCCAGCTCTGCCCCATCTATTCCTGTCCCCCCAGCTCTGCCCCATCTATTCCTGTCCCCCCAGCTCTGCCCCATCCATCCCTGTCCTCTCAGCTCTCCCTCATCCATCCTTGTCCCCTCAGCTCTGCCCCATCCATCCCTGTCCCCTCAGCTCTGCCCCATCCATCCCTGTCCCCTCAGCTCTGCCCCATCCATCCCTGTCCTCTCAGCTCTGCCCCATCCATCCCTGTCCCCTCAGCTCTGCCCCATCCATCCCTGTCCCCTCAGCTCTGCCCCATCCATCCCTGTCCCCTCAGCTCTGCCCCATCCATCCCTGTCCCCTCAGCTATGCCTCATCCATTCCTGTCCCCTCAGCTCTGTCCCATCCATCCCTGTCCTCTCAGCTCTGCCCCATCCATCCCTGTCCCCTCAGCTCTGCCCCATCCATCCCTGCCCCCCAGCTCTCCCTCATCCATCCTTGTCCCCTCAGCTCTGCCCCATCCATCCCTGTCCCATCAGCTCTGCCCCATCCATCCCTGTCCCCTCAGCTCTGCCCCATCCATCCCTGTCCCCTCAGCTATGCCTCATCCATTCCTGTCCCCTCAGCTCTGCCCCATCCATCCCTGTCCCATCAGCTCTGCCCCATCCATCCCTGTCCCCTCAGCTCTGCCCCATCCATCCCTGTCCTCTCAGCTCTGCCCCATCCATCCCTGTCCCCTCAGCTCTGCCCCATCCATCCCTGTCCCCTCAGCTATGCCTCATCCATTCCTGTCCCCTCAGCTCTGTCCCATCCATCCCTGTCCTCTCAGCTCTGCCCCATCCATCCCTGTCCCCTCAGCTATGCCTCATCCATTCCTGTCCCCTCAGCTCTGCCCCATCCATCCCTGTCCCCTCAGCTCTGCCCCATCCATCCCTGTCCCCTCAGCTCTGCCCCATCCATCCCTGTCCTCTCAGCTCTGCCCCATCTATTCCTGCCCCCCAGCTCTGCCTCATCCATCCCTGTCCCCTCAGCTATGCCTCATCCTGCCCTGTCCCCTCATCTCTGCCCCATCCATCCCTGTCCCCTCAGCTATGCCTCATCCATTCCTGTCCCCTCAGCTCTGCCCCATCCTGCCCTGTCCCCTCATCTCTGCCCCATCCATCCCTGTCCCCTCAGCTATGCCTCATCCATTCCTGTCCCCTCAGCTCTGCCCCATCCATCCCTGTCCTCCCAGCTCTGCCTCATCCATCCCTGTCCCCTCAGCTCTGCCCCATCCATCCCAGTCCCCTCAGCTATGCCTCATCCATCCCTGTCCTCCCAGCTCTGCCTCATCCATCCCTGTCCCCTCAGCTCTGCCCCATCCATCCCTGTCCTCCCAGCTCTGCCTCATCCATCCTTGTCTTCTCAGCTCTGCCTCATCCATCCCTGTCCCCTCAGCTCTGCCTCATCCATCCTTGTCTTCTCAGCTCTGCCCCATCCATCCCTGTCCTCTCAGCTCTGCCCCATCCATCCTTGTCTTCTCAGCTCTGCCCCATCCATCCCTGTCCTCTCAGCTCTGCCCCATCCATCCTTGTCTTCTCAGCTCTGCCCCATCCATCCCTGTCCTCTCAGCTCTGCCCCATCCATCCTTGTCTTCTCAGCTCTGCCCCATCCATCCCTGTCCCCTCAGCTCTGCCTCATCCATCCTTGTCTTCTCAGCTCTGCCCCATCCATCCCTGTCCCCTCAGCTCTGCCCCATCCATCCCTGTCCCCTCAGCTCTGCCTCATCCATTCCTGTCCCCTCAGCTCTGCCCCATCCATCCCTGTCCCCTCAGCTCTGCCTCATCCATTCCTGTCCCCTCAGCTCTGCCCCTTCCATCCCTGTCCCCTCAGCTATGCCTCATCCATTCCTGTCCCCTCAGCTCTGCCCCATCCATCCCTGTCCCCTCAGCTATGCCTCATCCATTCCTGTCCCCTCAGCTCTGCCCCACCCTGCCCAGTCTCTCTGTCCCATCTATTTCTGTCCTCCCAGTTTTGCCCATCCAATCTCTGCCAATCCACTACTCTTTCTTCAAGCTCTGGCTATCTATCCCCCACCCCAGCTCTTAAGGCTACTCTGCCCTTCATCCCTCTACTCTGAGCTCTATCTATTCATCCTTCTTGCCTTATTGCCAGTAAATTTGGGGCCCTATTTAACCCCTGTACACAGCCTGAACAGAATGCATGGGGGTTAAAAGCAGTGTGCCATGGGCCAGAGCTGTAGGTTCTGTGGGGCCAAGAAAAAAAAATGTCCTGTTTTATCCCATGCTCCAATTTGATCCATTTGCTCCAATAGGATTTTTTTTTTTGGGGGGGGGGGGGGCAAGAAGCCTTTTTTAATTTTTCCTGTGGAAACCCCCCTGCCCTCAGTGCTATGATTATTAACTATCCACCCCCCCCGCAACAACCCCTGCCCGGGCCTTCACCTCTCACCGAATGCCTGTAAATGGACCTTTAAAAGAAGTGATTGAGAACCTCTGATCTAGAGGTTCGCCAACCAGGGGCTTAGCTAAGGGGGAGCAGAGGGGAACGTGCCCCGTGTGCAGCAGGTCAGGGGGGTGCCAAAGGGGGTTCTGAGAACAGGTGGGGGTCACCATTTTTAATCTTTGCCCCGGGTGCCAGAAAGCCTATCTACTCCTCTGCGCCCAACAATTATTATTTGGCATTAGTTCAGATTTATTTTCTAATTCACAATGCTATTGCTCTCTTGTCAGGTGATGAGTGAGGAAAATATCACCTCTGTTACCACCATTTTCCTCTTAGGGTTTCAGCTTCCGCAGAGTCTTACATTTTTGGTCTTTTGTATTTTTTTTGTGATTTCTTTTGTGACAATATGTGGAAACATCCTGATCATCACACTGGTGTTCTACAGTAAAACCCTCCATTGCCCCATGTACTTCTTCCTCTCCCAGCTCTCTGTGCTAGATACTTTATTAGTAATGGATATTCTTCCTTCCATGCTTCACACTGTATTGGCAGAGAAGGTCATTATATTGTTTTCAGCTTGTTTTACCCAGCTTTACTTCTTTGAACTGTCAGAAACTGTAGAAATGCTTCTCCTGACAGTGATGAGCTATGACAGATTTTTGGCCATCTGTAAGCCCCTACATTATACTTTGATAATGACCCATCAGGTTTGCTGGAAAACAGTGGTCACATGCTGGATTTTTAGCATTATAACAGTGCTGAACAACATACTAACTGTATTAAAGTTACCATTTTGTAGGTCAAATATCATTGACCACTTCTTTTGTGATTTTGACCCAATTCTGGAACTTTCCTGCTCAGATACCACCATGGTTCAATTAGAACTGAAATCAATTGCTGCTGTTTTTGTAGTCATCCCGTTCTTTATAATAATAGTATCCTATATTTATATTATAAACACCATTTTTGGGATCCCGTCTACTTCTGGGAGAAAGAAAGTTTTCTCTACGTGCAGTTCCCATCTAACTGTTGTCTCCATCTTCTGTGGAACTCTATTTAGTGTCTATGTGGTTCCTCGTAGAGGACAGTTACGTAACATTGCTAAGTTTCTGTCATTGCTGTACACTGTAGTTACTCCAATGATAAATCCAATAATATACAGCTTGAGAAACAAGGATTTGAAAGTTGCCATAGAGAAAGTTATCACTGATGGATATCGCATGGCATATAATTGGTAATAAAAGGTAAACACATTAGCCTCGATTCAGAGGGACACAAAAAAACTTCCGTTTTAGTGCCGTTGTCGTATCATTTTCAAAAGTTCCCGGTCTCGTATGAATGTGCAAGCGATTGAATGCATGCATTGTAAACATTCTGTAAAGTTTCCATCCGTTTCCGTTTCCATCCGCTCGTATGCCAGAGTACGAGTACGAGGATGTCATTTTCCATCGAGACTTTTCTGATTCATTTTCTCAGGTAACAACGTAGCCTTTCATTTTTGCCCTTTTCCCATTGTATCCTCCCACGAATCCTTTACGTTTCCCGATACATTCTGTTTCACTTTTACAAAAAATAATCGTCCAGATGGAATCCTTACGATCTTGCGCCTGTGCACTACAAACTTAACTCATTAAAGTGCTCGCATACATATTTCACTCCATCACTTCTACTACAATGTTTAGCTAAACCACTTAGCGCTATCCTGCAGCTTCCCTTTTGAACCCTTAAAGCTCACCCTAACCACTTAGCGCTATCCTGCAGCTTCCCTTTGGATGACTTAAAGCTCACCCTAACCACTTAGCACTATCCTGCAGCTTCCCTTTTGAACCTTTAAAGCTCACCCAAATCCCTTCGTGGTTAGGTTCTTCTTCCATTTTAGGTCCCTAAAACGTACCCAAATCCCTTCGCGGTTAGGTTCTTCGTCCATTTTAGCCCCCTAAAACTTACCCAAACCACTTCTTGGTCATGTGAATATTCATCTTTAAATATTTCTGGGCCCATTAGTTTTGTGTTAATGTATTTTGTAAATGAAATGACAATGTAATACCATCATAAAATATTACATTTTTAAAAATTTTGTAAATTTCAAATTTTTACAACTATAAAAAACAAAATACATAGCAATGGCAGGCCACAGAACATTATTCTTTATCTGTGGTCCCCAACGAGTTGCGCAGCTCCTGCATCTCGCCCACCACCTGAAGGACCCTGACACTCAGTTGTGCCACTCTGGCACATGTGGTCCCTGTTAAAAAATGTTAATTAAAATTTTGGTATAACCTTGTTGGGGTCATACTGCAGTGCCCCCCCCCCCCCCCTGTATGGTCCAAACACCTAAATCTGGACTTCAAAAGCCAGAGGGCCCTCGCCACCACGGCCGGGTTTTGCATAGTGCCCGATTAGAGAACCCCTGGCCCGCATTCTGCAGGCAAAGAACGGGCATCAGGAGCAAGGGCGAGTGGCACATCTTGCAGTTCCTGCAACCAAATATAAAATAATTACACAAAGCAAAGTTAACCAACTAAAATAATAACTCCTACAACAAATTAAGATTCAAGTTCAACAATCCAAATATAATTCACAAAGGACATAAGTCTAAAAAAATATAGCAATTATATGGAAGGGCTAAAGACTAATTTAGGTCAGCATTAAAATGCATCTATAAGGCATACATGAAATGTATTGATTCAGGTATGCATTGCTATACAATTTATGGCCTCGGCCATGCTGATACATGCAATGCCTTGGTGCTAAAGGCGCGCAGACTCCTCCACATAGCCGCAAAACATGTTCAACAATAGCAATCCGAGCCCTCAAAGGTCTCGTAAGTGGATCGGAAATGAAACGGATTTATAGGGTGGTGATCCGTCTGAAATCAGCTCTCTGAATCAGACAGAAATCCATCCCAGCAACGGAAGTTTTCTGAACGAACAGAAAATTTCCGATTTCGTTTGAAAAATGATCCGAACTAACGGAAATGTTCCGATTTGCTTCTGTTCATCGGAAGCGCATTCCCGAACGTTCGTACGAATGAAAAATGAACGAAAAAAAGCAAAAAAATGACAAACACCCACCAAAACTTTCACAGACAGCTACGGAAGTCCGGACGAATGTGTCTTTGAATCGAGCCTATTGTTGCCTTGGAAAATGTTTTCTTTTATAACACAGGTACAGACAAATAGAAAATTAAAAGAAAATGACATATACGTTTAGCACATTGAAGACATCATTTTGCCACACAATAATGGAAACTTTTAAAAATGCCTTTGAGTGGAATTTCCCTTTAAGTTCAAACTGAAGTTAGAAAACAATACAAGTTCCTCCATGCAAGACATCGAGGCTTCTAGGACTTTAGTTTTAAATATTTTTATTGAGACAATACAAAATGATAAAATATTCTTAGTTTTGTCATATTACATAGATATAGTATCAATACAATGAACAATCACACCAGCATGTCAACATTTTAAAACCAACATATAAAAAAAAAAGCCTTGTCAGTAATGATAATTGGCACATGACTTTTTGGCACATGACTTTCCCATTTTTATAATTTTCATCTTTTCGCATTGATTTCCTTCATTGCATTGAATTTTATCTAAACAGGTCTCTATTGGTTTATTATTGTTTTAAGCTTTACATTTTTGCTAACATTTTTGGGTCAGGTAATCCTCCATATTTCTATATTGCCTCAACCACATGCCTGTCAACGACCTGGTGGTTTTCTTTGCTCATTATTGGGCTCCCATATTAGTCAGAAGTCGCTCTTATGGGTGGGTCCCCAGAGGCCATCCTATCAAGGTACCATGAGGCCTGGCCAAAACTAGAGGCCATGATTCTTCTGAGCTCTAAAATTTATGTATCATAAAACTTTCCCATGCAGCCAAAAAAATGTTCTGATAAACCTCAACCCACTCGATCTGAGAGAGATGCCTCAATTTCAAGAAAAGCACTAGTGATGGTGGTGCAGTAGAGCTCCGTTGGTGCAAGCTATTTTTTTTCCTACTGCTGAAAGAATACCCGCTAGAGTCTTACCACCTCTGGACAGATTCTCAATATTGCCCAGTTATTCTGGTGTGTATGGAAGATTGTAGTCAATTGGAAGTTTGAGGCAGAATCAAAATAAAGTCCCTGCTGCCCGAACTAATGTGAGACAGTTGTCAGGATCGGGAATGGCAATGACAACTCTGGAAGCAGTTCTTATGGTGAAATCAAATGCGGTTTATTGTGCACACGTTCACTGGATATAGAAGCAGGGTGCAGGATAAGCACACCATAAAGTCCTTCTCTTTCGAAGTTAAACATAAACAGAACTTGGTTTTCTCACGAAACTAGTAGGCCCAGAGTTTGGGCATACAGCAAAGCCTCCCTCTTTCACAGATGCCAACCTTACGACTGGCTGTGTCTCATCACATGGATTTCCCCCAGACAGCAGGAAAGGCAACCAGTTGCAAATGTTCAAGTACCTACCATCCACAATAAGACTGATTTGTTTTTTAACCCTTTAAGCTATGTATTGTATGTTAAACTGTGATTTTTGCAGGGATTTCCAGGATAAGCATACATTATATAGTTTTTTTTTGGCAGAGATTGGGCGTTAACTTGATATGTTTTTTTTTTCAGTATTTTTGGGTAAATAATGTAAAAAAGAACCTAAAAATATATATTATTTAAATGTCAGTTTTTTTTAAATATCAAATTATTTATTTTCAAAAAAACATATTGAATGTAAAAGCCCATTCCTCTTGATTGCGAAGGTACCACATATATAAGTAAACACCCATTCCTGCACAGGAGACACCCCCAAACTGAAAGGAGCACTTTATGAGATTGTCAAATGAAATACAATTACTATGCACACTAAAAAAGGGTTAAACCCTTAAAAAAAAATTAAGGGGTTGTTCCCCTCTATCCCAAAAAACCTAAGCAAAATCAACCTAGACACTCCTGCCACTGGGAGGGGCCTTTTATACCCTCAGAATGAGCTGACAACACCACAGTGGATCAGAGACCCCCCCCCCCCCCCCCCAGGGGAAGAGGAGACCCCCAGGAGGTTGAATCCTGGATGGAGGTTTTTTTCTTTTCTTTTGACAGACATCTGCGGAAACTCCAGGTGCATACCTTAATGTACATTTACGACCGTAGAGACAGTTTATGTAGATTTTACATGGGTGGCTTCAAAACAGTTACTTCCTATGATGACCATGCTGTTTTTGAATACATATGTTTCCCCCTAACCCCCCAAGGTTTGCCTGATTCAACCACCCTACTGATACCAAGGCCCTCTAAAGACATTGAACTAGGAAAACGCATTATAAACTAGCCTAGTCACTTTTACCACAAGGCTTCCCTATTGGGCTGCAGTAAGCAGCAATTATATACAATTTGTCAATGAAAGTCTGTGTAATTTGTGATTTTGTATTGACTGTATTGACGTGTGAATATGTTTCCTATAACATAAACCAAGCAGAAATGAATGCACAAGCAGCAAACAGCTGAAAAATAATAAATCTCAAAAAAGTGATTTTACTGAATTGGATTTGCTCCGAAACTCCATTCCTGAAAGTTTTCTTGGATAAACTCAATTGCCTGTTTAGAATGGAGTTTTTGGAGGCAGCATTTCAGAGGGAGGACATGGCTAAATCATGCTTTATAAAAAAAAGCTTTTCTAAATACTTTACCTGCCCATACAATCTGAAGAACAACCTATTGTACACACCTGATTCTCTAGGGTGTGTGAGGGGGCTGGTGGCTGAGGAGACCCGGAGATTCAAAATTATATCTTAATATGAAGCAAACATGCATAACACCACTGATAAATTTATACTCGCTGTAGGTAGAGGCCCTTGATCTGATTGAGTATATACAGGTCTAGAGTTATGCTTTAATAATATGTATTTACGAGAAGCAGCTTGAGAAGTAGCTTGTTCTGTGGAATTTTACTGAGTATAGTCTAGCCTAAAATGTTCTGCAAAATATGCGAACGCACAAAATTTACTGAGTAATCTGTCCTGTTTAGGATTTTGTGTTTGGTTTCACACAGGAGTGCGAAGATGGGGGCTAGCTGGCTGTGCTCTTTTGT
Organism: Gastrophryne carolinensis; assembly: GCA_027917425.1. Lineage (NCBI taxonomy): Eukaryota > Metazoa > Chordata > Amphibia > Anura > Microhylidae > Gastrophryne > Gastrophryne carolinensis. The sequence goes on along the minus strand of CM051238.1, from coordinate 444,788,145 downwards.
TTGTGACATGATTATAAGATTGAGTGAAAATCCTAGTGCTGGGAATCTAGATTTATCCCAAAGACAATCCCCTAAAGTGAGCCGCACTCAAATATAAAATCAAATATTTTATTGAAAGTCTACAGACAAATGCAGCATATAATATAAAAAGACACAATTAAAAAACATATACACACACACAACATACCAAACTACAATGGTTGGAGGGGGAGCCACAAAAAAGGACTCAATGCAAGTTGATAAATTATATAAGATTATTGTCAATATTGTGCCGCATATTCATGGAGAAAAAAAAATTGTATATATATATTATATTATATTGTAATGTTTAATAAATATTGATTCTTAATGTGTATTGTGCAAATAAATTAATTTTAATAAATATAAGTGATAAAAATCTCTAACCATTTGATTATGAGGAAAAAAGTGTCTAAGTGCTGAGACAATGTGCATGAAGTGCAAGGCTGGAAAATGTGCAAAAAAACGCTATTCTAAAGTGCTGTGCATATAAAGAAGGTTGGACAGAAGACTACTCCATGATGCTAACTAAGCAGGCAAAGCATTAAACAAAAAGTATAAATGTATATAACATCACCAATAAAGTTGGAGTCCGGGTCCCCCACAGCAGCCACCACAGATGCGTTGCATGTCTTACTGACACTTCACCAGGGTGAATCAGCTGTTGTAGGGCTCCCCCTTCCTAAATACCCCCAGGGCATGAACAGCTGGCCAATGGCGCCCAAAACACGCGCCCTGCCCGGCCTGTAAGACGGCTGTAAGGGCAACGCATCAAGTGCCTCGTCACCTCCGCACAATGAACCGCATAATCAGGAAGTGTCGACGTGGAGCGCGCCGCCCGGTGGGCCAGGCGCACTCCCCTGCAGTAGGAGGCGCCGACCAGCTGCGCACCCAGCTGCGCATACCACACCGACACCCCCCATCCACCCAGGATCGATGCGGTTGTATGGAAGGTAATTATTCGGGGAGGGGGGGGACAGCACACAAAAAATAATAAGCATAAGAATAGATGCACAAAGAATACAAAAAATACATCTACAAAAGATACGCTGTCTATATTATCAGTGAAGTGTGATAATATATATTATTGTATCATCTCATGACATATATCATGGCACAAACAGTCCTAACAGGAAATAATTGCACAGTATATTCAAGCCTGCTGTGTGATTATCGGAGGAGCATGTCTAATATAAGCAGCTTGCTGCGCAAATGATAAAAAGGAGAAGAACTCAATAAATAATTAAATCTAAGTGAAACATGAGGCAGCAGGAAATCCTGGTGCCATTGCATCGATACAATAATAGAATAAAAAAGGCCAATGGATAAGGAATAATGAAATAAGGAAATACTGTCCAGGAATGAGTATAATGACCTTGGGCATGTATATATGCATATCCCAGCAAGGTGTAGTCATGTGCCGCAGGCAGCTACTAGATCAAACACAATCAGATTATAAGATTGCTTGCTCGGCTGAATAAACTTAGATTTGTATGGTGGATGTCTCTGCATCTCCTTCAATTTGCCATACAATTCTCTGGCTCTAGCTACTTGGTGGAGGTGAGAGGGTGTGAGACGCAAAGTCAGGAGTCCGAGGTACCCCAGGAGAAGCCCCCCAACAGATTTTTGGTGTCAGAGGTGGGATTCTGCGACCCATGGATAAGTGATTCTTTTGATATTATTTTTCCTGGGTAGTAAGGAGTGCCTGTGCCTGTTTGGGGGTGTTCTGAGATAATTTGAGACCATCCCATGAGACAGCAGTGCCCCGTGAGGCACCAAAGAGTCCCTTGGAGACTCCAGGATGAATACAGTTTAGCGCTATATATAGATATGATATTTTAAGCCTCTGACACCATCTTTATCATACCTGAGATCTTCTTCTTGCTTTCTCTTAATGTTGCGTAGAAGTATAAGATTATTTGTTGTGCAGATTTGATCAGTGTGAAGATGAGCATGCTCTAAGCTGCTGTTGAAGAATATTAGTAAGATTGTTGTTGTTTATCATGGGAGTATCAGAGTCTAAGATCCCTAAGGTGGGAGAGACATGTGTTCAGTATGTAGAGAGGCAGACAGGAAAAGGATTCTTTGTACAACCATTTGTGGATTGTTTGGCAGGATGGACTGAAGGTCTGGTAACAATAGTGAATTCCATATAGACATTATCAAAGGCCTTTGTCTGGGAGACAAAGATGCTTTCCCCTGGTATGGGGGAGATCCAGAGTGGGGCAAAGAGTATATGAAAACATGTGGGAAGAAGTGGTTAGAAGTTGCCCCGAGATCGTACGCCCCAAAAGACACGCTAGCAGCTGTGCGCCAAGAATAAAAGCAATACGAATTAAAGGCAGAATCATAATGAAGAGGCTCTAATAGGCAAAGGGCTGAAAGAAAAGAACCCCACTAGTGGTCTTGAACAGGAGTCACAGGAAGCCAGTGCCCTGGCCCCGCCACTTTATGTCCCAGCATCACAACCACCCAAGGGAGTAAAGTAGTTTCCTATTTCCCCTCATTATCAGAACAAGTGGGCATATTAGCAACCCCCAGAGTGCAGAAGCTCCACAGGCTCCACAAAGAGGACAAAGAATTAGTGAAGGAAAGATTAGAACAAGAAAGGGGGGGGGGGGGGGGGGCATTGATTTCAGGATGTTGTTTTACATAAAAGAAAAAGACCACATAGTTAAACACAGTCCCAAAATCAGCACCTCGTCGGGAGGGGCCCTGCCATATTTAAAATGGCCACAGGAGGGAGAAACTATACACAAGAAGACATAGAACTAATAATAGACAGAATAGACAGAATAGTGGGACCAGGCACACTGTGGGATTGGAATAAGGTTCCCACCATCGATGTCATGCAGTCCACCAACATACCCGCAAATGAATGTAAACTGAAAACCACGGCAGGTGTGGAAGAGATGTGAGTGGAATTAGAAAAACACATTAATAAAATATTCAAGGCTAAGGGTTCATTGACTGTAGCCCTCATATGCAAACAAAAAAGAGGAGAACCGGTGACAGATTTCTGGAAACGGTTCTGGGATACCTGGGTGCAGGATAGCAGATTAGGAATGGGACCAAGCATGCCACCACTCTATACAGACATTAATTTTGAACACAGAAAGACGCACTGCAGATTAAGCAACAGATTCCCCATTGGACAGAGCAGGCTCAGATGACCGCTTAACGCGGTGCTCATAGCTCCCCAAGACCAGAGACAGGTACAGGTAAGATATCCTCTGGACTGGACCCAACAGGGGGGGGAATGGAGGGGCCCAGAGGGTGGTATCCTGGCATCTCCACTGGTTTCAACAGATTAAACGCAGTCACCCATTGTAACAAGGGGCAACTTGTAGCTTACTGTGCAGAGACTATTACCATGAACCACTGAGAAATGCTGAACCCTCTCTGGGAATAAATGGAATATTGGCAAAAACTTTTAAAACCCCTCCTTTGTCAGTTACTAAACTTTAACACAACAGGACCTGAGAGCACTCTTTCAGAATTTTTCCCGACTGCCCAGTTAGCCTCCTGGGTCGAGACCTAATGGGTAATCTTGGCGTTTCAATGAGTACTAACGAACAGGGCAGCCTGGAAAACAGGGGTAGAGATTTCTTTTATGGAATACTGACATCATAATACCCAGAACTGCTACAAGTAGACAACAGGGTCTGGGCAAAAGTCCTTGTGACGTATGGTTGATAGATTGCACTCCTCACAAGCGATCTTGAAACTGGGAGCAGGCCCTGTTTTTCAGTAACAATACCCACTCTTGCGAGAAAAGGAAGAGGCCATAGCCACTCCTATAGAACAATTTCTAGAGCAGGAGATCCTGCAAGAGACCATCTCCCCCTACAATTCAACCATCAACCCGGTGAGAAAATCTAACGGCGCGTACTTTGTGTAAAATCGTAGAGCGATTAACAACCTGGTTGTTCCTCCCGACCTGACTTACTTTCCATTCCCATTGAAATAGCAGAATATGTTTTGTAGATGGCTCCTGCTCGCGACCAAATGACAACACATACCCCGCTGGATATGCTGTAGTGCAGTTGCAAGGCAAAGTGTTAGAAACCAAACCCATCCCTTACTAGTCAGCACAGGCTGCAGAATTAATTGCACTCACCCAAGCCTGTGAATTGTTTGCAGGGAAATACGTTAACATCTACAGTGACAATAAATATTCAAATGGTGGGGTGTTCAATTTCGGGGTCATATGTAGCAGACAAGGTTTTGTAGCAGCAGATGGGAAACAGATCACACCCTGAACTCATTAAAAACTTACTTTGAGTTCTGAAGCTGCTTTCTGAGATAGCTATTATGCATTGCAGAGCACATACCAGAGAAAAAAACGAGATAGCAAGACAAGCTTTAACTGATCCTATGCTAACAATGCCAGTACTTACACCTGAATCCTCACTTTTTGATTACACCTTACAGACGATACAGGGAAATGCCAGTGAACAAGATCTTTTGCATTAGGAGAAAGTAGGTCCCCAAAAGAACTCTATAGGTCTTTTGTGTAAAGAGGGGAAACCTTGTATACCAGAATCCAGTGCACCTCTATTTATAGCCCAACAGAACTCTATAGGTCTTTTGTGCAAAGAGGGGAAACCTTGTATACCAGAATCCAGTGCACCTCTATTTATAGCACAATAACACGTGATAGGTCACAATGGCTGGAAGAATACTTTCCAACTCATGCAACATGACTTTTACATTACCAACGGTAAGAGATTAACTTAACAGTATGTGGCAAGGCGCATTGTTGCATTAGAAATAATGCTAATATCACCAACAAGGCAAAACATGATCATCTTATATACCCTACCACACCTTTTACTCACCTACAGATTGACTTTACTCACTTGCCAAGACAGGGAGAAAACAAGATTTTCTATTATTGATTGCAGACATGTTTTCTAGATGGGTGGAATTTTTTGTAACTAGCAGGGAAGATGCAGGTACTGTAGTAAAAATACTGACTCAGGAAATAATACCATGTTTTGGGTGCCCTCTACAGTGATAACGGCCCGGCGTTCATCGCTAAGGTAAGTCAAGAGCTGGTCAGGGTAGTGGAGAGAATGAACAGAACAATAAAAGACAAGCTGAGAAATGCCACAGGAGGGACCTTTGTAAATTGAAAAAGGGTCCTTCATGTGGTTTTGGCAGACATTAAGATGACACTGAATAAGATCTCGGTTTTATAGCCTTTTCAGATTTTGATGGGAAGGCCACAGCAGGGGGCGGGACCCCTAGGATTTTAGAATCAGGATATTTAGAGTCATCAGAGATGAGTATGTGAAAAATGTAATTGTGACTTTAGACTCTGTGGAACAAAAAGTCTCTCTGACCTCTCCTTTATTTTCACAGGCTCCACTGCATTCGCTGCAGGTTGGAAAATGAGTAGTGTTGAAGCAGCTGAACCTGAACAAGAAGCAAGAGTTCGCCTTTGGGCCTGAGACGGGAGTGATTGCAGTTACGAGGACTGCTGTACTTGTGGAAAACTGCCAATCATGGATACACGCATCTCGAGTGAAGAAGATACCAGACCCTCTACCTAGAGAGGAAAGGAAACCTGCATCATAGGATTACCAAGAAAAATCAGACGCTCTACCAAGAGTGCCAGCAAGAGGAGAAAGAGGCTATAACAAAACCGATCAAGAAGAGAATGATCCGTATTACAACTTGGTTGCTGGACTCAGGACTTTTTTGGAAGACAATGGTGGTAATTCTTCTGGTGGTAACTGTGTTATGGGTCTTGCTCCATTGTCAGTATGAACAGCAGCTTCTGGGTCCAGTGGCTAAAATCTGCTGGAACCACAGGGAAGTGAGGCGGGAAGGGAGAGAATAGAATTGTCCTGGATATGATACTGGCAGAGAAGGGTGGAGTATGTAAGATGATTGGGGAAACGTGTTGCACCTATATTCCTGATAACCTAGGCCTCACAGGAAAGGCCACCTTGGTCATACAGAAACTAGACTCACTAGCAGAAATTAAGAAGAATTCTGGAATAAAATATCCCTGGGACCAGTAATTTGTTAAGTTATTTTCAGGATGGAAAGGGATCTTGATGCAGATGGTCACTGTAATCATTATAGGGTTTATATTATATGCTTTATTCAGAATATTAATGTGCAATATTACCTCGCGATATACAGATGCTGCCACACCGTATGTACAATCTACGGGCACAAGTAAGGGAATAGTCAGTGAGAAATCATATTTGTCTTCTCCAAAATGATTTAAGAGGGGATTGTAGGTAGAGACCCTTGATCTGATTGAGTATATGCAGGTCTAGAGTTATGCTTTAATAATGTGTATTAACAAGAAGCAGCTTGATAAGTAGCTCATTCTGTGGATTTTTACTGAGTATCGTCTAGCCCTAAATGTTCTGCAAAATATGATAAGGCACATAGTTTACTGAGAAATGTGTTCTGTGTAAGACTTTGTGTTTGGTTTCACACAGGAGTGCAAAAGTGGAGGCTAGCTGGCTGCGCACTTTTGTTTGTGACATCATTATAAGATTGCTCGCTCGGCTGAATAAACTTAGATTTGTATGGTCGATGACTGTCTCTGCGTCGCCATACAATTCTCCGGCTCAAGCTGCTCGGTGGAGGTGTGAGGGTGTCAGACACATAGTCGGGGTCCGAGGTCCCCCAGGAGGGTTGGATTGAATTCCAAAATTCACCTGTATATCTAGGAAACAGCGGGCTCTATCACCCAAACCAAATCTCATCTTTAACCCTACTTACCCCCCTCCCCATCTCTCACTAGCTATATACCCTTAACACTGTGTTACCCCCCCCCTCCATCTCACCTCTCTTTCTCTTGTAAAACTGTTAAAATTTTAAAAAAATCATGATACTTGGTTGCATACCCCTGTAGTTTTCCCTGTAAAAAGAATAGGCCAATAAGGATCCATAGCCTGCTCTATTTGTGCTGTTGTGTTTTTTTTCTTCTCTTGTATCACATAACTATGAATAGATCCTGTACCTGTCTATGTAATCAATATATGTATGTACGCCGTTGGCATAAATAAAGAATGTAAAAAAATGAACGAAGCAAACAACAAATTCTTGTTGTACGACAGGGTAATAAAGACATGAACTTGTGAACAATTGATCCTTTGGGTTCAAATGATTTGGATACCCCTCCCCTTTTGCTTTAATGTTGAGAATTAAGGGTCTTGCACCCCCTTCTTCTCCCTGATTAAAAAAGAGGGGAAGGGATTTGGAGCAAAAGATGGTCTGATTTGTGTTACACCATGGTAAACCATGTTGGTAACAACATGTAGTCCTTCTGTAAAGGACAACTGTCGATTGTAAACATTACTAATCAAACTGATAACAGATAAACAATTGAAACACACATAATTGCTCTATAAAAACCGCCATCCGTAAAATTGTCAGTAGTTGGCGCTGTTAATGTAATTCTCAATGGCAATCTGTAGAAGCATTAATAAACATACAGAATAATCAGGACACTCTGACACAAAGGGACATGGCATCAAAACACTGAGACTTCCCCTGTTCAGTGAGCATGGTTCCAAAGCCTCAAATATATTTCCACTTAATTAAACTGAATGCCACTGACAAAACCCTTTACCCACCATTATCCAGATTCAGCTGCAGATTCACAAGAGCTCTAACCATTCAACAAAAGCAGTAAAAGTTTAACAGTTATTACAAATACAAAAGACTATTAAAGCTTAAATCAGCAAATATTCCCTATGCAAGACTGATAATGATCCCTCCAGTGGCGTATATCCCCATCTGTGCAATACAATGAATCGGTCTGATCTCTATAAAAACACAGCTCATTACACATCTATTCTAAGAGTTGCTATACAGAAGAAATTTGTTCACGCTGACCTGAATCCAACATCATATAACCTCTAATGTGGAAGCCTTCATACATTAACCTCATACACTGCTTCACCATCAGCATCAACATGTCCATATAAAGTACTCCACCATTGTTTCTGTTGTTTCTGTTTAGTTTCTTATTGCTCATATGTTTATTGCTTCAATTCCTATTTATTTATAACTTTATATTTATGCACAAGATAATGCTCTGCATATTAGCAGAAGTGATACATTTTTGTTATTAAAATGTTTTACTTACTAAATACTATTTTCCAAAAGCAATAAATTAGATTTATAAACCCCAAGTAAACAGTAACTGGCACAAGCCAAGTCCCGAGTGAGCTGATGCGTTCTACCCTAAATTACCTCAACTTTGTTTAAACCTCCCGTTTATCATGATGTATTAAACATGGCATCGGGATACAGTAACTAATTCCCTTACAAGTTTCACTTAATTGTATTATACATATCACTATATAATTATCCACAAGAAAATGTGAAAACAAACAGACACACAGTCCAATGGATAAAGGATTTTAATTGTATGAAGTGTGAGTTACCCAGGTGAAGGAATCAGACAGAATTATTCTAGCACAAGAAACTGCAGGGACTGCAATGATGAGAGGAAGGCTCCAATACATTTTTCAGCTCTCCTTACTATTCTCATCCGCATGTTCTTATCTGTTTTAGCCCCCCCACCTCATTGCAGACCATTATCTGTGTGTCCCTTTTATTTTATATGCACTGTAGTTCATTAGCAAAAAACGCTTCAGGATTTGGGAGACAAGATAAAAATTTTGCCCTGACAATCTACAAAAATGGTGCCTATTATTTCTGTAGTTTTATTTCCTAAGGTAGCTGTCTATATTTAAATATTAGAATGGTTTATTATTTAGTCTAAATGTATTTAGATTATTTGTAGTGTTGGGCGAACCGGAACTCGCACAGTTCGGGTTCATACCGAACTTTGCGAGTTCGGTTTTCCAAATCTGAGCAGGGACTTCAGCCAGAAATCTTTGTTTGAGTTTGACATTCAGCCCAAACCTGGAAAAACTGATTTGGGCTGAAAACCAACCAACAACGCTGCATTGTCAAATAGGCTACGGGGGGAGCTACAGGAAGATGACCTCCTCTCCCATGAGTGAGGACACTAGCAGCTGGCACTAGAAGTACTCAATGGCGGTCGCCACCACAATATTTTTCTTTACATGGTTGTGATTCTGCCTCTGGGGCAGAATTACCCCCTAAAGTTCGGGTACCCATTGATTTCAGGATCACCCAGCACTAATTATTTGGCATAAGTTCAGAGTTATTTTCTAATTCACAATGCAATTGCTCTCTTGTCAGGTAATGGATGAGAAAAATATAACTTCCATTCTCCTCCTGGGGTTTCAGCTTCCCCAGAATCTTACATTTTTAGCATTTTGGATTTTCTTTGTTATGTCTGGTGTGACAATATTTGGAAACCTCCTGATCATCACAGTGGTGTCCTACAGCAAGAGCCTCCATTGCCCCATGTACTTCTTCCTTTCCCAGCTCTCTGTTTTAGATACTTTATTAGAAATTGATATTCTTCCTTCCATGCTTCACACTCTATTGGCAGAGAAGGTCATTATATTGTTTTCAGCTTGTTTTACCCAGCTTTACTTCTTTGAACTGTCAGCAGCAGCAGAAATGCTTCTTCTGACAGTGATGAGCTACGACAGATATTTGGCCATATGTAAGCCCTTGCATTATACTTTGATAATGACCCACCAGGTTTGCTGGAGAATGGTGATCACATGCTGGATTTTAAGCATTATAACGGCGCTGAATAACATATTAACTGTATTAAAATTACAGTTTTGTAGTTCAAATGTCATTGACCACTTTTTTTGTGATTTTGAGGCACTTCTGGAACTTCCCTGCTCAGATACCACCATGGTTCAATTTGAACTGAAATCAATTGGTGCTGTTTTTATAGTCACCCCGTTCTTAATAATAATAGTATCCTATATTTTTATTGTAGCCACCATTTTTGAAATCCCATCTATTACTGGAAGAAAGAAAGTTTTCTCTACGTGCAGTTCCCATCTAACTGTTGTCTCCATCTTTTATGGAACTCTAATTAGTGTCTATTTGGTTCCTCGTAGAGGACAGTTACGGTACATTGCTAAGTTCCTGTCATTGCTTTACGCTGTAGTCACCCCAATGATGAATCCAATAATATACAGTTTGAGGAACAAGGATTTGAAAGTTGCCATAGAGAAACTCATCACTGATGGATATCGCTTGACATATAATTGGTAATAAAAGTTGTACTTTAATGGTCTTAATATACTTGAATTTAGGCTTTAAATATTTCAGGGTAATGTTAAAGCAGACTTCGGCAATCAGTTACATGAGCATATTGAGAGAGAACACTATGCAGATGTTTGTTTGATTCTGCAGTCTGAAACATGCATGGCAGCAGCCATTTTGCCACACATGAAAGACCTGCTAATGAAAAAATGAGTCCCTCAGTCAAAATTGCCCCATAGCTATGTATAATAATCTCTAATTTCTAGCCAAAAGTAGTAAGCTTCAGCTGTAATGACTCAGCATTGAATAAAATAGATTGTATACATCATGTCCCCTGATTGAGTGGTTTTGCGGCCGCCGCGGCTAGAGAGGTACACTGTAGCAGCTTCCCTCACAGATATTTTCTTTGCTACATTAGCTATTTATTCAGTGTTTGTGTATGTGAAACACGACAGCCAAGCTTCTCCTTGTTTCTGAGGCATATATCTCTCTCAATTTGGTGTGAATTGCTGATGGCACAGCACCACCCCCCCCAGTTTTCATGTTTAAGCAGGACTATCAGGTGTGGCAAGATGGCCTCCCCCGTGTAGTTAGAGAATAATCTTTATGGCATTCCACCACTCCATCTGCATTGGGTTAAGCCCTCTGAAACTGCTTATTTTTTTGACTGGAGGTCCACTTTAATACAAACTTTTGTAGTACAATAAATAGAAAAAAGATGGACAGTAGGCAAGTGTGTCCAGAAAGGATAGATTAGATTATTTGATTAATTAGCCTAAATACCTATCCAGCTAAGAACACACCCATTAACCCTGAAAACTGAAAAAGTTGAATTTCAGAAGTTAAACCCACTCCATCTGGGAGAGATGCTTCAATTTTCACTAGTGATGGTGGTGCAGTAAAGATCCATTGGTGCAAGCAGTTTTTTTACCCACTGCTGAAAGAAGACCAGCTAGACTCTTACCACCTCTGAATACTCTGGTGTGTATGGAAGATTGTAGTTAGTAAGACGTTTTGACAACTCTGGAAGAAGTTTTTATGGTGAAATCAAATGCAGTTTATTGTGCTACATGTCTCACAAATGTTCACTACACATGTTCACTGCACATACAGCCTATGTCTTTGCGATTGGCTGTGTCTCATCCCACGGCTTTCCCCAGACTGCATGAAAGGGCTACCTTTTCTAGCCCCGTGATGAGCCAGTCTCAGCCACCTGTGTGGGCCTGAGATGGCCAGGTAAACTCCAGCCCAGAGGGAGGGGAACGGCTGGTCCCTCTACCAAACATACCTGCCGTTCCATAGAAATTCAGGCCCAGAAACAAATCATTATAGAAAATACTTCAGTGCTCTAACACTGATAAGCTTGCTGGATTCCTTATCTCATCCAAGTTATCATCCTGGGTGAAATATACACTTCCTCCACAGATTCCAAGAGTCCTATTAGAAAAACCCTCTGGGGAGTGACATACTTTCCATAGTATGTCCACCGAGTAATTTCTCTGTAGGATGAGGCTGGTATTGTGGGCCAGGTGTAGAAGAGCACTTTAAGGATGGCCTCTGGGGTACAAGCTGGGAATTTTGAACTTCAATTCATCAGCTATGACTGTCATCATATAGTCCACGGTTTCCATGAAAAATAAGTACAGTATGGCCATAAAATGAAATATGGTGCCTGTTCTTGTTTTAGAGCCTTCTGGTGCTCCCTATCAACCATCATCTCCCCCACCGTTCTAGGGTCGTTATCCAGGTCTCGTAGGTTTAGTTCAGATCAGGGGTTACCAAATGTTGTTCATCGAGTACCACTCTACTTTTTGGAATTATATCAAGTACCAGCTGGGTCGTACCTGTGGGTTGTCAGTCACGTAAATCCATGTTAAAGAATGATCAAAGCAGCCTTTTAAAATGCATTGAATTCATATAGTTTAAATAAACTTTTGGAGTAGTTCTGTACTCACTCATTAAGCAAATCAGGGTTGGGTACAGGCCAATCTACAACTTTGCTGATAACCGCTGGTTGGGAACCCCTAGTCTAGACCATGTCCTCCTCCATCACTCTGCAGAGGCAAGAGAAAGAAAAATTGGCTATTAATTAAAGATTGACTGTGGATTCTATACTACACTGCCCACATCATAATCAGCAAAGGATTGTTGATGCCCAGGCAGTAGTGCCCTCTTCATACAAAGGAAGTATTAAAAATTTGTGTGCGAAATCATGTTTTGCTTTAGCATTATATTAGTAAATATGAATGTACCATGGATCGAGTCTTTTGGGTGTCTCACCATCGCCATTATTTCTTGGGGGGATTTTTGGGTATTTCAGTATGGATAGGTTTTGTATATAATAAAGAATTTGAGGGACCATGATCATTTTATTTTTTAATAGTTTTTATTCAGTTTTACAACACATTACTGCACTGGTAGCATATTACATTTTTAGTAACAGCATTAACCATAGCCTACAACAACAACATTTCCAACAGTATCACTATGACAGTATCACTATAATTCTGGTACATAACACTCCCTGTTATTCATTATTATATTATCCTTTTAACAAAAGTCTAAGAACCAGGATAAAGAAAAAAAAGAGAAAAGAAGAAAGAAAGAGTCTGTCCCACTAAAGAAAAGTAAGAAAAAGGGGAAAGAAAAAATAGTTCTAGAAAAAAGTATACCGAGAAACAGACAGTGGATGGAGACTCAGCTGTCATTCCCATTCAAGACAAATAATTCCCAAGGACCACAGATAGCCTAGAATTTACAATGATAATCCATTAGGATACTCCCTATTCTCTTAGTTAGTCCAGATCCAGTTGACCTTGGCTTCAAAACATTTTACATCTAATTTTACTAGGCTTCACATTATATGGCTCATATTCATGAGCTATTCTAATTTTTGCAGACATGCAAAAATAAATTAATAACTAATGGGAAATCTTGCCAATTGTAGTTTGTTTTTGTCCCAGCAATTCTACCCAAGGGTCTTGCGATATTCTATATCCCGTAACCAGAGAAAAGAAATGAAAAACATTCGTCCCAAGCAAAATCTTGTCGTCATCGTTATTGGACAATTCCTCTGAGTGTGCAGGTAATCACCCATGGCCCAACAACTCGTAAACAGGCATCTTATACATTTGGATACAATATAGACGATCTAGTAAGCACCAAGTACAACCTCATTGTGATTTTAATGTTTTCTCCCAATTGAGTGATGTTTAACGAACCCTTCATCAAAGATGGCATTAAAATATCCCATTTTATCTCTGAACCTCTGCCTCCAAATTGGATTACCACCCCTTTATATATTTTAACTTTTTACAGGGTTTTATTAGTAAGAATATTGTAAACTAACAATATTCCTCCCGGGGGCCTAGGGCTTCTTAGGCAGAACATTTCAAACAAGGAACCTGACATGGTTTAACGCTATTTGCAATTAGCGATCTAAGAAAATGAAAAATTTGCAGGCCCGAAAGTATTTTGTGGCTGGCATATCAAAATTAACCCTGAAATAATCAACCTTATTGGCCCCTTCAAGGGCCAAGAAGTCTGCAATTTGATACAACCTGTTGGAGGTCCACCAATTAAACATATATGAATATAATCCAGGGGAAAAAATGGGATTAAGTAGTGTATATGGGGAGGAGAGTTTCATTTGTTGATTAACTCTGTCTCATAGTATTGCCGGTCTATTTTTCCCCATGGTCCACATAAACATGCTGGAACTTCCTTACCAGAGTAGTAGCGGGTTAGTTGAGCTATCTGTGCCACTTGTAAATATTTAGCAAAGTCAGGGACCCCCAACCACCCTTTTAAATGGAAGATACCATTGTTTCTTTATTAATCCTATGACCCTTCTTCCCCCAAATGAACTCCATAACTTTAGATTGCAATCTTACAAATTCTATTTTGAGTATGCTAACTAGTAAACAGTGAAAGAAATAAAGTATTCTGGGAAGGAAGGTCATTTTGATTGCTCCGATCTTACCTGACCAAACAAAGTAATATGTTGCCAATTATTTAGGTAATCGGTGCGAAAATCCGTAAGCAATAGATTTATTGAAGATCTGACCAAGCTACCACCATAATTTTACAGGAACCCAGCTTGGGTAGAAGATTAGGCAGGAATCAAAATATGATTGATTCTGAGGTAAGTGTGATGAGCTCCAGAGTAGAACAAGTAATCCCTTCCAGGATTAGCCTCCCCCCAACTATCCACCAGGGTCCAGGAGTGTAGAAATGTTGCCCATTTACCACTTATTTTTGATAATCTCTGCAGTCTAGAGTGGTTACCCATTGTTTTGTCCAATCGAGAAATGTATTTATTACAGTTTTCAAAAAAGTAAGTTGGCCCACATTGGGGGCATAATAATTAGCAATCTTAACTAGATGCTCTTCAATCCTACATTTAACGAAGACAAATCTCCCACCGCAATCCTTAATGACCTCCCCTACTGTAAAAGGGATTGAATTGGACAAAAATAAAGAAAGAAGGGCAATCATGGTGAGCAAAAGTTAGCAAGTAAAATTATATCCACCCTTAAGGAAGAATAATATCTAAACACTTTCGCTCTTTTGATTAATTCAAACAATGTGTATTGTGAGAAACATCTTATAATTTGTCAGTCCCTAAGCCATACCTTTAAAAGGACAGGACATAACAAGTCTCTACTAAATTATTCCTACTGGGGAACACAGTTATACATGTTAATAGGAACAACAGCCAAAATATTTACCAAAATCGTAGTATCCACATTACTATATTAGTGGAGACAAGGAAAGAAGAGGAAGAGAAAGAACACTTGAATAGAAAATAGAACACAAAAAAACAGTAAAAATAAGAAGGAGAGAAGATATACCCTGCACTTTCCCGAGTTATCAAATAACACTTGTGAAGAAAAACAGAATATACATTCTCCCTACAAGGCCCAAAGAAAACTCTCAAACCTTCCAGTAGCCTACCCCCTACCAAGAAACTATACTCCCAGGAGGTTATGTGGAACTGAATTATCCCCCCAAAAATAGGATCTGAACCAGCTTTAAAGAAACCTAAATGTTACATATTGAAAAATAATGGCAGAAGAAATTTCTCCCATTCTGGATTCCAGCTCCCAACCCAGATCTCGGCCTGCCTACTAACTTCCCACCTCCAGGTAATTCAGGATTAAAGCTAATCTTAACAAATTACAATAATAACAGACAACTGGCTTCGCCGCCTCTACCATATCTCTCAAGAGACATCAGAAAACCAAAAACACCATCACCACCATTTTAGTAAGAAGGATCTACCCAAAAAAGAAACGGCCAGGTGGTGCCACATTTCCATCTCTTCCCTGATTTTTCTCAGCAATGGACCACATTGGCCACATACAAGTTATGTGGATATTTTTGTGATGGATACCCCTGAATAGAGTAGATGAATTTTATTCAACACGAATGAAATATGTGTGCCCATGCAGGTTTCATTCTAGAGTATATGTTGAGGGATGAGGACTTGGTGAGATTTCAAGACTTTAAAGACCTCATACCAGTAGTACCATTAGACATGAGACACCCCACTTACCTTCCGTACACAGAGCTGGTATGAGAAGCTGGTGTAAGGATTGCTGTATCTGGTTAAAACCTTCCATATTGTTCCTTCTGTTTTCTTCCAGGCCTCTATTTAATTTTCTCCTCATTTCTGGTCTGGTCTTTCTGGGGTGTTCAGACATTCAATATTTTTATTTACATTTAAGTATATGTAACCTTATTTAACATGTGTACCATGTTCCTCAGACATTATTGTCACTTACAATGCACATGTGCATTTTTGTATTGTTAAATAAACACAATAAAAGCGTAAAAAAATATAATAATTAAAAAAATAACAATAGAAGGACTATATATATATATATATATATATATATATATATATATATATCATAATATCATATTTTTCACCCTATAGGTCGTACTTATTTTCCAAAAAAGTGGAGGGAAAATGTCTGTGTAATGTGAAAAAAAAGTTAAAATGGCCGCCACAGCCATGAGAGGCCAGAAGATGGAGTGTCAGGCGTGTGGGCAGGGCAATCAGCCAGACCCACCTGCTGTACAGAGCTGGGTGTTTGCTCTCTGTGTGCAGGTGCCGTGGAAAAGAAGCAGCCGTAGTGGCAGATACAGCGTGGACAGCGAGGACAGTGAGAGTGGTGGAAGCTTCTCCTCCATCTTGTGGTCTCCTGTGACTGTGTTTCAGATTAATATTATTTATTATTATTGTTTATTTATATAGCGCCATCATCTTCCATAGCGCTTTACAAGGTATTATTACGGACAAGGTAAAAGATATAGTACATAGCACAATACAAAAATTAGACGTCGCAAGGCTTAAACCAAGTGTTGTGAGCACAGGAGACAATAGGAAGGAGAGATCATGTGCTTGTACCTCAACATGTCCTAACAAATGTATGAAGTGTTCAGCTGGTTCCAATTTTGTGGTCTGACCATGACGGGATGTTTCTGATGCATTGTGATGCATCCACCACCCCTGGGCTCTGAATGATTTCCTTTTATCAGCCGAGGGGGTGGTAGGGATTGTGCAAGAGTCATGAAAGAATTATTTTAATGAGAATGATTTACCTGAAGTAATGGCAGCTATATGCTGGGAGGCACACAAACCTGTAATTAAAGGAAAGTTGATACAGTTAGCCTTACAAAAGAAATGGGAGAGGAATGCCTGTATAGGACATTTAGAAAAAAAGGTATGTGGAGATAGCATGACAGGCAGCTGCATGCATTTCTCCATCTCTAAGGGCCAGTCTCCAAAGAGCTTTGAATGATTTCAATCTAGCCTTGGCAGCAAAAGCAAAAAATAGTTTAGGAAAGGTAAAACCTAAATATTATGTTAAAGCTAACAAGCCAACGCTCTTTTGGCACATAGGCTTAAGGCCCTGGATCAACTTTATAAACCAATTAAGTTGAGAGATGCCAGGGGAACTCCAACTAGCAATCCAAAAAGAATAGTTGGTTTTTTTAGCACACAACTTCAGAAGCTTTGCTCTGTCTCAGCCACGGTAGTTTCTGGTGATTTTAGCCAGTTCATTAGGTTATCTCTACTCTCACAAGAGGCTAGGGACTCCTTAGATTGTGATTTTTGTTTAAAGGATGGAAGCAGATTTTAACCCCTCTGTAAAGTGCAGAAGGGGTTCAAGGCAAAAGGAAATAGCAGCCACATGGCAACGGTGAGAATCAAGCATATGCCCTCCAAGACTATGAAACCTTAACTGATTGCCTTGCTTTTATGGGTTTCATGAAGGGAAGCAGGCCAGAAGTTAAAACAAAACCAAGCTTGTTGCAGCATGCCACTTAAAGCTATAAAGGGGCTAAAAGTTAGCAAGCTCCTGGGAATTAATGAGTTCTCAACAGTATTGTCGAACTATAGACCAATTTCACTTTTTAATTTGGACATTAAAGTTTATGCAAACATTTTTACTAGAGATGAGCGAGTAGTGAAATATTCGAAATTTCGAATTTCGATTCGAATAGACCGCGTTACTCGACTACTCGACCGAATATCGAATCCCATTATAGTCTATGGGAAAAAAATGCTCGACACTTGGAAATCTCAATTCGACCACTTGGAGGTCACCAAGTCCACCCTGAAACATCAGAAAATGATGCCAACACTGCTGGAATGCAACTGGGACAGCAGGGGAAGCATGTCTGGGTGCATATAACGCGCCCAAGTCGCACTATTACGCCACTATCACAGCCTCTCAACAATACACTCCAAACACAATATTACTTCTACGTAAAGTGAGACAAGACAAGGAAACCTTCTTTCCTCTACATTGCCATGGACCCCAAGCCAAACTGTACAAAAAAGAAGAACAAAATTCTGCACCCCTTAAAATCACGTTGCCTAATGACAACCACAGATGGCATAGGCAAGGGGGAAAATAAATAGACCCCACCCCTAATTGTCATTGTGTGTGTGTGTGTGTGTGTGAGATGTGGTCAGACATGTCCTCTTGTGTCATTGTGTCACCCCAGCAGTAAGGGAAGCTTAAAGGAGGAGGTTTGTTACAGTGTGGCACCCCAGCAGTAAGGGAAGCTTACAGGAGGAGGTTTGTTACAGTGTGTTACCCCAGCAGTAGGGGAAGCTTACAGGAGGAGGTTTGTTACAGTGTGTCACCCCAGCAGTAGGGGAGGCCCAAGAGCTGAGACCTTTTAAAAATTGTGTGGAGGCCCAAGAGCTGAGACCTTTTAAAAATTGTGTGGAGGCCCAAGAGCTGAGACCTTTTAAAAATTGTGTGGAGGCCCAAGAGCTGAGACCTCTCAAACATTGTGTGGAGGCCCAAGAGCTGAGACCTTTTAAAAATTGTGTGGAGGCCCAAGAGCTGAGACCTCTCAAACATTGTGTGGAGGCCCAAGAGCTGAGACCTTTTAAAAATTGTGTGGAGGCCCAAGAGCTGAGACCTCTCAAACATTGTGTGGAGTCCCAAGAGCTGAGACCTCTTAAAAATTGTGTGGAGGCCCAAGAGCTGAGACCTTTTAAAAATTGTGTGGAGGCCCAAGAGCTGAGACCTTTTAAAAATTGTGTGGAGGCCCAAGAGCTGAGACCTCTCAAACATTGTGTGGAGGCCCAAGAGCTGAGACCTTTTAAAAATTGTGTGGAGGCCCAAGAGCTGAGACCTCTCAAACATTGTGTGGAGTCCCAAGAGCTGAGACCTCTTAAAAATTGTGTGGAGTCCCACGAGCTGAGACCTCTTAAAAATTGATTGTATTAAGCCCAAGAGGTGAGCCATAATTTTTTTTTATTAATACAGCAATTCTACGGCGGTTAAGGAGGAGGAGGAGGAGGAAATGGCACTTCATACAGATGGCACTTCACTCTTGGCTGCTTTCCACTGTTGTACAAGCAAAGTCCGGGTCAATCCACTTGCTGTTCATTTTGATTAGCGTCAGCCTGTCGGCACTGTCGGTTGACAGGCGGCTGCGCTTATCGGTTATAATGCCCCCGGCTGCGCTGAACACCCTTTCTGATAGCACGCTGGCAGCAGGGCAGGCAAGCACCTCCAAGGCGTACAGGGACAGTTCCAGCCACGTGTCCAACTTGGAGACCCAGTAAGTGTAGGTCGCCGAGGGATCGGGGAGGACAGGGGTGTGGTCTGCCAGGTAGTCCCGCAACATCCGCCGATACTTGTCCCTCCTGCTGATAGCGGGCCCCGCAGTGATGGAAGTTGCACGAGGGGGTGACATGAACGTGTCCCACACCTTGGAGAGTGTTCCCCTGGTGGCTGTGGGCCTGATCGATGTTGTCAGACTCTGGGAGACACTCTCCTCTCTGCCGCCAGCGATGCTGGGTGGGAAAATCTGCATCATGTTCTGCAAGAGTTCCCTCTGGTATTCCAGTAATCGATTCGTCCTCTCCTCTACCGGAATAAAAGAGGAGAAGTTATCTTTATAGCGGGGGTCCAGGAGTGCGAAGACCCAGTATAGTTTGTTCTCCAATATCCGGACAACACGTATGTCCCGGGAAAAGCAGCCCAGCATGAAGTCAGCCATGTGTGCCAGACTCTGAGTAGGCATGACCTCACTGCCCCCACCAGAAGGATCATTTTCCATTTCCTCCTCTTCCTCCTCCTCTCCGCCCCATCCGCGCTGAACCAATGGGACGCACACAGCCTGACTGCTACCCTCGCCGCCAGCATCCTCTTCCACAGCCACCTCCACGTTGTCCTCCTCCTCCTCATCCTCCTCCTCCTGCAACTGCCACCGAGCAGCAGACAAAAGTGTGGTCTGACTGTCTACCTGCGTTGCGTCTCCTCCTACCCCCGTCTCCTCTGTGTGCAATGCGTTCTCCCTTATTGCGATGAGCGATTCTTTAAGGACGCATAGGAGCGGGATGGTTACGCTCACTATAGCGTCCTCGCTGCTGACCTTCTTAGTGGACTCCTCAATCGCATATGTCTGCCATCCATGGCCACTCGTGGTTGCCAAACTGAGGGAGCTGAGTTGGAGGCACGCGTGGATGCATCATCTGGTACTCCATCAATGCTTTCTGCTGCTCACACACCCTGGCCAACATGCAATAGGTGGAATTCCAGCGAGTGGGCAGGTCGCACAACAGCCGATGTTGAGGCAAATGGAGGCGTTGCTGGATTTTTTTTAAGCTAGCAGCAGCTACAGTTGACTTCCGAAAGTGAGCGCACAAGCGCCGCACTTTGACCAGTAGCTCTGCCAGGTTGGGGTAAGTCTTTAGAAACTTTTGTACTACCAAATTAAAAACGTGGGCCAGGCATGGTACGTGATTGAGTTCTGCAAGCTCCAGAGCCGCCACCAGGTTACGGCCGTTATCGCACACGACCATGCCTGGTCCTAGCTGCAGCGGCGACAGCCACATCTCTGTCTGCTGCAATATGGCGTGCCTCACCTCTGCGGCGCTGTGCTTCCTGTCGCCCAAGCTGATGAGCTTAAGCACCGCCTGCTGACGTCTCCCCGCGCCAGTGCTGCAACGCTTCCAGCTAGGGGCTGAGGGCGATGTTAAGGCAGAGGAGGAGGAGGAGGAAGAGGAGGGGAGTCTATCAGAACCCGTGCTGGCAATCTTGGGCGGGGGTGGTATGTAGGCCGTCCCTGTTTGCGACCCCGTCCCCGCTTCCACAACATTCACCCAGTGTGCCGTCAAAGAGATGTAGCGTCCTTGGCCGCAAGCGCTTGTCCACGAGTCGGTGGTCAAGTGGACCTTTGCGCTGACTGCGTACCTCAGGGCCCGCCTGATGTTATGCGACACGTGCTGGTGCAGGGCGGGGACGCCACACCGGGAAAAATAGTGGCGGCTAGGGACGGAATAGCGAAGTGCGGCAGCCGCCATCAGGTCGCGGAAGGCCTGCGTCTCCACAAGCCTAAACGGCAACATCTCCAGGGCCAGCAGTTTGGAGATGAGGCAGGTTAAGGCTTGGGCTTGGGGGTGACTGGAGGCGTACTTCCGCCTGCGGTTGAACGCCTGCGAGATGGACAGTTGATGGGACGAAGAGCTGGAAGGTGCAGACGAAGATGCGGGGGAAGGTGGGGCTGAAGGAGAAGGCCCCAAAGTAGCCGAGGCAGAGGCAGATGTGGAGGTGTCCTGGCTGGAGGTCTGGACCGCAGTGGCAGCACACAACAAAGGGGAAGAGGCAGTGGCAGCAAGAAGGGGCGCAGGTTGTATTGCGTTTGCTCTCTCCCACTCAGCCCAGTGCTTGAATTCCAAGTGACGGCGCATGCCTGAGGTGGTCAGATTGCTCTTCTCAGAGCCCCTACTCAGTTTTGAGTGGCAGATTGCGCAAACCGCGCTCAGTTTGTCATCCGCGCAAACGTTAAAAAATCTCCACACCACAGAAGTACGAGGCCTCGATGGGGGAGCTTCGCGCGACTGCCTGCTGCCGGGAAGAGCTTCGGCCCTGCTGGCTGTGGCCTGCCTTCTCTGTCTGGACTGTCCTCTGCCTCTGGACTGTCCTCTGCCTCTTAGTGCCTTATTCGGTGATGCGCAGACCGCATCTCCACTGCTTTCCCCGCTGGACATCACCCCTGTCCAAGTGGGGTCGGTCATTTCGTCGTCCACCACCTCCTCTTCCACTTCCTCTCTCTGCTCCTCCTCCTGCCCACTGGACATTCCAACAGCCTCCCTTGATGGCAACTGCGTCTCATCATCATCGCTCATGATAGCAGATGCTGGTTCCGGGTCCACATCACTAGCAGATGGCGGATACTCAAGTGTTTGGGCATCACTACAAACAAATTCCTCTGCTAGCTCCTGGGATTCTTGCAGCACATCTGGAAAAGGACCCGAAAAGAGGTCCTGGGAGGGGTCAAGGTTGGGCTGACTCTGTTGGCCAGGTTGGGAGGAAGGAGGGTCAGAGTGAGACTGTGTGGATGACTGGGTAGTGGACAAGTGACTGGAAGCGTTATCGGCCATCCATTGCACCACCTGTTCACGCTGCTCAGGCCTTAACAGAGGTGTACCCCGCCCCCCGCATAACTGTCCCATAAAGGCAGGGAAGCTGGATGAGCGTAATGTTGGCTGCCCCTCACCAGCACGCATTGTATCCCCACTGGCTTCAACGCGGTTTGTGCCCCCACCAGCATTTCCGCGCCCCCGTCCTCGTCCACGTCCCTTTGCGCTAGCCCTCCGCATTTCAGACGTTTTACTTTTTTGGCCACGCGTTATGCCAAATATAAAAATATTTTTAAGAAGAACACCTGGCTATACAGCCGTATACTGCCAGAAGGTGAAATGGTGCCTATACGCACCGTGTATAAAACAGTGTTTTGTTGGCACAGAGGACACAAAACAGTAGTGCCAAATATAAATATATTTTTAAGAACACCTGGCTATACAGCCGTATACTGCCAGAAGGTGAAATGGTGCCTATATACGCACCGGGTATATAACAAGGTTTTGTTGGTAAAGAGGACACAAAACAGTAGTGCCAAATATAAAAAATATTTTTAAGAAAAACACCTGGCTATACAGCCGTATACTGCCAGAAGGTGAAATGGTGCCTATACGCACCGTGTATAAAACAGTGTTTTGTTGGCACAGAGGACACAAAACAGTAGTGCCAAATATAAATATATTTTTAAGAACACCTGGCTATACAGCCGTATACTGCCAGAAGGTGAAATGGTGCCTATATACGCACCGGGTATATAACAAGGTTTTGTTGGTAAAGAGGACACAAAACAGTAGTGCCAAATATAAAAAATATTTTTAAGAAAAACACCTGGCTATACAGCCGTATACTGCCAGAAGGTGAAATGGTGCCTATACGCACCGTGTATAAAACAGTGTTTTGTTGGCACAGAGGACACAAAACAGTAGTGCCAAATATAAATATATTTTTAAGAACACCTGGCTATACAGCCGTATACTGCCAGAAGGTGAAATGGTGCCTATACGCACCGGGTATATAACAAGGTTTTGTTGGTAAAGAGGACACAAAACAGTAGTGCCAAATATGAAAATATTTTTAAGAAAAACACCTGGCTATACAGCCGTATACTGCCAGAAGGTGAAATGGTGCCTATATACGCACCGGGTATATAACAAGGTTTTGTTGGTAAAGAGGACACAAAACAGTAGTGCCAAATATGAAAATATTTTTAAGAAAAACACCTGGCTATACAGCCGTATACTGCCAGAAGGTGAAATGGTGCCTATATACGCACCGGGTATATAACAAGGTTTTGTTGGTAAAGAGGACACAAAACAGTAGTGCCAAATATAAAAATATTTTTAAGAAAAACACCTGGCTATACAGCCATATACTGCCAGAAGGTGAAATGGTGCCTCTACGCACCAGGTATATAACAAGGTTTTGTTGGCACAGAGGACACAAAACAGTAGTGCAAAATATAGTTTTGTATATAGGTGCTAATACACCACTGAAGTCTTTCTGTCCCTATTCCAGCATCAGCAGCTACCCCTCACTAAAGCAGCCGTTTTGAGCAGAGTGTATATAGTTTTGTATATAGGTGCTAATACACCACTGAAGTCTTTCTGTCCCTATTCCAGCAGCAGCAGCTACCCCTCACTAAAGCAGCCGTTGTGTGCAGTGTGTATATAGCTAGAATGAGCTATATACTGTTCAGCGTAGCAGCCCTAATAAGGGCTCTTAAGGACTGTCTTGTCTTCTGGTAGCTGGTATATATGGTGGTAAAAGGTATATTCTGAGCTTCTGGGGCCCTGCCTGACTAAATAGAAAATGAGCTATATACTGTTCAGCGTAGCAGCCCTAATAAGGGCTCTTAAGGACTGTCTTGTCTTCTGGTAGCTGGTATATATGGTGGTAAAAGGTACATTCTGAGCTTCTGGGGCCCTGCCTGACTAAATAGAAAATGAGCTATATACTGTTCAGTGTAGCAGCCCTAATAAGGGCTATTAAGGACTGTCTTGTCTTCTGGTAGCTGGTATATATGGTGGTAAAAGGTATATTCTGAGCTTCTGGGGCCCTGCCTGACTAAATAGAAAATGAGCTATATACTGTTCAACGTAGCAGCACTAATAAGGGATTAAGGACTGTCTTGTCTTCTGGTAGCTGGTATATATGGTGGTAAAAGGTATATTCTGAGCTTCTGGGGCCCTGCCTGACTAAATAGAAAATGAGCTATATACTGTTCAGCGTAGCAGCCCTAATAAGGGCTCTTAAGGACTGTCTTGTCTTCTGGTAGCTGGTATATATGGTGGTAAAAGGTATATTCTGAGCTTCTGGGGCCCTGCCTGACTAAATAGAAAATGAGCTATATACTGTTCAGCGTAGCAGCCCTAATAAGGGCTATTAAGGACTGTCTTGTCTTCTGGTAGCTGGTATATATGGTGGTAAAAGGTATATTCTGAGCTTCTGGGGCCCTGCTTGACTAAATAGAAAATGAGCTATATACTGTTCAGCGTAGCAGCCCTAATAAGGGCTATTAAGGACTGTCTTGTCTTCTGGTAGCTGGTATATATGGTGGTAAAAGGTATATTCTGAGCTTCTGGGGCCCTGCCTGACTAAATAGAAAATGAGCTATATACTGTTCAGCGTAGCAGCCCTAATAAGGGCTATTAAGGACTGTCTTGTCTTCTGGTAGCTGGTATATATGGTGGTAAAAGGTATATTCTGAGCTTCTGGGGCCCTGCCTGACTAAATAGAAAATGAGCTATATACTGTTCAACGTAGCAGCACTAATAAGGGATTAAGGACTGTCTTGTCTTCTGGTAGCTGGTATATATGGTGGTAAAAGGTATATTCTGAGCTTCTGGGGCCCTGCCTGACTAAATAGAAAATGAGCTATATACTGTTCAACGTAGCAGCACTAATAAGGGATTAAGGACTGTCTTGTCTTCTGGTAGCTGGTATATATGGTGGTAAAAGGTATATTCTGAGCTTCTGGGGCCCTGCCTGACTAAATAGAAAATGAGCTATATACTGTTCAGCGTAGCAGCCCTAATAAGGGCTCTTAAGGACTGTCTTGTCTTCTGGTAGCTGGTATATATGGTGGTAAAAGGTATATTCTGAGCTTCTGGGGCCCTGCCTGACTAAATAGAAAATGAGCTATATACTGTTCAGCGTAGCAGCCCTAATAAGGGCTATTAAGGACTGTCTTGTCTTCTGGTAGCTGGTATATATGGTGGTAAAAGGTATATTCTGAGCTTCTGGGGCCCTGCCTGACTAAATAGAAAATGAGCTATATACTGTTCAGCGTAGCAGCCCTAATAAGGCCTATTAAGGACTGTCTTGTCTTCTGGTAGCTGGTATATATGGTGGTAAAAGGTATATTCTGAGCTTCTGGGGCCCTGCCTGACTAAATAGAAAATGAGCTATATACTGTTCAGCGTAGCAGCCCTAATAAGGGCTATTAAGGACTGTCTTGTCTTCTGGTAGCTGGTATATATGGTGGTAAAAGGTATATTCTGAGCTTCTGGGGCCCTGCCTGACTAAATAGAAAATGAGCTATATACTGTTCAACGTAGCAGCACTAATAAGGGATTAAGGACTGTCTTGTCTTCTGGTAGCTGGTATATATGGTGGTAAAAGGTATATTCTGAGCTTCTGGGGCCCTGCCTGACTAAATAGAAAATGAGCTATATACTGTTCAACGTAGCAGCACTAATAAGGGATTAAGGACTGTCTTGTCTTCTGGTAGCTGGTATATATGGTGGTAAAAGGTATATTCTGAGCTTCTGGGGCCCTGCCTGACTAAATAGAAAATGAGCTATATACTGTTCAGCGTAGCAGCCCTAATAAGGGCTATTAAGGACTGTCTTGTCTTCTGGTAGCTGGTATATATGGTGGTAAAAGGTATATTCTGAGCTTCTGGGGCCCTGCCTGACTAAATAGAAAATGAGCTATATACTGTTCAACGTAGCAGCACTAATAAGGGATTAAGGACTGTCTTGTCTTCTGGTAGCTGGTATATATGGTGGTAAAAGGTATATTCTGAGCTTCTGGGGCCCTGCCTGACTAAATAGAAAATGAGCTATATACTGTTCAACGTAGCAGCACTAATAAGGGATTAAGGACTGTCTTGTCTTCTGGTAGCTGGTATATATGGTGGTAAAAGGTATATTCTGAGCTTCTGAGGCCCTGCCTGACTAAATAGAAAATGAGCTATATACTGTTCAGCGTAGCAGCCCTAATAAGGGCTATTAAGGACTGTCTTGTCTTCTGGTAGCTGGTATATATGGTGGTAAAAGGTATACTCTGAGCTTCTGGGGCCCTGCCTGACTAAATAGAAAATGAGCTATATACTGTTCAGTGTAGCAGCCCTAATAAGGGCTATTAAGGACTGTCTTGTCTTCTGGTAGCTGGTATATATGGTGGTAAAAGGTATATTCTGAGCTTCTGGGGCCCTGCCTGACTAAATAGAAAATGAGCTATATACTGTTCAGCGTAGCAGCCCTAATAAGGGCTATTAAGGACTGTCTTGTCTTCTGGTAGCTGGTATATATGGTGGTAAAAGGTATATTCTGAGCTTCTGGGGCCCTGCCTGACTAAATAGAAAATGAGCTATATACTGTTCAGCGTAGCAGCCCTAATAAAGGCTCTTAAGGACTGTCTTGTCTTCTGGTAGCTGGTATAGATGGTGGTAAAAGCGATATTCCGAGCTCCTGGGGCCCTGCCAGCGACAGCCTGTCTTTCCCTGCTGTGAGCGTCTGTCCCTCACTAAGTTCAAGCTGCTAATGCTGACGAAGAGGAAGTGCTGAGTTTTGTATATTCGAGGTCACATGGTTTTTCCAGCCAATGCGTGTAGATGCCGTTTTCGCAATGCCAGCGTCCTCCCAGGACCTGTCCCACCCCCCCTGCATGGTGATTGGTGTAAAAAATGCGCCAGGGAAGGTGGGAGGGGAAACGAATTGTGAGTGCGCCATCGCCGCTGTACTCGATCGAAATCGAGTATGACGAACAGCGTAGTATTCGATCGAATACCGGCTCGGTCGAATACTACTCGCTCATCACTAATTTTTACGGATGGATTATGGCATCTTCTGCGGGCCTTGGTTGGCAAAGATCAAATGGGCTTCATCCCCGGTGACAAGCGGGGGACAATATAAGGAGGGTCATTCATGCAGCTGGGCAGAGTAGAAAGCTGACTATGCTTCTCTTACTTGATGTGAGAGAAGCATTTGATTCGAAGTCTTGAAATGATTTATTTCTGTTATTAGCGCCCTTTATGCGGCTCCCTTTGCTTTTGTTAAATATTGTGGTTTTAAATCCCCAACTTTTCATTTGGAGAGAGGCATGCCTGTTATCACTAGGGATGAGCGAATCGGTTCTAACAAACCTACCTGAATTCGCTCCAAATTTCAGGGAAAATTCGATTCAGCACGAACCCGAATTTTTAGTGGTTCATGCTGACCGAATTTTACCTGAAATAAAAAAAAAAATGCCGGCATGGTGGGAGCAGGGAGACCGGCTGCGCTTTTTTTCTTTGCGCTTCCTCTGATGACGCGTCCTCTGATGACATCTGACAGCGCCGCCGCCCACTGACAGCGCAGCCAGCCTCTCCGCTCCCACCATGCCGGTAAGTGTTTGCTGTATAGTGGGAGCGGGGAGGCCGGCTGCGCTGTCAGCACAGCCGGCCTCCCCACTCCCACCATGCTGGCATTTTTTTTTTCCATTTCAGGGCTTGGTGGGAGCGGGGAGGCCGGCTGCGCTGTCAGCGGGTGGCGGAAGCCGGCTTCCGCCGCCCGCTGACAGAGCAGCCAGCCTCCCCGCTCCCACCAGAGATGAGCGATTCGTAAAAGTTCGATTCGGACGAACCCGAATTTCTTTGAGAAGTTCGGCGAATCGCCCGAATCGAACTTTTGAGAAGTTTGCTCATCTCTAGTTATCACCCCTGCTTTTCACCCTGAGGTGGAGCCTCTTGCATATGCAATTAGAATCTATATAACTGGTTTTGAATTGTCAGGTATCTCACATATATAAATATGCATGTTTGCAGATGATGTTATTTTATTCATCACCAAACCATTAATAACGATCCATAATTTATTTTATGTTTTGGAAAAAATTGCTGTTATCTCATGGCTGGAGGTTAATGCAGCAAAATCTATGGCTCTCAACTAGAGATGAGCGAACTTCTCAGAAATTCGATTCGGGCGATTCGCCGAATTTCTCAAAGAAATTTGGGTTCCTCCGAATCGAACTTTAGCGAATCACTCATCTCTGGTGGGAGCGGGAAGGCCGGCTGTGCTGTCAGCGGGTGGCGGAAGAGATGCTCGGTTGATCCGAGGGGCAGAGCTATGTCAGATGTATATTTATCTTCTGCTTCCTCTGTAGATATACCAAGTTATGCAAGAAAATGGCAGGATGAGTTAGGAGAGGAGTTGGAGGTTCAGGATTGGGTGGCAATGTGGCATAATTCTCTCCATAGGAGCACTTCAACATTAAGGCCTTTATTTAAGAAGGGATAGCGTCAGGTAGTGGCTGGTTAATGAGAGGTAGCGACTGATAGCGACTGGTGAACGCCGGACATGGCACGCAATTACACATTTATCAAGCAGAATCTGTTTAGCGACTGGGATAGTGCCATGTAGCGTCTGATTCATCATTTTCACAGCCTCAGCGAACAGCGCCAGCGTTCAGCCTTGCACAGCGCCAGGTATGACCTCTCGCTACCTGGCGCTCTCCCATACATTTCAATGGACGATCTTTTTCTTCTCTTTAAACGGGTTTTTTTTTATTTATTTTTTTTTCAAAAAAATCACTAATAATTCTGTGACCTCTTCTGGCATTGAAAAAGCAGTTTTTTCATTTTTTAAATATCTCCTCAAAAATGACATTACAGGTCTGGCATTAAAGTGTTCATGTTACAATGTTGTTACAATGTAATTCCATATGTTTTCGCTTTGTTACTAGTTGATAGATGCTTGAAAACAGACTTTAAAGTGCACCAACACCCAGGGGTGATCTCCTCCCTCACCGCAGGACATCCGAGATCGGGATGTCCCGCGGGGTGGAACCCCCCAAAACCCCCCAAAAACCTTACCTTATCAGCGGCGGCGGCGTGCGCCCCTCTAGAGGTGTGCGCGCCCGCGCCGGCCGCTTGTGAATGGCCGGCGCGGGCGCGCGCCCTGTAAGAGTGACGTGCGGGAGGTGCAGGACTGTCTTGTCCGTCGCTGTCACCCGCTTGTCTGTCGGTGGGGATTGGACGGCGCGGTCACGTGGGAGCGTGGTGAGGTGAGTTTTTGGGGCTTTCTGGGGGGTTTCACACAGCGGGGCACCCCCAATCGGGGTGCCCCCCCGAAGTGGACCAAAACCCAGGATAGTCAAAATCCTGGGTGTTGGTCCACTTTAAACACACCACCTCCTGCGTTCTGGGCTTCAAACAAGTATTTTTCAGTGCCAGAGATTTGTGAGGCTGTTTTTTTGTTGAATATGGTGTGAGTCGGTCGCTATGAGCAGTCGCTACCATGCGCTCCCATACAGCGCTGTACTGGTCAAATCATCTGTCGCTACCTGCCGCTAATAATGAATCAGCCGGCCCGTCGCTGTCCAGTAATGATGAATACATTGTGATTAGGGATGAGCGAATCGATCCAAACGAACCCGGATTCGATCCGAATTTCATGAAAAATTCGATTCGGATCAAATCCGAATTTCCCCGTGCTTCGATCGCTCGAAGTTTTCCTTTAACATCCATTCATTTACATTACAGGCATTCTAAGATGGCGGACGGGATATGTCCAGACATCTACCCCGCTCCAGTGCATGCTGGGGCAGTCACATGCAGCCTATCAGCAGCCAGCAAGCCCGGTGACATCACAGCGCTATTTAAGGCGGCGGACATCTTGCTTTTCCTCATTTCTCTATTGCATTCGTGAGAGACAGGACACTGCTGTAGTCAGGGAGAGACAGTTAGAGAGCCAGGGACAGACAGGGACAGGCAGGAGACAGGCAGGAGACAGGCAGGTAGTCAGTGAGAAGCAGGGAAAGTTAGGAAAAATCAGAGGCAGTCACAGGGAGATTTTTTTTTTTTTTTTCATCCAGCCTGAGTGTTACTGGCTGGCTGACTGGCTTTGTTAGCTGTTTCAGGCTGCTTATACACTTTTGATGTGCATATATACTGAACTGATCTCAAGTCTGCTGTGGGAACATTACCATTTTGTAAAATCTCATTAGCCTCTGTATTTACTGTAAGCTGCACAGTTATTTCAAGTAATTTGGCCTGTATGAGCCTGCTTACACACTGTTGCTGTGTGCATATATACTGATCTCAAGTCTGCTTGGGGCATCCCATTCTGTAACATACCATTAGCCTCTGTATTTACTGTAAGCTGCACAGTTATTTCAAGTAATTTTGCCTGTATGAGCCTGCTTACACACTGTTGCTGTGCGCATATATTACTGATCTCAAGTCTGCTTGGGGCATCCCATTCTGTAACATACCATTAGCCTCTGTATTCACTGTAAGCTGCACAGTTATTTCACGTAGTTTGGCCTGTATGAGCCTGCTTACACACTGTTGCTGTGCGCATATATACTGATCTCAAGTCTGCTTGGGGCATCCCATTCTGTAACATACCATTAGCCTCTGTATTCACTGTAAGCTGCACAGCTATTTCAAGTAATTTGGCCTGTATGAGCCTGCTTACACACTGTTGCTGTGCGCATATATTACTGATCTCAAGTCTGCTTAGGGCATCCCATTCTGTAACATCCCATTAGCCTCTGTATTTACTGTAAGCTGCACAGTTATTTCAAGTAATTTGGCCTGTATGAGCCTGCTTACACACTGTTGCTGTGCGCATATATTACTGATCTCAAGTCTGCTTGGGGCATCCCATTCTGTAACATACCATTAGCCTCTGTATTTACTGTAAGCTGCACAGTTATTTCAAGTAATTTGGCCTGTATGAGCCTGCTTACACACTGTTGCTGTGCGCATATATTACTGATCTCAAGTCTGCTTGGGGCATCCCATTCTGTAACATACCATTAACCTCAGTATTCACTGTAAGCTGCACAGTTATTTCAAGTAATTTGGCCTGTATGAGCCTGCTTACACACTGTTGCTGTGCGCATATATTACTGATCTCAAGTCTGCTTGGGGCATCCCATTCTGTAACATACCATTAGCCTCTGTATTTACTGTAAGCTGCACAGTTATTTCAAGTAATTTGGCCTGTATGAGCCTGCTTACACACTGTTGCTGTGCGCATATATTACTGATCTCAAGTCTGCTTGGGGCATCCCATTCTGTAACATACCAATAGCCTCTGTATTTACTGTAAGCTGCACAGTTATTTCAAGTAATTTGGCCTGCATGAGCCTGCTTACACACTGTTGCTGTGTGCATATATACTGATCTCAAGTCTGCTTGGGGCATCCCATTCTGTAACATACCATTAGCCTCTGTATTTACTGTAAGCTGCACAGTTATTTCAAGTAATTTGGCCTGTATGAGCCTGCTTACACACTGTTGCTGTGCGCATATATTACTGATCTCAAGTCTGCTTGGGGCATCCCATTCTGTAACATACCATTAGCCTCTGTATTTACTGTAAGCTGCACAGTTATTTCAAGTAATTTGGCCTGTATGAGCCTGCTTACACACTGTTGCTGTGCGCATATATTACTGATCTCAAGTCTGCTTGGGGCATCCCATTCTGTAACATACCATTAGCCTCTGTATTTACTGTAAGCTGCACAGTTATTTCAAGTAATTTGGCCTGTATGAGCCTGCTTACACACTGTTGCTGTGCGCATATATTACTGATCTCAAGTCTGCTTGGGGCATCCCATTCTGTAACATACCATTAGCCTCTGTATTCACTGTAAGCTGCACAGTTATTTCAAGTAATTTGGCCTGTATGAGCCTGCTTACACACTGTTGCTGTGTGCATATATTACTGATCTCAAGTCTGCTTGGGGCATCCCATTCTGTAACATACCATTAGCCTCTGTATTTACTGTAAGCTGCACAGTTATTTCAAGTAATTTGGCCTGTATGAGCCTGCTTACACACTGTTGCTGTGCTCATATATTACTGATCTCAAGTCTGCTTGGGGCATCCCATTCTGTAACATACCATTAGCCTCTGTATTCACTGTAAGCTGCACAGTTATTTCACGTAGTTTGGCCTGTATGAGCCTGCTTACACACTGTTGCTGTGCGCATATATACTGATCTCAAGTCTGCTTGGGGCATCCCATTCTGTAACATATCATTAGCCTCTGTATTTACTGTAAGCTGCACAGTTATTTCAAGTAATTTGGCCTGTATGAGCCTGCTTACACACTGTTGCTGTGCGCATATATTACTGATCTCAAGTCTGCTTGGGGCATCCCATTCTGTAACATACCATTAGCCTCTGTATTTACTGTAAGCTGCACAGTTATTTCAAGTAATTTGGCCTGTATGAGCCTGCTTACACACTGTTGCTGTGCTCATATATTACTGATCTCAAGTCTGCTTGGGGCATCCCATTCTGTAACATACCATTAGCCTCTGTATTCACTGTAAGCTGCACAGTTATTTCACGTAGTTTGGCCTGTATGAGCCTGCTTACACACTGTTGCTGTGCGCATATATACTGATCTCAAGTCTGCTTGGGGCATCCCATTCTGTAACATACCATTAGCCTCTGTATTTACTGTAAGCTGCACAGTTATTTCAAGTAATTTGGCCTGTATGAGCCTGCTTACACACTGCTGCTTCGTGCATATATACTGATCTCAAGTCTGCTTGGGGCATCCCATTCTGTAACATATCATTAGCCTCTGTATTTACTGTAAGCTGCACAGTTATTTCAAGTAATTTGGCCTGTATTAGCCTGCTTAAACACTGTTGCTGTGCGCATATATACTGATCTCAAGTGTGCTTGGGGCATCCCATTCTGTAACATACCATTAGCCTCTGTATTTACTGTAAGCTGCACAGTTATTTCAAGTAATTTGGCCTGTATGAGCCTGCTTACACATTGTTTCTGTGCGCATATATTGCTGATCTCAAGTCTGCTTGGGGCATCCCATTCTGTAACATACCATTAGCCTCTGTATTTACTGTAAGCTGCACAGATATTTCAAGTAATTTGGCCCGTATGAGCCTCCTTACACACTGTTGCTGTGTGCATATATACTGATCTCAAGTCTGCTTGGGGCATACCATTCTGTAACATACCATTAGCCTCTGTATTTACTGTAAGCTGCACAGTTATTTCAAGTAATTTGGCCTGTATGAGCCTGCTTACACACTGTTGCTGTGCGCATATATACTGATCTCAAGTCTGCTTGGGGCATCCCATTCTGTAACATATCATTAGCCTCTGTATTTACTGTAAGCTGCACAGTTATTTCAAGTAATTTGGCCTGTATGAGCCTGCTTACACACTGTTGCTGTGCGCATATATTACTGATCTCAAGTCTGCTTGGGGCATCCCATTCTGTAACATACCATTAGCCTCTGTATTTACTGTAAGCTGCACAGTTATTTCAAGTAATTTGGCCTGTATGAGCCTGCTTACACACTGTTGCTGTGCTCATATATTACTGATCTCAAGTCTGCTTGGGGCATCCCATTCTGTAACATACCATTAGCCTCTGTATTCACTGTAAGCTGCACAGTTATTTCACGTAGTTTGGCCTGTATGAGCCTGCTTACACACTGTTGCTGTGCGCATATATACTGATCTCAAGTCTGCTTGGGGCATCCCATTCTGTAACATACCATTAGCCTCTGTATTTACTGTAAGCTGCACAGTTATTTCAAGTAATTTGGCCTGTATGAGCCTGCTTACACACTGCTGCTTCGTGCATATATACTGATCTCAAGTCTGCTTGGGGCATCCCATTCTGTAACATATCATTAGCCTCTGTATTTACTGTAAGCTGCACAGTTATTTCAAGTAATTTGGCCTGTATTAGCCTGCTTAAACACTGTTGCTGTGCGCATATATACTGATCTCAAGTGTGCTTGGGGCATCCCATTCTGTAACATACCATTAGCCTCTGTATTTACTGTAAGCTGCACAGTTATTTCAAGTAATTTGGCCTGTATGAG
This sequence comes from Gastrophryne carolinensis, assembly GCA_027917425.1. Taxonomy (NCBI): domain Eukaryota; kingdom Metazoa; phylum Chordata; class Amphibia; order Anura; family Microhylidae; genus Gastrophryne; species Gastrophryne carolinensis. The sequence continues at coordinate 444,753,994 of CM051238.1, read as the reverse complement.
CCTGCTTACACATTGTTTCTGTGCGCATATATTGCTGATCTCAAGTCTGCTTGGGGCATCCCATTCTGTAACATACCATTAGCCTCTGTATTTACTGTAAGCTGCACAGATATTTCAAGTAATTTGGCCCGTATGAGCCTCCTTACACACTGTTGCTGTGTGCATATATACTGATCTCAAGTCTGCTTGGGGCATACCATTCTGTAACATACCATTAGCCTCTGTATTTACTGTAAGCTGCACAGTTATTTCAAGTAATTTGGCCTGTATGAGCCTGCTTACACACTGTTGCTGTGCGCATATATTACTGATCTCAAGTCTGCTTCGGGCATCCCATTCTGTAACATATCATTAGCCTCTGTATTTACTGTAAGCTGCACAGTTATTTCAAGTAATTTGGCCTGTATGAGCCTGCTTACACACTGCTGCTGTGTGCATATATACTGATCTCAAGTGTGCTTGGGGCATCCAATTCTGTAACATATCATTAGCCTCTGTATTTACTGTAAGCTGCACAGTTATTTCAAGTAATTTGGCCTGTATGAGCCTGCTTACACACTGTTGCTGTGCGCATATATTACTGATCTCAAGTCTGCTTGGGGCATCCCATTCTGTAACATACCATTAGCATCTGTATTTACTGTAAGCTGCACAGTTATTTCAAGTAATTTGGCCTGTATGAGCCTGCTTACACACTGTTGCTGTGCGCATATATTACTGATCTCAAGTCTGCTTGGGGCATACCATTCTGTAACATACCATTAGCCTCTGTATTTACTGTAAGCTGCACAGTTATTTCAAGTAATTTGGCCTGTATGAGCCTGCTTACACACTGTTGCTGTGTGCATATATTACTGATCTCAAGTCTGCTTGGGGCATCCCATTCTGTAACATACCATTAGCCTCTGTATTTACTGTAAGCTGCACAGTTATTTCAAGTAATTTGGCCTGTATGAGCCTGCTTACACACTGTTGCTGTGCGCATATATTACTGATCTCAAGTCTGCTTGGGGCATCCCATTCTGTAACATATCATTAGCCTCTGTATTTACTGTAAGCTGCACAGTTATTTCAAGTAATTTGGCCTGTATGAGCCTGCTTACACACTGTTGCTGTGCGCATATATTACTGATCTCAAGTCTGCTTGGGGCATCCCATTCTGTAACATACCATTAGCATCTGTATTTACTGTAAGCTGCACAGTTATTTCAAGTAATTTGGCCTGTATGAGCCTGCTTACACACTGTTGCTGTGCGCATATATTACTGATCTCAAGTCTGCTTGGGGCATACCATTCTGTAACATACCATTAGCCTCTGTATTTACTGTAAGCTGCACAGTTATTTCAAGTAATTTGGCCTGTTGGAGCCTGCTTATCCACTGTTGCTGTGCATATATGCTGATCTCAGGTCTGCTGTGGGGGCATCCCATTTGTTTTTGACTGCTTTTAATAAACCAGGCCGCAGGGCACCGCAGAACTGCACATTGAACCCTATCTGTTTATACTAAATAAGGAAATACATAAAAATGTCAGGCAGACAAGTGCCAGGATGTTCAAAGAGGAGTGGCAGAGGCCAAGATTCAGCAGGCAGAGGTCGCAGCAGACTAGGGGCGAGTGGCAGCAGGAGTCACGGTGAGAGACCTGGTCTGCCAGTATCTGCTAGCGGTCGTGTCTCCACCAGTAACGCATCTGCCGTGGTAGATTGGTTAACACGCTCATCAACAACATCATCACAACTTACGTCTGAGACCCCCAGTCTAGGGTCGGTAGGTTCCTCTGACACAACCCTGAGTTGGCATGCCCCGAAAGCAGTCCCTGTCCTTCCATTGCCTCTGTCCTACGCCGTTCCCTCCCCCAGCGACGTGTCCTATGCTTTGGGTTCAGTTCCACTCTTTAGTGAGGAGGACGATCAGATAGAGGACAGTCAGCAGCTACTGCCCAGCCAAGAAATGGAGGTGGCTTCTTTAGCTAGGCAGACAAATAGTGATGTGGACAGTGTCGTGGGTGCTGCGAGCGTTCCAGCTCCTGTGCCAGACGCTGTTGACGAATCCACGAACATCAGTGACGTACAGCCACAACTCGGTGATAATGATGATGACGATGAAGCCGATCGCACTTGGGAGCCGGGTGATGAAGGGGCTTCATCATCATCATCAGGAGAAGAGGGGCGCAGGTTGCCCCGGAGTCAGCAGCTCAGGCAGCAAGGTGTTAGCAGCATGGTTGGCAGGCAGCATGGGGGCACAATTGTAAAGCCTGGAGCCAAACGGGGCCGGGGCCGGGGTAGAGCACCTGCTGCGCGGCAGGCTACCTTATCGGGAGGTAGTGGGGCAGGGGTTCCTGGAGTTGGCGACAATAGCAGCGAATCAGTGAGGCCTGTTGGTGGGAAAAGTAGCTACTCGGCAGTGTGGCAGTTTTTCCTGAAGCATCCGCAGGAGGGTAACATGGCCACATGCAAGATATGTAGGCAGAAGGTGAAGCGTGGCCAGGGCCCAAATGTTGGCACCACGGCCCTGCGTCAACATATGCTGCGTCACCATAAAGCGGCCTGGGAGAACCTAGGCTCTGGAGAGGTGGGCCAGACTGCTTCCTCACCAAGTGGCACGCCGCTCCCAATTTCTGCCAGCCAAGGCTCCAGCACCTCAGCCGAAGGCAGCTGTGTGACATACCCGTCGCTCCTGCTCCTCCTCCTCCAAGTCATGCATCCCGCCAGCAATCCATCAGCGAAGCCATGTCCAAGAGACAGCAGTATGCGCCCACTCATCCTACGGCGCAGAAGCTGAATGTGCTCCTGTCCAAGTTGCTGGTGCTGCAGTCGCTCCCTTTTCAGGTGGTGGACTCTGCACCTTTCAGAGAACTGATGGCTTGTGCCGAGCCGAGGTGGAGAGTCCCAAGCCGTCATTTCTTTGCCAAGAAGGCAGTACCAGCGCTGCACACTTTTGTTGAACAGAAGGTGGGCCAGTCCTTGAGCCTGTCGGTGTGTAGCAAAGTGCATGGCAGCGCCGACGTCTGGAGCTGTAACTACGGTCAGGGACAGTACATGTCGTTTACGGCCCACTGGGTGAATGTGGGCCCTTTGCAGCAGCAGCAGCAACTTGGACAGGTCACGCCGCTTCGGCCTCCGCGCTCCCTGCCCGTTGGGCCTGTGACACGGTGCGACTCGGCCTCCTCATCCTCCGCCATCTCCTCACCCTCCACTGTAGGCTCAAGTCTCAGTGCCCCTCCAGTCTACCATGTGTGCAGGGCACTGAGGTGTCACGCAGTGCTTCACATGGTTTGTCTTGGCGAACGGAGTCACACAGGGGAGGAACTGCTTAAATGTATTCATCAGGAAATCCAAACATGGCTTACTCCAAGAAAACTTAAAATGGGAATCATGGTTACCGACAATGGGAAGAACATTTTGTCTGCGCTGCACCAAGGAAGCCTGACCCATGCCCCCTGTATAGCTCACGTCTTCAATCTGGTTGTCAAGCGGTTTCTGAAGTGTTCCCCCCATCTGCAAGACATCCTAACAACTGCAAGGAAACTTTGCATGCACTTCAGCCACTCATACACCGCCAAACACACCCTTCTTGAGCTACAGCGTCAGAACGGTATCCCCCAACATAGTCGGATTTGCGATGTTTCCACCCGTTGGAATTCCACCCTTCACATGTTGGACCGATTATATGAACAGAGAAAAGCCATCACGGATTTCCTGATGATCCAAGCAGATAGGGGGACTCCCCTGTGTAACTTCAATGTCAACCAGTGGCAGCTCATACATGACACCTGCCGTTTGCTCAGGCCCTTTGAGGAAGCCACTTTATTTGTCAGTCGGCAGGATTACGGGATGAACGACGTGATTCCACTGCTTCATGTACTACAGCACATGTTGGAAACCATGGCTGGTCAGGGCAATGGAGACATGGCGTTTACATCTTATGGCCACATGAACCCCGTTGGAGCTGAACTGGAGGAGGAGGAGGAGGAAGAGGAGGAGGAGTTGCCCAGCGAAACACAGTTTAGGCTTGGCGAAATGGCTGGTTTATCTAGTCAGCGGACAGGAGAGGAGGAGCAGGAGCAGCCAGAGGAGCTAGAGGTTTTTGAGGAAGGCGAGACAGAGGACCCGGACACACCGTGGCAGTATGCAGTGGAGATGGAGACAGGTAGTCCATCCGAGTCACTTGCGCAAATGGCACGAAGCATGCTCACGTGCTTGCGTAGTGACCCCAGAATTGTTTCCATCTGTCGGCGGGATGACTTCTGGCTGTCCACCTTATTGGACCCTCGCTTCCGGCACAAAATGGGGGCATTTTTTAAACCCACCGAGAGGGAGGACAAACTGAACTACTACAAAGACATTCTACGTAGGCAGTTGGCCGATGCCTATCTGCGCCATGGTCCATACTCTCGCAGGTCTGACTCGAGGGTACCTCTGCGCTCACCTTCCACTGCCATGGCTGCTGGGGGGGTTGGCAGGAGCAGCAGCAGCAGCTCCATCAGCAGCAGCCTCAGTCTTCAGTCGCTAATGAGTAGCTTTTTACACCCACATAGTGAGGCTACTCATGAGAAGCAGGAAGACCTGGAGCAGGACCTGAACCAGCAGGTCATGTCATACTTTGACATGACCATGCCAACACACCTTGAGGATCCGCTGGACTTCTGGGCAGCCAAACTTGATTTGTGGCCGCAACTAGCAGAGTTTGCCCTGGAAAAGCTGTCCTGCCCGGCAAGTAGCGTGCCATCTGAGCGGGTGTTTAGTGCGGCGGGGGCCATAGTTACGGCGAGGAGAACTCGTCTGTCAACTAAAAATGTGGAGAGACTCACCTTTGTCAAAATGAATCAGGGATGGATCAGCCAGGATTTCCACCCACCAATGCCTGATGCATGCGACTAGATTCAGCATGGTGCCACGTTTTACACTTTCCAAATGGTGCAAAACATATTTATGTCTTTAGGCCAATTTTTGGGCTCCTGCTGATGCCAACTTCAGGGTGTGATTCATCCAATTTTTGGGCTCCTGAAGCTAACCCCAGTGTCTCTTTAAAGTAATATTTGGGCTCCTGCTGCTGCTGCTGCCAACTCCAGGGTGTGATTCATCCAATCTTTGGGCTCCTGCTGCCAACCCCAGTGTCTCTTTAAAGTAATGTTTGGGCTCCTGCTGCTGCTGCTGCTGCCAACTCCAGGGTGTAATTCATCCAATTTTTGGGCTCCTGATGCCAACCCCAGTGTCTCTTTAAAGTAATGTTTGGGCTCCTGCTGCTGCCAACACCAGGGTGTGATTCATCCAATTTTTGGGCTCCTGAAGCTAACCCCAGTGTCTCTTTAAAGTAATGTTTGGGCTCCTGCTGCTGCTGCTGCCAACTCCAGGGTGTGATTCATCCAATTTTTGGGCTCCTGCTGCCAACCCCAGTGTTTCTTTAAAGTAATGTTTGGGCTCCTGCTGCTGCTGCCAACTCCAGGGTGTGATTCATCCAATTTTTGGGCTCCTGAAGCCAACTCCAGTGTCTCTTTAAAGTAATGTTTGGGCTCCTGCTGCTGCTGCTGCTGCTGCCAACTCCAGGGTGTGATTCATCCAATTTTTGGGCTCCTGCTGCCAACCCCAGTGTCTCTTTAAAGTAATGTTCGGGCTCCTGCTGCTGCCAACTCCAGGGTGTGATTCATCCAATTTTTGGGCTCCTGAAGCCAACCCCAGTAACTCTTTAAAGTAATGTTTGGGCTCCTGCTGCTGCTGCTGTTGCCAACTCCAGGGTGTGATTCATCCAATTTTTGGGCTCCTGCTGCCAACTCCAGTGTCTCTTAAAAGTAATATTTGGGCTCCTGCTGCTGCTGCCAACTCCAGGGTGTGATTCATCCAATTTTTGGGCTCCTGAAGCCAACCCCAGTGTCTCTTTAAAGTAATGTTTGGGCTCCTGCTGCTGCTGCTGCCAACTCCAGGGTTTGATTCATCCAATTTTTGGGCTCCTGAAGCCAACTCCAGTGTCTCTTTAAAATAATGTTTGGGCTCCTGCTGCTGCTGCTGCTGCCAACTCCAGGGTGTGATTCATCCAATTTTTGGGCTCCTGCTGCAAACCGCGGTGTCTCTTTGAAGTAATGTTTGGGCTCCTGCTGCTGCTGCTGCCAACTCCAGGGTGTGATTCATCCAATTTTTGGGCTCCTAAAGCCAACCCCAGTGTCTCTTTAAAGTAATGTTTGGGCTCCTGCTGCTGCTGCTGTTGCTGCTGCTGCTGCCAACTACAGGGTGGGATTCATCCAATCTTTGGGCTCCTGCTGCCAACCCCAGTGTCTTTTTAAAGTAATGTTTGGGCTCCTACTGCGGCTGCTGCTGCCAACTCCAGGGTGTGATTTATCCAATTGTTGGGCTCCTGAAGCCAACTCCAGTGTCTCTTTAAAGTAATGTTTGGGCTCCTGCTGCTGCTGCTGCCAACTCCGGGGTGTGATTCATCCAATTTTTGGGCTCCTGAAGCCAACCCCAGTGTCTCTTTAAAGTAATGTTTGGGCTCCTGCTGCTGCTGCTGCTGCTGCCAACTCCAGGGTGTGATTCATCCAATTTTTGGGCTCCTGCTGTCAACTCCAGTGTCTCTTTAAAGTAATTTTTGGTCCCCTGCTGCTGCTGCTGCTGCTGCCAACTCCAGGGTGTGATTCATCCAATCTTTGGGCTCCTGCTGCCAACCCCAGTGTCTCTTTAAAGTAATGTTTGGGCTCCTGCTGCTGCTGCCAACTCCAGGGTGTGATTCATCCAATTTTTGGGCTCCTGCTGCAAACTCCAGTGTCTCTATGAAGTAATGTTTGGGCTCCTGCTGCTGCTGCTGCCAACTCCAGGGTGTGATTCATCCAATTTTTGGGCTCCTAAAGCCAACCCCAATGTCTCTTTAAAGTAATGTTTGGGATCCTGCTGCTGCTGCTGCTGCCAACTACAGGGTGTGATTCATCCAATCTTTGGGCTCCTGCTGCCAACCCCAGTGTCTTTTTAAAGTAATGTTTGGGCTCCTACTGCTGCTGCTGCTGCCAACTCCAGGGTGTGATTTATCCAATTTTTGGGCTCCTGAAGCCAACTCCAGTGTCTCTTTAAAGTAATGTTTGGGCTCCTGCTGCTGCTGCTGCCAACTCAAGGGTGTGATTCATCCAATTTTTGGGCTCCTGAAGCCAACCCCAGTGTCTCTTTAAAGGAATGTTTGGGCTCCTGCTGCTACTGCTGCCAACTCCAGGGTGTGATTCATCCAATTTTTGGGCTCCTGCTGTCAACTCCAGTGTCTCTTTAAAGTAATATTTGGGCTCCTGCTGGTGCTGCCAACTCCAGGGTGTGATTCATCCAATTTTTGGGCTCCTGAAGCCAACCCAGTGTCTCTTTCAGCCAATGTTTGGGCTCCTGCTGCTGCTGCTGCCAACTCCAGGGTGTGATTCATCCAATTTTTGGGCTCCTGCTGCTGCCAACTCCAGTGTCTCTTTAAAGCAATGTTTGGGTTCCTGCCCCTCATAGTGATGCCACTTCAACTCTCTTGAATTCAATTGTGCCGCTCTGCGATTCTATTAGCGATGCCTCTGATCTGCATGTGATATTTATTCAAAGTATTATTTAACTAACCCAGCACGCATCCTGTGCGTGTTACAGCAAGGCAGAATGGTTTACAACCCTATTGAGGCTCTAGGAGGCTCAGAAATAGCCGTTTTTAATAGCGATTCGTCGCGATTCATCCAATCTTTGGGCTCCTGCTGCCAACCCCAGTGTCTCTTTAAAGTAATGTTTGGGCTCCTGCTGCTGCTGCTGCTGCTGCCAACTCCAGGGTGTAATTCATCCAATTTTTGGGCTCCTGCTGCAAACTCCAGTGTCTCTATGAAGTAATGTTTGGGCTCCTGCTGCTGCTGCTGCCAACTCCAGGGTGTGATTCATCCAATTTTTGGGCTCCTAAAGCCAACCCCAATGTCTCTTTAAAGTAATGTTTGGGATCCTGCTGCTGCTGCTGCTGCCAACTACAGGGTGTGATTCATCCAATCTTTGGGCTCCTGCTGCCAACCCCAGTGTCTTTTTAAAGTAATGTTTGGGCTCCTACTGCTGCTGCCAACTCCAGGGTGTGATTTATCCAATTTTTGGGCTCCTGAAGCCAACTCCAGTGTCTCTTTAAAGTAATGTTTGGGCTCCTGCTGCTGCTGCTGCCAACTCAAGGGTGTGATTCATCCAATTTTTGGGCTCCTGAAGCCAACCCCAGTGTCTCTTTAAAGTAATGTTTGGGCTCCTGCTGCTGCTGCTGCCAACTCCAGGGTGTGATTCATCCAATTTTTGGGCTCCTGCTGTCAACTCCAGTGTCTCTTTAAAGTAATATTTGGGCTCCTGCTGCTGCTGCCAACTCCAGGGTGTGATTCATCCAATTTTTGGGCTCCTGACGCCAACCCCAGTGTCTCTTTAAAGTAATGTTTGGGCTCCTGCTGCTGCTGCTGCCAACTCCAGGGTGTGATTCATCCAATTTTTGGGCTTCTGCTGCCAACTCCAGTGTCTCTTTAAAGTAATATTTGGGCTGCTGCTGCTGCTGCTGCCAACTCCAGGGTGTGATTCATCCAATTTTTGGGCTCCTGCTGCTGCCAACTCCAGTGTCTCTTTAAAGCAATGTTTGGGTTCCTGCCCGTCATAGTGATGCCACTTCAACTCTCTTGAATTCAATTGTGCCGCTCTGCGATTCTATTAGTGATGCCTCTGATCTGCATGTGATATTTATTCAAAGTATTATTTAACTAACCCAGCACGCATCCTGTGCGTGTTACAGCAAGGCAGAATGGTTTACAACCCTATTGAGGCTCTAGGAGGCTCAGAAATAGCCGTTTTTAATAGCGATTCGTCGCGATTCATCCAATCTTTGGGCTCCTGCTGCCAACCCCAGTGTCTCTTTAAAGTAATGTTTGGGCTCCTGCTGCTGCTGCTGCTGCTGCCAACTCCAGGGTGTAATTCATCCAATTTTTGGGCTCCTGCTGCAAACTCCAGTGTCTCTATGAAGTAATGTTTGGGCTCCTGCTGCTGCTGCTGCCAACTCCAGGGTGTGATTCATCCAATTTTTGGGCTCCTAAAGCCAACCCCAATGTCTCTTTAAAGTAATGTTTGGGATCCTGCTGCTGCTGCTGCTGCCAACTACAGGGTGTGATTCATCCAATCTTTGGGCTCCTGCTGCCAACCCCAGTGTCTTTTTAAAGTAATGTTTGGGCTCCTACTGCTGCTGCCAACTCCAGGGTGTGATTTATCCAATTTTTGGGCTCCTGAAGCCAACTCCAGTGTCTCTTTAAAGTAATGTTTGGGCTCCTGCTGCTGCTGCTGCCAACTCAAGGGTGTGATTCATCCAATTTTTGGGCTCCTGAAGCCAACCCCAGTGTCTCTTTAAAGTAATGTTTGGGCTCCTGCTGCTGCTGCTGCCAACTCCAGGGTGTGATTCATCCAATTTTTGGGCTCCTGCTGTCAACTCCAGTGTCTCTTTAAAGTAATATTTGGGCTCCTGCTGCTGCTGCCAACTCCAGGGTGTGATTCATCCAATTTTTGGGCTCCTGACGCCAACCCCAGTGTCTCTTTAAAGTAATGTTTGGGCTCCTGCTGCTGCTGCTGCCAACTCCAGGGTGTGATTCATCCAATTTTTGGGCTTCTGCTGCCAACTCCAGTGTCTCTTTAAAGTAATATTTGGGCTGCTGCTGCTGCCAACTCCAGGGTGTGATTCATCCAAATTTTGGGCTCCTGAAGCCAACCCAGTGTCTCTTTCAGCCAATGTTTGGGCTCCTGCTGCTGCTGCCAACTCCAGGGTGTGATTCATCCAATTTTTGGGCTCCTGCTGCTGCCAACTCCAGTGTCTCTTTAAAGCAATGTTTGGGTTCCTGCCCCTCATAGTGATGCCACTTCAACTCTCTTGAATTCAATTGTGCCGCTCTGCGATTCTATTAGCGATGCCTCTGATCTGCATGTGATATTTCTTCAAAGTATTATTTAACTAACCCAGCACGCATCCTGTGCGTGTTACAGCAAGGCAGAATGGTTTACAACCCTATTGAGGCTCTAGGAGGCTCAGAAATAGCCGTTTTTAATAGCGATTTGTCGCCAATAAATTCGGGTCGAAGCGATTTTTGTCGGAAAATTCGTCGAATCAGTCGAATCAAATTTTTCAAAAGTTCGCTCATCAGCTCTTCTCACACAGATTTCCTTTGCTATATTAGCTGTTAATACAGTGTCTGCGAGTGTGAATAATGACACGCGAGCGTCTCCTTGTTTCTGAGGCATATATATCTCTCTCAATTTTGCATGAATCTCTGCTGGCACATTTCTCCCCCCTATTCTTGATAGGACTATAAGGAGTATGAGAAGATGGCCTCCCCCATGTCATTCAAGAGTGACTAATCTGTATGCCATTCCACCACTCCATCTGCATGGGGTTAAGCCCTCTCAAACTGATTATGTGACTAATATGCGATTAACTAATCTTTTTTTTGACTGGAGGACCACTTTAATACAATTTTTTGCAGTGCAATGAATATAGAAATGATGGACAGTAGGTACATTTGTCCAGATAGGATAGATTAGATTATTTGATTATTCAGTGTGTCCTAAACGTAAATGAAACCCCCCTTTTGGCATGTTCTGCTTCTTTGGAATGTAAAATAATCATGTTAGGATTGTGCCCCCAGACCTGTCAGTTACTTATCAGCACCCTGTTTCCACGATTCTCAGATTACTGGGGTTCTATTTTGCTACAGTGGGAGCGGTTTTCATGGCCTTGAGTAAAACACTCGGACTACAAGTCCCACAATTCTTACAATGTAAGAGGTAAACGCTTTAGCAGCTTGAGCGGGGAGGGCGATTCATTAATAGCGCCAGGGAGCGACAGATGAGCGACTGTAGCGGTATTTTCACAGCGCACGCTAGTATTCGCTGTGCTTGGCCGTTGTTCGCCTGTTGACAGCGACTCAGTCGGTGTGCGGTAATGTTGAATACGGGGTTAGGAGTCGCTGTTTGACAGGTTCCGCGCTGTATGGGAGCGCATGACAGCGAATGGCCATAGCGAACGGCTCCCAGCATATTCATTAACAAATCACGCTCAAAAAATTCTCGCGCTGTGAAATGCATGTTTAAACCCCAGAGCGCTGGCGGCGATGGGTTAAAAGTAGTTTTTTAACCCCCAAACAACCATATTTTTTGAAAAAAAAAAAAAAAACATGTTTTTCAAAACATTTTGTAATATGAATACATTAATATCAGACCTGTAATATCAATTCTGCACATTTTTTTTTTTTTTTTTTTTTAACCTTAAAAAAATATCTAACATTGCAGAAGTGGTCACAGAATTTTTGACATTTAAAAAAAAAAAAGACATTAATAACTGTAAATGAATATTTAAAGATTGTTCCATTGAAATGCATTGGAGAGCGCCAGGTAGCGAGAGGTCATACCTGTCGCTGTTCAAGGTCGCTCGCTGGCGCTGTGGGGTGAGGCTGGAATAATGATGAATGAGTCGCTATATGGCGCTATCTCAGTCGCTAAGCAGGATCGGCTTGATAAATGTGTGATTGCGGAGGGGAGCCGGCGTTCTCGTGGCGGTGACCGTCATTACCGTTCGCTCACCATTCGCTACCTGCCGCTATCCCTTGTTAAATAAGGGCCTAAGTCTAAGCAGCCTAATGATCTGTCCAGCTGAGAACCCGGCCATTAACCCTTTGCTACTGGAACACTAGACTGTGATAGAAACTGGTGTACAAAGCTAAGGTAAAAACATTGTTGCTTTGGGAAAATATTTTCTTTATAACACAGTTGAAAACAAATAGAAAATTAAAGAAATAATAGATAAGTTTAGCACATTGAAGACATCAATTTGCCGCACAATAATGGAAACTTTTAAAAAGTGGAATTACCCTTTAAATTCAAATTGAAGCTAGAAAACAACACAAGCTCTTCCATGCAAGATATCCATGCTTCCAGGACTTGATCGAATATTCTTGGTTTTGTCATAGTACATAGACATAATAACAGTACAATGTACAATCACATCGTCATGTCAACATTTTAAAAACAACATATAAAAGCTGTGTCCAGTAAGGGTTTGGGGTTTTTATTTCCGCCTGAACTGTATAAATAGGGGTTCTACAACCTTGAAACTACACAACCTGGAGCTGACCACAAAGAAAAGCGCGAAGGAATCACAAATAGGTGATACCCCTCCTCTCTTCTTTCTCTCCCCCCCCCCCCCCCCAACAAAATGGTCCAGTAATGATAATTGGCACCTGACTTTTTCTTTGCAATTCTTTGCCTCGTTTTTAATATTTTCATCTTTTTAACGTTTATTTTCTTCATTACATTGAATTTTATCTAAACAGGTCTCTATCGGTTTATTTTAGTTTTATTCCCTTAATTTTTGCTAATGTTTTTGGGTCAGGTAATCCTCCATATTTCTATATTGCCTCGAACACATGCCTGCCAACGATCTGATGGTCTCCTTTCTTCATTATTGGACTCCCATATTAGTCAGAAGTCGTTCTAATGGGCGGGCCCCCAGAGGCCATCCTATTTAGGTTCCACGAGGTCTGGATGAAGTTAGAGGCCAATATTCTTCCAAGCTCTAGAGGTAATCTATCCACAAAACTTTTCCATGCAGCAAAGAAATGTTCTGCTAAACCTCAACCCACTCCATCTGAGAGAGACGCCTCAATTTGTTAAAGAAAAGCACTAGTGATGGTGGTGCAGGAGAGCTCCGTAGGTGCAAGCAGTTTTTTTTACCTACTGCTGAAAGAATACCCGCTAGGTTCTTACCACCTCTGGATACTCTCCTCGCCATATCTGGGCAGATTCCCAATGTTGTCCAATTATTCTGGTGTGTATGGAAGATTGTAGTTAATAAGAAGTATAATAAGCAGTACGTTCTGCCAGAACTAATGTGAGACAGTTGTCAGGATCGGGAATGGCAATGACAACTCTGGAAGCAGTTCTTATGGTGAAATCAAATGCGGTTTATTGTGTAACATGCCTCGCAAATGTTCACTGCACATGTTCACTGCACATACAAGCAGGGTGCAGGATAAACACACCATATAGTCCTTCTCTTCCAGGGTTAAACATAAACAGAACTTGGTTTTCTCACCAAACTAGAGGGTCCAGAGTGTGGACGGGGAGGCCGATTCATTAATAGCGCCAGGTAGCGCCAGATGAGCGACTGTAGTGTGATTTTTTCAGCGCCAGCCAGTATTCGCTGTGCTTGGCCGGCGTTAGCTTGATGACAGCGACTCAGTCGGTGTGCGGTAATGTTGAATACGGGCTGGGGGGGTCGCTGTTTCACAGGTTCAGCGTTGTATGTGAGCGCCTGACAACGAATGGCCAGAGCGAACGGCTAGCTTCATATTCATTAACAAATCACGCTCCGAATGTGCTGTCGCTGTCCGTTCCTTGTTTAAACCCCAGAGCGCTGGCGGCGATCTGTATTAACTAGTTTTTAACCCCTAAACAACCATATTTTTGAATGTAACATTAAACATGTTTTTAGAATCATTTTGTAATATGAATACATTAATATCAGACCTGTTAGATCAATTCTGCACAAATTTTTTTTTAATTTTTTTTTTACTTAAAAATAAATCCTAACATTGCAGAAGTGGTCTCCGAATTTTTGACATTAAAAAAAAAAAAAAAATTTATACCAATTAATTATGATTAATTATAGATTGCTCCATTGAAATGCATTGGACATCGCCAGGGAGCGACAGCTCATACCTGGCGCTGTGAGGGAATTTGAAGCGGCGCTGTTCGGTCCAGGCGGCTTCATGATGAATGCCGCGCCAGCCGTCGCTCTCGCCGGCGCTAGCCTCATTTTGCTTGATAAATGCGTCATTGTGACCGGGCGTACTTGAGTCGGTAGTCGCCGTTAGCTGCCGCTACCTGGCGCTCGTCAGACACTACCTGGCGCTAGCCCGTGATAAATAAGGGCCATACAGTAAAGCCTCTATCTTTCACAGGCGTCAACCTTGCATCTGACTGTGTCTCATCACATTGCTTTCCCCCAGACTGCAGTAAAAGGCAACCTTTTCTTGCCTATGATGAGCCAGTCTCAGCCAACTGTGTGAGCTGAGATGGCCAGGTAAACTCCAGCCCGGAGGGAGGGGAAAGGCTGGTCCCACTACCAAACCTACCAATACCTGCCATTCCATAGAAATCCAGGCCCAGATAAAACATTAAAGTGGACCAACACCCTCCCATGATCGGCCCGGGAATCTATAAGATTCCCGGACCGATCAGACCCCTGACTGCGGGGCACCCCGATCGGGTGTGCCCCGCTGTGTGAAACCCTTAAATCCCTACCTTATCCACGATCCAGCCGCGCCCGCTGCCACCTCCCGCGCGTCCCTCTAGCAGGACGCGCACCCACGCCGGCCGTTTGTGAATGGGGGTGAATCGGGTGTGCCCCGCTGTGTGAAACCCCCTCAGAAACCCCAAAAAACTCACCTCTCCTCGCTCCCACGTGACTGCCGCTGCCAATCCCCGCCGACGGAAAAGCGGGAGGCCACGACGGACAAGAAAGCGCGCCCGCCGCCGCCGCCCGCGCGTCACTCTTACAGGGCGCGCTTTCTTGTCCGTCGCGGCCTCCCGCTTTTCCGTCGGCGGGGATTGGCAGCGGCAGTCACGTGGGAGCGAGGAGATGTGAGTTTTTCGGGGTTTCTGAGGGGGTTTCACACAGCGGGGCACCCCCGATCGGGGTGCCCCGCCGAAGTGGACCAAAACCCAGGATAGTCAAAATCCAGGGTGTTGGTCCACTTTAAAGAATAGGCTTCAGTGCTTTAAAACACTGAAACAAAGAGTTCTTGGACTTCTTATCTCATCCAAGTTATCATCTTGAGTGAAATATACACCGCAAAGTAAAATCAGCTGCATGCCTACACGGTATAGAGATACCTGCTGCCAGCACTGTTTTATGATTGGAAATTCCAAGAACTGATGGAATAGGTCTGCAGATTACAAGAGTCCTATTAGAAACATCCTCTAGGAAAGACATACGTTCCATGGTGTGTCCGCAGGGTACTTTCTCTGTAGGACGAGGCTGGTATTGTGGGCCAGATGTAAAAGAGCATTTTAAGGATTGCCCTTGGGGTACAAGCTGGAAAGTTTTGAACTCAGCTTCATCAGCCTTTGGCGTTTGCCTCCAATAGAGTTGTGTTTATCGAACACTTCATTAAAGACGGAAATAAAATATCCCACTTTTCTCTCTAAACCGCTGCCTCCAAATCAGATTCCCACCCCTTCATATATTTTAGCTTGTCACAGAGGTTAGAAGAGCATTTTAAGGATGGCCTTTGGGGTACACGCTGGGAAGTTTGAACTCAGCTCTGACATATAATCCAAGATTTCCTTGAAAAATAGGTGCAGCATGGCCATAAATGAAATTTTGTCACAATTTTCTGCAGCCTGTTCTTGTGTTAGAGCCTTTCGGTGCTCCCTATCAGTGATCACCTCCCCCACCATTCTAGGGTCGCTACCCAGACACATTTCTGCCACTCGTTTTAGAGTGAAGTTCAGAAGAGATTCCAGCTACAAGTCTACAAGTCCAGAAGAAAACAAATAAAAGGTAACTTTTACTGCTGTAATTTCCCAGTCCCAGAGTAGTGCAGGCAGGCTGCGTGTTTCAGGGGGAGATGTTTCCCCTTAGGTATTAATTTTTTTTCTTCTGTTTTATTTTACTTTTGCTGGAATCTCTTCTGAACTTCGCTCATTTTGGGACTCCAAAGCCACCCATTAGTGCAATACGACTGGCCATATGCGGCAATTGAGGTGAGCTGTATTTTCCTTCTTCCATCACTCATTTTAGAGTGGCACAAAACCCCATGAGCACATCCCCAAAGGCTCATATTTATTAAGCAAAGCGTGAGCAGATCCCCCCTCAAGTCCCATAATTAGGCGCAGTACCAGCAGATCTCCCCCTTAAGGAACATAATTATTAGGCAGACATGAGCAGATTCCCCCCTCAAGCCTCGTAGTTATAAGGCACGGTAAAGAAAGTGAAAAGATAGAGAAACAAACAAATAAAAGAAAAAGGGAGATAGGAAGAAAGCGAGAAAGAGAAAGGGAAAGGAGAAGACTAAAAAGGAGGGGGGAGAAAAATAAAGAAATGGGGGAGTGGAGTGGGGGAGTGGGGGAATGGCATAAAACAGACAGTGGGAGAAAGAAAGAAAAAGGTTGAAAGATAGAGAGAAACGTAGGAGGGGAAATATAATAAAAAGGCACATGTTTGTGGAATATCATACCCTACAGTGACCCGACAACCCCTCACCTCAGCAACCTTCATCCGGCAGCATGGGTCTCAGCCATCCAAAATGGTTTATAGGAGGCCCACACCCAACCGCATATAGTGTCTGGGTCCACCATCACCATCATGTAATGGGTAGGCCCCATGACATCAATGCCTAATTTTGCTGCAGCTTGGATCCCAGCCATCACAGGTTATTGGGGGGGGGGCATGACTGCCACATGCCTACCAAGTAATTAATTAAAACAAAACTCCCTGCAGGTCCCTGCTGCTCACCAAGCCCCTAGAGTGCAGACCACCCATGGTTCATCTACCGGTGCTGGTAGTCCAGATAAAAGGTTGTGAAAAAGTAGTAGGGGCTAAAGGGAGACCCTACATTAGTTACCAGACTGCTGATTGATGTGCAGGTATCAGCCGGGCCCTGGGCTGGGTCTGAGGGGGGAAGCTACCACTGTGGGAAGAGCTGTCAGCCAGCACTGTAGCTGTCCTCTTCCTTGGTTACTTCCTTGCACTCCCGCCTTCAAGACTTCTCCCGCGCCTCCCCACTTCTCTGGAATGCACTTCCCCGCTCGATCCGCCACTCTTCATCACTCCAAGCCTTTAAAAGCGCCCTCAAAATTCACTTCTTCAGACAAGCATATGACCTGGCGTAAGCAACTCCTATAACCTTCAATGGCACATGCAGCCATACTCAAGCTCTACCACTTGTGACCCCGCCCCTTTGTCTCCACCCCCGTCCTTTAGACTGTAAGCTCGCAAGGGCAGGGCACTCCTCCCTATTGTCTCCTGTGCTCACAACACTTGGTTTTAACCTGTGGCATCTAATTTTGTATTGTTCTCTGTACTATATGTTTTACCCTGTCTGTAATCATACCATGTAAAGCGCTGTGGAAGTTGATGGCGCTATATAAATAAACAATAATATTAATAATAATAATCCTGTTTTATTTTTATTTATTATTAATATTTAAACAAATATGTCAAATTTTCTTATAAACCTATATTTCTGCCCTCTGATTCAGTTCCCTCCCCAGTGTAACTCACATGACACCAACGACAAAGAAGAAAGACAAAAAAA
Source organism: Gastrophryne carolinensis (assembly GCA_027917425.1). Taxonomy (NCBI): domain Eukaryota; kingdom Metazoa; phylum Chordata; class Amphibia; order Anura; family Microhylidae; genus Gastrophryne; species Gastrophryne carolinensis. The sequence continues at coordinate 444,736,689 of CM051238.1, read as the reverse complement.
AAATGCATTCATGAAAGCTGATCATATAAAGCCTGTTAATTACCCGTTACATGGATCAGGGAAATGTATAAAGAAGATAATTGCAGACAATAGATCCAGACACTCCAATTACAGGTAAAACCACAGATTATCCTCTATACACATTCATCTCCAGAGAGCTGTAAGTGGCAATATAACATTTCCTGGGATCAGATTAATTTATAAAACATTAACGGAATGATGAACAACAGCATTTCCTTGGGGTGTGTTAACAGCTAACACAGAATCCCTTATTAAACCTTCTCAGAGGAGTCACATAACAGCTCGCTCGACAGTCTATAATTGCCGGATTTATTGTAATTAACCCAGAAGCAATCAGTGAAATGTGACAAACACAAAATAAAACAAAATATGAAATGGGGGAAGGGGAAATTTTGGCTATTGAGTGCTTGGCCCTTTTGTGGCTGCATTCAAAATGTGGTATGACAGCAGGTGAATAAAATTAAACAACGCATTTGAGTTCCCTGTACGCCCCTTCAAAAAATATGCAATACGGGGAGGCTGAATCATCATTAGCGGCAGGTAGCGACAGATGAGCGTCTGTAGCGGCATTTTCAGAACTTGGAGTGGAACCCAGAGCATTTTTTGATTTAAACTAGAGGAAGGGGACAGAGATGTAACTTGCGAGGGTGATTTCTGTCCCCTACCATTTAGGATGAAGCAGGACATTGAAGCAGGAAGCCCGGTCAGTGGTAGGCTAGAGGTGGAAAAGATCAAGGACACACTAAAATACAATACCAACAACATCCACATGATGTGTACCAATGCTCGCAGCTTGAGCAACAAGCTCTGTGAATTAATGCCTATCATATCCAGAGATGAATTGGATCTTGTTGCAATAACAAAGACTTGGTTCAAGGATCACAATGACTGGGAGATAGCCAGGTTACACATTGTACAGAAAAGACAGATTGGATAGAAAGGGCGGTGGAGTAGCCATTTATGTCAAGACTACACTTCAATCAACAATAATTCAGCACACACATAATGAACTAGAAACTCTCTGGGTTACCATGCAGACTAAGGAGGGAGCTGTGGTCAGAATTGGTGTGATATATAGGCCCCCTGGACAATCTGAGGATCTAGATAACCTATTAATAGATGAAATCAGTGGAATGGCAGAGAAGGGGGACATTGTAATTACAGGTGACTTCAACATGCCTGATGTGGACTGGAATATCCCAAGTGCATCGACATGCAAGAGCAGGAATATATTAGAGACACTTAATGGAGTGTCTCTAAAACAACTTGTGACATTGCCAACTAGAGGAGATAACATTCTGGACTTAGTTCTGACCAATGGGGATCTGGTGTATGAGGTCAGGGTTGAAGAAAATCTGGGTTCCAGTGACCATCAATGCATATGGTTCATAATAAAAACAGACATTGTGCAATCACACACCAGAACCAAAGTGTTAGACTTTAGGAAGACAAACTTCAAGGAAATGGCGGAGTATGTAGAAAGAAAATTAGGTGAGTGGAACAGAGTAGCAGAAGTGGGTGCCCAGTGGTCACTATTAAAAATGGCCATCTTAAAGGCAACTAAGCAATATGTGAAACAAACTAGCAAGATAAGAAGGAAGAAGAAACCATTATGGTTTACTAGGGAAGTCAGCACTATCATAAAAGATAAGAAGTCTGCCTATAAGAAGTATAAAGTAAGTGGAAGTGTAGCTGACAGAGAGGCGTATAAAATTAAACAGAGGGAAGCAAAACTGATTATAAGGACTGCTAAAGGGCAAAAGGAGGAATAAATGGCCAAATCTATGAAGAGGGGAGATAAAACCTTTTTCCGATATATTGGTGACAGAAAGAAGAAAAACAATGCAGTCTCAAAAATTAGAAATAGGGAAAATAAATATATTGACGGAGATAAGGCTGTGGCTGACCATCTGAATAGCTACTTTTGTTCGGTATTTTCAGATAGTAGCAGGCATGGCCATAGCACAGCATCCAGCTGGGAGGGCACAGCTACGGAGTTTCTGGAGGCTGATGTCCTATCCGAGCTGGCACATCTAAAGGTAAGTAAGGCAATGGGTCCAGATGGAATCCATCCCAGAGTTCTAAGGGAACTTAGGTTTGTGATTGCAGCCCCTCTAACTGATTTACTTAACCATTCCCTTTCAACTGGTGAGGTTCCAGATGATTGGAGAATGGCTAATGTCGTACCAATCCATAAAAAGGGAAGTAGAGAAGAAGCCAGTAAATACAGGCCAGTTAGTTTAACATCTATAGTGGTCAAACTAATGGAAACACTCTTAAAAAAACAGATAAAATAAATGACCTATTGGACCCAAAACAGCACGGCTTTACTGAGGGCCGGTCATGTCAGACCAATCTTATTGATTCCTTTGACAATGTCACTAAAGTGTTAGATGAAGGTGGTACTCTGGATAGTTCAGTGGATTTCCAGTTGGCTGAGGGATCGGTATCAGAGCGTTGTTGTAAATGGCGTGCAATCTGAACAAAGGCGAGTTACAAGTGGTGTGCCGCAAGGCTCTGTCCTGGGCCCCATTCTTTTTAATATATTTGTAAGTGACATAGGAGAAGGCTTGGTAGGAAAAGTTTGTCTGTTTGCTGATGATACAAAGGTTAGTAATAGGGTGGATATTCCTGGAGGTGTCTGCAACATGGAAAATGATTTAGCTTTACTGGATAGATGGTCAAAACTGTGGAAACGAGTTTAATGTCTATAAATGTAAAATCCTGCACTTGGGTAGAAGGAATCCCTGCTCTGAGCACCGTATGGGCAGTACTGTGTTATCCAGGACCTCGGAGGAGAGAGATTTAGGGGTACTGATTACTGATAGCTGCAAGATGAGTGGACAGTGTAGCCAGGCAGTGGGGAAAAGCAAGCAGGATGCTCGGCTGCATAGCTCGAGGCATCACCAGTAGGAAGAGGGAGGTTGTGATGCCGCTGTATAGAGCCCTGGTGAGGCCACAGCTAGAATACTGTGTGCAGCTCTGGAGACCTTACCTGCAAAAAGACATTATTCAAATAGAACGTGTCCATAGGCGGGCAACAAAAATGGTGGAAGGACTTAAACTTAAAACTTATCAGGAGAGACTTAAAGAACTTAATTTGTACAGTCTGGAGGAAAGAAGGGAGAGGGGGGACATGATTGAGACCTTTATATATGTGAAAGGATTGAATAAGGTTCAGGAGGGAAGTGTTTTTAAGAAGAAACTTAATGATAGAACAAGGGGGCACAATCTGAAGCTAGTCGGGGGGAAGATCAAGAGCAATGTTAGAAAATATTATTTTACAGAAAGAGTAGTAGATGCTTGGAACAAACTTCCAGCAGAGGTAGTTGAAAAATCAACAGTCATTGAATTTAAACATGTCTGGGATAAGCACACATCTATCCTAAGATAAAGAGAACATACAGTATACACATAAGGGCAGACTAGATGGACCGTATGGTCTCCTTTAGGGATGAGCGAATCGATCCGGACGAACCCGGATTCAATCCGAATTTCATGAAAAATTCGATTCGGATCGAATCCGAATTCCCCGTGCTTTGATTTTTCGAAGTTTTCCTTTAACATCCATTCATTTACATTACAGGCATTCTAAGATGGCGGACAGGACATGTCCAGACATCTACCCCGCACCAGTGAATGCTGGGGCAGTCACATGCAGCCTATCAGCAGCCAGCAAGCCCGGTGACGTCACAGCGCTATTTAAGGCAGCGGACATCTTGCTTTTCCTCATTTCTCTATTGCATTCGTGAGAGACAGGACGCTGCTGTAGTCAGGGAGAGACAGTTAGACAGACAGGGACAGACAGGGACAGACAGGAGACAGGCAGGAGACAGGCAGGAAGTCAGCGAGAAGCAGGGAAAGTTAGGAAAAATCGGAGGCAGTCACAGGGAGATTTTTTTTTTTTCATCCAGCCTGAGTGTTACTGGCTTTGTTAGCTGTTTCACCACTGTTGCTTTGCATAGTACTACTGCTCCCAGGTGCACTGCGGTTGTGGCATCCCATTCTGTGACTACACCAGCCTCTATTTACTATAACCCTTTGCACTTATTCTAAAAGTAATTTGGCCTGATAAAGACACTTTTGCTGTGCATAGTACTACTGCTCCCAGGTGCACTCCGGTTGGGGCATCCCATTCTGTGACTACACCAGCCTCTATTTACTATAACCCTTTGCACTTATTCTAAAAGTAATTTGGCCTGATAAAGACACTTTTGCTGTGCATAGTACTACTGCTCCCAGGTGCACTGCGGTTGTGGCATCCCATTCTGTGACTACACCAGCCTCTATTTACTATAACCCTTTGCACTTATTCTAAAAGTAATTAGGCCTGATAAAGACACTTTTGCTGTGCATAGTACTACTGCTCCCAGGTGCACTGCGGCAGTGGCATCCCATTCTGTGACTACACCAGCCTCTATTTACTATAACCCTTTGCACTTATTCTAAAAGTAATTTGGCCTGATAAAGACACTTTTGCTTTGCATAGTACTACTGCTCCCAGGTGCACTGCGGTTGTGGCATCCCATTCTGTGACTACACCAGCCTCTATTTACTATAACCCTTTGCACTTATTCTAAAAGTAATTTGGCCTGATAAAGACACTTTTGCTGTGCATAGTACTACGGCTCCCAGGTGCACTCCGGTAGGGGCATCCCATTCTGTGACTACACCAGCCTCTATTTACTATAACCCTTTGCACTTATTCTAAAAGTAATTAGGCCTGATAAAGACACTTTTGCTGTGCATAGTACTACTGCTCCCAGGTGCACTCTGGTTGGGGCATCCCATTCTGTGACTACACCAGCCTCTATTTACTATAACCCTTTGCACTTATTCTAAAAGTAATTAGGCCTGATAAAGACACTTTTGCTGTGCATAGTACTACTGCTCCCAGGTGCACTCTGGTTGGGGCATCCCATTCTGTGACTTCACCAGCCTCTATTTACTATAACCCTTTGCACTTATTCTAAAAGTAATTTGGCCTGATAAAGACATTTTGCTGTGCATAGTACTACTGCTCCCAGGTGCTCTGCTGTTGGGGCATCCCATTCTGTAACATACCATACCCCTCTTTATTTACACTAAGCAGCTCTCTTATTTACACTAAGCAGGCCTGTTGGAGGCTGAGTGTTACTGCTCACTTTTGGTGTGCATTATATTCTGTTTCATATAGACCCACCGCTGCCTGGGGGTTCTTAAAATATCACCTACTACCACGCCAGTTAGACTATGTCGGGCAGACAAGTGCCTGGAAGTGAAAAGAGGAGTGGCAGAGGCCAAGAATCCGCTGGCAGAGGTCGCAGCAGACTGGGGGCCAGTAGCAGCAGGAGTTGGGCCTGTGACACTGTGCGACTCGGCCTCCTCATCCTCCGCCATCTCCTCACCCTCCACTGTAGGCTCTAGTCTCGGTTCCCCTCCAGTCTACCATGTGTGCAGGGCACGGAGGTGTCACGCAGTGCTTCACATGGTTTGTCTTGGCGAACGGAGTCACACAGGGGAGGAACTGCTTAAATTTATTCATCAGAAAATCCAAACATGGCTTACTCCAAGAAAACTTAAAATGGGAATCATGGTTACCGACAATGGGAAGAACATTTTGTCTGCGCTGCGCCAAGGAAGGCTGACCCATGCCCCCTGCATGGCTCACGTCTTCAATCTGGTTGTCAAGTGGTTTCTGAAGTGTTCCCCCCATCTGCAAGACATCCTAACAACTTCAAGGAAACTTTGCATGCACTTCAGCCACTCATACACCGCCAAACACACCCTTCTTGAGCTACAGCATCAGAATGGTATCCCCCAACATAGTCTGATTTGCGATGTTTCCACCCGTTGGAATTCCACCCTTCACATGTTGGACCGATTATATGAACAGAGAAAAGCCATCACGCATTTCCTGATGATCCAAGCAGATAGGGGGACTCCCCTGTGTAACTTCAATGTCAACCAGTGGCAGCTCATACGTGACACCTGCCGTTTGCTCAGGCCCTTTGAGGAAGCCACTTTATTTGTCAGTCGGCAGGATTACGGGATGAACGACGTGATTCCACTGCTTCATGTACTACAGCACATGTTGGAAACCATGGCTGGTCAGGGCACTGGAGACATGGCGTTTACATCTTACGGCCACATGAACCCCGTTGGAGCTGAACTGGAGGAGGAGGAGGAAGAGGAGGAGGAGTTGCCCAGCGAAACACAGTTTAGGCTTGGCGAAATGGCTAGTTTATCTAGTCAGCGGACAGGAGAGGAGGAGCAGGAGCAGTCAGAGGAGCTAGAGGTTTTTGAGGAAGGCGAGACAGAAGACCCGGGCACACCGTGGCAGTATGCAGTGGAGATGGAGACAGGTAGTCCATCCGAGTCACTTGCGCAAATGGCAGGAAGCATGCTCACGTGCTTGCGTAGTGACCCCAGAATTGTTTCCATCTGTCGGCGGGATGACTTCTGGCTGTCCACCTTATTGGACCCTCACTTCCGGCACAAAATGGGGGCATTTTTTAAACCCACTGAGAGGGAGGACAAACTGAACTACTACAAAGACACTCTACGTAGGCAGTTGGCCGATGCCTATCTGCGCCATGGTCCATACTCTCGCAGGTCTGACTCGAGGGGACCTCTGCGCTCACCTTCCACTGCCATGGCCGCTGGGGGGGTTGGCAGGAGCAGCAGCAGCAGCTCCATCAGCAGCAGCCTCAGTCTTCAGTCGCTAATGAGTAGCTTTCTACACCCGCATAGTGAGGCTACTCATGAGCAGCAGGAAGACCTGGAGCAGGACCTCAACCAGCAGGTCATGTCATACTTTGACATGACCATGCCAACACACCTTGAGGATCCGCTGGACTTCTGGGCAGCCAAATTTGATTTGTGGCCGCAACTAGCAGAGTTTGCCCTGGAAAAGCTGTCCTGCCCGGCAAGTAGCGTGCCATCTGAGCGGGTGTCTAGTGCGGCGGGGGCCATAGTTACGGCGAGGAGAACTCGTCTGTCAACTAAAAATGTGGAGAGACTCACCTTTGTCAAAATGAATCAGGGATGGATCAGCCAGGATTTCCACCCACCAATGCCTGATGCATGCGACTAGATTCAGCATGGTGCCACGTTTTACACTTTCCAAATGGTGCAAAACATATTTATGTCTTTAGGCCAATTTTTGGGCTCCTGCTGATGCCAACTCCAGGGTGTGAATCATCCAATTTTTGGGCTCCTGAAGCCAACCCCAGTGTCTCTTTAAAGTAATGTTTGGGCTCCTGCTGCTGCTGCTGCCAACTCCAGGGTGTGAATCATCCAATTTTTGGGCTCCTGAAGCCAACTCCAGTGTCTCTTTAAAGTAATGTATGGGCTCCTGCTGCTGCTGCTGCCTACTTCAGGGTGGGAATCATCCAATTTTTGGGCTCCTGAAGCCAACTCCAGTGTCTCTTTAAAGTAATATTTGGGCTTACTCAGAAAACATATATCACACCCGGTTAAATGTAGGCCTGGCATAAATGCTGAAAACAAAAATTGCTGAGCAAACATAAATTTATTGCACCAACCTCAGCACACACATGGGACAAATCTTACAGGTAAAAAACTAACATACAGTGCTTTAAAATCACGGGGGCCCACCGTGCACATAACACACACTACCACGCACACATACAGCACACCCTGCTAGCAGCGCTGCTATTTTCCGCCTAAAAATCAGCGTGACACACTACTCAATGCTTGTATGTCATGCAAGCTAAATTATCTGAGTGAGTCAGTGGCATGCCTCCTCACAAACGGTGTTGACTCCATAATTATATGCGGCTGAAGTTTCAATAAGCATATGTTGGTGCCACCATATGTTGATTCTCTTGAACTGCCAAATGTCCCGGAGCCCAATTGCAGCTAGCGCTCAAATTAGCGATATGCTAGATATCTTGCATCAGCGCTCTGTCATTTGCCTACATGGCACTGCACATAATTCTCTGGGCTCAGGTAAGCAATACAGTCACTTAATGGGAGCGCCTCACAAAGGCAGGTACTTAGCTGTGGTGTGCGGATGACCTTCTCTGAACACTGCCGCCGTGGTATCGGTGTTGCGCAACACTCTAAGTTGGAGGAGCTGTAGGCTGGAGCAGGGCTGAGAGCGGGGTGGCTTGTACGTGGAGGGGGCCGGCCGTCCACCGACGCGCGTTTCGCTCCGCCCACCGGAGCTTCGTCAGGGTGGTTGGCGGCCCTCCACACCCCCACTATAAATGCGAGTTCCCTCCGACAGATTAAAGATGGCCAATCACTCGTATGCTTCCTGTAGTGACGCATTCCGCGTCATTCTCGTATTCCAACCTGGCCCAGGTGGCCAATCACTCATGTGCTTCCTGTAGTGACTCATTCCGCGTCATCCTCGTGTTCCAGCCTACAAGCGATGTAGTAAACGCGCAGCTATCAAATGCACACGCTGTCAAATGCACAAGCCGCTGTCAAAAGCACACGCTTATCCGGCCACCTGAGGGACAAACAGCGGGACTTCTTATCCCTTCTGCCGCATTGAAAACCACATATATTTCATGGGGGTGTGGGTGTGCATGTGTTAAGGAGGCCTCCACCAAAAATGTCAATTCATCTGTTGCCGCATTACACTCTTGCGCATCGGTATTGCATAGTCCATATCATCATCTCAGTATCCAAACCCAGCACACGTCTGGATCAATGTTGCTACTATATAGGTCCAATATAGCTGGGGGACACTATGCAATAAATTTATGTTTGCTCAGCAATTTTTGTTTTCAGCATTTATGCCAGGCCTACATTTAACCGGGTGGTGGTTAGTAGGACGCCGCTGACTGTGTGCGGCAGTGCATATGCCCAGATATTCAAACTCTCTCCAGCCATTTTATTAGAGTTTGTTAATATTTGGGCTCCTGCTGCTGCTGCTGCTGCCAACTCCAGGGTGTGATTCATCCAATTTTTGGGCTCCTGCTGCCAACCCCAGTGTCTCTTTAAAGTAATGTTTGGGCTCCTGCTGCTGCTGCCAACTCCAGGGTGTGATTCATCCAATTTTTGGGCTCCTGAAGCCAACTCCAGTGTCTCTTTAAAGTAATATATGGGCTCCTGCTGCTGCCAACTCCAGGGTGTGATTCATCCAATTTTTGGGCTCCTGAAGCCAACCCCAGTGTCTCTTTAAAGTAATGTTTTGGCTCCTGCTGCTGCTGCTGCCAACTCCAGGGTGTGAATCATCCAATTTTTGGGCTCCTGAAGCCAACTCCAGTGTCTCTTTAAAGTAATGTTTGGGCTCCTGCTGCTGCTGCCAACTCCAGGGTGTGAATCATCCAATTTTTGGGCTCCTGAAGCCAATCCCAGTGTCTCTTTAAAGTAATGTTTGGGCTCCTGCTGCTGCTGCTGCCAACTCCAGGGTGTGAATCATCCAATTTTTGGGCTCCTGAAGCCAACTCCAGTGTCTCTTTAAAGTAATATTTGGGCTCCTGCTGCTGCTGCTGCCAACTCCAGGGTGTGATTCATCCAATTTTTGGGCTCCTGAAGCCAACCCCAGTGTCTCTTTAAAGTAATGTTTTGGCTCCTGCTGCTGCTGCTGCCAACTCCAGGGTGTGATTCATCCAATTTTTGGGCTCCTGAAGCCAACCCCAGTGTCTCTTTAAAGTAATGTTTGGGCTCCTGCTGCTGCTGCTGCTGCCAACTTCAGGGTGTGATTCATCCAATTTTTGGGCTCCTGAAGCCAACCCCAGTGTTTCTTTAAAGTAATGTTTTGGCTCCTGCTGCTGCTGCTGCCAACTCCAGGGTGTGAATCATCCAATTTTTGGGCTCCTGAAGCCAACCCCAGTGTCTCTTTAAAGTAATGTTTGGGCTCCTGCTGCTGCTGCTGCCAACTCCAGGGTGTGAATCATCCAATTTTTGGGCTCCTGAAGCCAACTCCAGTGTCTCTTTAAAGTAATATTTGGGCTCCTGCTGCTGCTGCTGCCAGCTCCAGGGTGTGATTCATCCAATGTGTGGGCTCCTGAAGCCAACCCCAGTGTCTCTTTAAAGTAATGTTTGGCTCCTGCTGCTGCTGCTGCCAACTCCAGGGTGTGAATCATCCAATTTTTGGGCTCCTGAAGCCAACCCCAGTGTCTCTTTAAAGTAATGTTTGGGCTCCTGCTGCTGCTGCTGCCAACTCCAGGGTGTGATTCATCCAACTTTTGGGCTCCTGAAGCCAACCCCAGTGTCTCTTTAAAGTAATATTTTGGCTCCTGCTGCTGCTGCTGCCAACTCCAGGGTGTGATTCATCCAATTTTTGGGCTCCTGAAGCCAACCCCAGTGTCTCTTTAAAGTAATGTTTGGAAATTTTTTTTGGTTCGTGCCGATTGAATTTTCCCTGAAATAAATAAAAAAAAATGCCGGCATGGTGGGAGCGGGCAGGCTGACCGGCCTGCCCGCTCCCACCATGGCGGCATTTTTTTTCTTTAGATGAGCGATTTGTGAAAGTTCGATTCGGGCGAACTCGAATTTCTTGGGGAAATTCGGCGAATCGCCCGAATCGGACTTTCAAGAAGTTCGCTCATCCCTACTTATGACGTTTGAAATTGCTGTTTAATCAGTTCATTTCTGGTAAGAGCATATTTTTGGTGGTGGTAATGCACAAAGGAAAATTGTCACATTTTTTTGATTTGGAGAAGAGTTGGAAGGACTTTAAAGAGGACTTACACTTTGTTGTTGTAAACAATTCACAGCGCGGTATTTTTTATATTTGTTGTTTATAATGTTAAATGTTAATGTCACAATGTTAAAACAATGTCATTCCATGTGTTTTCGCTTTGTTACTGGTGGATATGTGTTCAAAAACAGACTTTAATCACACAGCGCTCTATGCTATAGTGACCAGCTTTAGAGCACTGACGCTGTGTGTGTCGGTCGCAATAAGCTTGCGCTACCTTCCGCTCCCTGCAATGCTGTACTGGTGTTAGAACGCCCAACATATATCTCATTCATCAATGCCGGCCAGGTTTTTACAGTGACTGAGACGCTCTGTTACAGCGCCCGATAGCCGATCACAGCGTATACTAGCGGTCGCTCTTAGCTCCTCTGTACAGACGCTCATTTGCCGATACCTGGCGCTAGTAATGAATCAGCCTATCTGTCTCTTTGATTCCATATTCTTTCCTTCATGAGGCTGGATGATGGAAATGGGAACACAGACATCCTGTAATGCTATCCCTTCTTAAAGTGGACCAACACCCAGGATTTTGACTATCCTGGGTTTTTGTCCACTTCGGCGGGGCACCCCGATCGTCCTGCTAGAGGGACGCGAGGGAGGCAGCGGCGGGCGCCGCTGGATTGTGGATAAGGTAGGGATTTAGGGGTTTCTGGGGGGTTTCACACAGCGGGGCACCCCCGATCAGGGTGCCCCTCAGTCAGGGGGCTGATCGGCCTGGGAATCTTATAGATTCCCGGGCCGATCATGGGAGAGTGTTGGTCCACTTTAAATTAGGGCCTAATTATATGTTTCTAAATTCAGTTTTATTACTCTGAGGTTTATTCGTGAAGGTCGGCAGTTAGCCCCTCGTAGCGGCAGGCAGCATCTGGTGAATACTGGGACGCTGTAACAACACATGAAATGACATTGTTGTGACATTAACACTTTGGTGCCAGACCTGTAATGACAATTGATGATATATGATGAAATGGGAACACAGACATCCTGTAATGCAACTTTGGCATCCCAAGGACTAAGGTAATCCGCAGGACTAAGGTAATCCCCAGACGGAAGATGCATTTCCCAGGGCATCCTTGCTGATTGCAAAGGAACAGAAAGTTTCTGTGATTCAGGGGTGTGGCCAGGGCCAGATTAAGTGTGATGGAGACCCCTGGGCCCGAACTCTGGTGGAGTCCCAGGTACAGTATTTATTTTTCCTTTAAAATAAGGAAATCCAAGGTTAGGGTAATACCATTTATTGGCTAACTCATGTAGATTGAAAATGCAAGCTTTCGAAGCTGTTCAAGCTTCTTCTTCAGGCATAATACATGTTGTATTATGTTGTATTATGTGTATTATTGTTGTATTATGCCTGAAGAAGAAGCTTGAACAGTTTAGAAAGCTTGCATTTTCAAACTACATGAGTTAGCCAATAAATAGTATTACCTTAACCTTGGATTTACTGCTTACATCGATGAGTAAACACGGTATAACAACTTACTACTCCTTTAAAATAATAGTCCAGCCAAGTAACTGATTGGTGGTTGTCTGGCACCCGCCCACTTACTGGAAGGTCAGATGGAGTCCCTTGTGCCCCCCTTGTGCGGGTGCGTGCTGCTCGGGAACTCCTGCTTTGCCATTCTGGGTGGGGGGTAGTGTAGTCGCCCGGCTGGTCCAGCAGAAAACAGTTCCCTGCATTGAGCTGCCAGCGGCTGTGCTTGGTGGCTAATGTGCAGTTAGCGGCCACCAACTGACAGCTCTGCACCTGGCCCATCACTGTAGCATTGTTGACAGTGGCTTTGCTGCTCTAGGCTCTCCGTCCTGACCTGTGGTGGCTTTAGTTTCAGGATTGCAAAAACATAAAAAGGCTTGCCCAGGTGTGCGGGGGGGCCATTTCTGCCCATAGCTTTGTTACTTGCCCCGTGGCCAGTCAGACTCAAAAGCCTCCTGGACCAGACCATAATCCAAAGGTTGGTGAAGGCCCCCTATACAGGGCAAATGGTTGAGGCCCTAGGGAGCACGCCTCCTGCACCACCCTCATAATCCCTGGATGGGGCTAATTCATAGGCTTTTTAGAAATAGATATCGACAGCATACTATGCTACTCATGTACATTAAGTAGGTGTAGCCCTGCCTCCCTCACATACTCTAGGGATCTTTGATCCATAAAAGAAGTTGGTGATTGAGCCAATGAATAAGTTTGGGTTGGTCCCCCTTAGAGTGGTGTCTTAAGAGTCTTACGTAATTGCCCTGTGTGGCACCCTCTAAGCGGGTTCCAGGTGCGCCTTGTTGTTTCCCATTAAAGGTTGCTTTTGTTGAATTTTTAAATGCAATAAGCTGTTTTTATTCTTAGCAATTACATCTACATTTTCATAAGCAATACAAAATACAAAAAATATATAAGAAATATAATAAACTAAGCATATAACGGTAGAAAAACAAAAAGGCAAATATTTTACAATATATACTATATACAAAGGGTTTCTTTTCACCGATTATTTTGGTGAGCAGCCCTTAATTCAGGGTTGTTTCTCTGTTTACTCTCCTGTTTATAACAGGTATATTGGGTTTATAGTCCCTTGTTTGTAGCAAGTGCTGTTTGTAGCAAAAATGTTGGGCTTGTGATCCCTCTTTTGTAGCAAGTAAAATAGGTTTGCATGTAATCCCTCGTTTGTAGCAAGTGAGGTAAATTTGCATACGTGTTTCGCTCTAACGGCTTCTTCAGTGCGTTTAGGTCTGCATGAAGATTATATAGGGATGAGTAATCGATGCCCAGCGAAGGTATATATTTTTTGTGATATAATTTTTGTATTATTTACTCACTGTGAACTGTGGTTCACAGTGAGTAACATAAAACAAAAATTATATCACAAAAAAACATATACCTTCGCTGGGCATCGATTACTCATCCCTATATAATCTTCATGCAGACCTAAACGCACATATATACATATACATTTGTTTCCATAATATTGGCCTTCTATTATTGCTGCACATATCTGAGGCCATAACAACAGAGAACAAGACCAGACCAGATTGAAGGGAAACACCAACTGAGAGTAATAGAGAAAGGGAGAAAAAGTGGAAGAGAATGAAGAGGCAGAAATCAAAGTGGGACATTTAGTTGTCCCAGACTTCTTCAGGCCTCTACTCTGAAACATAATGGTCCAAGAGTAAAATAAGGCATGGCAAATAATATTTACAAAAGTCTTAAAGGAGCCACAGCACTAAAACCAGTTAGCTTGCTGACCAACCTACAATCTGTCTCTAAACTTGGGTAAAAGCAGAGGCTCGGTCACACACATTTGCAGAAGTAGCTTAAGCTGCACCACCAGCGCCAAGGTGCCCCTGTGAGGTGCAGTCCTAACTCTAATCTCTGAGAGCCTCATTTGGGACATACAATGCAATAGATAAATTGGGAGCAGGCTTACCTGAGGTTGCCCTAAACCTGAAGTGCAAGCCATGGGTGGAAGGGTCAAAGACCTTGCAATACAGCCTAGACCCCCACACACCATGTGCTTGCACAAATTCACAAGAAACAAAGGAGGGGTGGCAGCCGCTCCGACCATTTTATAACTAACCTGGGAGGTGCACGTTAGCAGGGCAATTAGGATACAAAAGTCTTAAAGGAGCCACAGCACTCAAACCAGTTAGCTTGCTGACCAACCTACAATCTGTCTCTAAACTTGGTTAAAAACAGAGGCTCGGTCACATACATCTGCAGAAGTATGGTTAAGCTGCACCACCAGCACCAAGGTGCCCCTGTGAGGTGCAGTCCTAACTCTAATCTCTGAGAGCCCCATTTGGGACATACAATGCAATTGGGAGCAGGCTTACCTGAGGTTGCCCTAAACCTCAAGTGCAAGCACATGGGGTGTGGGGTCTAGGCTGTATTGCAAGGTCTTTGACCCTTCCACCCCATGGCTTGCACTTGGTGTTTAGGGCAACCTCAGGTAAGCCTGCTCCCAATTGCATTGTATGTCCCAAATGGGGCTCTCAGAGATTAGAGTTAGGACTGCACCTCACAGGGGCACCTTGGTGCTGGTGGTGCAGCTTAACCATACTTCTGCAGATGTATGTGACCGAGCCTCTGTTTTTAACCAAGTTTAGAGACAGATTGTAGGTTGGTCAGCAAGCTAACTGGTTTGAGTGCTGTGGCTCCTTTAAGACGTTTGTATCCTAATTGCCCTGCTAACGTGCACCTCCCAGGTTAGTTATAAAATGGTCTAAGCGACTGCCGCCCCTCCTTTGTTTCTTTTAAATAATATTTGCAAACCTGACCTTGCCTGCGTGCCACCTTCCCCGGGGCTCAGGACTAGTGGTGGGTAGTTGGCATCGGGGGTCTTACAGTGTGGCCGGTGCTCGTGATCCTCACTGTGGTGAGTGTCCCATGTGGCTCTGAGGCCAGGGTTAAGTCCACCCCTTACTGGGCCCTACCACTTCGCTTCTTGCCACAGGAAGAAACAGTGAGCCTCAAAGTGGGACATCTGGTCAGTTTACTCTTGCTGCAGATTGGAGCAATTATTCCCCATAGGCTGTTGCTATATTAAAACTTTTAAAATAAAATTTCTTGGTCAAAAATAATCTACCCCTTATCTTCCCATACAGAAGCGAAAACACTCATATATTGGGATGGGAATGCAATCTCTCCCTCCTGATAAGACTATAACAAACAAGATGAGTCATTCTGAAAAGCCTGCCAGCTCCCTGCTGAGAGATCTACTGTGTTACATTATTTAAGTCAAAAAGCAATTCATTTATCCTAAAGCGAACCAAAACCCACCGAACTTGTGAAATAAATTTGCTCGTAGCACCTGCCGATATTCCCTTCCTAGGGTGTAGAACTAGAAATAGATAATAGATTTTTTAATGATCCTGGAACACTGTTTATTTTGCTGTCCCTCTCTGTAAGATGGCATGCAATTAGTCACTGCATTAGTGTGGCAATGACATAAGTGTCACACACAGCAATGGAAATGAATGGATGAGAAAGGGCTTTACAGCAAAAGCAAGGGCCATTAACGGGGATTAGAGTGAAGCAGGAGCACTAAAAATTGGCAAAAGGTGCTCTTCATGGGGGGGAGCAATTCAGGGAATGCTAGTTAAAAATGTGGGTTTTGGTCCATTTTAATTGTTTCTATTGTAATTATCTGTAATACTTTCTATGAGCCTATTATTCCTACTTAGATAGCACACAGTGCAATGTGATGTGTTCCTCACACTGTGGGATGAAAAGGACTCTGTAGAGGTTGTTTCCTCTGTAGTCACAGCAAACGGCTCTGATTGGACAAGAGCCCGCACACACACACAGTTAAACCGGGGAAAGGTAAGCTGTTACAGGTAGTGTTGGGCAAACCTGAATCCCAAAGTTCTGGTTCCCCAATCCGAACATGAATCTCAGCCAGAAGGCATTCGGACTAAACCTGAAAAAGCTTCAGCTAAAAGTTGCAGAAGCAGGAATCGGCTGTATAACTTACCACAGCTCTGCTATCATGTCGGTGATTGGTTGTTATTCTTCTGTCAAAATGTCCATGGCAGGGGCATCAAAAAATGACCACCCACATGAGTGAGGACACTGGCAGAAACTTACCATGTAAAGTGTCCACATTCATTTTCTGATGCCTCGGTTGTTAACATTTTGACAGCAGAACACCGGGCGCTGATAGATTGCAGGGATGAGATAAGTTTAACAGTCGCTTCCTGCTGTGCTGTGTATTAGGGGAACCCCCTCTGCCCCCCGCCCACCTGCGCTTCCTGGCCTCTTCCTCCGCCAAAAATGTAAATTCGGTCAGTTGTTGTGTAAGGCATTGGGGGGGGGGGTTGGGCAGAGGAGGGCCCCTGTCAATTTTGGGTCTCAAAGTTCAATGGAACCAGATTCCGGTTTGGGTCAAGTTAGGTGCGAACTTATTAGAGATGAGCGAACTTTTGAAAAGTTCGATTCGACTGATTAGCCGAATTTTCCGACAAAAATCGTTTCGACCCGAATTTATTCGCGACGAATCGCTATTAAAAACGGCTATTTCTGAGCCTCCTAGAGCCTCAATAGGTTTGTAAACCATTCTGCCTTGCTGTAACACGCATAGGATGCGTGCTGGGTTAGTTAAATAATACTTTAAATAAATATCACATGCAGATCAGAGGCATCGCTAATAGAATCGCAGAGCGGCACAATTGCAGAGAGTTGAAGTGGCATCACTATGAGGGGCAGGAGCCCAAACATTGCTTTAAAGAGACACTGGAGTTGGCAGCAGCAGGAGCCCAAAAATTGGATGAATCACACCCTGGAGTTGCAAGCAGCAGCAGGATCCCAAACATTGGCTGAAAGAGACACTGGAGTTGGCTTCAGGAGCTCAAAAATTGGATGAATCACACCCTGGAGTTGCAAGCAGCAGCAGCAGGAGCCCAAACATTGGCTGAAAGAGACACTGGAGTTGGCAGCAGGAGCCCAAAAATTGGATGAATCACACCCTGGAGTTGGCAGCAGCAGCAGCAGGAGCCCAAACATTACTTTAAAGAGACACTGGAGTTGGCAGCAGGGGCACAAAAATTGGATGAATCACACCCTGGAGTTGGCAGCAGCAGCAGCAGCAGCAGGAGCCCAATCATTACTTTAAAGAGACACTGGAGTTGGCAGCAGGAGCCCATAAATTGGATGAATCACACCCTGGAGTTGGCAGCAGTAGCAGCAGGAGCCCAAACATTGCTTTAAAGAGACACTGGAGTTGGCAGCAGGAGCCCAAGAATTGGATGGATCACACCCTGGAGTTGGCAGCAGCAGCAAGAGCCCAAACATTACTTTAAAGAGACACTGGGGTTGGCTTCAGGAGCCTAAGAATTGGATGAATCACACCCTGGAGTTGGCAGCAGCAGCAGCAGGAGCCCAAACATTACTTTAAAGAGACACTGGGGTTGGCTTCAGGAGCCCAAAAATTGGACGAATCACACCCTGGAGTTAACAGCAGCAGCAGCATCAGCAGGAGCCCAAACATTACTTTAAAGAGACACTGGGGTTGGCTTCAGGAGCCCAAAAATTGGATGAATTACACCCTGGAGTTGGCAGCAGCAGGAGCCCAAACATTACTTTAAAGAGACACTGGAGTTGGCAGCAGGAGCCCAAAAATTGAATGAATCACACCCTGGAGTTGGCAGCAGCAGCAGCAGGAGCCCAAACATTAATTTAAAGAGACACTGGGGTTGGCTTCAGGAGCCCAAAAATTGGATGAATCACACCCTGGAGTTGGCAGCAGCAGCAGCAGCAGGAGCCCAAACATTGGCTGAAAGAGACACTGGAGTTGGCTTCAGGAGCCCAAAAATTGGATGAATCACACCCTGGAGTTGCAAGCAGCAGGAGCCCAAACATAGCTTGAAAGACACACTGTAGTTGGCTTCAGGAGCCCAAAAATTGGATGAATCACACCCTGGAGTTGGCAGCAGCAGCAGGAGCCCAAACATTACTTTAAAGAGACACTGGAGTTGGCAGCAGGAGCCCAAAAATTGAATGAATCACACCCTGGAATTGGCAGCAGCAGCAGGAGCCCAAACATTACTTTAAAGAGACACTGGAGTTGGCAGCAGGAGCCCAAAAATTGAATGAATCACACCCTGGAGTTGGCAGCAGCAGCAGCAGGAGCCCAAACATTACTTTAAAGAGACACTGGAGTTGGCTTCAGGAGCCCAAAAATTGGATGAATCACACCCTGGAGTTGCAAGCAGCAGCAGGAGCCCAAACATTGCTTTAAAGAGACACTGGAGTTGGCAGCAGGAGCCCAAAAATTGGATGAATCACACCCTGGAGTTGCAAGCAGCAGCAGGAGCCCACAAATTGGCCTAAAGACACACTGGAGTTGCAAGCAGCAGCAGCAGGCCAAAGTTGCCAGAAAGACACACCCTGGAGTTGGCAGCAGCATTAAGAGTACATATACAGATTTTCGGCACAGATATCTTATCCGAAGAATATTAATAAAAAGTAAGAGTAACGTAAAGCAATTTCTCAATAATTACCGTATTTTTCGCCCTATAAGACGCACTTATTTTTCCCCAAAAGTGGGGGAAAAATGTCAGTGCGCCTTATCGGGCGAATGTAAAAAAAAAAAAAAAAAACTCACCCGTCCCCGGCGCTCCCGCGTTGTCTGGCACACTGCGAGAGGCCAGAGGAGCGGTGGGGGCTCTGTCCCGGCCCCGCCGCTGCGATCGCTGTCTTTTCAGGCAGCGATGACAACGGCGGGGCCAGAGACAGAGCCCCTGCCGCTCCTCCATCTGCTCCTCCACACGCGAGCACGAAGGTCCCGGCAGTGGGTGGGCGTGGCCTGCACCGGCGCAGGCCACGCCCACCCGCTGCCCGGACCTTCAAGATCGCATGTGGAGAAGCAGATGGAGGAGCGGCGGGGGCTCTGTCTCTGCCTGAAAAGACAGCGATCGCAGCGGCGGGGCCGGGACAGAGCCAGCTCGTGAATGGGGTGGGCGTGGCCTGCGTCGACGCTGCGGCGCAGGCCACGCCCACCCCATTCACGGAGCCGGCCGCTCAGCGCAGTGGTGTCAGCGGACAGGTGAGTTTAACTTTTTTTTTTTATTACTATGGCGCCTGCCTATACTAACGGGGGGAGGGGGGTGGGAATGGGGGGATGGGGATGCCACACAGCCTAAGGGGATTGGGGGGATGGGGATGCCACACAGCATTTGGGAATGGGGGGATGGGGATGCCACACAGCCTAAGGGGATTGGGGGGATGGGGATGCCACACAGCATTTGGGAATGGGGGGATGGGGATGCCACACAGCCTAAGGGGATTGGGGGGATGGGGATGCCACTCAGCATTTGGGAATGGGGGGATGGGGATGCCACACAGCCTAAGGGGATTGGGGGGATGGGGATGCCACACAGCATTTGGGAATGGGGGGATGGGGATGCCACACAGCCTAAGGGGATTGGGGGGATGGGGATGCCACACAGCCTATGGGAATGGGGGGAGGGGTATGCCACACAGCCTATGGGAATGGGGGGAGGGGGATGCCACACAGCCTATGGGAATGGGGGGAGGGGGATGCCACACAGCCTTTGGGAATGGGGGGAGGGGGATGCCACACAGCCTATGGGAATGGGGGGAGGGGGATGCCACACAGCCTTTGGGAATGGGGGGAGGGGTATGCCACACAGCCTATGGGAATGGGGGGATGGGGATGTCACACAGCCTTTGGGAATGGGGGGAGGGGTATGCCACACAGCCTATGGGAATGGGGGGAGGGGGATGCCACACAGGCTATGGGAATGGGGGGATGGGGATGCCACACAGGCTATGGGAATGGGGGGATGGGGATGCCACACAGGCTATGGGAATGGGGGGATGGGGATGCCACACAGCCTTTGGGAATGGGGGGAGGGGTATGCCACACAGCCTATGGGAATGGGGGGAGGGGGATGCCACACAGGCTATGGGAATGGGGGGATGGGGATGCCACACAGGCTATGGGAATGGGGGGATGGGGATGCCACACAGCCTATGGGAATGGGGAGAGGGGGATGCCACACGGCCCATGCTAATGGGGAGAGGGGGATGCCACACAGCCCATGCTAATGGGGGGAGGGGGATGCCACACAGCCCATGCTAATGGGGAGAGAGGGATGCCACACTGCCTATGGGAATGGGGAGAGAGGGATGCCACACAGCCTATTCTAATGGGGGGAGGGGGAAACCCACACAGCCAATGGGAATGGGGGGAGAGGTGGATGCCACACAGCCTATGGGAATGTGGGGAGAGGGATGCCACACAGCCTATACTAATGGGGGGAGAGGGGGATGCCACACAGCCAATGGGTATATGGGGAATGGAAGAGGGGGATGCCACACTGGATATATGGGGAATGGGATGGGGGCATGCTACACTGTCTATGGAATGGGGGCATCCCACACGGCCTATGGGAATTGGATAGGGGAATGACACTGTCTGTAATGGTGCGTTTTTGATTGAAAATGTTTTTTTCTTATTTTCTTCCCCCAAATCCTAGGTGCGTCTTATGGGCAGGTGCGTCTTATAGGGCGAAAAATACGGTACTTGTGGTCTGATGCAGAGGAATGTCTGTAACTGGAGAGCAGCACCGTAAAACTGTTTTGCACGATCCATATTTCTTTAGTGTTGGTCTGGCCCCATGATCAATCTACTCTAATGCATCAGGCATTGGTGGGTGGAAATCTTGGCTGATCCATGCCCGATTCATTTCCACACAGGCCAGTCTCTGAAAAAAAAACATTTTTGAAGCATACTACGCACATCTAAGAGTTTCATCATTTTGTTCGTGTTAAAGTCTTCAGGGCCTAGTTACTAAAGACCATAGATAGTTACACACCTGCTGTGAGAGGACTGATCTCCCGGGATCAGCTAGCGGTCGTGTCTTGACCAGCAACCCATCTGCCATCATCAATTGGTTAACACGATCATCCACTGCATCACAAGTGACATCTGACACCCCCAGTCAACTGTCGGTTATGTCTTATGCTTAGGGTTCAGCTCCACTATTCAGTGAGGACGATCTGATAATCAGAGAAATCAGCAGCTACTGCCCAGCCAAGAAGTGCAGGAGACACTCGCCACTTCTTCCACTAGACGGGCAAGTAGTGATGAGGAGAGTGGCGTGGGAGGTGGTGTTCCAAGCGTTTTGGCTTCTTAAGCAGACACTGTTGAGGAACCTGAGGAGGTCATCAGTGAGTTTTGAGGGCACTTTTAAAGGCTTGGAGTGACAGAGAGTGACAGATTTAGCGGCCAGCATGGTGGCAGAAGGGGAAAGTATGGAGGCAAATGTGCTCGGGGTAGACCACCTGCGCGGCAGGCTATCTTCCCAGGAGGCAGCAGCAGCAGTGAATTAGTGCGGACTGTTGGTAGGAAAAATCAGCTACAAGGCCATGTGGCAGTTTTTCATCAAGCATCCGCAGGAGGTTAACATGGCTATATGAAAGATGTGTAGGCAGAAGGTGAGGTGGCCAGGGTCCCAATGTTGGACCCACAGCCCTGCGTTAACATTTGCAGCGTCACCATAAAGTGGCCTGGGAGAGTTGGCTCCAAAGTGGTGGTCCAGCCTGCTGCATTACCCAGTGGCACACCGCTCTCTGTTCCAGCCAGCCAAGGCTCCACCACCTTCTGTGTGTCATACCCATCCTCTGTCGCTCCAGATGCTCCTCCTCCTCTTAATCGGAGTCAGTCATTCCGCCAGCAATCCATTGGCCAAGCCATGTCCAAGAGACAACAGTATGTGCCCACTCATCCAACGTACAGAAGCTAAATGTGCTCCTGTATAAGTTGCTGGTGCTGCAGTCCCTCCCTTTTGAGTTGGTGGACCTTTCAGAGAACTGATGGCTTGTGCCAAGCCAAGGTGGAGAGTCCCATGCTGTCATTTCTTTGCGAAGAAGGCAGTGCCAGCCCTGTTTGTTGAACAGAAGGTGGGCCAGTCCTTTAGCCTGTCAGTGTGTACCAAAGTGCACAGCAGTGCCTACGTCTGGAGCTGTAACTACGGTCAGGGACAATACATATCCTTTAAGGACCACTGGGTGATTGTGGTTCCTGCACAACCACAACAGCAACTTGAACAGGTCCCTCTGCTGTTGCCTCCACGCTCCTAGGCCTTTGTGCCTGTGACAGTGCACTTGCACTTAGCAATGGTGTCACAGAAAAAAGTGGCTAATTGTCAATTACATATTAATAGTTAACATTTATCTTATTTGAACATATTTATATTAATAACATATAATAACATATAACATAGCAACAATAACATCTAACATGATAACAGTAACATATAAAATTTAGCAAAATTTTTTTTTTTTTTGGGATATTTTTTTTTTCTTCATATTTTGTATTTTTTAAAGATATATATATATATATATATATATATATATATATATATATATATTTGGAATTTGTTTAATATTTTTTTTCCATTTAATATTTTGTGAATTTTTGTACACATTTTTATTTTTTTTTCAATTCTTTTTTGTATTTTGTTTTTTCTAAATATTTTTTTTTTATTTTTTTTTTCCCAGTGCCCTTCCAGCCTACCATGTGTGCAGGACATGGCGGTTTCATGCTGTTCTTCACATGGTTTGCCTTGAGCCACAGAGCAACATATGGGAGGAACTGCTAAAAATTAGAACTCAATAAATTAAATCATGGCTTACTCCACGAAAACTGCAAATGGGACCCATGGTGACTGACACTGGGAAGAACATCTTGTCTGCGCTGCGACAAGGAAGCCTGAGCCATGCGTCCTGCCATGGCACACGTGTTCAATCTAGTTGTCAAGCGTTTTCTGAAGTCTTCCCCCCATCTGCAAGACATCCTAACAACGGGAAGGAAACTTTGCATGCACTTCAGCCACTCCTACTCCGCCAAGCACACCCTTCTTGAGCTTCAGTGTCAGAACGGTATCCCCCAACATAGTCTGATTTGCAATGTTTCCACCCGTTGGAATTCCACCCTCCATATGCAGGATCGACTATAGGAACAGAGAAAAGCCATCACGGATTTCTTGATGATCCAAACGGATAGGGGGACTCCCCTGTGTAACTTCAATGTAAACCAGTGGCAGCTCATACGTGACACCTGCCGTGTGCTCAGGCCCTTTGAGGAAGCTACTTTATTAGTCAGTCGCCAGGACTATGAGATGAACGCCTTAATTTCATGCCGATCAATCCAAAGGTCAATGCCCCTAACAAAAATAGTGTTCGGCATAAGTTTTCCTTCTGGAAGGACGTAACCTTTACATGGTTGGGGTAGGTTGTCTTACAAATTGGGATACCGCAGGCAGCAGTGTCATTGAAAGAGACAGATTGTAATGCAGGCCATACGCAAGCAGAGAAACTCAGGCTGCAACAGGCCTCTTTAGTTTACATGGTTGGGGTAGGTTATCTTACAAATTGGGATACCCCACTGTATATGAAACCGAATATAAATGCACACCCAAAAGTGGACAATCAGCCTCCAAGAGGCCTGCTTGGTTTAAATAAGAGAGCTGCTTAGCTTAAATAAGAGAGCTGCTTAGTGTAAATAAGAGGCCTGCTTAGTTTAAATAAGAGAGCTGTTTAGTGTAAATAAGAGAGGTAGGTTATGTGATGTTACAGAATGGGATGCCCCAAGCAGACTTGAGATCAGTATATATGCACACAGCAACAGTGTGTAAGCAGGCTGAAACAGGCCAAATTACTTTAAATAACTGTGCAGCTTACAGTGAATGCAGAGGCTAATGGTATGTTACAGAATGGGATGCCCCAAAGCTGACTTGAGATCAGTATATATGCACACAGCAACAGTGTGTAAGCAGGCTCGTACAGCCCAAATTACTTTAAATAACTGTGCAGCTTACAGTAAATGCAGAGGCTAATGGTATGTTACAGAATGGGATGCCCCAAAGCAGACTTGAGATCAGTATATATGCACACAGCAACAGTGTGTAAGCAGGCTGATACAGCCCAAATTACTTTAAATAACTGTGCAGCTTACAGTAAATGCAGAGGCTAATGGTATGTTACAGAATGGGATGCCCCAAAGCTGACATGAGATCAGTATATATGCACACAGCAGCAGTGTGTAAGCAGGCTGCAACAGGCCAAATTACTTGAAATAACTGTGCAGCTTAGAGTAAAGACAGAGGCTAATGGTATGTTACAGAATGGGATGCCCCAAGCAGACTTGAGATCAGTATATATGCACACAGCAGCAGTGTGTAAGCAGCCTCATACAGGCCAAATTAGTTAAAATAAGTGTGCAGCTTACAGTAAATAGAGAGGCAAATGAGATCTTACAAAATGGTAAAGTTCCCACAGCAGACTTGAGATCAGTTCAGTATATATGCACAGTAAGTGTATAAGCAGCCTGAAAACGCTAACAAAGCCAGTCAGCCAGCCAGTAACACTCAGGCTGGATGAAAAAAAAAAAATCTCCCTGTGACTGCCTCCGATTTTTCCTAACTTTCCCTGCTTCTCGCTGACTTCCTGCCTGTCTCCTGCCTGTCTCCTGCCTGTCCCTGTCTGTCCCTGTCTCTCTAACTGTCTCTCCCTGACTACAGCAGCGTCCTGTCTCTCACGAATGCAATAGAGAAATGAGGAAAAGCAAGATGTCCGCCGCCTTAAATAGCGCTGTGACGTCACCGGGCTTGCTGGCTGCTGATAGGCTGCATGTGACTGCCCCAGCATGCACTGGAGCGGGGTAGATGTCTGGACATGTCCCGTCCGCCATCTTAGAATGCCTGTAATGTAAATGAATGGATGTTAAAGGAAAACTTCGAGCGATCGAAGCACGGGGAAATTTGGATTCAATCCGAATCTAATTTTTCATGAAATTCGGATCGAATCCGGGTTCGTCCGGATCGATTCGCTCATCCCTAGAACTTATATCAGTTAGTCCAACACAAGTTACAAGCAATCTGGGGGATTTCACACAGCAGGGCATACCAAATTGGGATGCCCTGAGGGAAGGCCAGCGTCCGGTCCAGGAATCTTTTAGTTTTCAGAGCCAGCCTCGCTGGGTTTTTTTCTTTTCTAAATTCTAAGTTCCCTCTAAAGTTTTGTACCTTGTTTAATACCACTTTCTAGTAGTGTTCAATTGCCACCTTTGTTATCTCTGCTTTAGGTGAAAGGGTTTTCCTGGCATCTGCTGAATCAATATGGTGATGCTAGAGGCAGCATGATTTACACCACTGCTTGGTGATTTGGCCCAGCTTGATCCTTTGCCATAGAAATACAAGTCGGTGAAGCTTATGAATAGAGATGAGCGAACTTTTGAAAAATTCGATTCGACTGATTCGCCGAATTTTCCGACAAAAATCGTTTCGACCCGAATTTATTCGCGACGAATCGCTAATAAAAATGGCTATTTCTGAGCCTCCTAGAGCCTCAATAGGGTTGTAAACCATTCTGCCTTGCTGTAACACGCATAGGATGCGTGCTGGGTTAGTTAAATAATACTTTGAATAAATATCACATGCAGATCAGAGGCATCGCTAATAGAATCGCAGAGCGGCACAATTGCAGAGAGTTGAAGTGGCATCACTATGAGGGGCAGGAGCACAAACATTGCTTTAAAGAGACACTGGAGTTGGCAGCAGCAGGAGCCCAAAAATTGGATGAATCACACCCTGGAGTTGGCAGCAGCAGCAGCAGGAGCCCAAACATTACTTTAACCCTTTCGCTGCCAGCCTACCTGGAGTTTTTGTCACCCTTGGTGCCAAACCGTTTTGCACTATTTTGCGCTCCCCATGTTCAAATGTGATTTTTGAAGGGATTTCCAGGGATTTCCCAGGGAAATGATATATTGTTTTTTTCAGCAGAGTCTGGGCTTTAACATGAAATGTCTTGTTTGTAATTTTTTAGGGGTATTCTCAATATTTTTGGGTGAAATATGTGAAAAAAAAATAAAAAAAAAATACATTTTTACAATTTGTAGTTTTTTTTGTAATAAAAAATGTAAGTTTTTCAATAAAATCTTATTGCGTGTGAAATCCCAATTTCTCCCAGTTACAGCGATACCACATATGTATAGGTAGACACCCTTTCCTGCCCAGGAGACTCCCCCAAACTGAAACAGCGCTTTAGGGAATTTTCAGAAAAAATACAACTATGCTATGCAATATGCGCACCTTGCAGTTCTTCCAGAAAAACAACCCTTTACATTTGAAATACCCCCAACAAACTATATATTCTCTGGAAGTACACACCTCAAGCTTTCTAGGCGTACCAGGCTTGTTGATGTGCCCATAGTTTTCTGGAAGTAATCCCTCATTGTATTCTTTGGTTGCAAAGAGTTTCCCTAAAAAAAGGATAAAAAAGCAGAATCAAAGCCACATTTTCCTAAAAAAACTATGTGCAAACAAGAAAAAACAAGTTTAGTCTGAAAAAGCAACATCCCCCGAACAGAACGATACTCAACATGCATAGCTACTGTCAAGGGAAGAGTTGCCAAACACCCCAAAGTAAAGCATGTGCGTAACAGTGATTTTACTTGAAAATTTCAGCTCTGCAGACAAAGTGCGCACCTTGCGATTTTTCAACCAAAACAACCCTTTACATTTGGAATATCCCCCATAAACCATATATTACCTGAAAGTACACATGTTAAGCTTTCTAAGCGTACCCAACTTGTTGTAGTGGGCTCATCTTTCTGGAATTAATCCCTCAAAGAATTCTTTGGTTGCGCAGGGTTTCCCTAAAAAATGTATAAAAAAGCTGAATAAAAAACACCTTTTCCTAAAATATAAATATGCAAACCAGAAAAAAACAAGCTAAGTCTGAAAGCGCAAGGTCCCCCGAACAGAACAATACCCAACATGCATAGCTACCTTTAACCCTTTTAATTGCCAGCCTACTTGAGATTTTGTCACCCTCTGTTGACAGGTCATTTTTCCCCATTTTGCGCCATGTTTTGCGCCATGTTTTGCGCCATTTTTGCTGGAATTTTCAGGAAAATTATACATATATTTTCTGCAGCAGAGTTTAGGCTTTAACAATGTCTTGTTTGTAAATTTTATTTTGTTTTTTACAATATTATTAAGTAAAAAATAAATAAATAAATAAATAAATTTTTTTTTAGAAAATTGACTCCTTTATTTCAAATAAAAAATGTATTTTATTAAGGAAAATCATATTGCATGTGAAAGCCCCATTTCTACCGATTAGAACGGTACCACATATTTATCGGTAGCCCCCCGTTCCTGCCCAGGAGACCCCCCTAACTGAAACAAGTACTTTATAACATTTACAAATAAAATACAACTACCATCCACACTACAAAGGGTTAAATCGAGAAAAAAAAATGACATAGGGTCCCCCCTCCCAGGGGGGCGGACCCCATTTTTTTTTGGAATTTTAAGGGTTAAAAACCCTTAAAAATCCAAAAAAAAATGAAATGGGGTCCCCCTTACCCATCATTACCAGCCCGGGACCAGCTATGGGGGCTTGTAGGCACAGAGTGGGGGGGCCAGCTTTTGTGGCCCCCCCCACCCTGCAGCCTACGAGCCCACATAGCCTGTGTGGGCCCGGGCTCTTCTGCCCCCCCCTGGGCTTTGGGGAGGCAGGTAATTGGGGGTGCCGGGGGTTAATGGCAAGTCACCCGCTGTGGCAAGCGGGTGACATGCCATCCCCCCCAGCCTTGTGAACTGGTATAGGGGTCATGGACCCCTTACCAGTTCACAAGGGGTTAAATGTAAAAAAAAAACACAGACACACAAAAGAGAAAAAAATATTTTATTAATTTTTTTTTTTACACTGTACTCACCTCCCATCCATTCTGGAGCACTGTGTCCCTCGGCGATCACTGGCTTCTGCTCACCTGCTGGAAGCCTTTTATAGCTGCTGGATGACAGAACACAAAGAGTTTATTAAAAAAAAAAATGACATAGGGTCCCCCCTCCCAGGGGGGCGGACCCCATTTTTTTTTGGAATTTTAAGGGTTAAAAACCCTTAAAAATCCAAAAAAAAAATGAAATGGGGTCCCCCTTACCCATCATTACCAGCCCGGGACCAGCTATGGGGGCTTGTAGGCACAGAGTGGGGGGGCCAGCTTTTGTGGCCCCCCCACCCTGCAGCCTACGAGCCCACATAGCATGTGTGGGCCCGGGCTCTTCTGCCCCCCCCTGGGCTTTGGGGAGGCAGGTAATTGGGGGTGCCGGGGGTTAATGGCAAGTCACCCGCTGCGGCAAGCGGGTGACATGCCATCCCCCCAGCCTTGTGAACTGGTATAAGGGGTCTCATGGACCCCTTACCAGTTCACAAGGGGTTAAATGTTAAATAAAAAGACACAGAGACATAAGATATAAAAGATCTTTATTTTTTTTTTTTTTTACTTTACTCACCTCCGATCCTGTGTCCCCCGGCGATCTCCGCTGACAGCCTGCTCGTGTGTTTGAAGGAGAGAGCCTGGGGAGGAGGGGGGGGCGATCTCAGCCCTCTCCTCCTCCCCATCTGCCCTCCTCCAGGCACACGAGCAGACTGATTGTCTGTCTCACGTCCCGGCAGTAAGAGGGCTGCTGGTGACATCATAAGATGTCACCTGGCCCCGCCCCCCAGGGGGCGGGGCTAGCAGACCCGTTCCAGGAAGTGGGGGGGGAGGGCAATTTCTGCCCTCTCCTCGCCACCGAAGAGGCTGGGGGGGGCGATCGGAGGCCCCCCCAGTGAAGAGGACACCCATCGGGAGACAGCGCGGCCTCAGGTAAGGAAATGTCATTGTTTTTTTTTTTTTTTTTTTACATTTAGCAGCTGCTGCTGCCGAAGCAGGGGGGGGGGGGGGGGCTATTCCGGGGGCTCTCCTGGAGCCATCCGACCCCCCACGGGGGATCGGATGGCACCAAATTAAAGGGGAGACCCGGCCGGATCCAACGAGGGGTCAGGTGAGTATTTTTGATTTATATTTTTTTTACTGTCAGGGGGGAAAGTCAAGCCCGTAGATTCTACGTGCTTGGCACTTAAGTGGAGTGGAAGCGAGCACGTAGAATCTACGGGCTTGGCACTGAAAGGGTTAAAGAGACACTGGGGTTGGCTTCAGGAGCCCAAAAATTGGATGAATCACACCCTGGAGTTGGCAGCAGCAGCAGCAGGAGCCCAAATATTACTTTAAAGAGACCCTGGGGTTGACTTCAGGAGCCCAAAAATTGGATGAATCACACCCTGGAGTTGGCAGCAGCAGCAGCAGGAGCAGCAGCAACAGGAGCCCAAACATTACTTTAAAGAGACATTGGAGTTGGCTTCAGTAGCCCAAAAATTGGATGAATCACACCCTGGAGTTTGCAGCAGCAGCAGGGGCCCAAATATTACTTTAAAGAGACCCTGGGGTTGGCTTCAGGAGCCCAAAAATTGGATGAATCACACCCTGGAGTTGGCAGCAGCAGCAGCAGGAGCAGCAGCAACAGGAGCCCAAACATTACTTTAAAGAGACACTGGAGTTGGCTTCAGTAGCCCAAACATTGAATGAATCACACCCTGGAGTTGGCAGCAGCAGGAGCCCAAAAATTGGCCTAAAGACATAAATATGTTTTGCACCATTTGGAAAGTGTAAAACGTGGCACCATGCTGAATCTAGTCGCATGCATCACGCATTGGTGGGTGGAAATCCTGGCTGATCCATCCCTGATTCATTTTGACAAAGGTGAGTCTCTCCACATTTTTAGTTGACAGACGAGTTCTCCTCGCCGTAACTATGGCCCCCGCCACACTAAACACCCGCTCAGATGGCACGCTACTTGCCGGGCAGGACAGCTGTTCCAGGGCAAACTCTGCTAGTTGCGGCCACAAATCAAGTTTGGCTGCCCAGAAGTCCAGCGGATCCTCAAGGTGTGTTGGCATGGTCATGTCAAAGTATGACATAACCTGCTGGTTCAGGTCCTGCTCCAGGTCTTCCTGCTGCTCATGAGTAGCCTCACTATGCGGGTGTAGAAAGCTACTCATTAGCGACTGAAGACTGAGGCTGCTGCTGATGGAGCTGCTGCTGCTGCTCCTGCCAACCCCCCCAGCGGCCATGGCAGTGGAAGGTGAGCGCAGAGGTCCCCTCGAGTCAGACCTGCGAGAGTATGGACCATGGCGCAGATAGGCATCGGCCAACTGCCTACGAAGAATGTCTTTGTAGTAGTTCAGTTTGTCCTCCCTCTCGGTGGGTTTAAAAAATGCCCCCATTTTGTGCCGGAAGCGAGGGTCCAATAAGGTGGACAGCCAGAAGTCATCCCGCCGACAGATGGAAACAATTCTGGGGTCACTACGCAAGCACGTGAGCATGCTTCCTGCCATTTGCGCAAGTGACTCGGATGGACTACCTGTCTCCATCTCCACTGCATACTGCCACGGTGTGCCCGGGTCCTCTGTCTCGCCTTCCGCAAAAACCTCTAGCTCCTCTGGCTGCTCCTGCTCCTCCTCTCCTGTCCGCTGACTAGATAAACCAGCCATTTCGCCAAGCCTAAACTGTGTTTCGCTGGGCAACTCCTCCTCTTCCTCCTCTTCCTCCAGTTCAGCTCCAACGGGGTTCATGTGGCCGTAAGATGTAAACGCCATGTCTCCAGTGCCCTGACTAGCCATGGTTTCCAACATGTGCTGTAGTACATGAAGCAGTGGAATCACGTCGTTCATCCCGTAATCCTGCCGACTGACAAATAAAGTGGCTTCCTCAAAGGGCCTGAGCAAACGGCAGGTGTCACGTATGAGCTGCCACTGGTTGACATTGAAGTTACACAGGGGAGTCCCCCTATCTGCTTGGATCATCAGGAAATCCGTGATGGCTTTTCTCTGTTCATATAATCGGTCCAACATGTGAAGGGTGGAATTCCAACGGGTGGAAACATCGCAAATCAGACTATGTTGGGGGATACCATTCTGACGCTGTAGCTCAAGAAGGGTGTGTTTGGCGGTGTATGAGTGGCTGAAGTGCATGCAAAGTTTCCTTGAAGTTGTTAGCATGTCTTGCAGATGGGGGGAACACTTCAGAAACCGCTTGACAACCAGATTGAAGACGTGAGCCATGCAGGGGGCATGGGTCAGGCTTCCTTGGCGCAGCGCAGACAAAATGTTCTTCCCATTGTCGGTAACCATGATTCCCATTTTAAGTTTTCTTGGAGTAAGCCATGTTTGGATTTCCTGATGAATAAATTTAAGCAGTTCCTCCCCTGTGTGGTTCACCAAGACAAACCATGTGAAGCACTGCGTGACACCTCCGTGCCCTGCACACATGGTAGACTGGAGGGGCACTGAGACTTGAGCCTACAGTGGAGGGTGAGGAGATAGGATGAGGAGGCCGAGTCGCACGGTGTCACAGGCCCAACGGGCAGGGAGTGCGGAGGCCGAAGCGGCGTGACCTGTCCAAGTTGCTGCTGCTGCTGCAAAGGGACCACATTCACCCAGTGGGCCGTAAACGACATGTACTGTCCCTGACCGTAGTTACAGCTCCAGATGTCGGCGCTGCCATGCACTTTGCTACACACCGACAGGCTCAAGGACTGGCCCACCTTCTGTTCAACAAAGTGTGCAGCGCTGGTACTGCCTTCTTGGCAAAGAAATGACGTCTTGGGACTCTCCACCTCGGCTCGGCACAAGCCATCAGTTCTCTGAAAGGTGCAGATTCCACCACCTGAAAAGGGAGCGACTGCAGCACCATCAACTTGGACAGGAGCACATTCAGCTTCTGCGCCATAGGATGAGTGGGCGCATACTGCTGTCTCTTGGACATGGCTTCGCTGATGGATTGCTGGCGGGATGCATGACTTGGAGGAGGAGGAGGAGGAGCAGGAGCGACAGAGGATGGGTATGACGCACAGCTGCCTTCGGCTGAGGTGCTGGAGCCTTGGCTGGCAGAAATTGGGAGCGGCGTGCCACTTGTTGAGGAAGCAGACTGGACCACCCCTTGGGAGCCTCGGTTCTCCCAGGTCGCTTTATGGTGACGCATCATATGTTGACGCAGGGCTGTGGTGCCAACATTTGGACCCTGGCCACGCTTCACCTTTTGCCTACATATCTTGCATGTGGCCATGTTACCCTCCTGCGGATGCTTCAGGAAATACTGCCACACTGCCGAGTAGCTACTTTTCCCACCCCCTGGCCTCACTGATTCACTGCTGCTGTTGCCAACTCCAGGAACCCCTGCTCCACTACCTCCCGATAAGGTAGACTGCCGCACAGCAGGTGCTCTACCCCGGCCCCGGCCGGCTCCAGCCTTTGGAATTGTGCCCCCATGCTAACTGCTACCACCTTGCTGCCTCAGCTGCTGACTCCGGGACACCCTGAGCCCCTCTTCTCCTGATGATGACGATGAAGCCCCTTCATCACCCGGCTCCCAAGTGCGATCGGCTTCATCGTCATCATCATTATCACCGAGTTGTGGCTGTACGTCACTGATGTTCGTGGATTCGTCAACAGTGTCTGGCGCAGGAGCTGGAACGCTCGCAGCACCCACGACACTGTCCACATCACTATTTGTCTGCCTAGCTAAAGAAGCCACCTCCATTTCTTGGCTGGGCAGTAGCTGCTGACTGTCCTCTATCTGATCGTCCTCCTCACTAAAGAGTGGAGCTGAACCCAAAGCATAGGATACATCGCTGGGGGAGGGAACGGCATAGGACAGAGGCAATGGGAGGACAGGGACTGCTCTCGGGGCATGCCAACTCAGGGTTGTGTCAGAGGAACCTACCGACCCTAGACTGGGGGTCTCAGACGTAAGTTGTGATGATGTTGTTGATGAGCGCGTCAACCAATCTACCACGGCAGATGCGTTACTGGTGGAGACCCGACCGCTAGCAGATACTGGCAGATTAGGTCTCTCAGCGTGACTCCTGCTGCTACTGGCCCCCAGTCTGCTGCGAGCTCTGCCTGCGGAATCTTGGCCTCTGCCACTCCTCTTTTCACTTCCAGGCACTTGTCTGCCCGACATAGTCTAACTGGCGTGGTAGTAGGTGATATTTTAAGAACCCCCAGGCAGCGGTGGGTCTATATGAAACAGAATATAATGCACACCAAAAGTGAGCAGTAACACTCAGCCTCCAACAGGCCTGCCTAGTGTAAATAAGAGAGCTGCTTAGTGTAAATAAAGAGGGGTATGCTATGTTACAAAATTGGATGCCACAAAAACCAGAGAGCGTGCACAGCAAAAGTGTCTTTATCAGGCCTAATTTCTATGAGAATAAGTGCAAATGGTTATTATGGTATTAAATAGAGGCTGGTGTAGTCACAGAATGGGATGCCACAAAAACCAGAGAGCATGCACAGCAAAAGTGTCTTGATCAGGCCTAATTTCTATGAGAATAAGTGCAAATGGGTATTATGGTATTAAATAGAGGCTGGTGTAGTCACAGAATGGGATGCCACAAAAACCAGAGAGCATGCACAGCAAAAGTGTCTTTATCAGGCCTAATTTCTATGAGAATAAGTGCAAATGGTTATTATGGTATTAAATAGAGGCTGGTGTAGTCACAGAATGGGATGCCACAAAAACCAGAGAGCATGCACAGCAAAAGTGTCTTTATCAGGCCTAATTTCTATTAGAATAAGTGCAAATGGTTATTATGGTATTAAATAGAGGCTGGTGTAGTCACAGAATTGGATGCCACAAAAACCAGAGAGCATGCACAGCAAAAGTGTCTTTATCAGGCCTAATTTCTATTAGAATAAGTGCAAATGGTTATTATGGTATTAAATAGAGGCTGGTGTAGTCACAGACTGGGATGCCACAAAAACCAGAGAGCATGCACAGCAAAAGTGTCTTTATCAGGCCTAATTTCTATGAGAATAAGTGCAAATGGTTATTATGGTATTAGATAGAGGCTGGTGTAGTCACAGAATGGGATGCCACAAAAACCAGAGAGCATGCACAGCAAAAGTGTCTTTATCAGGCATAATTTCTATGAGAATAAGTGCAAATGGTTATTATGATATTAGATAGAGGCTGGTGTAGTCACAGAATGGGATGCCACAAAAACCAGAGAGCATGCACAGCAAAAGTGTCTTTATCAGGCCTAATTTCTATTAGAATAAGTGCAAATGGTTATTATGGTATTAAATAGAGGCTGGTGTAGTCACAGAATTGGATGCCACAAAAACCAGAGAGCATGCACAGCAAAAGTGTCTTTATCAGGCCTTATTTCTATGAGAATAAGTGCAAATGGTTATTATGGTATTAAATAGAGGCTGGTGTAGTCACAGAATTGGATGCCACAAAAACCAGAGAGCATGCACAGCAAAAGTGACTTTATCAGGCCTAATTTCTATGAGAATAAGTGCAAATGGTTATTATGGTATTAAATAGAGGCTGGTGTAGTCACAGAATGGGATGCCACAAAAACCAGAGAGCATGCACAGCAAAAGTGTCTTTATCAGGCCTAATTTCTATGAGAATAAGTGCAAATGGTTATTACGGTATTAAATAGAGGCTGGTGTAGTCACAGAATGGGATGCCTCACAGCAGACTTGAGATCAGTTCAGTATATATGCACAGTAAGTGTATAAGCAGCCTGAAAACGCTAACAAAGCCAGTCAGCCAGCCAGTAACACTCAGGCTGGATGAAAAAAAAAAAAATCTCCCTGTGACTGCCTCCGATTTTTCCTAACTTTCCCTGTTTTTCGCTGACTTTCTGTCTGTCTCCTGCCTGTCTCCTGCCTGTCTCCAGCCTGTCCCTGTCTGTCCCTGTCTGTCTAACTGTCTCTCTCCCTGCCTACAGCAGCGTTCTGTCTCTCACGAATGCAATAGAGAAATGAGGAAAAGCAAGATGGCCGCCGCCTTAAATAGCGCTGTGACGTCACCGGGCTTGCTGGCTGCTGATAGGCTGCATGTGACTGCCCCAGCTTGCACTGGCGCAGGGTTGATGTCTGGACATGTCCCGTCCGCCATCTTAGAATGCCTGTAATGTAAATGAATGGATGTTAAAGGAAAACTTCGAGCGATCGAATCGCGGGGAAATTCGGATTCGATCCGAATCGAATTTTTCATGAAATTCGTATCGAATCCGGGTTTGTCCGGATCGATTCGCTCATCCCTACATATGAAGATAGCATGTGTGTGGACCTTTCTTTAACCTTTCTTTTCCAAATGTCTTACTTTTTACCAGTAGATATTTAAGGACATCATTTTTTTAAATGATGCCCTAAATTCCTTGTTTCTCAAACTGTATATGATTGGGTTAAGCATTGGTGTAATTGTGGTATAAAAGAGGGACAACATCTTATTTAAAATGCTGAGGTTTCCCCTTTTAGGGACCATATAAATCGAGATCAGTGAACCATAAAACAACCACACAACGGTGAGGTGGGAGCTGCAGGTGGAGAACGCTTTCTTTCTGCCAGTGATGGTCGGCATTCTTGCGATACACAGAGCAATATAGACATATGAAACAACTATAACTAGTAAGGGGGAAATGAATAAAAAAACACAAATGAAGAAAATCTCGTTACGAATCACTGAAATATCTGAACAAGCAAATTCCAGAAGCATGGTCAGGTCACAGAAGAAATGGTCAATGATGTTTGCTCCACAAAAACTGGCTTTGTTCATCGAAATACTGAGCATCACAGTCAAGAAAACACTAACCAGACAAGTGGCAATCACTGTCTTAATGCAAAATATAGGATTGGCGATTGTGCTGTAATGAAGGGGGTTACAAATGGCCAAGTACCGATCATAAGACATGACTGCCAGGAGAAGACATTCTGCACCTTCTGTAGTGGTATAGAAATAAAATTGAGCAATACAACCTATCCA
This sequence comes from Gastrophryne carolinensis, assembly GCA_027917425.1. NCBI lineage: Eukaryota > Metazoa > Chordata > Amphibia > Anura > Microhylidae > Gastrophryne > Gastrophryne carolinensis. Next base: position 444,700,827 of record CM051238.1, on the reverse strand, counting down.
AGAAATTGTGCCACCTTCCTTCAGAATAAGAGAGAACATGTTAGGAATGATGTCTGTGGAGAATAAAATGTCACACAAAGACACTTGGGAGATAAAGAAGTACATGGGAGAATGAAGGTTTTTGCTTAAAAGGACTATAAAAATGATAAGAGCATTCAAGGAAAAGATGAGACAATAGATAACAAAAATAACCAAGAAGACAAAAATCTTAAAATGATGGAGACTGGGGAATCCAGTAAGGAAATAATATGTAAGATTGTTTTGCATTTTGAATTAATCCACCAATAAGTAAATCAGCAACAGGCACAAGTTATCATTATTACGTTGCAGGAAGATCCTGAGATATGAATACTACTGAATCCAGGATGAGGGATTTTGCAGTTTATTGTTAAAGTAGAAAAAATCTTCATTCTACCAAGGTCACAAAGAGGGATGAAGATACATAGACAATAAAAGGTAAAAATCTCTCAGCTCGAGCATGGATAGTGGGACTAGGTGCAAAAAGAATCTCTTTGTTTCATAAGCTATTTTCCCGAAAAGCCAATATAGCTGTCACTCGGTGAAGCCATAATATAAAGGAGAGAGATAAAGTATGATCCAGAAAAGTTGCAACACAATAAGTGGAGCTTCTTCCAAAGCTGTCATTTCAAAGGCGCAACTTGGTTGAGTTGTGTTACCTAAAGAAGTAAATAGAGAAATAAAAAAAGTTTGTACAGGCAGAGGTCTTCAAAACCCCTTCTGGAGGGCCGAAGCAGGACAGGTTTTGCAGCTTTCCCTACTGATAGACAGGTGAAGTAATTAGTGGTTACCAGAGATGGGTGAACTCAAACAACAAAGTTCGGGTTCGTACCAAACTTAGCAGTTCGGCATCTGGCTCGAACATGAGAAAGTTGGTTGATGGGCTGCTGAGCAACCCATCCACCCACTTCACCTAAGGTTGCAGCAGCAGTCAGCTGCTGTAACTAACCTAACCTACATCTCTTCTGTAAACAGTGGCAGCGAAAGCAGCATTTCAAACTGTCCTAAGCCTGGCCTACAAAAAAATGGCCGCAGGTATCTAAGAGTGAGGACACTTTGAGTGCTGCCACTAGAAGTGTCCTCACTTATGGGAGCCAGTGACCATCCTTCTGTAGCCCCGGCTGGGGCCAGTTTGAGAAGCTGCTGCTGCCACTCCACAGCTGCTGGCAGAGGAGGAACAGGGCTCAGGTTAGTTACAGAAGCGCTTCCACTGCACACTTGGCACCCCACCTGCCGCAGCCACCCCCCAAAGTTTGGGTCCCCATTGATTTTAGTGGGTAACATGTTTGGGTTCTGGTCACTGAAAATGTATTTAAAGCTTGGCCAAACATGCCAAACCCATACTTTGGGGGAATTGCCCACCTCTAGTGATCAGACAAATCTATAGCCCTAATTATTACACCTGTGTATCAATGTGTAGAGCTGCAAGACCAGAACTGTTTCGGCACTCCTGGAGAAGGTTTGTGGTCGCCTGGTATAGGTTCCCTACCTTTGATAGGTGGATCCTAACCTTCCCAGGCACCAAAATTCAAGGAACCACTTAGATAAATCCTAGACAATGAAATGAATAGTGGCACATATGGGTAACAAAACAAAAGGTTAGCATTAACTGAAAGGGTAGAGGGAAATTTTTGCATATCAGAAGCTTTCAGCCCAGCCAGCCAGTTTAAAAGTGCCCATTAGAAAAGTCTTGAGCCCTACCAGAAGGGCAAACTAAAGTTAGCATACAAGAGGATAAGAGCTGAGAGGCCAAGGAGTCATGTTGAGGCATTTTATGAATAAAGTCCAATATATGGATAACTATGTTCCAGTGTTATTGGATAGATGCTCTGTACAGTAGGTCACTCTCTTGGTCAGTTCTCTTGGTTTCAAGACAATCAACAAACAAATAAAAGACATATAAATCTTTGAAGCAATGAAGCTCAGCTCTAAGCTCCATGGTGAGGGGGGCCCAGATCATCCCATGCCTCTGTGAGACATGGGACTTATTTTAATTATTTGTTTTTATATTTTATTATATGTTGAATGTAAAATGATTTACAAACTCAATTCACAGGTGTCCAAATGAAATTGGTGAGCTTACTAAATTTTCTGTGCTACCTCAGCTGCATTGCTTCTCAATCATAGGTACCTGGGTACATTTCTTTCCAGGGAGCATGGGAGAAACCTGCCTAGGCAATTATTCATGCTGCCATTTTTACCTGCAATTAGGTAAAGAAGTTTGTATTTTAGTAATTAACCCCCTTGGTGACCGAATAAATGTTATTTTTTGGGGGATGGGGGAATAAAATCAGTATTAGGTGTATATATAGCGTCCTTATATCTTCCATTAAACATTTCACTGCAATGCAAAACTAGATATTTCAAAGTGGTGCTGGCAAACATTTCTTTTGTTACTTACACTCAAAGCTGACCTACACCCACAATATGTATCTAAACATTTACACATGTTTGTTTTCCCCTCCTGTGGCTTGACGTCATTAACCTTAAAATGCTGCCCTATCACACCGGGGTCAGAAAAAAATGGTCTTCGAAACAAATATACAAAATGTTAGGGTCTTGTGTGTAAGGCCACTTTATTGCTAAGAGATCTGTACGCACTCATCAGCCCGATACACTCAGCACCCAAAGCAGAAGCTCAGCTCCCAGATCCCATCTTCAGTGATGTGACAGATGGCAATTAGGTACATATAACTGTGGCATTCAATCTCTGCAAGTGCCCCCATAATTAAAAAAAAAAACACTGAAATCCTCATGCTGCATGCTTCATTTCTGTCCCATTAATGTGCTTTAGGGTTTTGTATGATTTTAAAGGATGCTACCGAAAGCTTACCTATAGGAGAGATGTTGGTCACCTAAAATACACATTGAAATTCTTAAAAGTATCTACATACACAAAACCTTGACCTCCCTGTGGAAACATGCAACAAACACAAATCAAAGTACTGCTGCTCCCCCCCCCCAAGCTGCCTCTACTTACACACTGAACCACACCGCTCCTAAATACACAAAACCCTGACCTTCCTGAGGAAACATGCAACACACACAAGATCAAAGTACTGCCCCCCCCCCCCAACCTTTCTCTACTTACACATTGAACCACGCTACCTCTAAATACACAACACCTTGAGCTTCCTGTGGAATTATGCATCAGACACAAGATCAAAGTGCTGCTGCCCCCCCCCAAAATGCCTCTACTTACACACTAAACCACACCGCTCCTAAATACACAACACCTGAACCTTCCTGTGGAATCATGCAACAGACCCAAGATCAAAGTGTTGCTGCCCCCCCCCCCCCCCCAAATGCCTCTACTTACACACTGAACCACAATGCCTCTAAATACACAACACCTTGACCTTCCTGTGGAACTATGCAACAGACACAAGATCAAAGTGCTGCCCCCCCCCCCAAGCTGCCTCTACTTACACACTGAACCACACTGCCTCTAAATACACAACACCTTGACCTTCCTGTGGAAATGTGCAATAGACATAGGATGTAATTGGCTACTGGCCCCAAGCTTCCTCTACTTACCCACTGAACCACTTTGCCTTTAAATACACAATGATACACTCTAATTATACACTGATTGCATCATTAGCTGATTCTTGGGAGTTGAGAGATTTGGAGTTAGACAGTCATAGAGTCAAGAGTCAAGAGTCTGGCTGTCATTTCTGTCCAGACAAGTAGTCTCCATGGGTGTCGGGGGTGGATGAGGGGGCTGGGCACTGGAGCTGGTTGGAGGTTTTCTTCAAGAAAAATGTGTTCCTGCAGCTGCAGAGATATACCCAAAGCCTTACTCAGATCCACCAATTCCACAATTTGATTTAGAGGTTTGAATAGAAAATCATGTTGATGAGCTTCCTTTAATATATAAGTCACTTCATGTTAACACCTTGATGGAGCTATAATGAAACATAGTCCAGATTGAAGACTTACAGTTCCGGGGAATTTCATAAGACTCTGGACACAAGACACAGCTCTCTGTTGTGTGTTAAGAGTAGAGATGAGCGAACCGGTTTGGACGAACCGGAATTCGCTCCGAATTTCAGGAAATATTTGATTCGGCACGAGCCCGAATATTTTGTGGTTCGTGCCGATCGAATTTTTCCTGAAATTAAAAAAAAAAAAATGCCGGCATGGTGGGAGCGGGCCGCTGACAGCGGAGCCGGCCGGCGGGCCGGTAAAGCCGGCCGGCCCGCTCCCACCATGCTGGCATTTAAAAAACAAAGAAAAAAAAAAAAAAAGCATTTTTGCCGGCATGGTGGGAGCGGGCCGGCCGGCTCCTTGTCATCATGACGCGCCCTCAGATGACAGCTGAGAGCGGCGCCGGCCTCCACGCTCCGGACCTGCAGGTAAGTGTTTGCCTTTTTTCTCAAATGCCGGCATGCTGGGAGCGGGCCGGCCGGTTCCGCTGACAGTGGAGCCGGCAAAAATGCTTTATTTTTTTTTTGTTTTTTTAAATGCCGGCATGGTGGGAGCGGGCCGGCCGGCTTTACCGGCCCGCTCCCACAATGCCGGCATTTTTGATGGGGAACTTCGTAAAAGTTCGATTCGGCCGAACCCGAATTTCTTTGTAAAATTCGGCGAATCGGCCGAATCAAACTTTTCAAAAGTTCGCTCATCTCTAGTTAAGAGCAGGCATTTTGTAAGTATGCCAAAGGTGCATTGTATCAAACCAAACGATGAGCTGGCAATGCGCTTGTGTTAAATTTGTTAAAACAATAAGCACAATAAGTAAATTATACATTTTATGGCAACACAACTGCATTTTACATGCATTGCGCTTGCATTGCCATTGACTAGTGCTGTTACAACTTTGCACTGAAAAAGGTGTCTGCAAAGCATTTTTAATGCCTTGCACAAAAGCAGCACAGATGTGTGAACTATCCAATCTAAAAAAATGTACAGTGTCTTCTCTGCATTGTAACTATAACACAGAGATAGCGCAATGGTAAACTTGATTAGTAAACTTGATTAGCATCCATCTAAAAAAAGTAAGCAAGAAACTTTATGTGGCTAAACTTTAACATAATTAAATTAGGAAGACACATGTTACATAAAACCTTCTTCAGCAGTTAGGTCCCATCAAATAATGAATTCAGAAAAGTGTTTTGCACATACAGACCTGCTTGTCTTTCTATTTTCCTTCCGTATATTGCAAACAAGTCTGGACACCAGCAAGTATTTATATATTTTCTAGCCAAAAATAAAGAGATGCGCTGTTCTCGGTGGAGAAATTACAACATCTCCCAAGTGGACAACTACAAGTTTTCTTAAGTGTATTTTTAGCCAAGTTCAAGAAAAGTTAACTCTAACTTTCATTATTTGTTTATATGTGTTTTATAATTGTCTCTGAGAGGGAAACTTTTGTAAAAGCAACACAAAATTTAAGAACATAACGGCACCACCTAGAACATTGTTTCTGTAGTAGTAAAGCAACAGCTGCTTTTTCTTGAAAGCATTTCTACAGTCAATTGAATTTGGATGGATGTCAAGCATTCTTGAAGGGTCCGTTGTCTTGCCTTTCACTGTGGGTGCACTTGCGCTGGTGGGCGGTTGGCCGGAGGCTGCATGGGGGGGAGTGTTATGGGGGAAGTGACATTCATTGGTCACAGATCACATGGGTTGTGGACCTGGTGGGGAATCATGGACACTCCTATACTATCTGCCATATCTTTGCCCTTTTATTTTCTTTCCTGTCCTATTTTGCCACTGATAGAATCGACTAGAGATAAGTGAACTTTTCAAAAGCTCGATTTGCCCATTCGCCAAACTTTCTAAAAAAGCTTGGCTTGGACCAAACTAGTATGGGATGAACTTTCATCTGAAAAGCATGGAAAACATTGCATGGAGGCCCCAAAATTCCTTTATAACACTCTGATGTCATCCAAGACTGTATAAAAACAAGTTTTAGTGGACTGATTAGCATAGAATTCCTATAGCCTGCGGCTGTCTTTTGATAGTTTAAAGAAGCAGTGGTCTTTTACAAGCGCTGAAAAATGTGGCCATTTTGGGCATCACAGGGTTAGAAACATAGAAACATATAAGGTTGATGGCAGAAGGAGACCATATGGTCCATCTAGTCTGCCCTTATGTGCATCCTGTATGTTCCTTATCTTAGGATAGATGTGTACTTATCCCAGACATGTTTAACCCTTAAAGTGCCAAGCACGTGAATTTTATGTGGTTGCCTCTTTATCACCTAAGTGCTAGCCACGTAAAATTCATGTGCCTGGCATTTACCCCTGCAAGCGACCTGACCCTACTATCGATCCGGCCGAGTCTCCTCTTTACTTTGGTGCCATCCAACCCCCCCCCGATTGCTCCAGGAGAGCCCCCGAAATAGTGCGCCTGCTTCATCAGCGGTCGCTGCTAACTGTAAAAAAAAAATTACATTTACTCACCTGCGGGCGCGATCCCTCCTGTCACAGGTCTTCTGCTCACTGGGGGGGGGGGGATCCAATTGCCCCCCAGGCTCTTCCGTGGTAAAGAGAGGGCGAGAAATCGCCCTCTCCCTCACTTTCTGGATCGCGGCTGCTAGCCCCATCCCCAAGGGGCTCAAGCCGGCTTACGCAGTCTAAGATGTCACCCGGCAGCCGGCTTCTCTCACCCGAGATGATCAGTCTTGCCAGGTGATCGGAGGAGAGAGGTTAGGGGGAGAGGGCTGTGATCACTCTACCCCCCCCAGCCTCCCTCCACCGATCACCCGACAGCTGTCATCGGGGACTTGCCATTAACCCCCGGCTGCCCAATTACCTAAAGTCCAGGGGGGCAGAAGAGCCCGGGCCCACGGAGCTTGTAGCCGGCAGGGCAGGGGGGGCCACCAAAGCTGGCACCTGCACCCTGTTCTACAAGCCCTCATAGCTGGTCCCGGGCTGGTAATGCTGGGTAAGGGGGACCCTATGTCATTTTTTTAAATTAACCCCTTATGTTCTGTCACCCAGCAGCTATAAAAGGCTTCCAGCAGCAGCAGGAGAGCAGAAGCCAGAGTGATCAGCGTGGGACACAGTGCCCAGGGATGGGTGGGTATTAAAAAAAAAAACAATAAATAAAATATTTTTTCTCCTTGTGTCTGTGTGTTTTTTTTACACTTAACCCTTTGTGAACTGGTAAAGAATCCATGATACCCCTATACCAGTTCACAAGGCTGGGGGCTGGCAAGTCACCTGCGGCTAGCGGGTGACTTGCCATTAACCCCTGGAACCCCAATTACCTGCCTCCCCAAAGGCCAGGGGGGGCAAAAGAGCCCAGGCCATGGAAGCTATGTGTGATTGTAGCCGGCAGGGTGAGGGGCCACCAAAGCTGGCCCCTGTGCCCTGTTCTACAAGCCCTGCATAGCTGGTCCCGGGCTGGGTATGCTGGGAAGGGGGGACCCCATGTCATTTATTGTTGTTTCTTTTAAGGGTTTTTAACCTTTAACATTTCCAAAAAATGGGGTCCCCCCCGGAAAAGGTGACCCTATGCGTTTATTGTTTTTAATTAACCCCTTATTTGTTGCCTAGCAGCTATAAAAGGCTTCCAGCAGAGGAGCAGGTGCCAGAGTGATTGGTGAGGAAAGTCGAGGAATGGGAGGTAAGTATTTAAAAAAAATAAGAATAAACTATTTTTTTCTCAGTGTGTGTTTTTTTTATATTTAACCTGTTGTGAACTGGTAAGGGGCCTGTGAGACCCCTATAACAGTTCACAAGGCTTAGGGGCTGGCAACTCACCTGCAGCTAGCGGGTGACTTGCTATTAACCCCCAGTCCCCCCATTACCTGCCTACCCAAAACCAAAGAGGGACAGAATAGCCCGGGGCCAACTTAGGCGGTTCATGCTTGTAGCAGGGCAGAGAGAGGGACCGCCATTTTTTTAAACCCTTTATAGTGTGGATAATAGTTTTTTATAATAGTATATTATTTGTAAATGTTATAAAGTGCTCTTTTCTGTTTTGGGGGACTCCTGGGCAAGAATGGGGGGCTACTGATACATATGTGGTACCGTTGTAATCGGAAGAAATGAGGCTTTCACATGCAATATGGTTTCCATTTAATAAAACAAATGTTTTATTTAAAATAAACAATTTTCTAAAAAATAATTTTAAAAAACAGTAGAAAAATTACAAACAAGACATTTAATGTTAAAGCCTAAACTCTGCTGCCAACAATATATATATCATTTTCCTGGAAATTCTTGCAAAAATCACTGAAAAATGACCTGCCAACAGAGGGTGACAAAATTTCAAGTAGGCGGGCAATTAAAAGGGTTAATAGTAACTATGCATGTTGGATATTGTTCTGCTTGGGGGACCATGCACTTTCAGATGTAGCTTGTTTTTTCTTGTTTGCATACTGATTTTTTAAGAAAATGTGCTTTTTGTTCTGCTTTTTTATCATTTTTTTGAGGGAAACCCTATGCAACCTAAGAATTCCTCAAGGGATTACTTCTAAAAAGTTGAGCCCACTACAACAAGCTGGGTACACTTAGAAATCTTGGCATATGTTCTTTCAGGGAATATATGGTTGTGGGAGGTTTTCCAAATGTAAAGGGTTGTTTTGGTAGAAAAAGCGCAAGGTGCGCACTTTGTCTGCAGAGCTGAAATTTTCAAGTAAAATTACCCTTACGCACATGCTTTACTTTGGGGTGTTTGACAACTCTTCCCTTGACAGTAGCTATGCATGTTGGGCATCGTTCTGTTCAGGGGACCTTGCTTTTTCAGATTCAACTTGTTTTTTCTTGTTTGCATATTTTATTTTTAGGAAAATATGAGTTTGATTCTGCTATTTTATTCTTTTTTAAAGAAACTCTTTGCAACCAAAGAATTCATTGAGGAATTACTTCCAAAAAACTGCACCCATGCCAACAAGCCTGGTACACCTAGAAAGGTTGAGGTGTGTACTTCCAGAGAATATATAGTTTGTAGGGGGTATATCAAATGTAAAGAGTTGTTTTTCTTGAACAATATTTGTATTTTATCTGAAAATCTCCTAAAGCGCTGTTTCAGTTTGGGGGAGTCTCCAGGGCAGGAAAGGGTGTCTACCAATACACATGTGGTACGGCTGTAACCGGAAGAAATTGGGATTTCACATGCAATAAGATTTTATAGACAAACTTTTTTAATTACGAAAAAACACAAAAAATTGTAAAAAAAAATAGATTTTTTTTTTTGCACATATTTCACCCCAAAATATTGAGAATACACCTAAAAAATTACAAACAAGACATTTCATGTTAAATCCCAGATCCCTGGAAATCGCTTCAAAAATTACAGCTGAACATGTGGAGCGCAAAATAGTGCAAAACGGTCTGGCAACAGAGAGCTACAAAATCTCCAGGTAGGCTGGCACTTAAAGGGCTAAATTCACTTACTGTAGATTTTTCAACCACCTCTGCTGGAAGTTTGTTCCAAGCATCTACTACTCTTTCTGTAAAATAATATTTTCTAACATTGCTCCTGATCTTCCCCCCCGACTAGATTCAAGTTGGGCCTTTTGTTCTATCATTAAGTTTCTTCTTAAAAAACACTTCCCTCCTGAACCTTATTTAATCCTTTCACATATATAAAGGTCTCCATCATGTCCTCTATCTCTTTTTTCCTCCCTTTCCTCCAGACTGCACAAATTAAGTTCTTTACATCTCTCCTGATAAGTTTTAAGTCCTTTGACCCGTAATATTTTACAAATGTTTTTTTTTTCACCCCAAAGAAAAAACAAATTCAATAAATACAGCACATAATCTCCGTCCCAGGGAAAACTGTTATTCTCATTCTGGAGACCATAGACAGCGCATAACATTATTAAAGAGTTATTTGAAGCCACAGTATAAACGGGATAAATAACAACAAGAAACCAATAAAAAGGTATACATTTAAAATATTTTAATAAGTAGCAATGCATAATTCTGTTAATGGCACACCATTTTTCTTATGGTATACATTAGAGATGAGCGAACTTCTCAAAAATTCAATTCGGGCGATTCGCCGAATTTCTCAAAGAAATTCGGGTTCGCCCGAATCGAACTTTAACGAATCGCTCATCTCTGGTGGGAGCGGGGAGGCCGGCTGCGCTGTCAGCGGGCAGCGGAAGCCGGCTTCCGCCGCCCGCTGACAGCGCAGCCGGCCTCCCTGCTCCCACCACCAAGCCCTGAAATGGAAAAAAAAATGCCGGCATGGTGGAGCGGGGAGGCTGGCTGTGCTGTCATTTTTTTTTTTTTATTTCAGGGAAAATTCGGTCAGCACGAACCACTAAAAATTCGTGCTGAATCGAATTTTCCCTGAAATTCGGAGTGAATTCAGGTTCGTTAGAACCGATTCGCTCATCCCTAGTATACATGATGAATAGTGATACAGTGCTAATTTACAATGTTTTCACATACAGGGCATTGAGAAAGCCCAGAAGGGAGAAACATGTTTGCCTAATGTGAATAATCCATATAAAGATCGAGAAGTAATTGTGATGTATCAATTTTTACATATATTGGTTTTGGAAAATTATGTGTAAAGTGCTTTATAGCAGGAAGTAATGTGGAATCATGTATATAACGTTTGTATGAAGAAATATGAAATGCTTAATCATGTTATCAAACAGTAATTTAACCATATGGGTTAATAATTAACCATATTGGCAAATGTTTACAGTAGGGAAAGTGCAATATATGTTTCATGCTGCTATTTAAAATCATGGATATGGAATCATATAAATGTATATATGACTAAGAAGTGGGATAAATGATAAATAGGACAAATATCCTTTTTATTGTAATTTATGCATAGCTTTAATAAAAACTTTTTCAAAGATCTATAAAACGTGTGGTCATAACAAATTGGATGTGGCCTAGCCCCAGAAACGAGTAGAACTTTAACGAAGGCTGGGGATAAGGCTAAACATAAAAACATATATACTCACATGTGGAGGCTTCGTTTCCATCCTCGGCGTGCGTCCGTGCCTGGTTCCGCCCTCCGACAATCAGAGACGAGAACACATCACACCTCAGGTTCCCTCTCCCTGTCAATCACCGATGGGGGGGGGGGCGGGAATCTGTAACAGCGTCAGTGAATGGGCGCCAACTCTGAAATCCATCTGTCACTATGAAAAAATATAAATAAAATCAGCTAATTATGCTAGCAGGGATATTTCGCCCTATCCCCTCCTGGCAGCAGAGAGTCTCTTTCAAGCTTAATGCTACGGGCAGCTTAAGGGGAAAAAAACGGCTGCCCATCAATCTTCAAAGACGAAAGGGGCGGGTATGTATGATGGACATGTATAGCATGTCAGTAGATGGGCGGGGATGACAAGCCACATCAGGGATTTGTCGTTCTATTGCCAGATGCTGGGGCCAGCTTATTAGGCTAAATGGAATGCCTTAACATGACAACTCACCAACAAACCTTATAAAAGCGGAGAGGGACTCTCCATCTTATTATTACAGGCAGCATAATCCAATATAATAGAGCCATTCGCTATAGAAACCAGGGCAGAGCACCTGAAAAACTAAGAAAAACGGAGGAATACCATTAAGTATGACTCCGCACAAAACTAAATGCGCCTCTTAAAGGGCAGGAAATGAAAATCATATCTGGCTCCCAGAGGTCAAAAAAGGCCTAAAGGCCCCAAACTAATTGGGAAACAGAATACAACTTGGGGAAAAATTGCAACGTGAATTAACATGCCAATACGATCCCTTGCTAAAAACAACCAAATAAAAGGGGCAATATTACTATGGTTGGAGAAACAGTTCATTGCTTACAAGAAATATACATTAGGAATTATCGATAAAACAATTAAGGTCAAAATCAATATTAAGACTATTGGGTGCCAGAGTATCTAATTCCTAGATCCATTTCTCTTCTCTTATGGAGATTTCTCTTATTAGATGGGAACAGCGCCAATGTTTATCAACCTTGTCCAAACCAATGAAAGTCATCAGTGATGGATTGCTCGAATGCAACGATTTAAAGTGAACAGAAAGGCTATGGGATTTGAGACCTTGTCTAATATTATAGACGTGTTCCCTTATCCTCACATTCAGCTCACGCGTGGTCCTTCCCACATAAAACAAATAGCAGGGGCACCAGATCAAATAAACAACGTGCATAGAATTGCAGGATACAAAGGTAGGTATTTCAACCTCAATGCCAGTTTTTAAATTCAGAAAGGCCTTTTTCGGCTTGATCATTCGCGTGCATGTCCTGCATCCCATGCACGTGCCACACCGATAAACCCCCCCCCAGATTTTCATCAAAAAGGGAAACCTTCCGATGTGGGTCCGTGAAGCTACTGGTCAACATTTGTCTTAAATTCTGGCCCTTTTTAAATATAACTCTAGGATGGCTTTTTTATCTTTTTTCATAGAGATGGATTTCAGAGTTGGTGAGGTAACCCCGCCCATTCACTGACGCTGTTACAGATTCCCTCCCCCCTTCGGTGATTGACAGAGAAAGGGAACCTGAGGTGTGATGCGTTCCCCTCTCGTCTCTGATTGGCTGAAGGGCGGAGCCAGGCACGGACGCACGCCGAGGACGGAAACAATCCCCAGCCTTCGTTAAAGTTGCCAGCTCAACGAAACGCGTCAGGCGGGATATGGCATCATTTTAAAAGGATATCCACACACTTTTATATACATCTCAGCTCAGAAGTCCATTGGCTTTTATTGGTGATTGGTTTGAAGATAAACAATTCCTTTGCGCAGTTTCATGTTTGGATTTTAAAACGCTTTGACTGCAGTCTGTTTGTAAGTGCAATACTTTTCCATTAAAATGGTTGATTTTTATCACACAGAGTTGCACTAGGTTTTTTCTTTCCCCTTATATGCTGGCTCATAGCATGAGGGTCAATCAATCTGTGTGGCTTCTTACCTAAAGAGCCCTTTTCCCGAGAAGGGATATGATATAAGGAGGAGATTGGAAATAACGAAGCTTCGGAAATATATAAAGGCTCTCTATCTTTCCATTTTGGTAAGCAGTTTTTTTGGAAGGTGGAGGATAATGCAGCACAATTTCTGCTGAGTGGATGCACCGTGGGATCTCCTTTGTCAATTTGATATATTTTCAAAGAGACTTTTTAAATTCACATTGCTCTGTGTTTCTTCTAAATTTCTTAAATTACTTGGAGAACTTTGCTAAATGGCTAGACATATTTTTTAATTCCCCCTGGGCTTTTACCAAAGTGTGGGAAACATACCTTGGAGAACTTTGCCAAAATGAGAAGAGCTTTCTCAACTTACTTGCAGAACTGAAGTGTAAAAAAATACTTGGCTTACTTTTTTATTTTTCTATTTCTCCTGAACTGTTTCCAAAGTGTGTACAATCGTTACTTGGAGAACTTTCTAAGCTGACCCTTTCCAAAGCATGGAGAACTGTGCCAATGTGTAAAAAATTACTTTATGTTGGGCTGTAAAGTGTGGAGATTGTGTTATAAATGTGTGGAAAATATATTTGAACATATAGTGAAGTTTAAATAAAGGAGATTGTGGAGAGCATTAACTTTTAAACTTGGAAAACTTTTTGATGGCTTGGGAATGGCCCCCACTTGACTTATAAAACTGCACCTAACCTAATTGTCTTACTTTATCTCACTTACATACAGGGCTGAATTAAGTGTGGTGGAGGCCCCTGGGCACAGAATCTAGTGTAGGCCCCAGATACAGTATAAAATAATAGTCCAGCCAAGTAACTTATTGGTGGTTATCTGGCAACCGCCTACTTACCGGAACGTCAGATCGTGTCCCTTGTACCACCCTTGTGCAGGTGCATGCTGCGCGGGAACTCCCACTTTGCCATTCTGGGCGGGGCGTGTAGTGTAGTCACCTGGCTGGTCCAGCAGAAAACAGTTCCCTGCATTGAGCTGCCAGCGGCTGTGCTTGGTGGCTTATGTGCAGTGAAAGCTCTGCATGCACCCATCACTGTAGCATTGCTGATGGCGGCTTTGCTGCTCTAGACTCTCTGTCCTGCTCTGTGGCGGCTTTGGCTGAAGGATTGCAAAAACAAAAAAAGGCTTGTCCAGCTGCGCCCCCACTGCTACCCATAGCTTTGTTGCTGGCCGCGTGGCCCATCAGACCAAAGACTGAAAAGCCTCCTGGATCAAACTATAACCCCAGTTTGGTGGAGGCCCCCTTTGCAGGGCAAGTGGTGGAGGCTCCGGGGCTCTAGCCCCTTGCACCCCCCATAACCCGGCCCTGCTTACATAACATGCTGAGAACATCCTAAACTGACTGAGATTCCATCCAATTTGGACACCAGTATTGATAACACAGCATATAGAAAGACAGAGGGAAGAACAGCTCTAGAATATATAGGAAGATATCTGTTGACATGTCTATGGAGAGGCCTGTCTTCTTTGAAAGTTCTATAATCTTATCATCTGTTTTTAGTATAATCAAATTTTATTGGTCTTCAGGAAGGGACGGGCGGGAAAAGGATACAGAAAGGAAGGGGAGACATAACATTTAAATCACGTTGTAAATAAATTCATAGTTAGGAGCAGCTATTCACAGAACAAAAAAAAGGGTACACATAAAGATCCTATACTAGGAGGCACACAGTACTTCTAACACAGGACCCTCAACGGGGCTCTTGGGCAAGCAATGTCCATTTGGGTGCCTGCTACGAGTACCACCGTGGAAGTAACCCTTAGGAGTGTGAGGGGCAAAGGTGCCAAAGTATGAACCCGGGACCAAATTCTCCTAAATGTGAGTTAAGCCTCTAGCAGGAGACAGGGTATAGGGAGGAAAAAGGGGGGTGAAGTAAGGGGGAGGAGAGAGGGAGGGCACAGTGGGAGCAGGCATGTCATAATGGGGCTAAGTGGTTGAGCAATGTTCATACATCAAGTCAATTAAAGTATGGAAGGAAGCTGGGAGTTACGGTACACAATCCAGCCCAACCAAGACCGCACGTATAGTTCATTGGTGCCCTTCATGTTTAATATCAGGTCCTCCATGCGACGAATTGATTCTAATTCCTGCACCCACTCCATAAGTGTGGGAGCATCCTGTATCTTCCAATGTCTGGGGATAATTACTCTCATGGCCGATATTAAGTGACGTAAAACTCCTTTCTTTTTTTTTAATTCTTTTTATTTGAGTTTTTTTGATACAAATGTAGCTTCAACATACACAGTACATAGGTCGATCTTGCCATAATTTTAGATCAGAAAAGAAGCAACACAAACATGGTATCACATAAATCCGGAAAATTGTTTTTCCTACAGGCATTGTACCCTAAGTCAAGACTATATACATCAAATCAACCAACTCGAGCTACCAGCAATGTTATTGCATCCTTATTTACGTTGTAGATTTGCTGCTCAAGGTGGGGGCTGCCGTATTACATTCGTGTTTCTTTCTTCGAGATTTATTGGATTATCTCCCTCTATCAATCTAGTTAAGTACCAAGTGGTATCCCGAAATGTTTGGTACAATTTTTGTTTAATTTCTACGTGTAAAGTATCAATAAAGCTTTCCCATGTATTGAAAAAACTGGGTGTTTTATTTTCTTTGTCTAGGGTTGCATCAGCCCATTCAAACTTGAAGAGCTGCTGCAGCTTCTCCATAAAGTGTCGGAATGAGGGAGGTTCGTCTCCAATCCAGCCCTGGAGAATGACTTTTTTCGCAACTTTGCAATTGAGCCAAATATTGCCCATCTTGGAGTGAGAGGCAGATAGTTTATCAATTTTGTAATCATATATCTATGTACTTTTCTCCAGAACTGGTTGACAACCGGACATTCCCATAGACAATGATATAAATTTGCCCCCTCCTCCCCACATTTCCTACAGTGGTCAGACAGTTTCATCTGTACTGAACGGACAGGCGACACATAGTTGTAATGATATAATCTAAGAAGCATTTCTCTGTAGGAGGATGCTTGTAGGGTCACCCAGGAATATTTGTACATTTTAAGCAGCTCCTCAATGTCAAGTTCTGGGAAGTGAGTGCACCATTTAATCATTCCCGTGTTGAGTTCCTCATAATTGAGTGTGTGTCTTAAGAACTTATAATGCAGTGCTATGGCTCTGCTATTCGGTGGCGTCATGTTCAATAGTATGTCCAGCCCATTATCCCAGTCCTGAGTGGAAAAATTTTTGACTGTCTGTTTGACATAAGATGTCAATTGAAAGTAGGCAAAAGTGTGCGGAATTGTAAACGGGAATTTTTCATTGAATTCCTCATGTGTAAGCATTCTTTTGCTATTTAGCCGTAACAGCTGCCCAATGTGTGTGATCCCTTCTTTTTCCCCAGTCCGTGAATGGGCGTGTCGTGTTCCCGTTTAGGAAATCTAGATTTCCTGTAATAGGTAATAGTGTTGATAAATGGGGGTTTAGCTTGTATTTCTTCCTTAGTTTTTGCCAGAGACCCCAGATGGACATTAATAGTGGATTTAGAGTGACATGTTCAGGTAGCAATGCTTTCTGCATGTGAATCAGGTTAATTTGATGTCTGGTACCATGCTTTGATCTAATTGCGGATCTGTGTGTATGTGGGTGTTCTTGATCCAATCTCTTAATACACCAAGTAACGCTGCTGTGTTATAATTAAAAGGATCTGGAAGATTGACTCCGGCGTTCTCCCATGTTTGCTGTAACACCCTTCTACTTATTGTCACTCTCTTCTTGCCCCATATAAATTCCCTGAATATTTTGTTTATTCTGCAATTTCTTTATGGTTTAGGAGTATAGGGAGTGTCTGCAGATAAAACAGCAGCTTCGAAAATGCTATCATTTTTATTAAATAAATACGTCCGAGGTATGAGAGAGTCAAGCCGGCCCAGGTTTGTAAATCTCGCTGAATCTCTCTTATAATGGGTTTGATATTAATATCATAGAGTTTGTGCTGATTTTTAGGTAGCATAACTCCTAAGTACTTTATGTACTGTTTGTTCCATTTAAATGGGAAGTTGTCTCTCCAGCTCGGTTTTGTGCAATTATTTAGATATAGGGCCGCCGATTTTTCTAAGTTAATGGAGTAACCTGTGACGGTACCAAATTGGGCTATGATCTCCAATATCTGTGGGAGTGTGGTTCGGGGATTTTCTACATATAACAAGACATCATCCACAAAAGCTGTTATCTTTATTTCCTCTTTGACTATTTTTATTCCTTGGAAGGCACTCTCCCCCTCCAATAATCAAAAGAGCGGGTCAATAGCCAAATTAAATAATAGTGGTGACAAGGGGCATCCCTGTCTGACTCCCCTCCCCAGCTGGACGCCGTTGGTGAGCTGTCCATTAACCAATAGTTGGCAGGTTGGTGCCTTTTATATATATTGTATCAGTGACGTAAATGTTCCGCCAAAGGCTCTCTCCGTTAATATAGGGTTAATCCATGGCCATGCAATTTTATCGAACGCTTTTTCAGCGTCCAGACTGAGGAGGAGACCCTTAGAATTTCTACTAGTAGTAATTGCTGCTATTGCTGTTCTTATGCCTATTGAGATGTGTTTGCCCCTAACAAAGCCCAATTGGTGTTTAGTAAGCAGTTTTGGGAGAAAGCATTGGAGCCGTTCCGCCAATATTTTAGATAATATTTTATAGTCCGTATTCAATAATGAAATCGGTCTATAAGATTTGACCAGTTCTGGGTCTCTGTCTGGCTTTGGCAATAAAATCGTATACGATTCAGTAAATCGAGGCATTAGAGTTCTGTGGTGTATGATATTGTGGAACACTTCTCTAAGCGTAGGTATGATCGTGGGGTTCAGTAACTTGTAGAATTCGGTTGTGTAACCATCTGGGCCTGGCGTTTTTTGATTTTTAAGGTTTCTGATAGTGTTAGCTATCTCCTGATCTGTGATGTCTGCTTCCATCATGGTTCTCTGTTCTATTGTGAGTTTTGGGAGTTGTGCCTTGTTAAGCATGTCTTGTGTGGTGGCATAGTCTGTTGCAGTAGCAGAGTATAATTCTCTAAAATAGGCTTTTCTCAGCTATGCTTTTGGAGTCATGTGTTCCATGGCCCGTAGCCATATCTTTTATGATATGTATAGTTCTGTTGTGCCCCCTTGGTTTCAACATATTGGCTAATAATGCCCCAGCTTTGTTGCCAAATTTAAAGTATTTGGCGTTCTGAAATTGTACTCTACAATTGGTATCTGCCCCTAGATATGTGTCGAGTACTAAGGAGGCCTTCAGCCAACGCTTTTTGTTTTCTGCTGTGTTTTGTTCTAAATAGGTTTTGTAATCCTTAGTGAGTGCATTGTATAAGAGTGTATGTTTTGCCTTTGCATCCCTTTTTTGTTTGGCAGTATATGCTATAATTTGTCCTCTCAGCACAGCCTTTGCCGTTTCCCACAATAGTGTAGGGTTGTCCATATGTAGAATATTATCATCTAGAAAATCTCCCCAACTTTTTGTTAGGTATTCGGGAATCTCCATATCCTAGAGCGGGTTTGTGCAGATTCCAGTTTAAGTGTCAGGGTGATTGGCGCATGATCAGACATAGTGATTGGTTTGATGGAAGCTTCCAGAACCCCACTCATCAATTGTTCATCTACTATGGTGTAATCTATTCTCGATAGCGTTTTGTGAGCTACTGAGTAGCACGTGTATTCTCTAGCAGTGGGATACAGGAGCCTCCATGGGTCCACCAATGCTGTGTTCTGTAGTAGGAAATTAAGGGAGTTTCCAGTGTGCTGTGTGTTTCTTGATTCCTGCCTGTCTACCTTGGGGTCAATAACTTCATTAAAATCCCCTATTATGACTAGGTTTTGTGCTTGCATTGCTAGTAGTTTTTGTGTGAGTTTCGTGTAGAAGTCCGCGTTAGGGCCGTTAGGTGCATAAATGTTGGCTAGGGTGATGTTCTGTCCTGCCACATTAAGCTTCAGAATTTTATATCTGCTTTGGGGGTCAATGCATTTGTCTGTGATATCGTATTGCAGATTTTTGCTAATTAATATGGCTACTCCCCTTTTTTTGTGCGTGTATGTGGTGGCAATCTCCTCCCCTATCCAGTTAGCCTTAAGATTGCCCTTTTCCCCTGTCTTCCAATGAGTTTCCTGTAGCCCAACAATATCTGGGTTGAGGCGATGGATAGACGCCAGAGTTTTCATGCGTTTAATGGGGTGATTCAGGCCCCTACGTTCCAAGAGACTATTTTAAGAGTCCTTTACTATTGTATCTGCCATTATGTCATTGGTTGCCATGAGGTGTGTATAATGTCGGTTTTAGTAGTGCATACCTGAAAATCCCATGGTACTGGTTGTCCGAATGTCCATCCCCGTCATGAATTCTCAAGAGTTGCAGCCCCCACCTCTTATCAGGCTGAGTCTGTCCTCTTTGTTCTTTGTGTTCCTTTCTCTCTGATGACAGAGATTCCATACGATTTTGTCCTGTGATGAGGGAGCACTTCTAAAATGCGGCCATGCTGCTTGGCTCCGCCCCGAAAGTCAAAACTCCTTTCTTAAGGGCAGACAGGGGACCAGGGATGGGTCACCTGAGGTGTATTTTTTATCCCAGTACCAGACATTTGTTGGTAGATGGTTAGGATAATTTCCCACAGGGCTTTGACAGCAGGACATTCCCACCAAATTGTGTCCCACCGCTGTCAGGCATCTCCAGCACCTGTCTGACTGGGAGGGTGTGAAACGGTTGATGTACTTTGTAGTTTCATTCCTGTGTGGTGGAGGCCAAGGACATGCCATGGGTGCAGGCATACATTTTGACAAGTTCAGTCTCTGAAATCTGAACCCCCAGCTCCCTCTCCCACCTACTGACAAACTGTCTGTTAAGTAGTGAGTATAAAGTTGATATCAGGTGTGTAGGGGGCGGTGTTTGGGTTACTAGAGCTTCAAATTCTGTTTCCAGCAGGTTATTTGCTGTGATGAAAGCCCTGAGCTGTCTGTGCAAGATCCAGGAGATGTGTACCTCACGCCTCCCCCCAGGTCCTCCACAGAGGGGATTCCCCCTGATTCCAGTATATGGCCAATTGTGACATTAGAGGAGGCTTCCCATATGAGGAAACTATCAGAGAACATCCCAGGTTCGAAGGCAGGATTGCCGAATAAGGGGGTGAGGGGACCAGGTTGGCAAGCTAAATTATATTTGCCTAGACGGGGATCCCATATTTCCAAGAAATGCTCTGGGAGGAAGGAGATAGAAGCTCTCTGGGGCTTGGAGAGGGAGGAAGCCCACACTATTTACACAGGAATAAATAGGGAGAGAGCTTTCTCTAGCTGAACCCACAGCTTGTCATTGCTTCTGTGGGCCCAGTCCACTACCCTCTGAAGAACAGCGGCTTTGTGGTACCGTTTTAAGTTAGGAATACCTGTTCCCCCATCTGATTTACTCCTGGATAGGGTAGACAGACGGATTTTTGGTCTATTAACCCCCCATACAAATTTGGCGAATGCAGATTGCAGTTCAGAAGAAGCCACTGGGAAGGTTTATAGGTGCTGTGCTGTGGAAAAGGTATAGAAACTTCTTCAGAATGTCCATCTTTAAAATATTAATTCTGCCAAACCATGAAAATGGTTTATAATTCAATTTGAATATTTTAGATAAATTATTGGGTATTTGGATGCCCAGGTATTTGATGGCATGGGGCTGCCATTTAAAAGGGAAATTAAGTTCTAATTGTTTGACTTAGGGGCAGAGAGAGGTTGAGGGCCTCTGACTTCTTATCATCTGTTTTTATCTTGGGTCTGTTATCTTCAAATACAAGGCCTCTTGCTCTTTAGGAAATGTAGTTTGCCACATAAAAACACTATACAATCATATATTAAAAACATGATATAGATGTATATACCTTAACATCATCCAGCTAAGTTAAAAAAAAAGTTTTAACAATGTAACAAAAGTTAGAGTTTAACTTTTTAATAGTTCATCTCTGAGTTGTTTAAAGTTTTAAGCTGTAAATATTCCCCTTGCAAGGCCTAATTATTTATTCTCTGTTTCATTGTCTCCACGTCTACAATACAAGACAATGCACCTGACATCTATAAATACAGAGCTCATTACACATGTATTCTGATGGCAGTTATACAGGAGACACATCTTCATGCTGATGTCCTTAGAAGAAACCAATGATCTGCTGCACCATGTAACCTGTGTGGACATCTTTATACCGGTGAGCTCCTAATCCTGGCAATCAACTCGGACATGTTCATGTTTAACATTCCACAATTTCGTTACTTATTACTCATGTTTATTACTTCCACTTCCATTTATTATATCATGTTATTTTTCCGCATGACATAATTGCACAGATTAAAGCCGAAGAACTACTTCTAGTCACTGGAATGGTTAATTTACTAACAAAGTGCTATTTTCCAGAGCAGATGAATCAGTTTTGTCTAAAGCTCCCAATCATTTTGACTGGAAATGGCTTTTTTGTATCTTGGCAAACAATATTTTTTTTCTTGGTGAAATCAGAAAGAAACATCCCGTCCCATTATAACATTATTTATACAATCATGCAAGCACATTTTAAGAGGATCTATCATGCAATACTCTAGTCAACCCATTCCTTGTGATTTCAGGTAATTATATTTGCTTCTTCATAAAAAAGACATACTATAAAGATGATAGCAATTTATCTAGGCTGGTACCTGAGACATAGTGTCCTGCAACAAATATGACTGGTTATGCCATAGGAGTAATTTTGATTAATGATTCTGGTGAAGTTCAACATCTCAGCCTTCACTTAGAATGTCCTTTTTCTTTCATATGCTTAATACTTAATATAGCTGAGATGGAAAAGTCCATCTAGCGAGTGAGTGATCACCTTTAGAAAATAAAAAAAAATCATATTCGCAATCATGAGAACCAATATACAGTATTGTCCCGTCGATATCAGCATAAATGGACAGCAATGTAAGAAACTGTAGACAGCTTCACCACTTCACAATCTCTAATGATGTAATCTCTTGCTTTTTAACCTTCACCTATGGACAACATATACTCTACAGATGAAGGATAAACGTGCAAGGAACGAAAATTGCAGAGACCCACTCCACACCGGGCACTTAGTCTTCAGATCATCTTCAGTAGTGCTGCTACAGAGACCCAACAGACAACAGCTTCTTCCCCTTAGCTGTACAAGAAATAAATATGGGCCCACACCACCCTGTCTAAACGCGTTGGTTTTGGGCGGGGGGGTCCCCCTCTGGCGGTTGTACTGCAGTTTGGACACATGAGGTCTTATTATTATTAGTGTAATATATGTATACATCGGCTTTACTTCTGCCTGGCTGGTCCTCTTGATGAGTATTTTGCATGGTTTGCACATAAGAGATTATTGCACTTGGGCACTTAGCACTTTGTTCATGACTATAGAGGGTAGATTATGATTAGAATTGATTAGGGTGTATTTATTTATATGCACAAATTTATGTATATGGTTGTATTAGGCATTTAGGTGGTTTCTGGCCAGGTTTAAAGCGGACCTTAAAAAAGATCATTATTTGATCACTATATGGTGGCCTTGAGAGTCCTTATTATTTATTATCCATTTTGGGTGCCCCCCTTCCCATTCCTTTCCCCTAGTGAGGAAATATTTGTTGTATGTGTTTTTTAAAATGTTTTTAATATGTTTGTATATCACCAATCATTAATCAAATAAAATATTGGTATTGAGATAGTTGGTGGTGCCACGTTTTTTGTTTGGGTGGGTTGGGGAGTGGTGGGACTCCCTTCCCTTTGTTTTCTATGATATTAAGTACTAATCTTTTGCATAAACATTGCTATTGAAGTGCCGATTGTCCATTATATATTCGCTACTAATTGCAGAAATCTACGGAAATTTCCGGTCCCTTACAGAACCCTATATCAATCTCTATTACTATTTAGGTATATGCTATATATCTTTGGGTTGTAGTAATCTGTCTTTTGATTCACACTAATAGATCAGCCACTCAGCAATCTGAAATCTGACAGGTGGGCATGGCTACGCCTGTGGAAAACCCATGTTTTTTTCTTAACTGGGCCAGTAGCTGGGAATCTGTATCCCTGTTTGGGTGCCTAGCCACTAGTCACTAGTGCATGTTGTTTTCATCATAAGGTCTCCATCTGTCTTTCAATATTAGGTCAGATTTCCTTGTCTAAGTCAGAATGCTAACACTCTCTTGTCAGGTCATGAATAAGGAAAACGTCACCTCCATTACCACCGTTCACCTCTTAGGACTCCAGCTTCCCAAGACTATTTCATTTTTGGTCTTTAGTATTTTTCTTTTGATGTCTGGTGTGACAATATGTGGAAACCTCCTGATCATCACAGCAGTGTCCTACAGTAAGACCCTCCATTGCCCCATGTACTTCTTCCTCTCCCAGCTCTCTGTGGTGGATATTTTAATAGTGATGAATATTCTTCCTAACATGCTTTACACTCTATTGGCTGAGGTGGCCATGATACTGTTTTCTGCTTGTATCACTCAGCTTTTATTCTTTGCACTCTCAGAAGGTGTAGAATTGCTTCTCCTGACAGTGATGAGCTATGACAGATATTTGGCCATATGTAAGCCCTTGCATTATACTTTGATAATGACCCACCAGGTTTGCTGGAGAATGGTGATCATAACCTGGATGTTAAGCCTTTTAATAGGATTGGATACCCTATTCATGGTCTTAAAATTACAATTTTGTGGCCCAAATATAATTGATAACTTCTTTTGTGATTTAGAGCCAATCCTGGAACTCTCCTGCACTGATACCACCATGATCCAATATGAACTGAAATTAATTGGTGCTATTGTTAGTGTCATCCCATGCTGTATTATCATTGTATCATACATCTATATAGTATCCTCCATTTTTAAAATCTCTTCTATTACTAGGAGAAATAAAGTTTTCTCTACTTGTAGCTCCCACCTAACTGTTGTTGCTATATTTTATGGCACTGTTTTTAGTGTCTATTTGGTTCCACATAGAGGAAAGTTACGACGCATTGCTAAGTTCCTGTCTTTATCGTATACTTTAGTCACCCCCATGATGAATCCAATCATCTACAGCTTGAGAAATAAGGATCTGAAAAATTCCATAGGAAAGCTCATCACTGACTTTCAAAATAGGACACATCTTTGTAAACTTCAGATAAAATTCAGGAATCTCTGTTTTTAATTGAAAAATCATTGAACTACAGAAATGAAACTAAACTTAAAAACTGTTCATTTTAAATCTGTTATATGCCTTCCTGTTCTCTTCTGTTCTTGGTTTCTTCAACTATAGGCCATGGGAGGTGGAATTGCATGAGGCCATCGGGCTTGACGAGTCTTCTCCTCCCATTAACCCCCTCCAGCAAATTGTACTATTATGCTTCAGGCACCAATGACACAGCCGATTAGCTCTTATGCCTTTGCTTATTGGCCGATATGCTCAATCTTAGTAGCAAATTAGCCATTGCC
Source organism: Gastrophryne carolinensis (assembly GCA_027917425.1). Lineage (NCBI taxonomy): Eukaryota > Metazoa > Chordata > Amphibia > Anura > Microhylidae > Gastrophryne > Gastrophryne carolinensis. The sequence continues at coordinate 444,676,504 of CM051238.1, read as the reverse complement.
TCTGCTGTTGCTGATTGGCTTGAGAATACGGGCACCATGCCACTTCAAGCTGATGACACCATTTAAATATCTTGGGGGGGACAGGTAAGCCCCGGCTGCTTGATTAAAGAGTTGCTCCCCTGAAACACGTTGCTCACTTTTGGGTTCAGGAAATGGGAAGGCCGGTCCCTATGTGAGATGATTTTAATTCATATAGCGTAAAAGTTACGTTTTATATTTTGGTCCAGAGTTCCTGTGCTGAAAGTTCCTTTGGATGATCCTTGATTGTGTTTTTGATTGGGCTCAGCAACAGCCCTTCTTTTGGGCATATAGGCCTTATCTGAGCTGCATTTTCCTTTTGGATTATATAGTGTCATTGGTTCAACTATATAACTTACACTAGAGTCAAATATCATAGTGGATTCATATGATCCTGTTTAATTACATGTAACTAAGAAAGAGATATGTGTGTATACCTTGCAGCTATTTTGTGTGGTTACATAGAGGAACCAATATCAATATTAATAATGCAAACACATTTGCATGTTAATTATGCCCTGAATGTGCCCACAACTATCTCCATTTATGAATTTTAATGGTGGTTCTAATTGATAATGTATTTGCTAATGAAATACTTAATACATATGTTGCATAAATCATTGAATTGTGTCTGCATGGCATTGCTTTTGGTTAGTTCGATGGTTATTTAGCCAATACAGCATGGTTGTATGATTTTGGGTTATTTTTAGAGATGAGCGAACTTTTGAATAATTCGATTCGACTGATTCGCCGAATTTTCTGACAAAAATCGTTTCGACCCGAATTTATTCGTGACGAATCGCTATTAAAAACGCCTATTTCTGAGCCTCCTAGAGCCTCAATAGGGTTGTAAACCATTCTGCCTTGCTGTAACACGCATAGGATGCGTGCTGGGTTAGTTAAATAATACTTTAGTAAACAAAAACACAGAGCATAAATGATAATACACTTGATCCCACAAATCACTAAGTTGTGGAATAATACAAGAAAAAAGTCCAAAACTTTAAAGTAATAAAATATCCCACGGTGCATGCACTTCAAATGTAAGTGTGCAAAATAATCCTCCACCAAACGTGCAAACTCTTACCAACTTCACAGCAATTAGAATGCCTCCAATAAGTGTTATGTAGCGTTGTTGCCAATAGTAGACTTCAAATATACAGGTCAGGCAATGCTTAAAACTTATATAAGCTCCCCATCTGTAAAGCACTTCCAGATAATGTACATAGTATGGGCACCACTTCCAGAAAACCTCTATCCCAAATATTATGCTTGTCAAATGTGGCTCAGATGATGTCAGTGCATTGATGTAAAAAACAGAAAAAGCACATATAGTGTAATTCTCAAGCTTGCTAGGAATATCAGGCTTGCTGTCGTGGGCTGTTTTCTGGACGCAAACACTTGAGAAACTCACCGGTTGCACAGCGGTCCCTGTTACTGACCCTCAGCCGCGCAGTGGTGCAGATACACTTTTCCATTCCATAAAACTTTAAATAAATATCACATGCAGATCAGAGGCATCGCTAATAGAATCGCGAAGCGACACAATTGCAGAGAGTTGAAGTGGCATCACTATGAGGGGCAGGAGCCCAAACATTGCTTTAAAGAGACACTGGAGTTGGCAGCAGCAGGAGCCCAAAAAATTGGATGAATCACACCCTGGAGTTGCAAGCAGCAGCAGGAGCCCAAACATTGGCTGAAAGAGACACTGGAGTTGGCAGCAGCAGGAGCCCAAAAATTGACTGACACACCCTGGAGTTTCAAGCAGCAGCAGCAGCAGCAGCAGGAGGAGCCCAAGCATAGCTTGAAAGAGACACTGGAGTTGACTGCAGGAGCCCAAAGATTGGATGAATCACACCCTGGAGTTGCAAGCAGCAGCAGCAGGAGACCAAACATAGCTTGAAAGAGACACTGGATTTGGCAGCAGGAGCCCAAAATTGGATGAATCACACCCTGGAGTTGGCAGCAGCAGCAGCAGGAGCCCAAACATTACTTTAAAGAGACACTGGAGTTGGCAGCAGGAGCCCAAAAATTGACTGACACACCCTGGAGTTGGCAGCAGCAGCAGCAGGAGCCCAAACATTACTTTAAAGATACACTGGAGTTGGCAGCAGGAGCCCAAAAATTGGATGAATCACACCCTGGAGTTGCAAGCAGCAGGAGCCCAAACATAGCTTGAAAGAGACACTGGAGTTGGCAGCAGGAGCCCAAAAATTGGATGAATCACACCCTGGAGTTGCAAGCAGCAGCAGGAGCCCAAACATTACTTTAAAGAGACACTGGGGTTGGCAGCAGGAGCCCAAAAATTGGATGAATCACACCCTGGAGTTGGCAGCAGCAGCAACAGGAGCCCAAACATTACTTTAAAGAGACACTGGAGTTGGCAGCAGGAGCCCAAAAATTGACTGCCACACCCTGGAGTTGGCAACAGCAGCAGCAGGAGCCCAAACATTACTTTAAAGAGACACTGGAGTTGGCAGCAGGAGCCCAAAAATTGGATGAATCACACCCTGGAGTTGCAAGCAGCAACAGCAGGAGCCCAAATATTACTTTAAAGAGACACTGGAGTTGGCAGCAGGAGCCCAAAAATTGGATGAATCACACCCTGGAGTTGGCAGCAGCAGCAGCAGCAGGAGCCCGAACATTACTTTAAAGAGACACTGGGGTTGGCAGCAGGAGCCCAAAAATTGGATGAATCACACCCTGGAGTTGCAAGCAGCAGCAGGAGCCCAAACATTACTTTAAAGAGACACTGGAGTTGGCAGCAAGAGCACAAAAATTTAATGAATCACACCCTGGCGTTGCAAGCAGCAGCAGCAGGAGCCCAAATATTACTTTAAAGAGACACTGGAGTTGGCAGCAGGAGCCCAAAAATCAGATGAATCACACCCTGGAGTTGGCAGCAGCAGCAGCAGGAGCCCAAACATTACTTTAAAGAGACACTGGAGTTGGCAGCAGGAGCCCAAAAATTGGATGAATCACACCCTGGAGTTGCCAGCAGCAGCAACAGGAGCCCAAACATTACTTTAAAGAGACACTGGGGTTGGCTTCAGGAGCCCAAATATTGGATGAATCACACCCTGGAGTTGGCAGCAGCAGGAGCCCAAAAATTGACTGACACACACTGGAGTTGGCAGCAGCAGCAGCAGGAGCCCAAACGTTACTTTAAAGAGACACTGGAGTTGGCAGCAGGAACCCAAAAATTGGATGAATCACACCCTGGAGTTGCAAGCAGCAGCAGGAGCCCAAACATTACTTTAAAGAGACACTGGGGTTGGCAGCATGAGCCCAAGAATTGGATGAATTACACCCTGGAGTTGGCAGCAGCAGGAGTCCAAACATTACTTTAAAGAGACACTGGGATTGGCAGCAGAAGCCCAAATATTGGATGAATCACACCCTGGAGTTGGCAGCAGAAGCAGCAGGAGCCCAAACATTACGTTAAAGAGACACTGGAGTTGGCAGCAGGAGCCCAAAAATTGAGTGAATCACACCCTGGAGTTGCAAGCAGCAGCAGCAGGAGCCCAGATATTACTTTAAAGAGACACTGGAGTTGGCAGCAGGGGCCCAAAAATTGGATGAATCACACTCTGGAGTTGGCAGCAGCAGCAGGAGCCCAAACATTAGTTTAAAGAGACCCTGGGGTTGGCAGCAGGAGCCCAAAAATTGGATGAATCACACCCTGGAGTTGCAAGCAGCAGCAGGAGCCCAAACATTACTTTAAAGAGACACTGGAGTTGGCAGCAAGAGCACAAAAATTTAATGAATCACACCCTGGCGTTGCAAGCAGCAGCAGCAGGAGCCCAAATATTACTTTAAAGAGACACTGGAGTTGGCAGCAGGAGCCCAAAAATCGGATGAATCACACCCTGGAGTTGGCAGCAGCAGGAGCCCAAACATTACTTTAAAGAGACACTGGAGTTGGCAGCAGGAGCCCAAAAATTGGATGAATCACACCCTGGAGTTGGCAGCAGCAGCAACAGGAGCCCAAACATTACTTTAAAGAGACACTGGGGTTGGCTTCAGGAGCCCAAAAATTGGATGAATCACACCCTGGAGTTGGCAGCAGCAGGAGCCCAAACATTACTTTAAAGAGACACTGGAGTTGCCAGCAGGAGCCCAAAAATTGACTGACACACACTGGAGTTGGCAGCAGCAGCAGCAGGAGCCCAAACGTTACTTTAAAGAGACACTGGAGTTGGCAGCAGGAACCCAAAAATTGGATGAATCACACCCTGGAGTTGCAAGCAGCAGCAGGAGCCCAAACATTACTTTAAAGAGACACTGGGGTTGGCAGCAGGAGCCCAAGAATTGGATGAATTACACCCTGGAGTTGGCAGCAGCAGCAGCAGGAGTCCAAACATTACTTTAAAGAGACACTGGGATTGGCAGCAGGAGCCCAAATATTGGATGAATCACACCCTGGAGTTGGCAGCAGCAGCAGCAGGAGCCCAAACATTACGTTAAAGAGACACTGGAGTTGGCAGCAGGAGCCCAAAAATTGAATGAATCACACCCTGGAGTTGCAAGCAGCAGCAGCAGGAGCCCAAATATTACTTTAAAGAGACACTGGAGTTGGCAGCAGGAGCCCAAAAATTGGATGAATCACACCCTGGAGTTGGCAGCAGCAGCAGTAGGAGCCCAAACATTACTTTAAAGAGACACTGGGGTTGGCTTCAGGAGCCCAAAAATTGGATGAATCACACCCTGGAGTTGCAAGCAGCAGCAGCAGGAGGCCAAACATTGGCTGAAAGGCACACCCTGAAGTTGGCATCAGCAGGAGGCCAAAAATTGGTTGGAAGGCACACCCTGAAGTTGGCATCAGTAGGAGCCCAAAAATTGGCCTAAAGACATAAATATGTTTTGCACCATTTGGAAAGTGTAAAACGTGGCACCATGCTGAATCTAGTCGCCTGCATCAGGCATTGGTGGGTGGAAATCCTGGCTGATCCATCCCTGATTCATTTTGACAAAGGTGAGTCTCTCCACATTTTTAGTTGACAGACGAGTTCTCCTCGCCGTAACTATGGCCCCCGCCGCACTAAACACCCGCTCAGATGGCACGCTACTTGCCGGGCAGGACAGCTTTTCCAGGGCAAACTCTGCTAGTTGCGGCCACAAATCAAGTTTGGCTGCCCAGAAGTCCAGCGGATCCTCAAGGTGTGTTGGCATGGTCATGTCAAAGTATGACATGACCTGCTGGTTCAGGTCCTGCTCCAGGTCTTCCTGCTGCTCATGAGTAGCCTCACCATGCGGGTGTAGAAAGCTACTCATTAGCGACTGAAGACTGAGGCTGCTGCTGATGGAGTTGCTGCTGCTGCTCCTGCCAACCCCCCAAGCGGCCATGGCAGTGGAAGGTGAGCGTTCAGTTTGTCCTCCCTCTCGGTGGGTTTAAAAAATGCCCCCATTTTGTGCCAGAAGCGAGGGTCCAATAAGGTGAACAGCCAGAAGTCATCCCGCCGACAGATGGAAACAATTCTGGGGTCACTACGCAAGCACGTGAGCATGCTTCCTGCCATTTGCGCAAGTGACTCGGATGAACTACCTGTCTCCATCTCCACTGCATACTGCCACGGTGTGTCCGGGTCCTCTGTCTCGCCTTCCTCAAAAACCTCTAGCTCCTCTGGCTGCTCTTGCTCCTCCTCTCCTGTCCGCTGACTAGATAAACCAGCCATTTCGCCAAGCCTAAACTGTGTTTCGCTGGGCAACTCCTCCTCCTCTTCCTCCTCCTCCTCCAGTTCAGCTCCAACGGGGTTCATGTGGCCGTAAGATGTAAACGCCATGTCTCCAGTCCCCTGACCAGCCATGGTTTCCAACATGTGCTGTAGCACATGAAGCAGTGGAATCACGTCGTTCATCCCGTAATCCTGCCGACTGACAAATAAAGTGGCTTCCTCAAAGGGCCTGAGTAAAAGGCAGGTGTCACGTATGAGCTGCCACTGGTTGACATTGAAGTTACACAGGGGAGTCCCCCTATCCGCTTGGATCATCAGGAAATCTGTGATGGCGTTTCTCTGTTCATATAATCGGTCCAACATGTGAAGGGTGGAATTCCAATGGGTGGAAACGTCGCAAATCCGACTATGTTGGGGGATACCGTTCTGACGCTGTAGCTCAAGAAGGGTGTGTTTGGTGGTGTATGAGTGGCTGAAGTGCATGCAAAGTTTCCTTGAAGTTGTTAGGATGTCTTGCATATGGGGGGAACACTTCAGAAACCGCTTGACAACCAGATTGAAGACGTGAGCCATGCAGGGGGCATGGGTCAGGCTTCCTTGGCGCAGCGCAGACAAAATGTTCTTCCCATTGTCGGTAACCATGATTCCCATTTTAAGTTTTCTTGGAGTAAGCCATGTTTGGATTTCCTGATGAATACATTTAAGCAGTTCCTCCCCTGTGTGACTCCTTTCGCCAAGACAAACCATGTGAAGCACTGCGTGACACCTCCGTGCCCTGCACACATGGTAGACTGGAGGGGCACTGAGACTTGAGCCTACAGTGGAGGGTGAGGAGATGGCGGAGGATGAGGAGGCCGAGTCGCACAGTGTCACAGGCCCAACGGGCAGGGACCTCGGGGGCCGAAGCGGCGTGACCTGTCCAAGTTGCTGCTGCAAAGGGACCACATTCACCCAGTGGGCCGAAAATGACATGTACTGTCCCTGACCGTAGTTACAGCTCCAGACATCAGCACTGCCATGCACTTTGCTACACACCGACAGGCTCAAGGACTGGCCCACCTTCTGTTTAACAAAAGTGTGCAGTGCTGGTACTGCCTTCTTGGCAAAGAAATGACGGCTTGGGACTCTCCACCTCGGCTCGGCACAAGCCAACAGTTCTCTGAAAGGTGCAGAGTCCACCACCTGAAAAGGGAGCGACTGCAGCACCAGCAACTTGGACAGGAGCACATTCAGCTTCTGCGCCGTAGGATGAGTGGGCGCATACTGCTGTCTCTTGGACATGGCTTCGCTGATGGATTGCTGGTGGGATGCATGACTTGGAGGAGGAGGAGCAGGAGCGACTGAGGATGGGTATGACACACAGCTGCCTTCGGCTGAGGTGCTGGAGCCTTGGCTGGCAGAAATTGGGAGCTGCGTGCCACTTGGTGAGGAAGCAGACTGGACCACCCCTTGGGAGCCTCGGTTCTCCCAGGTCGCTTTATGGTGACGCATCATATGTTGACGCAGGCCCCGGCCCCGTTTGGCTCCAGGCTTTACAATTGTGCCCCTATGCTGACTGCCAACCATGCTGCTAAAACCTTGCTGCCTGAGCTGCTGACTCCGGGGCAACCTGCGCCCCTCTTCTCCTGATGATGACGATGAAGCCCCTTCATCACCCGGCTCCCAAGTGCAATCAGCTTCATCGTCATCATCATTATCACCGAGTTGTGGCTGTACGGCACTGATGTTCGTGGATTCGTCAACAGTGTCTCGCACAGGAGCTGGAACGCTCGCAGCACCCACGACACTGTCCACATCACTATTTGACTGCCTAGCTAAAGAAGCCACCTCCATTTCTTGGCTGGGCAGTAGCTGCTGACTGTCTTCTATCTGATCGTCCTCTTCACTAAAGAGTGGAGCTGAACCCAAAGCATAGGATACGTCGCTGGGGGAGGGAACGGCGTAGGACAGAGGCAATGGGAGGACAGGGACTGCTCTCGGGGCATGGCAACTCAGGGTTGTGTCAGAGGAACCTACCGACCCTAGACTGGTGGTCTCAGACGTAACTTGTGATGATGTTGTTGATGAGCGCGTTAACCAATCTATCACGGCAGATGCGTTACTGGTGGAGACACGACCGCTAGCAGATACTGGCAGACCAGGTCTCTCACCGTGACTCCTGCTGTCACTCGCCCCTAGTCTGCTGCGACCTCTGCCTGCTGAATCTTGGCCTCTGCCACTCCTCTTTGAACATTCTGGCACTTGTCTGCCTGACATTTTTATGTATTTGCTTATTTAGTATAAACAGATAGGGTTCAAGGTGCAGCTTTGGGGTGCCCTGCTGCCTGGTTTATTAAAAGCAGTCAAAAACAAATGGAATGCCCCCACAGCAGACTTGAGATCAGTATATATGCACACAGCAACAGTGTCTATGCAGGCTCATACAGGCCAAATTACTTTAAATAAGTTTGCAGCTTAGAGTAAATACAGAGGCAAATGGTATGTTACAGAATGGGATGCCCCCACAGCAGACTTGAGATCAGTATATAGGCACACAGCAACAGTGTCTAAGCAGGCTCATACAGGTCAAATTACTTTAAATAAGTTTGCAGCTTAGAGTAAATACAGAGGCTAATTGTATGTTACAGAATGGGATGCCTCACAGCAGACTTGAGATCAGTATATATGCACACAGCAAAAGTGTGTAAGCAGGCTCATACAGGCCAAATTACTTTAAATTAGTTTGCAGCTTAGAGTAAATACAGAGGTTAATGGTATGTTACAGAATGGGATGGCCCCACAGCAGACTTGAGATCAGTATATATGCACACAGCAACAGTGTCTAAGCAGGCTCATACAGGCCAAATTACTTTAAATAAGTTTGCAGCTTAGAGTAAATACAGAGGCTAATGGTATGTTACAGAATGGGATGCCCCCACAGCAGACTTGAGATCAGTATATATGCACACAGCAACAGTGTCTAAGCAGGCTCATACAGGCCAAATTACTTTAAATAAGTTTGCAGCTTAGAGTAAATACAGAGGCTAATGGTATGTTACAGAATGGGATGCCTCACAGCAGACTTGAGATCAGTATATATGCACACAGCAACAGTGTCTAAGCAGGCTCATACAGGCCAAATTACTTTAAATAAGTTTGCAGCTTGGAGTAAATACAGAGGCTAATGGTATGTTACAGAATGGGATGCCTCACAGCAGACTTGAGATCAGTATATATGCACACAGCAACAGTGTCTAAGCAGGCTCATACAGGCCAAATTACTTTAAATAAGTTTGCAGCTTAGAGTAAATACAGAGGCTAATGGTATGTTACAGAATGGGATGCCTCACAGCAGACTTGAGATCAGTATATATGCACACAGCAACAGTGTCTAAGCAGGCTCATACAGGCCAAATTACTTTAAATAAGTTTGCAGCTTAGAGTAAATACAGAGGCTATTGGTATGATACAGAATGGGATGGCCCCACAGCAGACTTGAGATCAGTATATATGCACACAGCAACAGTGTCTAAGCAGGCTCATACAGGCCAAATTACTTTAAATAAGTTTGCAGCTTAGAGTAAATACAGAGGCTAATGGTATGTTACAAAATGGGATGGCCCCACAGCAGACTTGAGATCAGTATATATGCACACAACAACAGTGTCTAAGCAGGCTCATACAGGCCAAATTACTTTAAATAACTGTGCAGCTTACAGTAAATACAGAGGCTAATGAGATTTTACAAAATGGTAATGTTCCCACAGCAGACTTGAGATCAGTTCAGTATATATGCACATCAAAAGTAGCCTGAAACAGCTAACAAAGCCAGTCAGCCAGCCAATAACACTCAGGCTGGATGAAAAAAAAAATCTCCCTGTGACTGCCTCCGATTTTTCCTAACTTTCCCTGCTTCTCCCTGACTTCCTGCCTGTCCCTGTCTGTCCCTGTCTCTCTAACTGTCTCTCCCTGACTACAGCAGTGTCCTGTCTCTCACGAATACAATAGAGAAATGAGGAAAAGCAAGATGTCCGCCGCCTTAAATAGCGCTGTGACGTCACCGGGCTTGCTGGCTGCTGATAGGCTGCATGTGACTGCCCCAGCATGCACTGGAGCAGGGTAGATGTCTGGACATGTCCCGTCCACCACCTGAGAATGCCTGTAATGTAAATGAATGGATGTTAAAGAAAAACTTCAAGCGATCGAAGCACGGGGAAATTCGGATTCGATCCGAATTGAATTTTTCATGAAATTCGGATCGAATCCGGGTTCGTCCGGATCGATTCTCTCATCCCTAGTTATTTTGTTGTGCTAAATAATGGTGAAGCAGAGAGACAAAGTCAAATGGTCACAGCTTAAAAGGATAGGGTAGTTGGGCCAATAAGAAGGCACAACTGCATAAGATAGTCACGTGATGCGCTATCTATCCACCATTATCCAGCTGGCTGTTGCAGAGACCATTGCTCATAGAGCAAAGACCGTTTAGCAACACTTTAGTGCTTTTTAAACCACAGCATAGGAGAAAAGAAGGGGCAGGGAAGGAAGTTGTCACAGTGGGATTCTGAGGGGGGACGGTGCTGCACAGAAAAACTGCATCTGCCTGCCCTAAGATCTGCTGGTCATTGTAGTCCACCCTGTAAAGTCTGAAAACTTCAGTGAGAGTTTTTCTTTATTTTTTGGCCACATCTGTATAGTTTAGCTGGGCCTTGTCACTGTGTTGGGGAATTTGGGGTACACTGTGACTTATTGTATAATACAGTTTAAAAGCAATTCATGAACCATCTCTCTATACGTTGGGTGCCACAGTGCCCCTTTGTTAAATACAGTTAAAAAATAAGGGGGCAGCTCTGTTTTTAGTGTACAGGATGTGATAAAATGTCTTGGGAAAGAAGGGGTGGGAAAGGACACCACTAAGGACGCCACTAAAGATACAAATGTTGGTGCCAGGACCAACACTGTGGTCAGCAGCCATGTGCCCTGGCCCAGTAAAAGTAGCACCAGCCATTTGCCCAGGCCCAGCCATAGTAGTCGCAGCATCCATTCACCCAGGCCTGCCACTGCTAGTAGTAGCAGCAGCAGCAGCAGCAATGTACACAGTAGTAGTAGTAGCAGCAGAGGCAAGTCAGGGTTTTCCATTTCTTCCAGTGGGCGTATTATTTCAGAAAATGCATCCATTGTAGACTGGTTGGAAGGTGGAAGACTCTGATGCAATGACATTGAGGCAAGTTTCTCCACTACAGCTACACGTCACAGTAAAAGAAGCCTTTCTCTTTCATCATCTGTCTCTTTACTGCCCCCTCCTACTGGGGAGCCAGCTTTTCTCAGCAGCCTGGTTGCTATGGATAGTGACGTGGATAATTTGTTTGAAAACAGGCAGCCTTTGAAGTGTGTTGCAGAGTGTAGCTGTAGCAGTAGGGGTGGTGGTATACATGGATGTATTGGCAGTTATGAAGATGGTTGTGGTGTGGGGAGGTAAGTAGACAATGATGAAACATCAGAACAGGGTAGTGTGGGGATCAGGAGGAGAAGAATGATGCAGTCACTGCCATAACACCTGGTTTAATCCACCACCTTAAGGCAAATAATGGGGTGTGCCCAGTCCAGGTGGCATGTACCCAGTCACCATTTTTTCTCCAACAAGACCATCCCCACCTGGCACAGTTACCTAGAAGAGAAAGTAGGGGCTCTCTATGCAACTATCAGTGTGCAGCTAAGTGCATGCAACAGTAGATACTTGGAGCAGTAGCTACGCCAAGCGCAATACATGTGTATCACGGCCCACTGGTTCAGCCTTGTGTAACATGATGCTCCAACGCAATAAGGTCAGGCATTATTAACACCTTCATGTTTGTGCCGATCCGCTTCAGATTTGGGCACCAGGTGCCTATCCCCCTCCTCCTTAACAAATGGGAGACGTCAGGGCATAGCTTTCCCTCCTCCTTCTCCATCCTTTCATCACTGCAAGGCGCAGCACTGCTACACCCTATTACACATGCTGAGCCTGGGCTAGAAAAGCCACATGACCGAAGAGTTGCTGCTGTGCATGTAATCTCCTGCTGTCTGTCATTACATCAACATATATTGGGCAATGTGGGCAATGTTGTTGCAGATAACAGGACAAACATTGTGGCTGCTCTGTGTCTAGGTCACATGACACATGCCCCATGCCTGGCACATGTGATCAATCTGGTCGCTAAACACTTCTTAAAAACATGGCCATGTGTTCGCTAAAGCTGACCCTATGCCTTTAAACACGCTCTCCTAGACTCGCAGTGCCAGAATGGTCTTCCAGAATACTGCTTAATCTGCAAAGTTCCCACATGCTGGAATTTCATCCTATATATGCTGGACCACCTCCACCACCAACGCAAAGTGGTGAATGATTTATTCATACAGCAAATGGCCAGATCTTCCACCCAGTGTGATTTTCAGCTCCGGCATCGGCAGATAATTAAAGACATGTGTTGCATGCTGAGGCCTTTTGAAGAGGCAACAAGATTTGTTAGCGGGGATAACAGCAGAATGAATGATGTTATGCCGCTGATATTCCTGCCCATGATTCTGCAAGGGATGGAGGAAGGATCCTGTCTGTTGCTTTGGATCTACAAGAAGAGGTAGAGGAGGGTGAGGAGGAGGAACTCAAACCCCAGGAGGTGGATTTGAAGATGGAAACAACCACCAGACGAAGGGATAGGGGAGGAAGCACACCATGATGACGATGATGGTGGCCATCATGATGGTGGTGGTGTTGATGGTGATGAACAAACATAGCAATATAGAGTGGAGGTGGAACCAACCGAGCCTTCGGAAATGCTGACGAGCATAGTGAGCTGTATGCTTGGGTGCTTGCATGTTGACAGCCACATTGTTAGCATGTAGGAAAAAACCACAAGCAAGGTTGACCGGGTGTCCACCCGATGAGTCAATGCACTACCTATTCAACAGATGGCGGCAGCAGCAGCAGCAGCATGCAGTTGACTTTTGAGAATATGATGTACAAGTTTTTACATCCCATAAGCCCACCTAACACACGTTGTCATGGAAGGGATGTTCATCAGCCATAACCCCACCACCACCTGAACAGCCAGGTTCACTCCTACCTCAACTGTGCCTTTCTCCAGGAGATACACTGAGCTCAGACCCCTTGAACTTCTGGGTAAGGAGATTCAACCATTGGCCAGAGCTAGAACAGTTTGCCATGGGGGTCCTGTTTGCCCCCGTAAGCATAGGGTTTTCAGCATGGCAGGTTGTTCACCAAAAGCATGGAAAAACTTATTTTTGTAAAGATAAATCAGCCATGGATAGGTGATGATTTTAAAACCCCTGATGCTGCCTGATGCCACTGTTGGGCATGCCACTACTACCACCAACAGCGCATCCACTGCCAGCCTGTCACCCTCTGCTACTGCCAGGTCAACATACACACAGGTCAACCCTGTGATGCCCAAAATGGGCACATGTTTCAGCACTTGTAAAAAGCCATTGCTTCTTCTTCAGCAAAAATGTAAGGGTGCCAATCCTGCTGCTACCCCCATTACAATTCAGACAATTTTTTGAGGGCTTGTCCACTACTGCCAGGTCTACACAACCACCACCACAAGTTTCCTGTGCTCCAACCTAGTCTTTCTTCAACAGAGCATGCCACTACTACCACCAATGCTAATGCTAATGCTGCTACTACTTCCACCACCAACAGCACCTCTGCTGCCAGCCTGCCACCCTCTGCTAATGCCAGGCCAACACAACATAAAGGTCCACCCTGTGATGCACAAAATGCACAACATTTTCAGCGCTTGTAAAAATCTATTATTTTTTCTTCAGCTAAGTCAAGTGCCTATCCCGCTGCACAACTCTGTTGTAAAATAGTAAAATATCATCATACAGTTAGTTAAATTCAACATTACTAAAACCAGAGATATGTTTGACCAAGATCAAATTTAATAAAAATATAGCAAATAAACAAGCAAATTAAAAAAAAAAAAACTATTATTGATCAAAACTGCAAATATTATTAATAGTAACTATTACTATTATTATTATTATTATTATTATTATTATTATTATTATTAGTAGTAGTAGTAGTAGTATTAGTAGTAGTAGTAGTAGTAGTAATAGTAGTAGTAGTAATATTAGTAGAGGTATTTTTATCAACAAAATTTTGAGAGGTTAGCTATATTTCTCTACTGCCTCTCTCCCGTCCTAACTCGCCCTGTTGAATAATATAAGGACACTTGTACTACATTTTATCTATTACACCCACCCTGTGCAAGTTAGAGTTAACTGAACCCTGGTCAGATGCTGCAGGTGTCAAATAGGGGTCAATCATAATCCTTATGTCCTCTTTGATAAAGCCCCTGGAGTAAGACACGTGAAACCCATCAGAGGCTGTCGGCCCTGCCCCCTCAGTGACATGCACCCAACTCTGACTTACAAGCATGGTGTAGGTACCCATCTTACTACTTTGAAGTGCCTTCAGATCCCGCAGTGAACTTGAAGGCAGAGGGGTGGTTTGGAACGACGCAGCAACAGGCACCTCACACATGAGTTGAGCATGCTCTCCAGCGATGCACAATGAGGAAGGTCCCTGCATAATGCCTTAGCAGCTAGACTGTGAACAAAGGAGACGAGTCAGTACCTCCCTCGCTGTCCAGAAGTTGGCAGTGTTCCCCAGCAGTCAGGACACGGGAGAAGATTTATGTCTTTGAACTTTGCATCATAGGTAGTGTGCTGATGCAGCGAATTTAAACTGCAGCCTATATTTTTTTTCATTTGGATGCCACTATTATTCCTTGGTGCTTTTGAAGGGCTAGCATACTTTACCCCACACCTCCCGTATCAATAGTCTTCCATTCTTTTGGCATTCTTTCCTTTATTATGCTGACCAATTACAATTCAAACAAATTCTTTGTGTCAGATGGTGTGCTGCAACGGCGCTGTTTGTGGTTCAAAAATGTTGTTGATTTAAGCTGGATTGTGGGTGAGTTTTTTGGCTTGTATTTTTGTATGTATTTGGCCATTTTTGTGCATTTACACTTTATAGGACAGTGCAATATTACATAAATAAAAATCTTTCTTTCACCTATTTGATAAATCAGCTTGTAGAAACCATTTCTTTCTTTCCCATTGTTGCACATTTTCTTTTACATTTCGTGACATTTCTCAATTTAACTGGAGAACTTTGCCAAAGTGATAACTATTTACTTGACTTACTTTTTATTTCCGAACTGTGTCGAACTTTATCAAAATACTTGCAGAACATTCTTAAAGCATGGAGAACTTTATTAATTTACTTGGGAAATTTGCCAAAAGGGTGGAAAACTTTCTCAGCTTACCATACCCAGGGGAATTTTACATTAGGCGTAAAAAAAAAAAAAATACTTGACATTTTTACATTGAATTTACGTTATTCCTTTTGGGCTTCTTAACAAGGTGCAAAGAATGTTATCAAATACTTGCAGGACATTCTGAAAGTGTGGAGACCTTAAACCGGACCTTCAGCGTGATTTAATGAAACGCCCAAACTCTGGTTCCCCAGCATCTAAAATTAATATATTTTACGTTTTTAGTCACTAACTTATTATTCTTCCCCCACTGGGCTGCAACTCTGTTCAGGAATTTAGGATACGGGCGCTGCCATCTTGACTCAGAAGCATCACACTTACTGAGGAGAGGAGAGTGGGATAAGGTACAGGGGGGCGGGTTATAGCTGTGCTTTGCTCAGATTAGCAGAGCTGGGGTCAGGTAACGGTCAGCAGTCCCAGAATGCAGAGCAGCACAGTCAGGAGGCACTTCCTGTTTGCAGGCTGCCTGATAAGATGGCGGCTTCCATAAGCCGCCATCTTGGATGTTTAAAGGCTCATAACATGCAGTAGATGCAGGTGGGATGATTTTTAATGTGGACAATCTATATGTACAGGGTGTGGGAAACATATAAGATAGAATCTTATTCAGAGTGAAGGTCCGAAATCAGTGTGGAGAACAAATTTATTTGACGTTTTCATTTCTCCTGGGCTTTTACCAAAGTGTGAAGAACTTTTTTTTACCGTGCTGGCTAATATTTCAAAATTTTTTAGAACTTTCTCTATTCACTTACAGAATGTTGCCATAGTGTGGAAATCTTTCTCAACTTACTTGCAGAAAGTTTTAAAAGTGTGGAAAATCTTCTCAACTGACCTGGGGAACCTTACTTCCTTATTAATTTTTCTTGTGCTGTTAAAAAAATGTGGAGAACTTTTTCAAAATACTTGCAGACCTTTTGTTTAAAGTATGGAGAACATTCATAATTTACTTTGCAAAATGTGTAAAATCACAACTGCAGTAAAAAGGCACCCAGAAGATTACCTAAAGCCTGTTCCACGAGTCTCTCCTCTATTTCCTGCAGTGCCAGGTAGAAACTGTAGCAGGGCTTCAAATTCTGCTCTCCTTTCAATTTCATTTCTACATGACCACTTTTGGTGTCCCTTGCTGTTTTGAGTACAAGAGAGTACAGCAAGCCACAGTGGTTTCTGTCCACAGCAGTGTATGCTTATGGTTCATAATGCTGTGCCAAGACACACCCTTCCCAGCTCAGCCATGACGCATAAATTGAAGCAAAGAAGGTTACTTCGCTCAGGATACATAAGGTATTTACATATAATGTAAACCTTGAGATGTTTTCAAAGGGCTTTATTTATACCATACCCAAAAGGGATAATCGGGGAGAAAATGCCTGGGCAAGGACTTTATTTACTTAGAGAACTTTGCCAAGTGAGCATGGACTTTAATTTACTTGGAGAACTTTGCCAAGTGAGTTTGGCAAGCCACAGTGGTCCCACAGATTATTATTTCCACAGCAGAACATGCTCATGACTCACAATGTTGCACCATGGCACACATTTCTATAAATTGAAGCAAAGAAAGCAAAGTTTCTTAGGATATATTAATGTATTTACATATAGGGCCTGATTTATCAAGCATTAGCTGCCAGACTATGACTATGCCGCATAAATTAAAAAAAAAATATTTCAAAATATAATTTATATAAATTTATATATTTTTTTACACTGGCAAATGTTGCTGCACTGCAATAAACACATTTACTAAAATACTGAAGGTGTGGCAACATATTGAAAAGTTACCATTTGCTCTAATTTGGCATAGTCTGGCAGCAAATAGTGTTCGATCAATCAGGTTCATAATCAGAGATGTTTTCAATTGGCTAATTTTATTCCGTTCCCAAGAGGAATATTGGGGGGGGGGGGGGGAATAGTGTTTGCCAGGGCAGGGACTTCAATTTACTTAAATGTGGACGTTACTAAAGTGTGTAAAATGTAATTCACTTACTTGTGTTACTTTTCCTGGGATATGGAAACCTTTCTATAATTACTTGCAAAACATTCTAAGTGTGGAGAGGTGTTTCAATTCACTTGCAGCACTTTCACAAAGTGTAAAAAAAAAAAATTACTAGACTTAAATTTTAATTTTTGCTAAACTTTTTTTTCCAAAGTATGGCGAAATTTATCAACTCAATTGCAAAACTCTCCAAAAGTGTGAAAAACTTCCTCAACTTACTCGAGAACCAAAATGTAACAAAAAAAAATTACTTATTTATTTCATTAAGTCCCCTGGGCTGTTTACCAAGCTATGGGGAATGTTATAAACTTACATGTAAACCATTCTGAATGTGTGAAGAAATGTCTCAAAATAATTGGAGAACTTTGCTGCAATGTGTAAAACATTCTACAATTAATTGCAGAACTTTCTAAATGTGTGAATTATGTTCTCGATTTATTTAGGGCGCTTGTAAAAAACAAAATGACTTTCTCTTGGGTCGTTTTTACAAAGTATAGATAACTTTCCCAAAATGTGGAGACTTTCTCAACTTAAACCGGACCAACAGCCTGGCACAGTTGGAAAAGAAAGGCCATTTCGGAGCTTCCTTAACCATGCTGCTGCCTAGATTCAGCTGACATAACTGACAATGTACAGTTACAGGGAGCCCAGCAGCCTGTTTGCAGGTGGCCTGCAAATGCTTTAGATGGTGCTTACTCAATGCATCCTGAGCCTGCCATTCCAATTTATAATGGTACCAAAACTCAGGCAAACTCTCATAAAACCAAGGCAGATTAAATGAACTGCAGCCTAGAATCTGTCCCAATACAACACATTCTAACAAACAAATTACCACCCATGTATCTACACATATGGGCTCCTCTTGCTGCTGCCAACTCTAGGGCATGTCTTTCAGGCAATATATGGGCTCTTCATGCTGCTGGCAACTCCAGGGTGTGTCTTTCAGGCAATGTATGGGCTCCCCATGCTGCTGCCAACTCCAGGATATGTCTTTCAGACAATATATGGGCTCCTCATGCTGCTGGCAACTCCAGGGTGTCTTTCAGGCAATATATGGGCTCCTCATGCTCCTGCCAACTCCAGGGCATGTTTTTCAGGCAATATATGGGCTCCTCATGCTGATTCCAACTCCAGGGTGTCATTAAGGCAATATATGGGCTCCCCATGCTGCTGCAAACTCCAGGGTATGCCGTTCAGGCAATATATGGGCTCCTCATGCTGATGCCACCTAAATTCTCTGCAATTGTGCTGCTCTACTACACCCAGTAGCATCCTATGCATGTTACAGCAAGGACAACCTATTGAGGCTCTAGGTAGGCCAGAAATAGCCATTTTTAATAGCGATTCGCAGTGAATAAATTCTGGCCGAAACAAATTTTCCCGGAAAATTTGGCGACTCGGCCGAATCAAATTTTTCAAAAATTCATTCATCTCTAGTTTTTAATCAATAATCAATCAATATTGTAATCAATATTTTAAGGAATGGTAAACCAGAAAAACTGGGCAAAATTGGGACATTCTCTACCAAGTCATCGTTCTACTAATATATATTTATTGAATAGAGCCCTGCAGTGTGCAGCCTACAATTCTGTTCAGTGACCTTCAAGTTGTACAGTCGCCAGCCGACTTCATTTAATGGAGCATGGCCATTCAATCTGACTAAAGGGGTGGCTATTTGTCTAGGTGCTTGCTAGTGAGCAGAAAATTGGTGGAACATTTTTGGACAAGGCTCATTTTCTTTTTAATCAGAATAAGACATAAATGCTGCAGGGGATAAAAAGTAAGAATTAATGTTTATTTTATTTTCAGCTTGGACAGGGCATGTAACGGCCTAGCTCATCTGCTTCATAGCAGTCAATAAATTGCAGGAGACAAAATGTGAGTATAAAGTATGTCACCTGGGCAATCACTTTCACTACATGATACAATGATAATACATAGATAATTTTTCTATTTCAATAACAGCACTTTAATACAAGAAAATTGTGATCATAGCTGAACTCATATTAGAAACATTGGCATACCATATCTAATAATGGAGTGTTCAGTCATTTACTGTCTTAATTTACTGAGACTCACTTAGGCCCTTATTTATGAAGGAATAGCGACAGGTAGCGACTGTTGAGCGGCCGGTAATGACGGGCCCCGCCACGAGAATGTCGGCTCCCCACCACAATCACACATTTATCAAGCCAATCCTGCTTAGCGACTGAGATAGCTCCATATAGCGACTCATTCATCATTATTCCAGCCTCAGCCCACAGCGCCAGCGTCCGACCTTGAACAGCGACAGGTATGACCTCTCGCTACCTGGCGCTCTCCAATGCATTTCAATGGAACAATCTTTAAATATTAATAATTCATTGTTATTAATGTTTTTTTTTTTTTCTTTTAAATGTGAAAAATTCTGTGACCACTTCTGACATTTTAGAAAAAATTTTTAAGGGAAAAAAAAAAAAAAATTGTACAGAATTGATATTACAGGTCTGATATTAAAGTATTCATATTACTAAATTATTTAAAATACTTTTTTGGGGGGGTTTCCAAAAATATGGTGGTTTGGGGGTTAAAAAACTACTTTTAACACATCGCCTCCAGCGCTCTGGGGTTTAAACATGCATTTCACAGCGCTTGAATTTTTTTGAGCGTGATTTTTTGATGAATATGGTGGAAGCCGGTCGCTCTGACCAGTCGCTATCATGCGCTCCCATACATCGCGGAACCTTTCAAATAGCGACTCGTAACCTTGTATTCAACATTACGCCACACCGACTGAGTCGCTGTCAACAACCGAACAACGGCCAAGCACAGCGACTACTAGCGGGCGCTGTGAAAATACCGCTACAGTCGCTCAACTGTCGCTACATGTTGCTATTAATAAATCAGCCTCTTAGCCTCAGTTATTTAACTCTACACATGCTGTAATTTGTTTATGTGTGTGTGGAGGGATGAATTCATGTAATGTAAAGTGTCTCCTAACTCTTACTCATAGAAAACTTTTTCTTCTGACTTGAGCAGCACTGCAGCACTAAATAGCTCACAAACATCATTATCCTTAGTGGCAGAAGGAATTACAGGGATATCTTTTCCTCTACAGCATCCTTTCCCACCCCTTCCTTTCCCAAACATTTTACTTAGTATTTCCTAAAGCTGATATATGTTCCCTATAAATCAACAACAAATGGGAGGCACTGCTCTACAATATGTCTTGTATTAGACTAGACATCATGTCTTGTGAAGACTGTACTACAACAGGTATATATTTTTATTATCACATGACTGCTTCTATACAACAACAACAACAATGCAATAGACACATATAAATATTCCTTGGCAGATGAAATATTTTGCTTTTTTTAACTGTATTAACCAGGAAGGCATTGTGGACCCAACTTAGAGAGAGATGGGGCCGGACACTTAAAGCAGAGTTATCCCCTTGCTTTTTTTTTAAACTGTATTTAACAAAGAAGCACAGTGGACCCCAACTTAGAGACCCCAAATTATTCCTTGGCACCTGAATAAGATTGTTTTTTCATACTGTATTTAACAAAGAGGCACCATGGACCCTAATTCAGATTGAAATGGTGTATGCATACTTAAAACCGCCCCCCCCAAAAAAGATTCCTTGGCAGGTGAAAAAGAATTTTTTTTAAACTGTATTTAACAAAGAGGCACTGTGTATCCCAAGTTTCCCGCAGGGGACAGCTAAACCAGACAGATGTGGCCAAAAAATAAAAGAACACCCTCTATGAAGTTTTCAGACTTTATAGGGTGGACTACAATGACCAGCAGATCCCAGGGCAGGCAGATGCAGTTTTTCTGTGCAGCACACACTCCCCCCCCAGCATCCCACTGTGCCCACATCCTTCCCTGTCCCTTCTTTTCTCCTATGCTGTGATTCAACATGCCCTAAACTGTTGCTAAACTGTCCCTGCTCTAAGAGCAATGCTCTCTCTGCAACAGCCAGCTTTATAATGGTGGATAGATAGCACGTCACGTGACAATCTTCTGCAATAGTGCCTTCTTATTGGCCCAGCTACCCTAACCATGTAAGCTGTGACCATGTAAGAGCTAATCGGCTGTGTCATCGGTGCCTAAATCATAATAGCACAATTGGCTGGACAGAGTTAATGGAAGGAGAAGGCTTGTCAAGCCCAACGGCATCAAGCAACTACACCACCCATAGCCTATACTTGAAGACATCAAGAATGGGAGAAAACAGGAAGGCATATAACTAGAGATGAGCGAACTTTTGAAAACTTCGATTCGACTGATTCGCCGAATTTTCCGTCAAAATTCGTTTCGACCCGAATTTATTCGCGACGAATCGCTATTAAAAACAGCTATTTCTGAGCCTCCTAGAGCCTCAATAGAGTTGTAAACCATTCTGCCTTGCTGTAACACGCATAGGATGCGTGCTGGGTTAGTCAAATAATACTTTAAATAATTAGGACATGCAAAACAGAGGCATCGCTAATAGAATCGCAGAGCGGCACAATTGCAGAGAGTTGAAGTGGCATCACTATGAGGGGCCCCTATAGTGCCTGAAAAACACACCCTGGAGCTGGCAGCAGCAGGAGCCCAAAATTAGCTGAATCACACCCTGGAGTTGCAAGCAGCAGCAGCCCAAACATTGCTTGAAAGAGACACTGAAGTTGGCAGCAGGAGCCCAAAAATTGGATGAATCACACCCTGGAGTTGCAAGCAGCAGCAGGATCTTAAACATTGCGTGAAAGAGAAACTGGAGTTGGCTGCAGGAGCCCAAAAATTGGATGAATTACACCTTGGAGTTGCAAGCAGCAGCAGCAGGAGCCCAGACATTGCGTGAAAGAAACATTGGAGTTGGCAGCAGGAGCCCAAAAATTGGATGAATCACACCCTGGAGTTGCAAGCAGCAGCAGCAGCTGCAGGAGCCCAAACATTGCATGAAAGAGACACTGGAGTTGGCTGCAGGAGGCCAAAAATTGGATGAATCACACCCTGGAGTTGCAAGCAGCAGCAAGAGCCCAAACATTGCTTTAAAGAGACACTGGAGTTGGCTGCAGGAGCCCAAAAACTGGATGAATCACACCCTGGAGTTGCGAGAAGCAGCAGGAGCCCAAACATTGCTTTAAAGAGACACTGGAGTTGGCTGCAGGAGCCCAAAAATTGGATGAATCACACTCTGGAGATGCAAGCAGCAGCAGCAGGAGCCCAAACATTGCTTGAAAGAGACACTGGAGTTGGCTGCAGGAGGCCAAAAATTGGATGAATCACACCCTGGAGTTGCAAGCAGCAGCAGCAGGAGCCCAAACATAGCTTGAAAGAGACACTGGAGTTGGCTGCAGGAGCCCAAAAATTGGATGAATCACACCCTGGAGTTGCAAGCAGCAGCAGGAGCCCAAATATTGCTTGAAAGAGACACTGCAATTGGCAGCAGGTGCCCAACAATTGGATGAATCACACCCTGGAGTTGCAAGCAGCAGCAGGAGGAGCCCGAACATAGCTTGAAAGAGACACTGGAGTTGGCAGCAGGAGTCCAAAAATTGGATGAATCACACCCTGGAGATGCAAGCAGCAGCAGCAAGAGCCCAAACATTGCTTGAAAGAGACACTGGAGTTGGCTGCAGGAGGCCAAAAATTGGATGAATCACACCCTGGAGTTGCAAGCAGCAGCAGGAGCCCAAACATAGCTTGAAAGAGACACTGGAGTTGGCTGCAGGAGCCCAAAAATTGGATGAATCACACCCTGGAGATGCAAGCAGCAGCAGCAGCAGTAGGTGCCCAAACATTGCTTGAAAGAGACACTGGAGTTGGCTGCAGGAGGACAAAAATTGAATGAATCACACCCTGTAGTTGCAAGCAGCAGCAGGAGCCCAAACATTGCTTGAAAGAGACACTGCAGTTGGCAGCAGGTGCCCAACAATTGGATGGATCACACTTTGGAGTTGCAAGCAGCAGCAGCAGGAGCCCAAACATAGCATGAAAGAGACACTGGAGTTGGCTGCAGGAGCCGAAAAATTGGATGAATCACACCCTGGAGATGCAAGCAGCAGCAGCAGGAGCCCAAACATTGCGTGAAAGAGACACTGGAGTTGGCTGCAGTAGCCCAAAAATTGTCTGGAAGGCACACCCTGGAGTTGGCATCAGCAGGAGCCCAAAAATTGGCTGGAAGGCACACCTTGAAGTTGGCATCAGCAGTAGGCCAAAAATTGACTGGAAGGCACACCCCGGCGTTGGCAGCAGCAATAGGCCAAGAATTGTCTGGAAGGCACACCCTGAAGTTGGCATCAGCAACAGCAGGAACCCAGAAATTGGCGGGAAGCCACACCCTGAAGTTGGTATCAGCAGGAGCCCAAAAATTGACTGGAAGGCACACCCTGGAGTTGGCAACAGCAGCAGGAGGAACCCAGAAATTGGCTGGAAGGCACACCCTGAAGTTGGCATCAGCAGGAGCCCAAAAATTGACTGGAAGGCACACCCCGGAGTTGACAGCAGCAGCAGGAGGAACCCAGAAATTGGCTGGAAGGTACACCCTGAAGTTGGCAGCAGCAGGAGCACAAACATTAGCTGGAAGGCACACCCAGAAGTTGGCATCAGCAGTAGGCTAAAAATTGGCTGGAAGTCACACCCTGAAGTTGGCATCAGCAGGAGCCCAAAAATTGACTGGAAGGGACACCCTGGAGTTGGCAGCAGCAGCAGGAGGAACCCAGAAATTGGCTGGAAGGCACACCCTGAAGTTGGCAGCAGCAGGAGCACAAACATTAGCTGGAAGGCACACCCAGAAGTTGGCAGCAGCAGGAGCACAAACATTAGCTGGAAGGCACACCCAGAAGTTGGCATCAGCAGGAGCCCAAAAATTGACTGGAAGGCACTCCCCGGAGTTGGCAGCAGGAGCAGGAGGAACCCAGAAATTGGCTGGAAGGCACACCCTGAAGTTGGCAGCAGCAGGAGCACAAACATTAGCTGTAAGGCACACCCTGAAGTTGGCGTCAGCAGTAGGCTAAAAATTGGCTGGAAGGCACACCCTGAAGTTGGCATCAGCAGGAGCCCAAAAATTGACTGGAAGGGACACCCTGGAGTTGGCAGCAGCAGCAGGAGGAACCCAGAAATTGGCTGGAAGGCACACCCTGAAGTTGGCATCAGCAGTAGGCCAAAAATTGGCGGGAAGGCACACCCTGAAGTTGGCACCAGCAGGAGCACAAATATTAGCTGGAAGGCACACCCAGAAGTTGGCATCAGCAGCAGGAACCCAGAAATTGGCTGAAAGGCACACCCTGAAGTTGGCATTAGTAGGAGCCCAAAAATTGACTGGAAGGGACACCCTGGAGTTGGCAGCAGCAGCAGCAGGAACCCAGAAATTGGCTGAAAGGCACACCCTGAGGTTGGCAGCAGCAGGAGCACAAACATTAGCTGGAAGGCACACCCAGAAGTTGGCATCAGCAGTAGGCCAAAAATTGTCTGGAAGGCACACCCTGAAGTTGGCATCAGCAGGAGCCCAAAAATTGACTGGAAGGGACACCCTGGAGTTGGCAGCAGCAGCAGGAGGAACCCAGAAATTGGCTGGAAGGCACACCCTGAAGTTGGCAGCAGCAGGAGCACAAACATTAGCTGGAAGGCACACCCAGAAGTTGGCAGCAGCAGGAGCACAAACATTAGCTGGAAGGCACATCCAGAAGTTGGCATCAGCAGCAGGAACCCAGAAATTGGCTGAAAGGCACACCCTGAAGTTGGCATCAGTAGGAGCCCAACAATTTACTGAAAGGCACACCCCGGAGTTGGCAGCAGCAGCAGGAGGAACCCAGAAATTGGCTGGAAGGCACACCCTGAAGTTGGCAACAGCAGGAGCACAAACATTAGCTGGAAGGCACACCCAGAAGTAGGCATCAGCAGTAGGCCAAAAATTGTCTGGAAGGCACACCCTGAAGTTGGCATCAGCAGGAGCCCAAAAATTGACTGGAAGGGACACCCTGGAGTTGGCAGCAGCAGCAGGAGGAACCCAGAAATTGGCTGGAAGGCACACCCTGAAGTTGGCAGCAGCAGGAGCACAAACATTAGCTGGAAGGCACACCCAGAAGTTGGCAGCAGCAGGAGCACAAACATTAGCTGGAAGGCACACCCAGAAGTTGGCATCAGCAGCAGGAACCCAGAAATTGGCTGAAAGGCACACCCTGAAGTTGGCATCAGTAGGAGCCCAAAAATTGACTGGAAGGCACACCCCGGAGTTGGCAGCAGCAGCAGGAGGAACCCAGAAATTGGCTGGAAGGCACACCCTGAAGTTGGCAGCAGCAGGAGCACAAACATTAGCTGGAAGGCACACCCAGAAGTTGGCATCAGCAGGAGCCCAAAAATTGACTGGAAGGGACACCCTAGAGTTGGCAGCAGCAGCAGGAGGAACCCAGTAATTGGCTGGAAGGTACACCCTGAAGTTGGCAGCAGCAGGAGCACAAACATTAGCTGGAAGGAACACCCAGAAGTTGGCATCAGTAGTAGGCCAAAAATTGGCTGGAAGGCACACCCTGAAGTTGGCATCAGCAGGAGCCCAAAAATTGACTGGAAGGGACACCCTGGAGTTGGCAGCAGCAGCAGAAGGAACCCAGAAATTGGCTGGAAGGCACACCCTGAAGTTGGCATCAACAGTAGGCCAAAAATTGGCGGGAAGGCACACCCTGAAGTTGGCAGCAGCAGGAGCACAAATATTAGCTGGAAGGCACACCCAGAAGTTGGCATCAGCAGCAGGAACCCAGAAATTGGCTGAAAGGCACACCCTGAAGTTAGCAGCAGCAGGAACCCAGAAATTGGTCTAAAGACATAAATATGTTTTACACCATTTAGAAAGTGTAAAACGTGGCACCATGCTGAATCTAGTCGCATGCATCAGCCATTGGTGGGTGGAAATCCTGGCTGAACCATCCCTGATTCATTTTGACAAAGGTGAGTCTCTCCACATTTTTAGTTGACAGACGAGTTCTCCTCGCCGTAACTACGGCCCCCGCCGCACTAAACACCCGCTCAGATGGCACGCTACTTGCCGGGCAAGACAGCTTTTCCAGGGCAAACTCTGCTAGTTGCGGCCACAAGCCAAGTTTGGCTGCCCAGAAGTCCAGCGGATCCTCAAGGTGTGTTGGCATGGTCATGTCAAGGTATGACATGACCTGCTGGTTGAGTTCCTGCTCCAGGTCTTCCTGCTGCTCATGAGTAACCTCACTATGCGGGTGTAGAAAGCTACTCATTAACGACTGAAGACTGAGGCTGCTGCTGATGGAGCTGCTGCTGCTGCTCCTGCCAACCCCCCCCCCCAGCAGGCATGGCAGTGGAAGGTGAGCGCAGAGGTCCCCCGAGTCAGGCCTGCGAGGGTATGGACCATGGCGCAGATAGGCATCGGCCAACTGACTACACAGAATGTCTTTGTAGTAGTTCAGTTTCTCCTCCCTCTCGGCGGGTTTAAAAAATGCCCCCATTTTGTGACGGAAGCGAGGGTCCAATAAGGTGGCCAGCCAGAAGTCATCCCGCTGACAAATGGAAACAATTCTGGCGTCACTACACAAGCACGTGAGCATGCTTCCTGCCATTTGCGCAAGTCACTCGGAGGGACTACCTGTCTCCATCTCCACTGCATACTGCCACGGTGTGTCCGGGTCCTCTGTCTCGCCTTCCTCAAAACCCTCTAGCTCCTCTGGCTGCTCCTGCTCCTCCTCTCCTGTCCGCTGACTAGATAAACCAGCCATTTCGCCAAGCCTAAACTGTGCTTCACTGGGCCCCTCCTCCTCCTCCTCTTCCTCCTCCTCCTCCAGTTCCGCTCCAACGGGGTTCATGTGGCCGTAAGATGTAGACGCCATGTCTCCAGTGCCCTGACCAGCCATGGTTTCCAACATGTGGTATAGTACATGAAGCAGTGGAATCACGTCATTCATCCCGTATTCCTGCTAACTGATGCAAGTGGCTTCCTCAAAGGGCCTGAGCAAACGGCAGGTGTCACGTATGAGCTGCCACTGGTTGACGTTGAAGTTGCACAGGGAAGTCCCCCTATCTGCTTGGAACATCAGGAAATCCGTGATGGCTTTTCTCTGTTCATATAATCGGTCCAACATGTGAAGGGTGGAATTCCAACGGGTGGAAACATCGCAAATCAGACTATGTTGGGGGATACCATTCTGACGCTGTAGCTCAAGAAGGGTGTGTTTGCCGGTGTATGAGTGGCTGAAGTGCATGCAAAGTTTCCTTGAAGTTGTTAGGATGTCTTGCATATAGGGGGAACACTTCAGAAATCGCTTGACAACCAGATTGAAGACGTGAGCCATGCAGGGGGCATGGGTCAGCCTTCCTTGGCGCAGCGCAGACAAAATGTTCTTGCCATTGTCGGTAACCATGATTCCCAGTTTAAGTTTTCTTGGAGTAAGCCATGTTTGGATTTCCTGATGAATAAATTTAAGCAGTTCCTCCCCTGTGTGACTCCGTTCGCCAAGACAAACCATGTGAAGCACTGCGTGACACCTCCGTGCCCTGCACACATGGTAGACTGGAGGGGAATCGAGACTAGAGCCTACAGTGGAGGGTGAGGAGATGGCGGAGGATGAGGAGGCCGAGTCGTACGTTGTCACGGGCCCAACGGGCAGGGAGCACGGAGGCCGAAGCGGCGTGACCTGTCCAAGTTGATGCTGCTGCTGCAAAGGGACCACAGTCACCCAGTGAGCCGTAAACGACATGTACTGTCCCTGACCGTAGTTACAGCTCCAGACGTCGGCGCTGCCATGCACTTTGCTACACACCGACAGGCTCATGGACTGGCCCACCTTCTGTTCAACAAAAGTGTGCAGCGCTGGTACTGCCTTCTTGGCAAAGAAATGGCGGCTTGGGACTCTCCACCTCGGCTCGGCACAAGCCATCAGTTCTCTGAAAGGTGCAGTCCACCACCTGAAAAGGGAGCGACTGCAGCACCAGCAACTTGGACAGCAGCACATTCAGCTTCTGCGCCGTGGGATGAGTGGGCACATACTGCGGTCTCTTGGACATGGCTTCGCTGAGGGATTGCTGGCGGGATGCATGGCTTGGATGAGGAGGAGGAGCAGGAGCAACAGAGGATGGGTATGACGCACAGCTGCCTTCGGCTGAGGTGCTGGAGCCTTGGCTGCCAGAAATTGCGAGCGGCGTGCCACTTGGTGAGGAAGTAGGCTGGACCACCCCTTGGGAGCCTCGGTTCTCCCAGGTCGCTTTATGGTGACGCATCATATGTTGACGCAGGGCCGTGGTGCCAACATTTGGACCCTGGCCATGCTTCACCTTCTGCCTACATATCTTGCATGTGGCCATGTTACCCTCCTGCGGATGCTTCAGGAAAAACTGCCACACTGCCGAGTAGCTACTTTTCCTACCTCCAGATAAGGTAGGCTGCCGCACAGCAGGTGCTCTACTCTGGCCCCGTTTGGCTCCAGCCTTTACAATTGTGCCCCCATGCTGACTGCCAACCACGCTGCTAACACCTTGCTGCCTCAGCTGCTGACTCCGGGGCAACCTGCGCCCCTCTTCTCCTGATGATGACGATGAAGCCCCTGAATCACCCGGCTCCCAAGTGCGATCGGCTTCAACATCATCATCATCATCACCGAGTTGTGGCTGTACCTCACTGATCTTCTCGGTTTCATCAACAGTGTCTGGCGCAGGAGCTGGA
Source organism: Gastrophryne carolinensis (assembly GCA_027917425.1). Classification (NCBI taxonomy): domain Eukaryota; kingdom Metazoa; phylum Chordata; class Amphibia; order Anura; family Microhylidae; genus Gastrophryne; species Gastrophryne carolinensis. The sequence continues at coordinate 444,647,854 of CM051238.1, read as the reverse complement.
AAGCTCGCAACACCCACGACACTGTCCACATCACTATTTGTCTGCCGAGCTAAAGAAGCCACCTCCATTTCATGGCTGGGCAGTAGCTGCTGACTGTCCTCTATCTGATCGTCCTCCTCACTAAACAGTGGAGCTGAACCCAAAGCATAGGATATGTCGCTGGGGGAGGGAACGGCGTAGGACAGAGGCAATGGGAGGACAGGGACTGCTCTCGGGGCATGCCAACTCAGGGTTGTGTCAGAGGAACCTACCGACCCTAGACTGGGGGTCTCAGACGTAACTTGTGATGATGTTGATGTGCGCGTTAACCAATCTACCACGGCAGATGCGTTACTGGTGGAGACACGACCGCTAGCAGATACTGGCAGATCAGGTCTCCCACCGTGACTCCTGCTGCTACTCGCCCCTAGTCTGCTGCGACCTCTGCCTGCAGAATCTTGGCCTCTGCCACTCCTCTTTGAACTTCCAGGCACTTGTCTGCCTGACATTTTTATGTATTTGCTTATTTAGTCTAACTGGTGGGGTGGTAGGTGAGATTTTGGGATACCCCAGGCAGCGGTGGGTGTAATGCCAGCAGACAGAATTCAATGCACACCTAAAGCAATTAGTAAAACTCAGGCTGACACAGGCCTGCTTAGTATAACTTGTGGGGTGGGTAGTTGAGACTTTGGGATACACCAGTCCCCAGTGTAATTTGAACCGACAGAATTCAAAGCACACCTAAAGCAATTAGTAAAACTCAGGCTGACACAGGCCTGTTTAGTATAACTGGCGTGGTGGGTAGCTGAGATTTTGGGTTACCCCAGACAGCGGTGGGTGTAATTTCAGCAGACAGAATTCAATGCACACCTAAAGCAATTAGCAAAAAACAGACTGAAACAGGCCTGCTTAGTATAACTTGCGGGGTGGGTAGTTGAGATTTTGGGATACCCCAGTCCCCAGTGTAAATTGAACAGACAGAATTCAATGCACACCTAAAGCAATTAGCAAAAAACAGGCTGAAACAGGCCTGCTTAGTATAACTTGCGGGGTGGGTAGTTGAGATTTTGGGATACCCCAGTCCCCAGTGTAATTTGAACAGACAGAATTCAATGCACACCTAAAGCAATTAGTAAAACTCAGGCTGACACAGGCCTGCTTAGTATAACTTGCGGGGTGGGTAGTTGAGATTTTGGGATACCCCAGTCCCCAGTGTAATTTGAACAGACAGAATTCAATGCACACCTAAAGCAATTAGTAAAACTCAGGCTGACACAGGCCTGTTTAGTATAACTGGCGGGGTGGGTAGCTGAGATTTTGGGATACCCCAGGCAGCGGTGGGTGTAATTTCAGCAGACAGAATTCAATGCACACCTAAAGCAATTAGTAAAACTCAGGCTGACACAGGCCTGCTTAGTATAACTGGTGGGGTGGGTAGCTGAGATTTTGGGATACCCCAGGCAGCGGTGGGTTTAATTTCAGCAGACAGAATTCAATGCACACCTAAAGCAATAAGTAAAACTCAGGCTGACCCAGGCCTGCTTAGTATAACTGGCGGGGTGGGTAGTTGAGATTTTGGGATACCCCAGTCCCCAGTGTAATTTGAACAGACAGAATTCAATGCACACCTAAAGCAATTAGTGAAACTCAGGCTGGATGAAAAGAAAAAAAAAAAACTTTCCCTGTCACTGCCTCCGATTTTTTCCTACCTTTCCCTGGCTCTCCCTGCCTCTCCCTGACTTGCTGAGTCTTTCTGCCTGTCTCCTGCCTGTCTCCTGCCTGTCTCCTGCCTGTCTCCTGCCTGTCTTCTGCCTGTCTCCTGCCTGTCTCCTGCCTGTCTCCTGCCTGTCTAACTCTCTCTCCCTAGCTGCAGCAGCCACCTTTTTCTCACGAATGCAATTTTCAAATGCGCAAAAGGAAGATGGCCACCGCTTTAAATAGCACGGTGACGTCACCGGGCTTCCTGGCTGCTGATAGGCTGCATGTGACTTACCCATGATACCTTGCCCCAGGGGACATTTCTGGACATCATGCTTCCACCATCTTAGAATGCCTGTAATTGAAATAAATGGAGTTTAAAGGAAAACTTCGTTCGATCGAATCGCGGAATTCAGATCCGTTCAGAATCGAAATTTTTAATGAAATTCGGAACGAATCCGGGTTCGTCCGGATCGATTCGCTCATCCCTTCATATAACAGATTTAAAATTAAAATGTTTTTATTAAGTTTCATTTAGTTTCTCTAGTTCAATTATATTTCAATTAAGGGCTGAATGAAGATTTGTCATTCACTCCTTTTCTGGGCATCTGATATCACTTATAGGGGTTACTTTAAGTGGGTAGGCACGGTTATGGGGTATTGGTGTTTGCGGGTTGAGTGGGTGATTCACTGTGCAGGTTTTTGTTTATTGTGCACTTTTAATTATATATATTTATATATCTTTTTGTGTTTAGTTTATCTATGGTCATTATTGCCCGTGGAGTTATTTGACCTGCTGCAAACGGCCCCTGATGTGAATTGGAAATAGAGATGAGCGAACTTTTGAAAAATTCGATTCGACTGATTCGCCGAATTTTCCGACAAAAATCGTTTCGACCCGAATAAATTCGCGACGAATCGCTATTAAAAACGGCTATTTCTGAGCCTCCTAGAGCCTCAATAGGGTTGTAAACCATTCTGCCTTGCTGTAACACGCACAGAATGCGTGCTGGGTTAGTTAAATAATACTTTGAATAAATATCACATGCAGATCAGAGGCATCGCTAATAGAATCGCAGAGCGGCACAATTGAATTCAAGAGAGTTGAAGTGGCATCACTATGAGGGGCAGGAGCCCAAACATTGCTTTAAAGAGACACTGGAGTTGGCAGCAGCAGGAGCCCAAAAATTGGATGAATCACACCCTGGAGTTGGCAGCAGCAGCAGGAGCCCAAACATTACTTTAAAGAGACCCTGGGGTTGGCTTCAGGAGCCCAAAAATTGGATGAATCACACCCTGGAGTTGGCAGCAGCAGCAGGAGCCCAAATATTACTTTAAAGAGACCCTGGGGTTGGCTTCAGGAGCCCAAAAATTGGATGAATCACACCCTGGAGTTGGCAGCAGCAGCAGGAGCCCAAATATTACTTTAAAGAGACCCTGGGGTTGGCCTCAGGAGCCCAAAAATTGGATGAATAACACCCTGGAGTTGCAAGCAGCAGCAGGAGCCCAAACATTACTTTAAACAGACCCTGGGGTTGGCTTCAGGAGCCCAAAAATTGGATGAATCACACCCTGGAGTTGGCAGAAGTTGGCAGCAGCAGCAGGAGCCCAAACATTACTTAAAAGAGACACTGGGGTTGGCTTCAGGAGGCCAAAAATTGGATGAATCACACCCTGGAGTTGGCAGAAGTTGGCAGCAGCAGCAGCAGGAGCCCAAATATTACTTAAAAGAGACACTGGGGTTGGCTTCAGGAGCCCAAAAATTGGATGAATCACACCCTGGAGTTGGCAGAAGTTGGCAGCAGCAGCAGCAGGAGCCCAAATATTACTTTAAAGAGACCCTGGGGTTGGCCTCAGGAGCCCAAAAATTGGATGAATCACACCCTGGAGTTGGCAGCAGCAGCAGTAGGAGCCCAAATATTACTTTAAAGAGACCCTGGGGTTGGCCTCAGGAGCCCAAAAATTGGATGAATCACACCCTGGAGTTGGCAGCAGCAGCAGCAGGAGCCCAAATATACACTGGAGTTGGCTTCAGGAGCCCAAAAATTGGATGAATCACACCCTGGAGTTGGCAGCAGCAGCAGTAGGAGCCCAAATATTACTTTAAAGAGACCCTGGGGTTGGCCTCAGGAGCCCAAAAATTGGATGAATCACACCCTGGAGTTGGCAGCAGCAGCAGCAGGAGCCCAAATATACACTGGAGTTGGCTTCAGGAGCCCAAAAATTGGATGAATCACACCCTGGAGTTGGCAGCAGCAGGAGCCCAAATATTACTTTAAAGAGACACTGGGGTTGGCTTCAGGAGCCCAAAAATTGGATGAATCACACCCTGGAGTTGGCAGAAGTTGGCAGCAGCAGCAGCAGGAGCCCAAATATTACTTTAAAGAGACCCTGGGGTTGGCCTCAGGAGCCCAAAAATTGGATGAATCACACCCTGGAGTTGGCAGCAGCAGCAGCAGGAGCCCAAATATACACTGGAGTTGGCTTCAGGAGCCCAAAAATTGGATGAATCACACCCTGGAGTTGGCAGCAGCAGCAGTAGGAGCCCAAATATTACTTTAAAGAGACACTGGGGTTGGCTTCAGGAGCCCAACAATTGGATGAATCACACCCTGGAGTTGGCAGCAGCAGGAGCCCAAATATACACTGGAGTTGGCTTCAGGAGCCCAAAAATTGGATGAATCACACCCTGGAGTTGGCAGAAGTTGGCAGCAGCAGCAGCAGGAGCCCAAATATTACTTTAAAGAGACCCTGGGGTTGGCCTCAGGAGCCCAAAAATTGGATGAATCACACCCTGGAGTTGGCAGCAGCAGCAGCAGGAGCCCAAATATACACTGGAGTTGGCTTCAGGAGCCCAAAAATTGGATGAATCACACCCTGGAGTTGGCAGAAGTTGGCAGCAGCAGCAGCAGGAGCCCAAACATTACTTTAAAGAGACACTGGGGTTGGCTTCAGGAGCCCAAAAATTGGATGAATCACACCCTGGAGTTGGCAGCAGCAGCAGCAGGAGCCCAAATATACACTGGAGTTGGCTTCAGGAGCCCAAAAATTGGATGAATCACACCCTGGAGTTGGCAGAAGTTGGCAGCAGCAGCAGCAGGAGCCCAAATATTACTTTAAAGAGACCCTGGGGTTGGCCTCAGGAGCCCAAAAATTGGATGAATCACACCCTGGAGTTGGCAGCAGCAGCAGGAGCCCAAATATACACTGGAGTTGGCTTCAGGAGCCCAAAAATTGGATGAATCACACCCTGGAGTTGGCAGCAGCAGCAGTAGGAGCCCAAATATTACTTTAAAGAGACACTGGGGTTGGCTTCAGGAGCCCAACAATTGGATGAATCACACCCTGGAGTTGGCAGCAGCAGCAGCAGGAGCCCAAATATACACTGGAGTTGGCTTCAGGAGCCCAAAATTGGATGAATCACACCCTGGAGTTGGCAGAAGTTGGCAGCAGCAGCAGGAGCCCAAATATTACTTTAAAGAGACCCTGGGGTTGGCCTCAGGAGCCCAAAAATTGGATGAATCACACCCTGGAGTTGGCAGCAGCAGCAGCAGGAGCCCAAATATACACTGGAGTTGGCTTCAGGAGCCCAAAAATTGGATGAATCACACCCTGGAGTTGGCAGAAGTTGGCAGCAGCAGCAGCAGGAGCCCAAATATTACTTTAAAGAGACCCTGGGGTTGGCCTCAGGAGCCCAAAAATTGGATGAATCACACCCTGGAGTTGGCAGCAGCAGCCGCAGGAGCCCAAATATACACTGGAGTTGGCTTCAGGAGCCCAAAAATTGGATGAATCACACCCTGGAGTTGGCAGCAGCAGCAGCAGGAGCCCAAATATTACTTTAAAGAGACACTGGGGTTGGCTTCAGGAGCCCAAAAATTGGATGAATCACACCCTGGAGTTGGCATAAGTTGGCAGCAGCAGCAGCAGCAGGAGCCCAAATATTACTTTAAAGAGACCCTGGGGTTGGCCTCAGGAGCCCAAAAATTGGATGAATCACACCCTGGAGTTGGCAGCAGCAGCAGCAGGAGCCCAAATATACACTGGAGTTGGCTTCAGGAGCCCAAAAATTGGATGAATCACACCCTGGAGTTGGCAGCAGCAGCAGTAGGAGCCCAAATATTACTTTAAAGAGACACTGGGGTTGGCTTCAGGAGCCCAACAATTGGATGAATCACACCCTGGAGTTGGCAGCAGCAGCAGCAGGAGCCCAAATATACACTGGAGTTGGCTTCAGGAGCCCAAAAATTGGATGAATCACACCCTGGAGTTGGCAGCAGCAGCAGCAGGAGCCCAAATATACACTGGAGTTGGCTTCAGGAGCCCAAAAATTGGATGAATCACACCCTGGAGTTGGCAGAAGTTGGCAGCAGCAGCAGCAGGAGCCCAAATATTACTTTAAAGAGACCCTGGGGTTGGCCTCAGGAGCCCAAAAATTGGATGAATCACACCCTGGAGTTGGCTGCAGCAGCAGCAGGAGCCCAAATATACACTGGAGTTGGCCTCAGGAGCCCAAAAATTGGATGAATCACACCCTGGAGTTGGCAGCAGCAGCAGTAGGAGCCCAAATATTACTTTAAAGAGACACTGGGGTTGGCTTCAGGAGCCCAACAATTGGATGAATCACACCCTGGAGTTGGCAGCAGCAGCAGCAGGAGCCCAAATATACACTGGAGTTGGCTTCAGGAGCCCAAAAATTGGATGAATCACACCCTGGAGTTGGCAGAAGTTGGCAGCAGCAGCAACAGGAGCCCAAATATTACTTTAAAGAGACCCTGGGGTTGGCCTCAGGAGCCCAAAAATTGGATGAATCACACCCTGGAGTTGGCAGCAGCAGCAGCAGGAGCCCAAATATACACTGGAGTTGGCTTCAGGAGCCCAAAAATTGGATGAATCACACCCTGGAGTTGGCAGAAGTTGGCAGCAGCAGCAGCAGGAGCCCAAACATTACTTTAAAGAGACCTTGGGGTTGGCTTCAGGAGCCCAAAAATTGGATGAATCACACCCTGGAGTTGGCAGGAGTTGACAGCAGCAGCAGCAGGAGCCCAAAAAATGGCCTAAAGACATAAATATGTTTTGCACCATTTGGAAAGTGTAAAACGTGGCACCATGCTGAATCTAGTCGCATGCATCAGGCATTGGTGGGTGGAAATCCTGGCTGATCCATCCCTGATTCATTTTGACAAAGGTGAGTCTCTCCACATTTTTAGTTGACAGACGAGTTCTCCTCGCCGTAACTATGGCCCCCGCCGCACTAAACACCCGCTCAGATGGCACGCTACTTGCCGGGCAGGACAGCTTTTCCAGGGCAAACTCTGCTAGTTGCGGCCACAAATCAAGTTTGGCTGCCCAGAAGTCCAGCGGATCCTCAAGGTGTGTTGGCATGGTCATGTCAAAGTATGACATGACCTGCTGGTTGAGGTCCTGCTCCAGGTCTTCCTGCTGCTCATGAGTAGCCTCACTATGCGGGTGTAGAAAGCTACTCATTAGCGACTGAAGACTGAGGCTGCTGCTGCTGATGGAGCTGCTGCTGCTGCTCCTGCCAACCCCCCCAGCGGCCATGGCAGTGGAAGGTGAGCGCAGAGGTCCCCTCGAGTCAGACCTGCGAGAGTATGGACCATGGCGCAGATAGGCATCGGCCAACTGCCTACGTAGAATGTCTTTGTAGTAGTTGAGTTTGTCCTCCCTCTCGGTGGGTTTAAAAAATGCCCCCATTTTGTGCCGGAAGCGAGGGTCCAATAAGGTGGACAGCCAGAAGTCATCCCGCCGACAGATGGAAACAATTCTGGGGTCACTACGCAAGCACGTGAGCATGCTTCGTGCCATTTGCGCAAGTGACTCGGATGGACTACCTGTCTCCATCTCCACTGCATACTGCCACGGTGTGCCCAGGTCCTCTGTCTCGCCTTCCTCAAAAACCTCTAGCTCCTCTGGCTGCTCCTGCTCCTCCTCTCCTGTCCGCTGACTAGATAAACCAGCCATTTCGCCAAGCCTAAACTGTGTTTCGCTGGGCAACTCCTCCTCCTCGTCTTCCTCCTCCTCCTCCAGTTCAGCTCCAACGGGGTTCATGTGGCCGTAAGATGTAAACGCCATGTCTCCAGTGCCCTGACCAGCCATGGTTTCCAACATGTGCTGTAGTACATGAAGCAGTGGAATCACGTCGTTCATCCCGTAATCCTGCCGACTGACAAATAAAGTGGCTTCCTCAAAGGGCCTGAGCAAACGACAGGTGTCACGTATGAGCTGCCACTGGTTGACATTGAAGTTACACAGGGGAGTCCCCCTATCTGCTTGGATCATCAGGAAATCCGTGATGGCTTTTCTCTGTTCATATAATCGGTCCAACATGTGAAGGGTGGAATTCCAACGGGTGGAAACATCGCAAATCAGACTATGTTGGGGGATACCATTCTGACGCTGTAGCTCAAGAAGGGTGTGTTTGGCGGTGTAGGAGTGGCTGAAGTGCATGCAAAGTTTCCTTGAAGTTGTTAGGATGTCTTGCAGATGGGGGGAACACTTCAGAAACCGCTTGACAACCAGATTGAAGACGTGAGCCATGCAGGGGGCATGGGTCAGGCTTCCTTGGTGCAGCGCAGACAAAATGTTCTTCCCATTGTCGGTAACCATGATTCCAATTTTAAGTTTTCTCGGAGTAAGCCATGTTTGGATTTCCTGATGAATACATTTAAGCAGTTCCTCCCCTGTGTGACTCAGTTCGCCAAGACAAACCATGTGAAGCACTGCGTGACACCTCCGTGCCCTGCACACATGGTAGACTGGAGGGGCACTGAGACTTGAGCCTACAGTGGAGGGTGAGGAGATGGCGGAGGATGAGGAGGCCGAGTCGCACGGTGTCACAGGTCCAATGGGCAGAGAGCGCGGAGGCCGAAGCGGCGTGACCTGTCCAAGTTGCTGCTGCAAAGGGACCACATTCACCCAGTGGGCCGTAAACGACATGTACTGCCCCTGACCGTAGTTACAGCTCCAGATGTCGGCGCTGCCATGTATTTTGCTACACACCGACAGGCTCAAGGACTGGCCCACCTTCTGTTCAACAAAAGTGTGCAGCGCTGGTACTGCCTTCTTGGCAAAGAAATGACGGCTTGGGACTCTCCACCTCGGCTCGGCACAAGCCATCAGTTCTCTGAAAGGTGCAGATTCCACCACCTGAAAAGGGAGCGACTGCAGCACCAGCAACTTGGACAGGAGCACATTCAGCTTCTGCGCCGTAGGATGAGTGGGCGCATACTGCTGTCTCTTGGACATGGCTTCGCTGATGGATTGCTGGCGGGATGCATGACTTGGAGGAGGAGGAGCAGGAGCGACAGAGGATGGGTATGATGCACAGCTGCCTTCGGCTGAGGTGCTGGAGCCTTGGCTGGCAGAAATTGGGAGCGGCGTGCCACTTGGTGAGGAAGCAGACTGGACCACCCCTTGGGAGCCTCGGTTCTCCCAGGTCGTTTTATGGTGACGCATCATATGTTGACGCAGGGCCGTGGTGCCAACATTTGGACCCTGGCCACGCTTCACCTTTTGCCTACATATCTTGCATGTGGCCATGTTACCCTCCTGCGGATGCCTCAGGAAAAACTGCCACACTGCCGAGTAGCTACTTTTCCCACCCCCTGGCCTCACTGATTCACTGCTGCTGTTGCCAACTCCAGGAACCCCTGCTCCACTACCTCCCGATAAGGTAGACTGCCGCACAGCAGGTGCTCTACCCCGGCCCTGGCCCTGGCCGGCTCCAGCCTTTGGAATTGTGCCCCCATGCTGATTGCTACCACCTTGCTGCCTCAGCTGCTGACTCCGGGGCAACCTGCGCCCCTCTTCTCCTGATGATGACGATGAAGCCCCTTCATCACCCGGCTCCCAAGTGCGATCGGCTTCATCGTCATCATCATCATCACCGAGTTGTGGCTGTACGTCACTGATGTTCGTGGATTCGTCAACAGTGTCTGGCGCAGGAGCTGGAACGCTCGCAGCACCCACGACACTGTCCACATCACTATTTGTCTGCCTAGCTAGAGAAGCCACCTCCATTTCTTGGCTGGGCAGTAGCTGCTGACTGTCCTCCTGTATCTGATCGTCCTCCTCACTAAAGAGTGGAGCTGAACCCAAAGCATAGGATACGTCGCTGGGGGAGGGAACGGCGTAGGACAGAGGCAATGGGAGGACAGGGACTGCTCTCGGGGCATGCCAACTCAGGGTTGTGTCAGAGGAACCTACCGACCCTAGACTGGGGGTCTCAGACGTAAGTTGTGATGATGTTGTTGATGAGCGCGTCAACCAATCTACCACGGCAGATGCGTTACTGGTGGAGACTCGACCGCTAGCAGATACTGGCAGATTAGGTCTCTCAGCGTGACTCCTGCTGCTACTGGCCCCCAGTCTGATGCGAGCTCTGCCTGCGGAATCTTGGCCTCTGCCACTCCTCTTTTCACTTCCAGGCACTTGTCTGCCCGACATAGTCTAACTGGCGTGGTAGTAGGTGATATTTTAAGATCCCCCGGGCAGCGGTGGGTCTATGTGAAACAGAATATAATGCACACCAAAAGTGAGCAGTAACACTCAGCCTCCAACAGGCCTGCTTAGTGTAAATAAGAGAGCTGCTTAGTGTAAATAAAGAGGGGTATGCAATGTTACAGAATGGGATGCCTCAACAGAAGTGCACCTGGCAGGCAGTAGTAAGCCTATGCCCAGCAAAAGTGTCTTTATCAGGGCTAATTTCAATTATAATAAGTGCAAATGGTTATATGGTCTTAAACAGAGGCTGCTGTAGTCACAGAATGGGATGACCCAAAAAAGATCCAGTAGTGCTATGCCCAGCAAAAGTGTCTTTATCAGGCCTAATTTCAATTATAATAAGTGCAAATGGTTATATGGTCTTAAACAGAGGCTGCTGTAGTCACAGAATGGGATGCCCTGATGGGGTCCAGAAGTACTATGCCCAGCAAAAGTGTCTTTATCAGGCTAATTTCAAATATAATAAGAGCAAATGGTTATATGGTCTTAAACAGAGGCTGCTGTAGTCACAGAATGGGATGCCCTGGCAGGGACAAGTAGTGCTATGCCGAGCAAAAGTGTCTTTATCAGGCTAATTTCAAATATAAAAAGAGCAAATGGTTATATGGTCTTAAACAGAGGCTGCTGTAGTCACAGAATGGGATGCCCTGGCAGGGTCCAGAAGTACTATGCCGAGCAAAAGTGTCTTTATCAGGCTAATTTCAAATATAATAAGAGCAAATGGTTATATGGTCTTAAACAGAGGCTGCTGTAGTCACAGAATGGGATGCCCTGGCAGGGTCCAGAAGTACTATGCCCAGCAAAAGTGTCTTTATCAGGCTAATTTCAAATATAATAAGAGCAAATGGTTATATGGTCTTAAACAGAGGCTGCTGTAGTCACAGAATGGGATGCCCTGGCAGGGTCCAGAAGTACTATGCCCAGCAAAAGTGTCTTTATCAGGCCAATTTCAAATATAATAAGAGCAAATGGTTATATGGTCTTAAACAGAGGCTGCTGTAGTCACAGAATGGGATGCCCTGGCAGGGTCCAGAAGTACTATGCCCAGCAAAAGTGTCTTTATCAGGCTAATTTCAAATATAATAAGAGCAAATGGTTATATGGTCTTAAACAGAGGCTGCTGTAGTCACAGAATGGGATGCCCTGGCAGGGTCCAGAAGTACTATGCCCAGCAAAAGTGTCTTTATCAGGCTAATTTCAAATATAATAAGAGCAAATGGTTATATGGTCTTAAACAGAGGCTGCTGTAGTCACAGAATGGGATGCCCTGGCAGGGACAAGTAGTGCTATGCCCAGCAAAAGTGTCTTTATCAGGCTAATTTCAAATATAATAAGAGCAAATGGTTATATGGTCTTAAACAGAGGCTGCTGTAGTCACAGAATGGGATGCCCTGGCAGGGACAAGTAGTGCTATGCCGAGCAAAAGTGTCTTTATCAGGCTAATTTCAAATATAATAAGAGCAAATGGTTATATGGTCTTAAACAGAGGCTGCTGTAGTCACAGAATGGGATGCCCTGGCAGGGACAAGTAGTGCTATGCCCAGCAAAAGTGTCTTTATCAGGCTAATTTCAAATATAATAAGAGCAAATGGTTATATGGTCTTAAAGAGAGGCTGCTGTAGTCACAGAATGGGATGCCCTGGCAGGGTCCAGAAGTACTATGCCCAGCAAAAGTGTCTTTATCAGGCTAATTTCAAATATAATAAGAGCAAATGGTTATATGGTCTTAAACAGAGGCTGCTGTAGTCACAGAATGGGATGCCCTGGCAGGGTCCAGAAGTACTATGCCCAGCAAAAGTGTCTTTATCAGGCTAATTTCAAATATAATAAGAGCAAATGGTTATATGGTCTTAAACAGAGGCTGCTGTAGTCACAGAATGGGATGCCCTGGCAGGGACAAGTAGTGCTATGCCGAGCAAAAGTGTCTTTATCAGGCTAATTTCAAATATAATAAGAGCAAATGGTTATATGGTCTTAAACAGAGGCTGCTGTAGTCACAGAATGGGATGCCCTGGCAGGGTCCAGAAGTACTATGCCCAGCAAAAGTGTCTTTATCAGGCTAATTTCAAATATAATAAGAGCAAATGGTTATATGGTCTTAAACAGAGGCTGCTGTAGTCACAGAATGGGATGCCCTGGCAGGGACAAGTAGTGCTATGCCCAGCAAAAGTGTCTTTATCAGGCTAATTTCAAATATAATAAGAGCAAATGGTTATATGGTCTTAAACAGAGGCTGCTGTAGTCACAGAATGGGATGCCCTGGCAGGGTCCAGAAGTACTATGCCCAGCAAAAGTGTCTTTATCAGGCTAATTTCAAATATAATAAGAGCAAATGGTTATATGGTCTTAAACAGAGGCTGCTGTAGTCACAGAATGGGATGCCCTGGCAGGGACAAGTAGTGCTATGCCGAGCAAAAGTGTCTTTATCAGGCTAATTTCAAATATAATAAGAGCAAATGGTTATATGGTCTTAAACAGAGGCTGCTGTAGTCACAGAATGGGATGCCCTGGCAGGGACAAGTAGTGCTATGCCCAGCAAAAGTGTCTTTATCAGGCTAATTTCAAATATAATCAGAGCAAATGGTTATATGGTCTTAAACAGAGGCTGCTGTAGTCACAGAATGGGATGCCCTGGCAGGGACAAGTAGTGCTATGCCGAGCAAAAGTGTCTTTATCAGGCTAATTTCAAATATAATAAGAGCAAATGGTTATATGGTCTTAAACAGAGGCTGCTGTAGTCACAGAATGGGATGCCCTTGCAGGGTCCAGAAGTACTATGCCCAGCAAAAGTGTCTTTATCAGGCTAATTTCAAATATAATAAGAGCAAATGGTTATATGGTCTTAAACAGAGGCTGCTGTAGTCACAGAATGGGATGCCCTGGCAGGGTCCAGAAGTACTATGCCCAGCAAAAGTGTCTTCATCAGGCTAATTTCAAATATAATAAGAGCAAATGGTTATATGGTCTTAAACAGAGGCTGCTGTAGTCACAGAATGGGATGCCCTGGCAGGGACAAGTAGTGCTATGCCCAGCAAAAGTGTCTTTATCAGGCTAATTTCAAATATAATAAGAGCAAATGGTAATATGGTCTTAAACAGAGGCTGCTGTAGTCACAGAATGGGATGCCCTGGCAGGGACAAGTAGTGCTATGCCGAGCAAAAGTGTCTTTATCAGGCTAATTTCAAATATAATAAGAGCAAATGGTTATATGGTCTTAAACAGAGGCTGCTGTAGTCACAGAATGGGATGCCCTGGCAGGGACAAGTAGTGCTATGCCCAGCAAAAGTGTCTTTATCAGGCTAATTTCAAATATAATAAGAGCAAATGGTTATATGGTCTTAAACAGAGGCTGCTGTAGTCACAGAATGGGATGCCCTGGCAGGGTCCAGAAGTACTATGCCCAGCAAAAGTGTCTTTATCAGGCTAATTTCAAATATAATAAGAGCAAATGGTTATATGGTCTTAAACAGAGGCTGCTGTAGTCACAGAATGGGATGCCCTGGCAGGGACAAGTAGTGCTATGCCCAGCAAAAGTGTCTTTATCAGGCTAATTTCAAATATAATAAGAGCAAATGGTTATATGGTCTTAAACAGAGGCTGCTGTAGTCACAGAATGGGATGCCCTGGCAGGGTCCAGAAGTACTATGCCCAGCAAAAGTGTCTTTATCAGGCTAATTTCAAATATAATAAGAGCAAATGGTTATATGGTCTTAAACAGAGGCTGCTGTAGTCACAGAATGGGATGCCCTGGCAGGGACAAGTAGTGCTATGCCGAGCAAAAGTGTCTTTATCAGGCTAATTTCAAATATAATAAGAGCAAATGGTTATATGGTCTTAAACAGAGGCTGCTGTAGTCACAGAATGGGATGCCCTGGCAGGGACAAGTAGTGCTATGCCCAGCAAAAGTGTCTTTATCAGGCTAATTTCAAATATAATCAGAGCAAATGGTTATATGGTCTTAAACAGAGGCTGCTGTAGTCACAGAATGGGATGCCCTGGCAGGGACAAGTAGTGCTATGCCGAGCAAAAGTGTCTTTATCAGGCTAATTTCAAATATAATAAGAGCAAATGGTTATATGGTCTTAAACAGAGGCTGCTGTAGTCACAGAATGGGATGCCCTTGCAGGGTCCAGAAGTACTATGCCCAGCAAAAGTGTCTTTATCAGGCTAATTTCAAATATAATAAGAGCAAATGGTTATATGGTCTTAAACAGAGGCTGCTGTAGTCACAGAATGGGATGCCCTGGCAGGGTCCAGAAGTACTATGCCCAGCAAAAGTGTCTTCATCAGGCTAATTTCAAATATAATAAGAGCAAATGGTTATATGGTCTTAAACAGAGGCTGCTGTAGTCACAGAATGGGATGCCCTGGCAGGGACAAGTAGTGCTATGCCCAGCAAAAGTGTCTTTATCAGGCTAATTTCAAATATAATAAGAGCAAATGGTTATATGGTCTTAAACAGAGGCTGCTGTAGTCACAGAATGGGATGCCCTGGCAGGGTCCAGAAGTACTATGCCCAGCAAAAGTGTCTTTATCAGGCTAATTTCAAATATAATAAGAGCAAATGGTTATATGGTCTTAAACAGAGGCTGCTGTAGTCACAGAATGGGATGCCCTGGCAGGGACAAGTAGTGCTATGCCGAGCAAAAGTGTCTTTATCAGGCTAATTTCAAATATAATAAGAGCAAATGGTTATATGGTCTTAAACAGAGGCTGCTGTAGTCACAGAATGGGATGCCCTGGCAGGGACAAGTAGTGCTATGCCCAGCAAAAGTGTCTTTATCAGGCTAATTTCAAATATAATAAGAGCAAATGGTTATATGGTCTTAAACAGAGGCTGCTGTAGTCACAGAATGGGATGCCCTGGCAGGGTCCAGAAGTACTATGCCCAGCAAAAGTGTCTTTATCAGGCTAATTTCAAATATAATAAGAGCAAATGGTTATATGGTCTTAAACAGAGGCTGCTGTAGTCACAGAATGGGATGCCCTGGCAGGGTCCAGAAGTACTATGCCCAGCAAAAGTGTCTTTATCAGGCTAATTTCAAATATAATAAGAGCAAATGGTTATATGGTCTTAAACAGAGGCTGCTGTAGTCACAGAATGGGATGCCCTGGCAGGGTCCAGAAGTACTATGCCGAGCAAAAGTGTCTTTATCAGGCTAATTTCAAATATAATAAGAGCAAATGGTTATATGGTCTTAAACAGAGGCTGCTGTAGTCACAGAATGGGATGCCCTGGCAGGGACAAGTAGTGCTATGCCGAGCAAAAGTGTCTTTATCAGGCTAATTTCAAATATAATAAGAGCAAATGGTTATATGGTCTTAAACAGAGGCTGCTGTAGTCACAGAATGGGATGCCCTGGCAGGGACAAGTAGTGCTATGCCCAGCAAAAGTGTCTTTATCAGGCTAATTTCAAATATAATAAGAGCAAATGGTTATATGGTCTTAAACAGAGGCTGCTGTAGTCACAGAATGGGATGCCCTGGCAGGGACAAGTAGTGCTATGCCCAGCAAAAGTGTCTTTATCAGGCTAATTTCAAATATAATAAGAGCAAATGGTTATATGGTCTTAAAGAGAGGCTGCTGTAGTCACAGAATGGGATGCCCTGGCAGGGTCCAGAAGTACTATGCCCAGCAAAAGTGTCTTTATCAGGCTAATTTCAAATATAATAAGAGCAAATGGTTATATGGTCTTAAACAGAGGCTGCTGTAGTCACAGAATGGGATGCCCTGGCAGGGACAAGTAGTGCTATGCCGAGCAAAAGTGTCTTTATCAGGCTAATTTCAAATATAATAAGAGCAAATGGTTATATGGTCTTAAACAGAGGCTGCTGTAGTCACAGATTGGGATGCCCTGGCAGGGACAAGTAGTGCTATGCCCAGCAAAAGTGTCTTTATCAGGCTAATTTCAAATATAATAAGAGCAAATGGTTATATGGTCTTAAACAGAGGCTGCTGTAGTCACAGAATGGGATGCCCTGGCAGGGTCCAGAAGTACTATGCCCAGCAAAAGTGTCTTTATCAGGCTAATTTCAAATATAATAAGAGCAAATGGTTATATGGTCTTAAACAGAGGCTGCTGTAGTCACAGAATGGGATGCCCTGGCAGGGTCCAGAAGTACTATGCTGAGCAAAAGTGTCTTTATCAGGCTAATTTCAAATATAATAAGAGCAAATGGTTATATGGTCTTAAACAGAGGCTGCTGTAGTCACAGAATGGGATGCCCTGGCAGGGTCCAGAAGTACTATGCCGAGCAAAAGTGTCTTTATCAGGCTAATTTCAAATATAATAAGAGCAAATGGTTATATGGTCTTAAACAGAGGCTGCTGTAGTCACAGAATGGGATGCCCTGGCAGGGTCCAGAAGTACTATGCCCAGCAAACGTGTCTTTATCAGGCTAATTTCAAATATAATAAGAGCAAATGGTTATATGGTCTTAAACAGAGGCTGCTGTAGTCACAGAATGGGATGCCCTGGCAGGGACAAGTAGTGCTATGCCCAGCAAAAGTGTCTTTATCAGGCTAATTTCAAATATAATAAGAGCAAATGGTTATATGGTCTTAAACAGAGGCTGCTGTAGTCACAGAATGGGATGCCCTGGCAGGGTCCAGAAGTACTATGCCGAGTAAAAGTGTCTTTATCAGGCTAATTTCAAATATAATAAGAGCAAATGGTTATATGGTCTTAAACAGAGGCTGCTGTAGT
Source organism: Gastrophryne carolinensis (assembly GCA_027917425.1). Classification (NCBI taxonomy): domain Eukaryota; kingdom Metazoa; phylum Chordata; class Amphibia; order Anura; family Microhylidae; genus Gastrophryne; species Gastrophryne carolinensis. The sequence continues at coordinate 444,630,947 of CM051238.1, read as the reverse complement.
CACAGAATGGGATGCCCTGGCAGGGTCCAGAAGTACTATGCCCAGCAAAAGTGTCTTTATCAGGCTAATTTCAAATATAATAAGAGCAAATGGTTATATGGCCTTAAACAGAGGCTGCTGTAGTCACAGAATGGGATGCCCTGGCAGGGACAAGTAGTGCTATGCCGAGCAAAAGTGTCTTTATCAGGCTAATTTCAAATATAATAAGAGCAAATGTTTATATGGTCTTAAACAGAGGCTGCTGTAGTCACAGAATGGGATGCCCTGGCAGGGACAAGTAGTGCTATGCCCAGCAAAAGTGTCTTTATCAGGCTAATTTCAAATATAATAAGAGCAAATGGTTATATGGTCTTAAACAGAGGCTGCTGTAGTCACAGAATGGGATGCCCTGGCAGGGTCCAGAAGTACTATGCCGAGTAAAAGTGTCTTTATCAGGCTAATTTGAAATATAATAAGAGCAAATGGTTTTATGGTCTTAAACAGAGGCTGCTGTAGTCACAGAATGGGATGCCCTGGCAGGGTCCAGAAGTACTATGCCCAGCAAAAGTGTCTTTATCAGGCTAATTTCAAATATAATAAGAGCAAATGGTTATATGGTCTTAAACAGAGGCTGCTGTAGTCACAGAATGGGATGCCCTGGCAGGGACAAGTAGTGCTATGCCGAGCAAAAGTGTCTTTATCAGGCTAATTTCAAATATAATAAGAGCAAATGGTTATATGGTCTTAAACAGAGGCTGCTGTAGTCACAGAATGGGATGCCCTGGCAGGGACAAGTAGTGCTATGCCCAGCAAAAGTGTCTTTATCAGGCTAATTTCAAATATAATAAGAGCAAATGGTTATATGGTCTTAAACAGAGGCTGCTGTAGTCACAGAATGGGATGCCCTGGCAGGGTCCAGAAGTACTATGCCCAGCAAAAGTGTCTTTATCAGGCTAATTTCAAATATAATAAGAGCAAATGGTTATATGGTCTTAAACAGAGGCTGCTGTAGTCACAGAATGGGATGCCCTGGCAGGGTCCAGAAGTACTATGCCCAGCAAAAGTGTCTTTATCAGGCTAATTTCAAATATAATAAGAGCAAATGGTTATATGGTCTTAAACAGAGGCTGCTGTAGTCACAGAATGGGATGCCCTGGCAGGGACAAGTAGTGCTATGCCGAGCAAAAGTGTCTTTATCAGGCTAATTTCAAATATAATAAGAGCAAATGGTTATATGGTCTTAAACAGAGGCTGCTGTAGTCACAGAATGGGATGCCCTGGCAGGGACAAGTAGTGCTATGCCCAGCAAAAGTGTCTTTATCAGGCTAATTTCAAATATAATCAGAGCAAATGGTTATATGGTCTTAAACAGAGGCTGCTGTAGTCACAGAATGGGATGCCCTGGCAGGGACAAGTAGTGCTATGCCGAGCAAAAGTGTCTTTATCAGGCTAATTTCAAATATAATAAGAGCAAATGGTTATATGGTCTTAAACAGAGGCTGCTGTAGTCACAGAATGGGATGCCCTTGCAGGGTCCAGAAGTACTATGCCCAGCAAAAGTGTCTTTATCAGGCTAATTTCAAATATAATAAGAGCAAATGGTTATATGGTCTTAAACAGAGGCTGCTGTAGTCACAGAATGGGATGCCCTGGCAGGGTCCAGAAGTACTATGCCCAGCAAAAGTGTCTTCATCAGGCTAATTTCAAATATAATAAGAGCAAATGGTTATATGGTCTTAAACAGAGGCTGCTGTAGTCACAGAATGGGATGCCCTGGCAGGGACAAGTAGTGCTATGCCCAGCAAAAGTGTCTTTATCAGGCTAATTTCAAATATAATAAGAGCAAATGGTAATATGGTCTTAAACAGAGGCTGCTGTAGTCACAGAATGGGATGCCCTGGCAGGGACAAGTAGTGCTATGCCGAGCAAAAGTGTCTTTATCAGGCTAATTTCAAATATAATAAGAGCAAATGGTTATATGGTCTTAAACAGAGGCTGCTGTAGTCACAGAATGGGATGCCCTGGCAGGGACAAGTAGTGCTATGCCCAGCAAAAGTGTCTTTATCAGGCTAATTTCAAATATAATAAGAGCAAATGGTTATATGGTCTTAAACAGAGGCTGCTGTAGTCACAGAATGGGATGCCCTGGCAGGGTCCAGAAGTACTATGCCCAGCAAAAGTGTCTTTATCAGGCTAATTTCAAATATAATAAGAGCAAATGGTTATATGGTCTTAAACAGAGGCTGCTGTAGTCACAGAATGGGATGCCCTGGCAGGGACAAGTAGTGCTATGCCCAGCAAAAGTGTCTTTATCAGGCTAATTTCAAATATAATAAGAGCAAATGGTTATATGGTCTTAAACAGAGGCTGCTGTAGTCACAGAATGGGATGCCCTGGCAGGGTCCAGAAGTACTATGCCCAGCAAAAGTGTCTTTATCAGGCTAATTTCAAATATAATAAGAGCAAATGGTTATATGGTCTTAAACAGAGGCTGCTGTAGTCACAGAATGGGATGCCCTGGCAGGGACAAGTAGTGCTATGCCGAGCAAAAGTGTCTTTATCAGGCTAATTTCAAATATAATAAGAGCAAATGGTTATATGGTCTTAAACAGAGGCTGCTGTAGTCACAGAATGGGATGCCCTGGCAGGGACAAGTAGTGCTATGCCCAGCAAAAGTGTCTTTATCAGGCTAATTTCAAATATAATCAGAGCAAATGGTTATATGGTCTTAAACAGAGGCTGCTGTAGTCACAGAATGGGATGCCCTGGCAGGGACAAGTAGTGCTATGCCGAGCAAAAGTGTCTTTATCAGGCTAATTTCAAATATAATAAGAGCAAATGGTTATATGGTCTTAAACAGAGGCTGCTGTAGTCACAGAATGGGATGCCCTTGCAGGGTCCAGAAGTACTATGCCCAGCAAAAGTGTCTTTATCAGGCTAATTTCAAATATAATAAGAGCAAATGGTTATATGGTCTTAAACAGAGGCTGCTGTAGTCACAGAATGGGATGCCCTGGCAGGGTCCAGAAGTACTATGCCCAGCAAAAGTGTCTTCATCAGGCTAATTTCAAATATAATAAGAGCAAATGGTTATATGGTCTTAAACAGAGGCTGCTGTAGTCACAGAATGGGATGCCCTGGCAGGGACAAGTAGTGCTATGCCCAGCAAAAGTGTCTTTATCAGGCTAATTTCAAATATAATAAGAGCAAATGGTTATATGGTCTTAAACAGAGGCTGCTGTAGTCACAGAATGGGATGCCCTGGCAGGGTCCAGAAGTACTATGCCCAGCAAAAGTGTCTTTATCAGGCTAATTTCAAATATAATAAGAGCAAATGGTTATATGGTCTTAAACAGAGGCTGCTGTAGTCACAGAATGGGATGCCCTGGCAGGGACAAGTAGTGCTATGCCGAGCAAAAGTGTCTTTATCAGGCTAATTTCAAATATAATAAGAGCAAATGGTTATATGGTCTTAAACAGAGGCTGCTGTAGTCACAGAATGGGATGCCCTGGCAGGGACAAGTAGTGCTATGCCCAGCAAAAGTGTCTTTATCAGGCTAATTTCAAATATAATAAGAGCAAATGGTTATATGGTCTTAAACAGAGGCTGCTGTAGTCACAGAATGGGATGCCCTGGCAGGGTCCAGAAGTACTATGCCCAGCAAAAGTGTCTTTATCAGGCTAATTTCAAATATAATAAGAGCAAATGGTTATATGGTCTTAAACAGAGGCTGCTGTAGTCACAGAATGGGATGCCCTGGCAGGGTCCAGAAGTACTATGCTGAGCAAAAGTGTCTTTATCAGGCTAATTTCAAATATAATAAGAGCAAATGGTTATATGGTCTTAAACAGAGGCTGCTGTAGTCACAGAATGGGATGCCCTGGCAGGGTCCAGAAGTACTATGCCGAGCAAAAGTGTCTTTATCAGGCTAATTTCAAATATAATAAGAGCAAATGGTTATATGGTCTTAAACAGAGGCTGCTGTAGTCACAGAATGGGATGCCCTGGCAGGGACAAGTAGTGCTATGCCGAGCAAAAGTGTCTTTATCAGGCTAATTTCAAATATAATAAGAGCAAATGGTTATATGGTCTTAAACAGAGGCTGCTGTAGTCACAGAATGGGATGCCCTGGCAGGGACAAGTAGTGCTATGCCCAGCAAAAGTGTCTTTATCAGGCTAATTTCAAATATAATAAGAGCAAATGGTTATATGGTCTTAAACAGAGGCTGCTGTAGTCACAGAATGGGATGCCCTGGCAGGGACAAGTAGTGCTATGCCCAGCAAAAGTGTCTTTATCAGGCTAATTTCAAATATAATAAGAGCAAATGGTTATATGGTCTTAAAGAGAGGCTGCTGTAGTCACAGAATGGGATGCCCTGGCAGGGTCCAGAAGTACTATGCCCAGCAAAAGTGTCTTTATCAGGCTAATTTCAAATATAATAAGAGCAAATGGTTATATGGTCTTAAACAGAGGCTGCTGTAGTCACAGAATGGGATGCCCTGGCAGGGACAAGTAGTGCTATGCCGAGCAAAAGTGTCTTTATCAGGCTAATTTCAAATATAATAAGAGCAAATGGTTATATGGTCTTAAACAGAGGCTGCTGTAGTCACAGATTGGGATGCCCTGGCAGGGACAAGTAGTGCTATGCCCAGCAAAAGTGTCTTTATCAGGCTAATTTCAAATATAATAAGAGCAAATGGTTATATGGTCTTAAACAGAGGCTGCTGTAGTCACAGAATGGGATGCCCTGGCAGGGTCCAGAAGTACTATGCCCAGCAAAAGTGTCTTTATCAGGCTAATTTCAAATATAATAAGAGCAAATGGTTATATGGTCTTAAACAGAGGCTGCTGTAGTCACAGAATGGGATGCCCTGGCAGGGTCCAGAAGTACTATGCCGAGCAAAAGTGTCTTTATCAGGCTAATTTCAAATATAATAAGAGCAAATGGTTATATGGTCTTAAACAGAGGCTGCTGTAGTCACAGAATGGGATGCCCTGGCAGGGTCCAGAAGTACTATGCCGAGCAAAAGTGTCTTTATCAGGCTAATTTCAAATATAATAAGAGCAAATGGTTATATGGTCTTAAACAGAGGCTGCTGTAGTCACAGAATGGGATGCCCTGGCAGGGTCCAGAAGTACTATGCCCAGCAAACGTGTCTTTATCAGGCTAATTTCAAATATAATAAGAGCAAATGGTTATATGGTCTTAAACAGAGGCTGCTGTAGTCACAGAATGGGATGCCCTGGCAGGGACAAGTAGTGCTATGCCCAGCAAAAGTGTCTTTATCAGGCTAATTTCAAATATAATAAGAGCAAATGGTTATATGGTCTTAAACAGAGGCTGCTGTAGTCACAGAATGGGATGCCCTGGCAGGGTCCAGAAGTACTATGCCGAGTAAAAGTGTCTTTATCAGGCTAATTTCAAATATAATAAGAGCAAATGGTTATATGGTCTTAAACAGAGGCTGCTGTAGTCACAGAATGGGATGCCCTGGCAGGGTCCAGAAGTACTATGCCCAGCAAAAGTGTCTTTATCAGGCTAATTTCAAATATAATAAGAGCAAATGGTTATATGGCCTTAAACAGAGGCTGCTGTAGTCACAGAATGGGATGCCCTGGCAGGGACAAGTAGTGCTATGCCGAGCAAAAGTGTCTTTATCAGGCTAATTTCAAATATAATAAGAGCAAATGTTTATATGGTCTTAAACAGAGGCTGCTGTAGTCACAGAATGGGATGCCCTGGCAGGGACAAGTAGTGCTATGCCCAGCAAAAGTGTCTTTATCAGGCTAATTTCAAATATAATAAGAGCAAATGGTTATATGGTCTTAAACAGAGGCTGCTGTAGTCACAGAATGGGATGCCCTGGCAGGGTCCAGAAGTACTATGCCGAGTAAAAGTGTCTTTATCAGGCTAATTTGAAATATAATAAGAGCAAATGGTTTTATGGTCTTAAACAGAGGCTGCTGTAGTCACAGAATGGGATGCCCTGGCAGGGTCCAGAAGTACTATGCCCAGCAAAAGTGTCTTTATCAGGCTAATTTCAAATATAATAAGAGCAAATGGTTATATGGTCTTAAACAGAGGCTGCTGTAGTCACAGAATGGGATGCCCTGGCAGGGTCCAGAAGTACTATGCCCAGCAAAAGTGTCTTTATCAGGCTAATTTCAAATATAATAAGAGCAAATGGTTATATGGTCTTAAACAGAGGCTGCTGTAGTCACAGAATGGGATGCCTCACAGCAGACTTAAGATCAGTTCAGTATATATGCACAGTTAGTTAGTATAAGCAGACTGAAAACGCTAACAAAGCCTGTCAGGCTGGATGAAAAAAAAAAAAAAAAACTCCCTGTGACAGGCTGACAGCCTCCGATTTTTCTACCTTTCCCTGTTTTTTCGCTGACTTTCTGTCTGTCTCCTGTCTGTCTCCTGCCTGTCTCCAGCCTGTCCCTGTCTGTCCCTGCCTGTCTAACTGTCTCTCCCTCAGCTACACAACGTTCTGTCTCTCACGAATGCAATAGAGAAATGAGGCATGAAAGCAAGATGGCCGGCCTTAAATACCGCTGTGACGTCACCGGGCTTGCTGGCTGCTGATAGGCTGCATGTGACTGTCCCAGCTTGCACTGGCGCGGGGTTGATGTCTGGACATGTCCCGTCCGCCATCTTAGAATGCCTGTAATGTAAATGAATGGATGTTAAAGGAAAACTTCGAGCGATCGAATCGCGGGGAAATTCGGATTCGATCCGAATCGAATTTTTCCTGAAATTCGGATCGAATCCGGGTTCGTCCGGATCGATTCGCTCATCCCTAATTGGAAACATAACTGGCTCATCGTGAAAAGAATCTCCTCCCCTCCTCTTGAATTTTGTTGGATTAGGATGAAGAATATTGTGGGATGGGACAGTTTAGGTTCATAACATGGACTTCTTCCTCAATATTTAAGATGAGATTCATTTATGTTAATGATGATGTGCTTTATATACTTGTGACATGATGCTCTGTGGTTGAGATGTTAGGTGGGTGGGGTGGGTGTACAGTTGCGCCTGGCTTGTATTTTTTCTTTTGCATTTTTTCTTTTTTCTTTTTTTTTCTTTTTTCTTTTTTCTGTTTTCTTCTTTTTTCTTTTTTGTTTGTTGCCATTTTCAATTTTCTCTTTTGTTGTCCCCTTTTTTCTTTGTCTTTTTTCCCATTTGTTTTCATTTTGCCCCTGCTCTTTTTCCCTCCCCCTCATTCCCCTCCCCCTTTTCCCTCTCCCCCCCCTTTTCCTTCCCTCCCCCTCCCTCCCCCTCCCCTTTCCCCCCTCCCATTTTTCCCTTCCCTTCCCTGCCGTCCCCCTCCCCTCCCCCCCTCCCCCTTTCCCCCCCTCTCCCTCCCTCTAGCCTGCCAGTGTAGAGATTGATGGGTGATGATATATTTCCCTATGAATACAGACACACCCTTTATCTCCTGATTTAGGAGTACCTTGTATAATATTATACATACTGCAATTTATTTAAAAATTCTTCTGTCTAGTAGGATTGATAAGGAAGCTCAGTAATATATTTAGAGCGGTATTATAATTATGACATGGTGATTTGGTAATTAGGAATATATTCAACAAGTTAGAGATATTAATACATGTAATTATTTTGTTTAATTATGTATATAGTATATGGTCCATTGTGTGTTGTGTCCAAAATATGGTTATTTGGAGGTGGAGATGCTCACCTTTCCCCGCTCCTGTCAGTCTCTCACACCATAGCTGCGTGCGCAGCCCGGGGAGTGCGCGTTACCATGGTGACGCATTGACTACATGGTTTGCGCCATATTTCTTGAGGGCAGCGCCCGGATCTCACGTGCGGCCAATTACATCTATCCAGCTCAGTGACGCGACGCGTCTGCTGGATTGTCTGTCATACGGCGGCCGCCCGCACGCTTCCGGCCGGAGCGTGCAGGGCGGACTGTAGTTATGCAGGACAGGTGTGAGCGCGCGGGAGCGCGGCGGGGTGAGCATTTAAATTGATGACTCCATCATTTGTTCTCTCATGTCCTGAGGAAGTGACGTGTGACGTCACGGAACGCGTCGACTGAGAGTCTGAGGGGGTGAGACACTTGTTCCGGCTACCTGCTCATAGTAAGATTGTTATATTTGTTTGTTGTTTGGTTTTGGCCACCCTGGTTGGTCCTCTTGTTTCATTTATTATTTAGAGGTTTGACTAATGCACTTTGCACTAAGCACTTTAATATTGTATATATAATCATTAGTTTCACATTGATATAAAGAATTTTGGAGTTGTCAATTAGGGTTTACACGTTCATTATAGATACAGTATGATTAGGTAGTGGACAGGTATAGCCGGTGTTATTAGTATAACACGTGACTGGGCAATATGTGACTTATGTAATTTAATTGAATTATTATATACACTGTTTGGTCTCAGCACGTAGTAACTCAAAAAATAATTGTCTCTAACTTTCCTCCCCCCCCCCTACTTCCTATAGATTAGTGTGTGTTATGTGTTTTTTAAATAATTTTAAAATGTCTAAAATACATATGGAGATGTAAATAGTGTATATTCAATAAAGATTATTACTTTGGTATAATTTTCAGTGGTGCTATTTTTGCTCTGGGTGGTGTGGTACATCTGGGGGTTGTGGGACCCCGGCCTTTGTCAGTATTGTTTTTAAACTGCAGCACAGCACACTACCATTAACAAATTTATTATAGATGGACTTTTGTACAATTTTTGCATATTTCAATTAAAAACAGAGATTCCTGAATTTTATCTGAAGTTTACAAAGATATGTTGTATTTTGTATGTATGTTCAATAAGTCAGTGATGAGCTTTCCTATGGCACTTTTCAGATCCTTATTTCTCAAGCTATAGATGATTGGATTCATCATGGGGGTGACTAAAGTATACGATAAAGACAGGAACTTAGCAATGCGCCGTAACTCTCCTCTATGTGGAATCAAATAGACACTAAAAATAGTGCCATAAAATATAGCAACAACAGTTAAGTGGGAGCTACAAGTAGAGAAAACTTTCTTTCTCCCAGTAATAGAAGAGATTTCAAAAATGGAGGCTACTATATAGATGTATGATACAATGATGATACAGAACGGGATTACACTAACAATAGCACCAATTAATTTCACTTCATATTGAACCATGGTGGTATCAGTGCAGGAGAGATCCAGGATTGGCTCTAAATCACAAAAGAAGTTATCAATTATATTTGGGCCACAAAACTGTAATTTTAATACCATAAATATGGTATCCAGTGCTGGTATAATGCCTAAAATCCAGGTTATGATCACCATTCTCCAGCAAACCTGGTGGGTCATTATTAAAGTATAATGCAAGGGCTTACATATGGCCACATATCTGTCATAGCTCATCACTGTCAGGAGAATCATCTCTACAACTTCTGAAAGTCCAAAGAAAAAAAACTGCGTGAGACAAGCAGAAAACAGTATTATGGCCACATCAGCCAATAGAGTGTAAAACATGTTAGGAAGAATATCCATCACCAGTAAAATATCCACCACAGAGAGCTGGGAGAGGAGGAAGTACATGGGGCAATGGAGGGTCTTGCTGTAGGACACTGCTGTGATGATCAGGAGGTTTCCACATATTGTCACACCAGACATCAAAAGAAAAATACTAAAGACCAAAAATGAAATAGTCTTGGGAAGCTGGAGTCCTAAGAGGTGAACGGTGGTTATGGAGGTGACATTTTCCTTATTCATGACCTGACAAGAGAGCGTTAGCATTATGACCTAACCTTAAAAGACAGATGGAGACCTTATGATGAAAACAACATAGGCACCCAAACAGGTATACAGATTCCCAGCAACTGGCCCTGTTTAGAAAAAAACATGGGTCTTTCCACATGCATAGCCATGCCCACCTGTAAGATTTGAGATTGCTGACTGGCTGATCTATTGCTGTAAATCGAAATACTTTTAGCACAACCCAAAGATATATAGCATATACTTAAATAGAGATTGATATAGGGTTCTGTAAGGGACCAGAAATCTCTGTAGATTTCTACAATTAGTAGTAAATATATAATGGGCAATCAGTACAATCAGTACAAAAGAGTATTATTTATTATAATAGAAAGATAAGGCGTTAACATACATTTTGCATTACATACATTAACATATATTTTGCAACAATCAAAATAACATTTAGGGGATATATACATCTCTTATCCCATGGATGATCTAATTATGGGGGTATTTGCTGGTGGGCATAGACATGATGAGACTTGATTTTCGAACCAGCCTCATTTTCTTTCAAACATAGATATTTTTCTTTAAAACGCAGATAGTCTTTCAGCAGCTTCACACAATTCAGCGTCCAAACATATTCATCAAACAAATTCAGATTCCTGATTCTGTGATCAGCAGCAAAGCATTTCAGGGAGACTTCCTCCAAGTCATGCAGCTGATACATACCTGAGCCATAATCCTTATGTAACACAAAATCCAGAAGTGGTGCCGTTAGCTGCACTCCACCCCCCCCCCCCCCCCACACACACCCATCCAGAAAGTTGGAGAGAGAATAGAAGGTAGGATAGAGGCCCAGCACTGGCCAGATTCCAAACCATGCATGTGCCCTGGCAGATCCTGAGGCGGGGCAGAAAGACATGGGGAACTTGGGCCCTGCCCCTCCTGCATGTGCCACAGGAAGGCCAGGGACCACCCCACTGGCCACAACCCTCCAAAAAAGGAGCCTCTTCCTAGAGCATCACAGGACCACAGATAGATCATTATGGGACAGCAAACAACTGGTAAATCGGTAAATAAATGTATTTCTTAATGTGTAAATAAACATAAATTGGTCTAGATAAAAACAATAATGGATGGGAAAAGGAATTAAAAGCAATATATATATATATATATATATATATATATATATATATATATCTCAGTATTATATAGGGCAAACATTTCTGAGAATGGAGAGATCATAATTAAAGCTAGTTGAAATTAAATGCCCATGATATTAGTATCCATTAATGTCCATATCATGTTTATACTGCTCAAACACAGCAATGGAGAAATAACTCTTAAAAGCAAAGAAATGAAGAAGGCAATTATAGAGCTATAATAAGTAAAAATCAGTTACCACATTAGTCACAAATATGATTAAATTGATAACCTGAGTGAATACTGCATTAACAAAACTCAGGTGACAAGCACTGATAAATGTAGAATCTATAATAAGTTTAATTAAAGAGGAACAAAGTCCAGAAAGGCAGGTCCTAAACTCTAAAAGACTCCAAGGCTGGCCCCTGGCCATCTTCTGGGGTGTCCAAAATTGAGAAACCTGTTCCCCCCCCCCCAGTCACCGCAAACTTATCATTGTGACCTCATCCCCAACTTCTCTGGGCTGAGGTGCACTCCTGCTCACCCATTAGGCTGAGTGCAGAAGCCCATGCCCCCCAGCATGAAAAACCACTAATGCAGCATCCTGTTTAAGATTGCCAATCACTGGTCTAAACAGAGCCATTTTGCCCAACATTTATATGCATGGCATATTTCTCTGTTTGGAGGACAAAGGAAAGGTACATTGGTACTGGGGATCTCGGGGTTTCAAACAACAGTGCAAGGAACAAAAACAGGGATTATAAAAATTCTGTCAAACCCAGGATATTAAAAATCAAGGCAAACTTATCATGAAAAAGAGCTTATCAAAGAGGAACTATGGCCAAAAATGACCATAGTTCCTTTGTACTATAAAGCAGAGAGGCAGCGCGACTTGGGGTGCCCCACTGTGCATCGCCGCATGTAAAACAAAGAAACATCCAACTGTATACTCCAGGAGCGCTCCTTCAGCGTTTTTAGTCTTGGACAACATCTAGTCCTGTCTAAATAGGATGCTACAGTATTTTATAAAAATCTTTTACCCTTGATTCAGTGTTGAATTTCAAATACAGTTTATTTGTGTATCTGTATTTAGCATACATGCATCCATACACGGAGATTGTGTGGCAGGAGCTGAGGGTACATGGAACAGAAAAAAAAATTATAGATCTACTACCATTATGTGTCATGCTTCTAATTTACATAATAGGGATTACACACAAAATAGAATTTATATTTTTCTACCTTTGAGTTGTGCCCTATTTATAGACCAAGACAGATTTCCTAATAATATGGCAGTGCCTGCTAATTTTGTGTTGTGCAGATTAAGGATTAGACATGGTGGTGTGTGTATTTATTTCTTGTTCTGCTGTTGACTTGAAGAAACTGTTGACTGGTGGTTCTCTGTAGCAGCACTCAGATGGTAATGACTTGAAGACTGAGTTCCTGGGGTGAGGTAGGTGTCTGATGATTTTCGTTCTTTGCATATTTAATCTTCACCTACAGAGTATATGTTGTCCATAGATGAAGGTTAAAAATTCAAGAGATTAAATTATCTGAGATTGTGAAGCGGTGATGCTGTCTACAGTTTTATGAATTGCTATCCTATATGCCCATCTTCTAAGGACATCAGCATGAAGATGTGTCTCCTGTATAACAGCCATCAGATGTATAACAGCCATCAGAATACATGTGCAATAAGCTCTGTATTTATAGATGTCAGGTGCATTGTTTTGTATTGTACAGGTAGAGACAATGAAACAGGGAAGAAATAATTAGGTTGTGCAAGGGGAATATTTACAGTTTAACATTTCAAACAACCTTAGAGAATGAGAACCATGAAAAAAACAATCTTTAACTTTTGTTACACTGGTAAAACTGTTTTAACTTAGTTGGATGATGTTAAGGTATATAAATCTACATGATGTTTTGATATATGATTGTATATTGTTTTTATGCAGAAAACCACTTTCCCTAAAGAGCAATAGGCCTTGTATTTGAAGAACAACAGACCCAAGATTAAACCAGATGATACGTTTAAAGAACTTTCAAAGATGACAGGCCTCTCCATAGACATTCCATCAGATCTCTCTCTTTGCTGCAGCATCTGCTTATGTATTCTAAAGCTGTTCTTCCCTCTGTCTTTCAGAATGCTCTCCTTCATTCAAACTTTGCCGTATTCTCAAATACATTTTCCACACATTGGCACAATTTTGCCACATAAACCTCCATACTTTACAGCCCAACATATAGTAATTATTTACACTTTGGCACAGTTCTCCAGGAACATTTAGATATGTTCCTAATTTCTTCAAGTACTGCAAGTTGAGAAAGTTCTCCACACTTTGGGCTTAGAATGTTTTCCACACCTTCAACATTTTTTGCAAGTAAGTTAATACAATTCTCCACACTTTGGTAAAGAGAAATAGAAAAATACAAAACGTCAAAGTCGAGTATAATTTTACACTTCAGTTCTGCAAGAAGTTGAGAAAGTTCTTCTCATTTTGGCAAAGTTCTCCAAGGTAAATGTCCCACACTTTGGTAAACAGTCCAGGGGGAATTAAGTCTGATAATTTTTTTTTACACTTTGACAAAGTCCTCCAGGCAAGTTGAGAAAGCCTATTTTCAAGTGGAGTCTGGTAAGTGAGCACTTCATGTGGTGGAGGATTCACTAGTCTGTTGATTGAAAAACACATGGAGTGTTAAGGATCTATAAGTGTTCTGCAAGTAAATAAAGGAAGTTCTCCATGCTTCAAAATGTTGTGCAATTAGTTTTCCATACCTTGTTAACCATCCAGGAGTAATAAAAAAAGTCAAGTAAACTTGGTAAATTATGAAAGTTATTGATACTTTCCTTAAATTCTGCAAGTAAAATGAGAAAGTTCCCCTGACGTTGGGAAACTTCTATAGACTTTGGAAGGTTATTTTAGAATGCTATTCACACTTTGGGAAAGGTAATCCGATTAAAGTAGACTAACAGTCAAAAATTACTTAAACCAGATCAAAACAATAGACAGTTGAGGAGCCCATATATTGACTGAAAGACACCCTGGCATTGGCAGCATCATGAGGAGACCATATATTGCCTGAAACACACATCCTGGAGTTGGCAGAAACAGGAGGAGTCCATATATTGCCTGAAAGACACACCATAGAGTTTGCAGTAGCATGAGGAGACCATATATTGCCTGAAAGACAAACCCTGGAGTTGGCAGCAGCATGCGGAGACTATATATTGCTTGAAAGACACACTAGAGTTGGCAGCGGCATGGGGAGACCATATATCAACTGAAAGACACACCCTAGAGGTGGCAGCAGCATGAGGAGCCCATATATTGCCTGAAACACATACCATGGGGTTTGCAGCAGCATGAGGAGCCAATATATTGACTGAAACACACACCCTGGAGTTTGCAGCAGCATGAGAAGCACATATATTGCCTGAAAGACACCCTGGAGTTGGCAGAAGCATTAGGAGACCATATATCACCTGGAAGACACATCCTGTCGTTGGCAGCAGCATGAGGAGCCTATATATTGACTGAAAAATGCCCTGGAGTTGGTAGCAGCATAAGAAGCCCATATATTGCCTGAAACACACCCTGGAGTTTGCAGAAGCATGAGGAGAATATATAAAAACTGTGGGCACATATATGCTATCCTAACAATATTAAGTAAAGTTTTACATAATGCATTTCCTCAATAATTACTTGTGGTCTGATGCGGCGGAATGTCTATAACTGGAGAGCAGCGCCTTAAATCTGTTTTTCACTATCCATATTTCTGAAGTGTTGGTGTGGCACCATGATCAATCTACTTTGATGAATCAGGCATTGGTGGGTGGAAATCTTGGCTGATCCATGCCCCATTCATCTTCACACGGGTCAGTCTCTCCATAGTTATACACCTGCTGCTGTTGCAAAAAAAAAGCATACTGGAGCGCATTGAACTGCCCTCATCAGTGCATACCACGTACGCACATATAAGAGTTTTACCAATATGTTCCAGTTAAAGTCTTCAGGGCCTAGTTACTGTGAAAGGCCAGCCATAGTTACACACCTGCTGACGTTGTTGACAAATCTTGTACTAAGCGTAGTGTAGCGTTTTGTCCTCCACTCATATCCGTACTACTACATACGTAAGTATGTCAGGCAGAGAATTGCCAAGATGGGCACAGAGGAGTGACAGAGGCCTAAATTAATCAAGCAGAGGTTGCAGCATAGTGGCAGCAGGTGTTGCAGCAAGGGGCCTGATCTCCCGTTATCAGCTAGCAGTCATGTCTCAACCAGCAACCCATCTGCGATCACAGATTGGTTAACATGGTCATCCACTTCATCACAGGTGATTTCTGACACCCCCAGTCAACAGTCAGTAGGTTCCTCAGACACAACCCTTAGTTGGCATGGCCCGAGAGCAGTCCCTGTCCTCCCATTTCCTCTGTCCTATGCCTTTTCCTCCCCCAGTGATGTATCTTATACTTTGGGTTCAGCTCCACTATTCAGTGAGGATGAATTGATAGAGGACAGTCAGCAGCTACTGCCCAACCAAGAAGTTGCGGAGACATCTGCCGCTTCCTTTGCTAGGTGGTCAAGTACTGATGAGGAGCGTGGCATGGGAGGCGGTGTTGTGAGTGTTCCAGCTCCTGCAGCAGACACTGTTGAGGAACCTGAGGCGGACATCAGTGATGTGCAGACACAACTCAATGATGATGAAGCCGATCCCACTTGAGAGCCGGGTGCAGAAGGGGCTTCATTATCATCAGGAGAAGAGGGTTGCAGGTTGCCCGTGAGTCAGCAGCTGAGGCAGCAAGGTGGTAGCATGGTTGGCAGTCAGCAAGGTGGCAGAATTGGAAAGTCTAGAGGCAAACATGCCCGGGGCCAGGGTAGACCACCTGCTGTGTGGCGGGCTACTTTCCCAGGAGGTAGTGGAACAGGGGTTCCTAGAGTCAACGGCAGTAGCAGTGAATTAGTGTGGAAAATCGGCTACTCGGCGATGTGGCAGTTTTTCATCAAGCATCCACAGGAGGGTTACATGCAAGACGTGTAGGCAAAAGATGAAGCATGGCCAGGGCCCCAGTGTTGGCACCACGGCCCTGGGCAACATATGCAGCGTCACCATAAAATGGCCTGGGAGAACCGAGATGCCAAAGTGATGGTCCAGCTTGCTGCATCACCCAGTGGCACACCACTCCACCACACCAGTTCAGCCAGCCAAGGCACCACTCCCTCAGCAGAAGTTTCGGTGTCATACCCATCCTCTGTCGAGTCATCGAGTCAGTCATTACACCAGCAATCCATTGGCGAAGCCATGTCCAAGAGGCAACAGTATGTGCCCACTCATCCAATGCGCAGAAGCTAAATGTGCTCCTGTCCAAGTTGCTGGTGCTGCAGTCCCTCCTTTTTCAGGTGGTGGACTCTACACCTGTCAGAGAACTGATGGCTTGTGCCGAGCCGAGGTGGAGAGTCCCAAGCCATCATTTCTTTGCAAAGAAGGCAGTACCAGCCCTGCACAATTTTGTTGAACAGAAGGTGGGCCAGTCCTTGAGCCTGTCAGTGTGTACCAAAGTGCCCGGCAGCACTGACATCTGGAGCCGTAACTATGGTCAGGGACAATACATGTCATTTATGGCCCACTGGGTGAATGTGATTGCTGCACAGCCACAACAGCAACTTGGACAGGTCACGCGACTTCTGCCTCCATGCTCCCAGGCCGTTGTGCCTGTGACAGTGTGCAACTCCGCCTCCTCATCCTTATGCCGTCTGCTCAGCCTTCACTGCACGGACAAGTCTCAGTGCCCCTGCAGCCTACCATGTGCGCAGGGCACGGCGGTGTCACACTGTTCTTCACATTATTTGGCTAAAATTCAATAATCAATAAATCACCATGGTGACATACAACAGGAAGAACATCTTGTCTGCGCTGTGACAAGGAAGCGTGAGCCATGCACCCTGTATGGCACAAGTGTTCAATCTGGTAGTCAAGCATTTCCTGAAGTCTTCCCTAATCTGCAAAACATCCTAAAAATGGGAAGGAAACTTTGCATGCACTTCAGCCACTCCTACAGACTTCTGGCTCTCCACCTTATTGGACCCTTGTTACTGGCACAAAATGGGGACCTTTTTTAAACTCACTGAGAGGGAGGACAAACTGACCTACTACAGAGACATCCTATGTTCAGTCAGTTGGCCGATGCCTATCTACACCATCATCCATCCTTTAACAGGTCTGACTCGGGGGGCCCACTATGCTCACCTTCCACTCCCATGGTTGCTGGGGAGGGGGTGGAGTGGAAGGAGCAGTACCAGCTTCATCAGCAGAAGCCTGAGTCTACAGTCCCTAATGAGTAGTTTTCTTCACCCGCATAGTGAACTCATGAGCAGCAGGTAGACCTGGAGCAGGACCTGAACCAGCAGGTGGTGGCATACCTTGACATGACCATGCCAACACACCTTGAGGATCCACTGGACTGCTGGGCAGCCAAACTTGATCTGTGGCCGCAGCTAGCTGAGTTTGCCCTGGGAAAGCTGTCCTGTTGTGCCAGTAGTGTGCCATCAGAGCGGGTTTTGTGCGGCCGGAGGCAGGTGTTTGGCCTTTCACAGTAACTAGGCTATGAAGACTTTAACAGGAACAAAATGGTGCAACTCTCAGATGTACGTATGTGGTGTGCACTAATAAGGACAGGTCAATGCTCTCCAGTAGGCTTAAAACAGTATTTTTACACAACAGCGGCAGGTGTGTCTATGTCAACTAAGTCTGGCCTTTCACACTAACTAGCCCATCAGCACTTGAACATAAAACCAAATGTAAAAACTCAGATGCCCTTAACCCTTTAGCCGCCAGCCTACCTTGAGATTTTGTCACCCTTTTTTGCCAGATTATTTTGCACTATTTTGCGCTCCCCATGTTCAACTGTGATTTTTGAAGAGATTTCCAGGGATTTCCCAGGAAAGTGATATATTGTTTTTTTTTCAGCAGTGTATTCTCAATATTTTTGGGTGAAAATTGTGCAAAAAAATTAAAAAAAACTATTTTTTTACAATTTGTAGTGTTTTTTTGTAATAAAAAATGTAAGTTTGTCAATAAAATCTTATTGCATGTGAAACCCCAATTTCTGCTGGTTACAGCGGTACCACATATGTATAGGTAGACACCCTTTCCTGCCCAGGAGACTCCCCCAAACTGAAACAACGCTATGCAATATACGCACCTTGCAGTTTTTCAAGAAAAACAACCCTTTACATTTGAAATACCCCCCACCAAACTATATATTCCCTAGAAGTATACACCTCAGGCTTTCTAGGCGTACCAGGCTTGTTGACATGGGTGCAGTTTTCTGGAAGTAATCCCTAAATGTATTCTTTGGTTGCACAGGGTTTCCCTAAAAATGAATAAAAAAGCAGAATCAAAACCACATTTTCCTAAAAAAAACTATATGCAAACCAGAAAAAAACTGAAAATCTGAAAAAGCAACATCCCCCAAACACAATGCTACTCAACATGCATAGGTTCTGTCAAGGAAACCCACCAAAGTAAAGCATGCGCATAACGGTAATTTTACTTCAAAATTTCAGCTCTGCGGACAAAGTGCGCACCTTGTGCTTTTTCTACCAAACCAACCCTTTACATTTGAAATATGCCCCATAAACCATATATTCCCTGAAAGTACACATGTTAAGCTTTCTAAGCGTATCCAGCTTGTTGTAGTGGGCTTATCTTTCTGGAAGTAATATCTCGAAGAATTCTTAGGTTGCACAGGGTTTCACAAAAAAAATTATAAAAAAGCAGAATAAAAAACACCTTTTCCTAAAATATCAATATGCAAATAAGAAAAAACAAGCTAAATCGCAAGGTCCCCCAAGCAGAACAATACCCAACATGCATAGGTACCTGTAACCTTTTGACTGCCAGTCTACTTGAAATTTTGTCACCCTCTGCTGACAGGATATTTTTCACCATTTTGCGTGATGTTTAACTGTGATTTTTGCAGGAATTTCCAAGAAAATGGCATATTTTCTTTTTGTGGCAGAGTTTAGGCTTTAACATGAAATGTCTTGTTTGTATTTTTTCTACTTTTTTAAATATTTTTAAATAAATAAGTAAAAAAAATAAATAAATAAATAAATATATTTTTTAAATTGTCTCCTTTATTTTAACAAAAACATTTATTTTATTAAAGAAAACCATATTGCATGTGAAAGCCCCATTTCTCCCGATTACAATGATACCACATGTATCGGTAGCCCCCCGTTCCTGTCCAGGTGATCCCCTAAATTGAAAAGAGCACTTTATAACATTTACAAATAAAATACAACTACTATCCACATAATAAAGGGTTAAATAAAAAAAATTGGTGTGGGGTCCCCCTTCACGGGGGGGGGGGGGGACACCATTTCTTGGGGGAATTTTAAGGTTTTTTTGGGGAGGCAGGTAATGGGGGGTCTCGGGGTTAATGGCAAGTCACCCACTAGCCACAGGTGACTTGCCAGACCCAGAGCCTTGTGAACTGGTATAAGGGGTCTCATAGATCCCTTACCAGTTCACAAAGGGTTAAAAGTAAAAAAAAAAAAAACACACACAGAGACACACTTTAAAAATAACTTTATAAAAAAAATATATTTTTTAAAATTATTTTTTTTAATACTTACCTTCCATCCATCCCTGTGTTCCACGCCGATCACTTAGGTTCTTGCTCTCCTGCTGCTGCTGGAAGCCTTTTATACCTACTGGGTTACAGGTAACATAGGGTAAATTAATAAAAACAATGACATAGGGTCCCCCCTCCCAGGGAGGAGGACCCCATTTTTTAGGGGGAATTTTTAGGGGTTAAAAACCTTAAAAATCCCCCCCAAAAAATGGCGTGAGGTCCCCCTTACCCAGTGTAACCAGCCTGTGACCAGCTATGGGTTTTGTATACCAGGGCGCAGGGGCCAGCTTTAGTGGCTCCTGGCCCTGCAGGCTACAAGCCGTCATAGCCTAGGGCCACGCCTCTTCTGCCCCCCCGGGCTTTGGGGAGGCAGGTAATTTGGGGACCAGGGGTTAATGGCAAGTCACCCGCTAGCCGCAGGTGACTTGCCAGACCCCCAAGCCTTGTGAAATGGTATAGGGGTTACATGGACCCCTTACCAGTTCACAAAGGGTTAAAAGTAAATAAACACTTTTTAAAAATATCTTTATTAAAAAAAATAAATGTTTTTTAATATTTTTTTTAATACTTATCTCCCATCCATCCCTGTGTCCCACGCTGATCACTTAGGCTTCTGCTCTCCTGCTGCTGCTGGAAGCCTTTTATACCTACTGGGTGTGGAGATTAGCTCTGGTAGGCGACCGGGTGTCAGCAGTATAGAGGCAGAGGCAAGCAGTTCAAAGTAAAGTCTGTGTTTATTTCACTCATAAATCCACAAAAGCATATGTCCAAAACAGGTTACATCACCTTTTCAGGAAACAGCAGCATAAATGATTCAATCAGGCAAACAGCTTTTAGTCCTTGAGCAAACGTCCTGTTTACAGTCCAACTAGGCCTCAGGTCCGCATGAAACAGCCTCCACAGGAGATTTCAGCCAGGCTCACAGAGTCTCACTCCCATGTGAGCTCTAGACAAAGGACCCAGCACAGCTGATTCCCCAGGCTATTTAAAGAGCCCGCAAAACCCGGACCTGGGTAGTGGGATGGAGTCCCACCCTGCTCTACTCCATCCCAGTAAAGCCGTCCCAGGTTAGCCTTTCGGCTATTCTAAATCATCAGCAGCAAACTGCCACCAGCAGCTGATGCTGGACAAACAAGCTATACGGCTTTACTGCACCAATGCCAGGTACATTGGTGCTACATACCTGCCGTCAATAACGGCCCCTTGCACCTTACCACATACCCCCCCCCTTTGTTCAACCCTGAGGGGGTGGACACATGCCAAACAATGTGTT
This sequence comes from Gastrophryne carolinensis, assembly GCA_027917425.1. Classification (NCBI taxonomy): domain Eukaryota; kingdom Metazoa; phylum Chordata; class Amphibia; order Anura; family Microhylidae; genus Gastrophryne; species Gastrophryne carolinensis. Next base: position 444,610,192 of record CM051238.1, on the reverse strand, counting down.
CTGGACAGGGCATCCGCGTTACCCAACAATCGTCCCGCTCTGTGCTCTACTGTAAACTTGAAGTTTTGTAATGACAAGAACCATCGGGTGACCCTGGCATTCCTGTCCTTAGCCTGGCACATCCACTTCAGGGGAGAGTGGTCCGTAATCAGACGGAACCTTCTCCCCAGCAAGTAGTAGCGAAGAGACTCCAGGGCCCATTTAATGGCCAAACACTCCCTCTCCACTATACTATACCGGGTCTCCGCGGGTGTCAATTTGCGACTCATGTAGACAACGGGGTGCTCCTCCCCGTTGACTTCCTGAGACAGTACAGCACCGAGACCTACCTCGGAGGCATCGGTCTGCACTATGAACTCCCTCTTAAAGTCGGGTGTCACCAACACCGGAGACCCACACAGGGCAGACTTCAAAGCGGAGAACGCTTTTTCGGCCTGTTCATTCCACTTCACCATGACAGACTTGCGTCCCTTTAACAGGTCTGTCAATGGTGCCGCTAGGGTGGCAAAATTGGGAATGAACCGCATATAATATCCCACCAACCCCAGAAATGACTTTACCTGGCGGGTGGTGTTAGGCCGGGGCCAGTTACGGATGGCTTCTAGTTTGTTCACCTGGGGCTTGACCACTCCTCGTCCAATCACATAGCCCAGGTATTTTGTTTCTTCTAGGCCTAAAGCACATTTTTTCGGGTTTGCCGTCAACCCAGCCTTCCTGAGGGAATCCACTACGGCCTGGACTTTGGGTAGGTGACTTTCCCAATCCGTGCTATGGATAATTATATCGTCCAGATATGCCGAAGCATACCGACGGTGTGGCCTGAGGACAATATCCATTAACCTTTGGAATGTAGCGGGAGCGCCGTGTAACCCAAAGGGTAACACCTTGTATTGGAACAGTCCCTCTGGTGTAATAAAGGCTGTTTTCTCCTTGGCAGCCTCAGTCAAGGGCACCTGCCAGTACCCTTTTGTGAGGTCCAAAACCGAAAAGTACCTGGCTTGGCCTAGCTTCTCAATGAGTTCATCTACCCGGGGCATAGGGTAGGCATCAAACTTGGAAACTTCATTAAGTTTGCGGAAATCGTTACAGAACCGCAACGTACCATCGGGCTTGGGAATCAAGACTATGGGGCTGGCCCACTCACTCTTTGATTCTTCAATCACGTCTAACCGGAGCATTTGCTGCACTTCCTCCGCGATAGCTTGTCGCCGGGACTCGGGTACCCGGTAAGGCCTCAACCGGACCTTGACCTGAGGTTCCGTGACAACATCATGTTGGATGACCGAAGTGCGCCCAGGGAGTTCTGAAAACACGTCCGTGTTTCTGCTAATAAACTCCCTGGCTTCCTGAGTCTGTTTAGAGGAGAGGTTGTCGCCAGTTTTCACCTCGACTACTACTTCTCTACTAACAGACCGAGGAATGGGAAGCTCCACCCCCACCATACCTGGTCGGGGACTGTCACCCCCAGGGGTCTCCCTGTCTTTCCATAGTTTCAGCAGGTTTACATGGTACACCTGCTCGGGCTTCCTCCGCCCAGGCTGATGTACCTTGTAAGTCACTTCCCCAACTTTTTCAATGACCTCATAGGGACCCTGCCACCTAGCTAGAAATTTACTGTCCACCGTGGGTACCAGAACCACAACTCTGTCACCGGGGTTAAAGTTCCGTACCCTGGCTTGCCGATTATAAACCCTGCTTTGGGCCCGCTGCGCTGCCTCCATGTGTTCTCTGACAAGCGGCAAGACGGTCGCTATCCGTTCCTGTAGCTGAGTCACGTACTCTACCACACTTTTGTGGGGTGTGGGTTGCTGTTCCCAGGCCTCCTTGGCTATATCCAACAGGCCCCGTGGATGTCGACCGTATAAGAGTTCGAAGGGCGAGAACCCCGTAGAGGCCTGGGGCACCTCTCGCACTGCGAACATCAGATAGGGCAGCAGCAAGTCCCAATTCTTCCCATCCTTGGCGACCACCCTTTTTAACATGGTCTTTAAAGTTTGATTAAACCGTTCTACTAGGCCGTCTGTTTGCGGGTGGTAAACGGATGTCCGCAACTGTTTCACCTGCAGCAGTTTACAGAGCTCTTTCATTACTTTCGACATAAACGGGGTACCTTGATCGGTCAGGACCTCTTTAGGCAGACCTACTCTGGAAAACATTTCCATAAGCTCCTTAGCAATGAGCTTGGCAGAGGTGTGACGCAGGGGCACTGCCTCAGGGTACCGCGTGGCATAGTCCAAGATCACCAGAATATGTTGGTGCCCTCTAGCGGATTTTGGCACTGGACCCACTAGATCCATGGCAATCCGCTCAAAGGGTACCTCAATAACTGGGAGAGGAACTAAGGGACCACGGTAATGAGGCTGAGGGCTGGTCATCTGACATGTTGGACAGGACTCACAATATCTCTCCACCTCCTTGTACACACTGGGCCAGTAGAATCGTTGTAAAACGCGGTCCAGTGTTTTCTGCTGGCCTAGGTGTCCACCCAGAACATGTTGGTGGGCCAAATCCAACACCAATTTGCGATATGAATTGGGTACCACCAATTGTTCCACCACCTCTTCACGTACCTTGTTTACTCGGTACAACATTTCCTGGTGAACCACAAAGCGAGGAAACTGTAACTCCGCCCCTGGCTGTTGTGGTTCACCTTCCACCTCAAGAACATTCTCCCAGGCCCGAGACAGGGTCGGGTCCTGGTGTTGAGCGGTACCAAAGTTAGTTGTGGAGACATGGAGATCTGCCAACTCTGGACCTGTTGTCAACTCTTCCACATCTCCAACCATAACATTTAGTGGGGTTGACTCCCCCTCTTCCATTTTAGGGACGGGCACCTCTTCCACGGTGCCTCCTGATTCCGGTTCCCAGGGCACCGGGGTCTCCCCTGAGTAGGGCCAGTCTATTGGGGACACACCCGCCTCGCGGGTTTCCGGAACTGCCAGCTTGGCCCACAGTGACCTGAACCCTGGAAAGTCTCTCCCAATAATCAGTTCATATGGGAGTTTAGCGGCGACAGCGACTTCATGTTTCCAGCTGCCGGAGACGGTGGTGAGAGACACTTGTGCTGTGGCATAGTCTCTCAAGTCCCCATGAATGCACAAAACCCCGGTTTTCCGCCCAGTGTACTCATCGGGCAGTACTAAGGCGGGTCTTGCCAGGGTAACCATACTCCCCGAGTCCAAAAGGGCCACAGCCAGGGTGTCTCCCACTTTCACCTGACAGAGGTGACTTTGCCCCACAAGCTCAGGGATACCGGCAGCACACAGCCTCCTGGCATACATGGAAGGGCGGTAACCAAAGTTTACATCCATGGGCTCCCCCTGGTGGGGACAATTGGCTCTGATATGTCCCGGCTCCTTACATCCCCAACACAACACTTGGGCAGGGACTTTGGGGGGTAGGTCCTGAGAGGGTTTAGGGGACACCACTCGCCTGAGCTGGGGCGGGGACCTCCGGGGTTTCCCCGAATCCCTCCTCATGGAGCCGCTTTGCAAGTTCCTGGTGGCCTCATATCGCTCCACTAGGTCCACCATCCCTAGTGCGTTGTCAGGGGACACCTGGCCAACCCAGTGCTGAAGAGGGTGCGGTAAAGCCCTCCAAAACATGTCCGCCAGCAAGCGGTCCAAAATGGCAGTGGGGCTTAACAACTCCGGCTGCAGCCATTTTTGCAGCAGGTGCAGCAGTTTATAATACTGGGGTCGGGCGGGCTCTGCCGACTGGTAGCTCCACTGATGCACCCGCTGAGCCCGAACCCACACATTCACCCCCAGTCTCGCCAGTATCTCACCCTTTAGAGTCGGGTAGTCAGCGGCTTGGTCCTCTGGGAGATCAAACAACACCTGCTGGGGTCCAGACGCCAGAAATGGAGCGATGACATCAGCCCACTGGTCATGCGGCAACTTCTCCCTTGCAGCCACCTTTTCAAACACCGCCAGGTAAGTCTCCACGTCATCTGAAGGGGTCATTTTTGTGAGCGCCGAGCGGACAGCTTTCCGGGCATCAGGAATACTTTTGGGCGCACCTGCAGCTTGCTGCGCCATCATATGTTGCAAAAACAGCTGGTTGGTCTCATGCTGCTGCCTGTTGGCCTCCACGAGCGCTTTCACGACCGCCTCCATTTTGTCTGCAGTCCCAGGTAGCAGCCTGGCAGGTTTAATATAGGACATACACAACAAAAAACTTTTTCGTCGGTTGCTCCTAGCAACGGCCTCACTGCTATGCCCGCATCCGACACCAAATGTGGAGATTAGCTCTGGTAGGCGACCGGGTGTCAGCAGTATAGAGGCAGAGGCAAGCAGTTCAAAGTAAAGTCTGTGTTTATTTCACTCATAAATCCACAAAAGCATATGTCCAAAACAGGTTACATCACCTTTTCAGGAAACAGCAGCATAAATGATTCAATCAGGCAAACAGCTTTTAGTCCTTGAGCAAACGTCCTGTTTACAGTCCAACTAGGCCTCAGGTCCGCATGAAACAGCCTCCACAGGAGATTTCAGCCAGGCTCACAGAGTCTCACTCCCATGTGAGCTCTAGACAAAGGACCCAGCACAGCTGATTCCCCAGGCTATTTAAAGAGCCCGCAAAACCCGGACCTGGGTAGTGGGATGGAGTCCCACCCTGCTCTACTCCATCCCAGTAAAGCCGTCCCAGGTTAGCCTTTCGGCTATTCTAAATCATCAGCAGCAAACTGCCACCAGCAGCTGATGCTGGACAAACAAGCTATACGGCTTTACTGCACCAATGCCAGGTACATTGGTGCTACATACCTGCCGTCAATAACGGCCCCTTGCACCTTACCACATGGGTTACAGGTAACATAGGGTTAATTAAAAAAAAAATGACATAGGGTCCCCCCTCCCAGGGAGGGGGATACCATTTTTTGGAGGGATTTTTAAGGGTTAAAACCATTAAAAATCCCAAAAAAAAATGGCGTGAGGTCCACCCTACCCAGTGTAACCAGCCTGTGACCAGCTATGGGGGCTTGTAGAACAGGGCGCAGGGGCCAGCTTTAGTGGCCCCTGGCCCCGCAGGCTACAAGCTGTCATAGCCTAGGGCCATGGCTCTTCTCCCCCCCTGGGCTTTGGGGAGGCAGGTAATTTGGGGAGCCAGGGGTTAATGGCAAGTTACCCGCTAGCCGCAGGTGACTTGCCAGACCCCCGAGCCTTGTGAACTGGTATAAGGGGTCTCATGGACCCCTTACCAGTTCACAATGGGTTAACAGTAAAAAAAAACAAACACACACAGTTTGCAAATAACTTTATTAAAAAATATATTTTTTTTTTTACTTTACTCACCTCCGATCTTCATATGCAGTGTCCCGCGGCGATCTGATTGATGCAGGTGACAGCTGGGCAGAGAAGGGGGGAGGCAGGCTATTATGTTATTACATTTTTTTGCAATTCAAGCTGATTGAGATAATTATTAAAGCTTTCTAAAAGCACTGCAAGTAAGTTTAGAAAGTTCTCCAAGTAAATTGCGAAGGTTTTCCACACTGTGCAAAGTGCTCAAGGTATACTAAGTAATGTGTCAACTTTTCGAAACATATTTTGAAGTTCTCCCCACTTTGTTAAATAGCCCAGAACATGGCAGTAAACCACATGTGCCCAGAGTTGTGGGCTGTCACATAAACTGTACCCAGGGAGTAGTTGGGGTTAGGTGCCTTGCTCAAGAACACTTTAGTTATGCTGTAGGTGGGAATCAACCCCCGTGCCACTAAGCCATGGCTGCAACATACTAAGAAACAGTTCCTTTTGAATTTGTGCAAGCACATGGGGTGTGGGGTCTAGGCTGTATTGCAAGGTCTTTGACCCTTCCACCCCATGGCTTGCACTTGAGGTTTAGGGCAACCTCAGGTAAGCCTGCTTCCAATTTATCTATTGCATTGTGTGTCCCAAATGGGGCTCTCAGAGATTAGAGTTAGGACTGCACCCCATAGAGGCACCTTGGCGCTGGTGGTGCAGCTTAAGCTACTTCTTCAGATGTGTGTGACCGAGCCCTCTGTTTTTAACGGGGAGGCCGATTCATCAATAGCGCCAGGTAGCGACAGATGAGCGACTGAAGTATGGCGCTATGAGCGCCGCTAGCGTCAGCCGCGGGCGGTAGCGATTCGCTATAGCAGGCCTCCTCAGTCGCTACCTGGCGTTGTTGGGAACAACACCTACATTGCTGAATATGATGTTGGCCCTCAGCTTTGTAGGCGCTGTCAGTCAGTTTGACCACGCTATTCAACACAGCGCCTGTGCTTTGCTTTGCTGTGGGCTGGGAATCAAGTACCTTCATAATAAAACACATTGCAACATGTTTTTTTACTTTTTGTAGTTTTTATTTTGTGTTGAAAAGGAAATTAAATTAAAACAGATATTAGAATGTAAATGCAAAATAAAACATAATTAAACACATAGCCACATGTATTTTTTTTTTTTTTATTTTTTAAAGAAAAAGGAAATACAATTAAACCACCAATGAGAAAGAAAAGGAAAATAAAAACAGAACTGAGAAAGAAAAGGAAAATAAAAACAGAACTGAGAAAGAAAAGGAAAATAAAAACAGAACTGAGAAAGAAAAGGAAAATAAAAACAGAACTGAGAAAGAAAAGGAAAATAAAAACAGAACTGAGAAAAAAAAGGAAAATAAAAACAGAACTGAGAAAGAAAAGGAAAATAAAAACAGAACTGAGAAAGAAAAGGAAAATAAAAACAGAACTGAGAAAGAAAAGGAAAATAAAAACAGAACTGAGAAAGAAAAGGAAAATAAAAACAGAACTGAGAAAGAAAAGGAAAATAAAAACAGAAATGAGAAAGAAAAGGAAAATAAAAACAGAACTGAGAAAGAAAAGGAAAATAAAAACAGAAATGAGAAAGAAAAGGAAAATAAAAACAGAACTGAGAAAGAAAAGGAAAATAAAAACAGAAATGAGAAAGAAAAGGAAAATAAAAACAGAAATGAGAAAGAAAAGGAAAATAAAAACAGAACTGAGAAAGAAAAGGAAAATAAAAACAGAAATGAGAAAGAAAAGGAAAATAAAAACAGAACTGAGAAAGAAAAGGAAAATTAAAATAGGAATTAGAATGAAAAGGAAACTTACAACAGAATTAAACACATAGCCACATGTATATATATATTGTTTTTTTTATTTTTACACTAAAAAATAAATAAAAATAAAACAGAAATGAAATTGAAAATGAAAAGTCCAACAGAAATTATAAAGCAAAGGAAAGTGCAGGAAAGTTTTTGAAACGGAAAGTATGGATCAGGGTGCATCTCGGGGTGCCTGAAAAAATAAGAAAAGTGCAGTTAGTATATATCTTTAAAGTTGTTTTGTCGTTGAAAATAAAAAAATGCATTACTTGATAACCAACATTGGCGTCTTACACCCCCCCCTTAGAGTGGTTTGGGTCATCTTACACCCCCCTTAGAGTGGTTTTGGTCATCTGACACCCCCCTTAGAGTGGTTTTGGTCATCTTACACCCCCCTTAGAGTGGTTTGGGTCATCTTACACCCCCCTTAGAGTGGTTTGGGTCATCTTACACCCCCCTTAGAGTGGTTTTGGTCATCTTACACCCCCCTTAGAGTGGTTTGGGTCATCTTACACCCCCCTTAGAGTGGTTTGGGTCATCTTACACCCCCCTTAGAGTGGTTTTGGTCATCTTACACCCCCCTTAGAGTGGTTTGGGTCATCTTACACCCCCCTTAGAGTGGTTTTGGTCATCTTACCCCCCCCCTTAGAGTGGTTTGGGTCATCTTACACCCCCCTTAGAGTGGTTTGGGTCATCTTACACCCCCCTTACAATGGTTTGGGTCATCTTACACCCCCCTTAGAGTGGTTTTGGTCATCTTACACCCCCCTTAGAGTGGTTTTGGTCATCTTACACCCCCCTTAGAGTGGTTTGGGTCATCTTACACCCCCCTTAGAGTGGTTTTGGTCATCTTACACCCCCCTTAGTGTGTTTTTTTGCTCATTTTGATGGGAGGTCAAATACATTTACCCAGTAGTGCAGTACTTGCATTAGAGTGAAGGGTAGTTAGTTTACCGCAAAAAAAGAAGTGATCATCCTTTCCCTTAGCTCATCGCCAGTCTGGGTGTCCTCACTTCTTTCTGCGGGCAGGTTGGGGATTTCTGGCACCAGTGCTGTCTCCTCGGGGGCTTGAATTCGGTGACAAATGCAAATGTTGTGGAGCACACAGCAGGCAAGGATGATCTTGGAGACCTTCTGTGGGCTGTAGAGCATCTCTCCTCCTGGCCGTGCCAAACAGAGAAAGCATGCTTTCAGCAGGCCGATGGTTCTTTCCACAATGCTTCTGGTCTTGCGATGCGCTGCATTGTAGCGTTCATGGGCAGAGGTCCGTGGGTTCCTGACTGGAGTCATGACCCACGTTCTCTGCCCATATCCCTTGTCCGCTGTAGAAAAAACACAAGGAGAGAGACAGCAATTAGTACTAGTACATGTTTTTTTTTTTTTTTTTTTTTTTTAATTTGGCTTACTAGGCCACATATTATTTGCAAAATACATTGACATGGTTAATTTATTACCCAGTAGCCAGCCAGCTGGCATTTCGTTGTTATCAAACTTCCGGCACAGGACTGTCCGCTGCAAGACGTAAGAATCGTGGCATGAGCCGGGGAACCCCGATCTCACCGCCCGCAGCCTCATGTCTGGGTCACAGACAACCATGATATTCATAGAATGGAAATGTTTACGGTTTCTGTAAGACAGCTCCTGTGCACAGGGAGGGCGGAAAGGGATATGTGTACCATCAACGCACCCTAGCACATTCAGGATCCCTCCCATCAGATAGAAAGCATGTTTTATTTTGGCAACCTCTTCCTCATCCTCAGGAAACTTGATGTAAATTGGGATTAACTCACAAATGGCCAGAACTACCTGGATTAATATGCGGCTCATAGTAGCCTGGCTTATCTCACTGAGGAGGGCGGAGGTTGCCTGGAAGGTCCCTCGTGCCAAAATATTAAGAATGGCACACAGGCGTACTATGCCTGGAATGGATTGAGTGCGTTTGGTGGATGGCTCGATTTTGTGCTTAATCTGATCATATAGGGACTGTAGTGCAGCACGATTCAGACGGAAGCGGCTCCAGATCTGCTCGTCACTTAAGTCCCATACTGAAAGGCGGATTGCAAAGGAGCGGGGTGCCCTAAGCCTCACAACACCCCGCTCTCTTTCCTCCTGCTCTTTCAGCATACACATACATCCATCCACCCAGACACCATACATCACCCTCTTATCCATCACACACACTCAAGATATATACAAAATAAACAAAAAAATAAACAAAACCACAAACACACCACACACACACAAACAATCACACTCCACACACACCCGCTACAATGCAGCTCACCACAAAACCAGAACTATAGTGGTCCAAACCACCAGCCTGCTGAAAAACAGCTTTCTAAGTTAGGCACAACCAAGAGGGGAGTTGCTGCACAGCCCACAAAAGGCCCCAAAATCAAGCCTCACTTGCTGTATGCTACACAATATTTGCATATGCCACCAAAAACAAGCTCCTAAAGAAACAGCACTGATGTCAGAAATCACCCAACAAGCCACAGAGAGTGAGGACAGAACCCAGACAGAGGCTCAAATGAGCTAAGGGAAGCAAGCGAGCACCGCACCACACCACAGCCTTTGCCACAGTGTAAGAATACCAGAAGCTTGAAAATTCCTTCCATTTATACTTCTCTTTCCAAAAGGACAGGTCCGCTTTGCCGCCTTTTGCGTTGCTCTGCTATTTCCGGGCGCCAATTAGCCGACCCAGGTGTGCGTAAAACGGAGTGCGCACGCGCACGCTAGTAGCGCTACTAGCGTACGTGAGCCGAAACTTGCGTGAATTAACGGACATGGCCGAAAAATCAGTGGTGGGCCAATGAAAGGTAAGCTGCTGTTTATTTAAATAGCCGTTAGGCTAGCCACATGTCACAAGGGGTTCAGATACATCAGTCCATTGTTGTATTTGGGTGTGTGTTGTTTGGTTAATGAGGTCTGTAATGAGTTAATTGGCTAACACACATGCTTCAGTCAGTGCAGTGGAGGTGTGGCTAGAAGGAACTGGGCTGTATGTGTGAATCAATTAAGTGGCCTGGTTTTTGATTGGCTGTTAGAGCACATAAAACCTGCCCAACCCAAACAGATTGCGATGCCATTCTGTAGTCTGCATGCGTGCTTGTTGGGTGTGTATTTGTGTGTGTGTGCAGCTACAGGATGGAGCCAAATTCAGGACATCTGCCGGCCACAGCAGGCCCAAGTAGGAGTTTGGTGGGTGCTGTGCGCAGACCTCCCTTACGGAAAAGGGCCCAGCCTGAAGGTGGGGCAGCACCCCAGGCTAAGCGCCCAGGTGCCAAGAGGGAGCCTGAATTTAATTTGGCTGAGAATAATCATCTTGTGCGCCTTACCCTTGCTAAATGGGAGCTGATATTTGGCTCCCAAAGCAAGTCCATAGGCAAACAAGAAAGAAGCAAACTGTGGGATGCCATTGGTGTGGAGCTTAGTAGCACTGCTCAACACCCACGTAGTGGCCCATCCTGCAGGAAACGCTTCTACACTTTGAGAGGGGCCCTTATGAAAAAGATGAATCACGATCTTGATGTGGACAGTGGGACCATCCAGGCTCCAAAGAGTACCTACAGGCCGTATGAGGAGATGCTGAAGGCCAAAATTCCACTGGCTTGGCTGCAGGGTGTGGATCCTGGGGATGACACCACAGGTTGGACTGAAGGTACATATTTTCTGCCTTTTTACAAAAGCTACTGTTAATGTATGTGATTAGCATTTTGTCTTTCTGACCAACTAACAGTAGGACCTGTGAAGTAGTACATTAGAGCTCCAACATTTTTTACTTTCCTGTCTGTTGCTTTCTGCATAGGCGCACATGCTGCTGTCCGGGATGTGCCTCAGGACACCCAGACTCCTGCCCTTCCAGCAACCTCAAGGCTACCCCAGTCTGCCATTGAAGGTATTTACCCCTAATTTTGGTGCTGGTTGTTTGGGGAACAAATGGGTGTGGGAGCAGCTCAAAAAATCGAGTGTTGCACTGTGGAGTATTAATAATATGGGCCTGCGGCCTAATTTCACGCCCACTGTAACACTCACAGCAACTAACTAACAAGGCCCTAACATGTGTAGATATGTTTGAAGCCAGAGATGTGTGGCCATATATCTGCATATAAATGTGGAAGCCACACTGGCCTTGATTAGTGAATATTAGTGAATGAGCTGCTCACACACACCTTAATGCATGTTGTATTTTTGCACGCACATTAACTATGGCTCAATGTTTGCTTGATTTTTGCCTAGCTCCCATGCCATTGGCCCCAGCATCTCCTCCGGATCCAAGCTACTCTTTGGATGTCGGTAAGTGCATGTGTCCACCTTGCTTTATCCACTTTAACCCAAGTGCATTTGTCTCATTCCTCTTTTTTCTTGGTAGGCCAAGTGACTGGTTCATCTTTGGACCCCACTTCCGATGTTGCAGGTCAACAGGACCCTGTTGGTGTGTATAGCAATACATAATGTATCCTTTATGCTGTTTCTGTTACACTGGTTCAATTTGGTTAGTCTAATAATCTACATGTTTGCTTTGTCAACTTGAAGATGCCTCTTGGGAGTGCTTCTTGCCTCCCCAGGGTCAGTCTAATAGTTATTGGAGTGATAGCAATGTATTTTGGAGGACATATTTTTGGCCAAACATTCCCCGTAGTAGTTTGAGGAATATTTAGAGCCATTACTTGTGTTTTTTAGTTGACCCGAATATCGGAAGTGGCTGTCCAGAAAGGGCCCCTCAAGTTCAGGCTGCCAGAGATGAGGGTAAGTTGTTTTGCCTTGCTCTAGTCTGTATTTTGGCTCTACTTTTGTTGCACTTGCTTCTGGCAACTTGTGTGTCCACATGTATTTTCAAGGTCCAAGCTCGAGTGAGGGCCCCACTCCAGACATCTGGGAGATTGCGGGTATGTGTAATTTAAGCAATGTGTCTGATGTTATTTGCCAAAATTATTGCCTCTTAGTCCTGTAACATACATGTTAACAATCTGAGTTTAACAGATACCTTTGGTCTAGTGTGTAATTTTGCACTTTGTTGAGGTATGGCCTCGATAGCCTAGCCAGTTTACATTTGAGTTTGGTCCACTGACCTACTAACCTGAATTTCCTGTTTAGCATATGCCAACTTGCCGGACATCTCGGATGTGGAATTGCCACTCTCTGGCAGCGATACCTCGAGCCTACCTGTGCCGGAGGACACGCAGGTAACATGGCTGATGGAGACGACCTATAACCACATTGGCATGTTCGTGGGTAGTGGATGAAGCAACATGTCACATTTCCTTTCTTTGTTGTTTTTGCAGGAGGCGGAACCAGAACCCCAAGCTGGGACCTCTTCCCAAGTCCCATGTGGCCAAGCTTCCGAGGCTCAGACAAGGGTAAGTTGTATAGTGACTGTTTTGGCTAATTATTTTGAGGGGCATACCTGCATTGGTTCGGTTTGACTAAAATGTTGTTTTCTATTTTGTTAGGCTCAAACCACAGCAAGAGGAGGTGTGGCACCAACCAGTGCTGATTTTTATGAGCTAGGGGTCCGGATGCTGGAGGACTACAGTCGCCAACAGCCGCGTGATGGAACTAATGAGCGCATTGCGGCGTTGGAAAATCAGGTGCTGATGTGTCAGCAACAAAATGAGGCCCAGCAGCGCCAGATCGACCAGTTGCTCCTAAACCAACAGCAGAACCAGGAACTTGGTCGCCTGGGCAATCTAATGGAGCAATCTCTCCAGCGACAGGACCAAACTTTGTTGTTGATACAACAGCTCATACAACAGCAGTCTATATTTTTTACTGCACTGTTGTCCCCCAACACCGCCCCTAGCAATGACTCCCAACCTCCCCGGCCACCCAGCCAAGAATATTAATTTTGTTTGTTTTGGTTTGTGTAAATATATTTGCTTAACCCACCTCTAAATTGTGTTTTTCATAAGACCTAGCTAATAACACAGTCAGGGATGAGTATCTTGATCTAGATATGTCAATGTATTGGTAAATTTAGGCCACACATTTGAGACCATAGCTTACTATGGTTAACACATGAAATGGCTCCAAAGGTATGGCTAAATTGACACACAAATGGGTTTTGAGACAGTTAAACTATGCTTTGCAAGGCACCACACTGTAATGATGTTCATCAAAATATTTAATTAAAACACAGGGCCAACAGGGCCAACATTGCCCAACAAAGGGCGTAAACAGGCCAGCCTTCCCCCCACCCTAACGACGCCACCGGCGCCTCTTCTTGGCCAGCAGCATCAGCTTCAGGAGCCTGATCTCCCGCCACAGTCTGCGATGCTGGTTTTCACAAGCTGTAGAGATGTAGAAACAACAATTTATTAATAAATTGAATGTGACCTCAACAGACACAGATGTAGCAATGTAATGTCAGTGTGTCCAATTAGGTGACACTCACATTAACATTGTTGACCACTGTGCGCTTATTGGTTAACATGATATGAGTACTATTGACTGGCAGGAATGTGAACAACACATCCCAAGCATACATTTACTCTTAAAGTGTACCAACACCCACCGGTGATCGGCCCTGGAATCTATCAGATTCCCGGCCCGATCACCTCCCTCCCCGCGGGACATCCGAGATCGGGATGTCCCTCGGGGTGAAACCCCCCCAACACCCCAAAATCCCTACCTCAGTTTCGTTGTGGCACGGCTGCCGGGCCCTCCCTGGCGCCCCTCTAGACGTGTGCGTGCCTGCGCCGGCCGTCTGTGAATGGCCGGCGCAGGCACGCGCGCGTAAAAAGGGGCGCGGGGGAGGCGGAGGAGGAGCCACTTTGCCGCGCCTTGTACGTTTGCTGGAGTAAAAGTGAGTTCAGGGGGTTGTCACACAGCGGTGACGATCAGGGGTGCCCCACCGTAGTGGACCAAGACCCAGGAAAGTCAAAGTCCTGGTTGTTGTTCCACTTTAACTCTGGGGAAGCAAAGAAGGTATAAGTCCCAGTGTGTCCATTTTTGTGTTTAGTCACAGCCAAACCTCAGGGCCTAAGTCCTAACGAGTACACGAGTTTGCCCTATAATGTTAGAGGTCCAGACCTAATACGGCCCATTTGGTTGTGTCTAAGGCAAAAATAGTCTCTATGTGGCCAAATGAAGAATGTGAGGCAACAATCAAGCATGCAGACAGGCATGTTGGATTATTGTACAAACACATGAAATCTAGATGTGTGTGAAATTAACACATAGGTACATTTTAAATGTCTGCAGATGTGACTAGAAGACATAGGTTTCACAAGTCTTTAGGCATATGAAGTGGGATGTACTCACCATCGCAGCTGTGGCGGGGGCCCATGCTGCTGGCCGTCCCTGGAGCTGGGGTGGGGAGGAGGTTCTCTGGCTCCATCTGCGTAGCAACATCTGTCAACAGAAAGCAAAAGACAAAAACACAATTAGTGGGCCAATGACACCTGACTATTTGACATCCATCTGGTTATTGAGTCTGAAAAATCAAAGGCTTGCATGGTTACATACAGGTTGTCCAAAATTAGCATATTTCCTGGTCCATGAGTTAATGTCAATTAGTTAGGGTTGCAACATGTATCCCTAAAGATAATGTGCAAATAACATAGACAGTGCTATGTAAAGGACTCATTAGCAGTTGATTGGCTAATGTTACTAGTGTGCCACATGTTTTAGTGGGAACAACTTAACCCAAGAAAAGAAATGAGAACAACCATCATGGTGTGGGCAGAAACATAGGGGTGGTTGCCAGTTGGCTAGCACTGTAGTGGGGTTTGTGAGGTTAAGGTACATTATCAAACCAGCTGTGACAATGGACCAGGAAACATGTGTCTGTTAAAAGTGGGCCAATACACAGGATTGCAGCAAATCTGGGTTTTGGTCCGCTTTGGCAGAGCACCACAATTTGAGTAAGACAACGTACTCCGCCGCCGCTGCCTTCCACACATCACTCCTCCAGTGTGTGCGCACGCGCAGCCCATTAGGAAACAGAGCGCAGGCGCACACACATCTAGAGTGTCACACAGGAGGCTGGGACGGTGGCTTTGGCAACCCCCAAAGAGGTAAGGAGTTTGTGGGGTTTTTTTTGGGGGGGTGCCCTGGGTGAGGGATGTGATTTTTCAGGGAACCTTCGAGAATCCAAGCACTATCAATGTTTGTGGGTCCACTTTAATGAATGTCATAACATAGGGAATGTGATGGATAACAACAAACACTTACCACGACTATGCCCGTGGAGAATGCTTCTCCAAAAGGCCATGGAGGTGCCGCCTATATGATGCCCTGCAAATTAGAGAGGAATGGCAAGGGCTAAGTACAAATTGCAAGATGAAACCTGTCACAGACTAACAATGAAAAAAAGGACACTCACCAGGGGATGAACCGCCACTTGAAGCCCAGGGAGGGCTCTGAGGAGGAGACGGGGAGCCTCGGCTCCTCACACTCTGGTCGGAAGATCCACCAGGCAAAGGGCCACCCTCCTCCCTCTCACTCCCTGCTCCTTCAGGGAGTGTGGGCGAGTCCATTTCTACCACCCCACTTGGACTCCCCACTTGAGAGTGGCCCCTTGCCTGGTGAGAGTCCTCAGACTCAGAGTGTGAGGAGCTGAGGCTTGATCCTGCCAGCCCCCCAGCAGCACACTCCTCTGGGGCGTTATCCCCTTCCTCCCCTGGGTCCTCTAAATAGGACCCGCGGGAGGGACCCTCCCCCGATGACTCCCCCGAGTCCGCCTGCCTGGTTCGGGGGAGGAATCCCTTCCCACGTTTCCCCAGGGGAGGACGCTTATCTGTGTTGAGGGGGTGAAAGAAAATAATTAATATAAAGAGCACAAATGGACACAGCTTAGCAGATGATTCTGCCAAAAGTATAAACAGAGCATAAGCTTTAACTTACCTGATGCGTAGGCATCATATAGGCGGTACACGCCTTCAGGGTCCCGGCGCTTAAAGTCCGACCACTTCTGCTGAATCGCTCTGATCGAGAGCTCGGTGTGGAAGCGCCGGGACACTGTGGCCTTCACCTCCATGGCAATTCGTTTTTTTCCTCCACGGGCATAGTCGTACTCGGCCACGCAGAAGTCCTATGAAAAATGTAAAAAAAACCACAAATCAATACATGACATCAGAACAATGGCATAAACAGTTATACAGAGACCAGATCAAAGTGGACCCACACCCAGGATTATCACTATTCTGGGTTTGTGTGCACTTTGGTGGGCCACACCAATTGTGGGTGGTCCGCTGTCTGCAACCCCCTTGGAAGGCCACAAATACACCACTGAGGACGCTCCCACGTGACTGCGCCAGCCGAGCACAGCGCTCTGCGCCGCTGTGGTATGCGCATACAAGGCCGTTTGGACGTGCATACCAGCTCAGCTGGGTCTGCACGGCAAAGTACGCATGTGGCGTTTGACTCTAACAGGGAGTGCGCCTGCACACAAAATTAAAAAATGTCTGGCGCAGGGGTACACCCTGCTAGAGGTAAGCGCAAGAGGCATCCGCAGCTCACGCATGCACAGATGGGACGGGACTGAGGTAATTTTTAGGGCCCTCCAGGGGGGGGGCATCCCCGCAGGACATCCAGAATGGGGATGCCTCACGGGGAGTGATCCAATTTGGCCAGAAAACTAAGAAATTTCAGGGCAAATCCCCCCTGTGTGTTCTGCAACTTTAAGGCTAAAAATACACAAACCAAATACTCACTTTGACCACCTGGCCATTAACGCGGCTATCCACCCGGTTGCGCCTTTTCTTGGCCTGCCCAGGAGGGGAAGGGGTGGGAGGGGTGCTAGGTGGGGGAGGTGAGGTAGGTGGGGGAGGTGGGGGAGGGGTGGTGGGGTCAGAGTCGGAGGAGGAGCTGGGGAGGCGCATCACTCGCCGTCTGGGCAGCATTGTGGAAACGCTAAGGAGGAAACAGGAACCGGAAATGACCAAAGCGACATGGGAAAAATTAAAAAAAAAAAAAAACGCTCCGCGCACCAGGAACAAGCTATTCTCAGCTATGTGCAAGCTAAGTGGCGGAAAAACTAAAATGACGCTTGAAAACAAGCTATTGGCATAAGCGCTAGACATTTTTAGCTTAAGGTGGCGTTGAAACGCAAAGGAGGATACCGGAACCGGATATGACGCAAGCAACTGTGATTCAAAATTCAAAAACAAACATGCGCGCAACAGGGACAAGCTAATATCAGCTATGTGCAAGCTAAGTGGCGGAAAAAAATTAAAATGACGCTTGAAAACAAGCTATTGGCAGAAGCGCTAGACATTTTTAGCTTAAGGTGGCGTTGAAACGCAAAGGAGGATACCGGAACCGGATATGACGCAAGCAACTGTGATTCAAAATTCAAAAACAAACATGCGCGCAACAGGGACAAGCTAATATCAGCTATGTACAAGCTAAGTGGCGGAAAAAAATTAAAATGACGCTTGAAAACAAGCTAGGGCCCAAGGCGCCACGAATTATTAGCTTGATTTAGCAGGGGGTTCTACATACTGTAATGCATAGGTCCTTATAAAGCATACCCCGTTGTGCTTAAATATACAAATCTTATTCCTTCCCAAAGTCATCACAAAATCAAACTAGACAACTACATGAAAATGTGGCACACATGAGAATGCATAATGGGTTGTTATGAGCTGGTACGACTGAATGTTAATCCTGCAATATGTGGCCAGGCACGCTCACAACTACAGTGTATTCATTAACAACGACTGGGGTCGCGGGAAGTGAATTCCTTGCAAATGGCAGAAGGGCACATGTATGAACAGCACAGCGCCGCACAACGCAGCGCAGCGAGGCACAGCGACGCTCTCGCCGCCACATAGCGAATTAAAACAGCGACTGCACAAACACTGACCAACACAGATTCATCAAGGACAGGGCTGCCGAATAGCTTGGGCGCTGACAATTTCGAAGAGCGAACGTGACCGCCCAACCTGACAGGCTACAAAATAGCTTTACAAGCCCCGTTTGTGGTGAAAACAAGCGATTTTGATGCCAATGAGTTTGGGTGGAGGAGATGCAATTCCCATGTCACTCACAACATTACATTGTCAAAAATAATAAAAACTTCAAAAACATAAAAATAACCAGCCAGATTAATAAAACATATCAATATAAACATGTGTTGAATTTTGTGCCAAAGAAAAGAACACAAAAACCACTAAAAACAATCATTGCAGCGTCTGCCATTGAAATGTATGGGAGAGCGGCAGGTAGCGCCAGGTCATACCTGTCGCTGTGAAGGAATTTGCAGCGGCGCTGTTCGGTCCAGCCGGCTTCATGATGAATGCCGCGCTAGCCGTCACTCTCGCCGGCGCTAGCCTCATTTTGCTTGATAAATGCGTCATTATGACCGCCGCCGGGCGTACTTGAGTCGGTAGTCGCCGTTAGCTGCCGCTACCTGGCGCTCGTCAGACACTACCTGGCGCTATCGCTTGATGAATAAGGGCCCAAGTTTAGAGACAGATTGTAGGTTGGTCTGCAAGCTAAAAGGGTTGAGTGCTGTGGTTCCTTTAAGATTTTTGCAACATACTAAGAGCCATATTTAAGAAGTTCTCTGTTGAGCACCATTTTGGAGTCAATCTGTCGGTTTTGACGTTGAGCATTTATTTATGTTTTGGCGCTGTTATTTTTAGGGAATGTTTAATGTCAAGTCTACGTGGATTGAGGCACTAGGTATTGGCGGGCCTGTGTCAGTGCCTGTTGGACCTTTATTTCAATAATAACAGCACATAAAAAGGAAAAGAAAAAAAGAAAAGACAAGAAGGAAATGAAGAAAAAAAAGAGAAAATAACAAAACAAGAAAAAAGGGATATTAACAAGGAAGAGTAGAATGAAGAAGGAGAAAAGCTAAATATGAACCAGTCTTCCTTTCCTATTCCTGGCTGGATTAGATGCTAAATCACCTCTATAGCCAGTTGACAAAGTGTGTGACCAAGATGGGCATGGAATATTTTATCCATGGCTCACAGACTTTTAGACATATTTTACCACAGTTACCACATAAATATGTTATATTCTTGTCTTTGCTGTATTTAATTCTAGTTCAGTGTAGTTAGGAGAATGCTAGTAAACACTTGTTTAGTTCTGTAAAGTAGTGCAGTGGCCATTTGTCTTGGTACTTGCTAGTGAGCAGAAATTTGGTGGAGCCTAATTTTTGGACAAGGCTCAATTTCTTTTTAATCAGACTAAGACATAAATGCTGCAGGGAGATAAAAAGTGTGGTGATAGCTATACATTAGGCTGTATAGCTACCACCCAAGAATGCTAGATAGGGTCCAGGTGGGAAAAGAACACTACCCAGCACTCTCCACCATGCGCCCACGGCTTCAGAGTAAATCTCCACTCACCTCATCCTGTAAATCTCAACCCACCTCATCCTCATTGTCTTTATTAGAGATGAGCGAACTTTTGAAAAATTCGATTCGGCTAATTCGCCGAATTTTCCGACAAAATTTGCTTCGGTCCGAATTTATTCGCGACGAATCGCTATTAAAAACAGCTATTTCTGAGCCTCCTAGAGCCTCAATAGAGTTGTAAACCATTCTGCCTTGCTGTAACACGCATAGGATGGGTTAGTGAAATAATACTGTAAATAATTAGGACATGCAGATCAGAGGCATCGCTAATAGAATCACAGAGCGGCACAATTGCAGAGAGTTGAAGTCCCATCACTATGAGGGGCCCCTATAGTGCCTGAAAAACACACCCTGGAGCTGGCAGCAGCAGGAGCCCAAACATTGGCTCAAAGAGACACTGGAGTTGGCAGCAGGAGCAGCAGGAGGCCAAAAATTGGCTGAATGACACCCTGGAGTTGCAAGCAGCAGCAGCAGGAGCCCAAACGTTGCTTAAAAGAGACACTGGAGTTGGCAGCAGCAGGAGGCCAAAATTGCTTAATAGACACACTGGAGTTGGCAGCAGCAGCAGCAGCAGCAGGAGCCCAAACATTGCTTGAAAGACACACTGGAGTTGGCAGCAGGAGCGGCAGGAACCCAAACATTGCTTGAAAGACACACTGGAGTTGGCAGCAGGAGCAGCAGGAGCCCAAACATTGCTTGAAAGACACACTGGAGTTGGCAGCAGGAGCAGCAGGAGGCCAAAATTGGCTGAATGACACCCTGGAGTTGCAAGCAGCAGCAGCAGCAGGAGCCCAAACATTGCTTAAAAGAGACACTGGAGTTGGCAGCAGGAGCCCACAAATTGGCCTAAAGACACACTGGAGTTGCAAGCAGCAGCAGGAGCCCAAAATTGCCAGAAAGACACACCCTGGAGTTGGCAGCAGCATTAAGAAAACATATACAGATTTTCGGCACAGATATCTTATCCGAATAATATTAATAAAAAGTAAGAGTAACGTAAAGCAATTTCTCAATAATTACTTGTGGTCTGATGCGGAGGAATGTCTGTAACTGGAGAGTAGCGCCTTTAATCTGTTTTGCGCGATCCATATTTCTTTAGTGTTGGTCTGGCCCCATGATCAATCTACTCTAATGCATCAGGCATTGGTGGGTGGAAATCTTGGCTGATCCATGCCCGATTCATTTCCACGCAGGCCAGTCTCTCAAAAAATCATTTTTCAAGCGTACTGGAGCACATTGAATTGCTCTCATCAGAGCATCACATACACACATCTAAGAGTTTCATCATTTTGTTCGTGTTAAAGTCTTCAGGGCCTAGTTACTAAAGACCATAGATAGTTACACACCTGCTGCTCTTTTCGACAAATCCTGTTTTAAGTGTAGTGTAGCGTTTTGTCCTCCCCTCATATACGCACTAAGTATGTCAGACAGAGAAGTGGCAGGATGGGCACAGAGAAGTTGCAGAGGCCTAAATTCATCAAGCAGAGGTTGCAGCAGACTAGGGGTGAGTGGCAGCAGGAGTCTCAGTGAGTCTGATTTCCCGGTATCAGCTAGCGGTCGTGTCTCGATCAGCAACCCATCTGCCATCATCGATTGGTTAACACGATCATCCACTGCATCACAAGTGACATCTGACACCCCCAGTCAACTGTCGGTTATGTCTTATGCTTAGGGTTCAGCTCCACTATTCAGTGAGGACGATCTGATAATCAGAAAAATCAGCAGCTACTGCCCAGCCAAGAAGTGGAGGAGACACTCGCCGCTTCTTCCACTAGGCGGGCAAGTAGTGATGAGGAGAGTGGCGTGGCAGGTGGTGTTGCAAGCGTTTTGGCTTCTTAAGCAGACACTGTTGAGAAACCTGAGGAGAACATCAGTGAGTTTTGAGGGCACTTTTAAAGGCTTGGAGTGATGGAGAGTGACAGATTTAGCGGCCAGCATGGTGGCAGAAGGGGAAAGTATGGAGGCAAATGTGCTCGGGGTAGACCACTTGCGCGGCAGGCTATCTTCCAGGAGGTAGTGGAAGAGGGTCCCTGGAGTTGGCGGCGGCGGTGGCGGCAGCAGCAGTGAATTAGTGTGGACTGTTGGTAGGAAAAATCAGCTACAAGGCCATGTGGCAGTTTTTCATCAAGCATCCGCAGGAGGTTAACATGGCTATATGAAAGATGTGTAGGCAGAAGGTGAAGTGTGGCCAGGGTACCAATGACCCACAGCCCTGCGTCAACATTTGCAGCGTCACCATAAAGTGGCCTGGGAGAGTTGGCTCCAAAGTGGTGGTCCAGCCTGCTGCTTTACCCAATGGCACACCGCTCTCTGTTCCAGCCAGCCAAGGCTCCACCACCTCCTGTGTGTCATACCCATCCTCTGTCGCTCCAGATGCTCCTCCTCCTCTTAATCTGAGTCAGTCATTCTGCCAGCAATCCATTGCCAAGCCATGTCCAAGAGACAACAGTATGTGCCCACTCATCCAACGTACAGAAGCTAAATGTGCTCCTGTATAAGTTGCTGGTGCTGCAGTCCCTCCCTTTTGAGTTGGTGGACCTTTCAGAGAACTGATGGCTTGTGCCGAGCCGAGGTGGAGAGTCCCATGCTGTCATTTCTTTGCGAAGAAGGCAGTACCAGCCCTTTACAATTTTGTTGAACAGAAGGTGGGCCAGTCCTTTAGCCTGTCAGTGTGTACCAAAGTGCACAGCAGTGTCTACGTCTGGAGCTGTAACTACGGTCAGGGACAATACATATCCTTTAAGGACCACTGGGTGATTGTGGTTCCTGAACAACCACAACAGCAACTTGAACAGGTCCGTCCGCTGTGGCCTCCACGCTCCTAGGCCTTTGTACCTGTGACAGTGCACTTGCACTTAGCAATGGTGTTACAGAAAAAAGTGGCAAACTGTCAATTACATATTAATAGTTAACATTTATCTTATTTGAACATATTTATGATAATAACTAGAGATGAGCGAACTTTTGAAAAATTCGATTCGACTGATTCGCCGAATTTTCCGACAAAAATCGTTTCGACCCGAATAAATTTGCGACGAATCGCTATTAAAAACGGCTATTTCTGAGCCTCCTAGAGCCTCAATAGGGTTGTAAACCATTCTGCCTTGCTGTAACACGCACAGGATGCGTGCTGGGTTAGTTAAATAATACTTTGAAGAAATATCACATGCAGATCAGAGGCATCGCTAATAGAATCGCAGAGCGGCACAATTGCAGAGAGTTGAAGTGGCATCACTATGAGGGGCAGAAGGAGCCCAAACATTGCTTTAAAGTGACACTGGAGTTGGCAGCAGCAGGAGCCCAAAAATTGGATGAATCACACCCTGGAGTTGGCAGGAGTTGACAGCAGCAGCAGCAGCAGGAGCCCAAATATTACTTTAAAGAGACCCTGGGGTTGGCCTCAGGAGCCCAAAAATTGGATGAATCACACCCTGGAGTGGGCAGCAGCAGCAGCAGGAGCCCAAATATACACTAGAGTTGGCTTCAGGAGCCCAAAAATTGGATGAATCACACCCTGGAGTTGGCAGGAGTTGACAGTAGCAGCAGCAGGAGCCCAAATATTACATTAAAGAGACCCTGGGGTTGGCCTCAGGAGCCCAAAAATTGGATGAATCACACCCTGGAGTTGGCAGCAGCAGCAGTAGGAGCACAAATATACACTGGAGTTGGCTTCAGGAGCCCAAAAATTGGATGAATAACACCCTGGAGTTGGCAGGAGTTGACAGTAGCAGCAGCAGGAGCCCAAATATACACTGGAGTTGGCTTCAGGAGCCCAAAAATTGGATGAATCACACCCTGGAGTTGGCAGCAGCAGCAGCAGGAGCCCAAATATACACTGGAGTTGGCTTCAGGAGCCCAAAAATTGGATGAATTACACCCTGGAGTTGGCAGAAGTTTGCAGCAGCAGCAGCAGGAGCCCAAATATACACTGGAGTTGGCTTCAGGAGCCCAAAAATTGGATGAATCACACCCTGGAGTTGGCAGAAGTTGGCAGCAGCAGCAGCAGCAGGAGCCCAAATATACACTGGAGTTGGCTTCAGGAGCCCAAAAATTGGATGAATCACACCCTGGAGTTGGCAGGAGTTGACAGCAGCAGCAGCAGCAGGAGCCCAAATATTACATTAAAGAGACCCTGGGGTTGGCCTCAGGAGCCCAAAAATTTGATGAATCACACCCTGGAGTTGGCAGCAGCAGCAGCAGGAGCCCAAATATACACTGGAGTTGGCTTCAGGAGCCCAAAAATTGGATGAATCACACCCTGGAGTTGGCAGAAGTTGGCAGCAGCAGGAGCCCAAATATACACTGGAGTTGGCTTCAGGAGCCCAAAAATTGGATGAATCACACCCTGGAGTTGGCAGGAGTTGACAGTAGCAGCAGCAGGAGCCCAAATATACACTGGAGTTGGCTTCAGGAGCCCAAAAATTGGATGAATCACACCCTGGAGTTGGCAGCAGCAGCAGCAGGAGCCAAAATATACACTGGAGTTTGCTTCAGGAGCCCAAAAATTGGATGAATCACACCCTGGAGTTGGCAGACGTTGGCAGCAGCAGCAGCAGCAGGAGCCCAAATATACACTGGAGTTGGCTTCAGGAGCCCAAAAATTGGATGAATCACACCCTGGAGTTGGCAGAAGTTGGCAGCAGCAGCAGCAGGAGCCCAAATATACACTGGAGTTGGCTTCAGGAGCCCAAAAATTGGATGAATCACACCCTGGAGTTGGCAGGAGTTGACAGCAGCAGCAGCAGCAGGAGCCCAAATATTACATTAAAGAGACCCTGGGGTTGGCCTCAGGAGCCCAAAAATTGGATGAATCACACCCTGGAGTTGGCAGCAGCAGCAGCAGGAGCCCAAATATACACTGGAGTTGGCTTCAGGAGCCCAAAAATTGGATGAATCACACCCTGGAGTTGGCAGAAGTTGGCAGCAGCAGGAGCCCAAATATACACTGGAGTTGGCTTCAGGAGCCCAAAAATTGGATGAATCACACCCTGGAGTTGGCAGGAGTTGACAGTAGCAGCAGCAGGAGCCCAAATATTACATTAAAGAGACCCTGGAGTTGGCTTCAGGAGCCCAAAAATTGGATGAATCACACCCTGGAGTTGGCAGGAGTTGACAGTAGCAGCAGCAGGAGCCCAAATATTACATTAAAGAGACCCTGGGGTTGGCCTCAGGAGCCCAAAAATTGGATGAATCACACCCTGGAGTTGGCAGCAGCAGCAGCAGGAGCCCAAATATACACTGGAGTTGGCTTCAGGAGCCCAAAAATTGGATGAATCACACCCTGGAGTTGGCAGGAGTTGACAGTAGCAGCAGCAGGAGCCCAAATATACACTGGAGTTGGCTTCAGGAGCCCAAAAATTGGATGAATCACACCCTGGAGTTGGCAGCAGCAGCAGCAGGAGCCCAAATATACACTGGAGTTTGCTTCAGGAGCCCAAAAATTGGATGAATCACACCCTGGAGTTGGCAGAAGTTGGCAGCAGCAGCAGCAGCAGGAGCCCAAATATACACTGGAGTTGGCTTCAGGAGCCCAAAAATTGGATGAATCACACCCTGGAGTTGGCAGAAGTTGGCAGCAGCAGCAGCAGGAGCCCAAATATACACTGGAGTTGGCTTCAGGAGCCCAAAAATTGGATGAATCACACCCTGGAGTTGGCAGGAGTTGACAGCAGCAGCAGCAGCAGGAGCCCAAATATTACTTTAAAGAGACCCTGGGGTTGGCCTCAGGAGCCCAAAAATTGGATGAATCACACCCTGGAGTTGGCAGCAGCAGCAGCAGGAGCCCAAATATACACTGGAGTTGGCTTCAGGAGCCCAAAAATTGGATGAATCACACCCTGGAGTTGGCAGAAGTTGGCAGCAGCAGGAGCCCAAATATACACTGGAGTTGGCTTCAGGAGCCCAAAAATTGGATGAATCACACCCTGGAGTTGGCAGGAGTTGACAGTAGCAGCAGCAGGAGCCCAAATATTACATTAAAGAGACCCTGGAGTTGGCTTCAGGAGCCCAAAAATTGGATGAATCACACCCTGGAGTTGGCAGGAGTTGACAGTAGCAGCAGCAGGAGCCCAAATATTACATTAAAGAGACCCTGGGGTTGGCCTCAGGAGCCCAAAAATTGGATGAATCACACCCTGGAGTTGGCAGCAGCAGCAGCAGGAGCCCAAATATACACTGGAGTTGGCTTCAGGAGCCCAAAAATTGGATGAATCACACCCTGGAGTTGGCAGAAGTTGGC
Organism: Gastrophryne carolinensis; assembly: GCA_027917425.1. Lineage (NCBI taxonomy): Eukaryota > Metazoa > Chordata > Amphibia > Anura > Microhylidae > Gastrophryne > Gastrophryne carolinensis. The sequence continues at coordinate 444,584,563 of CM051238.1, read as the reverse complement.
AGCAGCAGCAGCAGGAGCCCAAATATACACTGGAGTTGGCTTCAGGAGCCCAAAAATTGGATGAATCACACCCTGGAGTTGGCAGGAGTTGACAGCAGCAGCAGCAGCAGGAGCCCAAATATTACATTAAAGAGACCCTGGGGTTGGCCTCAGGAGCCCAAAAATTGGATGAATCACACCCTGGAGTTGGCAGCAGCAGCAGCAGCAGGAGCCCAAATATACACTGGAGTTGGCTTCAGGAGCCCAAAAATTGGATGAATCACACCCTGGAGTTGGCAGGAGTTGACAGTAGCAGCAGCAGGAGCCCAAATATTACATTAAAGAGACCCTGGGGTTGGCCTCAGGAGCCCAAAAATTGGATGAATCACACCCTGGAGTTGGCAGCAGCAGCAGCAGGAGCCCAAATATACACTGGAGTTGGCTTCAGGAGCCCAAAAATTGGATGAATCACACCCTGGAGTTGGCAGAAGTTGGCAGCAGCAGCAGCAGGAGCCCAAATATACACTGGAGTTGGCTTCAGGAGCCCAAAAATTGGATGAATCACACCCTGGAGTTGGCAGGAGTTGACAGCAGCAGCAGCAGCAGGAGCCCAAATATTACATTAAAGAGACCCTGGGGTTGGCCTCAGGAGCCCAAAAATTGGATGAATCACACCCTGGAGTTGGCAGAAGTTGGCAGCAGCAGCAGCAGGAGCCCAAATATACACTGGAGTTGGCTTCAGGAGCCCAAAAATTGGAGGAATCACACCCTGGAGTTGGCAGAAGTTGGCAGCAGCAGCAGCAGGAGCCCAAATATACACTGGAGTTGGCTTCAGGAGCCCATAAATTGGATGAATCACACCCTGGAGTTGGCAGGAGTTGACAGCAGCAGCAGCAGCAGGAGCCCAAATATTACTTTAAAGTGACACTGGGGTTGGCTTCAGGAGCCCAACAATTGGATGAATCACACCCTGGAGTTGGCAGAAGTTGGCAGCAGCAGCAGCAGCAGGAGCCCAAATATACACTGGAGTTGGCTTCAGGAGCCCAAAAATTGGATGAATCACACCCTGGAGTTGGCAGGAGTTGACAGCAGCAGCAGCAGCAGGAGCCCAAATATTACATTAAAGAGACCCTGGGGTTGGCCTCAGGAGCCCAAAAATTGGATGAATCACACCCTGGAGTTGGCAGCAGCAGCAGCAGCAGGAGCCCAAATATACACTGGAGTTGGCTTCAGGAGCCCAAAAATTGGATGAATCACACCCTGGAGTTGGCAGGAGTTGACAGTAGCAGCAGCAGGAGCCCAAATATTACATTAAAGAGACCCTGGGGTTGGCCTCAGGAGCCCAAAAATTGGATGAATCACACCCTGGAGTTGGCAGCAGCAGCAGCAGGAGCCCAAATATACACTGGAGTTGGCTTCAGGAGCCCAAAAATTGGATGAATCACACCCTGGAGTTGGCAGAAGTTGGCAGCAGCAGCAGCAGGAGCCCAAATATACACTGGAGTTGGCTTCAGGAGCTTAAAAATTGGATGAATCACACCCTGGAGTTGGCAGGAGTTGACAGCAGCAGCAGCAGCAGGAGCCCAAATATTACATTAAAGAGACCCTGGGGTTGGCCTCAGGAGCCCAAAAATTGGATGAATCACACCCTGGAGTTGGCAGAAGTTGGCAGCAGCAGCAGCAGGAGCCCAAATATACACTGGAGTTGGCTTCAGGAGCCCAAAAATTGGATGAATCACACCCTGGAGTTGGCAGGAGTTGACAGCAGCAGCAGCAACAGGAGCCCAAATATTACATTAAAGAGACCCTGGGGTTGGCCTCAGGAGCCCAAAAATTGGATGAATCACACCCTGGAGTTGGCAGCAGCAGCAGCAGGAGCCCAAATATACACTGGAGTTGGCTTCAGGAGCCCAAAAATTGGATGAATCACACCCTGGAGTTGGCAGGAGTTGACAGTAGCAGCAGCAGGAGCCCAAATATTACATTAAAGAGACCCTGGGGTTGGCCTCAGGAGCCCAAAAATTGGATGAATCACACCCTGGAGTTGGCAGCAGCAGCAGCAGGAGCCCAAATATACACTGGAGTTGGCTTCAGGAGCCCAAAAATTGGATGAATCACACCCTGGAGTTGGCAGAAGTTGGCAGCAGCAGCAGCAGGAGCCCAAATATACACTGGAGTTGGCTTCAGGAGCCCAAAAATTGGATGAATCACACCCTGGAGTTGGCAGGAGTTGACAGCAGCAGCAGCAGCAGGAGCCCAAATATTACATTAAAGAGACCCTGGGGTTGGCCTCAGGAGCCCAAAAATTGGATGAATCACACCCTGGAGTTGGCAGAAGTTGGCAGCAGCAGCAGCAGGAGCCCAAATATACACTGGAGTTGGCTTCAGGAGCCCAAAAATTGGAGGAATCACACCCTGGAGTTGGCAGAAGTTGGCAGCAGCAGCAGCAGGAGCCCAAATATACACTGGAGTTGGCTTCAGGAGCCCATAAATTGGATGAATCACACCCTGGAGTTGGCAGGAGTTGACAGCAGCAGCAGCAGCAGGAGCCCAAATATTACTTTAAAGTGACACTGGGGTTGGCTTCAGGAGCCCAACAATTGGATGAATCACACCCTGGAGTTGGCAGAAGTTGGCAGCAGCAGCAGCAGGAGCCCAAAAAATGGCCTAAAGACATAAATATGTTTTGCACCATTTGGAAAGTGTAAAACGTGGCACCATGCTGAATCTAGTCGCATGCATCAGGCATTGGTGGGTGGAAATCCTGGCTGATCCATCCCTGATTCATTTTGACAAAGGTGAGTCTCTCCACATTTTTAGTTGACAGACGAGTTCTCCTCGCCGTAACTATGGCCCCCGCCGCACTAAACACCCGCTCAGATGGCACGCTACTTGCCGGGCAGGACAGCTTTTCCAGGGCAAACTCTGCTAGTTGCGGCCACAAATCAAGTTTGGCTGCCCAGAAGTCCAGCGGATCCTCAAGGTGTGTTGGCATGGTCATGTCAAAGTATGACATGACCTGCTGGTTGAGGTCCTGCTCCAGGTCTTCCTGCTGCTCATGAGTAGCCTCACTATGCGGGTGTAGAAAGCTACTCATTAGCGACTGAAGACTGAGGCTGCTGCTGCTGATGGAGCTGCTGCTGCTGCTCCTGCCAACCCCCCCAGCGGCCATGGCAGTGGAAGGTGAGCGCAGAGGTCCCCTCGAGTCAGACCTGCGAGAGTATGGACCATGGCGCAGATAGGCATCGGCCAACTGCCTACGTAGAATGTCTTTGTAGTAGTTGAGTTTGTCCTCCCTCTCGGTGGGTTTAAAAAATGCCCCCATTTTGTGCCGGAAGCGAGGGTCCAATAAGGTGGACAGCCAGAAGCCATCCCGCCGACAGATGGAAACAATTCTGGGGTCACTACGCAAGCACGTGAGCATGCTTCGTGCCATTTGCGCAAGTGACTCGGATGGACTACCTGTCTCCATCTCCACTGCATACTGCCACGGTGTGCCCGGGTCCTCTGTCTCGCCTTCCTCAAAAACCTCTAGCTCCTCTGGCTGCTCCTGCTCCTCCTCTCCTGTCCGCTGACTAGATAAACCAGCCATTTCGCCAAGCCTAAACTGTGTTTCGCTGGGCAACTCCTCCTCCTCCTCTTCCTCCTCCTCCTCCAGTTCAGCTCCAACGGGGTTCATGTGGCCGTAAGATGTAAACGCCATGTCTCCAGTGCCCTGACCAGCCATGGTTTCCAACATGTGCTGTAGTACATGAAGCAGTGGAATCACGTCGTTCATCCCGTAATCCTGCCGACTGACAAATAAAGTGGCTTCCTCAAAGGGCCTGAGCAAACGGCAGGTGTCACGTATGAGCTGCCACTGGTTGACATTGAAGTTACACAGGGGTGTCCCCCTATCTGCTTGGATCATCAGGAAATCCGTGATGGCTTTTCTCTGTTCATATAATCGGTCCAACATGTGAAGGGTGGAATTCCAACGGGTGGAAACATCGCAAATCAGACTATGTTGGGGGATACCATTCTGACGCTGTAGCTCAAGAAGGGTGTGTTTGGCGGTGTAGGAGTGGCTGAAGTGCATGCAAAGTTTCCTTGAAGTTGTTAGGATGTCCTGCAGATGGGGGGAACACTTCAGAAACAACCAGATTGAAGACGTGAGCCATGCAGGGGGCATGGGTCAGGCTTCCTTGGCGCAGCGCAGACAAAATGTTCTTCCCATTGTCGGTAACCATGATTCCCATTTTAAGTTTTCTCGGAGTAAGCCATGTTTGGATTTCCTGATGAATACATTTAAGCAGTTCCTCCCCTGTGTGACTCCGTTCGCCAAGACAAACCATGTGAAGCACTGCGTGACACCTCCGTGCCCTGCACACATGGTAGACTGGAGGGGCACTGAGACTTGAGCCTACAGTGGAGGGTGAGGAGATGGCGGAGGATGAGGAGGCCGAGTCGCATGGTGTCACAGGCCCAATGGGCAGAGAGCGCGGAGGCCGAAGCGGCGTGACCTGTCCAAGTTGCTGCTGCAAAGGGACCACATTCACCCAGTGGGCCGTAAACGACATGTACTGCCCCTGACCGTAGTTACAGCTCCAGATGTCGGCGCTGCCATGTATTTTGCTACACACCGACAGGCTCAAGGACTGGCCCACCTTCTGTTCAACAAAAGTGTGCAGCGCTGGTACTGCCTTCTTGGCAAAGAAATGACGGCTTGGGACTCTCCACCTCGGCTCGGCACAAGCCATCAGTTCTCTGAAAGGTGCAGATTCCACCACCTGAAAAGGGAGCGACTGCAGCACCAGCAACTTGGACAGGAGCACATTCAGCTTCTGCACCGTAGGATGAGTGGGCGCATACTGCTGTCTCTTGGACATGGCTTCGCTGATGGATTGCTGGCGGGATGCATGACTTGGAGGAGGAGGAGGAGCAGGAGCGACAGAGGATGGGTATGACGCACAGCTGCCTTCGGCTGAGGTGCTGGAGCCTTGGCTGGCAGAAATTGGGAGCTCACTTGGTGAGGAAGCAGACTGGACCACCCCTTGGGAGCCTCGGTTCTCCCAGGTCGTTTTATGGTGACGCATCATATGTTGACGCAGGGCCGTGGTGCCAACATTTGGACCCTGGCCACGCTTCACCTTTTGCCTACATATCTTGCATGTGGCCATGTTACCCTCCTACGGATGCCTCAGGAAAAACTGCCACACTGCCGAGTAGCTACTTTTCCCACCCCCTGGCCTCACTGATTCACTGCTGCTGTTGCCAACTCCAGGAACCCCTGCTCCACTACCTCCCGATAAGGTAGACTGCCGCACAGCACTGCTCTACCCCGGCCCCGGCCCCGGCCGGCTCCAGCCTTTGGAATTGTGCCCCCATGCTGACTGCTACCACCTTGCTGCCTCAGCTGCTGACTCCGGGGCAACCTGCGCCCCTCTTCTCCTGATGATGACGATGAAGCCCCTTCATCACCCGGCTCCCAAGTGCGATCGGCTTCATCGTCATCATCATCATCATCACCGAGTTGTGGCTGTACGTCACTGATGTTCGTGGATTCGTCAACAGTGTCTGGCGCAGGAGCTGGAACGCTCGCAGCACCCACGACACTGTCCACATCACTATTTGTCTGCCTAGCTAAAGAAGCCACCTCCATTTCTTGGCTGGGCAGTAGCTGCTGACTGTCCTCCTGTATCTGATCGTCCTCCTCACTAAAGAGTGGAGCTGAACCCAAAGCATAGGATACGTCGCAGGGGGAGGGAACGGCGTAGGACAGAGGCAATGGGAGGACAGGGACTGCTCTCGGGGCATGCCAACTCAGGGTTGTGTCAGAGGAACCTACCGACCCTAGACTGGGGGTCTCAGACGTAAGTTGTGATGATGTTGTTGATGAGCGCGTCAACCAATCTACCACGGCAGATGCGTTACTGGTGGAGACCCGACCACTAGCAGATACTGGCAGATTAGGTCTCTCAGCGTGACTCCTGCTGCTACTGGCCCCCAGTCTGATGCGAGCTCTGCCTGCGGAATCTTGGCCTCTGCCACTCCTCTTTTCACTTCCAGGCACTTGTCTGCCCGACATAGTCTAACTGGCGTGGTAGTAGGTGATATTTTAAGATCCCCCGGGCAGCGGTGGGTCTCTATGAAACAGAATATAATGCACACCAAAAGTGAGCAGTAACACTCAGCCTCCAACAGGCCTGCTTAGTGTAAATAAGAGAGCTGCTTAGTGTAAATAAAGAGGGGTATGCTATGTTACAGAATGGGATGCCTCAACAGAAGTGCACCTGGCAGGCAGCAGTAAGCCTATGCCCAGCAAAAGTGTCTTATAATATAAATATAATAAGAGCAAATGGTTATATGGTCTTAAACAGAGGCTGCTTTAGTCACAGAATGGGATGCCCCCAAAAAAGATCCAGTAGTACTATGCCCAGCAAAAGTGTCTTTATCAGGCTAATTTCAAATATAATAAGAGCAAATGGTTATATGGTCTTAAACAGAGGCTGCTTTAGTCACAGAATGGGATGCCCCCAAAAAAGATCCAGTAGTACTATGCCCAGCTAAAGTGTCTTTATCAGGCTAATTTCAAATATAATAAGAGCAAATGCTTATATGGTCTTAAACAGAGGCTGCTTTAGTCACAGAATGGGATGCCCTGGCAGGGACAAGTAGTGCTATGCCCAGCAAAAGTGTCTTTATCAGGCTTAATTTCAAATATAATAAGAGCAAATGCTTATATGGTCTTAAACAGAGGCTGCTTTAGTCACAGAATGGGATGCCCGGGCAGGGACAAGTAGTGCTATGCCCAGCAAAAGTGTCTTTATCAGGCTAATTTCAAATCTAATAAGAGCAAATGGTTATATGGTCTTAAACAGAGGCTGCTTTAGTCACAGAATGGGATGCCCTGGCAGGGACAAGTAGTGCTATGCCCAGCAAAAGTGTCTTTATCAGGCTAATTTCAAATATAATAAAAGCAAATGCTTAATTGGTCTTAAACAGAGGCTGCTTTAGTCACAGAATGGGATGCCCCCAAAAAAGATCCAGTAGTACCATGCCCAGCAAAAGTGTCTTTATCAGGCTAATTTCAAATATGATAAGAGCAAATGCTTATATGGTCTTAAACAGAGGCTGCTTTAGTCACAGAATGGGATGCCCTGGCAGGGACAAGTAGTGCTATGCCCAGCAAAAGTGTCTTTATCAGGCTAATTTCAAATATAATAAGAGCAAATGGTTATATGGTCTTTAACAGAGGCTGCTATAGTCACAGAATGGGATGCCCCAAAAAAAGAAGTGGACCTGGCTGGGACCAGTAGTGCTATGCCCAGCAAAAGTGTCTTTATCAGGCCTGATTTCTATGAGAATAAGTGCAAATGGTTATTATGCTATTAAATAGAGGCTGGTGTTGTCACAGAATGGGATGCCACAAAAACCAGAGAGCATGCACAGCAAAAGTGTCTTTATCAGGCCTGATTTCTATGAGAATAAGTGCAAATGGTTATTATGCTATTAAATAGAGGCTGGTGTTGTCACAGAATGGGATGCCACAAAAACCAGAGAGCATGCACAGCAAAAGTGTCTTTATCAGGCCTAATTTCTATGAGAATAAGTGCAAATGGTTATTATGCTATTAAATAGAGGCTGGTGTAGTCACAGAATGGGATGCCACAAAAACCAGAGAGCATGCACAGCAAAAGTGTCTTTATCAGGCCTGATTTCTATGAGAATAAGTGCAAATGGTTATTATGCTATTAAATAGAGGCTGGTGTTGTCACAGAATGGGATGCCACAAAAACCAGAGAGCATGCACAGCAAAAGTGTCTTTATCAGGCCTGATTTCTATGAGAATAAGTGCAAATGGTTATTATGCTATTAAATAGAGGCTGGTGTTGTCACAGAATGGGATGCCACAAAAACCAGAGAGCATGCACAGCAAAAGTGTCTTTATCAGGCCTGATTTCTATGAGAATAAGTGCAAATGGTTATTATGCTATTAAATAGAGGCTGGTGTTGTCACAGAATGGGATGCCACAAAAACCAGAGAGCATGCACAGCAAAAGTGTCTTTATCAGGCCTAATTTCAAATATAATAAGAGCAAATGCTTATATGGTCTTAAACAGAGGCTGCTTTAGTCACAGAATGGGATGCCCTGGCAGGGACAAGTAGTGTTATGCCCAGCAAAAGTGTCTTTATCAGGCTAATTTCAAATCTAATAAGAGCAAATGGTTATATGGTCTTAAACAGAGGCTGCTTTAGTCACAGAATGGGATGCCCTGGCAGGGACAAGTAGTGCTATGCCCAGCAAAAGTGTCTTTATCAGGCTAATTTCAAATATAATAAGAGCAAATGCTTATATGGTCTTAAACAGAGGCTGCTTTAGTCACAGAATGGGATGCCCCCAAAAAAGATCCAGTAGTACTATGCCCAGCAAAAGTGTCTTTATCAGGCTAATTTCAAATATGATAAGAGCAAATGCTTATATGGTCTTAAACAGAGGCTGCTTTAGTCACAGAATGGGATGCCACAAAAACCAGAGAGCATGCACAGCAAAAGTGTCTTTATCAGGCCTGATTTCTATGAGAATAAGTGCAAATGGTTATTATGCTATTAAATAGAGGCTGGTGTTGTCACAGAATGGGATGCCACAAAAACCAGAGAGCATGCACAGCAAAAGTGTCTTTATCAGGCCTAATTTCTATGAGAATAAGTGCAAATGGTTATTATGCTATTAAATAGAGGCTGGTGTTGTCACAGAATGGGATGCCACAAAAACCAGAGAGCATGCACAGCAAAAGTGTCTTTATCAGGCCTGATTTCTATGAGAATAAGTGCAAATGGTTATTATGCTATTAAATAGAGGCTGGTGTTGTCACAGAATGGGATGCCACAAAAACCAGAGAGCATGCACAGCAAAAGTGTCTTTATCAGGCCTAATTTCTATGAGAATAAGTGCAAATGGTTATTATGCTATTAAATAGAGGCTGGTGTTGTCACAGAATGGGATGCCACAAAAACCAGAGAGCATGCACAGCAAAAGTGTCTTTATCAGGCCTAATTTCTATGAGAATAAGTGCAAATGGTTATTATGCTATTAAATAGAGGCTGGTGTTGTCACAGAATGGGATGCCACAAAAACCAGAGAGCATGCACAGCAAAAGTGTCTTTATCAGGCCTGATTTCTATGAGAATAAGTGCAAATGGTTATTATGCTATTAAATAGAGGCTGGTGTTGTCACAGAATGGGATGCCACAAAAACCAGAGAGCATGCACAGCAAAAGTGTCTTTATCAGGCCTGATTTCTATGAGAATAAGTGCAAATGGTTATTATGCTATTAAATAGAGGCTGGTGTTGTCACAGAATGGGATGCCACAAAAACCAGAGAGCATGCACAGCAAAAGTGTCTTTATCAGGCCTAATTTCTATGAGAATAAGTGCAAATGGTTATTATGCTATTAAATAGAGGCTGGTGTTGTCACAGAATGGGATGCCACAAAAACCAGAGAGCATGCACAGCAAAAGTGTCTTTATCAGGCCTAATTTCTATGAGAATAAGTGCAAATGGTTATTATGCTATTAAATAGAGGCTGGTGTTGTCACAGAATGGGATGCCACAAAAACCAGAGAGCATGCACAGCAAAAGTGTCTTTATCAGGCCTAATTTCTATGAGAATAAGTGCAAATGGTTATTATGCTATTAAATAGAGGCTGGTGTTGTCACAGAATGGGATGCCACAAAAACCAGAGAGCATGCACAGCAAAAGTGTCTTTATCAGGCCTGATTTCTATGAGAATAAGTGCAAATGGTTATTATGCTATTAAATAGAGGCTGGTGTTGTCACAGAATGGGATGCCACAAAAACCAGAGAGCATGCACAGCAAAAGTGTCTTTATCAGGCCTAATTTCTATGAGAATAAGTGCAAATGGTTATTATGCTATTAAATAGAGGCTGGTGTTGTCACAGAATGGGATGCCACAAAAACCAGAGAGCATGCACAGCAAAAGTGTCTTTATCAGGCCTGATTTCTATGAGAATAAGTGCAAATGGTTATTATGCTATTAAATAGAGGCTGGTGTAGTCACAGAATGGGATGCCTCACAGCAGACTTAAGATCAGTTCAGTATATATGCACAGTTAGTTAGTATAAGCAGCCTGAAAACGCTAACAAAGCAGGCTGGATGAAAAAAAAAAAAAAACTGACAGCCTCCGATTTTCCCTTCCTTTCCCTGTTTTTCGCTTACTTTCTGTCTGTCTCCTGTCTGTCTCCTGCCTGTCTCCAGCCTGTCCCTGTCTGTCCCTGCCTAACTGTCTGTCTCTCCCTCAGCTACACAGCGTTCTGTCTCTCACGAATGCAATAGAGAAATGAGGCTGGAAAGCAAGATGGCTGGCCTTAAATACCGCTGTGACGTCACCGGGCTTGCTGGCTGCTGATAGGCTGCATGTGACTGTCCCAGCTTGCACTGGCGCGGGGTTGATGTCTGGACATGTCCCGTCCGCCATCTTAGAATGCCTGTAATGTAAATGAATGGATGTTAAAGGAAAACTTCGAGCGATCGAATCGCGGGGAAATTCGGATTCGATCCGAATCGAATTTTTCCTGAAATTCGGATCGAATCCGGGTTCGTCCGGATCGATTCGCTCATCCCTAATAATAACATATAATAACATATAACATAGCAACAATAACATCTAACATGATAACAGTAACATATAAAATCAGACATTTTTTGGGGGGGGGGATATTTTTTTCATATTTTGTATTTTTTAAAAACACACATATATATATATATATATATATATATATATATATTTTTTTTTTTTTTTTTTTTTTCCATTGTCTTTTTTTAATATTTTGTGAATTTTTGTACATTTTTTTTTAGTTTTTTTTTGTATTTTGTTTTTTCTAAATATTTTTTTTTTAGTTTTTTTTATTTTCCCAGTGCCCTTCCAGCCTACCATGTGTGCAGGACACGGCGGTTTCACACTGTTCTTATCATGGTTTGCCTTGAGCCACAGAGCCACACATGGGAGGAACTGCTAAAAATGAGAAGTCAATAAATTAAATCATGGCTTACTCCACGAAAACTGCAAATGGGACCCATGGTGACTGACACTGGGAAGAACATCTTGTCTGCGCTGCGACAAGGAAGCCTGAGCCATGCATCCTGCCATGGCACACATGTTCAATCTAGTTGTCAAGCGTTTTCTGAAGTCTTCCCCTATCTGCAAGACATCCTAACAACGGGAAGGAAACTTGCATGCACTTCAGCCACTCCTACTCCGCCAAGCACACCCTTCTTGAGCTTCAGCGTCAGAACGGTATCCCCCAACATAGTCTGATTTGCGATGTTTCCACCCGTTGGAATTCCACCCTCCATATGCAGAATCGACTATAGGAAACAGAGAAAAGCCATCACGGATTTCTTGATGATCCAAATGTATAGGGGGACTCCCCTGTGTAACTTCAATGTAAACCAGTGGCAGCTCATATGTGACACCTGCCGTTTGCTCAGGCCCTTTGAGGAAGCCACTTTATTAGTCAGTCGCCAGGACTACGGGATGAACGACGTCATTCCACTGCTTCATGTACTACAACACATGTTGGAAACCATGGCTGGTCAGGGCACTGGAGACATGGCGCATACATTTCACAGCCACATGAAGCCTGTGGAGGCTGAAGTGGAGGAGGAGGAGGGGGTGGGGCACAGCGAAGCATAGTTTAGGTTTGACAAAATGACCATTTTATCTATTCATCTGACAGGAGAGGAGGAGCAGGAGCAGTCACAGGAGCTAGAGGGTTGTGAGGAAGGCGAGACAGAGGACCCAGACACACCGTGGCAGTTTGCAGTGGAGATGGAGACAGGTAGTCCCTCCGAGTCACTTGCACAAATGGCACGATGCATGCTCACTTGCTTGCGTAGTGACCGCAGAAATGTCTCCATTTGTCAGCGGGATGACTTCTGGCTCTCCACCTTATTGGACCCTCGCTTCTGGCACAAAATGGGGGCATTTTTTACACCCACTGAGAGGGAGGACAAACTGACCTACTACAGAGACATTCTACGTAGTCAGTTGGGCGATGCCTATCTGCGCCATGGTCCATACTCTCGCAGGTCTGACTCGGAGGGACCTCTGCGCTCACCTTCCACTGCCATGGCTGCTGGGGGGGGGTTGGCAGGAGCAGCCTCAGTCTTCAGTCGCTAATGAGTAGCTTTCTACACCCGCATAGTGAGTCTACTCATGAGCAGCAGGAAGACCTGGAGCAGGACCTGAACCAGCAGGTCATGTCATGCCTTGACATGACCATGCCAACACACATTGAGGATCCGCTGGGAAGCCAAACTTGACTTGTGGCCGCAACTTGCAGAGTTTGCCCTGGAAAAGCTGTCCGGCCCGGCCAGTAGTTGATTTAGATGGCAACTAGGCTGCTCTATATTATGCTGCAAAATTGCAAATTTACCTCACAATATAAGCTATTGCCCCTCAGATTTACACAGGGGCTGCTCTATATTATGCTGCAAAATGGCAAATTTACCTCACAGTATAAGCTATTGCCCCTCAGATTTACACAGGGCCTGCTCTATATTATGCTGCAAAATGGCAAATTTACCTCACAATATAAGCTATTGCCCCTCGGATGTACACAGGGGCTGCTCTATATAATGCTGCAAAATGGCAAATTTACCTCACAATATAAGCTATTGCCCCTCAGATGTACACAGGTCCTGCTCTATATAATGCTGCAAAATGGCAAATTTACCTCACAGTATAAGCTATTGCCCCTCAGATTTACACAGGAGCTGCTCTATACTATGCTGCAAAATGGCAAATTTACCTCACAGTGTAAGTCGTGCACCGGTAGGTCTTTCAAGGTACAGCAAAGCCACAGACAAGAAAGCGACACTGACACCAGCCTATGCAAAACACGTTTACTCAAATAGGCTTCTGAACACACTTCAAATAAATGCAGCAAACGGTAAAACATTAACAAAAATTACCCTGCCCCAAAGCTGACCCAAACTGCTGTAGCAGGTGCTGTTCCAAAGGGATGCACTGAGTAGAAATGCAGAAAGCTCAGTGCACAACAGTCAGTGTCTTCTGTAGAAATATTCCTCTGCAATCCAGAATGCAAACAGCAAAGCAAAAGAAGAAAAGTCTTGGCCTGTATAAAGTCTTTCTATCTGACTAACTAACTAACAGGCAGTCTATAGCACGTAATAAAGATAAAAAAGGACAGTGGGAGACTCCCCTATGATATATGTATTTGTACGTATGTAGGCACTGCCCCTCAAAAAATATATATATACGGGGCGCCCAGCTAACCTCTGCACATAAATTACAACCCACACAGATACCGACAACTGGTTAATTGCTGGGCTGGCCAATAACATACGGACATATATAGCCAAAAGACTCACTTTTATTGATAGAAAATGACACAAAAAATAAATGCATATGACAGACAAGACTTAATAATACACACCAATTTAAAATCGCAATTGCGCTTAAAAAACATACACATATGAATGAGGGCCCCTGCCAGGCCGACCTGGACTCCACACTCTCACCAGCACTCACTCAGCTCACACCAAAGAAATGCTGGCCAGCATATAATAACGGGGCAGAAAATCTATCCTCTATAGGAGCAACAGGTTGGCACACATCACGATCATGGACACCATAATGCCAGGCTTGTGGTTCTGTCCAGCATATACGTGTTTCAAAAATTTGTGGCAGAATATTATACTGATTGAGTGGAGGCTCAGCACATGGAGCACTTAAGAGGCAGTCTTATTTAGGCTGGGCACATGGATTTCACACTGCTTGAAAGCGCCACAGACCATCCACATTAAATTCATACCCACAATGGGATTCAGACATTATCTGCTGTACAAGAGTGCAGGTGCTTGTACCTAAACACTCTGAGATGAATATGCACTCCCTGTGAAGGACCGGAATGCTCCACGGACCAACACAGGTATTCAAATCACATCCCAGTTATGCATCCATAAAGGCACTTCAGACCGTGATAAATATGCTATTAAGCGTTGCCACCAACAGTCTCACCACTCGTAGTTAGCCAGTTCCTTCTCGCCGATACTGTGTCCAAACCAAGAGCTACTTGCAGACGCGGCCATACTGTGAGCGAGCACGCATGGTGGGTGTGGTCAGGGGCCCCGACCGACAGCTGTTTCGCTCCCGCTCGGGAGCTTCGTCAGGGTTTACCTCACAGTATATGCTATTACCCCTCAGATTTACACAGGGGCTGCTCTATATTATGCTGCAAAATGGCAAATTTACCTCACAGTATAAGCTATTGCCCCTCAGATTTACACAGGGGCTGCTCTATATTATGCTGCAAAATGGCAAATTTACCTCACAATATAAGCTATTGCCCCTCAGATTTACACAGGGGCTGCTCTATATTATGCTGCAAAATGGCAAATTTACCTCACAGTATAAGCTATTGCCCCTCAGATTGACACAGGAGCTGCTCTATATTATGCTGCAAACCAAGAGCCGATTTAACTCACACAATATAACCAATTTCTCAGGTTTATATAGGGACTGCTCTATGTAATGGTGCAAAACCATGAATTTACCTACAATATAAACTATTGCTGCTCCATATAATGGTGCAAAACTGAATTTATCTCGCAATATAAACTATTTTTCCTCAGGTTTATATAGGGGCTGCTGTATATAACAGTGCAAAACCATGAATTTACCTCATAATATAAACTATTGCCCCTCAGATTTACACAGGGCCTGCTCTATATTATGCTGCAAAATGGAAAATTTACCTCACAGTATAAGCTATTGCCCCTCAGATTTACACAGGGCCTGTTCTATATTATGCTGCAAAATGGCAAATTTACCTCACAGTATAAGCTATTGCCCCTCAGATTTACACAGGGCCTGCTCTATATTATGCTGCAAAATGGCAAATTTACATCACAGTATAAGCTATTGCCCCTCAGATTTACACAGGAGCTGCTCTATAGAATGCTACAAAACCAAGAGCGGATTTGACTCACACAATATAACCTATTTCTCAGGTTTATATAGGGACTGCTCTATGTAATGGTTCAAAACCATGAATTTACCTCATAATAACTATTGCCCCCCAGATTTACTCAGGGGCTGCTCCATATAATGGTGCAAAACAGGGTAAATGTATTGTCCAATATAAACTATTGCTGCTCTGATTTACACAGGAGGGCCACTCTAAAGAATGGTGCAACATGGCGAATTTAGCTCACAATATAACATAGATTGCAAAATGAGATTTTCAGACAGGGCATGCTCTATAAAATGGCAATTTTACCTCACAATATAAACTATTGCTCCTCAGATTTACACGGGGATTTAGGTTGATATATATAATGCAAAACAGCAAATTTACCTCACAATACTGTATAAACTATTGCTCCTCAGATTTACACAGTGGGCTTCTCTATATAATGATGCAAAATGGCGAATTTACCTCACTATATAATCTATTACAGCTCTATATAAATAAAAATAAATAAATAACAAAAAGGGCCTGTAGAAGCTTATTTAGTAAAACAGATAGTGTGACATGTGCTGGTTTGGGATGCCCATGTGGGCTAGTGTTTTTACAGCAGGACAAAAACCAATTCAAAGTGCAATAACAATAAAGATGAGGCTGTGGACGCTTATTTAGTATAACAGACGGGGTGCTCGTTGCAATTTTGGGATACCCCAGGCACAGGTTTAATGTCAGCAGACAGAAAGCAATGCAAAATTAAATAACTTAGTACAGCTCAGGCTGAAGCACGCTTATTTAGTATAACAGATGGGGTGCTAGGTGCAATTTTGGGATACCCCAGGCAGCGGTGGGTGTAATTTCAGCAGACAGAATTCAATGCACACCTAAAGCAATTAGCAAAAAACAGACTGAAACAGGCCTGCTTAGTATAACTGGCGGGGTGGGTAGTTGAGATTTTGGGATACCCCAGTCCCCAGTGTAATTTGAACAGACAGAATTCAACGCACACCTAAAGCAATTAGCAAAAAACAGGCTGAAACAGGCCCGCTTAGTATAACTGGCGGGGTGGGTAGCTGAGATTTTGGGATACCCCAGGCCGCGGTGGGTGTAATTTCAGCAGACAGAATTCAATGCACACCTAAAGCAATTAGCAAAAAACAGGCTGAAACAGGCCTGCTTAGTATAACTTGCGGGGTGGGTAGTTGAGATTTTGGGATACCCCAGTCCCCAGTGTAATTTGAACAGACAGAATTCAATGCACACCTAAAGCAATTAGTGAAACTCAGGCTGGATGAAAAGAAAAAAAAAAAAAATGTCCCTGTCACTGCCTCCGATTTTTTCCTACCTTTCCCTGGCTCTCCCTGCCTCTCCCTGACTTGCTGAGTCTTCCTGCCTGTCTCCCGCCTGTCTCCCGCCTGTCTCCCGCCTGTCTCCCGCCTGTCTCCCGCCTGTCTCCCGCCTGTCTCCCGCCTGTCTCCCGCCTGTCTCCCGCCTGTCTCCCGCCTGTCTCCCGCCTGTCTCCTGCCTGTCTCCCTCTCTCTCCCTCTCTCTTCCTAGCTGCAGCAGTCACCTTTTTCTCACAAATGCAATTTTCAAATGCGCAAAAGGAAGATGGCCACCGCTTTATATAGCACGGTGACGTCACCGGGCTTCCTGGCTGCTGATAGGCTGCATGTGACTTACCCATGATACCTTGCCCCAGGGGACATGTCTGGACATCGTGCTTCCACCATCTTAGAATGCCTGTAATTGAAATAAATGGAGTTTAAAGGAAAACTTCGATCGATCGAATCGCTGGGAAATTCGGATTCGTTCAGAATCAAATTTTTTATGAAATTCGGAAGGAATCCGGGTTCGTCCGGATCGATTCGCTCATCCCTACATATAACAGACTAAAATTAAAATGTTTTTATTAAGTTTCATTTAGTTTCTCTAGTTCAATTATATCTCAATTAAAAACAGAGATTCCTGAATTGTATCTGAAGTTTACAATGATATGTCCTATTTTGTATGTATGTTCAATAAGTCAGTGATGAGCTTTCCTATGGAATTTTTCAGATCCTTATTTCTCAAGCTGTAGATGATTGGATTCATCATGGGGGTGACTAAAGTATACATTAAAGACAGGAACTTAGCAATGCGCCGTAACTCTCCTCCATGTGGAACCAAATAGACACTAAAAATAGTGCCATAAAATATAGCAACAACAGTTAAGTGGGAGCTACAAGTAGAGAAAACTTTCTTTCTCCCAGTAATAGAAGAGATTTCAAAAATGGAGGCTACTATATAGATGTATGATACAATGATGATACAGTACGGGATTACAGTAACAATAGCACCAATTAATTTCACTTGATATTGAACCATGGTGGTATCAGTGCAGGAGAGATCGAGGATTGGCTCTAAATCACAAAAGAAGTTATCAATTATATTTGGGCCACAAAATTGTAATTTTAATACCATTAATATTGTATCCAGTGCTGGTATAAGGCCTAAAATCCAGGTTATGATCACCATTCTCCAGCAAACCTGGTGGGTCATTATTAAAGTATAATGCAAGGGCTTACATATGGCCACATATCTGTCGTAGCTCATCACTGTCAGGAGAATCATCTCTACAGCTTCTGAAAGTCCAAAGAAAAAAAACTGTGTGAGACAAGCAGAAAACATTATTATGGCCACATCAGCCAATAGAGTGTAAAACATGTTAGGAAGAATATCCATCACCAGTAAAATATCCACCACAGAGAGCTGGGAGAGGAGGAAGTACATGGGGCAATGGAGGGTCTTGCTGTAGGACACTGCTGTGATGATCAGGAGGTTTCCACATATTGTCACACCAGACATCAAAAGAAAAATACTAAAGACCAAAAATAAAATAGTCTTGGGAAGCTGGAGTCCTAAGAGGTGAACGGTGGTAATGGAGGTGACATTTTCCTTATTCATGACCTGACAAGAGAGCGTTAGCATTATGACCTAACCTTAAAAGACAGATGGAGACCTTATGATGAAAACAACATGCACTAGTGACTAGTGGCTAGGCACCCAAACAGGTATACAGATTCCCAGCACCTGGCCCTGTTTAGAAAAAAAACATGGGTCTTTCCACATGCATAGCCATGCCCACCTGTCAGATTTGAGATTGCTGACTGGCTGATCTATTGCTGTAAATCAAAATTCTTTTAGCACAACCCAAAGATATATAGCATATACTTAAATAGTAATAATAGAGATTGATATAGGGTTCTGTAAGGGACCGGAAATCTCTGTAGATTTCTACAATTAGTAGTAAATATATAATGGGCAATCAGTACTTCAATAGCAATGGTTATGCAAAAGAGTAGTATTTATTATCATAGCAAGGTAAGGCGTTAACATACATTTTGCATTACATACATTAACATATATTTTGCAACAATCAAAATAACATTTAGGGGATATATACATCTCTTATCCCATGGATGATCTAATTATGGGGTATTTGCTGGTGGGCATAGACATGATGAGACTTGATTTTCGAACCAGCCTCATTTTCTTTCAAACATAGATATTTTTCTTTAAAACACAGATAGTCTTTCAGCAGCTTCACACAATTCAGCGTCCAGACATATTCATCAAACAAATTCAGATTCCCGATTCTGTGATCAGCAGCAAAGCATTTCAGGGAGACTTCCTCCAAGTCATGCAGCTGATACATACCTGAGCCATATGTAATACAAAATCCAGAAGTGGTGCCGTTAGCTGCACTCCACCCCCCCCACACACCCAACCAGAAAGTTGTAGAGAGAATAGGAGGTAGGATAGAGGCCCAGTGCTGGCCAGATTCCAAACCATGCATGTGCCCTGGCAGATCCTGAGGCGGGGCAGAAAGACATGGGGAACTTGGGCCCTGCCCCTCCTGCATGTGCCACAGGAAGGCCAGGGACCACCCCACTGGCCACAACCCTCCAAAAAAGGAGCCTCTTCCTAGAGCATCACAGGATCACAGATAGATCATTATGGGACAGCAAACGACTGGTAAATCGGTAAATAAATGTATTTCTTAATGTGTAAATAAACATAAATTGGTCTAGATAAAAACAATAATGGATGGGAAAAGGAATTAAAAGCAATATATATATATATATATATATATATATATATATATATATATATATCAGTATTATATAGGGCAAACATTTCTGAGAATGGAGAGATCATAATTAAAGCTAGTTGAAATTAAATGCCCATGATATTAGTATCCATTAATGTCCATATCATGTTTATACTGCTCAAACACAGCAATGGAGAAATACCTCTTAAAAAAATTTATTCTAGGAAAGAAATGAAGAAGGCAATTATAGAGCTATAATAAGTAAAAATCAGTTACCACATTAGTCACAAATATGATTAAATTGATAACCTGAGTGAATACTGCACTAACAAAACTCAGGTGACAAGCACTGATAAATGTAGAATCTATAATAAGTTTAATTAAAAAGGAACAAAGTCCAGAGAGGCAGGCACTAAACTCTAAAAGATTCCAAGGCTGGCCCCTGGCCATCTTCTGGGGTGTCCAAAATTGAGAAACCTGCCCCCCCCCGGTCACCGCAAACTTATCATTGTGACCTCATCCCCAACTTCTCTGGGCTGAGGTGCACTCCTGCTCACCCATTAGGCTGAGTGCAGAAGCCCGTGCCCCCCAACATGAAAAACCACTAATGCAGCATCCTGTTTAAGATTGCCAATCACTGGTCTAAACAAAGCCATTTTGCCCAACATTTATATGCATGGCATATTTCTCTGTTTGAAGGAGACACCATGCATGCACCGGAGGACAAAGGAAAGGTACATTGGTACTGGGGATCTCGGGGGTTTCAAACAACAGTGCAAGGAACAAAAACAGGGATTATAAAAATCCTGTCAAACCCAGGATATTCAAAATCAAGGCAAGCTTATAATGAAAAAGAGCTTATCAAAGAGGAACTATGGCCAAAAATGACCATAGTTCCTTTGTACTATAAAGCAGAGAGGCAGCGCGACTTGGGTGCCCCACTGTGCATCGCCGCATGTAAAACAAAGAAACATCCACCTGTATACTCCAGGAGCGCTCCTTCAGAGTTTTTTTTAGTCCTGGACAGCATCTAGTCCTGTCTAAATAGGATGCTACAGTATTTTATAAAAATCTTTTACCCTTGATTCAGTGTTGAATTTCAAATACAGTTTATTTGTGTATTTGTATTTAGCATACATGCATCCATACACGGAGATTGTGTGGCAGGAGCTGAGGGTGCATGGAACAGAAAAAAATTATAGATCTACTACCATTATGAGTCTAATTTACAGAATAGGGATTACACACAAAATAGAATTTATATTTTTATATCTTTGAGCTGTGCCCTATTTATAGACCAAGACAGATTTCCTAATAATATGGCAGTGCCTGCTAATTTTGTGTTGTGCAGATTAAGGATTAGACATGTGGCATGTGTATTTATTTCTTGTACTGCTAAGGGGAAGAAACTGTTGACTGGTGGTTCTCTGTAGCAGCACTCAGATGGTAATGACTTGAAGACTGGGTTCCTGGGGTGGGGTAGGTGTCTGATGATTTTCGTCCCTTGCATATTTAATCTTCACCTATAGAGTATATGTTGTCCATAGATGAAGGTTAAAAATTCAAGAGATTAAATTATCTGAGATTGTGAAGCGGTGAAGCTGTCTACAGTTTTATGAATTGCTATCCTATATGCCCATCTTCTAAGGACATCAGCATGAAGATGTGTCTTCTGTATAACAGCCATCAGATGTATAACAGCCATCAGAATACATGTGCAATGAGCTCTGTATTTATAGATGTCAGGTTCATTGTTTTGTATTGTACAGGTAGAGACAATGAAACAGGGAAGAAATAATTAGGTCGTGCAAGGGGAATATTTACAGTTTAAAATTTCAAACAACCTTAGAGAATATTAACTATGTGCATATGATGAAAAAAATTTAAACCATAAATTTCATCAAACACCGCGCTTACACAACTTTACCAGTGATTAACATATAATTAATAATTAACATAAAGTCCTGGAGTAGCTCAAACTGTGTTGGATCAGTCTGTAAATAATTCACAATACTTTTTTAAAATATTAGTGCCAAAACACCAAATAACTCCGCGGGACGATATCCTCTCCTCCAAGACATAAATTAATTTTCAATCTCGTTTAAGAAAAGTCCACCTCTTATCTGAATTTTCAATAAGGATAATAATTTGTGCCAACTCCCATCACCACAATATAAATCACGTACCAGATGAACAATACAAAACTTGCAATATGGATTTTAGATCCTCTTTAGAGTGTCAAAAACTTCTGTGTATTTTCCATCAATTAGGGTATGCTTGAGCAATACCAATGTATTTACAACTTCCTTCTCACTCGAGACTCCTTATAGCGCCTCCACTCCAGAGATTTATAATATGGAAGCAAACAAATAAAACACATAGCGTGATACCCTTAAAACTTCAGAGCTCCTGCCCACATTTATTAGGCTTACCAGCATTAATATAAAAACAGGTATTTCAGAATCAAGGTTCCAGCTTCAAACATTTTACTGGGAAGCGCGCTGTAAAGACCCTTTATGCTCACATGCACGCTACCTTCAATCCAGTTTAAATCAATGCCTGAGCAATGCCTGAGCATGAGGAGACTATATATTGCTTGAAAGACACACTAGAGTTGGCAGCGGCATGAGGAGACCATATATCAACTGAAAGACACACCCTAGAGGTGGCAGCAGCATGAGGAGCCCATATATTGCCTGAAACACATAACATGGGGTTTGCAGCAGCATGAGGAGCCAATATATTGACTGAAACACACACCCTGGAGTTTGCAGCAGCATGAGAAGAGCATATATTGCCTGAAAGACACCCTGGAGTTGGCAGAAGCATTAGGAGACCATATAGAAACATAGAAGAAACATAGAAACAATAGAAACATAGAAACATAGAAGGTTGACGGCAGAAGGAGACCATACGGTCCATCTAGTCTGCCCTTATGTGTATACTGTATATATATATCTGTACTCTTTATCTTAGGATAGATGTGTGCTTATCCCAGGCATGTTTAAATTCAGTGACTGTTGATTTTTCAACTACCTCTGCTGGAAGTTTGTTCCAAGCATCTACTACTCTTTTCTGTAAAATAATATTTTCTAACATTGCTCCTGATCTTCCCCCCGACTAGCATCAGGTTGTGCCCCCTTGTTCTATCATTAAGTTTCTTCTTAAAAACACTTCCCTCCTGAACCTTATTCAATCCTTTCACATATTTAAAGGTCTCAATCATGTCCCCCCTCTCCCTTCTTTCCTCCAGACTGTACAAATTAAGTTCTTTAAGTCTCTCCTGATAAGTTTTAAGTTTAAGTCCTTCCACCATTTTCGTTGCCCGCCTTTGGACACGTTCTATTTGAATAATGTCTTTTTGCAGGTAAGGTCTCCAGAACTGCACACAGTATTCTAGCTGTGGCCTTACCAGGGCTCTATACAGCAGCATCACAACCTCCCTCTTCCTACTGGTGATGCCTCGAGCTATGCAGCCGAGCATCCTGCTTGCTTTTCCCACTGCCTGGGTACACTGTCCACTCATCTTGCCGCTATCAGTAATCAGTACCCCTAAATCTCTCTCCTCCGAGGTCCTGGCTAACACAGTGCTGCCCATACGGTACTCAGAGCAGAGATTCCTTCTACCCAAGTGCATGATTTTACATTTAGAGACAATTAAACAGTTTTGACCATCTATCCAGTAAAGCTAAATCATTTTCCATGTTGCAGACACCTCCCGGAATATCCACCCTATTACTAACCTTTGTATCATCAGCAAACAGACAAACTTTTCCTACCAAGCCTTCTCCTATGTCACTTACAAATATATTAAAAAGGATGGGGCCCAAGACAGAGCCTTGCGGCACACAACTTGTAACTCGCCTTTGTTCAGATTGCACACCATTAACAACAACACTCTGATACCGATCCCTCAGCCAACTAGAAATCCACTGAACTATCCAGGGATTGAGTCCTACCTTCAATAACTTATCTATGAGCTCTTTATGTGGTACAGTGTCAAAGGCTTTGCTAAAATTCAGATAGGCGATATCCACAGCACCACCTTCATCTAACACTTTAGTGACATTGTCAAAGAAATCAATAAGATTGGTCTGACATGATCTGCCCTCAGTAAAGCCATGCTGTTTTGGGTCCAATAGGTCATTAATTTTTAGATGGGAAATTATCTGTTTTTTTAAGAGTGTTTCCATTAATTTGACCACTATAGATGTTAAACTAACTGGCCTGTAATTACTGGCTTCTCCTCTACTCCCCTCTTTATGGATTGGTACGACAATGGCCATTCTCCAATCATCTGGAACCTCATCAGTTGAAAGGGAATGGTTAAGTAAATCAGTCAGAGGGGCTGCAATCACAAACCTAAGTTCCCTTAGAACTCTGGGGTGGATATATCACCTGAAAGACACATCCTGTAGTTGGCAGCAGCATGAGGAGCCTATATATTGACTGAAAGATGCCCTGGAGTTGGTAGCAGCATAAGAAGCCCATATATTGCCTGAAACACACACCCTGGAGTTTGCAGAAGCATGAGGAGAATATATAAAAATTGTGAGCACATATATGTTATCCTAAGAATATTAAGTAAAATTTTACATAATGCATTTCCTCAATAATTACTTGTGGTCTGATGCGGAGGAATGTCTGTAACTGGAGAGCAGCGCCTTAAATCTGTTTTACACTATCCATATTTCTGAAGTGTTGGTGTGGCACCATGATCAATCTACTTTGATGAATCAGGCATTGGTGGGTGGAAATCTTAACTGATCCATGCCCGATTCATCTTCACACAGGTCAGTCTCTCCATAGTTATACACCTGCTGCTGTTGCAAAAAAAAAAGCATACTGGAGCGCATTGAACCTCCCTCATCAGTGCATACCACATACGCACATATAAGATTTTTACCAATATGTTCCAGTTAAAGTCTTCAGGGCCTAGTTACTGTGAAAGGCCAGCCATACTTACACACCTGCTGCCGTTGTTGACAAATCTTGTACTAAGCATAGTGTAGCGTTTTGTCCTCCACTCATATACGTACTACTACATACGTAAGTATGTCAGGCAGAGAATTTCTAAGATGGGCACAGAGGAGTGGCAGAGGCCTAAATTAATCAAGCAGAGGTTGCAGCATAGTGGCAGCAAGTGTTGCAGTGAGGGGCCTGATCTCCCGTTATCAGCTAGCAGTCATGTCTCGACCAGCAACCCATCTGCGATCACAGATTGGTTAACATGGTCATCCACTTCATCACAGGTGGTTTCTGACACCCCCAGTCAACAGTCAGTAGGTTCCTCAGACACAACCCTTAGTTGGCATGGCCCGTTGGTCCCATTTCCTCCGTCCTATGCCGTTTCCTCCCCCAGTGATGTATGTTATACTTTGGGTTCAGCTCCACTATTCAGTGAGGATGATCTGATAGAGGACAGTCAGCAGCTACTGCCCAACCAAGAAGTTGCGGAGACATCTGCCGCTTCCTTTGCTAGGTGGTCAAGTACTGATGAGGAGCGTGGCATGGGAGGCGGTGTTGTGAGTGTTCCAGCTCCTGCATCAGACACTGTTGAGGAACCTGAGTCGGACATCAGTGATGTGCAGACACAACTCAATGATGATGAAGCCGATCCCACTTGAGAGCCGGGTGCAGAAGGTGCTTCATTATCATCAGGAGAAGAGGGTTGCAGGTTGCCCGTGAGTCAGCAGCTGAGGCAGCAAGGTGGTAGCATGGTTGGCAGTCAGCAGGGGTTCCTGGAGTCGACGGCAGTAGCAGTGAATTAGTGCGGACTGTTGGTGGGAAAATCAGCTACTCGGCGATGTGGCAGTTTTTCATCAAGCATCCACAGGAGGGTAAAATGCAAGATGTGTAGGCAAAGATGAAGCGTGGCCAGGGCCCCAGTGTTGGCACCACGGCCCTGTGGCAACATATGCAGCGTCACCATAAAATGGCCTGGGAGAACCGAGATGCCAAAGTGATGGTCCAGCTTGCTGCATCACCCAGTGGCACACCACTCCCAGTTCAGCCAGCCAAGGCACCACACCCTCAGCAGAAGTTTCTGTGTCATACCCATCCTCTGTCGAGTCATCGAGTCAGTCATTCCACCAGCAATCCATTGGAGAGGCCATGTCCAAGAGGCAACAGTATGTGCCCACTCATCCAATGCGCAGAAGCTAAATGTGCTCCTATCCAAGTTGTTGGTGCTGCAGTCCCTCCTTTTTCAGGTGGTGGACTCTACACCTGTCAGAGAACTGATGGCTTGTGCTGAGCTGAGGTGGAGAGTCCCAAGCCATCATTTCTTTGCAAAGAAGACAGTGCCAGCCCTGCACGATTTTGTTGAACAGAAGGTGGGCCAGTCCTTGAGCCTGTCAGTGTGTACCAAAGTGCCTGGCAGCACTGACGTCTGGAGCCGTAACTATGGTCAGGGACAATACATGTCATTTATGGCCCACTGGGTGAATGTGATTGCTGCACAGCCACAACAGCAACTTGGACAGGTCACGTGGCTTCTGCCTCTATGCTCCCAGGCCGTTGTGCCTGTGACAGTGTGCAACTCCGCCTCCTCATCCTTATGCCGTCTGCTCAGCCTCCACTGCACGGACAAGTCCCAGTGCCCCTGCAGCCTACCATGTGTGCAGGGCACGGCGGTGTCACACTGTTCTTCACATGATTTGCCTTGTCGAACTGAGTCACACAGGGGAGGAACTAAAATTCAATAATCAATAAATCACCATGGTGACATACAACAGGAAGAACATCTTGTCTGCGCTGTGACAAGGAAGCGTGAGCCATTGAAAGAATGAGCCTATTTGCTCTAGAGCGATCTCCCTGGATCCCCTTCAGGCACGCTGTCTCACAATTGCGATAACTCCTATGTGTGATTTCAGATATCTGAGAGAATTGTACAGGGGTTCAATAATAACGACACACACACAGACTCCCAGTACAAACTCTACTTTACTTCCGCTTTAGGGTGGACTTATAAAGCAAGAAACCACAGACACAGTATGTACTTGTTCCACATTTGCGACATATATGTCAAAACCACAGAGAAGTGCAAGCTCACAGTTTCCACAGAGAAAAAGGTCAGCACGTAGCAGTTACCGAGAAGTTGCCTCATTTAGCTATTATTGCGGTTTGACAGTTAAATTTCGCTAGCATACACTTCTGCAATAACATTTTCCTATGAAGCTTGCAAATATTTTCCATTTCTGTGAAGCCTTGCATATAACTATATCTGGCAGCCATTTTGTTCACTTCAGCCATTTTGTTAGCAAGATCTATGAGGCTTATTGCCTCTGCCAACAAACCCTTCTTTGAGTCTCAGAACTTATTACAAGTTCTCAGACTCACCAACCATGGCATCATCATATGTCCCAGATTCAGCCCTGCGAACTATATAATCATAGTGAGCTTCATTCTCTGCCAAGTAAGCAGCGTAAGCTCCCTGTTGCTTATTAGTTTTCATAGCAATGACACACATAATGATCTTGAATGTAACAATAGCAATGATCACCAGCATAACAATAATACAGAACTGTGTGAGAAAACCTTTCCAGCTAGAAAAGAAATCTTTAAACCAACTGGACCAATTAGCATCATTTCCTGCATTATTTTTCATTTCCACGGCTAGAGTATCTAACCTTTCAATAGCCTTGGTCACTTTTCCGTTTGGTCCTAAATTATTTGGCACATAGATACAACAGGTATCACCAATCATCTTACAGACCCCACCTTTCTCAGCTAGCATCATATCTAAGGCCATTCTGTTCTGGAAAGCCATTTCTGTTGTAGGTCCTAGCTGTTCAGCAATTCCTCTAAGGCCATCCCTAGTAGCATTCACAAAGCGTTGCTGATTATAGTACAGATAGTTAATCCAATCAGCATTCTTATTAGCAGTTACTATGGTGAATATGGACTCAAATCCAGTCTTTACAGGGTCTCGGGCCTTAAATTCATCGGGCACCCCTCTGGGGACACCTATGGCATCCAGGTACACGTGAGCATCAAAACTCCCTTTAGGTGATGCTGCCTCCCTCCTACTTCGGCGGGGGGTGCCTTGGAATTGTCCCTCAAAAGTGTGCTCGTCCCAATCTATTGCTGGGGAGATTACAAATGACATTATGAGCTTTACCGGTGCACATTCTCCTTCCCAGTCACGGGGTAGCATGGGATGTAATACTTCGCCACCACATAACCAGTATATATCAGCTACAGCTACCTTGTGGCCAATTAACAATTTTTTATCAGTAACAGTAGCATACCTGTGGCACCAACTCTGGGTAAAATTACCTACTTTGAGTTTTCCCTTAGTTCTGCTATAACAAGTATAATTACCCTTGTAAGCATGGATTCCTGAACCGGGCTTGGCGGGGTGGTTTAGAATGGGAAAATCACATGCCCACATGCGGCATTCGTCACCTGTAAGGGTCTGATTCTGGTAGATTTTCAGCAAACAAGTTTCTTCATTCTCAGGTAGAGGAAGGGGAGCGGTGCCTAAATGAGGTCTAGCATTTGCACACACAAAACAATCAGTTCTATTTTGCTTAGCTGCAGTATAGTGGGCCCATTGT
The DNA here is from genome assembly GCA_027917425.1 of Gastrophryne carolinensis. NCBI lineage: Eukaryota > Metazoa > Chordata > Amphibia > Anura > Microhylidae > Gastrophryne > Gastrophryne carolinensis. Next base: position 444,556,933 of record CM051238.1, on the reverse strand, counting down.
AACCACAGGTTCTATTGTCCCTGGAATCCTGTTTCAGTAGCTAAAGTCTCCTCAGGGTCAGCTTCAGTCTGCACCTTTATGTTTGAGAGGCCTTCAGTTAATATATTTGGGATGAGTTTTGGTTCAGACTTACCAGCAATATTTTTTATGTAAAATGTAATTCTAGGATTGGGGGAACAGGGACAATTATGAATACCCAACACATAAGTGCCCTCGTCATTAGGGGAGGGAGACTCTATGGAGAGTGTCAGAGGTACACACCTATACCCTGGCGTGCCGGGCAAGTATCTGCCACAGAGCGCTCCTTTTTTCCTATACAGCTTCATCCTCTGCAATAGGGATCTTCCCTGCTCGTCCTTTTTTGCTAGGGCACTCTCTGGTCGGTACCCCCAGTCCCTACCAGTTCCATAGGCATCCCTAGTATTCCATCCCACCGATCCCCAGTGGTCGCAATTCCGGCCCCAGTAATCATCTGTGACACAGATGTAATAGTGTGCAAATTTGAATCCCTCAAATCTATATATGTTTGAAGAATCTCCCATACAAGGATATACGTCGCACAGATCAAAAGTGTAAATCATGCTGGGCTCTGAGGTATTGAACCAGAATGTTACTTCACCTTTGGCGTTTTTACTTACATATTTAGAGATGAGTTTATCTCCAGTGGACCTTTTCTTTACAACATGGGGCATGGGAGTTTCAGGCTGCGGACGCGGGGAGGGGGGTATAAGGGCACTCTGTCTCAAACCCAAAGGTTCACATACCTGCTGAAGTGGACCTATGGCGGGGCGATCATAAACACAGTTACACACAACCCATATTACTGACACTATCAGAAAAGACAGAATCATTGCAGTACAGAAATGATTGGAGCCATAGAACCAGCGGGCAAGCCAGTGCTGGCCTTTTTTCGGACCCATTCCTGGCTGGGGGTCTGCAACCAGCTTTTTCTTGTCCCCTTGGTGGGACATCTGACTGTGGCCCCCTGGGTGGGGCGTCTGATCCTTTAACTTGCAGTACTTCATCCTCGTCCAGTATCTGAAGTGTAGGGACTTTCTTCACCCGGGTGGCGTGGATCCAATTTTGATTTCCTTCCACAAGCACGGCCGTCCGAGCGACTGCTTTCACCTTCGTCGGCTTCTCGAATGGGAACTCGATCTTCGGTTGATTACCGTGCTTTTTCACTAACACTGTGTCTCCAATCTTTATGTCATGAAACGAATCCTGTAAAAGAGAAGGAAACTTCTGACAGACAAGTGTTTCACTAGCAGTGAGCTTCTCCACCAGAGCCCTGGTGTATTCCTCCTGCCTGCACTTCCCTTCTTCACTAGTCTCTCTAATGTTCCTGTGCCATGGCAAGAGAAATGGTCTACCCATTAATATTTCATAAGGAGAAAGCTTAGTTACTTTATTAGGTGTCATCCTTATTTCAGCTAAAAGTGCGGGTAGTTTGTGTTTCCAGTTTTTAAAAGTTCCTTCAGTAGCTTTTCTAAGTTTGTCTTTTATTGTTCTATTCATGCGCTCCACTATCCCTGAACTCTGAGGATGGTATGGGATGTGAAACTGCCATTCAATGTTTAAATATTCCACTAAATCTTGACATATTTTGGCTTTAAAGGCTGTGCCGTTATCGCTGCGTATGAGTGAAAAGCATCCAAAGCACGGTATTATTTCCTGTGTCAAAATTTTCACTACAGTCTTAGCATTTTCATGCTGTGGCTTATGTGAAATGTTGGGCTTATTCATTTGGCATGTTATGCATTTCTCTACATAAGCTTTCACTTGTTTCTCACATTGTAAAATGAAAAAACTTTGTTTCAATGTCATGTGCGTGTGTTGTGCACTTTTGTGTCCTATGCCGTGTGCTTGAGAAATAAGTAGGGGGGCACTATGTATGGGTATGCATGGTTTACCCTCGATACACCAAATCCCAGCTATTGATTTCTGTGCCCCTGTCAGTACCCAATCCCCCACTTCATAAACAGATGTATGCTCCTGCAGACATCCTATTGTAAAATCAATAGCATCTAGTGTTAGCATAGGAAGGGTTAACGGAGTGTGAGCATTAGGACCCAGACGACTTCCTGTCAGAGTTTTCTGTCTGGCTGCTGCTCTAGCCTCTTTGTCTGCCAGCTCATTTCCCCTCCCAATTTCCGTTTGACTTCCTGTGTGTGACCTGCAGTGTATGATCGTGAGTCGCTTTGGTAACATGATGGCTGCTAAAAGATTTCTCACTAGCGTTGCATGTGAAATGGGTTTCCCATCCGCGGAAATGAATCCACGTTTTTTCCCATATCCTTCCAAAGTCGTGGCAAACTGAGAAACCATAACGACTGTTTGTTACTAAACTGACCGACTGACCTTTGAGAAGCTGGCATGCACGTGTTAGCGCAATTAGTTCAGCAGCTTGTGCAGACTTGAAAGGAATACTTTTAGCTTCAATTATATTTTCTGGGAGCTGGACGACCGCGTACCCGGTTTGAAACACGTCATCTCTGGGCCGGGAACATGAGCCGTCAACGAAGACAAGCTCTGAACCTGCGATTGGCTCAGACTCCAGGTCTGGGCGTGGTGCACTCTCTTGTTGGATTACGCCATTACAGTCATGGCGCGGAGGAATTTTGTCAGCCTCACTTTTCAAACCTAATCTGCTCTCTAGATGGGGATTTGACAAAAGGATTACTTCATATCCGCTGAATCGCTGCGCTGTCATATGTTGGGTATGTAAATTGTTCATTAAATGTTTTACATTGTGACCTGCATGCAGTATCGTGGGGTGTCCCAGTGTGACCGAGGTGGCTTGCTCAATCGCCATTGCACAAGAGGCTAAAGATCTCAAACTGCCCGGCATCCGGGCACCGGGAGAAGTTTAGAGAAGTATGCCACAGGTCTCAATTTACCCCCATGGCTTTGAGCTAAAACTGAGCTGTATCCCTTACAAAAGTCCCGTACATACAGGTGGAACACCTTCACATAGCTTGGTAAACCGAGCCCGGGGGAAGATATCAGTGCTTCCTTTAACTTTTTAAAAGCATTTAACATTCCATCTGACCATTCTATGGTGTGAGGTTGATCAGCACGTGTGGTAACTCTCAGTATGTTGTCATAATAAGAGCAGTCAGGGATCCATTGACGGCAATAACTAATCATTCCAAGAAAGCTTAGCATGTTTTTTTTATTCTGTGGAGGGCCCAATTCCACGATTGCCGCTACTCGTTTGGGATTTAACTCTCTCTTTCCCTGTGACAACACAAAACCCAAATATTCAACTTTCTGCTGACACCATTGTAATTTCGTCACAGAAATTTTCATTCCATGCTGACAGAGACATTTCAGTAGGAGGATTCCGTCCTCTCGGGCCGCGGTTATTGATTGACTGGCCAGTAATAGATCATCAGCGTAGGTCAGAACAATCGAGTTACAGTTCGGTTTATATGCTTTTAGCACTTCTCTCAAAACAATTGAAAAAACAACAGGACTATTCAAGAATCCCATTGGCAAACGGGTAAAAGTTAGGGATTCTCCACGGTATTGGAATGCATAGAGCGGGCGTGTCTCGGGATGCACTGGGATCCCAAAAAAGGCATTTTTTATATCGCAGACGCTGAATATTTTGGCGTCTTCGGGAATGGCGGTTAGAAGTGACACAACTTCGGGTACAATGGGAGTCAGCAGTACTACCAAGCTATTTACTGCACGCAGGTCTTGAACAAATCTATAAGTCCCATCAGCTTTCTTAACTGGATGAATTGGGGAATTATATGGTGATACCGCTTTTTCTAATATGCCCTGTTGTAGAAAATTGTCTATTAAAGGTCTTATACCCTCTTCCCTTTCTTTGTTCAAGGGGTATTGTTTAATATAGACTGGCTGTGATCCCTTCTTTAAGACGGCTCGATAAGGAGTGACATTTGTAAAGCCTACATCGTAGTCCCCAGTAGCCCATACCTCCAGCGGGACCAATTTGAGGCAGGGGTCATCTGGGAGGATGATGGGGAAGTAGGAGTCTGCATGGCAGTTTCTCCTCCTGTTTACAGGTGTGAGCCTATACGTGTCACTATCTACTCGGGCACCGCCCTCAGGATTCACCCTTAGGGAAATAGCCATCTTAGCCATTAAGTCCCTGCCTAACTAGTTAACAGGACAGCTGATCATGATTTTAAAGACATGGTTGGGTTGATTGAGGGGCTCTGATGGAGGTCCGTCACCGTGAGCGGTGGTGTTTCAAATGTTTGTGTTAAAATCCCATTAATTCCCATCGAGGGGGCGGTCTCTTGCCTTGGTCCTGTGTATGCATTTCTCCCCAATACGCTGCATGTAGCTCCAGAATCCACTAAAAATGTTAACTTCTTTTTACTAATCATCAAATCAATGCATGGTTGTTGTGAGAAATGCTGTGAGACTACTGGGAAGGTGGGATTTGCCCCTGGGCACCTTCATTGGGGTCCTACATTTTGCCAGTCAACATTGAGGCGAGGGGTATTGTGTTGTACATTGGCGGGAGCAGCCTGCGGAGGTCTGTTTGAACCCTGTCTGTGTGTATCAGGGTATGGGCAATCGGCTCTCCAATGATCCATTGCGCCACAATTGAAACAGCCAGCACTCCTAGCCTGCTGTTTGGGGGGTCCCTGTCTGTCTCCCCATTGCTGTTTGAGATTTCCTCTATTTCCCCTGCCTCGTTCTCTACCCCTAGGTGCTGCACGGTCTGACCTGTGTTTCTCTTCCCAGTATTGCTGCTGTCCCCATGGGTCCCCATAGGGATATGGAACTGGCTCTGGTATGCTGAGCTGTGCTGCGTGTGTCACTGACGGTCTTATTATTTCAAAACATCCCACTGCATCTTAACTTATTAACCTTCTACCAAACTCTTCTATTGGCATCTCAGTCCATCAATCTATTTGCTGCTTGATTTGTAAAGCTAAACTTGGTAGGCAGTTGGAGATAAATGTACTGATACACAGGGCGGGTATCCCTGGGCCATCTCCCATCTGGCTTTCTAAACGCCAAACCTGTAGAAATCTCTTCCAAAACTCAGTCAAAGATTCACCTTTTTTCTACTTACATGCAAGAGAGGGTGCCATATCAGCTCTGGGCTTAAACGCCTGGTTTAAGTGATCTTCTAAAGCTTCCCACATTTCAGCTGCATTCCCTTCTTGGTACAGGGGTATGTTACCTGGCTTTGTATCTGCAGGTGTGTCCACCTCCATGTGAGGTATCCCTTTCCAGCTAAGTGGGCTATTCTCCCCAACTATCATCTCTAAAACCATCTTAATGTCTTCGGGCATATAATATTTTCCTTTTATTGCCCTCCGAAGGTAAGCAATTGTACCTTTGGAAGACTTGGAGGGGCGAGGACAGTGTTTCGCCATGTGATCTAGTTCTTTCATATCAGGAGGGGTGATGACCAAAATGTCTCCTGCTGTTATGAAAGGATTGTATGTACTAACCATGGTCATGGAGCTTGTTGCTGCAGTGGGCGCTGCTGCCGCCATTACTCTGGGGGTCTCTATGGAATCTATGTCATCTGCTGGTTCTTTAAGTGTATTATCCAGTGTACGTTTTTGGGTCCTGGTCTGTCTCTGGGGCTCCCCTTTGTTAACGTTAAGTATGATTTGTTTGTCCTGACACAGGCGTGTTTGCTTAGCCGGTTTAGTTTGTTTATCAGTAATATTAATTGTGAAAGATTCTGTGTCTAATTCCTCTTCATGTCCCTTATCCTCTTCCTCTCCTAGTGTCAATTCTGGTTGCTGTTCATCAACACGTGACCACTGGTTCTCATTTTGAGGAAGGATATTTTGTGACATTTTCTTTTGTTCCCTCTCTAGTTTCTCTCTTTTTTCTCTTTCTTTTTTTCTTTATTACTTCCACATCTATTGTATTTGGTTTGTTCCACTGCTGCCATTGTTATCACGGCTGCCGTGGGACTCAAATCATTTCCTTGGAATGGCATTAAGGAGAGATATTGAGTGGTAGTTACAGTTTTTACTTTTACCTGTTTAGGTCTGTGCTCCTTCATATCATATGGCGGGGGCAGAGCGCTAGGTTTAGTGTCGGGGTTGGAATGACTTTTATGTCTGTTCTCTAATTCCTTTTTACTAACTTTTTTCCTGAGACTCATTAATCCATTTCTCCTATACCACCCTGGCGCTATTTCTAACCATTTTATTCCACACTCTCTCATATAAGACTTATCCCAATTAGGGTCCCCTGAATAATAGGGCCACACCTTTTTATCTCCAAGGCACATTCCCATTATCATTTCCATGTAATAGGGATCATTACCTCCTGTTCTAGGGAAGGGAAGGGATGGGTCTACCCATAGCCTCCGTCCAACCTGCCATATTTTCCACAAACGGTATGGTATATTAAGCCCCTACCGTTAATCTCTCTACATAGTGAATACAATCTTCACCAACATGGGGGACTTTGCTTTCTGTCTGACCCATACTAACAAAATATATCTTATACTTCTAAAGTCAATTGCCTGAGTCCTGCTCACCTTCAGGACTGTCCGACAATACAAACAGATAAACGTATAACTTTATAAACATCAACACCAAGACAGACTAATCACACATCAGAGGTATCCAAGTGCAGACACGTCCTATGAATTTCTATAGCGCGCTTTTTCTATATCTAAGGCGACAACCCGTGTCCCTTTTCAAACTCGCCTAATTGCGAGAGGCATCTGAAGGGCCAACACTTTTAACCTTCCCTCGGGGTTTAGTAAATAAAATTACTTATCCCCTTCAAGGTGTGTTGCCCGCATTCAAACTCCACCACTGAATGAATGAGCCTATTTGCTCTAGAGCGATCTCCCTGGATCCCCTTCAGGCACGCTGTCTCACAATTGCGATAACTCCTATGTGTGATTTCAGAAATCTGAGAGAATTGTACAGGGGTTCAATAATAACGACACACACACAGACTCCCAGTACAAACTCTACTTTACTTCCGTTTTAAGGTGGACTTATAAAGCAAGAAACCACAGACACAGTATGTACTTGTTCCACATTTGCGACATATATGTCAAAACCACAGAGAAGTGCAAGCTCACAGTTTCCACAGAGAAAAAGGTCAGCATGTAGCAGTTACCGCTATTATTGCGGTTTGACAGTTAAATTTCGCTAGCATACCCTTCTGCAATAACATTTTCCTATGAAGCTTGCAAATATTTTCCATTTCTGTGAAGCCTTGCATATAACTATATCTGGCAGCCATTTTGTTCACTTAAGCCATTTCGTTAGCAAGATCTATGAGGCTTATTGCCTCTGCCAACAGCCATGCACCCTGTATGACACAAGTGTTCAATCTGGTTGTCAAGCATTTCCTGAAGTCTTCCCTAATCTGCAAAACATCCTAAAAATGGGAAGGAAACTTTGCATGCACGTCAGCCACTCCTACAGACTTCTGGCTCTCCACCTTATTGGACCCTTGTTACTGGCACAAAATGGGGACCTTTTTTAAACTGAGAGGGAAGACAAACTGACCTACTACAGAGACATCCTATGTTCAGCCAGTTGGCCGATGCCTATCTACACCATCATCCATCCTTTCACAGGTCTGACTCGGGGGGCCCACTATGCTCACCTTCCACTCCCATGGTTGCTGGGGAGGGGGTGGAGTGGAAAGAGCAGTACCAGCTCCATCAGCAGAAGCCTGAGTCTACAGTCCCTAATGAGTAGCTTTCTTCACCCGCATAGTGAACTCATGAGCAGCAGGTAGACCTGGAGAAGGACCTGTACCAGCAGGTGGTGGCATACCTTGACATGACCATGCCAACACACCTCGAGGATCCACTGGACTGCTGGGCAGCCAAACTTGATCTGTGGCCGCAGCTAGCTGAGTTTGCCCGGGGAAAGCTGTCCTGTTGTGCCAGTAGTGTGCCATTTTTTACAATTTGTAGTGTTTTTTTGTAATAAAAAATGTAAGTTTGTCAATAAAATCCTTTTGCGTGTGAAACCCCAATTTCTCCCGGTTACAGTGGTACCACATATGTATAGGTAGACACCCTTTCCTGCCCAGGACACTCCCCCAAACTGAAACAACGCTTTAGGAGATTTTCAGATAAAATACAACTATGCTATGCAATATGCGCACCTTGCAGTTTTTCAAGAAAAACAACCCTTTACTTTTGAAATACCCCCCACAAACTATATATTCCCTAGAAGTATACACCTCAGGCTTTCTAGGCGTACCAGGCTTGTTGACATGGGTGCAGTTTTCTGGAAGTAATCCCTAAATGTATTCTTTGGTTGTACAGGGTTTCTCTAAAAATGAATAAAAAAGCAGAATCAAAACCACATTTTCCTAGAAAAAACTATATGCAAACCAGAAAAAAACTGAAAATCTGAAAAAACAACATCCCCCAAACAGAATGCTACCCAACATGCATAGGTTCTGTCAAGGAAAGAGTTGCCAAACACACCAAAGTAAAGCATGCGCATAACGTTCATTTTACTTCAAAATGTCAGCTCTGCAGACAAAGTGCGCACCTTGTGCTTTTTCTACCAAACCAACCCTTTACATTTGGAATATGGCCCATAAACCATATATTCCCTGAAAGTACACATGTTAAGCTTTCTAAGAGTACCCAGCTTGTTGTAGTGGGCTCATCTTTCTGGAAGTAATATCTCGAAGAATTCTTAGGTTGCACAGGGTTTCACAAAAGAATTATAAAAAAGCAGAATAAAAAACACCTTTTCCTAAAATATCAATATGCAAATAAGAAAAAACAAGCTAAATCTGAAAGCGCAAGGTCCCCCGAGCAGAACAATACCCAACATGCATAGGTACCTGTAACCTTTTGACTGCCAGTCTACTTGAGATTTTGTCACCCTCTTTCTTTTTGTGGCAGAGTTTAGGCTTTAACATGAAATGTCTTGTTTGTATTTTTTCTACTTTTTTAAATATTTTTAAATAAATAAGTAAAAAAATATATATATTTTTTTAAATTGTCTCCTTTATTTTAACAAAAACATTTATTTTATTAAAGAAAACCATATTGCATGTAAATGCCCCATTTCTCCCGATTACAATGATACCACATATGCATCGGTAGCCCCCCGTTCCTGTCCAGGTGATCCCCTAAACTGAAAAGAGCACTTTATAACATTTACAAAAAAAAAATACAACTACTATCCACATAATAAAGGGTTAAATAAAAAAAATTGGTATGGGGTCCCCCTTCAAAGGGGGGGACACCATTTCTTGGGGGAATTTTAAGGGTTTTTTTGGGAGGCAGGTAATGGGGGGTCTCGGGGTTAATGGCAAGTCACCCACTAGCCGCAGGTGACTTGCCAGACCCAGAGCCTTGTGAACTGGTATAAGGGGTCTCATAGATCCCTTACCAGTACACAAAGGGTTAAAAGTAAAATAAACACATACAGAGACACACTTTAAAAATAACTTTATTTAAAAAAAATTTTTTAATTTTGTAATACTTACCTCCCATCCATCCCTGTGTCCCACGCTGATCACTTAGGTTTCTGCTCTCCTGCTGCTGCTGGAGGCCTTTTATACCTACTGGGTTACAGGTAACATAGAGTTAATTAAAAAAAAATGACATAGGGTCCCCCCTCCCTAGGGCCACGACTCTTCTGCCCCCCCCGGGCTTTGGGGAGGCAGGTAATTTGGGAGCCAGGGGTCAATGGCAAGTCACCCGCTAGGCGCAGGTGACTTGCCAGACCCCCGAGCCTTGTGAAATGGTATAGGGATCACATGGACCCCTTACCAGTTCACAAAGGGTTAAAAGTAAAAAAACACACAGACACACTTTTTAAAAATAAATGTTTTTTACATTTTTTTTTTAATACTTACCTCCCATCCATCCCTGCTGGTCACTTAGGCTTCTGCTCTCCTGCTGCTGCTGGAAGCCTTTTATACCTACTGGGTTACAGGTAACATAGGGTTAATTTAAAAAAATGACATAGGGTCCCCCCTTCCAGGGAGGGGGACCCCATTTTTGGGGGGGATTTTTAAGGGTTTAAATCCTTAAAAATCCCCCCCAAAAAATGGCGTGAGGTCCACCCTACCCAGCGTAACCAGCCTGTGACCAGCTATGGGGGCTTGTAGAACAGGGCGCAGGGGCCAGACCCCTTACCAGGGGTCTCATGGACCCCTTACCAGTTCACAATGGGTTAACAGTAAAAAAAAACAAACACACACAGTTTGCAAATAACTTTATTAAAAAAATTAAAAAATGTTTACTTTACTCACCTCCGATCTTCATATGCAGTGTCCCGCGGCGATCTGATTGATGCAGGTGACAGCTGGGCAGCGAAGGGGGGAGGCAGGCTATTTTGTTATTTCATTTTTTTGCAATTCAAGCTGATTGAGATAATTATTAAAGCTTTCTAAAAGCACTGCAAGTAAGTTTAGAAAGTTCTCCAAGCAAATTGCGAAAGTTTTCCACACTGTGCAAAGTTTTCAAGGTATACTAAGTAATGTGTCAACTTTTCGAAACATATTTTTGAAGTTCTCCCCACTTTGTTAAATAGCCCAGAACATGGCAGTAAACCACATGTGCCCAGAGTTGTGGGCTGTCACATAAACTGTACCCAGGGAGTAGTTGGGGTTAGGTGCCTTGCTCAAGAACACTTTAGTTATGCTGTAGGTGGGAATCAACCCCCGTGCCACTAAGCCATGGCTGCAACATACTAAGAAACAGTTCCTTTTGAATTTGTGCAAGCACATGGGGTGTGGGGTCTAGGCTGTATTGCAAGGTCTTTGACCCTTTCACCCCATGGCTTGCACTTGAGGTTTAGGGCAACCTCAGGTAAGCCTGCTCCCAATTTATCTATTGCATTGTATGTCCCAAATGGGCTCTCAGAGATTAGAGTTAGGACTGCACCCCATAGAGGCACCTTGGCGCTGGTGGTGCAGCTTAAGCTACTTCTGCAGATGTGTGTGACTGAGCCCTCTGTTTTCAACCAAGTTTAGAGACAGATTGTAGGTTGGTCTGCAAGCTAAAAGGGTTGAGTGCTGTGGCTCCTTTAAGATTTTTGCAACATACTAAGAGCCATATTTAAAAAGTTCTCTGTTGAGCACCATTTTGGAGTCAATCTGTCGGTTTTGACGTTGAGCATTTATTTATGTTTTGGCGCTGTTATTTTTAGGGAATGTTTAATGTCAAGTCTACGTGGATTGAGGCACTAGGTATTGGCGGGCCTGTGTCAGTGCCTGTTGGACCTTTATTTCAATAATAACAGCACATAAAAAGAAAAGACAAGACGGAAATGAAGAAAAAAAAAGAGAAAATAACAAAACAAGAAAAAAGGGATATTAACAAGGAAGAGTAGAATGAAGAAGGAGAAAAGCTAAATATGAACCAGTCTTCCTTTCCTATTCCTGGCTGGATTAGATACTAAATCACCTCTATAGCCAGTTGACAAAGTGTGTGTCCAATATGGGCATGGAATATTTTATCCATGGCTCACAGACTTTTAGACATATTTTACCGCAGTTACCACACAAATGTGTTATATTTCCCCTACTATTCTTGTCTTTGCTGTATTTAATTCTAGTTCAGTGTAGTTAGGAGAATGCTAGTAAACACTTGTTTAGTTCTGTAAAGTAGTGCAGTGGCCATTTGTCTCGGTACTTGCTAGTGAGCAGAAATTTGGTGGAGCCTAATTTTTGGACAAGGCTCAATTTCTATTTAATCAGACTAAGACATAAATGCTGCAGGGAGATAAAAAGTGAGGTGATAGCTATACATTAGGCTGTATAGCTACCACCCAAGAATGCTACATAGGTTCCAGGTGGGAAAAGAACGCTACCCAGCACTCTCCACCATGCGCCCACGGCTTCAGAGTAAATCTTCACTCACCTCATCCTGTAAATCTCAACCCACCTCATCCTCATTGTCTTTATAATCAGACTAAGACATAAATGCTGCAGGGGGATAAAAAGTGACAAGGTTTTTTTTTTTTTATTTTCACCTTGGACAGGGCATGTAACGGCCTAGCTCATCTGCTTTATAGCAGTCAATAAATTGGAGTATACCTAAAAAATAACTGGGGTTTACAAATGGGCACTCTCACTACAAATATAGAAATTAATTACAAATTTTATTGAATGTGCTATATACAAAGATTAAAAAACACATATATGACACAAAAATACAAGACTAATTAAAAATAATGAGGTACCTGGGATCTACACAATATTTAGTAAATAACAAATATAAATCTAAATATCAATAGAGTAAATAAAGTGCAACGTGCATGAGTATATATTGCCCCCTGATATTAAATAATCAATGACAGGGAATAAAAATGATATCTATAAGGACAAGTAAATTGATAAATATATCTCACTTATGCTCAAAAAATAATAAATAAATGCTAATGAAACAAATAAAGTGCTTAGGTGCTGTCAAGATTAAGCCAATATATGTAAAAATTAAGATAATACTATATACATTAGTAAAAAATCTCATTGATATCAAAAAGAGGAGCTAGAGATAATAAAACTCTGTCCTATAAACGGTATACAAGTAGTTAATGTCATTCCCCATATGTACAATGAATAAGACCACTGTCCCTGTCTAGCATGTGCTAACCAAATATATTTAATCAACAAGGCTACAAGTAATGCCGTATTAAGGCTAGACAGGAGAAGCAGGGAGGGCACAATAGTCATGCATCTATTAATAAATCAATCTAACATGATAAGAAGGTTACCGCCATCAATGGTAGAAAGCCCAGGACCGCTGGCTGCCCCGTGCACTCCGCCGTGCATCCACCCTTCTGATCGGGGTAATTTGGCCTCGATAATGACAGCTCTTTTATACCCCTGTCCCGCCAGGCAACACGTGCGCCGCGTCACACACACTCATCTATCCGACGGCGGCCGCGTCCGTGCTCCCGACCGCCGGCCACGCCCCCTGATGACCCGGCCGCCGCCATCAAGATGCAAAGCAGCAAAGGGGCGTGCCCGGCCGGCGCGAGCACAAACGCGGGAGCGCCACACTGTGCTGTCAGACGAGACAGGAGGCCACAGAAATTCAACCTACAATAAGCCAACCATAGCACATAATTCTATTGTTTAGGCAATCTAATTGATCAATATGACACAGATTGGTATCAACATTATATAAACAAACAATGATGAGACCCCTCTCTTTTTACTTTAGTCATATTGTTTGGTGATATATTCGGAATAACTTTATTAATTAGCTTATATATTTTATTTTTTGAGCATAAGTGAGATATATTTATCAATTTACTTGTCCTTATAGATATCCTTTTTATTCCCTGTCATTGATTATTTAACATCATTATTTACTCTATTGATATTTAGATTTATATTTGTTATTTACTAAATATTGTGTAGATCCCAGGTACCTCATTATTTTTAATTAGTCTTGTATTTTTGTGTCATATATGTGTTTTTTTTAATCTTTGTATATAGCACATTCAATAAAATTTGTAATTAATTTCTATATTTGTAGTGAGAGTGCCCATTTGTAAACCCCAGTTATTTTTTAGGTATATCTCAAACTGGTTGGTCTTGGGGCTTATGGGAGCACCCACTCATATACATAGTATTTTGTTATGATTTAGGTGGTGCCCTTACAGGTCTATCTTTTGCATAATGAATTGAAGTATAACTTTTTTTTGTCATCTGGGCAATCACTTGCATTACATGATACTATGATGATATTAGATAATTATTCTATTTGAATAACGCCACTTTAATACAAGAAAATGGTGATCATTAGAAATGTTGGAATACCATGTCTAATAACGAGTTCATTCATTTTACTGACTAAATTTACTGAGACTCACTTAGTCTCAGTTTTTTAATTTCACGCATGCTGTAATTTGTGTATGTGTGTGTGGAGGGATGTATTCATGTAATGATAAAGCGTCTCCTAAATCTTACTCATAGAAAACTTCTTCTCCTGACTTGAGGAACTTCACTACTGCAGCACAAAATTGGGTGCTACTGAATTATTTTTCTAAATCTCTTGTACTTTCGGTGTTTCAGTGTTTCAGATACAGATACTATTTATTTTCACCAAGTACATAGCATACGTAGAAGGTACACTCATATCTGAAAGAGACAGGGCATTCATTTGATGACAGTCAAGTTCACAAAGTTCTCCAATCACGCTAATGCTATCAATGTCTCACCTCCCTACTGTTTATAGTAGACAGGAGCTGTGAATTGGAGTTGAGGAATTGATAAAGCCAGTCATATGACTAGTAAATAGAGATAAGCGAGTCCGAACTGTAAAGCTCAGGGTTCATGATAAACATAACAATGTGAATTAGTGTCACAAATAGCTCACAAATAATTAAAGTAATGAATAAAGACTCCACCAAAATAACTTTGTATTCTCAATTTAACATAACCTTATTTACAGGGCAATTGATCCATTTACTAGTTTACAGGGTAGAGGAGCTACATTTTTAAAATATTTTTTATATTAAAAAAAAAAGGGAAACATTATTAATAGTCTTGCAAGGGGAATATTTACACTTTTAAACTTTGAACAACTCAACTCAACAGAGAAGAAATATGAAAAAGCAACTTTTTATACATTGTCAAAACGTGTTTAACTTTGTTAGCTGGATAATGTTATAGTATATACAGTATGTCTATATCATGTTTCTGATATATGATAGTATAGTGTTTTGTATGCAGCAAACCACATTTCTTAAGGGGCAAGAGGCATTGTATTTGAAGATTCAAAGATGAAAACAGAAGACAAGATGATAGAACTTATAAAGATGCCAGACTTTTTCATCTGTCTCATGGCTGCAAGATGTACTGCAAGCTGAACTGGTCTTCCATCTGTCTCTCTGCATGCCTGTCTCTGTCCTTTCTACATGTCTTCCTACGTACTAATTATGGTCAAATCAAGTAATATTTAACATATTTTAAATATTTAACATAATATATTTAACATAAACATATAATTAACATAACGTAAGTCAGATTAGACCTTCAGGACTTAGTCTACATCAAAGAGAGCTTTGAAGATGCCTGGCATAAGGCCTAATAAAATGTGGTCTATGTTGCCTAAAGAAGTTTCACAACTACTAGTCTTACGGAGAGGATTATTCCAGATAAAGAAACATATATTTATCTTAAATACATTTTACATAGTCAAAATAATAGAAACTTTTAATAAAAATGTACAATTTAAGTTTCAGCCTGACCTGGTACAGGGCCCACATTTTCGTAGTCTTCTACCCAGCACAATTCTTTAATCTATCAATACATATGTTGCTGTTAAATTCACTACCTAGATATGTTAGTGATATTGGAAATCTCAAAAATTTTACCCATGTACCCAGAGGGTAGAGGTCATCTCAGCCTAAACTTTTGCATGCTCCACTTACAGTAGCTCCGCTCAACTGTCTCTAAACCCAGCCTATAGTCCTATATCATTCAAGCTCCACCTTCCTCTAACATAAGGGGACTATCTCACTCCAGGGACCCTTGCCCTTCTCCTAAAGTGGTCCCTACATTAATGTATTATTTGATTGCTTCTAATGCAATCTTAGCAAGCCACCTTAGGGAGAGGTCTGTGTTAGGCTTAATATAGTGGGAAAAAATAGACCAAAAATCCCCCTCAATGGTAAGAGGTAAATATTGCTTTCTAACAGAAGGTCAAGTAGTAGTATTATTCTTATTAATAGATCATGTGGTTCTATTAATGGCTGACAAAACTTTATTATTCTATACTGCATTATTGTCTCAGTGTAAATGATTCAGCAAGTAGGTGTCAAGATAAAGATAAAGTCTACACTGAGGACTGTCACACAGGAAATGTCACACAGTGACAACTGCTGCTGATCCATCAGTCAAAAACTAGTTACTGGTGATCAAAATTAAAGGCTCAGTCATGTTAAGATGTTCTCAAAGACAAATGAAGCAGCATAATATGTTAGATAAATTGATGAGATACAATAATTTAGGTCAGGTTCATACATTTTCTAGATGTCTGCACCTGAGGTCAGTTTTACTAGTCAAGTGCGGATGTTTTCCAACCCATGTAAAAGGTTAAACTCTCCACACTCTGCTCCACCCAGACTTTTTCATATGTTCAAATATATTTTCCACACATTGGGAAAGTTCTCCAGACTTTACAGCCCAGCTGTGCAAGAGAAAGTATTTTTTACACTTTGGCACAATTCTTCAGGAACATTTGGAAAGGTATCCACAGTTTCAGATATTTCTGCAAGTACAGTACTGTAAGTTGAGAAAGTTCTCCACACCTTGGGAAGGTTCAGCTGAGAAAGACTTCCCAAATTTGGCAATGTTCTCTAAATAAATAGAGAAAGTTAATAACATTATCCACACTTTGATAAGAGTGCAGGAGAAATAACATTCAAAAATTCAAGTAATTATTTACAGTTTAGTTCTGTAAGTTGAAAAAGTTCTTTGCACTTTAGCAAAGTTGTACAAGTAAATTTCTCCACACTTTGATAAAAGCTCAGGGGAAATTAGAAATTAAATACAGTCATTTTTTTACACTTCAGCAAAATTGAGAAAGTTATCCACACTTTCAGAAATATCTGCAAATGAGTTGAGGACATTCTCCACACTTTGGGAAAGTTCATGTTACTTTGAGAGAATTCAACTGTAAAAGCTTTCCACAAGTAAATAAAGGAAGTTCTCCATATTTCAAAATGTTCTGCAATTAGTTTTCCATACTTTGCAAAATCATCCAGGAGAACTTTCTCCGGGTAAGTTGAGAAAGTTATCAACATTTTCATAAAAATCTGCAAGCAAATTGAGAAATTCCTTCAGACTTCGGGAGGTTCAGTTGAGAAAGTTTTTCACACTTTGTAAAAGTTCTCCAATTAATTATTAATTTGACAAATCCCCCTATATTTTGGGAAAGTTATTTACATATATATATATATATATATATATATATATATATATATATACACATAGTTTTACTAAAATTCAGTGGACAAAGTTCTACAGACTTTGCTAAACAACCCAAGAGAAATTCAAAAATTATATGATTTGTTATTGTTTTTTACACTTTGGCAAAGTAGTGAATTGACAAAGTTATTCACACTTTTAGAAAGTTCTGAAAGTTAGTTTAGAAGGTTTTCCACATTTTAGCAAAGTTCTACAATTAAATTGAAATTTCTTCTCAATTTTAGAATGGTCTTCATGTTGATACAATTCTCCATACCTTAGTAAACAGTCCAAGAGAATTTAACTAAATATGTCAAGTTATTTTTTTTTTTTACATTTCTTGTGGTTATTTTTAGAAAGTTTTAAACACTCTTTGTTCTTTTTGTGTGTAAGCAAAGTAAGAAAGTTGGAAACACTTTGGTAAACAGTCCCTGGGAAAAATACATTTTAGCAAATTTTTTGACACTTTGGGAAAGTAATGGAACTAAAAAAGAGAGGCTCGCATATGCGAATAAGTCAGTGTATGTATACACATTCCATTAACAATACAAAAAACAGCGTTTGCAGGGAAAATTAATGAGATAAACAGATCTTTTCTGAAGGGAACTAGTAGGACCTCGCTGGACACTGAAACATTACATAGCAAAATGCTGGAGGACGGGTCTTTCACTTCAATGTAAACTAAACTGTCATCCATCATCTCAGCAGCAAGAGCCATATGCACAGCGCTTTTGATGCTTACGCAACAATGAGCACAGGGTGAAAGACTCCCGGTGGGGCCTCTGAATTGCACCTACAATCAGCGAGTAATATGTGTAGTGAACGCACTTAAGCACAAAAATGAAAACTAATATAGAGGGCTCTGAATACACTCTTTTCTCTGCATGGAAGGTAAATGATAATGAAATGATTACAGTGATTATATTAAAGATTGGCTGGATACACAGCTCAGGAATCTTTTCAGGATTATCAGGATACATTGAAAAGAGATAAGGATAAGTATGAGGAGAATATTGTGTATAAAAAACGCTCTAAGATGGCTAGGGACAAGAAGGATAAGGAGGACAATCAAAGTGGAGACTTACTGGGAATAGAAGAAACTATAATAAGGGTGTAGGATATCGCCAACTTAATGACCCAGGGAGTAGGAATTCCTCATTCTCTGGCCAATCCCCTGAAGATTCTGGAAATGGAGAATTTTTTTCTTTAAGGATAAAGGAGGAGGACAAGGAGGGGGGAAAGAATGGTAAGGGAAGAGGCAAATGTTGGGAGAGCACGACACGGGTTTTGGATTCGTCTGAATCAATCCTTTTGATAATTGCTCATTTCTAGTAATTTCTCTGTAATACACACAGCACGGTGGGAGCAGGGGAGGCCGGCCTCATTGTCAGATGTACAAGTAGGCTTCTGCAGCCTACTGTGTATAAGATCACAAAATTTATTGGCCTGTAGAAGTCCACTGAATTCCCCCTGGGGAAGGAAGAACCATTGGAAGAACATGAGTTGGGGGACAATGGATGTGGATACTTCCTTTTCATTTTATTAGGATTGGTTATTATTATTAATGACCATAAATAGTGAAAAGTAAAGCGTTATGGTGTTGATATTGTTCTATTAGGAATAATGATTGTTATATAAATATTGAATCGTTGATAATGACGACTGAAGGTATAAAAAAATACAATAATTATGTTTGGGGTGAATGTTATAGATTAACATATTATGTTATAATTCCCCCTTATTTAATTTAATCTACTGAAGCCCTAGAAAATTATTATTAACATGATTAAACTATCATGATAATATTAGAAAAACTAAATGTTTTGTGTCTATATAAGTAATTTATTGTAATTGATTTTGGTTAGAGGTTATTGATTATGGTTTAATAATGAGTAAAAATATTATTAGAATTCAAGTATTTAGATATTAGTGTTTAATGTAAATGTAGGTTTAGGATGTTTGTTGTTCTATGGGACTAGAGGTTGGGGATACAAGTGCTTAAATTACCTCCCACCGGATATCTGTTTATCTTTATATATCGGCACCTGCTTGGGATCGCTGAGGCTTGGCTCCCACCACCTGCCTCCCATTGTCAGAGACACCTGCTGCTGTCATAGTTGCTGCGTGACGCGAGTATGGGGTGGTTTGTGGTGGCGCAGCCTTGGCGATGCATCAGATAGACTATGCTCTATTTGGAGCTTGGGTGTTGATGTAATAATGATCAGCAAAATATTCATAGAATAGCAAATGTCTGAAATTGGCAAAATACAAATGATACTAAGCTAAGTAGGTTTTGAGCAGAGTGATTTTTTCAAATAAAAACAGAGATTTCTGAATTTTATCTGATTTTTACAAAAATACGTCCTATTCAAAATCGCTGAAGAATATAATTTCTTGATTACATGCACATTGCTTTTCTGAAGCTTAAATTTTTCCTTTAACCTATTTAAAATAAATGTTTGTTAAATAAGTGATGGAGTTTTCTATGGCATTTTTCAGATCATTATTTCTCAAGCTGTATATGATTGGATTCATCATTGGGGTGACTACAGTGTACAGCAATGACAGGAACTTAGCAGTGCGTCGGAATTCTCCTTTATGTGGTACCAAATAGACACTAAAAATAGTGCCGTAAAATAAAGCAACAACAGTTAAGTGGGAGCTACAAGTAGAGAAAACTTTCTTTCTCCCAGTAAAAGAAGATATTTCAATAATGGAGGCTACTATATAGATGTATGATACAATGATGATACAGAACGGGATGACACTAACAATAGCACCAATTAATTTCACTTCATATTGAACCATGGTTGTATCAGTGCAGGAGAGATCCAGGATTGGCTCTAAATCACAAAAGAAGTTATCAATTATATTTGGGCCACAAAATTGTAATTTTAAGACCATGGATATGACATCCAATGCTGCTATAAGGCCTAACATCCAGGTTATGATCACCATTCTCCAGCAAACCTGGTGGGTCATTATCAAAGTATAATGCAAGGGCTTACATATGGCCAAATATCTGTCATAGCTCATCACTGTCAAGAGAAGCAATTCTACACATTCTGAAAGTCCAAAGAAAAAAAGCTGTGTGATACAAGCAGAAAACAGTATTATGGCCACATCAGCCAATAGAGCGTAAAGCATGTTAGGAAGAATACTCATCACCAGTAAAATATCCACCACAGAGAGCTGGGAGAGGAAGAAGTACATGGGGCAATGGAGGGTCTTGCTGTAGGACACTGCTGTGATGATCAGGAGGTTTCCACATATTGTCACACCAGACATCAAAAGAAAAATACTGAAGCCCAAAAATGACATAATCTGGGGAAGCTGGAGTCCTAAGAGGTGAACGGTGGTAATGGAGGTGACGTTTTTCTTATTCATGACCTGACAAGCGTCTGACATTCTAACCTAACCTTAAAAGACAGATAAAGACATATTAAAACGACATTTACTAGTGACTCCACTAGACTCAACTGCTGAACGCCCCGAGTCTGGTGCTAATGTGGATTTGGGCATTCAAAAAAAAATATCTTACTTGTGATGGCCGCCAGGAGCAGATTTTTTTAATTCTGAGTTCCCATCTCAGCATGTCCAGCCCATCAATAAGTGTGCAGCTCTGCTGCTGCACTGATTGGCTGGCTAGGCACCCAAACAGGTAGGCAGATTCCCGGCAACTGGCCCAATTTAGAAAAAAAACATGGGATTTTCCATAGGCATAGCCATGCCCACCTGTAAGATTTGAGACTGCTGACTGGCTGATCTTTTAGTGTGAATCAAAAGACAGATTAGCACAATCCAAATATATAAAGCATATACTTAAATAGTATTAGAGATTAATAGTGATGAGCGAGTAGTATTCGACCGAGCCGGTATTCGATCGAATACTACGCTGTTCGTCATACTCGATTTCGATCGAGTACAGCGGCGATGGCGCACTCACAATTCGTTTCCCCTCCCACCTTCCCTGGCGCGTTTTTTACACCAATCACCATGCAGGGGGGGTGGGACAGGTCCTGGGAGGACGCTGGCATCGCGAAAACGGCGTCTACACGCATTGGCTGGAAAAACCATGTGACCTCGAATATACAAAACTCAGCACTTCCTCTTCGTCAGCATTAGCAGCTTGAACTTAGTGAGGGACAGACGCTCACAGCAGGGAAAGACAGGCTGTCGCTGGCAGGGCCCCAGAAGCTCGGAATATCGCTTTTACCACCATCTATACCAGCTACCAGAAGACAAGAGAGTCCTTAAGAGCCCTTATTAGGGCTGCTACGCTGAACAGTATATAGCTCATTTTCTATTTAGTCAGGCAGGGCCCCAGAAGCTCAGAATATACCTTTTACCACCATATATACCAGCTACCAGAAGACAAGACAGTCCTTAATAGCCCTTATTAGGGCTGCTACGCTGAACAGTATATAGCTCATTTTCTATTTAGTCAGGCAGGGCCCCAGAAGCTCAGAATATACCTTTTACCACCATATATACCAGCTACCAGAAGACAAGACAGTCCTTAATAGCCCTTATTAGGGCTGCTACGCTGAACAGTATATAGCTCATTTTCTATTTAGTCAGGCAGGGCCCCAGAAGCTCAGAATATACCTTTTACCACCATATATACCAGCTACCAGAAGACAAGACAGTCCTTAATAGCCCTTATTAGGGCTGCTACGCTGAACAGTATATAGCTCATTTTCTATTTAGTCAGGCAGGGCCCCAGAAGCTCAGAATATACCTTTTACCACCATATATACCAGCTACCAGAAGACAAGACAGTCCTTAATCCCTTATTAGTGCTGCTATGTTGAACAGTATATAGCTCATTTTCTATTTAGTCAGGCAGGGCCCCAGAAGCTCAGAATATACCTTTTACCACCATATATACCAGCTACCAGAAGACAAGACAGTCCTTAAGAGCCCTTATTAGGGCTGCTACGCTGAACAGTATATAGCTCATTTTCTATTTAGTCAGGCAGGGCCCCAGAAGCTCAGAATATACCTTTTACCACCATATATACCAGCTACCAGAAGACAAGACAGTCCTTAATCCCTTATTAGTGCTGCTATGTTGAACAGTATATAGCTCATTTTCTATTTAGTCAGGCAGGGCCCCAGAAGCTCAGAATATACCTTTTACCACCATATATACCAGCTACCAGAAGACAAGACAGTCCTTAATAGCCCTTATTAGGGCTGCTACGCTGAACAGTATATAGCTCATTTTCTATTTAGTCAGGCAGGGCCCCAGAAGCTCAGAATATACCTTTTACCACCATATATACCAGCTACCAGAAGACAAGACAGTCCTTAATCCCTTATTAGTGCTGCTATGTTGAACAGTATATAGCTCATTTTCTATTTAGTCAGGCAGGGCCCCAGAAGCTCAGAATATACCTTTTACCACCATATATACCAGCTACCAGAAGACAAGACAGTCCTTAATAGCCCTTATTAGGGCTGCTACGCTGAACAGTATATAGCTCATTTTCTATTTAGTCAGGCAGGGCCCCAGAAGCTCAGAATATACCTTTTACCACCATATATACCAGCTACCAGAAGACAAGACAGTCCTTAATCCCTTATTAGTGCTGCTATGTTGAACAGTATATAGCTCATTTTCTATTTAGTCAGGCAGGGCCCCAGAAGCTCAGAATATACCTTTTACCACCATATATACCAGCTACCAGAAGACAAGACAGTCCTTAATCCCTTATTAGTGCTGCTACGCTGAACAGTATATAGCTCATTTTCTATTTAGTCAGGCAGGGCCCCAGAAGCTCAGAATATACCTTTTACCACCATATATACCAGCTACCAGAAGACAAGACAGTCCTTAAGAGCCCTTATTAGGGCTGCTACGCTGAACAGTATATAGCTCATTTTCTATTTAGTCAGGCAGGGCCCCAGAAGCTCAGAATATACCTTTTACCACCATATATACCAGCTACCAGAAGACAAGACAGTCCTTAATCCCTTATTAGTGCTGCTATGTTGAACAGTATATAGCTCATTTTCTATTTAGTCAGGCAGGGCCCCAGAAGCTCAGAATATACCTTTTACCACCATATATACCAGCTACCAGAAGACAAGACAGTCCTTAAGAGCCCTTATTAGGGCTGCTACGCTGAACAGTATATAGCTCATTTTCTATTTAGTCAGGCAGGGCCCCAGAAGCTCAGAATATACCTTTTACCACCATATATACCAGCTACCAGAAGACAAGACAGTCCTTAATAGCCCTTATTAGGGCTGCTACGCTGAACAGTATATAGCTCATTTTCTATTTAGTCAGGCAGGGCCCCAGAAGCTCAGAATATAACTTTTACCACCATATATACCAGCTACCAGAAGACAAGACAGTCCTTAATCCCTTATTAGTGCTGCTATGTTGAACAGTATATAGCTCATTTTCTATTTAGTCAGGCAGGGCCCCAGAAGCTCAGAATATACCTTTTACCACCATATATACCAGCTACCAGAAGACAAGACAGTCCTTAAGAGCCCTTATTAGGGCTGCTACGCTGAACAGTATATAGCTCATTTTCTATTTAGTCAGGCAGGGCCCCAGAAGCTCAGAATATACCTTTTACCACCATATATACCAGCTACCAGAAGACAAGACAGTCCTTAATCCCTTATTAGTGCTGCTATGTTGAACAGTATATAGCTCATTTTCTATTTAGTCAGGCAGGGCCCCAGAAGCTCAGAATATACCTTTTACCACCATATATACCAGCTACCAGAAGACAAGACAGTCCTTAATAGCCCTTATTAGGGCTGCTACGCTGAACAGTATATAGCTCATTTTCTATTTAGTCAGGCAGGGCCCCAGAAGCTCAGAATATACCTTTTACCACCATATATACCAGCTACCAGAAGACAAGACAGTCCTTAATCCCTTATTAGTGCTGCTATGTTGAACAGTATATAGCTCATTTTCTATTTAGTCAGGCAGGGCCCCAGAAGCTCAGAATATACCTTTTACCACCATATATACCAGCTACCAGAAGACAAGACAGTCCTTAATAGCCCTTATTAGGGCTGCTACGCTGAACAGTATATAGCTCATTTTCTATTTAGTCAGGCAGGGCCCCAGAAGCTCAGAATATACCTTTTACCACCATATATACCAGCTACCAGAAGACAAGACAGTCCTTAATCCCTTATTAGTGCTGCTATGTTGAACAGTATATAGCTCATTTTCTATTTAGTCAGGCAGGGCCCCAGAAGCTCAGAATATACCTTTTACCACCATATATACCAGCTACCAGAAGACAAGACAGTCCTTAAGAGCCCTTATTAGGGCTGCTACGCTGAACAGTATATAGCTCATTTTCTATTTAGTCAGGCAGGGCCCCAGAAGCTCAGAATATACCTTTTACCACCATATATACCAGCTACCAGAAGACAAGACAGTCCTTAATCCCTTATTAGTGCTGCTATGTTGAACAGTATATAGCTCATTTTCTATTTAGTCAGGCAGGGCCCCAGAAGCTCAGAATATACCTTTTACCACCATATATACCAGCTACCAGAAGACAAGACAGTCCTTAATAGCCCTTATTAGGGCTGCTACGCTGAACAGTATATAGCTCATTTTCTATTTAGTCAGGCAGGGCCCCAGAAGCTCAGAATATACCTTTTACCACCATATATACCAGCTACCAGAAGACAAGACAGTCCTTAATAGCCCTTATTAGGGCTGCTACGCTGAACAGTATATAGCTCATTTTCTATTTAGTCAGGCAGGGCCCCAGAAGCTCAGAATATAACTTTTACCACCATATATACCAGCCACCAGAAGACAAGACAGTCCTTAATCCCTTATTAGTGCTGCTATGTTGAACAGTATATAGCTCATTTTCTATTTAGTCAGGCAGGGCCCCAGAAGCTCAGAATATACCTTTTACCACCATATATACCAGCTACCAGAAGACAAGACAGTCCTTAATCCCTTATTAGTGCTGCTACGCTGAACAGTATATAGCTCATTTTCTATTTAGTCAGGCAGGGCCCCAGAAGCTCAGAATATACCTTTTACCACCATATATACCAGCTACCAGAAGACAAGACAGTCCTTAAGAGCCCTTATTAGGGCTGCTACGCTGAACAGTATATAGCTCATTTTCTATTTAGTCAGGCAGGGCCCCAGAAGCTCAGAATATACCTTTTACCACCATATATACCAGCTACCAGAAGACAAGACAGTCCTTAATCCCTTATTAGTGCTGCTATGTTGAACAGTATATAGCTCATTTTCTATTTAGTCAGGCAGGGCCCCAGAAGCTCAGAATATACCTTTTACCACCATATATACCAGCTACCAGAAGACAAGACAGTCCTTAATCCCTTATTAGTGCTGCTACGCTGAACAGTATATAGCTCATTTTCTATTTAGTCAGGCAGGGCCCCAGAAGCTCAGAATATACCTTTTACCACCATATATACCAGCTACCAGAAGACAAGACAGTCCTTAATCCCTTATTAGTGCTGCTATGTTGAACAGTATATAGCTCATTTTCTATTTAGTCAGGCAGGGCCCCAGAAGCTCAGAATATACCTTTTACCACCATATATACCAGCTACCAGAAGACAAGACAGTCCTTAATCCCTTATTAGTGCTGCTATGTTGAACAGTATATAGCTCATTTTCTATTTAGTCAGGCAGGGCCCCAGAAGCTCAGAATATACCTTTTACCACCATATATACCAGCTACCAGAAGACAAGACAGTCCTTAAGAGCCCTTATTAGGGCTGCTACGCTGAACAGTATATAGCTCATTTTCTATTTAGTCAGGCAGGGCCCCAGAAGCTCAGAATATACCTTTTACCACCATATATACCAGCTACCAGAAGACAAGACAGTCCTTAATCCCTTATTAGTGCTGCTATGTTGAACAGTATATAGCTCATTTTCTATTTAGTCAGGCAGGGCCCCAGAAGCTCAGAATATACCTTTTACCACCATATATACCAGCTACCAGAAGACAAGACAGTCCTTAATCCCTTATTAGTGCTGCTATGTTGAACAGTATATAGCTCATTTTCTATTTAGTCAGGCAGGGCCCCAGAAGCTCAGAATATACCTTTTACCACCATATATACCAGCTACCAGAAGACAAGACAGTCCTTAAGAGCCCTTATTAGGGCTGCTACGCTGAACAGTATATAGCTCATTTTCTATTTAGTCAGGCAGGGCCCCAGAAGCTCAGTGTCAGGACTATACCAAACACCCGTCTGTCTTAAGCCGATATCCCCCAATCTCCACCGCCACTTCCGCCTATAGACAAGCCCCCGCTTGTAGGAGACACGGGTAATGCCTCTCCCAGTCGGTTGCCCCCAGGACTTAACAGGCGCAAAGGATAACAGCTTAAGGTGCAGATTGATGTTTGGCAGGGAAACCCGAATGAGGATGCCGGGTGCGAAAGTCCGTAATTCAGGCCGAGGTCAAACCAGGAGGTCACAGGCGAGGTATCCAAGGGAGAAAACGAAAGAGTGGTCGAGGGTAGCCGAGGTCAAGTCCAGGAGGTCACAGGCGAGGTACAGGAGGGTCAGGCAAAAGAGTGGTCAGGCAAAGCAGAAGGTCAGGGCAGGCAGCAGGCGAGAATAGTCGAAGTCCAAATCCAAATCCAAATTCTTCACTAAGTCACAGCAACGCACATCCAGAACCCAGAAGCTATAACGGGCACTGGGATACTGGAGTGGTGCAGTTATATAGGGATATCTGGCCAGTGGGAAACAGGGAAAATGGAGGGAACAGAAGTGTTTGGTGCACAACTAAAAACGGGAGTGGTCCCAGGAACTGGACGGCCCAGGCCAGACAGGCCGACCAGTCCCTGGGCTCACTCTATGAGCAGGACAGAGATCGGGTGATTCAAACTCGCCCCCGGCGGGCGCGCTGGGGAAAGCGCCGCCGGGAGGCATAAAGGAGACGTGCTCGCGCGCGCGCGCGAGCACGTTGCAGATCGAGCGCGCCCCCGCCGGGAGGGGGAAGCGCCGCACAGCGAGGAAGCTCGGCGGGACCGCGCAGCCGCGCAGAGCGGGCTGCGGCGCGGCCGCCGACACCATCCCGCGCCGCCGACCCCTGACCCCCACAACCGAGCCGAGGAGCCAGGACACCCGGGGAGCGCTGGGCAGCAACCAGCCGGGGACCGCCCGACAGCGCGCCGCGGGACCAGGGACGGCGACGAGGTAAGTGCCTAACATTACCCCCCCCCTGAGGAGGGGCCACCGGACCCTCCAAACTGGGTTTCAAAGGATTCTCTCTGTGAAACCGCTTTACCAAATTCTGCGCATGAACCTCTCTGGCCGGAACCCAAGATCTTTCTTCCGGACCGTATCCCTTCCAGTCAATAAGATATTGAAGAGAGTTTCGAAAAAGGCGAGAATCAAGAACCCGGGCAACCTCAAACTCCTGATGCCCATCAACTAACACGGGACTGGGAGGACTATTAGGTTCATGGTTTTTTGCAGACTTAAGAAGTGAAACATGAAAGGATTTACAGATTTTCATGGACGAAGGGAGGGCCAGCTGATACGTAACCTGATTAATTTTTTGTGTTATGGGGAAGGGGCCAATAAATTTAGGTCCTAACTTAGCGGAGGGCTGGCGAAGCGCCAAATTCTTGGTTGAAAGCCAAACCCAGTCACCCACCTTAAAGCTAGAGTTAGAAGATCGTTTGCGATCAGAAATTTTTTTCTGCTGAAGAGCGGCCTTAGCTAGATGTTGCTGGATTTTATTCCATTCCCCTGGCCATTTGGAAACCCATTCATCCACGGAGGGAACTCTAGAGGGTTGGTCCGAAAGGGCAGAAAACTTCAGGTCCTTGCCATAAACACAATGGAAAGGAGAAACCCCCGTGGAAGAATGTGCGGCGTTGTTAAATGCAAATTCCGCAAATGGTAAGAAGAAGGCCCAATCAGTTTGAGTATCCGCCGTAAAACAGCGCAAATATTGTTCCAGGGACTGGTTCGTTCTCTCGGTTTGTCCATTCGATTGCGGATGGAAGGCCGAGGAAAGGGAGACGGTGAAACCCAATTTGGCACAGAAAGCCCTCCAAAACCGGGAGACAAACTGGACTCCCCTATCCGAAACAATATCCATGGGAATACCATGAATCCTAAAAACATGAGTAATGAAGAGCTGAGCAAGAGTTTGAGCTGAGGGGAGTTTCTTTAAAGGGACGAAATGGGCCATCTTGCTAAAGCGGTCCACAACTACCCAAATAACAGTATGTCCCTGAGACGGGGGAAGGTCAGTAACAAAATCCATGGCCAGATGGGTCCACGGGGAGGCAGGAATGGACAATGGAAGGAGTGGGCCTTCAGGCGAACGCCTCAAGGACTTACTTTGGGCACAAACCTTGCAAGCGGAGACAAATTTTTGAGCGTCCTTCCTGAGAGAAGGCCACCAAACTTGGCGTGATAATAAAGCTATGGTTTTCTTAACCCCTGGATGACCGGTTGTTTTGGTATCGTGAAAATGGGACAAGAACTCAGACCGGTAAGTAGAGGGCACAAACAGGACTGAAGCCGGTTTCCCAGGAGGAGCTTGGGCCTGGAACTGAGTAAGATCAGGAAGTTGGGGTTGGATGGCGGCCACCACTAGGGAGCGAGGTAAGATGGGAGACACCACCCTTTCCGGTAAGTCAGGGGGAGAGAAACTCCGAGACAGGGCATCCGCTTTTATATTTTTGGACCCGGGCTTATAGGTTATAGAAAAATTAAACCTAGAAAAGAATAAGGACCAGCGAGCCTGTCTAGGAGTTAATCTCTTGGCGGACTGGATGTATTCTAGATTTTTATGGTCCGTAAAGACCGTAACCGGATACTGAGCCCCCTCCAGCCAGTGTCTCCATTCCTGGAAGGCTAGCTTGATGGCCAGTAATTCTCTATTGCCGATGTCATAATTTCTTTCGGCCGCTGAGAATTTCTTGGAAAAGAAGGCACATGGATGAAGGCGTGCAGGTGAGCCGTAATACTGAGACAAGACTGCCCCGACCGCGACTTCAGAAGCATCCACCTCCACAAGGAAAGGTCGTTGCTCGTCAGGGTGGACTAGGACGGGAGCAGCACTAAATACCCTCTTAAGATTCCCGAAGGCCTGGATAGCTTGAGCCGGCCAAACCGGGGGGTACCCGCTTTTCTTAGTTAGGTTAGTTAGTGGTGTAACCAGGGCAGAAAAATTCTTAATGAACCTTCTATAAAAATTGGCAAAACCCAAAAACCTTTGCAGGCCCTTCAAATCTCTGGGCTGCTCCCATTCTAAAACAGCCTTCACCTTAGATTGGTCCATAGACAGACCAGATTTGGAGATAATGTAACCGAGAAATGGAACCTCAGATACTTCAAATTGACATTTCTTTAACTTGGCATATAAACTGTTCTCCCTAAGCTTCTGCAAAACCAGACACACGTGTTTACGATGTTCGTCAATGGACGAAGAAAAAATTAAAATGTCGTCTAAGTAAACAACCATAAACCGGCCAAGATAGTCCCTAAAGATTTCATTGACAAAACTTTGAAAGACCGCAGGGGCATTACACAGGCCGAAAGGCATTACTAAATACTCATAATGCCCTTCAAGGGTATTGAAGGCCGTCTTCCACTCGTCCCCCTGCCTGATTCTTATGAGGTTATAGGCCCCCCGGAGATCGAGCTTAGAGAAGACCTGCGCCCCAACCACCTGTGTAAAGAGTCCCTCAATAAGCGGTAGGGGATACTTATTTTTTACCGTGATGTTATTTAAGCCCCGATAATCAATACAGGGGCGAAGTCCCCCATCCTTTTTCTCCACGAAAAAAAACCCTGCCCCTGCTGGAGAAGATGAAGGCCGAATGAACCCTTTTTCTAAGTTCTCGGCGATATATTCCCGCATGGCGAGGGTTTCTGTTCGGGTCAAATTAAATATTCTCCCTCTGGGAGGCATCGTACCAGGAAGCAGTTCAATAGGGCAGTCCCAAGGTCTATGGGGAGGAAGTTTGTCTGCCGCCTTTTCTGAAAAGACATCAGCAAACTCCAAATATGGAGTTGGAACCCCAGTTGGTGCTAAGCGCGCAACCCTGAGTGGGAATTCTAGGCAGTTCTGAAAACACTGGTGTCCCCACTTGGTGATTTGCCCCGAAACCCAATCAATTTGGGGGTTGTGCTCCTGCAGCCATGGCAAACCCAAAATCAAAGGGGTACCAGGCATTCTCAATATCAAGAACCTGATAATCTCAGAATGACTGGCTCCCACTTTGATTTGCATAGGAGGGGTTTGGAACCGAACTAACCCCCCAGCCACTGGAGTGCCATCGATGGCTGAAACCCGGATAGGAGTCGGCAAGGTCTGTACCATGATTCCTAAAGTCTGCGCTAGTTCAGAGTCTAGGAAATTCCCAGCTGCTCCAGAATCTAGAAGAGCCTTTAGATCAATACATTTAACACCACTCTTAAACTGGACTGGAATGAAAACTGGAGACGATACTTGAGGAGATACCTTACAGCCTAGGAGGGCCCCCTCGAAACCCCCTAGGCTCTGAAGTTTCCCGACGGTTTCTTTGGGCAAAGTCTGACCATGTGGCCGGTTCCTCCACAATATAGACAGAGCCCCTCAGATAGACGTCGCCGTCTCTCGCCTTCGGTGAGCCTGGTGGCACCTAACTGCATGGGCTCTTCTGAAGGTTGAGTGACTAGAGCCTCAGACTTTGAAGCCGATTCAAGATGCGACCCTTTCTCTAGGCGCCTCTCCCGGAGTCGACGATCAATGCGGATGGCCAGATGCATCAATTCGTCCAGAGTCTGGGGTTCTGGGTAGTTCACCAAGGTGTCCTTGATAGTGTCAGCCAAACCTAGTCGGAATTGGCCGCAGAGGGCAGGATTGTTCCAACGTGAGTCAACCGCCCAACGCCGGAATTCAGAACAGTAGTCTTCGGCTGGACGGCGTCCCTGACGGAGGGTACGTAATTTGGCATCAGCTGAGGCCCCTTTGTCGGGATCATCATAGAGGACCTCCATTGCAGCGAAAAAACTATCCACCGATAGGCGGATTGGGTCCTGAGCTGATAAGCTAAAGGCCCAGGACTGAGGATCTCCATGCAGAAGGGAAATAATCAAGCCAACCTTTTGCTCTTGTGACCCTGAGGAAACCGGACGAAGCTGGAAGTACAGTTTACAAGAGTCCCGGAAATTGGCAAATTTTGCCCTGTCGCCATAGAACTTTTCAGGAAGTGGGATCTTGGGTTCCACAGACATTGCGGCCGGAGTCCCCTGAGAAGTGGGGACAATGGGAGTAGGACGGTTCTCCTGGGCCGCAACTCGATGAGCCAGGTGCTCCACAGCCGCTGTCAAGGCTTGCACCTGCTCCAGGATTTGGTCCATTCTTCTTCTGGCCCGTTATAATGTCAGGACTATACCAAACACCCGTCTGTCTTAAGCCGATATCCCCCAATCTCCACCGCCACTTCCGCCTATAGACAAGCCCCCGCTTGTAGGAGACACGGGTAATGCCTCTCCCAGTCGGTTGCCCCCAGGACTTAACAGGCGCAAAGGATAACAGCTTAAGGTGCAGATTGATGTTTGGCAGGGAATCCCGAATGAGGATGCCGGGTGCGAAAGTCCGTAATTCAGGCCGAGGTCAAACCAGGAGGTCACAGGCGAGGTATCCAAGGGAGAAAACGAAAGAGTGGTCGAGGGTAGCCGAGGTCAAGTCCAGGAAGTCACAGGCGAGGTACAGGAGGGTCAGGCAAAAGAGTGGTCAGGCAAAGCAGAAGGTCAGGGCAGGCAGCAGGCGAGAATAGTCGAAGTCCAAATCCAAATCCAAATTCTTCACTAAGACACAGCAACGCACATCCAGAACCCAGAAGCTATAACGGGCACTGGGATACTGGAGTGGTGCAGTTATATAGGGATATCTGGCCAGTGGGAAACAGGGAAAATGGAGGGAACAGAAGTGTTTGGTGCACAACTAAAAACGGGAGTGGTCCCAGGAACTGGACGGCCCAGGCCAGACAGGCCGACCAGTCCCTGGGCTCACTCTATGAGCAGGACAGAGATTGGGTGATTCAAACTCGCCCCCGGCGGGCGCGCTGGGGAAAGCGCAGCCGGGAGGCATAAAGGAGACGTGCTCGCGCGAGCACGTTGCAGATCGAGCGCGCCCCCGCCGGGAGGGGGAAGCGCCGCACAGCGAGGAAGCTCGGCGGGACCGCGCAGCCGCGCAGAGCGGGCTGCGGCGCGGCCGCCGACACCATCCCGCGCCGCCGACCCCTGACCCCCCCAACCGAGCCGAGGAGCCAGGACACCCGGGGAGCGCTGGGCAGCAACCAGCCGGGGACCGCCCGACAGCGCGCCGCGGGACCAGGGACGGCGACGAGGTAAGTGCCTAACACTCAGAATATACCTTTTACCACCATATATACCAGCTACCAGAAGACAAGACAGTCCTTAATCCCTTATTAGTGCTGCTATGTTGAACAGTAT
This sequence comes from Gastrophryne carolinensis, assembly GCA_027917425.1. Lineage (NCBI taxonomy): Eukaryota > Metazoa > Chordata > Amphibia > Anura > Microhylidae > Gastrophryne > Gastrophryne carolinensis. The sequence continues at coordinate 444,524,575 of CM051238.1, read as the reverse complement.
ATAGCTCATTTTCTATTTAGTCAGGCAGGGCCCCAGAAGCTCAGAATATACCTTTTACCACCATATATACCAGCTACCAGAAGACAAGACAGTCCTTAATAGCCCTTATTAGGGCTGCTACGCTGAACAGTATATAGCTCATTTTCTATTTAGTCAGGCAGGGCCCCAGAAGCTCAGAATATACCTTTTACCACCATATATGCCAGCTACCAGAAGACAAGACAGTCCTTAAGAGCCCTTATTAGGGCTGCTACGCTGAACAGTATATAGCTCATTTTCTATTTAGTCAGGCAGGGCCCCAGAAGCTCAGAATATACCTTTTACCACCATATATACCAGCTACCAGAAGACAAGACAGTCCTTAAGAGCCCTTATTAGGGCTGCTATGCTGAACAGTATATAGCTCATTTTCTATTTAGTCAGGCAGGGCCCCAGAAGCTCAGAATATACCTTTTACCACCATATATACCAGCTACCAGAAGACAAGACAGTCCTTAATCCCTTATTAGTGCTGCTATGTTGAACAGTATATAGCTCATTTTCTATTTAGTCAGGCAGGGCCCCAGAAGCTCAGAATATTCCTTTTACCACCATATATACCAGCTACCAGAAGACAAGACAGTCCTTAATCCCTTATTAGTGCTGCTATGTTGAACAGTATATAGCTCATTTTCTATTTAGTCAGGCAGGGCCCCAGAAGCTCAGAATATACCTTTTACCACCATATATACCAGCTACCAGAAGACAAGACAGTCCTTAATCCCTTATTAGTGCTGCTACGCTGAACAGTATATAGCTCATTTTCTATTTAGTCAGGCAGGGCCCCAGAAGCTCAGAATATACCTTTTACCACCATATATACCAGCTACCAGAAGACAAGACAGTCCTTAATAGCCCTTATTAGGGCTGCTACGCTGAACAGTATATAGCTCATTTTCTATTTAGTCAGGCAGGGCCCCAGAAGCTCAGAATATACCTTTTACCACCATATATACCAGCTACCAGAAGACAAGACAGTCCTTAATCCCTTATTAGTGCTGCTATGTTGAACAGTATATAGCTCATTTTCTATTTAGTCAGGCAGGGCCCCAGAAGCTCAGAATATACCTTTTACCACCATATATACCAGCTACCAGAAGACAAGACAGTCCTTAATCCCTTATTAGTGCTGCTACGCTGAACAGTATATAGCTCATTTTCTATTTAGTCAGGCAGGGCCCCAGAAGCTCAGAATATACCTTTTACCACCATATATACCAGCTACCATAAGACAAGACAGTCCTTAATAGCCCTTATTAGGGCTGCTACGCTGAACAGTATATAGCTCATTTTCTATTTAGTCAGGCAGGGCCCCAGAAGCTCAGAATATACCTTTTACCACCATATATACCAGCTACCAGAAGACAAGACAGTCCTTAATCCCTTAATAGTGCTGCTATGTTGAACAGTATATAGCTCATTTTCTATTTAGTCAGGCAGGGCCCCAGAAGCTCAGAATATACCTTTTACCACCATATATACCAGCTACCAGAAGACAAGACAGTCCTTAATAGCCCTTATTAGGGCTGCTACGCTGAACAGTATATAGCTCATTTTCTATTTAGTCAGGCAGGGCCCCAGAAGCTCAGAATATACCTTTTACCACCATATATACCAGCTACCAGAAGACAAGACAGTCCTTAATCCCTTATTAGTGCTGCTATGTTGAACAGTATATAGCTCATTTTCTATTTAGTCAGGCAGGGCCCCAGAAGCTCAGAATATACCTTTTACCACCATATATACCAGCTACCAGAAGACAAGACAGTCCTTAATCCCTTATTAGTGCTGCTATGTTGAACAGTATATAGCTCATTTTCTATTTAGTCAGGCAGGGCCCCAGAAGCTCAGAATATACCTTTTACCACCATATATACCAGCTACCAGAAGACAAGAGAGTCATTGAGAGCCCTTATTAGGGCTGCTATGTTTTAAAAATTGTGTGGAGGCCCAAGAGCTGAGACCTTTTAAAAATTGTGTGGAGGCCCAAGAGCTGAGACCTTTTAAAAATTGTGTGGAGGCCCAAGAGCTGAGACCTCTCAAACATTGTGTGGAGGCCCAAGAGCTGAGACCTTTTAAAAATTGTGTGGAGGCCCAAGAGCTGAGACCTCTCAAACATTGTGTGGAGGCCCAAGAGCTGAGACCTTTTAAAAATTGTGTGGAGGCCCAAGAGCTGAGACCTTTTAAAAATTGTGTGGAGGCCCAAGAGCTGAGACATTTTAAAAATTGTGTGGAGGCCCAAGAGCTGAGACCTTTTAAAAATTGTGTGGAGGCCCAAGAGCTGAGACCTCTCAAACATTGTGTGGAGGCCCAAGAGCTGAGACCTTTTAAAAATTGTGTGGAGGCCCAAGAGCTGAGACCTTTTAAAAATTGTGTGGAGGCCCAAGAGCTGAGACATTTTAAAAATTGTGTGGAGGCCCAAGAGCTGAGACCTTTTAAAAATTGTGTGGAGGCCCAAGAGCTGAGACCTTTTAAAAATTGTGTGGAGGCCCAAGAGCTGAGACATTTTAAAAATTGTGTGGAGGCCCAAGAGCTGAGACCTCTCAAACATTGTGTGGAGGCCCAAGAGCTGAGACATTTTAAAAATTGTGTGGAGGCCCAAGAGCTGAGACCTCTCAAACATTGTGTGGAGGCCCAAGAGCTGAGACCTTTTAAAAATTGTGTGGAGGCCCAAGAGCTGAGACCTCTCAAACATTGTGTGGAGGCCCAAGAGCTGAGACCTTTTAAAAATTGTGTGGAGGCCCAAGAGCTGAGACCTCTCAAACATTGTGTGGAGGCCCAAGAGCTGAGACCTTTTAAAAATTGTGTGGAGGCCCAAGAGCTGAGACCTTTAAAAATTGTGTGGAGGCCCAAGAGCTGAGACCTTTTAAAAATTGTGTGGAGGCCCAAGAGCTGAGACATTTTAAAAATTGTGTGGAGGCCCAAGAGCTGAGACCTCTCAAACATTGTGTGGAGGCCCAAGAGCTGAGACCTTTTAAAAATTGTGTGGAGGCCCTAGAGCTGAGACCTCTCAAACATTGTGTGGAGGCCCAAGAGCTGAGACCTTTTAAAAATTGTGTGGAGGCCCAAGAGCTGAGACCTCTCAAACATTGTGTGGAGGCCCAAGAGCTGAGACCTTTTAAAAATTGTGTGGAGGCCCAAGAGCTGAGACCTTTTAAAAATTGTGTGGAGGCCCAAGAGCTGAGACCTTTTAAAAATTGTGTGGAGGCCCAAGAGCTGAGACATTTTAAAAATTGTGTGGAGGCCCAAGAGCTGAGACCTCTCAAACATTGTGTGGAGGCCCAAGAGCTGAGACCTTTTAAAAATTGTGTGGAGGCCCTAGAGCTGAGACCTCTCAAACATTGTGTGGAGGCCCAAGAGCTGAGACATTTTAAAAATTGTGTGGAGGCCCAAGAGCTGAGACCTCTCAAACATTGTGTGGAGGCCCAAGAGCTGAGACCTTTTAAAAATTGTGTGGAGGCCCTAGAGCTGAGACCTCTCAAACATTGTGTGGAGGCCCAAGAGCTGAGACCTTTTAAAAATTGTGTGGAGGCCCAAGAGCTGAGACCTCTCAAACATTGTGTGGAGGCCCAAGAGCTGAGACCTTTTAAAAATTGTGTGGAGGCCCAAGAGCTGAGACCTTTTAAAAATTGTGTGGAGGCCCAAGAGCTGAGACATTTTAAAAATTGTGTGGAGGCCCAAGAGCTGAGACATTTTAAAAATTGTGTGGAGGCCCAAGAGCTGAGACCTCTCAAACATTGTGTGGAGGCCCAAGAGCTGAGACCTTTTAAAAATTGTGTGGAGGCCCTAGAGCTGAGACCTCTCAAACATTGTGTGGAGGCCCAAGAGCTGAGACCTTTTAAAAATTGTGTGGAGGCCCAAGAGCTGAGACCTCTCAAACATTGTGTGGAGGCCCAAGAGCTGAGACCTTTTAAAAATTGTGTGGAGGCCCAAGAGCTGAGACCTTTTAAAAATTGTGTGGAGGCCCAAGAGCTGAGACCTCTCAAACATTGTGTGGAGGCCCAAGAGCTGAGCACTTATTAGTGCTGCAGCTACGGCTGCTTTAGTGAGGGGTAGCTGCTGCTGCTGCTGCTGGAATAGGGACAGAAAGACTTCAGTGGTGTATTACCACCTATATACAAAACTATATACACTCTGCTCAAAACGGCTGCTTTAGTGAGGGGTAGCTGCTGATGCTGGAATAGGGACAGAAAGACTTCAGTGGTGTATTAACACCTATATACAAAACTATATTTTGCACTACTGTTTTGTGTCCTCTGTGCCAACAAAACACTGTTTTATACACGGTGCGTATAGGCACCATTTCACCTTCTGGCAGTATACGGCTGTATAGCCAGGTGTTTTTCTTAAAAATATTTTTTATATTTGGCACTACTGTTTTGTGTCCTCTTTACCAACAAAACCTTGTTATATACCCGGTGCGTATATAGGCACCATTTCACCTTCTGGCAGTATACGGCTGTATAGCCAGGTGTTCTTAAAAATATATTTATATTTGGCACTACTGTTTTGTGTCCTCTGTGCCAACAAAACACTGTTTTATACACGGTGCGTATAGGCACCATTTCACCTTCTGGCAGTATACGGCTATATAGCCAGGTGTTCTTCTTAAAAATATTTTTATATTTGGCATAACGCGTGGCCAAAAAAGTAAAACGTCTGAAATGCGGAGGGCTAGCGCAAAGGGACGTGGACGAGGACGGGGGCGCGGAAATGCTGGTGGGGGCACAAACCGCGTTGAAGCCAGTGGGGATACAATGCGTGCTGGTGAGGGGCAGCCAGCATTACGCTCATCCAGCTTCCCTGCCTTTATGGGACAGTTATGCGGGGGGCGGGGTACACCTCTGTTAAGGCCTGAGCAGCGTGAACAGGTGGTGCAATGGATGGCCGATAACGCTTCCAGTCACTTGTCCACCACCCAGTCATCCACACAGTCTCACTCTGACCCTCCTTCCTCCCAACCTGGCCAACAGAGTCAGCCCAACCTTGACCCCTCCCAGGACCTCTTTTCGGGTCCTTTTCCAGATGTGCTGCAAGAATCCCAGGAGCTAGCAGAGGAATTTGTTTGTAGTGATGCCCAAACACTTGAGTATCCGCCATCTGCTAGTGATGTGGACCCGGAACCAGCATCTGCTATCATGAGCGATGATGATGAGACGCAGTTGCCATCAAGGGAGGCTGTTGGAATGTCCAGTGGGCAGGAGGAGGAGCAGAGAGAGGAAGTGGAAGAGGAGGTGGTGGACGACGAAATGACCGACCCCACTTGGACAGGGGTGATGTCCAGCGGGGAAAGCAGTGGAGATGCGGTCTGCGCATCACCGAATAAGGCAGCAAGAGGCAGAGGACAGTCCAGAGGCAGAGGACAGTCCAGACAGAGAAGGCAGGCCACAGCCAGCAGGGCCGAAGCTCTTCCCGGCAGCAGGCAGTCGCGCGAAGCTCCCCCATCGAGGCCTCGTACTTCTGTGGTGTGGAGATTTTTTAACGTTTGCGCGGATGACAAACTGAGCGCGGTTTGCGCAATCTGCCACTCAAAACTGAGTAGGGGCTCTGAGAAGAGCAATCTGACCACCTCAGGCATGCGCCGTCACTTGGAATTCAAGCACTGGGCTGAGTGGGAGAGAGCAAACGCAATACAACCTGCGCCCCGTCTTGCTGCCACTGCCTCTTCCCCTTTGTTGTGTGCTGCCACTGCGGTCCAGACCTCCAGCCAGGACACCTCCACATCTGCCTCTGCCTCGGCTACTTTGGGGCCTTCTCCTTCAGCCCCACCTTCCCCCGCATCTTCGTCTGCACCTTCCATCTCCTCGTCCCATCAACTGTCCATCTCGCAGGCGTTCAACCGCAGGCGGAAGTACGCCTCCAGTCACCCCCAAGCCCAAGCCTTAACCTGCCTCATCTCCAAACTGCTGGCCCTGGAGATGTTGCCGTTTAGGCTTGTGGAGACGCAGGCCTTCCGCGACCTGATGGCGGCTGCCGCACCTCGCTATTCCGTCCCTAGCCGCCACTATTTTTCCCGGTGTGGCGTCCCCGCCCTGCACCAGCACGTGTCGCGTAACATCAGGCGGACCCTGAGGTACGCAGTCAGCGCAAAGGTCCACTTGACCACCGACTCGTGGACAAGCGCTTGCGGCCAAGGACGCTACATCTCTTTGACGGCACACTGGGTGAATGTTGTGGAAGCGGGGACGGGGTCGCAAACAGGGACGGCCTACATACCACCCCCGCCCAAGATTGCCAGCACAGGTTCTGATAGACCCCCCTCCTCCTCCTCCTCCTCCTCCTCCTCCTCCTCCTCATCCTCCTCCTCCTCCTCCTCCTCATCCTCCTCCTCCTCCTCCTCATCCTCCTCATCCTCCTCCTCATCCTCCTCCTCATCCTCCTCATCCTCCTCCTCCTCCTCCTCCTCCTCCTCCTCCTCCTCATCCTCCTCCTCCTCCTCCTCCTCCTCCTCCTCATCCTCCTCCTCCTCCTCCTCCTCCTCATCCTCCTCCTCCTCCTCCTCCTCCTCTGCCTTAACATTGCCCTCAGCCCCTAGCTGGAAGCGTTGCAGCACTGGCACGGGGAGACGTCAGCAGGCGGTGCTTAAGCTCATCAGCTTGGGCGACAGGAAGCACAGCGCCGCAGAGGTGAGGCACGCCATATTGCAGCAGACAGAGATGTGGCTGTCGCCGCTGCAGCTAGGACCAGGCATGGTCGTGTGCGATAACGGCCGTAACCTGGTGGCAGCTCTGGAGCTTGCAGAACTCAATCACGTACCATGCCTGGCCCACGTTTTTAATTTGGTAGTACAAAAGTTTCTAAAGACTTACCCCAACCTGGCAGAGCTACTGGTCAAAGTGCGGCGCTTGTGCGCTCACTTTCGGAAGTCAACTGTAGCTGCTGCTAGCTTAAAAAAAAATCCAGCAACGCCTCCATTTGCCTCAACATCGGCTGTTGTGCGACCTGCCCACTCGCTGGAATTCCACCTATTGCATGTTGGCCAGGGTGTGTGAGCAGCAGAAAGCATTGATGGAGTACCAGATGATGCATCCACGCGTGCCTCCAACTCAGCTCCCTCCTTTGAAATTAGGCCTGATAAAGACACTTTTGCTGGGCATAGCACTACTGGACCCTGCCAGGTGCACTCCTATTTGGGGCATCCCATTCTGTGACTAAAGCAGCCTCTGTTTAAGACCATATAAGCATTTGCTCTTATCATATTTGAAATTAGGCCTGATAAAGACACTTTTGCTGGGCAAAGCACTACTGGACCCTGCCAGGTGCACTCCTATTTGGGGCATCCCATTCTGTGACTACAGCAGCCTCTGTTTAAGACCATATAAGCATTTGCTCTTATCATATTTGAAATTAGGCCTGATAAAGACACTTTTGCTGGGCATAGCACTACTGGACCCTGCCAGGTGCACTCCTATTTGGGGCATCCCATTCTGTGACTACAGCAGCCTCTGTTTAAGACCATATAAGCATTTGCTCTTATCATATTTGAAATTAGGCCTGATAAAGACACTTTTGCTGGGCATAGCACTACTGGACCCTGCCAGGTCCACTTCTGTTGGGGCATCCCATTCTGTGACTAAAGCAGCCTCTGTTTAAGACCATATAACCATTTGCTCTTATCATATTTGAAATTAGGCCTGATAAAGACACTTTTGCTGGGCAAAGCACTACTGGACCCTGCCAGGTCCATTCCTGTTGGGGCATCCCATTCTGTGACTAAAGCAGCCTCTGTTTAAGACCGTATAAGCATTTGCTCTTATCATATTTGAAATTAGCCTGATAAAGACACTTTTGCTGGGCATAGTACTACTGGATCTTTTTTGGGGGGCATCCCATTCTGTGACTAAAGCAGCCTCTGTTTAAGACCGTATAAGCATTTGCTCTTATCATATTTGAAATTAGCCTGATAAAGACACTTTTGCTGGGCATAGCACTACTTGTCCCTGCCAGGGCATCCCATTCTGTGACTAAAGCAGCCTCTGTTTAAGACCATATAAGCATTTGCTCTTATCATATTTGAAATTAGCCTGATAAAGACACTTTTGCTGGGCATAGTACTACTGGATCTTTTTTGGGGGCATCCCATTCTGTGACTAAAGCAGCCTCTGTTTAAGACCATATAAGCATTTGCTCTTATTATATTTATATTATAAGACACTTTTGCTGGGCATAGGCTTACTGCTGCCTGCCAGGTGCACTTCTGTTGAGGCATCCCATTCTGTAACATAGCATACCCCTCTTTATTTACACTAAGCAGCTCTCTTATTTACACTAAGCAGGCCTGTTGGAGGCTGAGTGTTACTGCTCACTTTTGGTGTGCATTATATTCTGTTTCATATAGACCCACCGCTGCCCGGGGGATCTTAAAATATCACCTACTCCCACGCCAGTTAGACTATGTCGGGCAGACAAGTGCCTGGAAGTGAAAAGAGGAGTGGCAGAGGCCAAGATTCCGCAGGCAGAGCTCGCATCAGACTGGGGGCCAGTAGCAGCAGGAGTCACGCTGAGAGACCTAATCTGCCAGTATCTGCTAGCGGTCGGGTCTCCACCAGTAACGCATCTGCCGTGGTAGATTGGTTGACGCGCTCATCAACAACATCATCACAACTTACGTCTGAGACCCCCAGTCTAGGGTCGGTAGGTTCCTCTGACACAACCCTGAGTTGGCATGCCCCGAGAGCAGTCCCTGTCCTCCCATTGCCTCTGTCCTACGCCGTTCCCTCCCCCAGCGACGTATCCTATGCTTTGGGTTCAGCTCCACTCTTTAGTGAGGAGGACCATCAGATAGAGGACAGTCAGCAGCTACTGCCCAGCCAAGAAATGAAGGTGGCTTCTCTAGCTAGGCAGACAGATAGTGATGTGGACAGTGTCGTGGGTGCTGCGAGCGTTCCAGCTCCTGCGCCAGACACTGTTGACGAATCCACGAACATCAGTGACGTACAGCCACAACTCGGTGATGATGATGATGACGATGAAGCCGATCGCACTTGGGAGCCGGGTGATGAAGGGGCTTCATCGTCATCATCAGGAGAAGAGGGGCGCAGGTTGCCCCGGAGTCAGCAGCTGAGGCAGCAAGGTGGTAGCAGTCAGCATGGGGGCACAATTCCAAAGGCTGGAGCCGGCCGGGGCCGGGGCCGGGGTAGAGCACCTGCTGTGCGGCAGTCTACCTTATCGGGAGGTAGTGGAGCAGGGGTTCCTGGAGTTGGCAACAGCAGCAGTGAATCAGTGAGGCCAGGGGGTGGGAAAAGTAGCTACTCGGCAGTGTGGCAGTTTTTCCTGAGGCATCCGCAGGAGGGTAACATGGCCACATGCAAGATATGTAGGCAAAAGGTGAAGCGTGGCCAGGGTCCAAATGTTGGCACCACGGCCCTGCGTCAACATATGATGCGTCACCATAAAACGACCTGGGAGAACCGAGGCTCCCAAGGGGTGGTCCAGTCTGCTTCCTCACCAAGTGAGCTCCCAATTTCTGCCAGCCAAGGCTCCAGCACCTCAGCCGAAGGCAGCTGTGCGTCATACCCATCCTCTGTCGCTCCTGCTCCTCCTCCTCCTCCTCCAAGTCATGCATCCCGCCAGCAATCCATCAGCGAAGCCATGTCCAAGAGACAGCAGTATGCGCCCACTCATCCTACGGCGCAGAAGCTGAATGTGCTCCTGTCCAAGTTGCTGGTGCTGCAGTCGCTCCCTTTTCAGGTGGTGGAATCTGCACCTTTCAGAGAACTGATGGCTTGTGCCGAGCCGAGGTGGAGAGTCCCAAGCCGTCATTTCTTTGCCAAGAAGGCAGTACCAGCGCTGCACACTTTTGTTGAACAGAAGGTGGGCCAGTCCTTGAGCCTGTCGGTGTGTAGCAAAATACATGGCAGCGCCGACATCTGGAGCTGTAACTACGGTCAGGGGCAGTACATGTCGTTTACGGCCCACTGGGTGAATGTGGTCCCTTTGCAGCAGCAACTTGGACAGGTCACGCCGCTTCGGCCTCCGCGCTCTCTGCCCATTGGGCCTGTGACACCGTGCGACTCGGCCTCCTCATCCTCCGCCATCTCCTCACCCTCCACTGTAGGCTCAAGTCTCAGTGCCCCTCCAGTCTACCATGTGTGCAGGGCACGGAGGTGTCACGCAGTGCTTCACATGGTTTGTCTTGGCGAACGGAGTCACACAGGGGAGGAACTGCTTAAATGTATTCATCAGGAAATCCAAACATGGCTTACTCCGAGAAAACTTAAAATGGGAATCATGGTTACCGACAATGGGAAGAACATTTTGTCTGCGCTGCGCCAAGGAAGCCTGACCCATGCCCCCTGCATGGCTCACGTCTTCAATCTGGTTGTCAAGCGGTTTCTGAAGTGTTCCCCCCATCTGCAGGACATCCTAACAACTTCACGGAAACTTTGCATGCACTTCAGCCACTCCTACACCGCCAAACACACCCTTCCTGAGCTACAGCGTCAGAATGGTATCCCCCAACATAGTCTGATTTGCGATGTTTCCACCCGTTGGAATTCCACCCTTCACATGTTGGACCGATTATATGAACAGAGAAAAGCCATCACGGATTTCCTGATGATCCAAGCAGATAGGGGGACTCCCCTGTGTAACTTCAATGTCAACCAGTGGCAGCTCATACGTGACACCTGCCGTTTGCTCAGGCCCTTTGAGGAAGCCACTTTATTTGTCAGTCGGCAGGATTACGGGATGAACGACGTGATTCCACTGCTTCATGTACTACAGCACATGTTGGAAACCATGGCTGGTCAGGGCACTGGAGACATGGCGTTTACATCTTACGGCCACATGAACCCCGTTGGAGCTGAACTGGAGGAGGAGGAGGAGGAAGAGGAGGAGGAGGAGTTGCCCAGCGAAACACAGTTTAGGCTTGGCGAAATGGCTGGTTTATCTAGTCAGCGGACAGGAGAGGAGGAGCAGGAGCAGCCAGAGGAGCTAGAGGTTTTTGAGGAAGGAGAGACAGAGGACCCGGGCACACCGTGGCAGTATGCAGTGGAGATGGAGACAGGTAGTCCATCCGAGTCACTTGCGCAAATGGCACGAAGCATGCTCACATGCTTGCGTAGTGACCCCAGAATTGTTTCCATCTGTCGGCGGGATGACTTCTGGCTGTCCACCTTATTGGACCCTCGCTTCCGGCACAAAATGGGGGCATTTTTTAAACCCACCGAGAGGGAGGACAAACTCAACTACTACAAAGACATTCTACGTAGGCAGTTGGCCGATGCCTATCTGCGCCATGGTCCATACTCTCGCAGGTCTGACTCGAGGGGACCTCTGCGCTCACCTTCCACTGCCATGGCCGCTGGGGGGGTTGGCAGCAGCAGCAGCAGAAGCTCCATCAGCAGCAGCAGCCTCAGTCTTCAGTCGCTAATGAGTAGCTTTCTACACCCGCATAGTGAGGCTACTCATGAGCAGCAGGAAGACCTGGAGCAGGACCTGAACCAGCAGGTCATGTCATACTTTGACATGACCATGCCAACACACCTTGAGGATCCGCTGGACTTCTGGGCAGCCAAACTTGATTTGTGGCCGCAACTAGCAGAGTTTGCCCTGGAAAAGCTGTCCTGCCCGGCAAGTAGCGTGCCATCTGAGCGGGTGTTTAGTGCGGCGGGGGCCATAGTTACGGCGAGGAGAACTCGTCTGTCAACTAAAAATGTGGAGAGACTCACCTTTGTCAAAATGAATCAGGGATGGATCAGCCAGGATTTCCACCCACCAATGCCTGATGCATGCGACTAGATTCAGCATGGTGCCACGTTTTACACTTTCCAAATGGTGCAAAACATATTTATGTCTTTAGGCCATTTTTTGGGCTCCTGCTGCTGCTACTGTCAACTCCTGCCAACTCCAGGGTGTGATTCATCCAATTTTTGGGCTCCTGAGGCCAACTCCAGTGTATATTTGGGCTCCTGCTGCTGCTGCTGCTGCCAACTTCTGCCAACTCCAGGGTGTGATTCATCCAATTTTTGGGCTCCTGAAGCCAACTCCAGTGTATATTTGGGCTCCTGCTGCTGCTACTGTCAACTCCTGCCAACTCCAGGGTGTGATTCATCCAATTTTTGGGCTCCTGAAGCCAACTCCAGTGTATATTTGGGCTCCTGCTGCTGCTGCTGCCAACTTCTGCCAACTCCAGGGTGTGATTCATCCAATTTTTGGGCTCCTGAAGCCAACTCCAGTGTATATTTGGGCTCCTGCCGCTGCTACTGTCAACTCCTGCCAACTCCAGGGTGTGATTCATCCAATTTTTGGGCTCCTGAGGCCAACTCCAGTGTATATTTGGGCTCCTGCTGCTGCTGCTGCCAACTTCTGCCAACTCCAGGGTGTGATTCATCCAATTTTTGGGCTCCTGAAGCCAACTCCAGTGTAGATTTGGGCTCCTGCTGCTGCTACTGTCAACTCCTGCCAACTCCAGGGTGTGATTCATCCAATTTTTCGGCTCCTGAAGCCAACTCCAGTGTATATTTGGGCTCCTGCTGCTGCTGCTGCCAACTTCTGCCAACTCCAGGGTGTGATTCATCCAATTTTTGGGCTCCTGAAGCCAACTCCAGTATATATTTGGGCTCCTGCTGCTGCTGCTGCCAACTCCTGCCAACTCCAGGGTGTGATTCATCCAATTTTTGGGCTCCTGCTGCTGCTGCTGCCAACTTCTGCCAACTCCAGGGTGTGATTCATCCAATTTTTGGGCTCCTGAAGCCAACTCCAGTGTATATTTGGGCTCCTGCTGCTGCTACTGTCAACTCCTGCCAACTCCAGGGTGTGATTCATCCAATTTTTGGGCTCCTGAGGCCAACTCCAGTGTATATTTGGGCTCCTGCTGCTGCTGCTGCCAACTTCTGCCAACTCCAGGGTGTGATTCATCCAATTTTTGGGCTCCTGAAGCCAACTCCAGTGTATATTTGGGCTCCTGCTGCTGCTACTGTCAACTCCTGCCAACTCCAGGGTGTGATTCATCCAATTTTTGGGCTCCTGAAGCCAACTCCAGTGTATATTTGGGCTCCTGCTGCTGCTACTGTCAACTCCTGCCAACTCCAGGGTGTGATTCATCCAATTTTTGGGCTCCTGAGGCCAACTCCAGTGTATATTTGGGCTCCTGCTGCTGCTGCTGCCAACTTCTGCCAACTCCAGGGTGTGATTCATCCAATTTTTGGGCTCCTGAAGCCAACTCCAGTGTATATTTGGGCTCCTGCTGCTGCTACTGTCAACTCCTGCCAACTCCAGGGTGTGATTCATCCAATTTTTGGGCTCCTGAAGCCAACTCCAGTGTATATTTGGGCTCCTGCTGCTGCTGCTGCCAACTTCTGCCAACTCCAGGGTGTGATTCATCCAATTTTTGGGCTCCTGAAGCCAACTCCAGTGTATATTTGGGCTCCTGCTGCTGCTGCTGCCAACTTCTGCCAACTCCAGGGTGTGATTCATCCAATTTTTGGGCTCCTGAAGCCAACTCCAGTGTATATTTGGGCTCCTGCTGCTGCTGCTGCCAACTCCTGCCAACTCCAGGGTGTGATTCATCCAATTTTTGGGCTCCTGAAGCCAACTCCAGTGTATATTTGGGCTCCTGCTGCTGCTGCTGCCAACTTCTGCCAACTCCAGGGTGTGATTCATCCAATTTTTGGGCTCCTGAAGCCAACTCCAGTGTATATTTGGGCTCCTGCTGCTGCTACTGTCAACTCCTGCCAACTCCAGGGTGTGATTCATCCAATTTTTGGGCTCCTGAAGCCAACTCCAGTATATATTTGGGCTCCTGCTGCTGCTGCTGCCAACTTCTGCCAACTCCAGGGTATGATTCATCCAATTTTTGGGCTCCTGCTGCTGCTGCTGCCAACTTCTGCCAACTCCAGGGTGTGATTCATCCAATTTTTGGGCTCCTGAAGCCAACTCCAGTGTATATTTGGGCTCCTGCTGCTGCTGCTGCCAACTTCTGCCAACTCCAGGGTGTGATTCATCCAATTTTTGGGCTCCTGAAGCCAACTCCAGTGTATATTTGGGCTCCTGCTGCTGCTGCTGCCAACTTCTGCCAACTCCAGGGTGTGATTCATCCAATTTTTGGGCTCCTGAGGCCAACTCCAGTGTATATTTGGGCTCCTTCTGCCCCTCATAGTGATGCCACTTCAACTCTCTGCAATTGTGCCGCTCTGCGATTCTATTAGCGATGCCTCTGATCTGCATGTGATATTTCTTCAAAGTATTATTTAACTAACCCAGCACGCATCCTGTGCGTGTTACAGCAAGGCTGAATGGTTTACAACCCTATTGAGGCTCTAGGAGGCTCAGAAATAGCCGTTTTTAATAGCGATTCGTCGCGAATTTATTCGGGTCGAAACGATTTTTGTCGGAAAATTCGGCGAATCAGTCGAATCGAATTTTTCAAAAGTTCGCTCATCTCTAGTTAGGATGTTCTCAAAGATAGGCAAAGCAGCATGTTGTGTAAATGAGCTACAGTAAGACAATTAGGTTAGGTGCAGTTTTATAAGTCAAGTGGGGACCATTCCCAAGCCATGGGAAAGTTTTCAAAGTTGATAAGGTAAAGCTCTCCACACTCTCCTTCATTCAAACGTTACCATAAGTTGAAATACATTTTCCACACATTGTCACATTTTTGTTCTGCAAGCATTGTGAGCTGAGAAAGTTCTCCACACTTTGGGAAGGGTCAGCTGAGAATGTTCTCCAAGTAAATTGATCAAATTCTCCACACTTTCATAATGTTTTGTAAGTTAATACAGTTCTCCAAACTTTAGGTCAGGAGGTCAGGAGTCTGGTAAGCGACCACTTCAAGTGGTGGAAGATTCACTAGTCTGTTGATTGAAAAACATGTAAGGTGCTGAGGATCTATATAATAAGAAAAAAGTTTATGCAACATTTGTACAGGTCTAGGAGCACGTTGAGCACTTTAATATTAATAAGAACTATCTAAAGAGAAATATATTATAATCAGAACATGGGGCATTTTATGCAAGTGAGTTGAGAACATTCTCCATATTTTTGGAAAGTGCTCGTTACTTAGGGAGGATTCAGTTGCAAAAGTTTTCTGCAATCAAATAATGGAAGTTTGCTTCAAAATTCTTCAAAATGTTCTGCAATTTCCATACCCTGGTAAACCATTAAGTAGAAATAGTACACATTTACAAATTTCTCCAGATAAGTTGAGAAAGTTATCGACACTTTCACAAAAAGTTCAGCAAGTAAATTGAGAAAGTTCTCCAGACTTTGGGAAATTTCTATAGACTTTGGGAGCAATTTAGATTGCTGCACAAAATAAAATATTTTACTTTTTTCAAACCCCTGCTGTAGTAAATTTTAGACACAAAATGCTGGGAGAGGAAGCTCCAAAATAGCAACTACCGTATTGTCGCCCTATAAGACGCACCGGCTTATAAGACGCACCAAGGATTTTGGGGAGGAAAATAAGAAAAATAATATTTTTAACCAAATAGGCAAAGTGCAGCATCCTCCAATTACAGTAATGCCCTTCCCATTCCCAATAGCCAGTGTGTCATTCCCCCTTCCCATAGGCAGAGTGGAATTCCCCCCATCCCATTCCCATAGGCAGTGTGGCATTCCCCCCATCCCATTCCCCATATAGGCAGTGTGGCATTCCCCCCTCCCATTCCCCATATAGGCAGTGTATCATTCCCCCACCCATTCCCCATATAGGCAGTGTGGCACCCCCCTTCTATTCCCCATATAGGCAATGTGGCACCCCCCCTCCTATTCCCCATATAGGCAATGTGGCACCCCCCTCATATTCCCCATATAGGCAATGTGGCACCCCCCTCCTTTTCCCCATACAGGCAATGTGGCAACCCCCTCATATTCCCCATATAGGCAATGTGGCACCCCCCTCCTTTTCCCCATACAGGCAATGTGGCAACCCCCTCATATTCCCCATATAGGCAATGTGGCACCCCCCTCATATTCCCCATATAGGCAATGTGGCACCCCCCTCCTATTCCCCATACAGGCAATGTGGCACCCCCCCTCATATTCCCCATATAGGCAATGTGGCACCCCCCTCATATTCCCCATATAGGCAATGTGGCACCCCCCTCCTATTCCCCATATAGGCAGTGTGGCACCCCCCATCCTATTCCCCATAGAAGCAGTGTTATACCCTCCCCCCGTTCTCTATAGGCGCACAACAACAAAGAAAAAATAAATAAACTCACATGTTCATCCCGCGTTGAAGATGGAGGTGCGTCCCCGCCGCTGCTCCTTACTGGCCGGGCTGCGCAGACACCCGGCCCCGTGAATCGGGTGGGCTTGGCCTGCGCCGCGTCAGCGTGCATCGTGTCACAGGCCACGCCCACCCGTTCTATGGAGCCGGGTGTCTGCGTGGCCCGGCCAGTAAGAAGGAGCGGTGGGGACAGGGACAGCCGCTCCTTCCTCTCTTCCGCAACTTCTCTGCTGCCTCTTCCGGCAAGGGCAGCAGTGAACAGCCGGGTCCGTGCAGCGAGTGGGCGTGGCCTGCGCCTACGCGATGCAGGCCACGCCCACCTGCTGCATGGAACCGGCTGTTCACTCCTGCCCTTGCCAGGAGAGGCAGCAGCTGGAGGGCAGGTGATGATGGTGGAGCGGCAGGCGCTGCCTCCGTCTCTGCCACTGCTATCACTGCCTCAGCAATAGCAGTGGCGGGGACGGGGACAGAGCCCACCTCTCTTCTGACTTCTTCTGGCCTCCTGCAGTGCGGCAGGCAACGCGGGAGCGCCGGGAACGGGTGAGTTTCATTTTTTTTTTTATTTTTTTTTTTACATTCGCCCAATAAGGCGCACTGGAATTTTCCCCCCACTTTTGGGGGGAAATAAGTGCGTCTTATAGGACGAAAAATACGGTACCTTTTTTTTTTTGCAATTGTGCCAGGCTGTTGGTCCAGTTTAAGTTGAGAAAGCCTCCACAGTTTGGGAAAGTTATCTATACTATACAAATTAGAGCAAATGAGAGAGATGCAAATGGCAATTTACAACTTTTTCAGTATGTTGCCATACCTTCAATATTTTAGTAAATGCAGTGCAGCAACATGCACCAGTGTAAAAAAATATATAAATTAGATTTTGAACAACTTCTTTAGAATTGATGAGGCACAGTCCAGCAGCTAATGCTTGATAAATCAGACCCTATATGTAAATATCTTTCCTATCATAACCAAAGTTGCTTTCTTTGCTTCAAATTATGTCTCGTGGCCATGACACAACATTATGAGTCATGAGCATACTCTGCTGTTGACAGATATGGCTGTGGGAACATCGTGGCTTGTCATACCCACTTGGCAAAGTTCTCTAAGTAAATTAAAGTCCCTGCACACTTGGGAACGTTTTCCAATAAATAAAGTCCTGGTCCAGGCATTTTCTCCCCTATTATCCCTCTTGGGCACGGTATAAATAAAGCTCTTTGAAAACATCTGAAGTTTTGGATTATATGTAAATACATTATGTATCCTGAGTGACGGGGTTTTTTTGCTTCAATTTATGGGCCATGGCTGAGCTGGATGGGTAGGTCATGGTGCAGCATTATGAGTCATAAGCATGCTCTGCTGTGGACAGAAACAGCTGTGAGCCCACTGTGGCTTGCCGTATTTACTTGTGCTGAAAACAGCAAGGGACACGGTGACTGTTAGACCACTTTTTTGTGTGATCCTGTATAATTGGAATTGGAAGGAGTGCAGAATTTGAAGACCTGCTACAGCTTCTGCCTGGCACTGCAGGAAATAGAGGAGAGACTCATGGAACAGGTATTAGGCAAGCTGCTTGCTGCCCTATTATTGTAGTTTGGACATTGCACATTTTACAAAGTTTTCAAAGTAAATTTTGAATGTTCATACTTTAAATAGAAAGGTTTGCAAGTATTTTGAAAGTTCTCCACTCATTTTTTTCACAGCACAAGAAAATTCAAAAAGGAAGTACGGTTAATTTTTTACACTTTGGCAACATTCTCCAGGTCACTTGAGAAGGTTTCCACGCGTTTAAAACATTCTGCATGTAAGTTGAGAAAGATTTCCACACTACGGCAACACTCTGTAAGTGAATAGAGAAAGTTCTACACACTTGCAAGCACGGTAAAAAAACATTCTTCATACTTTGATAAAAATCCCAGGAGAAATTAAAAAGTCAAGTAAATGTGTTAATCTTTGGCAAAATTCTCCATATATGGTAAGAAAGAAAGTTCTCTGCATTTTGGCAAAATATTCAATTTACAGTTTTACAATTATTAAAACTTTCAGAAAGTAAATAAAAAAATGTGTCCCCAAAATGTATTTTGATAGTTTTTCCTACTTTGTTAAACAACCCAAAAAAACTAAAAACTTGAGAAAGTTCTGCATTTCCATAAAGTTCTGCATTTCCATAAAGTTTTCCACACTTTGATATACATCCCAGGAGAAATTAAAAATCAAGTATATTTTTTACAATTAAGCTAAGTTCTCCAGGTATAGTAAGTTGAGGACACTGCAAGTTACTTTAGAAAGTGCTCCACTTTCTGGGAAAGCTCATCATGCTTTAGGAAGGTTCAGTTAGGAAAGTTGAAAAAGTTCTCCACAATTTCGGGAAAGATATACATGTAAGTCAGGAATGTTTTTCACACTTTAGAAAAGGTCTCCAAGGGAGTTAAGAAAGTTTTTCACACTTTGAAAAAGTTCTCTATATTTTTGGAAAAATTTAGTCAAGAAAGTTGTTTACACTTTCAGAAAAGTAATAACAAATATTGGTGAATTACAGCACCCTGCGGCAAGCGGGAGACTTGCCATTACCCCCGGCCCTAATATTGTTCCTCCAGAATGCCCAGGGGATGCAGAAGAGCCTGGACTGTTTTACTGGATAGAGGGTACCCCATGCTGTTTTATTTATTTTTTAAGAATTTGTTCTTTTTTTTAAGTGCCAGCCTACCTGTAGTTTTTGTCACCCTTTGCTGCCAGGCCATTTATCACTATTTTGCACTACGCATGTTCAAATGTGATTTTTGAAGGGATTTCCAGTGATTTCCCAGGAAACTGATATATTGTTTTTTTTTTTCAGCATAGTCTGGGCTTTAACATGAAAAGTCTTGTTTGTCATTTCTTAGGTGTATTCTCAATATTTTTGGTTGAAATATGTGCAAAAAAATTAAGAAAATCTATTTTTTACAATTTGTAGTATTTTTTGTAGTAAAAAATGTAAGTTTGTCAATAAAATCTTATTGCGTGTGAAATCCCAATTTCTCCCGGTTACAGCAGTACCACATATGTATTGGTAGACACACTTTCCTGCCCAGGAGACTCCCCCAAACTGAAACAGCGCTTTAGGGGATTGGGAGGATTTGGGAGTTGCCAAACAGTAAAAAAAAATAATTTTTTTTTAGAAAATTGTCTCCTTTATTTAAAAAAAAAATGTATTTTATTAAAGAAAACCATATTGCATGTGAAAGCCCCATTTCTACCAATTAGAACGGTACCGCATTTATCGGTAGCCCCCCGTTCCTGCCCAAGAGACCCCAAAACTGAAACAAGTACTTTATAACATTACAAATAGAATACAACTACCATTATTATTATTGTTATTATTGTTTATTTACATAGCGCCATCAACTTCCGTAGCGCTTTACAAGGTATGAATACAGACAGGGTAAAACATATAGTACAGAGAACAATACAAAATTAGATGCCACAGGTTAAAACCAAATGTTGTGAGCACAGGAGACAATAAGGAAGAGTGCCCTTCCCTTGCGAGCTTACAGTCTAAAGGATGGGGGTGGAGACAAAGGGGGCGGGGTCACAAGTGGTAGAGCTTGAGTATGGCTGCATGTGTCATTGAAGGTTATAGGAGTTGCTTAAGCCAGGTCATATGCTTGTCTGAAGAAGTGAGTTTTGAGGGCGCTTTTAACGGCTTGGAGTGATGGAGAGTGGTGGATTGAGCAGGGAAGTGCATTCCAGAGAAGTGGGGAGGCACATGAGTCTTGAAGGAGGGAGTGCGAAGAAGTAACCAAGGAAGAGGACAGGAGGCAGAGCGGAGGTTGCGCTTGGGTTGGTAATGCTGGATCAGAGATGAAATGTAGGAAGTGGCCTGGTTAGAGAGAGCTTTGTAGCGTTAGAAGTTTGAACTGAACTCTATGGGAGACAGGTAACCAGTGGAGGGAGGGATTGACAGAGGGGGATAGCACTGGAGAAGTGAGAGGAGAGGTAGATTAGGTGAGCAGCAGAGTTCAGAATAGATTGGAGGGGAGCTAGTCTGTTTGTTGGTAAACCACAGAGGAGGGTGTTGCAGTAGTCCAGTCGGGATATGACCAGGGCATGCACTAGCATTTTAGTGGTGACAGGTGAGAGGAAGGGAGGGATGCGGGAGATATTTTTGAGTTGGAGATGACAGGAGGTGGCCAGGGAGTGAATATGAGGTGTGAACGAGAGAGAGGAGTCCAGAATGACACCCAGGCATCGAGCTTGATGAGTTGCAGTTATTGTAAGATTATTTACAGAAATTGTGGTGTTAGAGAGGGGAGGGGAGTGAGATAGTGGGAAAATGACCAGTTCAGTTTTGTCCATGTTCAGTTTAAGGGAGCAAGATGTCATGAAGGAAGAGATGGCTGTTAGACAGTCAGGAAGGCGAGAGAGGAGAGAAGAGAGATTCGGGCCAGAGAGGTAGATCTGAGTGTCGTCTGCATAAAAGTGATATTGGAAGCCTAGCGAGGTTATTAGTTGTCCGAGACCAGAAGTGTATATTGAAAAAAGTAGGGGTTCTAGGACTGAGCCTTGTGGTACCCCTACAGACAGAGGCCGGGGAGAGGAAATGGTGTTTGAGTAAGATACACTAAATGTGCGGTGAGAGAGATAGGAGGAGAGCCAAGAGAGTGCGAGGCCTTGGATTCCAAGAGAAGAAAGAATATTGAGAAGCAGAGCATGGTCGACAGTGTCAAAAGCAGATGATAAGTCAAGTAGAATGAGAGCAGAGTAGTGGCCTTTGGATTTGGCTGTCAGTAGATCATTGGTGACTTTGGTGAGTGCAGTTTCGGTAGAGTGACATGAGCGGAAACCAGATTGGAGGGGATCTAGGAGGGAGTTTGTAGACAGATAGTTGGCAAGTTCTGTATGGACATGCTGTTCAAGAAGCTTTGATGAGAAAGGAAGCAGAGAGATTGGGTGGCAACTGGGGAGGGCAGAGGGGTCCAGAGAGGGTTTTTTGATGAGTGGAGTTATAATAGCATGCTTATAGGTGGAGGGAAAAGTACCAGTGGAGAAGGAGAGGTTGAATTAAGATATTAGGGCTGGAATGACAGATGGAGACAGTTGAGGGATAAGGTGGGATGAAATGGGATCAAGGAAGCAGGTGGTCAGGTGAGCCTTTGAGACCAGGGAGGAGAGACCTTGAGCAGTTAACAGTGTGAAATGAGTTAATGAGTGGGGCAGGGGGGATGTTGGTAGGAGAGAGGTGTTCTTAGGGGTTAAGCCACTTCGAATCATATCAATTTTTGTCTTTGAAGTATGTGACAAATTGCTCAGCTGTTAGCTGTGAGGATGGAGGAGGTGGTGGTGGGAGGAGAAGGGAGTTGAAAGTGTTAAATAGCTGTTTTGGATTCCGGGCCTGTGCTGATATGAGTGATGTGAAATATTCCTGTTTAGCGGATGAAAGGGCAGTCCTGAGTTCCTGAAGGGCTTTCTTGTATAACAGGAAGTCCTCCTTGGTTTTGGATTTCTTCCAATGGTGTTCAGCAACTCGAGAATGTCGCTTCAATGTTGCAGTGTTAGTATTAAGCCATGGTTGTCTTTTCTTTGGCCTGAGGGCGGCTGTAGTTAAGGGGAGCAACAGAGTCAAGGGCAGCAGTTAGTGTATTATGGTAGTATGAAGCGGCAGTGTCTACATTGGTAAATGAGGGCAGGGTGTAAAGGGGATGTAAAGCATCGGAGAGAGATTGAAGGTCTAGGTTTCTGATGTTCCTGCAAAGAATTGCAGGTTTGTGTGCTGGGGGGGTAGTGGTAAGGGAAGAGAGTGTTAGTAGGTTGTGATCAGAGAGGGGAAGTGGGGATGAGGAAAGACTGGATACAGAGCAGAGGTGAGTAAAGAGTAGGTCACGCGTATGTCCATCTTTGTGGTTGAGGCTGGTAGACCATTGTTTGGGGCCAAAGGAGGTGGTTAGGGATAACAGTTTGGTGGTTGCAGGGTTGTTGATGTCAACGGGTATGTTGAAGTCCCCCATGATTATAGACGGGATGTCAGAGGACAGGAAGTTGAGAAGCCAAGTTGAGAAGTGGTCCAGAAAGAGAGTGGCAGGTCCAGGAGGGCAATATATAATGGCAATATTTAGGTGACAGGGAGAGTAGAGATGGCCACAGTGAACTTCAAAAGAAGGGAAGGAAAGGAAGGGTAAAGCAGGGGTTGGGTTAAATGAGCAGTATTCAGACAGAAGGATGCCAACACCTCCACCCTGTTTGTTTCTTGATCTTGGGGTGTGGCTGAACTGTAAACCCCCATATGAGAGGGCAGCGGGTGAGGCTGTATCAGAGGGAGTGAGCCAGGTTTCAGTAAAGGCCATGAAGGTGAAGAGGTTGGTAGTGAAGAGGTCATGGATGTAGGCAAGTTTGTTGCACACTGAACGTGCATTCCACAGTGCGCAGGTGACAATGGGGGGAGTGCGTGGGGAGGGGGTGATTGTTAAGAGATTGGCTAGGTTCCGTGTGTTTGTTGGCTTGCTACCATGGTGAAGGTTAGTCTGTGATGAGTTGTGGGGTGCAGAGGAGCGGGGGGGGGTAAAGGAAATGGACTTGGGTTTTGAGCAATGTCACCAGAAGCAAGTAGGAGCAGAGAAAGGGAGAGGAGGTGACTGTGGGATTTGAAAGTGGCAGAGCGTGTTTTGCGGGTGCATGGAGAAAGGGAGAGAGATTTAGCCAGTGAGATAAATTCATGCGAGCACAGGTAGGGGGATGAAAGCAGTGATGGAGAGATATAGAGACACTTACCAGGTGCAGGGGGATGCTGGGAGTTCAGGAAGCAGGACTGTAAAATACCAGAGGAGCATTGTTGGGGATGAGTTCTTCAGAAGAGCAGAGTCTGGTGCCTGTTCTCTTCTGGTCAATTCGGGCTCAATTCGGGCCTAATTCTTTGATGGACTTAAAAAATCCCAGACTTCAGAAATCCGGGACTGCAGCCATTCTACTCAGATATATTACCACTTGTGAGAAGCCTTGATTAGCTCAGTCAAGCAGCTGGGGGGGGGTGGGTGGTACTAGGGCAATAAAGTTGCTTAGCTGGGGTTATCAGGAGGGGAAGCTAGGGGGTCACAAAACAAACAGTATTTATGTGAACAGGGTCATTGCATAGACAAAAAGCAGTGATGGGTGACAGCCTTATGGCAATACATGTGGGACATACAGAGATGAGCATCCAGAGATGTGTCATAATACATGAAAAAGGTAGAGTAACAAGTCATTAGCAGCAGATAAGTCCTTGTTCCCAGTGGACATACCCAAATGTGGACCCAAACTGGCTGGCAGTGAAAGGGTTAACAGACAGTAGGTGAGTCCTACCATCCACACTACAAAGGGTTAAATCGAGAAAAAAAATGATATAGATTCCCCCTTCCCAGAGGGGGAGGGGACCCAATTTTGGGGATTTTTAAGGGTTAAAAACCCTTAAAAATCCACCCAAAAAATGACATGGGGTCCCCCCTACCCGAAGTAACCAGCCCGGGACCAGCTATGCAGGGCTTGTAGGAACAGGGTGCAGGGGCCAGCTTTGGTGGCCTCTGGCCCGGCAGGCTACAAGCCCGCATTGCCTATGGCCATGGGCTCTTCTGCCCCTCCCTGGGCTTTGGGAAGGCATGTAATTCGGGGTGCCGGGGGTTAATGGCAAGTCACCCACTAGCGGCAGGTGACTTGCCAGCCCACAGCCTTGTGAAAGCCACATCTTCCTAAAAAAAAACGATATACAAACAAGAAAAAACAAGTTTAATCTAAAAAAACAACATCCCCCGAACAAAATGATACCCAACATGCATTGCCACCGTTCCTGCGTTCCAGGAGACGCCCAAACTGAAACAAGTACTTTATAACATTTACAAATAAAATATAACTACCATCCACACTACAAGGGTTAAATCGAGAAAAAAAATGACATAGAGTCCCCCCTCCCAGGGGGGAAGGGCCCCCAATTTTTTGGATTTTTAAGGACTAAAAACCCTTAAAAATAAAAAAAATTACATGTGACTTGCCAGCCCACAGCATTGGGAACTGGTATAGGGGTCTCATGGACCCCTTACCAGTTCACAAAGGGTTAAATGTAAAAAATTAACGGACACAAAGAGAAAAAAAATTACATTTTTTTTTTTTTTACTCTACTCACATCCGATCCTGCGCCCCTCGCCGCTGTCCCGCATCACTGACAGCTGTCAGACAGCTGATGACAGATGCTGCTAGTGATCGGAGCAGACCCGCCCTGCTCCGATCACCACCGGCATCTGTCAGAGCCGGGTGCGGGTATATGAGGAGCAGGATGATGTCATCCCGCTCCTCCCACAAAAGGCGGGGCTAGGGGTGGCGGCCAGCGCCGTCATTAGAGAAGGTGAGGACCTGGAAGAGGGATTCTCACCTGTAGCCTGCGGAGCTCGGGGGGGATCCGAACCCCCCCGGTGAAGCGAACACACGGCGGAGGGATCAGTCGAGGAGGTGAGTGAATTTCTTTTTTTTTTATACTTTTGCAGCCGCAAGTCAGCGGCGAAAACGGTAGGGGGGCCAGTTTTGGGCCCCTTCCTGAAGATGGAAGACCCCGGGGGGGATCAGATGCCCCCCCAGGAAGAGGAGACCCCCAGCTTCACATCCATAACGGGAGGTAAGTTTTTTTTTTTCCATTTTTTAACTAGCAGGGGGAAATGGCAAGCACGTAGTTTCTACATGCTTGGCACTTAACGGTAGGAGAAGCAACCACGTAGAAAATACGTCCTTGGCATTTCAAGGGTTAAGGGTCAATTTTTTTTTGAAAAATGACACAGATCATGCAGATCAGAGGCATCACTATTAGAATCGCTGTTGCAGAGGGGCACAATTACAGAGCCTTAAGGTGGCATCAGCATAAGGAGTCCATATATTGCCTGAAAAACACACCCTGGAGTTGGCAGCAGCATGGGGAGCCCATATATTGCCTGATAAACACACCCTGGAGTTGACAGCAGCATGGGGAGCCCACATATTGCCTGAAAAAAACACTGGAGTTGGCAGCAGCATGAGCAGCCCATATATTGACTTGGAACACAAACCCTGGAGTTGGCAGCAGCAGCATAAGGTGCCCATATATTGCTTGAAAAACACCCTGGAGTTGGCAGCAGAATTAGGAGCCCATATATTGCCAGAAAATACATTGGAGTTGGCAGCAGCATAAGCAGCCCATATATTGCCTGAAAAACACATTGGAGTTGGCAGCAGCATAAGCATCCAATATATTGCCAGAAAAACACATTGGAGTTGGCAGCAGCATTAGAAATCCATATATTGCCTGAAAGACACACCCAGGAGTTGGCAGCAGCATAAAGAGCCTATATATTGCCTGAAAGACACACCCTGGATTTGGCAGCAGCATGAGGAGCCCATATATTGCCTGAAAAACACATTGAAGTTGGCAGCAGCATTAGGAGCCCATATACTGCCTGAAAGACACACCCAGGAGTTGGCAGCAGCAGCAGCATAAGGAGCCCATATATTGCCTGAAAACACACCCTGGAGTTGGCAGCAACAGCATTAGCAGCCCATTTATTGCCTGAAAAACACATTGGGGTTGGCAGCAGCATGAGCAGCCCATATATTGCCAGAAAAACACATTGGAGTTGGCAGCAGCATAAGGAGCCCATATATTGCCTGAAAGACACACCCTGGAGTTGGCAGCAGCAGCATAAGGAGCCCATATATTGCCTGAAAGACACACCCAGGAGTTGGCAGCAGCAGCAGCATAAGCAGCCCATATATTGCCCGAAAGACACACCCTGGAGTTGGCAGCAGCAGCATAAGGAGCCCATATATTGCCTGAAAGACACATTGGAGTTGGCAGCAGCATTAGGAGCCCATATATTGCCTGAAAAACACACCCTGGAGTTGGCAGCAGCACGAAGAGAACATATACAGATTTTGCGCACATATATCTTATCCTAAGAATATTAATAAAAATTAAGATTAATGTAAAGCATTTCCTCAATAATTACTTGTGGTCTGATGCAGAGGAATGTCTGTAACCGGAAAGCAGCGCCTTAAATCTGTTTTGCACTATCCATATTTCTGAAGTGTTGGTGTGGCACCATGATCAATCTACTCTGATGCATCAGGCATTGGTGGGTGGAAATCTTGACTGATCCATGACTGATTCATTTTCACGCCGGCCAGTCTCTAAAAAAACTTTTTTCAAGCGTACTGGAGCACATTGAATTGCTCTCATCAGAGCATTACATACCACATCTAAGAGTTTTACCACTTTGTTCCTGTTAAAATCTTCACGGCCTAGTTACTACTTAGATAAAGGTCATAGATAGTTACACACCTGCTGCTGTTATCGACAAATCCTGTTTTAAGCGTAGTGTTTTGTCCTCCCCTCATATTCGCACTAAGTATGTCAGGCATAGAAGTGCCAGGATGGGCACAGAGGATTTGCAGAGGCCTGAATTCATTAAGCAGAGGTCACAGCAGACTAGGGGTGAGTGGCAGCAGGAGTCTCAGTGAGAGTCCTGATCTCCCGGTATGAGCTAGCGGTCGTATCTCGACCAGCAACCCATCTGCCGTCATTGATTGGTTAACATGATCATCCACTTCATCACAAGTGACGTCTGACCCCCCTAGTCAACTGTTGGTTATAGCTTATGCTGTGGGTTCAGCTCCACTATTCAGTGAGGACGATCTGCTAGAGAAAAATCAGCATCTACTGCCCAGCCAAGAAGTGGAGGAGACACTCGCCGCTTCTTCCACTAGACGGGCAAGTAGTGATGAGGAAAGTGGCGTGGGAGGTGGTGTTGCAAGCGTTTTGGCTTCTTAAACAGACACTGTTGAGGAACCTGAGGAGGACATCAGTGAGTTTTGAGGGCACTTTGAAAGGCTTGGAGTGATGGAGAGTGACGGATTTAGCGGTCAGCATGGTGGCAGAAGGGGAAAGTCTGGAGGCAAATGTGCTCGAGGTAGACCACTTGCTGTGCGGCAGGCTACCTTCCCAGGAGGTACTGGAAAAGGGTCCCTGGAGTCAGCGGCGGCAGAAGCAGCAGTGAATTAGTGCGGACTGTTGGTAGGAAAATCAGCTACTCGGCGATGTGGCAGTTTTTCATCAAGCATCCGAAGGAGGTTAACATGGCTATATGAAAGATGTGTAGGCAGAAGGCAAAGTGTGGCCAAGGTCCCAGGGTTGGCCCCACAACATTTGCAGTGTCACCATAAAGCGGCCTGGGAGAGTTGGCTCCAAAGTGGTGGTTCAGCCTGCTGCCTTACCCAGCCTCCCTGTTCCAGACAGCCAAGGCTCCACCTCCTGTGTGTCATACCCATCCTCTGTCGCTCCAGATGCTCCTCCTCCTCTTAATCCGAGTCAGTCATTCCGCCAGAAATCCATTGGCAAAGCCATGTCCAAGAGACAACAGTATGTGCTCACTCATCCAACGCGCAGAAGCTAAATGTGCTCCTGTATAAGTTGCTGGTGCTGCAGTCCCTCCCTTTTGAGGTTGTGGACTCTGCACCTTTCAGAGAACTGATGGCTTGTGCTGAGCCGAGGTGGAGAGTCCCAAGCTGTCATTTCTTAGCGAAGAAGGCAGTACCAGCCCTGTACAGTTTTGTT
Organism: Gastrophryne carolinensis; assembly: GCA_027917425.1. Taxonomy (NCBI): domain Eukaryota; kingdom Metazoa; phylum Chordata; class Amphibia; order Anura; family Microhylidae; genus Gastrophryne; species Gastrophryne carolinensis. The sequence goes on along the minus strand of CM051238.1, from coordinate 444,496,793 downwards.
GAACAGAAGGTGGGTCAGTCCTTGAGCCTGTCAATGTGTACCAAAGTGCAAGGATGCGCCTACGTCTGGAGCTGTAACTACAGTCAGGGACAATACATATCCTTTAAAACCCACTGGATGATTGTGGTTCCTGCACAACCACAACAGCAACTTGGACAGGTCCCACCACTTTGGCCTCCACGCTCCTAGGCCTTTGTGCCTGTGACAGTGCACTTGTCTATTTTGGTTCATGGATGTGCACATGTTTTTTGTACTTAGGCAATTATTTCTGTGACACCATTCTTATTGTCAATTACATATTTAATTATTAACATTTATCTTATTTGAACACATTTATAATAATAACATTTAATAACAAATAACGTAATAACAATAATATATAACATAATAACAATAAGATATACATTTTTTCAATTTTTTTTTTTGGTAAATTTTGTATTTGGCATTCCACCCTCCATATGTTGGATCGACTATACGAACAGAGAAAAGGCATCACTGACTTCTTGATGATCCAAGCGGATAGGGGGACTCCCCTGTGTAACTTCAATGTCAACCAGTGGCAGCTCATACGTGACACCTGCCGTTTGCTCAGGCCCTTTGAGGAAGGCACTTTATTTGTCAGTCGCCAGGACTACGGGATGAACTATGTGATTCCACTGCTTCTTGTACTACAACACATGTTGGAAACCATGGCTGGTCAGGGCACTGGAGACATGGCGCCTACATTTCACGGCCACATGAAGCCTGTGGGGGCTGAAGTGGAGGAGGAGGAGGAGGGGGTGGGGCATAGCGAAGGACAGTTTAGGTTTGACAAAATGGCCATTTTATCTAGTCATCTGATGGAGAGGAGGAGTAGGAGCAGCCAGAGTAGCTAGAGGGTTGTAAGGAAGGCGAGACAGAGGACCAAGACACACCGTGGCAGTTTGCAGGGGAGATGGAGACAGGTAGTCCCTCCCAGTCACTTGCACAAATGGCACAATGCATGCTCACGTTCTTGCGCAGTGACCGCAGAATTGTCTCCATTTGTCAGCGGGATGACTTCTGGCTCTCCACCTTATTGGACCCTTGCTACCGGCAAAAAATGGGGGCATTTTTTTACACCCACTGAGAAGGAGGACAAACTGACCCACTACAAAGACATTCTACGTAGTCCGTTGGCCGATGCCTATCTGCGCCATGGTCCATACTCTCAAAGGTCTGACTCGGGGGGGACCTCTGCGCTCACCTTTCACTGCCGTGGCTGCTGGGGGGGTGGCAGCAGCAGCAGCTCCATCAGCAGCAGCCTGAGTCTTCAGTCGCTAATGAGTAGCTTTCTTCACCTGCATAGTGAGGCTAATCATGAGCAGCAGGAAGACCTGGAGCAGGGCCTAAACCAGCAGGTCGTGTCATACCTTGACATGACCATGCCAACGCACCTTGAGGACCTGCTGGACTTCTGGGCAGCCAAACTTGACTTGTGGCAGTAACTGGCAGAGTTTACCCTGGGAAATGTGTCCTGTCCGGCCAGTAGTGTGCCATCTGAGCGGGTGTTTAGTGCGGCGGGGGCCATAGTCACGCCAAGGAGAACTCGTCTGTCCACGAAAAATATAAGACAAAAGAGGGGTAGCTGGCACCAGTAACAAATGTAATATTATTGGTAATTATGGTGCAATGCTCTGTTGTTGACCAAAATATAGACAATGGCTAAAGGTAAGGGGGTACCCCACTATTCTCACCCCGAAAGGTACTAAACAGAGTCTTATAACTGCACCACAAAAGAGGTAAAGTTAATATATATTGTTTATTAATCTCAATCAAATATTAAAAAAGTTCATTTTTTACATGGAAGACAAACTATTAAAAAACATATACGACATACTAAAATACATACTGCCACGAGGGGGCACTAATCAACCTTACTGCCATAGTGTTAAATGTGAATGAGAGAATTCATATATACAGTGTATCAACCTCTATATAAAAATACAAAAAAGTGCCAATGCTAATAAAGTGCTAAGTGCTAGTCCCAAAAGTACATCAATTACTAATAGAGCTCAGTGCAAAAAGGATTCCAACATTGCCCTGCACCAGAGGGCAATAACACAAATCAATGAAAAAAGCAGTGCAAGGTAAAAGAAACCATTACTTATCAATCAAGAAGTGCAGAGCGGCAGCAGGCGTCCCCCCCGTTTTCGCACAGGCCCCACGCGTTTCGAGACGTGGGTCTCTTTATCAAGGCAGAGTGCGTCTCTGTCCACGAAAAATGAAAGAGACTCACCTTTGTCAAGATGAAGCAGGCATGGATCAGCCAGGATTTCCAGCCACCCATGGCTGATCCATGGTAGTAGCTAATGCATGGTAGCTCCTAATGCTGCTGCCAACTCCAGGGTGTGCCTTTCAGGCAATATATGGGCTCCCTATGCTGCTGCTGCCAACTCAAATGTGTGTCTTTCAGGCAATATATGGGCTCCTAATGCTGCTGCCAACTCCAGGGTGTGTCTTTCAGGCACTATATGGGCTCCTTATGCTGCTGCTGCAAACTCCAATGTGTGTACTCTTAAAAGACACCTCCTAGCAAATTTGGGATGCCCCCCGGTGAAAGGCAATGGCTGGAAATTTGACAACGTGACTTTCTTTACAAAATGCAACCAGTTAACAGACAGGTACTCTTCAAATATTTATGCTATTATTTGGGATGCCCCCTGTTCAAAGGCAAAGGCTGCTTTAAAAGTGAAAAAGTGACTTTCTTTGCAAAATGCACAATGTTAATAGACAGGTACTCTTCAAATATTTATGCTAGTATTTGGGATGCCCCCTGTTCAAAGGCTGGCTGCTTTAAAAGTGAAAAAGTGACTTTCTTTACAAAATGCACAATGTTAATAGACATTTTCCCTTGAAATATTAAGTTCTCAAACGTAAATTAAGAAATGTGTCAACTAGAGATGAGCGAACTTTTGAAAAATTCGATTCAACTGATTCGTCAAATTTTCAGACAAAAATTGTTTCGACCCGAATTTATTGGCGACGAATCGCTATTAAAAATGGCTATTTCTGAGTTTCCTAGAGCCTCAATAGGGTTGTAAACCATTCTGCCTTGCTGTAACACGCATAGGATGCGTGCTGGGTTACTGAAATAATACTGTAAATAATTAGGACATGCAGATCAGAGGCATCGCTATTAGAATCGCAGAGCGGCATAATTACAGAGAGTTGAGGTGGCATCACTATGAGGGGCCCCTATATTGCCTGAAAAACACACCCTGGAGCTGGCAGCGGCAGGAGCCCAAACATTGGATTTGGCTCAAAGAGACATTGGAGTTGGCAGCAGGAGCCCAAAAATTGGCTGAATGACACCCTGGAGTTGCAAGCAGCAGCAGCAGCAGCAGGAGCCCAAACATAGCTTGAAAGACACACTGGAGTTGGCAGCAGGAGCCCAAAAATTGGATGAATCACACCCTGGAGTTGCAAGCAGCAGCAGCCCAAACATAGCTTGAAAGAGACACTGGAGATGGCAGCAGGAGCCCAAAAATTGGATGAATCACACCCTGGAGTTGCAAGCAGCAGCAGCAGCCCAAACATAGCTTGAAAGAGACACTGGAGTTGGCAGTAGGAGCCCAAAAATTGGATGAATCACACCCTGGAGTTGCAAGCAGCAGCAGCCCAAACATAGCTTGAAAGACACACTGGAGTTGGCAGCAGGAGTCCAAAAATTGGATGAATCATACCCTGGAGTTGCAAGCAGCAGCAGCAGCAGCATGCAAAAGTATTGCCAAAGTGAAGTTTTGTTTGAGGGTGTGTTTCCACCTTTTAATTAAATCAGAAACAACAAGGTATCATTGCCTCTGACTAATTAGCCCTCAAAAATTCTTGGAATTTTTAATCTGGATGTCTGATCCGTCTTATCCGAAGAATATTAATAAAAAGTAAGAGTAACGTAAAGGATTTTTTAGCAATACTTACCTGTGGTCCGATGCGGAGGAATGTCTGTAACTGGAGAGCAGCACCTTAAATCTGTTTTGCACGATCCATATTTCTTTAGTGTTGGTCTGGCCCCGTCATCAATCTACTGGAATACATCAGGCATTGTTGGGAGGAAAGCTTGGCTGATCCATGCGCCATTCATTTCCACGCAGGGCAGTCTCTGGGAAAAAAAATGTATGTATAAACCAGGGACTTTTTCATATAAAAACAAATGGTTATTCTTGCTTTTCAACCATCAACCATTGTGTCAGGCAATGAAGCAACTTTGTCTGGAAGTGCTGCAAAAGCAGTCCACTGCATCACAAGTGGCATCTGACACCCCCAGTCAACTGTCTGTTGTCTGTTGTTATGCTTTGGGTTCAGCTCCACTATTCATTGATGAAGATCTGATAATCATAAAATTCAGCTGCTACTGCCCAGCCAAGAAGTGGAGGAGACACTCGCCTTTTCTTTCACTAGCCGGGCAATTAGTGATGAGGAGAGTGTCGTGGGAGGAGGTGTTGCAAGCGGAGGTAGTGGAAGAGGGTCCCTGGAGTCTGTGGCGGTGGCGGCAGCAGCAGCAGCAGTGAATTATTGCGGACTGTTGGTAGGAAAAATCAGCTACTCAGCGATGTGGCAGTTTTTCATGCAGCATCCACAATCCTGTGGAGAAAAAGTAGGTTAGTTAGTATATATACATAAAATTATGAATAAACAAATGCAATAGTATTGCCAAAGTGAAGTTTTGTTTGAGGGTGTGTTTCCACCTTGTAATTAAATCAGAAACAACTAGGTATCATTGCCTCTGAATAATTAGCTCTCACAAATTCTTGGAATTTTTAATCTTGATGTCTGAGGGATTTCTCCTCTCAGACAGCGTCACCATAAGTCCAGCCTGCTGCATTACCCAGTGGTGGACCTTTCAGAGAACTGATGGCTTGTGCCGAGCCGAGGTGGAGAGTCCCATGGTATCATTGCTTTGCGAAGATGGCAGTACCTGCCCTGTAAAATGTTGTTGAACAGAAGGTGGGCCAGTCCTTTAGCCTGTCAGTGTGTACCAAAGTGCACAGTGTTGTCTACGTCTGGAGCTGTAACTATGGACTCATGGTGGACAATATATATCCTTTTAGGCCCCCTTGGTGATTGTGGTTTCACGCTGTTCTTCACATGGTTTTCCTTAACCACACATGGGAGGAACTACTAAAAATGAGAACTCAATCCATGAAATCATTGCTTAATCCACGAAAACTGCAAATTTGAACCCATGGTGACTGACACTTGGAAGAACATCTTGTTTGCGCTGCGACAAGGAAGCCAGAGTCATGCGTCCTGACATGGCACACGTGTTCAGTCTAGTTTTCTGAAGTCTTCCCCCCATCTGAAAGACATCCGAACAACAGGAAAGAAAGTTAGCATGCACTTCTGGCACTCCTACACCCCCAAGCACAACCTTATTGAGCTTCAGCGTCAGAACGGTGTACCCCAACATAGTCTGATTTGCGATGTTTCCACCCGTTGGAATTCCACCCTCCATATGCAGGATCCACTATAGGAACAGAGAAAAGCCATTACAGATTTCTGGATGATCCAAACGGATAGGGGGACACCCCTGTGTAACTTCAATGTAAACCATTGGCAGCTCATACGTGACACTGGCCGTTTGCTCAGGCCCTTTGAGGAAGCTACTTTATTAGTCAGTTGCCAGGACTATGAGATGAACAATGAGATTCCACTGCTTCATGTACTACAACACATGTTGGAAACCATGGCTGGTCAGGGCACTGGAGACATGGCACATACATTTCACAGCCACATGAAGCCTGTGGGGGCTGAAGTGGAGGAGGAGGAGGGGGTGGGGCACAGCAAACCACAGTTTAGGTTTCTAGTCATCTGACAGGAGAGGAGGAGCAGGAGCAGCCACAGGAGCTAGAGGGTTGTGAGGAAGGCGAGACAGAGGACCCAGACACACCGTGGCAGTTTACAGTGGAGATGGAGACAGGTAGTCCCTCCGAGTCACTTGCACAAATGGCACGATGCATGCTCACATGCTTGCGTACTAGTGAGTGCAGAATTGTCTCCATTTGTCAGCGGGAAGACTTCTGGCTCTCCAACTTATTGGACCCTCGCTTCCGGCACAAAATGGGGGCATTTTTTACGCCCACTGAGAGGGAGGACAAACTGACCTACTACAGAGACATCCCACATAGTCAGTTGGGCGATGTCTATCTGCGCCATGGCCCATACTCGGGGGGGACCTCTGCGATCACCTTCCACTGCCATGGCTGCTGGGGGGGTGGAAGGAGCAGCAGCACCAGCTCCATCAGCAGCAGCCTCAGTCTTCAGTCGCTAGTGAGTAGCTTTCTACACCCGCATAGTGAGTCTACTCATGAGCAGCAGGAAGACCTGGAGCTGGACCTCAAACAGCAGGTCATGTCATACCTTGACATGACCATGCCAACTTTCCTTCAGGATCCACTGGATTTGCTGGGAAGCCAAACTTGACTTGTGTCCGCAACTAGCAGAGTTTGCCCTGGAAAAGCTGTACTGGCCGGACAGTAGTTGATTTAGATGGCAACTGGGCTGCTCTATATAATGAAGCAAAATGGCAAATTTACCTCACAATATAAGCTATTGCCCCTCAGATTTACACAGGGGCTGCTCTATATAATGAAGCAAAATGGCAAATTTACCTCACTATATAAGCTAATGCCCCTCAGATTTACACATGGGCTGCTCTATATTATGCTGCAAAATGGCAAATTTACCTCACTATATAAGCTATTGCCCCTCAGATTTACACAGGGCCTGCTCTATAGAATGCTACAAAACCAACAGCGGATTTAACTCACACAATATAACCTATTTCTCAGGTTTATATAGGGACTGCTCTATGTAATGGTGCAAAACCATGAATTTACCTCACAATATAAACTATTGCCCCCCAGGTTTACTCAGGGGCTGCTCCGTATAATGGTGCAAAACAGGGCAAATGTATTGTCCAATATAAACTATTGCTGCTCTGATTTACACAGGAGGGCCACTCTAAAGAATGGTGCAACATGGCGAATTTAGCTCACAATATAACATAGATTGCAAAATGAGATTTTCAGACAGGGCCTGCTCTATAAAATGGCAACTTTACCTCACAATATAAACTATTGCTCCTCAGATTTACACAGGGATTTAGGTTGATATATATAATAGTGCAAAACAGCGAATTTACCTCACAATACTGTAAAAAATATTGCTCCTCAGATTTACACAGTGAGCTTCTCTATATAATGGTGCAAAATGACGAATTTACCTCACTATATAATCTATTACAGCTCTATATAAATAAAAATAAATAAATTAAAAAAAGGGCCTGTAGAAGTTTATTTAGTATAACAGATAGGGTGACATGTGCTGGTTTGGGATGCCCATATGGGCTAGTGTTTTGACTGCAGGACAAAAACCAATTCAAAATGCAATGCTCAGATTCAGCTGAGGAAGGATCAACAAGCGTATTTAGTATAACAGATAGGCTGCCTAATGCAGGTTTGGGATGCCCTGCAGCCTGGTGTTTTTTTTGTTAAAGGCAGGCCAAAAACCAATTCAAAATGCAATACTTTGATTAAGCTGAGGAAGGATCAACAAGCGTATTTAGTATAACATATAGGCTGCTAAGTGCAGGTTTGGGATACCCTGGGGCCTAGTGTTTAGGCAGCAGGACAAAAACCAATGCAAAATGCAATAGCTTAATAAAGCTGATGCTGAACAACGCCTCTTTAGTATAACAGATGGGGTGCAACATGCAGGTTTGGGATACCCTGCGACCTGGTGTATTTAAAGCAGACCAAAACCAATTCAAAATGCAATAACTTAATAAAGCTGATGCTGATCAACGCTTATGTTGTATAACAGATAGGGTGCAAGGTGCAGCTTTGGAGTGCCCTGCGGCCTGGTTTATTGAAAGCAGTCAAAAAGGAAGTGCAAACTGAAGTAGCTTAATGAAGCTGATACTGATCAACGCTTATGTTGTATAACAGATAGGGTGCAAGGTGCAGCTTTGGGGTGCCCTGCGGCCTGATTTATTAAAAGCAGTCAAAAACAAGTGCAAACTGAAGTAGCTTAATAAAGTAGCTGATGCTGATCAATGCTTATGTTGTATAACAGATAGGGTTAAAATAGTATGTGCCTTGGGATGCCCGTGTGGCCTGGTATATTTCAAACTGAACAAAAAGTAACAATAATCCAAGTATGAGAAATGCTTGTGCTTAACAAATAGGGTTAAATAGCATGTGCCTTGGGATGCCAGTGTGGCGTAATGTATTTTAAGCTGAGCAGAAACTTTTAACACTAATCCAAGTATGAGAAATGCTTTTGCTTAACAGATAGGGTTAAATAGCATGTGCCTTGGGATGCCCGTGTGGCATGGTATATTTTAAGCTGAACAAAAAGTAACAATAATCCAAGTATGAGAAATGCTTTTGTTTAACAGATAGGGTTAAAATAGCATGTGCCTTGGGATGCCCGTGTGGCATGGTATATTTTAAGCTGAACAAAAAGTAACAATAATCCAAGTATGAGAAATGCTTTTGTTTAACAGATAGGGTTAAAATAGCATGTGCCTTGGGATGCCCGTGTGGCCTGGTATATTTCAAGCTGAACAAAAAGTAACAATAATCCAATTATGAGAAATGCTTTAGCTTAACATATAGGGTTAATTAGCATGTGCCTTGGGATGCCCGTGTGGCCTGGTATATTTTAAGCTGAGCTGAAACTTTTAACACTAATCCAAGTATGAGAAATAATTTTGACCTTCTTTACAGCGCCATACTTTGAAAAAAAATCCTAAATTTCATGCCGACCAATCCAAAGGTCAATGCCCCCAACAAAAATAGTGTTCGGCATAAGTTTTCCTTCTGGAAGCACGTAACCTTTAGTTTACATGGTTGTGGTAGGTTATATTACAAATTGGGATACCCCAGGCAGCAGTGTCATTGAAAGAGACAGATTGTAATGCAGACCATACGCAAGCAGAGAAACTCAGGCTGCAACAGGCCTCTTTAGTTTACATGGTTGGGGTAGGTTATCTTACAAATTGGGATACCCCACTGTATATGAAACCGAATATAATGCACACCCAAAAGTGGACAATCAGCCTCCAAGAGGCCTGCTTAGTTTAAATAAGAGAGCTGCTTAGCTTAAATAAGAGAGCTGCTTAGCTTAAATACGAGAGCTGCTTAGCTTAAATACGAGAGCTGCTTAGTGTAAATAAGAGGCCTGCTTAGTTTAAATAAGAGAGCTGCTTAGTGTAAATAAGAGAGGTAGGTTATGTTATGTTACAGAATGGGATACCCCCAAGCAGGCTTTAGAACAGTATATATGCACAGGAACAGTGGATAAGCAGCCTGCAATAGGCCAAATTACTTTAAATTAGTGTGCAGCTTAGAGGAAATACAGAGGCTAATGGGATGTTACAGAATGGGATGCCCCCACAGCAGACCTGAGATCAGTATATATGCACAGTAAAAGTGTCTAAGCAGGCTCCAACAGGCCAAATTACTTTAAATAAGTGTGCAGCTTAGAGGAGATACAGAGGCTAATGGGATGTTACAGAATGGGATGCCCCCACAGCAGACCTGAGATCAGTATATATGCACAGCAACAGTGTCTAAGCAGGCTCCAACAGGCCAAATTACTTTAAATAAGTGTGAAGCTTAGAGGAGATACAGAGGCTAATGGGATGTTACAGAATGGGATGCCCCCACAACAGACCTGAGATCAGTATATATGCACAGTAAAAGTGTCTAAGCAGGCTCCAGCAGGCCAAATTTCTTTAAATAAGTGTGCAGCTTAGAGGAAATACAGAGGCTAATGGGATGTTACAGAATGGGATGCCCCCACAGCAGACCTGAGATCAGTATATATGCACAGTAAAAGTGTCTAAGCAGGCTCCAACAGGCCAAATTACTTTAAATAAGTGTGCAGCTTAGAGGAGATACAGAGGCTAATGGGATGTTACAGAATGGGATGCCCCCACAGCAGACCTGAGATCAGTATATATGCACAGTAAAAGTGTCTAAGCAGGCTCCAACAGGCCAAATTACTTTAAATAAGTGTGCAGCTTAGTGAAGATCAAGAGGGGTATGGTATGTTACAGAATGGGATGCCCCCCAGCAGACCTGAGATCAGTATATATGCACAGTAAAAGTGTCTAAGCAGGCTCCAACAGGCCAAATTTCTTTAAATAAGTGTGCAGCTTAGAGGAGATACAGAGACTAATGGGATGTTACAGAATGGGATGCCCCCACAGCAGACTTGAGATCAGTATATATGCACAGCAAAAGTGTCTAAGCAGGCTGCGACAGGCCAAATTACTTTAAATAAGTGTGCAGCTTAGAGGAGATACAGAGACTAATGGGATGTTACAGAACGGGATGCCCCCACAGCAGACTTGAGATCAGTATATATGCACAGCAAAAGTGTCTAGGCAGGCTCCAACAGGCCAAATTACTTTAAATAAGTGTGCAGCTTAGAGGAAATACAGAGGCTAATGAGATCTTACAAAATGGTAATGTTCCCACAGTAGACTTGAGATCAGTTCAGTATATATGCACAGTAAAAGTGTATAAGCAGCCTGAAACAGCTAACAAAGCCAGTCAGCCAGCCAGTAACACTCAGGCTGGATGAAAAAAAAAAATCTCCCTGTCACTGCCTCCGATTTTTCCTAACTTTCCCTGCTTCTCGCTGACTTCCTGCCTGTCTCCTGCCTGTCTCCTGCCTGTCCCTGACTGTCCCTGGCTCTCTAACTGTCTCTCCCTGAATACAGCAATGTCCTGTCTCTCACGAATGCAATAGAAAAATGAACAAAAGCAAGATGTCCGCCGCCTTATATAGCGCTGTGACGTCACCGGGCTTGCTGGCTGCTGATAGGCTGCATGTGACTGCCCCAGCATGCACTGGAGCAGGGTAGATTTCGGGACATGTCCCGTCCGCCATCTTAGAATGCCTGTAATGTAAATGAATGGATGTTAAAGGAAAACTTTGAGCGATCGAAGCACGGGGAAATTTGAATTCGATCCAAATCGAGTTTTTCATGAAATTCGGATCGAATACGGGTTCGTCCGGATCGATTCGCTCATCCCTAGTGTCAACTTTCAAAAGTTCTCCCCACTTTGTTAAATAGCCCAGAACAATGCAGTAAACCACACCAGTAAACAGTGAATTTGTGTCAACTGTACCCAGGGTGGAGTTGGTGGTTAGGTGCCTTGCTCAAGAGCATTTCGGTCATACCTTACGTGGGAATCAAACCTGCCACCCTCCATTCACAGGATTGTCCCCCATGCCACTAAGCCATGGCTACAGCATACTAAGAGCCTTATTTAAGAAGTGCTCTGTTGAGCGCCATTTTGGACTCATTCTGTGATTTTTGACTGCTGGCATCTATTTATGTTTTGGCGTTGTAATTTTAAGGGAATGTCTGATTTCAAAACTGTTTGGATTTGGGCACTAGATATTGGCCGGTCTGTGTCAGTGCCTGTTGGACCCTTATTTCAAGTACAGCTCTGCCCATTGTGGTCTATGGGATTTTAACCTACAGCACCATTATAACGCAGTGCAGCTTATACAAGAGCAGTCACCAAGGGCTATGGCTCTGGTGGTAAATAAAATGCAGTCTGGCGAATGCAGCTTGCTGACTGTTTGTTCTTTCTTAAATCAAGAAGTGCTGCTGAGGCAATATATTAGTGCTGGCCAGCAATGACTGGTGCTGACGCTTGATAAATGAGGCTCCTAGTTTATCATTTATTATTATACATAAAGTATGTAGTAACTAAGCCAATTCTTGCTATTTTAAATATTTCTTACGTAAGAAGGAGAAAAAAAGAAAATAAACAAGAAGGAAATGAAGAAAAAAAAGAGAAAAGAACAATAGAAAAAAAGGGTTATTGATGAGGAAATGTAGAATGATGTAGGAGAATATAAAAATATAAACCAGCCTTCCTTTCCTATTCCTGACTGAATTAGATACTGAATCACCTCTATAGCCAGCTGACAAAGTTTGTGTGCAAGATGGGCATAGAATATTTTACCCATTGCTCACAGACTTTTTGACGTGTTTTACCGTAGTTATCATACAAAATGTGTTATATTTCCCCTACTATTCTTGTCTTTGCTGTATTTAATTCTAGTTCAGCGTAGCAAACACTTGTTTAGTTCTCCTGGTTTTAGCAGTGAACCAGATCGGAATCAATCTTTTTTTTCATCAAAAATGTCTCTTCAGTTGAATATCGCTCCTGTACCAGATATGTTGAGCTTGAAAGTCAGATAAGTAACTGTGTTCATATAAATTTTCACCCTTTTTTTAAACTCATTAAATAAACATTTGAAACAACCAAGACACTTCCGACACAACACACATTTAGAAGTTGACCGGCATTCACCAAACCATTTTTCTCCGTAAATGTCCGTCTTCCATCCAGGCAAAGTGCTGTTAAACAGAGTGTTTGTGTTCTGTTTTTGCTTAGTTTGCTGCTATGTGATTGTTCTAAATCAGGACCTTATTGTACAAGATTCAGAAAAATTCAAGAAACCCGCAACCAAATTCAATATGATCATCTTAATAATCAAAATATTCATAAAATAGCAAATGTCTGACAAAATGCAATAATAAATCCATAAGCAGGTTCACTAAGGAGTCTTCTTCTTTGTTAAATATATTTTAGATTTAATATAATATTTTGATAAAAGCTACCCATAGCATTATGTACAAATATGTACAAATTTAATGTTAAAATTACAACAGATTACATCTGCCATCATCTATATAAAAATTGCTGTAGTAAAATGTGTTTTCAACCAAAAACACAGTTGATTATAAAAACACTGATAGTCTGAAGCTAACATTTTGACTTTTACCAAATGTTCAATAAGCTTTTAATGAGCTTTAATATGTTTTTTCAAATCCTTTTTTCTCAAGCTGTATATGATTAGATTCATCACTGGGGTGACCAAGTAAACACTAAAACAGTACCATTAAAGCTGGCAACAACAGTTAAGTGGGAACTACAAGTTCAAAAACTGTATTTGTCCCAGTAATAGATGATATTTCAACAATGGAGGCTACTATATAGATGTATGATACAATGATGATACAGAATGGGATGACACTTAAAATAGCACCAAGTCAAATTAAATCATGGTGGTATTTATGCAAGAGCGTTCTGGCCCAAGATCACAGAAGAAGTGGTCAATAATATATGGGTCACAATGTTGTAACTTGAAGACCATTAATGCAATATCCAATATTGCTATAAGGCCTAACATCCAGGTTTTTTCAGCTTTCTCCAGCAAACCTGGTGGGTCATCATCATCAAAAATAATGCAAGGGCTTAAATATGGCCAAATATCTGTCATAACTCATCACTGTCAGGAGAAGCAATTATACAACTGAAAGTCCAACAAAAGAAAACTGGGTGATACAAGCAGAAAATAATTATGGCCACCTCAGCCAATATAGTGTAAAAGAATGTTATGAAGAATATCCATTACCAGTGAAATATCCACCACAGAAAGCTGTGAGAGGAGGAAGTTCATGGGGCAATAGAGGGGGCAGGCCATCGCAGTGATGATCAGGAGGTCAAAAGAAAAATACTGATGAACAAAAACGGAAGATCCTGGGGAAGCTGAAGTCCTAAGAGGACATGGCTGGTAAAGGAGGTAACATTTTCCGTGTCTGATCTCAAAAAAAGGCAGCTACGGCTTCCCACTAGTATGCCCTAAGCATATCTGAAAGGCAGGGCATCGAAGTGTACCTCAGCTAAAGGAAATCTGAGCATGCATCCACAGTGACAGTGGAAGCCCCAGTAAAGATAAGCTTTGCAAGCAACGTAAGAGGTTTTACAAAATTGGCCATCCCTTTTTCAGATGCTTCGGTAGATGTCTTTCAGATTCCAAGGCCACACATTTAGGGTTTTGGTTCACTTGAGATAAGCATTATTGACATGGATTTATTAGAGATGAGTAAATCGAATCTGACAAATCCGAATTCGTTACGAATTTCAGGAAAAATTCAATTCTAAATGAATCCGAATATCGCCGCAATTTGAACGCTGGAATTGCTTCCTTAAACTCCATTTACTGCAGTCCAGGCCATCTAAAATGGTAGATCCGCATGTCAGGACATGTCCCATGGGGCAAAGAATCCTAGGTAGGCATCACATGCAGCCTATCAGCAGCCAGGTTCCCCGGTGATGTCAAAGCCCTATATAAGTGGCGGCAATCTTGCAGGCGCTCATTTCAGTGGTATTGCGGCGGGGTCAGGGATAGAGCCAGGGACAGATAGAGCCAGGGAGAGAAAAAGACATTAAAAGAAAAAGACAGGTTGAGAAAGACAGGGCGAGACAGAGATACTTGGTGACAGAGAGAGACAGTTTACATTGTGTTTGCATTTGCTTTTATGCTCAGATCTCTCAAGCCTATTTAGTGTTAATACAGGTCACACACACCTGCCTATTTAGCTTTTGCTTTTCTACCAAAACCACGATTTAATAGTCCTGTAGTGCATTTAAATCACTTTCACCAGGGGCATCCTATTTCAGGCCATGATGTAACAGTGTGTTTGCATTTTAGTAAGAGAACCTGTCTATATTGCTCTTGCTTTTCTACCAAAACCATGTTTTAAAGCTGGCTGTAGTGCTTTTAAATCAATTTCACAAGGGGAATCCTATTTAAGGCCATCTAACAGTGTCTTTGCCTCTATCTTTTGCTAGAGTGCCTGCCTATAATGCTCTTGCTTTTCTACCAAAACCACGTTTTAAAGCTGGCTGTAGTGCTTTTAACTCTGACCAGGGGCATCCTATTTAAGGCAATCTAACAGTGTCTTTGCCTTTATCTTTTGCTAGAGCGCCTGCCTATATTGCTCTTGCTTTTCTACTAAAACCACGCTTTTAAGCTGGCTGTAGTGCATTTAACTCTGACCAGGGGCATTCTAGTTAAGACCATTTAACTCTGACCAGGGGCATCCTATTTAACCCTTTTGTTGCCAAGCCCGTAACACCTACGTGCTGGCTTGGCTGGGCGTTAAGTGCCAAGCCCGTAGGTGTTACCTGCTTAACTTTCCCCCCCTGCTAGTTAAAAAATAAAAAATAAAAATACTCACCTGACCCCTTGTTGGATCCGGCAAGGGTCTTCTCTTTAATTTGGTGCCCCCCATGGGGGATCGGATGGCACCAGGAGAGCCCCCGCAATAGCCCCCCCCCCCGCTTTGGCAGCAGCAGCTGCTAACTGTAAAGAAAAAAAAAAAAAAAAATGACATTTGCTTACCTGAGGCCGCGCTGTCTCCCGACGGGTGTCCTCTTCACTGGGGGGCCTCCGATCCACTGCCTCTTCCGTGGCGAGGAGAGGGCAGAAATCACCCTCTTCCCCCACTTCCTGGATCGCGACTGCTAGCCCCGCCCCCTGAGGGCAGGGCCGGGTGACATCACTGTGATGTCACCAGCAGCCGGCTTTTTAGTCCAGCACCCGAGAATAAGACTCAGTCTGCTTTGGTGGTTGGAGGAAAGAGGTGGGGAGGGGGAGAGGGCTGTGCTCGCCCCCCCCAGGCTCTCTCCTCCAAACACCTGAGCGGACTGTCAGCTGTCATCGGAGATCGCCGGGGGACACAGGATCGGAGGTGAGTAATGCAAAAAAAAAAAAAAAAATAAATGACATTTTTTTTCTTATGTCTGTGTGTTTTTATTTTTACATTTAACCCCTTGTGAACTGGTAAGGGGTCCATGAGACCCCTTATACCAGTTCACAAGGCTGGGGGCTGGCAAGTCACCTGCGGTAGCCGCAGGTGACTTGCCATTAACCCCCGGCACCCCTATTACCTGCCTCCCCAAAGCCCAGGGGGGGGCAGAAGAGCCCGGGCCCACATAGGCTTTGTGGGCTTGTAGGCTGCAGGGTGGGGGGCCACAAAAGCTGCCCCCCCCCACTCTGTTCCTACAAGCCCCCATAGCTGGTCCCGGGCTGGTAATGCTGGGTAAGGGGGACCCCATTTCATTTTTTGGGGGGATTTTTAAGGGTTTTAACCTTATGTTCAGTGGCCCAGCAGCTAAAAAAGGCTTCCAGCTGCAGCAGGAGAGCAGAAGCCAGATTGGTGGGATACAGGGATGGATGGGAGGTAAGTATAAAAAATAAATAAATAAAAAATTTTCTGCTTGTTTCTGTGTTTTTTTTTTGCATTTAACCCCTTGTGAACTGGTAAGGGGTCCATGAGACCCCTATGCCAGATCACAAGGCTGGGGGCTGGCAAGTCACCTGCGGCTAGATAATTTTCCTGGGAAATCCCTGGAAATCCTTTCAAAAATCACAGTTGAACATGTGTAGCGCAAAATAGTGAAACATGGTCTGGCAACAGAGGGTGACAAAAGCTGCAGGTAGGCTGGCAGCGAAAGGGTTAAGGCCATCTGACAGTGTCTTTGCCTTTGGTTTTATGTTCAAGTGCTGATGGGCTAGTTAGTGTGAAAGGCCAGGCATAGTTACACACCTGTTGTATAAAAATTGGGGCCATTTTTACACCCACTGAAAGGGAGGACAAACTGACCTTCTGATCTATGCCATCGTCCATCGTCTCGCAGGTTTTACTCGATGGTCCTCTGCGCTCACTTTCCACTGCCATGGCTGCTGGGGGAGGGATGGGGTGGGGTGGCAGGAGCAGTACCAGCTCCATCAGCAGCAGCCTGAGTCTTCAGTCACTAATGAGTAGCTTTCTTCACCCGCCTAGTGAGGCAACTCATGAGCAGCAGGTAGACCTGGGGCAGAACCTGAACCAGCAGGTTGTGGTATACACTGGACTTATGGGCAAACAATCTGTGGCGGCAACTAGCAGAGTTTGCCCTGGGAAAGCTGTCCTACTCTGCCTGTAGTGTGCCATCAGATTAGGTTTAGTGCAGTAAGGGCGATAGTAACCACAAGAACTTGTCTGTCCACGAAAAATGTGTCTGGCCTTTCACAGTAACTAGACCCCAAAGACTTTAACAGGAAATGAATGGTGCAACTCTCAGATGTACGTAAGTGGTGTGCTCTGATAAGGGCACTTCAATGCTCTCCAGTAAAACAAGTTTTGTGCTGGTAGCAAGGGTCCAATAAGGTGGAGAGCCAGAAGTCATCCCACTGCCGAATGGGGACAATTTGGCGGTCACTACACAAGCATGTGAGCATGCATCGAGTCATTTGTGCAAGTGACTCGGAAGGACTACCTGTCTCTATCTCCACTGCTTAATGCCACGGTGTGTCTGTGTCCTCTGTCTCGCCTTCCTCAAAACCCTCTAGCTCCTCCTCTCCTGTCAGATGACTAGATAAACCACCCATTTTGCCAAACCTAAACTGTGCTTCACTGTGCCCCTCCCCCACTCCTCCTCCAGTTAAGCCCCCACAGGGTTCATGTGACCATGAGATGTAGGTGCCACGTCTCCAGTGCCCTGACCAGCCATGGTTTTCAACATGTGTTGTAGTACATGAAGCAGTGGAATCACGTAGTTGATGCCGTAGTCCTGGCAACTGACTAATAAAGTTGCTTCCTCAAAGGGCCTGAGCAAATGGCAGGTGTCACGTATGAGCTGCCACTGGTTTACATTGAAGTTACACAGGGGAGTCCCCATATCGGCTTCGATCATCAAGAAATCGGTGATGCCCATAGAATATAAAGGTTATTCTTGTTAATTGAATTCGCCTTCAGACCTCATAGAAGCAGTTCATATGCAGATGTAAAGAATGTCTAGGTATGTTTGAGTTCCCTCTCGTACTTACTTGATGTGGATTTTCAACTATTTAACTAGAAACATCTGTTGTTTTTAGGCTAAAGGATTGTATTTCATGAAGGCCTCTTTTTGTAACAGGAAGACTAAGGGGCAGTTTGGGAGGATGAGAAATTAAGGTTTGGCCTTTAAGCAGGGAATGTGGGGCAAGGATCCTTTCTCTCTGTTTCCTCGCTGACAATGCAGGAGACACGAAGAGCTGCCACGCAGGCAGTATGTCGGGGGCTGGGTAGAGGACAAAAGGCCCTGGTTGAATTAACTTGAGAGAGATTGCCGCCTATTTTGTATGGACATTGCAACTTTGCATATTATTTACACCATTCATATTATTACCTTTTCTGTGATGTAACCGGCTCCATTTTAATTAAATCCACTCATCGATTTTTGGTTTCAGGCCAATACTTGTTACTTGAAATATCATAGCTTAGATTATATTTGATTGCCCAATAGTCCTTGTTAAAGTTAACACAAGGTACCAACACCTTACATCTTCCCACTGACGGTCACCATGGTTCCCGTTTGCCGTTTTCATGGAGTAAGCCATGATTTGATTTCTTGAATAAGGATTTTTAGCAGTTCCTCCCATGTGTGACTCCGTTTACCAAGGCAAACCATGTGAAGAACAGTGTGACACTGCCATGTCCTGCACACATGGTAGGCTGGAGGGGTACTGAGACTTGGAGGCTGCGGAGCTGCACACTGTCACAGGCACATTGGCCTAGGAGCGTGGAGGCCAAACTGGCGTGACCTGTCCAAGTTGCTGTTGTGGCTGTGCAGGAACCACATTAAACCGACCTTAAAGCACATGCATTATCCCTGATCGTAGTAGTAGTAGTTACAGCTATGGTAGACGTAGGCGCTGCCATGCACTTTGGTACACACCTACAGGCTCAAGGACTGGTCCACCTTCTGTTCAACAAAATTGTGCAGGGCTGGTACTGCCTTCTTTGCAAAGAAATGACAGCTTGGGACTCTCCACCTGGGCTCAGAACAAGCCATCAGTTCTCTGAAAGGTGCAGAGTCCACCACCTGGAAAGGGAGGGACTGCAGCACCAGCAACTTGTACAGGAGCACATTTAGCTTCTGCGTGTTGTTTCTTGGTCATTGCTAGCAGAATGGCTGACTCAGAGTAAGAGGAGGAGGAACATCTGGAGCAACAGAGGATGGGTATTACACACAGGAGGTGGTGGAGCCTTGGCTGGCTGAAAAAGGGAGCGGTGTGCCACTGGGTAATGCAGCTAGCTGGACAACCACTTTAGAGCCAGCTCTCCCAGGCCACTTTATGGTGAAGCTGCATATGTTGACGCAGGGCTGAGGGGCCAACATTGGGACCCTGGACACGCTTCACCTTCTGCCTACACATCTTGCATGTGGCCATTTTAACCTCCTGCGGATGCTTGATGATAATCTGCCACATCATCGAGTAGCTGATTTTCCCACCAACAGCCCGCACTGATTCATTGCTACTGCCGCTGACTCCAGGAACCCCTGTTCCACTACGTCCCGAGAAGGTAGCCTGCCATGCAGAAAGTGGTCTACCCTGGTCCTGGGCACATTGCCTCCAGACTTTCCTCTTCTGCCACCGCTAAATCCATCACTCTCCATCACTCCAGGCCTTTAAAAGTGACCTCAAAACTCACTTCTTCAGACAGAGCATATAACCTGGCTTAAGTAATTCCTATAACTTTCAAACGGCACATGCAGCCCATCTTAAGCTCTACCACTTGTGATCCCTACCTTTTCTCTCCACCCTCATCCTTGTAAGCTTGCAAGGGCAGGGCTATCTTTCCTATTGTCTCCTGTGCTCATAACACTTGTTTTGAACCTCTTAGCATTAGTTTTGTATTGTTCTTTGTACTATATGTTTTACTTACTGTTTATAATCACACCTTGTAAAGCGCTACAGTAGATGATGGCGCTATATAAATAAAAATAGAGGGGTTCTGGCTTCTGAAGCAGACACTGTTGAGGAACCTGAGGAGGACATCAGTGATGTGCACACACAACTCTATGATGATGATGATTATTATTATTATTATTATTAGTAATAATAATAATAATTATTATTATTATTATTAACCAATCGATGACAGCAGATGGGTTGCTGATCGAGACACGACCGCTAGCTGATACCGGGAGATAAGGCCTCTCACTGAGACTCCTGCTGCCACTCACCCCTAGTCTGCTGTGACCTCTGCTTGATGAATTTAGGCCTCTGCAACTCTGTGCCCATCCTGGCCCTTCTCTGCCTGACAAACTTAGTGCGTATATGAGAGGAGGACAAAACACTATGCTTAAAACAGGATTTGTTGATAACAGCAACAGGTGTGTAACTTTGTATGGCATTTCACTAAGTAGTAAATAGGCCCTGAAGACTTTAACAGGAACAAATTGGTTAAACTCTTAGATGTGGTATGTGATGCACTGATGAGTTGTTAAATGTTTATTTTTGGACAACACCAGCAGGTGTGTAACTATGAAGAAACTGAGCTGTGTAAAGATGAATCAGGCATGGATCAGCCAAGATTTACACCCACCAATGCCTGATGCATCAGAGTAGATTGATCATGGTGCCCCACCAACACTTCAGAAATATGGATAATGCAAAACAGACATTCCTCTGCTCTCTGCGCTGCTCTCTGTAACTGCTCTCCAGTTACAGACATTCCTCTGCCAGACCACAAATAATTATTGAGGAAATAACTTTTAACTTTTAATAATATTCTTAGGATATTCTTTGGATAACATATATGTGCCCAAAATTTGTGTTCTCTTCGTGCTGCTGCCAACTCCAGGGCATGTCTTTTAGGCAATATATGGGCACCTCCTGCTGCTGCCAACTCCAGGGTGTCTTTAAGGCAATATATTGGCTCCCCATGCTGCTGCCAACTCCAGGGTGTGTCTTTCAGGCAATATATGGGCTCCTCCTTCTGCTGCCAACTCCAACAAAATTTGGCGGCTCGGCCGAATCAAATTTTTCAAAAATTCGCTCATCTCTAGTTTTTATCATAGGTAATCAATATTTTAAGGATTGGTAAACCAGAAAAATTGGGCAAAATTGGGACATTCTCTACCAAGTCATCGGTCTACTAATATATATTTATTGAAAAGAGCCCCTGCAGTGTGCAGCCTACAATTCTGTTCAGTGACCTTCAAGTTGTACAGTCGCCAGCCGACTTCTTTTAATGGAGCATGGCCATTCAATCTGACTAAAGGGGTGGCCATTTGTCTAGGTGCTTGCTAGTGAGCAGAAAATTGGTGGAACATTTTTGGACAAGGCTTTTAATCAGAATAAGACACAAATGCTGCAGGGGATAAAAAGTAAGAATTAATGTTTATTTTATTTTCAGCTTGGACAGGGCATGTAACGGCCTAGCTCATCTGCTTCATAGAAGTCAATATATTGCAGGAGACAAAATGTGAGTATAAAGTATGTCACCTGGGCAATCACTTTCACTACATGATACTATGATAATACATAGATAATTTTTCTATTTCAATAACAGCACTTTAATGCGAGAAAATTGTGATTATAGCTGAACTCGTGATAGAAACATTGGAATACCATATCTAATAATGGAGTGTTCAGTCATTTTACTGTCTTAATTTACTGAGACTCACTTAGCCTCAGTTATGTAATTCTACACATGCTGTAATTTTTTTTATGTGTGTGTGGAGGGATGAATTCATGTAATGAAAAAGGGTCTCCTAACTCTTACTCGTAGAAAACTTTTTCTTCTGACTTGAGTAGCACTGCAGCACTAAATCGGGGGCTACTGAAATGATTGTTTTAAATCTATTGTACTTTCAGTGTTTTATTGTTTCAGATACATATACAATTTATTTTTGGCAAGAACATAGCATACGTATAAGGTACACCCATATCTGAAAGAGACAGGGCAGTCAAGTTTAAAGTTACTCCGGTCATGTTAAAACTATCAACACCTCACCTCCCTACTGTTTATGGTAGACAGAAGTGAAAAAATATCTGCCCCTATTACCGGCAGACACCTAAGAGCGACTCCCACTGAGTCCTCTACCTGGGATTACCTTATTTGTCTGTAGACCAGAGTTACCTTCACACTTCAGAGCTCCGGAGCCCACACCAAGCGCAAGAAAAACACATAACAGCTATTCTCGGTGTGAACTGTTTATTACGTCATGATTTTCAGTATATAAAGCATGATAAGGCCTAGGCGGGGAAAAGGTTCTAAAGTGGACATTTGCCTTTTAATTGGAGTAGCTGTATCAACATCTTGCTGTCAGGGGTGTGTGCTGGGGGTGGCTGTACATCACCCCATTGTGTGTCATTGTGTGTCATGGGTTTTTCCAGGCATTCACCTACCCATGGACATTTTCACAGAAACAGATTGTTATGTTCTTCTGTCTGCACATTCCATTCCCAGAGATAACGGTCACTCCGTTATTCTCACCCTTGGAGTTTTAAAGCAATCCCCTTAGGCATAAGCCAGGCATAAGCCATGCAGTAGCCATTTTGTTACTTTGTACCTACGTATCCTTTCAGCCCCTTCTTCGAGTCAATGACTTCTAAGTCGCTGACTCGCCCATTGCCTTCTCATATTCTTCTTGGTTGTGAACTAGATAAGCAGCATAAATACCTTGGGCTTTGCTAGCACACATGGCAACTACACACATTATAATCTTAAAAGCTACTACTGCAATTATGATGAGCATAATAATAATAATAAACCGAGTACACACGGTGGTACTGCCACAGCCCCCTGCCGTGTGGGAGCCTATCCAGTATAGCCCGGCATCTCCCACTGAGGGGTTCTCAATATTCAATATTACAGTATTACATCTTAACGCTGCGGTATCCTGCCGATATGGGCAGCTTTCCGAACCCTTTCTAAGCAACGTCATACGTGAAAGAAGGGATTTCCCACTGCTATCTTTTTTATCCAGAGCACTTTGGGGTCTATAGCCCCAGTTCCCTGGTAATCCTCCCTTATCAGTGTTCCATCCCACTGCCCCCCAGTAGTCACACGCTTTACCCCAATAATTATCAGTTACACACATGTAGTATTGTGAACGATAATCCCCTAAGAGTCGAGAGTGTGACTGACTAGTACAATTGACCATATCGCATAAATCAAAAATATACGTCACTACATGGGATGAGGTATTGAAATAAAGTATAGGGGCATCGTCTTTTCATGGAACCTGGGTCTCGACCCCAGTACTAGGGCTTCTCTTCTCCCTTCCAGGAACTGGGGTTCCATTCCCTGGTAGGTGTCTGGGGGTGTCAACGGTCATGGGCAGGGGACTCAGCCCTATTGGCTCACAGATTCCTTTAACTTTTTTTTTTACACAGCAAAGAATATATAGAGCGGTATACAGAATTGCTCCTTACCCCTCCCTTCGGGGAGCAACTATTAACAGGACATTTTGCACGTAGGCATAAACATAAACAATACAGTAAGTTCCTAAACAAGAGAAGGAATTAGAGGCGGCCTTGATGCTGTCTCCTGAAGCGTAAAGACTGACATTAGATAGGGCACATCTCATTAGCTAGGTTATAATAATAATAATGAAATGTCCAGTTTCTGCTAAATGATTACATGGATATGTAAGTGTCTTAAAGTGAAACTTTCACCTCTATTCTAAGCCTGAGCAAACTGATTCAAGCAAGCCTTAGTCTTGATATATGGCTGGAAATTTTCTGCTAAGAGCACATCTAAGGCCATTCTATTCTGGAATGCCATGGTGGACGTTTCCCCCTAGGCCTCTCGGTCAGCAAGGGGCAATGTATCTGCTCGGTCACCTTATTGGAGGGAGTAATAAGGAAAGGCATTACAATTTTCACCAAGGTACATTGGCCTCTCCATGATTGTCGAAGTTTATGTCTTATTTTCCCATCTCCACATAACCTGAACACATCTCCCACACTATGTGACTGATTAAACAAATAAGTCAGGGATGGTGGAACTACCATTATTGGCACAAAAACCTGGACTGAAAATGCTTACATTCACAGTGCCACTAGGCCGGGAATAACAGATGTAGTTACCGGGGTAAACCTCTATTCCAGGTCCTGGGGAAACAGTCTGGGTTAGTATAGGATAGTTTCTTTTCCAGATATCACATTCTCCCTCTTAGGTCCTATTGCTGTATATGCTAAGGAAACACTCCTACTCCTCCAGGGGCAGGGTCAAAGGTACAGGGCCTAGATGAGGACGGGCGGCTGCACAAACATAGTGTTCTGGCTCTGTGCCATATAATGAGCCAATTTAACCCATAAATTGGTGTTACTGTCAAACCCTGTCTCAGAGGCAAAAGTATCCTCAGGGGAAGGGTTGGTCATCATGACCTGGACCTCTTGCAGTGACAATTTTATTATCCAAGGGGTCATTTGGGGGAAGTGTTGGGGCTCGGGGCTTACTCCTAAAACTGGACATATCCCGGGAGTAAAACCTTCTTCCCCAATCTGAGCAGCCACTACAGGAACAAAAAAACCAATAGGTCCCATTGTCTGAGGGGGAAGGATTTTCTATAGCGAGGGTAAAAGTTGAGCAGGGGTCTCTCCCTATGGCCTGGAAGTGGCAGATGTGTGGGGTGGGGACCCTATCCTTATTTAACCCTATCATACACATAAACATTTTAAACAGCAAATATAAAAGCAGAATTATTAAAAGTATTGACTAGTATTGATATTGACTAATTTCAAAATAACACTTTCCCTCATGATCTTTATCACGACCAATTACAGGGATTAGGTCAGCCATATAGCACCATCCTTTCAGCTCTAGTGGGAACCAGGGGTAACGCACTTTCCCTACAACAAATGTAGATATTACACAAGCTCATGCCTCCTGTTATGCTCCTATTTCTAAACTTCCTTTATATTCTCCTCCATCAAAACATTATAAGAAATGCAGAAATTATAAGAAATTCAGTTAGGCACGTACAGATTAATCAAAATGAAATTCCAGCCAGTTGCGTTGTATTGGGCATTGATCTCAGCTGGCTTAGAAATATTAAACTAAGAATGGGATTTTCACTTCCCTATTAGATTTCCCAAACTTAAAACCAGCAGTCTGGGTTGTGGGTCTTATATCTGAAACCCAATCATTTCTCATTTGGTTTTAATAAATTAAAGGTCTGAGTGAGATTTAAAGGCATAGCTATCAACGTTGGATTCATTGTTTGGACACTTTTGGACATGCAGGGGCTCTAAGCAGCCTATTCTTATTTTGTTCTGTGCCACATCACTATATGTTAACCTTGGACCTACTGGGATATTTGGGTCATAGCACGTTGAGCAGTTCTCCTTTGTAAAACATAACAATACTTGTCTGCAAACACTATAACAAATTTTAGCGTGGTAATCTTTCCCAAATCTTTTTTTTCCCAAAATCTTTAGATAGATATCAAATGACCTGTAATATTTCAGGGTGTAATTTACTACAGATCCAACACTGGACTTTCAGGCATAGGCATCTATGAACTTTAGAAGTAGCATCTTAGGAGGTCACCTTCACTTGTCCCTCTTTTACCTAATTTCCCTAATTTTACTTTTCCCACCTTGAGTGGGGCCTAACACATGTGGGTTATAAATGCATAAAGTAAGCACATATATTATCACAAAAAGAATAAAAGCAAGTGTCAAAAGTTTAGCCATTTCAGCCCCAGAGTCCAGCAAATAAGGCCTGGTCAAGGGCTTCGTCTGTTCTTCCTTCTTCGGGGACCCTAGATCCCCCGCATTAGTCATCATAGTCGGCACCCACAACTGGCAATCCTCCACTAGGACTGGTTCTAGTCACTGCGATCACCGTGGCAGCCTTGCTTCTTTCTGCGATTCAGCTACTGGATCACAACCGTCACCTACTTCAAAAGGATGGATGGATGGATGAGGGACATCTGTGAAGAAAAAGAGAGATGCGAGACAGAGAGGTGCAAGCCATATTTCTTTCAACATTTTCCAAAGTTTTAATCAGCTTCCTCACATATTCTTCCTATATCAGGTCTAGGTCCCCTCTTTCTAACATAAAGGGGCACCCTAGCCCAGGGGGTGGGGAATGGTCTTCCCATTAAAACCTTAAATGATGAATACCCAGTGACCTTAGGAGGGGTCATTCTAATTCCTAACAATTCTACTCCTGGAAGGACCCTTTTACATTTAGCATAAGTTCCCTCCTGTGGCTTTTATAATTTATCCTCTCTGATCCTATTTATTTTTTATATTTTTTTTCCCAACTATTCCAGGGCTCTGAGGGTGGTAAGAGATGTGAAACTTCCACTCTATCCTAAGGGTTTTCACTAAATCCTGACAGGCCTTCACAGTGAGGGACAGCCTATTTGGATTTACCCATTTACCCACTAAGGGGCATCCCCATTTAGGAATATTCTCTTGTGTGAGAATTCTTACCACAGTCCTGGCATCTTCCCTCGTCGTCACAAAAAGTTCAACTCACCTTGGGAACATATCCACTATCACAAAAAGGTACTCCTGTATTTTCCCTAAACTAAGCATGTGAGTAAAGTCAATCCGCAGATGTGTGAACAGGGTTGTTGGAATGTCAGGTGCTCATTTCTTGCTTTCTGTGGGTTAAAAAAAAGGTGCACTACTAGCAGCTGCACGGTTTCCCTAGTTTTTCCCCTGAATTATCACAAAAAATCCATGGACATTTGTGCACTCCTGCCTTTCCTCAATCCTCCCTGTCCTTTTTACTAGCATATGTTTGGAAGTCAGTCGAAGTCTGGTCAGGGAGGGGTATGTCTGGTGTTAGCATGGGCGTTTGCATGTTTGCTGTTTGCGTGTTCTTGAGAAGGAAAAAAAAAAATTGTGAGTAGTAAAGTAAGTTGTATCATGTCACAAAAAGTAAAGGTTTCTGCCATTCCTACTAACACTACACACAAGGCCAAGGCTATAAGACACACAGGCATTGCCCTGTACCTGCCCAGGGACCACCTTTGAGGGAAAAAAAAACAACAGGGCACCTCCATGTTCTTATGCTGGGCCCCTGCACATGGCTGTACAAATCCTGGCAACAAAATGACATCTTGCCATAATCGGGAAAGCCTAACCCTGGGGCTATCATATCTCAAATACACAAAACATTGCACATTACACATTTAACCATTTCAGGGTGTCAGGTTTATAAACATACATTTCAGTTCTCAATATGCTGTCATAACATGAACAATCTATAATCCACTGGTGGCAGCAACCAATCATACCAAGGAAGTTTAGCATGTCCTTCCTGGTAAGTGGGCAGGGCAGACCCACGACAGCAGCTATTTTCTTATAGCTTATTTCTTTGTCCCTGGGAAAGCACAAAACCCAGGTATTCAAGCTTTTTCTGACACCATTACAACTTTTCTTTAGACACTTTATAATCACTTACAAAAAGACAATTCAAATGATCCCTCTTATCCCACAGGGTGGCCTCCCAATCAAAACTGCAGAGGAGAAAACTGTCTGCAGTAGGACGGAACCATGGCTGGGTGTCCAGACTTTAAGAGGAGGACAATTGCACCATTACACAAAAAAAAAAAAAAAAAAAAAAAAACGATTTACCAATACACATAAGCCTAGGGCAAATGTGACATAAAAGCAAAGATGGCCTGTGTCTCCTCGTCCACTGGGACGCTGAAAAAAAACAATTTCTTAAATCAATGTTGCTATTCCAGCCCATGTCACGAAGTGAGAAGAGATGGCAGACAGGCATTAAAAAGGGCAGTTGGCATTTTTAAACAATTTATGTCCCTGAGATCTTAGACAAATCTCATGGTTTCAATGTGGCCTTTTTTAAAAAATCTCCTGGCAATAAAAAATCCCACATCCAGGGGCTTATCTAGTTTAAGTCCACATACAACCTTTCTTGTTAAGTTTTATTGTGAAAATATGTATGATTCCCTGTTTAGCCTGAAGTTGGTCAGAAATTAGTAAGGGCGGTGTATTTATCTCCGTCTCTCCCCACACACACACACATTCCGTTCTTGCCAGCTTGCGTGCTTTTAACCCATACACTGTCACACAGCATGGGATGTCTCTAAAATAATTTCATATTAGTCCAATCTTATGTGGATCCTAACAAAGCATCTTATGATTCTCCCACATTGTATCCTGACCTTTTCTCAGCAGTTGGGCTTCTATATTAACTTTCTTCAACTAATTTTACTCCTAGTATTTGCAGCGGGACCCCAATAGAAAACCCAGCTGTCATCTTTAACTAGTTCATTTTTCTCTTTGTGTTCCTCTTTATCTAGCGGAGAAACATCAGCAGACAACTTCTGTCTATCGCTGCTCATTTGTTTCCTGACTCTTCTATCTCTTCCTGAGTAGAGGAGGGATAGAGGCTGTTTTTCTTAGGTGGCACGTAAGGTGAGGGGCAGTTACTTTTAGCCCTAGACTCTTGTTTACATTTAATTTTAAATTTGTTTCTAGTTTGTGTTCCAGGGCATGAAACCCAGGGGACTCTTTGTCTCCTGCATTGGATGTCCTCTATAACTAGTCTATAACTAGTTTTAAACCAATAGGAAGCATGTTTTAACCCATTTCCACCTCCCTTCTTTATATAATCTTTATCTAAGTTTGGGTCTCCTTGATAATATGGTAACCTTTCCAGTCCACCCTGCCAAATTATCAACAAAAGGCAGCGTGTAACATGCTCCTCCAGTTAACCTCTCTACATAGTGGATACAATCCTCTCCCACATGGGGCACTTTAGACTCAGACTGACCCATTATCAGTTAACAAATGACAAATTAGCAAATGACAATATCCGTGGTTTAAAGCGTGCTCACCTTCACACTTATCAATCCACACAAACAAATAATCTTAACACTCTATTGTCAGAGAGAAAGAGAGAAAAGGGTTTCAGTGGTCAGGCAAACTCACAGTAAACAGACAAATCTGTTCCCATATCACAAATAATCACAATTTATATAGCACGCTTCAAATAACCAAGCAGCGGTTCCCTACGAACCCCGCAACGCCTCGCCAAGACTGCGAGAGGCACAAGGGCACAAGTCCTTTTACCTTCCCTCGGGGTTAAGCGTATTAATCACTTACCCCCTTCAAGGAGACTTGCCCCGCATAAACTCCACCACTGAAAAAAAATATCTGCCCCTATTACCGGCAGACACCTAAGAGCGACTCCCACTGAGTCCTCTACCTGGGATTACCTTATTTGTCTGTAGACCAGAGTTACCTTCACACTTCAGAGCTCCGGAGCCCACACCAAGCGCAAGAAAGACACATAACAGCTATTCTCGGTGTGAACTGTTTATTACGTCATGATTTTCAGTATATAAAGCATGATAAGGCCTAGGCGGGGAAAAGGTTCTAAAGTGGACATTTGCCTTTTAATTGGAGTAGCTGTATCAACATCTTGCTGTCAGGGGTGTGTGCTGGGGGTGGCTGTACATCACCCCATTGTGTGTCATTGTGTGTCATGGGTTTTTCCAGGCATTCACCTACCCATGGACATTTTCACAGAAACAGATTGTTATGTTCTTCTGTCTGCACATTCCATTCCCAGAGATAACGGTCACTCCGTTATTCTCACCCTTGGAGTTTTAAAGCAATCCCCTTAAGCATAAGCCAGGCATAAGCCATGCAGTAGCCATTTTGTTACTTTGTACCTACGTATCCTTTCAAGAAGATGTGAATTGGAGTTGAGGAATTGAGAAAGCTAGTTGTGTGACTAGTAAATAGAAATAAGCAAGGCCAAACTGTAATGTCCAGGGTCCATGATAAGCATGACCATGTGAGCTAGTATCACAAATAGCTCACAAACATCCTTATCCTTAGTGGCAGAAGGAATTGCAGGGATGTCTTTTCCTCTACAGCATCCTTTCTTACCCTTTCTTTTCCCAAACATTTTACTTAGGCCCTTTTTAACAAGGGATAGCGCCAGGTAGCGACTGGTGAGCGAACGGTAATGACGGTCACCGCCACGAGAACGCTGGCTCCCCACCACAATCACACATTTATCAAGCCGATCCTGCTTAGCGACTGAGAGAGCGCCAGATAGCGAATCATTCATCATTTTTCCAGCCTCACCCCACAGCGCCAGCGAGCAATCTTGGACAGCGACAGGTATGACATCTCGCTACCTGGCGCTCTCCAATACATTTCAATGGAACAATCTTTAAATATTCATAATTAATTATTATTTTTTTTTTTAATGTGAAAATTTCTGTTACCACTTCTGCCATGTTAGATATTTTTTTTAAGGTAAAAAAAAAAATTAAAAAAACAATTGTGCAGAATTGATATTACAGGTCTGATATTAATGTATTCATATTACAAAATGTTTTTATAAACTTGTTTTTTTTTGTTTCAAAAAATATGGTTGTTTGGGGGTTAAAAAACTACTTTTAACCCATCGCCGCCAGCGCTCTGGGGTTTAAACATACATTTCACAGCGCGAGAATTTTTTGAGCGTGATTTGTTAATGAATATGGTGGGAGCCGTTCGCTATGGCCATTCGCTATCATGCGCTCCCATACAGCGCGGAACCTGTCAAATAGCGACTCCTCACCTAATATTAAACATTCAGCACTCCATGCAATTGCATAGACAGACTCCGCGGGAATAAACTTGTATTAAAAAGTCTCTTGTAATTATTCACCAGCAGTGCTTAACTTGAAAAAATCATGTGACCCCACCACCAGAATCACATTGCACGTACCAGATTGTTGATCAAAACAAGCCCATCAAATTATAACTCAATTTCTGCCAGTAGGGAAACTTCAACAATTATCTTCTCTTGATAGATTTTATATCGGCACCCGCTATTCACAACAGTGCTTTCCAATACTTCAAAAAAGACTCCTCAATAAATCCAGATATTGCGTGGGGAAAGATATTAAGAGACCGAACATAGCATAATATTGTTTGCAATGGGGTCAAATGTAAAAAGCTTTATTGCGCTTACCCTTCCACACATTCATACACGCATGTAAAAACAGATAGGGCTGTCCTCATCCACTTCTGCTCCTCCTTGGGTCATCAAGCAGGGGAATTGAACACCAAACCTTGCCGCCCCGGCCGTGGGCTAAGCAGGCAAAAGCACCGCTGTTTGGAGCAGTCAGATAGGAACGTAGTGACGTCGTGGAGGGTCCCGCCCATAATATTCAACATTACCGCACACCGACTGAGTCGCTGTCAACAACCGAACAACGGCCAAGCACAGCGACTACTAGCGGGCGCTGTAAAAATACTGCTACAGTCGCTCATCTGTTGCTACCTGGCGCTATTAATGAATCGGCCTCCCCGTATTTCCTAAAGCTGATATATTTTCCCTAAAATATTCCTTGGCAGATGAAATATTTTGCTTTTTTTAACTGTATTAACCAAGAAGGCATTGTGGACCCAACTTAGAGAGAGATGGGGCCGGACACTTAAAGCAGAGTTTTCCCCTTTTTTTTTTTTTTTTTTAACTGTATTTAACAAATAAGCACAGTGGACCCCAACTTAGAGACCCCAAATAATTCCTTGGCACCTGAATAAGATTGTTTTTTTTTTTAAACTGTGTTTAACAAAGAGGCACCATGGACCCTAATTTAGAGTGAGATGGTGTATGCATACTTCAAACAGAACTGCCCCCCAAAAAAGATTATTTGGCAGCTAAAAAAGATTTTTTTTATAAACTGTATTTAACAAAGAGGCACTGTGGACCCCAACTTCGAGCGACACAGAGCCTGCACAATTAAAACAGAGCTGCCCACTAAAAAATATTCATTGGCAGGTGAAAAGGATTTTTTTAGAGTTGTATTTACCAAAGAGGCACTGTGTATCCCAAGTTTCCCGCAGGGGACAGTTAAACCAGGCAGGTGTGGCCAAAAAATAAAAGAACACCCTCTCTGAAGTTTTCAGACTTTATAGGATGGACTACAATGACCAGCAGATTCCAGGGCAGGCAGATGCAGTTTTTCTGTGCAGCACACACTCCCCCCAGCATCCCACTGTGCCCACATCCTTCCCTGTCCCTTCTTTTCTCCTATGCTGTGATTCAACATGCCCTAAACTGTTGCTAAACTGTCCCTGCTCTAAGAGCAATGCTCTCTCTGCAACAGCCAGCTTTATAATGGTGGATAGATAGCACGTCACGTGACAATCTTCTGCAATAGTGCCTTCTTATTGGCCCAGCTACCCTAACCATGTAAGCTGTGACCATGTAACCCTGTCTCTCTGCTTCGTCATTATTTTAACACACCAAAATAACCCTAAATTATATAACCATGTATTGGCTGAATAACCATCAAACTAAACAAAGTAATGCCATGCAGACACAATCCAATGATTTACGCAACATATTTATCAAGCATTCCAAAACAAATGCATAATCAATGAAAACAACCATTAAAATCCATAAATGGAGATAGTTGTTGTGGGCACATTCAGGACATAATTGACATGCAAATGTGTTTGCATTAATAATATTTATATTGGTTCCACTATGTAACTACACAAAATAGCTGCAAGGTATACACACATATCTCTATCCTAGTTACATGTAATTAAACAGGATCATATGAATCCACTATGCTATTTGACTATTGTAGTTATATAGTGGAACCAATGGCGCTATATAATCCAAAAGGAAAATGCAGCTCAGATAAGGCCTATATGCCTGAAAGAAGGGCTGCTACTGAGCCCAATCAAAAGCACAATCAAGGATCTTTCAAAGGATCTTTCAGCACAGGAACCCCGGACCAAAATATAAAACGTAACTTTGACTGTATATGAATTAAAATCATCTAACTTTGGGACCGACCTTCCAATTCCCTGAGCCCCAAAGTGAGCGACGTGTTTCAGGGGAGCACCCCTTTTATCAAACTTGAAGCAGCATGGTGCCCGTATTCTCAAGCCAATCAGCAACAGCAGAGGCAAGGGCCAATTTTCTACTCTGCTTGAGTATACCGGCCAATAAGCAAAGGCGTATATAAGCACTAATCGGCTGTGTCATCGGTGCCTGAATCATAATAGCACAATTGGCTGGACGGAGTTAATAGAAGGAGAAGGCTTGTCAAGCCCAACGGCATCAAGCAACTACACCACCCATAGCCTATAGTTGAAGACACCAAGAATGGGAGAAAACAGGAAGGCATATAACTAGAGATGAGCGAACTTTTGAAAAGTTCGATTCGACCGATTCGACGAATTTTCAGACAAAATTCGCTTCGACACGAATTTATTCGCAACGAATCACTATTAAAAATGGCTATTTCTGAGCCTCCTAGAGCCTCAATAGAGTTGTAAACCATTCTGCCTTGCTGTAACACGCATAGGATGCGTGCTGGGTTAGTCAAATAATACTTTAAATAATTAGGACATGCAGATCAGAGGCATCGCTAATAGAATCGCAGAGCGGCACAATTGCAGAGAGTTGAAGTGGCATCACTATGAGGGGCCCCTATAGTGCCTGAAAAACACACCCTGGAGCTGGCAGCAGCAGGAGCCCAAAAATGAGCTGAATCACACCCTGGAGTTGCAAACAGCAGCAGCCCAAACATTGCTTGAAAGAGACACTGGAGTTGGCGGCAGGAGCCCAAAAATTGGATGAATCACACCCTGGAGTTGCAAGCAGCAGCAGGAGCCCAAACATTGCGTGAGAGAGACACTGGAGTTGGCTGCAGGAGCCCAAAAATTGGATGAATCACACCCTGGAGTTGCAAGCAGCAGCAACAGGAGCCCAAACATTGCGTGAAAGAGACATTGGAGTTGGCTGCAGGAGCCCAAAAATTGGATAAATCACACCCTGGAGTTGCAAGCAGCAGCAGGAGCCCAAACAGTTCTTTAAAGAGACACTGGAGTTGACTGCAGGAGCCAAAAAT
This sequence comes from Gastrophryne carolinensis, assembly GCA_027917425.1. Classification (NCBI taxonomy): domain Eukaryota; kingdom Metazoa; phylum Chordata; class Amphibia; order Anura; family Microhylidae; genus Gastrophryne; species Gastrophryne carolinensis. The sequence continues at coordinate 444,463,260 of CM051238.1, read as the reverse complement.
TGGATGAATCACACCCTGGACTTGCAAGCAGCAGCATCAGCTGCAGGAGCCAAAACATTGCGTGAAAGAGACACTGGAGTTGGCTGCAGGAGCCCAAAAATTGGATGAATCACACCCTGGAGATGCAAGCAGCAGCAGCAGGAGCCCAAACATTGCTTGAAAGAGACACTGGAGTTGGCTGCAGGAGGCCAAAAATTGGATGAATCACACCCTGGAGTTGCAAGCAGCAGCAGGAGCCCAAACATTGCTTGAAAGAGACACTGGAGTTTGCTGCAGGAGCCCAAAGATTGGATGAATCACACCCTGGAGATGCAAGCAGCAGCAGGAGCCCAAACATTGCTTGAAAGAGACACTGGAGTTGGCTGCAGGAGCCCAAAAATTGGATGAATCACACCCTGAAGTTGCAAGCAGCAGCAGGAGCCCAAACATTGCTTGAAAGAGACACTGCAGTGGCAGCAGGTGCCCAACAATTGGATGAATCACACCCTGGAGTTGCAAGCAGCAGCAGCAGGAGCCCAAACATAGCTTGAAAGAGACACTGGAGTTGGCTGCAGGAGCCCAAAAATTGGATGAATCACACCCTGGAGATGCAAGCAGCAGCAGCAGCAGGAGCCCAAACATTGCTTGAAAGAGACACTGGAGTTGGCTGCAGGAGGCCAAACATTGGATGAATTACACCCTGGAGTTGCAAGCAGCAGCAGGAGCCCAAACATAGCTTGAAAGAAACACTGGAGTTGGCTGCAGGAGCCCAACAATTGGATGAATCACACCCTGGAGTTGCAAGCAGCAGCAGCAGCAGGAGCCCAAACATAGCTTGAAAAAGACACTGGAGTTGGCTGCAGGAGCCAACAAATTGGATGAATCACACCCTGGAGATGCAAGCAGCAGCAGCAGCAGTAGGAGCCCAAACATTGCTTTAAAGAGACACTGGAGTTGGCTGCAGGAGCCAACAAATTGGATGAATCACACCCTGGAGATGCAAGCAGCAGCAGCAGCAGTAGGAGCCCAAACATTGCTTTAAAGAGACACTGGAGTTGGCTGCAGGAGCCCAAAAATTGGATGAATCACACCTTGGAGTTGCAAGCAGCAGCAGGAGCCCAAACGTTGCTTGAAAGAGACACTGCAGTTGGCAGCAGGTGCCCAACAATTGGATGGATCACACCCTGGAGTTGCAAGCAGCAGCAGCAGGAGCCCAAACATTGCTTGAAAGAGACACTGGAGTTGGCTGCAGGAGCCCAAAAATTGGATGAATCACACCCTGGAGATGCAAGCAGCAGCAGCAGGAGCCCAAACATTGCGTGAAAGAGACACTGGAGTTGGCTGCAGTAGCCCAAAAATTGTCTGGAAGGCACACCCTGAAGTTGGCATCAGCAGGAGCCCAAAAATTGTCTGGAAGGCACACCTTGAAGTTGGCATCAGCAGTAGGCCAAAAATTGGCTGGAAGGCACACCATGAAGCTGGCATCAGCAGTAGGCCAAAAATTGGCTGGAAGGCACACCCTGAAGTTGGCATCAGCAGGAGCCCAAAAATTGACTGGAAGAGACACCCTGGAGTTGGCAGCAGCAGTAGGCCAAAAATTGTCTGGAAGGCACACCATGAAGTTGGCATCAGCAGGAGCCCAAAAATTGACTGGAAGGCACATCCCGGAGTTGGCAGCAGCAGCAGGAGGAACCCAGAAATTGGCTGGAAGGCACACCCTGAAGTTGGCAGCAGCAGGAGCACAAACATTAGCTGGAAGGCACACCCAGAAGTTGGCATCAGCAGTAGGCCAAAAATTGGCTGGAAGGCACACCCTGAAGTTGGCATCAGCAGGAGCCCAACAATTGACTGGAAGGGACACCCTGGAGTTGGCAGCAGCAGCAGGAGGAACCCAGAAATTGGCTGGAAGGCACACCCTGAAGTTGGCAGCAGCAGTAGGCCAAAAATTGGCGGGAAGGCACACCCAGAAGTTGGCAGCAGCAGTAGCACAAACATTAGCTGGAAGGCACACCCAGAAGTTGGCATCAGCAGCAGGAACCCAGAAATTGGCTGAAAGGCACACCCTGAAGTTGGCATCAGCAGGAGCCCAAAAATTGACTGGAAGGCACACCCAGAGTTGGCAACAGCAGCAGGAGGAACCCAGAAATTGGCTGGAAGGCACACCCTGAAGTTGGCAGCAGCAGGAGCAAAAACATTAGCTGGAAGGCACACCCAAAAGTTGGCATCAGCAGTACTTTGTAGTAGTTCAGTTTCTCCTCCTTCTCGGCGGGTTTAAAAAATGCCCCCATTTTGTGCTGGAAGTCCAATAAGGTGGCCAGCCAGAAGTCATTCCGCTGACAAATGGAAACAATTCTGGCGTCACTACGCAAGCACGTGAGCATGCTTCCTGCCATTTGCGCAAGTGACTCGGATGGACTACCTGTCTCCATCTCCACTGCATACTGCCACGGTGTGTCCGGGTCCTCTGTCTCGCCATCCTCAAAAACCTCTAGCTCCTCTGGCTGCTCCTGCTCCTCCTCTCCTGTCCGCTGACTAGATAAACCAGCCATTTCACCAAGCCTAAACTGTGCTTCACTGGGCCACTCCTCCTCCTCCTCTTCCTCCTCCTCCTCCTCCAGTTCCGCTCCAACGGGGTTCATGTGGCCGTAAGATGTAGACGCCATGTCTCCAGTGCCCTGACCAGCCATGGTTTCCAACATGTGCTGTAGTACATGAAGCAGTGGAATCACGTCGTTCATCCCGTAATCCTGCCGACTGACAAATAAAGTGGCTTCCTCAAAGGGCCTGAGCCAACGGCAGGTGTCACGTATGAGCTGCCACTGGTTGACATTGAAGTTGCACAGGGGAGTCCCCCTATCCGTTTGGAACATCAGGAAATCCGTGATGGCTTTTCTCTGTTCATATAATCGGTCCAACATGTGAAGGGTGGAATTCCAATGGGTGGAAACATCGCAAATCAGACTATGTTGGGGGATACCGCTCTGACACTGTAGCTCAAGAAGGGTGTGTTTGGCGGTGTATGAGTGGCTGAAGTGCATGCAAAGTTTCCTTGAAGTTGTTAGGATGTCTTGCATATGGGGGGAACACTTCAGAAACCGCTTGACAACCAGATTGAAGACGTGAGCCATGCAGGGGGCATGGGTCAGCCTTCCTTGGCGCAGCGAAGACAAAATGTTCTTGCCATTGTCGGTAACCATGATTCCCAGTTTAAGTTTTCTTGGAGTAAGCCATGTTTGGATTTCCTGATGAATACATTTAAGCAGTTCCTCCCCTGTGTGACTCCGTTCGCCAAGACAAACCATGTGAAGCACTGCGTGACACCTCCGTGCCCTGCACACATGGTAGACTGGAGGGGAACCGAGACTAGAGCCTACAGTGGAGGGTGAGGAGATGGCGGAGGATGAGGAGGCCGTGTCGCACATTGTCACGGGCCCAACGGGCAGGGAGCACGGAGGCCGAAGCGGCGTGACCTGTCCAAGTTGATGCTGCTGCTGCAAAGGGACCACAGTCACCCAGTGGGCCGTAAACGACAAGTACTGTCCCTGACCGTAGTTACAGCTCCAGACGTCGGCGCTGCCATGCACTTTGCTACACACCGACAGGCTCATGGACTGGCCCACCTTCTGTTCAACAAAAGTGTGCAGCGCTGGTATTGCCTTCTTGGCAAAGAAGTGGCGGCTTGGGACTCTCCACCTCGGCTCGGCACAAGCCATCAGTTCTCTGAAAGGTGCAGAGTCCACCACCTGAAAAGGGAGCGACTGCAGCACCAGCAACTTGGACAGCAGCACATTCAGCTTCTGCGCCATGGGATGAGTGGGCGCATACTGCTGTCTCTTGGACATGGCTTCACTGAGGGATTGCTGGCAGGATGCATGGCTTGGAGGAGGAGGAGGAGCAGGAGCGACAGAGGATGGGTATGACACACAGCTGCCTTCGGCTGAGGTGCTGGGGCCTTGGCTGGCAGAAATTGCGAGCGGCGTGCCACTTGGTGAGGAAGCAGGCTGGACCACCCCTTGGGAGCCTCGGTTCTCCCACCTCACTTTATGGTGACGCATCATATGTTGACGCAGGGCCGTGGTGCCAACATTTGGACCCTGGCCACGCTTCACCTTCTGCCTACATATCTTGCATGTGGCCATGTTACCCTCCTGCGGATGCTTCAGGAAAAACTGCCACACTGCCGAGTAGCTACTTTTCCCACCAACAGGCCTCACTGATTCACTGCTACTGTCGCCAACTCCAGGAACCCCTGCTCCACTACCTCCCGATAAGGTAGGCTGCCGCACAGCAGGTGCTCTACCCTGGCCCCGTTTGGCTCCAGCCTTTACAATTGTGCCCCCATGCTGACTGCCAACCACGCTGCTAACACCTTTCTGCCTTAGCTTCTGACTCCGGGGCAACCTGCGCCCCTCTTCTCCTGATGATGACGATGAAGCCCCTGAATCACCCGGCTCCCAAGTGCGATCGGCTTCAACATCATCATCATCATCACTGAGTTGTGGCTTTACCTAACTGATCTTCTCGGTTTCATCAACAGTGTCTGGCGCAGGAGTTGGAAAGCTCGCAACACCCACGACACTGTCGACTTCACTATTTGTCTGCCGAGCTAAAGAAGCCACCTCCATTTCATGGCTGGGCAGTAGCTTCTGACTGTCCTCTATCTGATCGTCCTCCTCACTAAACAGTGGGGCTGAACCCAAAGCATAGGATACGTCGCTGGGGGAGGGGACGGCGTAGGACAGAGGCAATGGGAGGACAGGGACTGCTCTCGGGGCATGCCAACTCAGGGTTGTGTCAGAGGAACCTACCGACCCTAGACTGGGGGTCTCAGACGTAACTTGTGATGATGTTGATGAGCGCGTTAACCAATCTACCACTGCAGATGCGTTACTGGTGGAGACACGACCGCTAGCAGATACTGGCAGATCAGGTCTCTCACCGTGACTCCTGCTGCTACTCGCCCCTAGTCTTCGGCGACCTCTGACTGCAGAATCTTGGCCTCTGCCACTCCTCTTTGAACTTCCAGGCACTTGTCTGCCTGACATTTTTATGTATTTGCTTATTTAGTCTAACTGGCGGGGTGGGTAGTTGAGATTTTGGGATACCCCAGTCCCCAGTGTAATTTGAACAGACAGAATTCAATGCACACCTAAAGCAATTAGTAAAACTCAGGCTGACACAGGCCTGTTTAGTATAACTGGCGTGGTGGGTAGCTGAGATTTTGGGACACCCCAGGCAGCGGTGGGTGTAATTTCAGCAGACAGAATTCAATGCACACCTAAAGCAATTAGCAAAAAACAGGCTGAAACAGGCCTGCTTAGTATAACTTGCGGGGTGGGTAGTTGAGATTTTGGGATACCCCAGTCCCCAGTGTAATTTGAACAGACAGAATTCAATGCACACCTAAAGCAATTAGTAAAACTCAGGCTGACACAGGCCTGTTTAGTATAACTTGCGGGGTGGGTAGTTGAGATTTTGGGATACCCCAGTCCCCTGTGTAATTTGAACAGACAGAATTCAATGCACACCTAAAGCAATTAGTAAAACTCAGGCTGACACAGGCCTGTTTAGTATAACTGGTGGGGGGGGGAGGGTAGCTGAGATTTTGGGATACCCCAGGCAGCGGTGGGTGTAATTTCAGCAGACAGAATTCAATGCACACCTAAAGCAATTAGCAAGAAACAGGCTGAAACAGGCCTGCTTAGTATAACTTGCGGGGTGGGTAGTTGAGATTTTGGGATACCCCAGTCCCCAGTGTAATTTGAACAGACAGAATTCAATGCACACCTAAAGCAATTAGTGAAACTCAAGCTGGATGAAAAAAAAAAAAAAAAAACTTTCCCTGTCACTGCCTCCGATTTTTTCCTACCTTTCCCCGGCTCTCCCTGCCTCTCCCTGACTTTCTGAGTCTTTCTGCCTGTCTCCTGCCTGTCTCCTGCCTGTCTAACTCTCTCTCCCTAGCTGCAGCAGCCACAAATGTGCAAAAGGAAGATGGCCGCCGCTTTATATAGCACGGTGACGTCACCGGGCTTCCTGGCTGCTGATAGGCTGCATGTGACTTACCAATGATACCTTGCCCCAGGGGACATGTCTGGACATCGTGCTTCCACCATCTTAGAATGCCTGTAATTGAAATAAATGGAGTTTAAAGGAAAACTTCGATCGATCGAATCGCGGGGAAATTCGGATTTGCTCAGAATCGAATTTTTAATGAAATTCGGAACGAATCCGGGTTCGTCCGGATCGATTCGCTCATCCCTACATATAACAGATTTAAAATTAAAATGTTTTTATTAAGTTTCATTTAGTTTCTCTAGTTCAATTATATTTCAATTAAAAACAGAGATTCCTGAATTTTATCTGAAGTTTACAAATATATGTCCTATTTTGTATGTATGTTCAATAAGTCAGTGATGAGCTTTCCTATGGAATTTTTCAGATCCTTATTTCTCAAGCTATAAATGATTGGATTCATCATGGGGGTGACTAAAGTGTACATTAAAGACAGGAACTTAGCAATGCGCCGTAACTCTCCTCTATGTGGAACCAAATAGACACTAAAAATAGTGCCATAAAATATAGCAACAACAGTTAAGTGGGAGCTACAAGTAGAGAAAACTTTCTTTCTCCCAGTAATAGAAGAGATTTCAAAAATGGATTCTACTATATAGATGTATGATACAATGATGATACAGAACGGGATTACACTAACAATAGCACCAATTAATTTCACTTCATATTGAACCATGGTGGTATCAGTGCAGGAGAGATCGAGGATTGGCTCTAAATCACAAAAGAAGTTATCAATTATATTTGGGCCACAAAATTGTAATTTTAATACCATTAATATGGTATCCAGTGCTGGTATAATGCCTAAAATCCAGGTTATGATCACCATTCTCCAGCAAACCTGGTGGGTCATTATTAAAGTATAATGCAAGGGCTTACATATGGCCAAATACCTGTCGTAGCTCATCCCAGTCAGGAGAATTATCTCTACAGCTTCTGAAAGTCCAAAGAAAAAAAACTGCGTGAGACAAGCAGAAAACAGTATTATGGCCTCATCAGCCAATAGAGTGTAAAACATGTTAGGAAGAATATCCATCACCAGTAAAATATCCACCACAGAGAGCTGGGAGAGGAGGAAGTACATGGGGCAATGGAGGGTCTTGCTGTAGGACACTGCTGTGATGATCAGGAGGTTTCCACATATTGTCACACCAGACAACAAAAGAAAAATACTAAAGACCAAAAATAAAATAGTCTTGGGAAGCTGGAGTCCTAAGAGGTGAACGGTGGTAATGGAGGTGACATTTTCCTTCTTCATGACCTGACAAGAGAGTGTTAGCATTATGACCTAACCTTAAAAGACAGATGGAGACCTTATGATGAAAACAGCATGCACTAGTGACTAGTGGCTAGGCACCCAAACAGGGATACAGATTCCCAGCAACTGGCCCTGTTTGTAAAAAACATGGGTCTTTCCACATGCATAGCCATGCCCACCTGTCAGATTTGAGATTGCTGACTGGCTGATCTATTACTGTAAATTGAAATACTTTTAGCACAACCCAGAGATATATAGCATATACTTAAAGTGGACCAACACCCAAGGGGGATCGGCCCGGGAATCTACAAGATTCCCGGACCGATCAGATCCCTCCCCGCGGGGCACCAGAAATCGGGATGTCCCGCAGGGGAGGAACCCCCCAGGAGGCCCACAAACCTTACCTCAGCCCAGTTCCATCTGCGCATGCGCGAGCCGCTTCCACGTCTCGCACTTCCCTCTAGCAGGGCGCACACCCGCGCCGGCCGTTTGTGAATGGCCGGCGCAGGCGCGCTCCCTGTTAGAGGGAAGCGCGAAACGCGGCCTCCAGTGCTCAGAGCCGCTGAGCTGCTATGCGCGTCCAAGCGGCCTTGGACGCGCATACCACAGCGGCTCTGAGTGCTGTGATTGGCTGGAGTGGTCACGTGAGAGCGTGGTGAGGTGAGTGTTTCTGGGCTTTCGGGGGGGGTTTCAGACAGCGGGGCACCCCCGATCGGGGTGCCCCACCGAAGTGGACCAAAACCCAGGATAGTCAATATCCTGGGTGTTGGTCCACTTTAAATAGTAATAGAGATTGATATAGGGTTCTGTAAGGGACCGGAAATCTCTGTAGATTTCTACAGTTAGTAGAAAATATATAACGGGCAATCAGTACTTCAATAGCAATGGTTATGCAAAAGAGTATTATTTATTATCATAGAAAGATAAGGAGTTAACATACATTTTGCATTACATACATTAACATATATTTTGCAACAATCAAAATAACATTTAGGGGATATATACATCTCTTATCCCATGGATGATCTAATTATGTGGTATTTGCTGGTGGGCATAGACATGATGAGACTTGATTTTCGAACCAGCCTCATTTTCTTTCAAGCATAGATATTTTTCTTTAAAACGCAGATAGTCTTTCAGCAGCTTCACACAATTCAGCGTCCAGACATATTCATCAAACAAATTCAGATTCCCGATTCTGTGATCAGCAGCAAAGCATTTCAGGGAGTCTTCCTCCAAGTCATGCAGCTGATACATACCTGAGCCACAATCCTTATGTAATACAAAATCCAGAAGTGGTGCCGTTAGCTGCACTCCACCCCCCCACACACACACACACCCAACCAGCAAGTTGGAGAGAGAATAGGAGGTAGGATAGAGGCCCAGCGCTGGTCAGATTCCAAACCATGCATGTGCCCTGGCAGATCCTGAGGAGGGGCAGAAAGACATGGGGAACTTGGGCCCTGCCCCTCTTGCATGTGCCACAGGACGGCCAGGGACCACCCCACTGGCCACAACCCTCCAAAAAAGGAGCCTCTTCCTAGAGCCTCACAGGACCACAGATAGATCATTATGGGACAGCAAACGACTGGTAAATCGGTAAATAAATGTATTTCTTAATGTGTAAATAAACATAAATTGGTCTAGATAAAAACAATAATGGATGGGAAAAGGAATTGAAAGCAATATATATATATATATATATATATATATATATATATATATATATCAGTATTATATAGGGCAAACATTTCTGAGAATGGAGAGATCATAATTAAAGCTAGTTGAAATTAAATGCCCATGATATTAGTATCCATTAATGTCCATATCATGTTAATACTGCTCAAACACAGCAATGGAGAAATACCTCTTAAAAGCAAAGAAATGAAGAAGGCAATTATAGAGCTATAATAAGTAAAAATCAGTTACCACATTAGTCACAAATATGATTAAATTGATAACCTGAGTGAATACTGCATAACAAAACTCAGGTGACAAGCACTGATAAATGTAGAATCTATAATAAGTTAAATTAAAGAGGAACAAAGTTCAGAGAGGCAGGCCCTAAACTCTAAAAGATTCCAATCTTCTGGGGTGTCCAAAATTGAGACACCCGCCCCCCCCCCAGTCACCGCAAACTTATCATTGTGACCTCATCCCCAACTTCTCTGAGCTGAGGTGCACTCCTGCTCACCCATTAGGCTGAGTGCAGAAGCCCACGCTGTTTGAACGAGACACCATGCATGCAAAGGAAAACTACATTGTTACTGGGGATCTCGGGGGTTTCAAACAACAGTGCAAGGAACAAAAACAGGGATTATAAAAATCCTGTCAAACTCAGGATATTAAAAATCAAGGCACACTTATCATGAAAAAGAGCTTATCAAAGAGGAACTATGGCCAAAAATGACCATAGTTCCTTTGTACTATAAAGCAGAGAGGCAGCGCGATTCGGGGGGCCCCACTATGCATCGCCGCATGTAAAACAAAGAAACATCCAACTGTATACTCCAGGAGCGCTCCTTCAGCGTTTTTTAGTCTTGGACAACATCTAGTCCTGTCTAAATAGGATGCTACATTACTTTATAGAAATCTTTTACCCTTGATTCAGTGTTGAAATTCAAATACAGTTTATTTGTGTATCTGTACATGGAACAGAAAAAAAATTATAGATCTACTACCATAATGTGTCATGCTTCTAATTTACATAATAGGGATTACACACAAAATAGAATTTATATTTTTCTACCTTTGAGTTGTGCCCTATATATAGACCAAGACAGATTTCCTAATAATATGGCAGTGCCTGCTAATTCTGTGTTGTGCAGATTAAGGATTAGACATGGTGGTGTGTGTATTTATTTCTTGTTCTGCTGTTGACTTGAAGAAGCTGTTGACTGGTGGTTCTCTGTAGCAGCACTCAGATGGTAATTAGGGATGAGCGAATCGATCCGGACGAACCCGGATTCGATCCGAATTTCAGGAAAAATTCGATTCGGATCGAATCCGAATTTCCCCGCGATTCGATCACTCGAAGTTTTCCTTTAACATCCATTCATTTACATTTACAGGCATTCTAAGATGGCGGACGGGACATGTCTGGACATCTATCCCGCGCCAGTGCAAGCTGGGGCAGTCACATGCAGCCTATCAGCAGCCAGCAAGCCCGGTGACGTCACACAGCGGTATTTAACGGCGGCCATCTTGCTTTTCCTCATTTCTCTATTGCATTCGTGAGAGACAGAACGCTGTGTAGCTGAGGCACTTAGACAGGCAGGGACAGACAGGGACAGGCTGAAGACAGGCAGGAGACAGGCAGGAGACAGACAGGAGACAGACAGAAAGCCAGGGAAAGGTAGGAAAAACGGAGGCTGTGACAGGGAGATTTTTTTTTTTTCATCCAGCCTTTGTTAGCGTTTTCAGGCTGCTTATAGTAACTAACTGTGCATATATACTGAACTGATCTTAAGTCTGCTGTGAGGCATCCCATTCTGTGACTAAAGCAGCCTCTGTTTAAGACCATATAAGCATTTGCTCTTATCATATTTGAAATTAGCCTGATAAAGACACTTTTGCTGGGCAAAGCACTACTGTACCCTGCCAGGTCCATTCCTGCCCAGGGCATCCCATTCTGTGACTAAAGCAGCCTCTGTTTAAGACCATATAAGCATTTGCTCTTATCATATTTGAAATTAGCCTGATAAAGACACTTTTGCTGGGCAAAGCACTACTGGACCCTGCCAGGTCCATTCCTGCCCAGGGCATCCCATTCTGTGACTACAGCAGCCTCTGTTTAAGACCATATAAGCATTTGCTCTTATCATATTTGAAATTAGCCTGATAAAGACACTTTTGCTGGGCAAAGCACTACTGGACCCTGCCAGGTCCATTCCTGCCCAGGGCATCCCATTCTGTGACTACAGCAGCCTCTGTTTAAGACCATATAAGCATTTGCTCTTATCATATTTGAAATTAGCCTGATAAAGACACTTTTGCTGGGCAAAGCACTACTGTACCCTGCCAGGTCCATTCCTGCCCAGGGCATCCCATTCTGTGACTAAAGCAGCCTCTGTTTAAGACCATATAAGCATTTGCTCTTATCATATTTGAAATTAGGCCTGATAAAGACACTTTTGCTGGGCAAAGCACTACTGGACCCTGCCAGGTCGATTCCTGTTGGGGCATCCCATTCTGTGACTAAAGCAGCCTCTGTTTAAGACCATATAAGCATTTGCTCTTATCATATTTGAAATTAGGCCTGATAAAGACACTTTTGCTGGGCAAAGCACTACTGTACCCTGCCAGGTCCATTCCTGCCCAGGGCATCCCATTCTGTGACTAAAGCAGCCTCTGTTTAAGACCATATAAGCATTTGCTCTTATCATATTTGAAATTAGCCTGATAAAGACACTTTTGCTGGGCAAAGCACTACTGGACCCTGCCGGGTCCATTCCTGCCCAGGGCATCCCATTCTGTGACTAAAGCAGCCTCTGTTTAAGACCATATAAGCATTTGCTCTTATCATATTTGAAATTAGCCTGATAAAGACACTTTTGCTGGGCAAAGCACTACTGTACCCTGCCAGGTCCATTCCTGCCCAGGGCATCCCATTCTGTGACTAAAGCAGCCTCTGTTTAAGACCATATAAGCATTTGTTCTTATCATATTTGAAATTAGGCCTGATAAAGACACTTTTGCTGGGCAAAGCACTACTGGACCCTGCCAGGTCCATTCCTGCCCAGGGCATCCCATTCTGTGACTAAAGCAGCCTCTGTTTAAGACCATATAAGCATTTGCTCTTATCATATTTGAAATTAGCCTGATAAAGACACTTTTGCTGGGCAAAGCACTACTGGACCCTGCCAGGTCGATTCCTGCCCAGGGCATCCCATTCTGTGACTAAAGCAGCCTCTGTTTAAGACCATATAAGCATTTGCTCTTATCATATTTGAAATTAGCCTGATAAAGACACTTTTGCTGGGAAAAGCACTACTGGACCCTGCCAGGTCGATTCCTGTTGGGGCATCCCATTCTGTGACTAAAGCAGCCTCTGTTTAAGACCATATAAGCATTTGCTCTTATCATATTTGAAATTAGGCCTGATAAAGACACTTTTGCTGGGCAAAGCACTACTGTACCCTGCCAGGTCCATTCCTGCCCAGGGCATCCCATTCTGTGACTAAAGCAGCCTCTGTTTAAGACCATATAAGCATTTGCTCTTATCATATTTGAAATTAGCCTGATAAAGACACTTTTGCTGGGCAAAGCACTACTGGACCCTGCCAGGTCCATTCCTGCCCAGGGCATCCCATTCTGTGACTAAAGCAGCCTCTGTTTAAGACCATATAAGCATTTGCTCTTATCATATTTGAAATTAGCCTGATAAAGACACTTTTGCTGGGCAAAGCACTACTGTACCCTGCCAGGTCCATTCCTGCCCAGGGCATCCCATTCTGTGACTAAAGCAGCCTCTGTTTAAGACCATATAAGCATTTGCTCTTATCATATTTGAAATTAGCCTGATAAAGACACTTTTGCTGGGCAAAGCACTACTGGACCCTGCCAGGTCCATTCCTGCCCAGGGCATCCCATTCTGTGACTACAGCAGCCTCTGTTTAAGACCATATAAGCATTTGCTCTTATCATATTTGAAATTAGCCTGATAAAGACACTTTTGCTGGGCAAAGCACTACTGGACCCTGCCAGGTCGATTCCTGTTGGGGCATCCCATTCTGTGACTACAGCAGCCTCTGTTTAAGACCATATAAGCATTTGCTCTTATCATATTTGAAATTAGCCTGATAAAGACACTTTTGCTGGGCAAAGCACTACTGTACCCTGCCAGGTCCATTCCTGCCCAGGGCATCCCATTCTGTGACTAAAGCAGCCTCTGTTTAAGACCATATAAGCATTTGCTCTTATCATATTTGAAATTAGGCCTGATAAAGACACTTTTGCTGGGCAAAGCACTACTGGACCCTGCCAGGTCCATTCCTGCCCAGGGCATCCCATTCTGTGACTAAAGCAGCCTCTGTTTAAGACCATATAAGCATTTGCTCTTATCATATTTGAAATTAGGCCTGATAAAGACACTTTTGCTGGGCAAAGCACTACTGGACCCTGCCAGGTCGATTCCTGTTGGGGCATCCCATTCTGTGACTAAAGCAGCCTCTGTTTAAGACCATATAAGCATTTGCTCTTATCATATTTGAAATTAGCCTGATAAAGACACTTTTGCTGGGCAAAACACTACTGGACCCTGCCAGGTCCATTCCTGCCCAGGGCATCCCATTCTGTGACTACAGCAGCCTCTGTTTAAGACCATATAAGCATTTGCTCTTATCATATTTGAAATTAGGCCTGATAAAGACACTTTTGCTGGGCAAAGCACTACTGGACCCTGCCAGGTCCATTCCTGCCCAGGGCATCCCATTCTGTGACTAAAGCAGCCTCTGTTTAAGACCATATAAGCATTTGCTCTTATCATATTTGAAAATAGGCCTGATAAAGACACTTTTGCTGGGCAAAGCACTACTGGACCCTGCCAGGTCCATTCCTGCCCAGGGCATCCCATTCTGTGACTAAAGCAGCCTCTGTTTAAGACCATATAAGCATTTGCTCTTATCATATTTGAAATTAGCCTGATAAAGACACTTTTGCTGGGCAAAGCACTACTGGACCCTGCCAGGTCGATTCCTGCCCAGGGCATCCCATTCTGTGACTAAAGCAGCCTCTGTTTAAGACCATATAAGCATTTGCTCTTATCATATTTGAAATTAGGCCTGATAAAGACACTTTTGCTGGGCAAAGCACTACTGTACCCTGCCAGGTCCATTCCTGCCCAGGGCATCCCATTCTGTGACTAAAGCAGCCTCTGTTTAAGACCATATAAGCATTTGCTCTTATCATATTTGAAATTAGCCTGATAAAGACACTTTTGCTGGGCAAAGCACTACTGGACCCTGCCAGGTCGATTCCTGCCCAGGGCATCCCATTCTGTGACTAAAGCAGCCTCTGTTTAAGACCATATAAGCATTTGCTCTTATCATATTTGAAATTAGCCTGATAAAGACACTTTTGCTGGGCAAAGCACTACTGGACCCTGCCAGGTCGATTCCTGTTGGGGCATCCCATTCTGTGACTACAGCAGCCTCTGTTTAAGACCATATAAGCATTTGCTCTTATCATATATGAAATTAGCCTGATAAAGACACTTTTGCTGGGCAAAGCACTACTGGACCCTGCCAGGTCCATTCCTGCCCAGGGCATCCCATTCTGTGACTACAGCAGCCTCTGTTTAAGACCATATAAGCATTTGCTCTTATCATATTTGAAATTAGGCCTGATAAAGACACTTTTGCTGGGCAAAGCACTACTGTACCCTGCCAGGTCCATTCCTGCCCAGGGCATCCCATTCTGTGACTAAAGCAGCCTCTGTTTAAGACCATATAAGCATTTGCTCTTATCATATTTGAAATTAGGCCTGATAAAGACACTTTTGCTGGGCAAAGCACTACTGGACCCTGCCAGGTCGATTCCTGTTGGGGCATCCCATTCTGTGACTAAAGCAGCCTCTGTTTAAGACCATATAAGCATTTGCTCTTATCATATTTGAAATTAGCCTGATAAAGACACTTTTGCTGGGCAAAGCACTACTGTACCCTGCCAGGTCCATTCCTGCCCAGGGCATCCCATTCTGTGACTAAAGCAGCCTCTGTTTAAGACCATATAAGCATTTGCTCTTATCATATTTGAAATTAGCCTGATAAAGACACTTTTGCTGGGCAAAGCACTACTGGACCCTGCCAGGTCCATTCCTGCCCAGGGCATCCCATTCTGTGACTACAGCAGCCTCTGTTTAAGACCATATAAGCATTTGCTCTTATCATATTTGAAATTAGCCTGATAAAGACACTTTTGCTGGGCAAAGCACTACTGGACCCTGCCAGGTCGATTCCTGTTGGGGCATCCCATTCTGTGACTACAGCAGCCTCTGTTTAAGACCATATAAGCATTTGCTCTTATCATATTTGAAATTAGCCTGATAAAGACACTTTTGCTGGGCAAAGCACTACTGTACCCTGCCAGGTCCATTCCTGCCCAGGGCATCCCATTCTGTGACTAAAGCAGCCTCTGTTTAAGACCATATAAGCATTTGCTCTTATCATATTTGAAATTAGGCCTGATAAAGACACTTTTGCTGGGCAAAGCACTACTGGACCCTGCCAGGTCCATTCCTGCCCAGGGCATCCCATTCTGTGACTAAAGCAGCCTCTGTTTAAGACCATATAAGCATTTGCTCTTATCATATTTGAAATTAGGCCTGATAAAGACACTTTTGCTGGGCAAAGCACTACTGGACCCTGCCAGGTCGATTCCTGTTGGGGCATCCCATTCTGTGACTAAAGCAGCCTCTGTTTAAGACCATATAAGCATTTGCTCTTATCATATTTGAAATTAGCCTGATAAAGACACTTTTGCTGGGCAAAACACTACTGGACCCTGCCAGGTCCATTCCTGCCCAGGGCATCCCATTCTGTGACTACAGCAGCCTCTGTTTAAGACCATATAAGCATTTGCTCTTATCATATTTGAAATTAGGCCTGATAAAGACACTTTTGCTGGGCAAAGCACTACTGGACCCTGCCAGGTCCATTCCTGCCCAGGGCATCCCATTCTGTGACTAAAGCAGCCTCTGTTTAAGACCATATAAGCATTTGCTCTTATCATATTTGAAAATAGGCCTGATAAAGACACTTTTGCTGGGCAAAGCACTACTGGACCCTGCCAGGTCCATTCCTGCCCAGGGCATCCCATTCTGTGACTAAAGCAGCCTCTGTTTAAGACCATATAAGCATTTGCTCTTATCATATTTGAAATTAGCCTGATAAAGACACTTTTGCTGGGCAAAGCACTACTGGACCCTGCCAGGTCGATTCCTGCCCAGGGCATCCCATTCTGTGACTAAAGCAGCCTCTGTTTAAGACCATATAAGCATTTGCTCTTATCATATTTGAAATTAGGCCTGATAAAGACACTTTTGCTGGGCAAAGCACTACTGTACCCTGCCAGGTCCATTCCTGCCCAGGGCATCCCATTCTGTGACTAAAGCAGCCTCTGTTTAAGACCATATAAGCATTTGCTCTTATCATATTTGAAATTAGCCTGATAAAGACACTTTTGCTGGGCAAAGCACTACTGGACCCTGCCAGGTCGATTCCTGCCCAGGGCATCCCATTCTGTGACTAAAGCAGCCTCTGTTTAAGACCATATAAGCATTTGCTCTTATCATATTTGAAATTAGCCTGATAAAGACACTTTTGCTGGGCAAAGCACTACTGGACCCTGCCAGGTCGATTCCTGTTGGGGCATCCCATTCTGTGACTACAGCAGCCTCTGTTTAAGACCATATAAGCATTTGCTCTTATCATATATGAAATTAGCCTGATAAAGACACTTTTGCTGGGCAAAGCACTACTGGACCCTGCCAGGTCCATTCCTGCCCAGGGCATCCCATTCTGTGACTACAGCAGCCTCTGTTTAAGACCATATAAGCATTTGCTCTTATCATATTTGAAATTAGGCCTGATAAAGACACTTTTGCTGGGCAAAGCACTACTGTACCCTGCCAGGTCCATTCCTGCCCAGGGCATCCCATTCTGTGACTAAAGCAGCCTCTGTTTAAGACCATATAAGCATTTGCTCTTATCATATTTGAAATTAGGCCTGATAAAGACACTTTTGCTGGGCAAAGCACTACTGGACCCTGCCAGGTCGATTCCTGTTGGGGCATCCCATTCTGTGACTAAAGCAGCCTCTGTTTAAGACCATATAAGCATTTGCTCTTATCATATTTGAAATTAGCCTGATAAAGACACTTTTGCTGGGCAAAGCACTACTGGACCCTGCCAGGTCCATTCCTGCCCAGGGCATCCCATTCTGTGACTACAGCAGCCTCTGTTTAAGACCATATAAGCATTTGCTCTTATCATATTTGAAATTAGCCTGATAAAGACACTTTTGCTGGGCAAAGCACTACTGGACCCTGCCAGGTCCATTCCTGCCCAGGGCATCCCATTCTGTGACTAAAGCAGCCTCTGTTTAAGACCATATAAGCATTTGCTCTTATCATATTTGAAATTAGCCTGATAAAGACACTTTTGCTGGGCAAAGCACTACTGGACCCTGCCAGGTCCATTCCTGCCCAGGGCATCCCATTCTGTGACTAAAGCAGCCTCTGTTTAAGACCATATAAGCATTTGCTCTTATCATATTTGAAATTAGGCCTGATAAAGACACTTTTGCTGGGCAAAGCACTACTGTACCCTGCCAGGTCCATTCCTGCCCAGGGCATCCCATTCTGTGACTAAAGCAGCCTCTGTTTAAGACCATATAAGCATTTGCTCTTATCATATTTGAAATTAGCCTGATAAAGACACTTTTGCTGGGCAAAGCACTACTGGACCCTGCCAGGTCGATTCCGGCCCGGGCATCCCATTCTGTGACTAAAGCAGCCTCTGTTTAAGACCATATAAGCATTTGCTCTTATCATATTTGAAATTAGCCTGATAAAGACACTTTTGCTGGGCAAAGCACTACTGGACCCTGCCAGGTCGATTCCTGTTGGGGCATCCCATTCTGTGACTACAGCAGCCTCTGTTTAAGACCATATAAGCATTTGCTCTTATCATATTTGAAATTAGCCTGATAAAGACACTTTTGCTGGGCAAAGCACTACTGGACCCTGCCAGGTCCATTCCTGCCCAGGGCATCCCATTCTGTGACTACAGCAGCCTCTGTTTAAGACCATATAAGCATTTGCTCTTATCATATTTTAAATTAGGCCTGATAAAGACACTTTTGCTGGGCAAAGCACTACTGGACCCTGCCAGGTCCATTCCTGCCCAGGGCATCCCATTCTGTGACTAAAGCAGCCTCTGTTTAAGACCATATAAGCATTTGCTCTTATCATATTTTAAATTAGGCCTGATAAAGACACTTTTGCTGGGCAAAGCACTACTGTACCCTGCCAGGTCCATTCCTGCCCAGGGCATCCCATTCTGTGACTAAAGCAGCCTCTGTTTAAGACCATATAAGCATTTGCTCTTATCATATTTGAAATTAGGCCTGATAAAGACACTTTTGCTGGGCAAAGCACTACTGGACCCTGCCAGGTCCATTCCTGCCCAGGGCATCCCATTCTGTGACTACAGCAGCCTCTGTTTAAGACCATATAAGCATTTGCTCTTATTATATTTATATTATAAGACACTTTTGCTGGGCATAGGCTTACTGCTGCCTACCAGGTGCACTTCTGTTGAGGCATCCCATTCTGTAACATAGCATACCCCTCTTTATTTACACTAAGCAGCTCTCTTATTTACACTAAGCAGGCCTGTTGGAGGCTGAGTGTTACTGCTCACTTTTGGTGTGCATTATATTCTGTTTCATATAGACCCACCGCTGCCCGGGGTTTTTTTAAATATCACCTACTACCACGCCAGTTAGACTATGTCGGGCAGACAAGTGCCTGGAAGTGAAAAGAGGAGTGGCAGAGGCCAAGATTCCGCAGGCAGAGCTCGCATCAGACTGGGGGCCAGTAGCAGCAGGAGTCACGCTGAGAGACCTAATCTGCCAGTATCTGCTAGCGGTCGGGTCTCCACCAGTAACGCATCTGCCGTTACATCTGAGACCCCCAGTCTAGGGTCGGTAGGTTCCTCTGACACAACCCTGAGTTGGCATGCCCCGAGAGCAGTCCCTGTCCTCCCATTGCCTCTGTCCTACGCCGTTCCCTCCCCCAGCGACGTATCCTATGCTTTGGGTTCAGCTCCACTCTTTAGTGAGGAGGACGATCAGATACAGGAGGACAGTCAGCAGCTACTGCCCAGCCAAGAAATGGAGGTGGCTTCTTTAGCTAGGCAGACAAATAGTGATGTGGACAGTGTCGTGGGTGCTGCAAGCGTTCCAGCTCCTGCGCCAGACACTGTTGACGAATCCACGAACATCAGTGACGTACAGCCACAACTCGGTGATGATGATGATGATGACGATGAAGCCGATCGCACTTGGGAGCCGGGTGATGAAGGGGCTTCATCGTCATCATCAGGAGAAGAGGGGCGCAGGTTGCCCCGGAGTCAGCAGCTGAGGCAGCAAGGTGGTAGCAGTCAGCATGGGGGCACAATTCCAAAGGCTGGAGCCGGCCGGGGCCGGGGCCGGGGTAGAGCACCTGCTGTGCGGCAGTCTACCTTATCCGGAGGTAGTGGAGCAGGGGTTCCTGGAGTTGGCAACAGCAGCAGTGAATCAGTGAGGCCAGGGGGTGGGAAAAGTAGCTACTCGGCAGTGTGGCAGTTTTTCCTGAGGCATCCGCAGGAGGGTAACATGGCCACATGCAAGATATGTAGGCAAAAGGTGAAGCGTGGCCAGGGTCCAAATGTTGGCACCACGGCCCTGCGTCAACATATGATGCGTCACCATAAAACGACCTGGGAGAACCGAGGCTCCCAAGGGGTGGTCCAGTCTGCTTCCTCACCAAGTGAGCTCCCAATTTCTGCCAGCCAAGGCTCCAGCACCTCAGCCGAAGGCAGCTGTGCGTCATACCCATCCTCTGTCGCTCCTGCTCCTCCTCCTCCTCCTCCAAGTCATGCATCCCGCCAGCAATCCATCAGCGAAGCCATGTCCAAGAGACAGCAGTATGCGCCCACTCATCCTACGGCGCAGAAGCTGAATGTGCTCCTGTCCAAGTTGCTGGTGCTGCAGTCGCTCCCTTTTCAGGTGGTGGAATCTGCACCTTTCAGAGAACTGATGGCTTGTGCCGAGCCGAGGTGGAGAGTCCCAAGCCGTCATTTCTTTGCCAAGAAGGCAGTACCAGCGCTGCACACTTTTGTTGAACAGAAGGTGGGCCAGTCCTTGAGCCTGTCGGTGTGTAGCAAAATACATGGCAGCGCCGACATCTGGAGCTGTAACTACGGTCAGGGGCAGTACATGTCGTTTACGGCCCACTGGGTGAATGTGGTCCCTTTGCAGCAGCAACTTGGACAGGTCACGCCGCTTCGGCCTCCGCGCTCTCTGCCCATTGGGCCTGTGACACCGTGCGACTCGGCCTCCTCATCCTCCGCCATCTCCTCACCCTCCACTGTAGGCTCAAGTCTCAGTGCCCCTCCAGTCTACCATGTGTGCAGGGCACGGAGGTGTCACGCAGTGCTTCACATGGTTTGTCTTGGCGAACGGAGTCACACAGGGGAGGAACTGCTTAAATGTATTCATCAGGAAATCCAAACATGGCTTACTCCGAGAAAACTTAAAATGGGAATCATGGTTACCGACAATGGGAAGAACATTTTGTCTGCGCTGCGCCAAGGAAGCCTGACCCATGCCCCCTGCATGGCTCACGTCTTCAATCTGGTTGTCAAGCGGTTTCTGAAGTGTTCCCCCCATCTGCAAGACATCCTAACAACTTCAAGGAAACTTTGCATGCACTTCAGCCACTCCTACACCGCCAAACACACCCTTCTTGAGCTACAGCGTCAGAATGGTATCCCCCAACATAGTCTGATTTGCGATGTTTCCACCCGTTGGAATTCCACCCTTCACATGTTGGACCGATTATATGAACAGAGAAAAGCCATCACGGATTTCCTGATGATCCAAGCAGATAGGGGCACTCCCCTGTGTAACTTCAATGTCAACCAGTGGCAGCTCATACGTGACACCTGCCGTTTGCTCAGGCCCTTTGAGGATGCCACTTTATTTGTCAGTCGGCAGGATTACGGGATGAACGACGTGATTCCACTGCTTCATGTACTACAGCACATGTTGGAAACCATGGCTGGTCAGGGCACTGGAGACATGGCGTTTACATCTTACGGCCACATGAACCCCGCTGGAGCTGAACTGGAGGAGGAGGAAGAGGAGGAGGAGGAGTTGCCCAGCGAAACACAGTTTAGGCTTGGCGAAATGGCTGGTTTATCTAGTCAGCGGACAGGAGAGGAGGAGCAGGAGCAGCCAGAGGAGCTAGAGGTTTTTGAGGAAGGTGAGACAGAGGACCCGGGCACACCGTGGCAGTATGCAGTGGAGATGGAGACAGGTAGTCCATCCGAGTCACTTGCGCAAATGGCACGAAGCATGCTCACGTGCTTGCGTAGTGACCCCAGAATTGTTTCCATCTGTCGGCGGGATGACTTCTGGCTGTCCACCTTATTGGACCCTCGCTTCCGGCACAAAATGGGGGCATTTTTTAAACCCACCGAGAGGGAGGACAAACTCAACTACTACAAAGACATTCTACGTAGGCAGTTGGCCGATGCCTATCTGCGCCATGGTCCATACTCTCGCAGGTCTGACTCGAGGGGACCTCTGCGCTCACCTTCCACTGCCATGGCCGCTGGGGGGGTTGGCAGCAGCAGCAGCAGAAGCTCCATCAGCAGCAGCAGCCTCAGTCTTCAGTCGCTAATGAGTAGCTTTCTACACCCGCATAGTGAGGCTACTCATGAGCAGCAGGAAGACCTGGAGCAGGACCTGAACCAGCAGGTCATGTCATACTTTGACATGACCATGCCAACACACCTTGAGGATCCGCTGGACTTCTGGGCAGCCAAACTTGATTTGTGGCCGCAACTAGCAGAGTTTGCCCTGGAAAAGCTGTCCTGCCCGGCAAGTAGCGTGCCATCTGAGCGGGTGTTTAGTGCGGCGGGGGCCATAGTTACGGTGAGGAGAACTCGTCTGTCAACTAAAAATGTGGAGAGACTCACCTTTGTCAAAATGAATCAGGGATGGATCAGCCAGGATTTCCACCCACCAATGCCTGATGCATGCGACTAGATTCAGCATGGTGCCACGTTTTACACTTTCCAAATGGTGCAAAACATATTTATGTCTTTAGGCCATTTTTTGGGCTCCTGCTGCTGCTACTGTCAACTCCTGCCAACTCCAGGGTGTGATTCATCCAATTTTTGGGCTCCTGAAGCCAACTCCAGTGTATATTTGGGCTCCTGCTGCTGCTGCTGCCAACTTCTGCCAACTCCAGGGTGTGATTCATCCAATTTTTGGGCTCCTGAAGCCAACTCCAGTGTATATTTGGGCTCCTGCTGCTGCTACTGTCAACTCCTGCCAACTCCAGGGTGTGATTCATCCAATTTTTGGGCTTCTGAAGCCAACTCCAGTGTATATTTGGGCTCCTGCTGCTGCTGCTGTCAACTCCTGCCAACTCCAGGGTGTGATTCATCCAATTTTTGGGCTCCTGAAGCCAACTCCAGTGTATATTTGGGCTCCTGCTGCTGCTGCTGCCAACTTCTGCCAACTCCAGGGTGTGATTCATCCAATTTTTGGGCTCCTGAGGCCAACTCCAGTGTATATTTGGGCTCCTGCTGCTGCTGCTGTCAACTCCTGCCAACTCCAGGGTGTGATTCATCCAATTTTTGGGCTCCTGAAGCCAACTCCAGTGTATATTTGGGCTCCTGCTGCTGCTACTGTCAACTCCTGCCAACTCCAGGGTGTGATTCATCCAATTTTTGGGCTCCTGAAGCCAACTCCAGTGTATATTTGGGCTCCTGCTGCTGCTGCTGCCAACTTCTGCCAACTCCAGGGTGTGATTCATCCAATTTTTGGGCTCCTGAAGCCAACTCCAGTGTATATTTGGGCTCCTGCTGCTGCTACTGTCAACTCCTGCCAACTCCAGGGTGTGATTCATCCAATTTTTGGGCTCCTGAAGCCAACTCCAGTGTATATTTGGGCTCCTGCTGCTGCTACTGTCAACTCCTGCCAACTCCAGGGTGTGATTCATCCAATTTTTGGGCTCCTGAAGCCAACTCCAGTGTATATTTGGGCTCCTGCTGCTGCTGCTGCCAACTCCAGGGTGTGATTCATCCAATTGTTGGGCTCCTGAAGCCAACCCCAGGGTCTCTTTAAAGTAATGTTTGGGCTCCTGCTGCTGCTGCTGCCAACTTCTGCCAACTCCAGGGTGTGATTCATCCAATTTTTGGGCTCCTGAAGCCAACCCCAGGGTCTCTTTGAAGTAATGTTTGGGCTCCTGCTGCTGCTACTGTCAACTCCTGCCAACTCCAGGGTGTGATTCATCCAATTTTTGGGCTCCTGAGGCCAACTCCAGTGTATATTTGGGCTCCTGCTGCTGCTGCCAACTTCTGCCAACTCCAGGGTGTGATTCATCCAATTTTTGGGCTCCTGAAGCCAACTCCAGTGTATATTTGGGCTCCTGCTGCTGCTGCTGCCAACTTCTGCCAACTCCAGGGTGTGATTCATCCAATTTTTGGGCTCCTGAAGCCAACTCCAGTGTATATTTGGGCTCCTGCTGCTGCTACTGTCAACTCCTGCCAACTCCAGGGTGTGATTCATCCAATTTTTGGGCTCCTGAGGCCAACTCCAGTGTATATTTGGGCTCCTGCTGCTGCTGCTGCTGCTGCTGCTGCCAACTTCTGCCAACTCCAGGGTGTGATTCATCCAATTTTTGGGCTCCTGAAGCCAACTCCAGTGTATATTTGGGCTCCTGCTGCTGCTACTGTCAACTCCTGCCAACTCCAGGGTGTGATTCATCCAATTTTTGGGCTCCTGAAGCCAACTCCAGTGTATATTTGGGCTCCTGCTGCTGCTGCTGCCAACTTCTGCCAACTCCAGGGTGTGATTCATCCAATTTTTGGGCTCCTGAAGCCAACTCCAGTGTATATTTGGGCTCCTGCTGCTGCTACTGTCAACTCCTGCCAACTCCAGGGTGTGATTCATCCAATTTTTGGGCTCCTGAGGCCAACTCCAGTGTATATTTGGGCTCCTGCTGCTGCTACTGTCAACTCCTGCCAACTCCAGGGTGTGATTCATCCAATTTTTGGGCTCCTGAAGCCAACTCCAGTGTATATTTGGGCTCCTGCTGCTGCTACTGTCAACTCCTGCCAACTCCAGGGTGTGATTCATCCAATTTTTGGGCTCCTGAGGCCAACTCCAGTGTATATTTGGGCTCCTGCTGCTGCTGCTGCCAACTTCTGCCAACTCCAGGGTGTGATTCATCCAATTTTTGGGCTCCTGAAGCCAACTCCAGTGTATATTTGGGCTCCTGCTGCTGCTGCTGCCAACTTCTGCCAACTCCAGGGTGTGATTCATCCAATTTTTGGGCTCCTGAAGCCAACTCCAGTGTATATTTGGGCTCCTGCTGCTGCTACTGTCAACTCCTGCCAACTCCAGGGTGTGATTCATCCAATTTTTGGGCTCCTGAGGCCAACTCCAGTGTATATTTGGGCTCCTTCTGCCCCTCATAGTGATGCCACTTCAACTCTCTGCAATTGTGCCGCTCTGCGATTCTATTAGCGATGCCTCTGATCTGCATGTGATATTTCTTCAAAGTATTATTTAACTAACCCAGCACGCATCCTGTGCGTGTTACAGCAAGGCAGAATGGTTTACAACCCTATTGAGGCTCTAGGAGGCTCAGAAATAGCCGTTTTTAATAGCGATTCGTCGCGAATTTATTCGGGTCGAAACGATTTTTGTCGGAAAATTCGGCGAATCAGTCGAATCGAATTTTTCAAAAGTTCGCTCATCTCTAATGGTAATGACTTGAAGACTGAGTTCCTGGGGTGGGGTAGGTGTCTGATGATTTTCGTCCTTTGCATATTTAATCTTCACCTATAGAGTATATGTTGTCCATAGATGAAGGTTAAAAATTCAAGAGATTAAATTATCTGAGATTGTGAAGCGGTGACGCTGTCTACAGTTTTATGAATTGCTATTAGGGATGAGCGAATCGATCCGGACGAACCCGGATTCGATCCGAATTTCAGGAAAAATTCGATTCGGATCGAATCCGAATTTCCCCGCGATTCGATCACTCGAAGTTTTCCTTTAACATCCATTCATTTACATTTACAGGCATTCTAAGATGGCGGACGGGACATGTCTGGACATCTATCCCGCGCCAGTGCAAGCTGGGGCACATGCAGCCTATCAGCAGCCAGCAAGCCCGGTGACGTCACACAGCGGTATTTAACGGCGGCCATCTTGCTTTTCCTCATTTCTCTATTGCATTCGTGACAGACAGAACGCTGTGTAGCTGAGGCACTTAGACAGGCAGGGACAGACAGGGACAGGCTGGAGACAGGCAGGAGACAGGCAGGAGACAGACAGGAGACAGACAGAAAGCCAGGGAAAGGTAGGAAAAACGGAGGCTGTGACAGGGAGATTTTTTTTTTTTCATCCAGCCTTTGTTAGCGTTTTCAGGCTGCTTATAGTAACTAACTGTGCATATATACTGAACTGATCTTAAGTCTGCTGTGAGGCATCCCATTCTGTGACTAAAGCAGCCTCTGTTTAAGACCATATAAGCATTTGCTCTTATCATATTTGAAATTAGCCTGATAAAGACACTTTTGCTGGGCAAAGCACTACTGTACCCTGCCAGGTCCATTCCTGCCCAGGGCATCCCATTCTGTGACTAAAGCAGCCTCTGTTTAAGACCATATAAGCATTTGCTCTTATCATATTTGAAATTAGCCTGATAAAGACACTTTTGCTGGGCAAAGCACTACTGGACCCTGCCAGGTCCATTCCTGCCCAGGGCATCCCATTCTGTGACTACAGCAGCCTCTGTTTAAGACCATATAAGCATTTGCTCTTATCATATTTGAAATTAGCCTGATAAAGACACTTTTGCTGGGCAAAGCACTACTGGACCCTGCCAGGTCCATTCCTGCCCAGGGCATCCCATTCTGTGACTACAGCAGCCTCTGTTTAAGACCATATAAGCATTTGCTCTTATCATATTTGAAATTAGCCTGATAAAGACACTTTTGCTGGGCAAAGCACTACTGTACCCTGCCAGGTCCATTCCTGCCCAGGGCATCCCATTCTGTGACTAAAGCAGCCTCTGTTTAAGACCATATAAGCATTTGCTCTTATCATATTTGAAATTAGGCCTGATAAAGACACTTTTGCTGGGCAAAGCACTACTGTACCCTGCCAGGTCCATTCCTGCCCAGGGCATCCCATTCTGTGACTAAAGCAGCCTCTGTTTAAGACCATATAAGCATTTGCTCTTATCATATTTGAAATTAGCCTGATAAAGAAACTTTTGCTGGGCAAAGCACTACTGGACCCTGCCAGGTCCATTCCTGCCCAGGGCATCCCATTCTGTGACTAAAGCAGCCTCTGTTTAAGACCATATAAGCATTTGCTCTTATCATATTTGAAATTAGCCTGATAAAGACACTTTTGCTGGGCAAAGCACTACTGTACCCTGCCAGGTCCATTCCTGCCCAGGGCATCCCATTCTGTGACTAAAGCAGCCTCTGTTTAAGACCATATAAGCATTTGCTCTTATCATATTTGAAATTAGCCTGATAAAGACACTTTTGCTGGGCAAAGCACTACTGGACCCTGCCAGGTCCATTCCTGCCCAGGGCATCCCATTCTGTGACTAAAGCAGCCTCTGTTTAAGACCATATAAGCATTTGCTCTTATCATATTTGAAATTAGCCTGATAAAGACACTTTTGCTGGGCAAAGCACTACTGTACCCTGCCAGGTCCATTCCTGCCCAGGGCATCCCATTCTGTGACTAAAGCAGTCTCTGTTTAAGACCATATAAGCATTTGCTCTTATCATATTTGAAATTAGGCCTGATAAAGACACTTTTGCTGGGCAAAGCACTACTGTACCCTGCCAGGTCCATTCCTGCCCAGGGCATCCCATTCTGTGACTAAAGCAGCCTCTGTTTAAGACCATATAAGCATTTGCTCTTATCATATTTGAAATTAGCCTGATAAAGACACTTTTGCTGGGCAAAGCACTACTGGACCCTGCCAGGTCGATTCCTGCCCAGGGCATCCCATTCTGTGACTAAAGCAGCCTCTGTTTAAGACCATATAAGCATTTGCTCTTATCATATTTGAAATTAGCCTGATAAAGACACTTTTGCTGGGCAAAGCACTACTGGACCCTGCCAGGTCGATTCCTGTTGGGGCATCCCATTCTGTGACTAAAGCAGCCTCTGTTTAAGACCATATAAGCATTTGCTCTTATCATATTTGAAATTAGGCCTGATAAAGACACTTTTGCTGGGCAAAGCACTACTGTACCCTGCCAGGTCCATTCCTGCCCAGGGCATCCCATTCTGTGACTAAAGCAGCCTCTGTTTAAGACCATATAAGCATTTGCTCTTATCATATTTGAAATTAGCCTGATAAAGACACTTTTGCTGGGCAAAGCACTACTGGACCCTGCCAGGTCCATTCCTGCCCAGGGCATCCCATTCTGTGACTAAAGCAGCCTCTGTTTAAGACCATATAAGCATTTGCTCTTATCATATTTGAAATTAGCCTGATAAAGACACTTTTGCTGGGCAAAGCACTACTGGACCCTGCCAGGTCCATTCCTGCCCAGGGCATTCCATTCTGTGACTAAAGCAGCCTCTGTTTAAGACCATATAAGCATTTGCTCTTATCATATTTGAAATTAGCCTGATAAAGACACTTTTGCTGGGCAAAGCACTACTGGACCCTGCCAGGTCCATTCCTGCCCAGGGCATCCCATTCTGTGACTAAAGCAGCCTCTGTTTAAGACCATATAAGCATTTGCTCTTATCATATTTGAAATTAGCCTGATAAAGACACTTTTGCTGGGCAAAGCACTACTGGACCCTGCCAGGTCCATTCCTGCCCAGGGCATCCCATTCTGTGACTACAGCAGCCTCTGTTTAAGACCATATAAGCATTTGCTCTTATCATATTTGAAATTAGCCTGATAAAGACACTTTTGCTGGGCAAAGCACTACTGGACCCTGCCAGGTCGATTCCTGTTGGGGCATCCCATTCTGTGACTACAGCAGCCTCTGTTTAAGACTATATAAGCATTTGCTCTTATCATATTTGAAATTAGCCTGATAAAGACACTTTTGCTGGGCAAAGCACTACTGGACCCTGCCAGGTCCATTCCTGCCCAGGGCATCCCATTCTGTGACTACAGCAGCCTCTGTTTAAGACCATATAAGCATTTGCTCTTATCATATTTGAAATTAGGCCTGATAAAGACACTTTTGCTGGGCAAAGCACTACTGTACCCTGCCAGGTCCATTCCTGCCCAGGGCATCCCATTCTGTGACTAAAGCAGCCTCTGTTTAAGACCATATAAGCATTTGCTCTTATCATATTTGAAATTAGGCCTGATAAAGACACTTTTGCTGGGCAAAGCACTACTGGACCCTGCCAGGTCGATTCCTGTTGGGGCATCCCATTTTGTGACTAAAGCAGCCTCTGTTTAAGACCATATAAGCATTTGCTCTTATCATATTTGAAATTAGCCTGATAAAGACACTTTTGCTGGGCAAAGCACTACTGGACCCTGCCAGGTCCATTCCTGCCCAGGGCATCCCATTCTGTGACTAAAGCAGCCTCTGTTTAAGACCATATAAGCATTTGCTCTTATCATATTTGAAATTAGCCTGATAAAGACACTTTTGCTGGGCAAAGCACTACTGTACCCTGCCAGGTCCATTCCTGCCCAGGGCATCCCATTCTGTGACTACAGCAGCCTCTGTTTAAGACCATATAAGCATTTGCTCTTATCATATTTGAAATTAGCCTGATAAAGACACTTTTGCTGGGCAAAGCACTACTGGACCCTGCCAGGTCCATTCCTGCCCAGGGCATCCCATTCTGTGACTACAGCAGCCTCTGTTTAAGACCATATAAGCATTTGCTCTTATCATATTTGAAATTAGCCTGATAAAGACACTTTTGCTGGGCAAAGCACTACTGTACCCTGCCAGGTCCATTCCTGCCCAGGGCATCCCATTCTGTGACTAAAGCAGCCTCTGTTTAAGACCATATAAGCATTTGCTCTTATCATATTTGAAATTAGGCCTGATAAAGACACTTTTGCTGGGCAAAGCACTACTGTACCCTGCCAGGTCCATTCCTGCCCAGGGCATCCCATTCTGTGACTAAAGCAGCCGCTGTTTAAGACCATATAAGCATTTGCTCTTATCATATTTGAAATTAGCCTGATAAAGAAACTTTTGCTGGGCAAAGCACTACTGGACCCTGCCAGGTCGATTCCTGTTGGGGCATCCCATTCTGTGACTAAAGCAGCCTCTGTTTAAGACCATATAAGCATTTGCTCTTATCATATTTGAAATTAGCCTGATAAAGACACTTTTGCTGGGCAAAGCACTACTGTACCCTGCCAGGTCCATTCCTGCCCAGGGCATCCCATTCTGTGACTAAAGCAGCCTCTGTTTAAGACCATATAAGCATTTGCTCTTATCATATTTGAAATTAGCCTGATAAAGACACTTTTGCTGGGCAAAGCACTACTGGACCCTGCCAGGTCCATTCCTGCCCAGGGCATCCCATTCTGTGACTAAAGCAGCCTCTGTTTAAGACCATATAAGCATTTGCTCTTATCATATTTGAAATTAGCCTGATAAAGACACTTTTGCTGGGCAAAGCACTACTGTACCCTGCCAGGTCCATTCCTGCCCAGGGCATCCCATTCTGTGACTAAAGCAGTCTCTGTTTAAGACCATATAAGCATTTGCTCTTATCATATTTGAAATTAGGCCTGATAAAGACACTTTTGCTGGGCAAAGCACTACTGTACCCTGCCAGGTCCATTCCTGCCCAGGGCATCCCATTCTGTGACTAAAGCAGCCTCTGTTTAAGACCATATAAGCATTTGCTCTTATCATATTTGAAATTAGCCTGATAAAGACACTTTTGCTGGGCAAAGCACTACTGGACCCTGCCAGGTCGATTCCTGCCCAGGGCATCCCATTCTGTGACTAAAGCAGCCTCTGTTTAAGACCATATAAGCATTTGCTCTTATCATATTTGAAATTAGCCTGATAAAGACACTTTTGCTGGGCAAAGCACTACTGGACCCTGCCAGGTCGATTCCTGTTGGGGCATCCCATTCTGTGACTAAAGCAGCCTCTGTTTAAGACCATATAAGCATTTGCTCTTATCATATTTGAAATTAGGCCTGATAAAGACACTTTTGCTGGGCAAAGCACTACTGTACCCTGCCAGGTCCATTCCTGCCCAGGGCATCCCATTCTGTGACTAAAGCAGCCTCTGTTTAAGACCATATAAGCATTTGCTCTTATCATATTTGAAATTAGCCTGATAAAGACACTTTTGCTGGGCAAAGCACTACTGGACCCTGCCAGGTCCATTCCTGCCCAGGGCATCCCATTCTGTGACTAAAGCAGCCTCTGTTTAAGACCATATAAGCATTTGCTCTTATCATATTTGAAATTAGCCTGATAAAGACACTTTTGCTGGGCAAAGCACTACTGGACCCTGCCAGGTCCATTCCTGCCCAGGGCATTCCATTCTGTGACTAAAGCAGCCTCTGTTTAAGACCATATAAGCATTTGCTCTTATCATATTTGAAATTAGCCTGATAAAGACACTTTTGCTGGGCAAAGCACTACTGGACCCTGCCAGGTCCATTCCTGCCCAGGGCATCCCATTCTGTGACTAAAGCAGCCTCTGTTTAAGACCATATAAGCATTTGCTCTTATCATATTTGAAATTAGCCTGATAAAGACACTTTTGCTGGGCAAAGCACTACTGGACCCTGCCAGGTCCATTCCTGCCCAGGGCATCCCATTCTGTGACTACAGCAGCCTCTGTTTAAGACCATATAAGCATTTGCTCTTATCATATTTGAAATTAGCCTGATAAAGACACTTTTGCTGGGCAAAGCACTACTGGACCCTGCCAGGTCGATTCCTGTTGGGGCATCCCATTCTGTGACTACAGCAGCCTCTGTTTAAGACTATATAAGCATTTGCTCTTATCATATTTGAAATTAGCCTGATAAAGACACTTTTGCTGGGCAAAGCACTACTGGACCCTGCCAGGTCCATTCCTGCCCAGGGAATCCCATTCTGTGACTACAGCAGCCTCTGTTTAAGACCATATAAGCATTTGCTCTTATCATATTTGAAATTAGGCCTGATAAAGACACTTTTGCTGGGCAAAGCACTACTGTACCCTGCCAGGTCCATTCCTGCCCAGGGCATCCCATTCTGTGACTAAAGCAGCCTCTGTTTAAGACCATATAAGCATTTGCTCTTATCATATTTGAAATTAGGCCTGATAAAGACACTTTTGCTGGGCAAAGCACTACTGGACCCTGCCAGGTCGATTCCTGTTGGGGCATCCCATTTTGTGACTAAAGCAGCCTCTGTTTAAGACCATATAAGCATTTGCTCTTATCATATTTGAAATTAGCCTGATAAAGACACTTTTGCTGGGCAAAGCACTACTGGACCCTGCCAGGTCCATTCCTGCCCAGGGCATCCCATTCTGTGACTACAGCAGCCTCTGTTTAAGACCATATAAGCATTTGCTCTTATCATATTTGAAATTAGGCCTGATAAAGACACTTTTGCTGGGCAAAGCACTACTGGACCCTGCCAGGTCCATTCCTGCCCAGGGCATCCCATTCTGTGACTAAAGCAGCCTCTGTTTAAGACCATATAAGCATTTGCTCTTATCATATTTGAAATTAGCCTGATAAAGACACTTTTGCTGGGCAAAGCACTACTGGACCCTGCCAGGTCGATTCCTGCCCAGGGCATCCCATTCTGTGACTAAAGCAGCCTCTGTTTAAGACCATATAAGCATTTGCTCTTATCATATTTGAAATTAGGCCTGATAAAGACACTTTTGCTGGGCAAAGCACTACTGTACCCTGCCAGGTCCATTCCTGCCCAGGGCATCCCATTCTGTGACTAAAGCAGCCTCTGTTTAAGACCATATAAGCATTTGCTCTTATCATATTTGAAATTAGGCCTGATAAAGACACTTTTGCTGGGCAAAGCACTACTGGACCCTGCCAGGTCGATTCCTGTTGGGGCATCCCATTCTGTGACTAAAGCAGCCTCTGTTTAAGACCATATAAGCATTTGCTCTTATCATATTTGAAATTAGCCTGATAAAGACACTTTTGCTGGGCAAAGCACTACTGGACCCTGCCAGGTCGATTCCTGTTGGGGCATCCCATTCTGTGACTACAGCAGCCTCTGTTTAAGACCATATAAGCATTTGCTCTTATCATATTTGAAATTAGCCTGATAAAGACACTTTTGCTGGGCAAAGCACTACTGGACCCTGCCAGGTCCATTCCTGCCCAGGGCATCCCATTCTGTGACTACAGCAGCCTCTGTTTAAGACCATATAAGCATTTGCTCTTATCATATTTGAAATTAGGCCTGATAAAGACACTTTTGCTGGGCAAAGCACTACTGTACCCTGCCAGGTCCATTCCTGCCCAGGGCATCCCATTCTGTGACTAAAGCAGCCTCTGTTTAAGACCATATAAGCATTTGCTCTTATCATATTTGAAATTAGGCCTGATAAAGACACTTTTGCTGGGCAAAGCACTACTGGACCCTGCCAGGTCGATTCCTGTTGGGGCATCCCATTCTGTGACTAAAGCAGCCTCTGTTTAAGACCATATAAGCATTTGCTCTTATCATATTTGAAATTAGCCTGATAAAGACACTTTTGCTGGGCAAAGCACTACTGGACCCTGCCAGGTCCATTCCTGCCCAGGGCATCCCATTCTGTGACTACAGCAGCCTCTGTTTAAGACCATATAAGCATTTGCTCTTATCATATTTGAAATTAGCCTGATAAAGACACTTTTGCTGGGCAAAGCACTACTGGACCCTGCCAGGTCCATTCCTGCCCAGGGCATCCCATTCTGTGACTAAAGCAGCCTCTGTTTAAGACCATATAAGCATTTGCTCTTATCATATTTGAAATTAGCCTGATAAAGACACTTTTGCTGGGCAAAGCACTACTGTACCCTGCCAGGTCCATTCCTGCCCAGGGCATCCCATTCTGTGACTAAAGCAGCCTCTGTTTAAGACCATATAAGCATTTGCTCTTATCATATTTGAAATTAGGCCTGATAAAGACACTTTTGCTGGGCAAAGCACTACTGTACCCTGCCAGGTCCATTCCTGCCCAGGGCATCCCATTCTGTGACTAAAGCAGCCTCTGTTTAAGACCATATAAGCATTTGCTCTTATCATATTTGAAATTAGCCTGATAAAGACACTTTTGCTGGGCAAAGCACTACTGGACCCTGCCAGGTCGATTCCTGTTGGGGCATCCCATTCTGTGACTACAGCAGCCTCTGTTTAAGACCATATAAGCATTTGCTCTTATCATATTTGAAATTAGCCTGATAAAGACACTTTTGCTGGGCAAAGCACTACTGGACCCTGCCAGGTCCATTCCTGCCCAGGGCATCCCATTCTGTGACTACAGCAGCCTCTGTTTAAGACCATATAAGCATTTGCTCTTATCATATTTTAAATTAGGCCTGATAAAGACACTTTTGCTGGGCAAAGCACTACTGTACCCTGCCAGGTCCATTCCTGCCCAGGGCATCCCATTCTGTGACTAAAGCAGCCTCTGTTTAAGACCATATAAGCATTTGCTCTTATCATATTTGAAATTAGGCCTGATAAAGACACTTTTGCTGGGCAAAGCACTACTGGACCCTGCCAGGTCCATTCCTGCCCAGGGCATCCCATTCTGTGACTACAGCAGCCTCTGTTTAAGACCATATAAGCATTTGCTCTTATTATATTTATATTATAAGACACTTTTGCTGGGCATAGGCTTACTGCTGCCTGCCAGGTGCACTTCTGTTGAGGCATCCCATTCTGTAACATAGCATACCCCTCTTTATTTACACTAAGCAGCTCTCTTATTTACACTAAGCAGGCCTGTTGGAGGCTGAGTGTTACTGCTCACTTTTGGTGTGCATTATATTCTGTTTCATATAGACCCACCGCTGCCCGGGGTTTTTTTAAATATCACCTACTACCACGCCAGTTAGACTATGTCGGGCAGACAAGTGCCTGGAAGTGAAAAGAGGAGTGGCAGAGGCCAAGATTCCGCAGGCAGAGCTCGCATCAGACTGGGGGCCAGTAGCAGCAGGAGTCACGCTGAGAGACCTAATCTGCCAGTATCTGCTAGCGGTCGGGTCTCCACCAGTAACGCATCTGCCGTGGTAGATTGGCTGACGCGCTCATCAACAACATCATCACAACTTACATCTGAGACCCCCAGTCTAGGGTCGGTAGGTTCCTCTGACACAACCCTGAGTTGGCATGCCCCGAGAGCAGTCCCTGTCCTCCCATTGCCTCTGTCCTACGCCGTTCCCTCCCCCAGCGACGTATCCTATGCTTTGGGTTCAGCTCCACTCTTTAGTGAGGAGGACGATCAGATACAGGAGGACAGTCAGCAGCTACTGCCCAGCCAAGAAATGGAGGTGGCTTCTTTAGCTAGGCAGACAAATAGTGATGTGGACAGTGTCGTGGGTGCTGCGAGCGTTCCAGCTCCTGCGCCAGACACTGTTGACGAATCCACGAACATCAGTGACGTACAGCCACAACTCGGTGATGATGATGATGATGACGATGAAGCCGATCGCACTTGGGAGCCGGGTGATGAAGGGGCTTCATCGTCATCATCAGGAGAAGAGGGGCGCAGGTTGCCCCGGAGTCAGCAGCTGAGGCAGCAAGGTGGTAGCAGTCAGCATGGGGGCACAATTCCAAAGGCTGGAGCCGGCCGGGGCCGGGGCCGGGGTAGAGCACCTGCTGTGCGGCAGTCTACCTTATCGGGAGGTAGTGGAGCAGGGGTTCCTGGAGTTGGCAACAGCAGCAGTGAATCAGTGAGGCCAGGGGGTGGGAAAAGTAGCTACTCGGCAGTGTGGCAGTTTTTCCTGAGGCATCCGCAGGAGGGTAACATGGCCACATGCAAGATATGTAGGCAAAAGGTGAAGCGTGGCCAGGGTCCAAATGTTGGCACCACGGCCCTGCGTCAACATATGATGCGTCACCATAAAACGACCTGGGAGAACCGAGGCTCCCAAGGGGTGGTCCAGTCTGCTTCCTCACCAAGTGAGCTCCCAATTTCTGCCAGCCAAGGCTCCAGCACCTCAGCCGAAGGCAGCTGTGCGTCATACCCATCCTCTGTCGCTCCTGCTCCTCCTCCTCCTCCAAGTCATGCATCCCGCCAGCAATCCATCAGCGAAGCCATGTCCAAGAGACAGCAGTATGCGCCCACTCATCCTACGGCGCAGAAGCTGAATGTGCTCCTGTCCAAGTTGCTGGTGCTGCAGTCGCTCCCTTTTCAGGTGGTGGAATCTGCACCTTTCAGAGAACTGATGGCTTGTGCCGAGCCGAGGTGGAGAGTCCCAAGCCGTCATTTCTTTGCCAAGAAGGCAGTACCAGCGCTGCACACTTTTGTTGAACAGAAGGTGGGCCAGTCCTTGAGCCTGTCGGTGTGTAGCAAAATACATGGCAGCGCCGACATCTGGAGCTGTAACTACGGTCAGGGGCAGTACATGTCGTTTACGGCCCACTGGGTGAATGTGGTCCCTTTGCAGCAGCAACTTGGACAGGTCACGCCGCTTCGGCCTCCGCGCTCTCTGCCCATTGGGCCTGTGACACCGTGCGACTCGGCCTCCTCATCTTCCGCCATCTCCTCACCCTCCACTGTAGGCTCAAGTCTCAGTGCCCCTCCAGTCTACCATGTGTGCAGGGCACGGAGGTGTCACGCAGTGCTTCACATGGTTTGTCTTGGCGAACGGAGTCACACAGGGGAGGAACTGCTTAAATGTATTCATCAGGAAATCCAAACATGGCTTACTCCGAGAAAACTTAAAATGGGAATCATGGTTACCGACAATGGGAAGAACATTTTGTCTGCGCTGCGCCAAGGAAGCCTGACCCATGCCCCCTGCATGGCTCACGTCTTCAATCTGGTTGTCAAGCGGTTTCTGAAGTGTTCCCCCCATCTGCAAGACATCCTAACAACTTCAAGGAAACTTTGCATGCACTTCAGCCACTCCTACACCGCCAAACACACCCTTCTTGAGCTACAGCGTCAGAATGGTATCCCCCAACATAGTCTGATTTGCGATGTTTCCACCCGTTGGAATTCCACCCTTCACATGTTGGACCGATTATATGAACAGAGAAAAGCCATCACTGATTTCCTGATGATCCAAGCAGATAGGGGCACTCCCCTGTGTAACTTCAATGTCAACCAGTGGCAGCTCATACGTGACACCTGCCGTTTGCTCAGGCCCTTTGAGGATGCCACTTTATTTGTCAGTCGGCAGGATTACGGGATGAACGACGTGATTCCACTGCTTCATGTACTACAGCACATGTTGGAAACCATGGCTGGTCAGGGCACTGGAGACATGGCGTTTACATCTTACGGCCACATGAACCCCGCTGGAGCTGAACTGGAGGAGGAGGAAGAGGAGGAGGAGGAGTTGCCCAGCGAAACACAGTTTAGGCTTGGCGAAATGGCTGGTTTATCTAGTCAGCGGACAGGAGAGGAGGAGCAGGAGCAGCCAGAGGAGCTAGAGGTTTTTGAGGAAGGCGAGACAGAGGACCCGGGCACACCGTGGCAGTATGCAGTGGAGATGGAGACAGGTAGTCCATCCGAGTCACTTGCGCAAATGGCACGAAGCATGCTCACGTGCTTGCGTAGTGACCCCAGAATTGTTTCCATCTGTCGGCGGGATGACTTCTGGCTGTCCACCTTATTGGACCCTCGCTTCCGGCACAAAATGGGGGCATTTTTTAAACCCACCGAGAGGGAGGACAAACTCAACTACTACAAAGACATTCTACGTAGGCAGTTGGCCGATGCCTATCTGCGCCATGGTCCATACTCTCGCAGGTCTGACTCGAGGGGACCTCTGCGCTCACCTTCCACTGCCATGGCCGCTGGGGGGGGTTGGCAGCAGCAGCAGCAGAAGCTCCATCAGCAGCAGCAGCCTCAGTCTTCAGTCGCTAATGAGTAGCTTTCTACACCCGCATAGTGAGGCTACTCATGAGCAGCAGGAAGACCTGGAGCAGGACCTGAACCAGCAGGTCATGTCATACTTTGACATGACCATGCCAACACACCTTGAGGATCCGCTGGACTTCTGGGCAGCCAAACTTGATTTGTGGCCGCAACTAGCAGAGTTTGCCCTGGAAAAGCTGTCCTGCCCGGCAAGTAGCGTGCCATCAGAGCGGGTGTTTAGTGCGGCGGGGGCCATAGTTACGGCGAGGAGAACTCGTCTGTCAACTAAAAATGTGGAGAGACTCACCTTTGTCAAAATGAATCAGGGATGGATCAGCCAGGATTTCCACCCACCAATGCCTGATGCATGCGACTAGATTCAGCATGGTGCCACGTTTTACACTTTCCAAATGGTGCAAAACATATTTATGTCTTTAGGCCATTTTTTGGGCTCCTGCTGCTGCTACTGTCAACTCCTGCCAACTCCAGGGTGTGATTCATCCAATTTTTGGGCTCCTGAAGCCAACTCCAGTGTATATTTGGGCTCCTGCTGCTGCTGCTGCCAACTTCTGCCAACTCCAGGGTGTGATTCATCCAATTTTTGGGCTCCTGAAGCCAACTCCAGTGTATATTTGGGCTCCTGCTGCTGCTACTGTCAACTCCTGCCAACTCCAGGGTGTGATTCATCCAATTTTTGGGCTCCTGAAGCCAACTCCAGTGTATATTTGGGCTCCTGCTGCTGCTGCTGTCAACTCCTGCCAACTCCAGGGTGTGATTCATCCAATTTTTGGGCTCCTGAAGCCAACTCCAGTGTATATTTGGGCTCCTGCTGCTGCTGCTGCCAACTTCTGCCAACTCCAGGGTGTGATTCATCCAATTTTTGGGCTCCTGAGGCCAACTCCAGTGTATATTTGGGCTCCTGCTGCTGCTGCTGCCAACTTCTGCCAACTCCAGGGTGTGATTCATCCAATTTTTGGGCTCCTGAAGCCAACTCCAGTGTATATTTGGGCTCCTGCTGCTGCTGCTGCCAACTTCTGCCAACTCCAGGGTGTGATTCATCCAATTTTTGGGCTCCTGAGGCCAACTCCAGTGTATATTTGGGCTCCTGCTGCTGCTGCTGCCAACTTCTGCCAACTCCAGGGTGTGATTCATCCAATTTTTGGGCTCCTGAAGCCAACTCCAGTGTATATTTGGGCTCCTGCTGCTGCTGCTGTCAACTCCTGCCAACTCCAGGGTGTGATTCATCCAATTTTTGGGCTCCTGAGGCCAACTCCAGTGTATATTTGGGCTCCTGCTGCTGCTGCTGCCAACTTCTGCCAACTCCAGGGTGTGATTCATCCAATTTTTGGGCTCCTGAAGCCAACTCCAGTGTATATTTGGGCTCCTGCTGCTGCTACTGTCAACTCCTGCCAACTCCAGGGTGTGATTCATCCAATTTTTGGGCTCCTGAAGCCAACTCCAGTGTATATTTGGGCTCCTGCTGCTGCTGCTGCCAACTTCTGCCAACTCCAGGGTGTGATTCATCCAATTTTTGGGCTCCTGAAGCCAACTCCAGTGTATATTTGGGCTCCTGCTGCTGCTACTGTCAACTCCTGCCAACTCCAGGGTGTGATTCATCCAATTTTTGGGCTCCTGAAGCCAACTCCAGTGTATATTTGGGCTCCTGCTGCTGCTACTGTCAACTCCTGCCAACTCCAGGGTGTGATTCATCCAATTTTTGGGCTCCTGAAGCCAACTCCAGTGTATATTTGGGCTCCTGCTGCTGCTGCTGCCAACTCCAGGGTGTGATTCATCCAATTGTTGGGCTCCTGAAGCCAACCCCAGGGTCTCTTTAAAGTAATGTTTGGGCTCCTGCTGCTGCTGCTGCCAACTTCTGCCAACTCCAGGGTGTGATTCATCCAATTTTTGGGCTCCTGAAGCCAACCCCAGGGTCTCTTTGAAGTAATGTTTGGGCTCCTGCTGCTGCTACTGTCAACTCCTGCCAACTCCAGGGTGTGATTCATCCAATTTTTGGGCTCCTGAGGCCAACTCCAGTGTATATTTGGGCTCCTGCTGCTGCTGCTGCTGCTGCCAACTTCTGCCAACTCCAGGGTGTGATTCATCCAATTTTTGGGCTCCTGAAGCCAACTCCAGTGTATATTTGGGCTCCTGCTGCTGCTACTGTCAACTCCTGCCAACTCCAGGGTGTGATTCATCCAATTTTTGGGCTCCTGAAGCCAACTCCAGTGTATATTTGGGCTCCTGCTGCTGCTGCTGCCAACTTCTGCCAACTCCAGGGTGTGATTCATCCAATTTTTGGGCTCCTGAAGCCAACTCCAGTGTATATTTGGGCTCCTGCTGCTGCTACTGTCAACTCCTGCCAACTCCAGGGTGTGATTCATCCAATTTTTGGGCTCCTGAGGCCAACTCCAGTGTATATTTGGGCTCCTGCTGCTGCTACTGTCAACTCCTGCCAACTCCAGGGTGTGATTCATCCAATTTTTGGGCTCCTGAAGCCAACTCCAGTGTATATTTGGGCTCCTGCTGCTGCTACTGTCAACTCCTGCCAACTCCAGGGTGTGATTCATCCAATTTTTGGGCTCCTGAGGCCAACTCCAGTGTATATTTGGGCTCCTGCTGCTGCTGCTGCCAACTTCTGCCAACTCCAGGGTGTGATTCATCCAATTTTTGGGCTCCTGAAGCCAACTCCAGTGTATATTTGGGCTCCTGCTGCTGCTGCTGCCAACTTCTGCCAACTCCAGGGTGTGATTCATCCAATTTTTGGGCTCCTGAAGCCAACTCCAGTGTATATTTGGGCTCCTGCTGCTGCTACTGTCAACTCCTGCCAACTCCAGGGTGTGATTCATCCAATTTTTGGGCTCCTGAGGCCAACTCCAGTGTATATTTGGGCTCCTTCTGCCCCTCATAGTGATGCCACTTCAACTCTCTGCAATTGTGCCGCTCTGCGATTCTATTAGCGATGCCTCTGATCTGCATGTGATATTTCTTCAAAGTATTATTTAACTAACCCAGCACGCATCCTGTGCGTGTTACAGGAAGGCAGAATGGTTTACAACCCTATTGAGGCTCTAGGAGGCTCAGAAATAGCCGTTTTTAATAGCGATTCGTCGCGAATTTATTCGGGTCGAAGCGATTTTTGTCGGAAAATTCGGCGAATCAGTCGAATCGAATTTTTCAAAAGTTCGCTCATCTCTAATTGCTATCCTATATGCCCATCTTCTAAGGACATCAGCATAAAGATGTGTCTCCTGTATAACAGCCATCAGATGTATAACAGCCATCAGAATACATGTGCAATGAGCTCTGTATTTATAGATGTCAGGTGCATTGTTTTGTATTGTACAGGTAGAGACAATGAAACAGGGAAGAAATAATTAGGTCGTGCAAGGGGAATATTTACAGTTTAAAATTTCAAACAACCTTAGAGAATATTAACTATGTGCATATGATGAAAAAAATGTAAACCATAAATTTCATCAAACACCGCGCTTACACAACTTAACAAGTGATTAACATATAATTAATAATTAACATAAAGTCCTCGCTGGAGTAGCTCAAACTGTGTTGGATCAGTCTGTAAATAATTCACAATACTTTTTTAAAATATTAGTGCCAAAACACCAAATAACTCCGCGGGACGATATCCTCTCCTCCAAGACATAAATTAATTTTCAATCTCGTTTAAGAAAAGTCCACCTCTTATCTGAATTTTCAATAAGGATAATAATTTGTGCCAACTCCCATCACCACAATATAAATCACGTACCAGATGAACAATACAAAACTTGCAATATGGATTTTAGATACTCTTTAGAGTGTCAAAATCTTCTGTGCATTTTCCATCAATTAGGGTATGCTTGAGCAATACCAATGTATTTACAACTTCCTTCTCACTCGAGACTCCTTATAGCTCCTCCACTCCAGAGATTTATAATATGGAAGCAAACAAATAAAAACACATAGCGTGATACCCTTAAAACTTCAGAGCTCCTGCCCACATTTATTAGGCTTACCAGCATTAATATAAAAACAGGTATTTCAGAATCAAGGTTCCAGCTTCAAACATTATACTGGGAAGCGCGCTGTAAAGACCCTTTATGCTCACATGCACGCTACCTTCAATCCAGTTTAAATCAATCCGTGGCTCAGCAGCACGTTCCTCCCCGTCTCCTCGGCCGCTGGACACGGGAGCGCTTGCTGTCTTTCCTCTGTTTAGCTACGTGGTGATGCCTCACAGTGCTAGCCCCGCCCAACGCGTTTCATCGTCACCTGACAACTTAATCATGAGCTGCGGGCACTGTGGAGCGTCTCTCTTTTCAATGAAGCAGCGGTCAAATGATCTGGCTGATTTAACTGCTGAGCCACGGATTGATTTAAACTGGATTGAAGGTAGCGTGGATGTGAGCATAAAGGGTCTTTACAGCGCGCTTCCCAGTATAATGTTTGAAGCTGGAACCTTGATTCTGAAATACCTGTTTTTATATTAATGCTGGTAAGCCTAATAAATGTGGGCAGGAGCTCTGAAGTTTTAAGGGTATCACGCTATGTGTTTTTATTTGTTTGCTTCCATATTATAAATCTCTGGAGTGGAGGAGCTATAAGGAGTCTCGAGTGAGAAGGAAGTTGTAAATACATTGGTATTGCTTAAGCATACCCTAATTGATGGAAAATACACAGAAGTTTTTGACACTCTAAATAGGATCTATAATCCATATTGCAAGTTTTGTATTGTTCATCTGGTACGTGATTTATATTGTGGTGATGGGAGTTGGCACAAATTATTATCCTTATTGAAAATTCACATAAGAGGTGGACTTTTCTTAAACGAGATTGAAAATTAATTTATGTCTTGGAGGAGAGGATATCATCCCGCTGAGTTATTTGGTGTTTTGGCACTAATATTTTAAAAAACCTTACAGAATAAGAACCATGAAAAAAACAATCTCTAACTTTTGTTACACTGGTAAAACTGTTTTAACTTAGTTGGATGATGTTAAGGTATATAAATCTACATGATGTTTTGATATATGATTGTATATTGTTTTTATTAGAGATGAGCGAACTTTTGAAAAATTCGATTCGACTGATTCGCCGAATTTTCCGACAAAAATCGTTTCGACCCGAATAAATTCGCGACGAATCGCTATTAAAAACGGCTATTTCTGAGCCTCCTACAGCCTCAATAGGGTTGTAAACCATTCAGCCTTGCTGTAACACGCACAGGATGCGTGCTGGGTTAGTTAAATAATACTTTGAAGAAATATCACATGCAGATCAGAGGCATCGCTAATAGAATCGCAGAGCGGCACAATTGCAGAGAGTTGAAGTGGCATCACTATGAGGGGCAGAAGGAGCCCAAATATACACTGGAGTTGGCCTCAGGAGCCCAAAAATTGGATGAATCACACCCTGGAGTTGGCAGGAGTTGGCAGCAGCAGCAGCAGGAGCCCAAATATACACTGGAGTTGGCTTCAGGAGCCCAAAAATTGGATGAATCACACCCTGGAGTTGGCAGGAGTTGGCAGCAGCAGCAGCAGGAGCCCAAATATACACTGGAGTTGGCTTCAGGAGCCCAAAAATTGGATGAATCACACCCTGGAGTTGGCAGGAGTTGACAGCAGCAGCAGCAGGAGCCCAAATATACACTGGAGTTGGCTTCAGGAGCCCAAAAATTGGATGAATCACACCCTGGAGTTGGCAGGAGTTGACAGTAGCAGCAGCAGGAGCCCAAATATACACTGGAGTTGGCCTCAGGAGCCCAAAAATTGGATGAATCACACCCTGGAGTTGGCAGAAGTTGGCAGCAGCAGCAGCAGGAGCCCAAATATACACTGGAGTTGGCTTCAGGAGCCCAAAAATTGGATGAATCACACCCTGGAGTTGGCAGGAGTTGACAGTAGCAGCAGCAGGAGCCCAAATATACACTGGAGTTGGCTTCAGGAGCCCAAAAATTGGATGAATCACACCCTGGAGTTGGCAGGAGTTGACAGTAGCAGCAGCAGGAGCCCAAATATACACTGGAGTTGGCCTCAGGAGCCCAAAAATTGGATGAATCACACCCTGGAGTTGGCAGGAGTTGACAGTAGCAGCAGCAGGAGCCCAAATATACACTGGAGTTGGCCTCAGGAGCCCAAAAATTGGATGAATCACACCCTGGAGTTGGCAGGAGTTGACAGTAGCAGCAGCAGGAGCCCAAATATACACTGGAGTTGGCCTCAGGAGCCCAAAAATTGGATGAATCACACCCTGGAGTTGGCAGAAGTTGGCAGCAGCAGCAGCAGGAGCCCAAATATACACTGGAGTTGGCTTCAGGAGCCCAAAAATTGGATGAATCACACCCTGGAGTTGGCAGGAGTTGACAGTAGCAGCAGCAGGAGCCCAAATATACACTGGAGTTGGCCTCAGGAGCCCAAAAATTGGATGAATCACACCCTGGAGTTGGCAGGAGTTGGCAGCAGCAGCAGGAGCCCAAATATACACTGGAGTTGGCTTCAGGAGCCCAAAAATTGGATGAATCACACCCTGGAGTTGGCAGAAGTTGGCAGCAGCAGCAGCAGGAGCCCAAATATACACTGGAGTTGGCTTCAGGAGCCCAAAAATTGGATGAATCACACCCTGGAGTTGGCAGGAGTTGGCAGCAGCAGCAGCAGGAGCCCAAATATACACTGGAGTTGGCTTCAGGAGCCCAAAAATTGGATGAATCACACCCTGGAGTTGGCAGGAGTTGACAGCAGCAGCAGCAGGAGCCCAAATATACACTGGAGTTGGCTTCAGGAGCCCAAAAATTGGATGAATCACACCCTGGAGTTGGCAGGAGTTGACAGCAGCAGCAGCAGGAGCCCAAATATACACTGGAGTTGGCTTCAGGAGCCCAAAAATTGGATGAATCACACCCTGGAGTTGGCAGAAGTTGGCAGCAGCAGCAGCAGGAGCCCAAATATACACTGGAGTTGGCTTCAGGAGCCCAAAAATTGGATGAATCACACCCTGGAGTTGGCAGGAGTTGACAGCAGCAGCAGCAGGAGCCCAAATATACACTGGAGTTGGCCTCAGGAGCCCAAAAATTGGATGAATCACACCCTGGAGTTGGCAGGAGTTGACAGTAGCAGCAGCAGGAGCCCAAATATACACTGGAGTTGGCCTCAGGAGCCCAAAAATTGGATGAATCACACCCTGGAGTTGGCAGGAGTTGGCAGCAGCAGCAGCAGGAGCCCAAATATACACTGGAGTTGGCTTCAGGAGCCCAAAAATTGGATGAATCACACCCTGGAGTTGGCAGAAGTTGGCAGCAGCAGCAGCAGGAGCCCAAATATACACTGGAGTTGGCTTCAGGAGCCCAAAAATTGGATGAATCACACCCTGGAGTTGGCAGGAGTTGGCAGCAGCAGCAGCAGGAGCCCAAATATACACTGGAGTTGGCTTCAGGAGCCCAAAAATTGGATGAATCACACCCTGGAGTTGGCAGGAGTTGACAGCAGCAGCAGCAGGAGCCCAAATATACACTGGAGTTGGCTTCAGGAGCCCAAAAATTGGATGAATCACACCCTGGAGTTGGCAGGAGTTGACAGCAGCAGCAGCAGGAGCCCAAATATACACTGGAGTTGGCTTCAG
This sequence comes from Gastrophryne carolinensis, assembly GCA_027917425.1. Lineage (NCBI taxonomy): Eukaryota > Metazoa > Chordata > Amphibia > Anura > Microhylidae > Gastrophryne > Gastrophryne carolinensis. Next base: position 444,418,513 of record CM051238.1, on the reverse strand, counting down.
GAGCCCAAAAATTGGATGAATCACACCCTGGAGTTGGCAGAAGTTGGCAGCAGCAGCAGGAGCCCAAATATACACTGGAGTTGGCTTCAGGAGCCCAAAAATTGGATGAATCACACCCTGGAGTTGGCAGGAGTTGACAGTAGCAGCAGCAGGAGCCCAAATATACACTGGAGTTGGCCTCAGGAGCCCAAAAATTGGATGAATCACACCCTGGAGTTGGCAGAAGTTGGCAGCAGCAGCAGCAGGAGCCCAAATATACACTGGAGTTGGCTTCAGGAGCCCAAAAATTGGATGAATCACACCCTGGAGTTGGCAGGAGTTGACAGCAGCAGCAGCAGGAGCCCAAATATACACTGGAGTTGGCTTCAGGAGCCCAAAAATTGGATGAATCACACCCTGGAGTTGGCAGGAGTTGACAGTAGCAGCAGCAGGAGCCCAAATATACACTGGAGTTGGCCTCAGGAGCCCAAAAATTGGATGAATCACACCCTGGAGTTGGCAGGAGTTGGCAGCAGCAGCAGCAGGAGCCCAAATATACACTGGAGTTGGCTTCAGGAGCCCAAAAATTGGATGAATCACACCCTGGAGTTGGCAGAAGTTGGCAGCAGCAGCAGCAGGAGCCCAAATATACACTGGAGTTGGCTTCAGGAGCCCAAAAATTGGATGAATCACACCCTGGAGTTGGCAGGAGTTGGCAGCAGCAGCAGCAGGAGCCCAAATATACACTGGAGTTGGCTTCAGGAGCCCAAAAATTGGATGAATCACACCCTGGAGTTGGCAGGAGTTGACAGCAGCAGCAGCAGCAGGAGCCCAAATATACACTGGAGTTGGCTTCAGGAGCCCAAAAATTGGATGAATCACACCCTGGAGTTGGCAGGAGTTGACAGCAGCAGCAGCAGGAGCCCAAATATACACTGGAGTTGGCTTCAGGAGCCCAAAAATTGGATGAATCACACCCTGGAGTTGGCAGAAGTTGGCAGCAGCAGCAGGAGCCCAAATATACACTGGAGTTGGCTTCAGGAGCCCAAAAATTGGATGAATCACACCCTGGAGTTGGCAGGAGTTGACAGTAGCAGCAGCAGGAGCCCAAATATACACTGGAGTTGGCCTCAGGAGCCCAAAAATTGGATGAATCACACCCTGGAGTTGGCAGAAGTTGGCAGCAGCAGCAGCAGGAGCCCAAATATACACTGGAGTTGGCTTCAGGAGCCCAAAAATTGGATGAATCACACCCTGGAGTTGGCAGGAGTTGACAGCAGCAGCAGCAGCAGGAGCCCAAATATACACTGGAGTTGGCTTCAGGAGCCCAAAAATTGGATGAATCACACCCTGGAGTTGGCAGGAGTTGACAGTAGCAGCAGCAGGAGCCCAAATATACACTGGAGTTGGCTTCAGGAGCCCAAAAATTGGATGAATCACACCCTGGAGTTGGCAGAAGTTGGCAGCAGCAGCAGCAGGAGCCCAAATATACACTGGAGTTGGCTTCAGGAGCCCAAAAATTGGATGAATCACACCCTGGAGTTGGCAGGAGTTGACAGTAGCAGCAGCAGGAGCCCAAATATACACTGGAGTTGGCCTCAGGAGCCCAAAAATTGGATGAATCACACCCTGGAGTTGGCAGGAGTTGACAGTAGCAGCAGCAGGAGCCCAAATATACACTGGAGTTGGCCTCAGGAGCCCAAAAATTGGATGAATCACACCCTGGAGTTGGCAGAAGTTGGCAGCAGCAGCAGCAGGAGCCCAAATATACACTGGAGTTGGCCTCAGGAGCCCAAAAATTGGATGAATCACACCCTGGAGTTGGCAGGAGTTGACAGTAGCAGCAGCAGGAGCCCAAAAAATGGCCTAAAGACATAAATATGTTTTGCACCATTTGGAAAGTGTAAAACGTGGCACCATGCTGAATCTAGTCGCATGCATCAGGCATTGGTGGGTGGAAATCCTGGCTGATCCATCCCTGATTCATTTTGACAAAGGTGAGTCTCTCCACATTTTTAGTTGACAGACGAGTTCTCCTCGCCGTAACTATGGCCCCCGCCGCACTAAACACCCGCTCAGATGGCACGCTACTTGCCGGGCAGGACAGCTTTTCCAGGGCAAACTCTGCTAGTTGCGGCCACAAATCAAGTTTGGCTGCCCAGAAGTCCAGCGGATCCTCAAGGTGTGTTGGCATGGTCATGTCAAAGTATGACATGACCTGCTGGTTCAGGTCCTGCTCCAGGTCTTCCTGCTGCTCATGAGTAGCCTCACTATGCGGGTGTAGAAAGCTACTCATTAGCGACTGAAGACTGAGGCTGCTGCTGCTGATGGAGCTTCTGCTGCTGCTGCTGCCAACCCCCCCAGCGGCCATGGCAGTGGAAGGTGAGCGCAGAGGTCCCCTCGAGTCAGACCTGCGAGAGTATGGACCATGGCGCAGATAGGCATCGGCCAACTGCCTACGTAGAATGTCTTTGTAGTAGTTGAGTTTGTCCTCCCTCTCGGTGGGTTTAAAAAATGCCCCCATTTTGTGCCGGAAGCGAGGGTCCAATAAGGTGGACAGCCAGAAGTCATCCCGCCGACAGATGGAAACAATTCTGGGGTCACTACGCAAGCACGTGAGCATGCTTCGTGCCATTTGCGCAAGTGACTCGGATGGACTACCTGTCTCCATCTCCACTGCATACTGCCACGGTGTGCCCGGGTCCTCTGTCTCTCCTTCCTCAAAAACCTCTAGTTCCTCTGGCTGCTCCTGCTCCTCCTCTCCTGTCCGCTGACTAGATAAACCAGCCATTTCGCCAAGCCTAAACTGTGTTTCGCTGGGCAACTCCTCCTCCTCCTCTTCCTCCTCCTCCTCCTCCAGTTCAGCTCCAAGGGGGTTCATGTGGCCGTAAGATGTAAACGCCATGTCTCCAGTGCCCTGACCAGACATGGTTTCCAACATGTGCTGTAGTACATGAAGCAGTGGAATCACGTCGTTCATCCCGTAATCCTGCCGACTGACAAATAAAGTGGCTTCCTCAAAGGGCCTGAGCAAACGGCAGGTGTCACGTATGAGCTGCCACTGGTTGACATTGAAGTTACACAGGGGAGTCCCCCTATCTGCTTGGATCATCAGGAAATCCGTGATGGCTTTTCTCTGTTCATATAATCGGTCCAACATGTGAAGGGTGGAATTCCAACGGGTGGAAACATCGCAAATCAGACTATGTTGGGGGATACCATTCTGACGCTGTAGCTCAAGAAGGGTGTGTTTGGCGGTGTAGGAGTGGCTGAAGTGCATGCAAAGTTTCCGTGAAGTTGTTAGGATGTCCTGCAGATGGGGGGAACACTTCAGAAACCGCTTGACAACCAGATTGAAGACGTGAGCCATGCAGGGGGCATGGGTCAGGCTTCCTTGGCGCAGCGCAGACAAAATGTTCTTCCCATTGTCGGTAACCATGATTCCCATTTTAAGTTTTCTCGGAGTAAGCCATGTTTGGATTTCCTGATGAATACATTTAAGCAGTTCCTCCCCTGTGTGACTCCGTTCGCCAAGACAAACCATGTGAAGCACTGCGTGACACCTCCGTGCCCTGCACACATGGTAGACTGGAGGGGCACTGAGACTTGAGCCTACAGTGGAGGGTGAGGAGATGGCGGAGGATGAGGAGGCCGAGTCGCACGGTGTCACAGGCCCAATGGGCAGAGAGCGCGGAGGCCGAAGCGGCGTGACCTGTCCAAGTTGCTGCTGCAAAGGGACCACATTCACCCAGTGGGCCGTAAACGACATGTACTGCCCCTGACCGTAGTTACAGCTCCAGATGTCGGCGCTGCCATGTATTTTGCTACACACCGACAGGCTCAAGGACTGGCCCACCTTCTGTTCAACAAAAGTGTGCAGCGCAGGTACTGCCTTCTTGGCAAAGAAATGACGGCTTGGGACTCTCCACCTCGGCTCGGCACAAGCCATCAGTTCTCTGAAAGGTGCAGATTCCACCACCTGAAAAGGGAGCGACTGCAGCACCAGCAACTTGGACAGGAGCACATTCAGCTTCTGCGCCGTAGGATGAGTGGGCGCATACTGCTGTCTCTTGGACATGGCTTCGCTGATGGATTGCTGGCGGGATGCATGACTTGGAGGAGGAGGAGGAGGAGCAGGAGCGACAGAGGATGGGTGTGACGCACAGCTGCCTTCGGCTGAGGTGCTGGAGCCTTGGCTGGCAGAAATTGGGAGCTCACTTGATGAGGAAGCAGACTGGACCACCCCTTGGGAGCCTCGGTTCTCCCAGGTCGTTTTATGGTGACGCATCATATGTTGACGCAGGGCCGTGGTGCCAACATTTGGACCCTGGCCACGCTTCACCTTTTGCCTACATATCTTGCATGTGGCCATGTTACCCTCCTGCGGATGCCTCAGGAAAAACTGCCACACTGCCGAGTAGCTACTTTTCCCACCCCCTGGCCTCACTGATTCACTGCTGCTGTTGCCAACTCCAGGAACCCCTGCTCCACTACCTCCCGATAAGGTAGACTGCCGCACAGCAGGTGCTCTACCCCGGCCCCGGCCCCGGCCGGCTCCAGCCTTTGGAATTGTGCCCCCATGCTGACTGCTACCACCTTGCTGCCTCAGCTGCTGACTCCGGGGCAACCTGCGCCCCTCTTCTCCTGATGATGACGATGAAGCCCCTTCATCACCCGGCTCCCAAGTGCGATCGGCTTCATCGTCATCATCATCATCATCACCGGGTTGTGGCTGTACGTCACTGATGTTCGTGGATTCGTCAACAGTGTCTGGCGCAGGAGCTGGAATGCTCACAGCACCCACGACACTGTCCACATCACTATTTGTCTGCCTAGCTAAAGAAGCCACCTCCATTTCTTGGCTGGGCAGTAGCTGCTGACTGTCCTCCTGTATCTGATCGTCCTCCTCACTAAAGAGTGGAGCTGAACCCAAAGCATAGGATACGTCGCTGGGGGAGGGAACGGCGTAGGACAGAGGAAATGGGAGGACAGGGACTGCTCTCGGGGCATGCCAACTCAGGGTTGTGTCAGAGGAACCTACCGACCCTAGACTGGGGGTCTCAGATGTAAGTTGTGATGATGTTGTTGATGAGCGCGTCAGCCAATCTACCACGGCAGATGCGTTACTGGTGGAGACCCGACCGCTAGCAGATACTGGCAGATTAGGTCTCTCAGCGTGACTCCTGCTGCTACTGGCCCCCAGTCTGATGCGAGCTCTGCCTGCGGAATCTTGGCCTCTGCCACTCCTCTTTTCACTTCCAGGCACTTGTCTGCCTGACATAGTCTAACTGGCGTGGTAGTAGGTGATATTTTAAGAACCCCCAGGCAGCAGTGGGTCTATATAAAACAGAATATAATGCACACCAAAAGTGAGCAGTAACACTCAGCCTCCAACAGGCCTGCTTAGTGTAAATAAGAGAGCTGCTTAGTGTAAATAAAGAGGGGTATGCTATGTTACAGAATGGGATGCCTCAACAGAAGTGCACCTGGCAGGCAGCAGTAAGCCTATGCCCAGCAAAAGTGTCTTATAATATAAATATGATAAGAGCAAATGCTTATATGGTCTTAAACAGAGGCTGCTTTAGTCACAGAATGGGATGCCCTGGGCAGGAATCGACCTGGCAGGGTCCAGTAGGGCTTTGGCCAGCAAAAGTGTCTTTATCAGGCTAATTTCAAATATGATAAGAGCAAATGCTTATATGGTCTTAAACAGAGGCTGCTTTAGTCACAGAATGGGATGCCCTGGGCAGGAATCGACCTGGCAGGGTCCAGTAGGGCTTTGGCCAGCAAAAGTGTCTTTATCAGGCTAATTTCAAATATGATAAGAGCAAATGCTTATATGGTCTTAAACAGAGGCTGCTTTAGTCACAGAATGGGATGCCCCGGGCAGGAATCGAGCTGGCAGGGTCCAGTAGTGCTTTGGCCAGCAAAAGTGTCTTTATCAGGCTAATTTCAAATATGATAAGAGCAAATGCTTATATGGTCTTAAACAGAGGCTGCTGTAGTCACAGAATGGGATGCCCCGGGCAGGAATCGAGCTGGCAGGGTCCAGTAGTGCTTTGGCCAGCAAAAGTGTCTTTATCAGGCCTAATTTCAAATATGATAAGAGCAAATGCTTATATGGTCTTAAACAGAGGCTGCTTTAGTCACAGAATGGGATGCCCCGGGCAGGAATCGAGCTGGCAGGGTCCAGTAGTGCTTTGGCCAGCAAAAGTGTCTTTATCAGGCTAATTTCAAATATGATAAGAGCAAATGCTTATATGGTCTTAAACAGAGGCTGCTGTAGTCACAGAATGGGATGCCCCGGGCAGGAATCGAGCTGGCAGGGTCCAGTAGGGCTTTGGCCAGCAAAAGTGTCTTTATCAGGCCTAATTTCAAATATGATAAGAGCAAATGCTTATATGGTCTTAAACAGAGGCTGCTTTAGTCACAGAATGGGATGCCCTGGGCAGGAATCGACCTGGCAGGGTCCAGTAGGGCTTTGGCCAGCAAAAGTGTCTTTATCAGGCTAATTTCAAATATGATAAGAGCAAATGCTTATATGGTCTTAAACAGAGGCTGCTTTAGTCACAGAATGGGATGCCCCGGGCAGGAATCGAGCTGGCAGGGTCCAGTAGTGCTTTGGCCAGCAAAAGTGTCTTTATCAGGCTAATTTCAAATATGATAAGAGCAAATGCTTATATGGTCTTAAACAGAGGCTGCTGTAGTCACAGAATGGGATGCCCCGGGCAGGAATCGAGCTGGCAGGGTCCAGTAGTGCTTTGGCCAGCAAAAGTGTCTTTATCAGGCCTAATTTCAAATATGATAAGAGCAAATGCTTATATGGTCTTAAACAGAGGCTGCTTTAGTCACAGAATGGGATGCCCCGGGCAGGAATCGAGCTGGCAGGGTCCAGTAGTGCTTTGGCCAGCAAAAGTGTCTTTATCAGGCTAATTTCAAATATGATAAGAGCAAATGCTTATATGGTCTTAAACAGAGGCTGCTGTAGTCACAGAATGGGATGCCCCGGGCAGGAATCGAGCTGGCAGGGTCCAGTAGGGCTTTGGCCAGCAAAAGTGTCTTTATCAGGCCTAATTTCAAATATGATAAGAGCAAATGCTTATATGGTCTTAAACAGAGGCTGCTGTAGTCACAGAATGGGATGCCCCGGGCAGGAATCGAGCTGGCAGGGTCCAGTAGTGCTTTGGCCAGCAAAAGTGTCTTTATCAGGCCTAATTTCAAATATGATAAGAGCAAATGCTTATATGGTCTTAAACAGAGGCTGCTTTAGTCACAGAATGGGATGCCCCGGGCAGGAATCGAGCTGGCAGGGTCCAGTAGTGCTTTGGCCTGCAAAAGTGTCTTTATCAGGCTAATTTCAAATATGATAAGAGCAAATGCTTATATGGTCTTAAACAGAGGCTGCTTTAGTCACAGAATGGGATGCCCCGGGCAGGAATCGAGCTGGCAGGGTCCAGTAGTGCTTTGGCCAGCAAAAGTGTCTTTATCAGGCCTAATTTCAAATATGATAAGAGCAAATGCTTATATGGTCTTAAACAGAGGCTGCTTTAGTCACAGAATGGGATGCCCTGGGCAGGAATCGACCTGGCAGGGTCCAGTAGGGCTTTGGCCAGCAAAAGTGTCTTTATCAGGCTAATTTCAAATATGATAAGAGCAAATGCTTATATGGTCTTAAACAGAGGCTGCTTTAGTCACAGAATGGGATGCCCCGGGCAGGAATCGAGCTGGCAGGGTCCAGTAGTGCTTTGGCCAGCAAAAGTGTCTTTATCAGGCTAATTTCAAATATGATAAGAGCAAATGCTTATATGGTCTTAAACAGAGGCTGCTGTAGTCACAGAATGGGATGCCCCGGGCAGGAATCGAGCTGGCAGGGTCCAGTAGTGCTTTGGCCAGCAAAAGTGTCTTTATCAGGCCTAATTTCAAATATGATAAGAGCAAATGCTTATATGGTCTTAAACAGAGGCTGCTTTAGTCACAGAATGGGATGCCCCGGGCAGGAATCGAGCTGGCAGGGTCCAGTAGTGCTTTGGCCAGCAAAAGTGTCTTTATCAGGCTAATTTCAAATATGATAAGAGCAAATGCTTATATGGTCTTAAACAGAGGCTGCTGTAGTCACAGAATGGGATGCCCCGGGCAGGAATCGAGCTGGCAGGGTCCAGTAGGGCTTTGGCCAGCAAAAGTGTCTTTATCAGGCCTAATTTCAAATATGATAAGAGCAAATGCTTATATGGTCTTAAACAGAGGCTGCTTTAGTCACAGAATGGGATGCCCTGGGCAGGAATCGACCTGGCAGGGTCCAGTAGGGCTTTGGCCAGCAAAAGTGTCTTTATCAGGCTAATTTCAAATATGATAAGAGCAAATGCTTATATGGTCTTAAACAGAGGCTGCTTTAGTCACAGAATGGGATGCCCCGGGCAGGAATCGAGCTGGCAGGGTCCAGTAGTGCTTTGGCCAGCAAAAGTGTCTTTATCAGGCTAATTTCAAATATGATAAGAGCAAATGCTTATATGGTCTTAAACAGAGGCTGCTGTAGTCACAGAATGGGATGCCCCGGGCAGGAATCGAGCTGGCAGGGTCCAGTAGTGCTTTGGCCAGCAAAAGTGTCTTTATCAGGCCTAATTTCAAATATGATAAGAGCAAATGCTTATATGGTCTTAAACAGAGGCTGCTTTAGTCACAGAATGGGATGCCCCGGGCAGGAATCGAGCTGGCAGGGTCCAGTAGTGCTTTGGCCAGCAAAAGTGTCTTTATCAGGCTTATTTCAAATATGATAAGAGCAAATGCTTATATGGTCTTAAACAGAGGCTGCTTTAGTCACAGAATGGGATGCCCTGGGCAGGAATCGAGCTGGCAGGGTCCAGTAGGGCTTTGGCCAGCAAAAGTGTCTTTATCAGGCCTAATTTCAAATATGATAAGAGCAAATGCTTATATGGTCTTAAACAGAGGCTGCTTTAGTCACAGAATGGGATGCCCTGGGCAGGAATCGACCTGGCAGGGTCCAGTAGGGCTTTGGCCAGCAAAAGTGTCTTTATCAGGCTAATTTCAAATATGATAAGAGCAAATGCTTATATGGTCTTAAACAGAGGCTGCTTTAGTCACAGAATGGGATGCCCCGGGCAGGAATCGAGCTGGCAGGGTCCAGTAGTGCTTTGGCCAGCAAAAGTGTCTTTATCAGGCCTAATTTCAAATATGATAAGAGCAAATGCTTATATGGTCTTAAACAGAGGCTGCTTTAGTCACAGAATGGGATGCCCCGGGCAGGAATCGAGCTGGCAGGGTCCAGTAGTGCTTTGGCCAGCAAAAGTGTCTTTATCAGGCTAATTTCAAATATGATAAGAGCAAATGCTTATATGGTCTTAAACAGAGGCTGCTGTAGTCACAGAATGGGATGCCCCGGGCAGGAATCGAGCTGGCAGGGTCCAGTAGGGCTTTGGCCAGCAAAAGTGTCTTTATCAGGCCTAATTTCAAATATGATAAGAGCAAATGCTTATATGGTCTTAAACAGAGGCTGCTTTAGTCACAGAATGGGATGCCCTGGGCAGGAATCGACCTGGCAGGGTCCAGTAGGGCTTTGGCCAGCAAAAGTGTCTTTATCAGGCTAATTTCAAATATGATAAGAGCAAATGCTTATATGGTCTTAAACAGAGGCTGCTTTAGTCACAGAATGGGATGCCCCGGGCAGGAATCGAGCTGGCAGGGTCCAGTAGTGCTTTGGCCAGCAAAAGTGTCTTTATCAGGCTAATTTCAAATATGATAAGAGCAAATGCTTATATGGTCTTAAACAGAGGCTGCTGTAGTCACAGAATGGGATGCCCCGGGCAGGAATCGAGCTGGCAGGGTCCAGTAGTGCTTTGGCCAGCAAAAGTGTCTTTATCAGGCCTAATTTCAAATATGATAAGAGCAAATGCTTATATGGTCTTAAACAGAGGCTGCTTTAGTCACAGAATGGGATGCCCCGGGCAGGAATCGAGCTGGCAGGGTCCAGTAGTGCTTTGGCCAGCAAAAGTGTCTTTATCAGGCTAATTTCAAATATGATAAGAGCAAATGCTTATATGGTCTTAAACAGAGGCTGCTGTAGTCACAGAATGGGATGCCCCGGGCAGGAATCGAGCTGGCAGGGTCCAGTAGGGCTTTGGCCAGCAAAAGTGTCTTTATCAGGCCTAATTTCAAATATGATAAGAGCAAATGCTTATATGGTCTTAAACAGAGGCTGCTTTAGTCACAGAATGGGATGCCCTGGGCAGGAATCGACCTGGCAGGGTCCAGTAGGGCTTTGGCCAGCAAAAGTGTCTTTATCAGGCTAATTTCAAATATGATAAGAGCAAATGCTTATATGGTCTTAAACAGAGGCTGCTTTAGTCACAGAATGGGATGCCCCGGGCAGGAATCGAGCTGGCAGGGTCCAGTAGTGCTTTGGCCAGCAAAAGTGTCTTTATCAGGCTAATTTCAAATATGATAAGAGCAAATGCTTATATGGTCTTAAACAGAGGCTGCTGTAGTCACAGAATGGGATGCCCCGGGCAGGAATCGAGCTGGCAGGGTCCAGTAGTGCTTTGGCCAGCAAAAGTGTCTTTATCAGGCCTAATTTCAAATATGATAAGAGCAAATGCTTATATGGTCTTAAACAGAGGCTGCTTTAGTCACAGAATGGGATGCCCCGGGCAGGAATCGAGCTGGCAGGGTCCAGTAGTGCTTTGGCCAGCAAAAGTGTCTTTATCAGGCTAATTTCAAATATGATAAGAGCAAATGCTTATATGGTCTTAAACAGAGGCTGCTTTAGTCACAGAATGGGATGCCCTGGGCAGGAATCGAGCTGGCAGGGTCCAGTAGGGCTTTGGCCAGCAAAAGTGTCTTTATCAGGCCTAATTTCAAATATGATAAGAGCAAATGCTTATATGGTCTTAAACAGAGGCTGCTTTAGTCACAGAATGGGATGCCCTGGGCAGGAATCGACCTGGCAGGGTCCAGTAGGGCTTTGGCCAGCAAAAGTGTCTTTATCAGGCTAATTTCAAATATGATAAGAGCAAATGCTTATATGGTCTTAAACAGAGGCTGCTTTAGTCACAGAATGGGATGCCCCGGGCAGGAATCGAGCTGGCAGGGTCCAGTAGTGCTTTGGCCAGCAAAAGTGTCTTTATCAGGCCTAATTTCAAATATGATAAGAGCAAATGCTTATATGGTCTTAAACAGAGGCTGCTTTAGTCACAGAATGGGATGCCCCGGGCAGGAATCGACCTGGCAGGGTCCAGTAGGGCTTTGGCCAGCAAAAGTGTCTTTATCAGGCCTAATTTCAAATATGATAAGAGCAAATGCTTATATGGTCTTAAACAGAGGCTGCTTTAGTCACAGAATGGGATGCCCCGGGCAGGAATGGACCTGGCAGGGTCCAGTAGGGCTTTGGCCAGCAAAAGTGTCTTTATCAGGCTAATTTCAAATATGATAAGAGCAAATGCTTATATGGTCTTAAACAGAGGCTGCTTTAGTCACAGAATGGGATGCCCTGGGCTGGAATCGACCTGGCAGGGTCCAGTAGGGCTTTGGCCAGCAAAAGTGTCTTTATCAGGCTAATTTCAAATATGATAAGAGCAAATGCTTATATGGTCTTAAACAGAGGCTGCTTTAGTCACAGAATGGGATGCCCCGGGCAGGAATCGAGCTGGCAGGGTCCAGTAGTGCTTTGGCCAGCAAAAGTGTCTTTATCAGGCTAATTTCAAATATGATAAGAGCAAATGCTTATATGGTCTTAAACAGAGGCTGCTGTAGTCACAGAATGGGATGCCCCGGGCAGGAATCGAGCTGGCAGGGTCCAGTAGTGCTTTGGCCAGCAAAAGTGTCTTTATCAGGCCTAATTTCAAATATGATAAGAGCAAATGCTTATATGGTCTTAAACAGAGGCTGCTTTAGTCACAGAATGGGATGCCCCGGGCAGGAATCGAGCTGGCAGGGTCCAGTAGTGCTTTGGCCAGCAAAAGTGTCTTTATCAGGCTAATTTCAAATATGATAAGAGCAAATGCTTATATGGTCTTAAACAGAGGCTGCTGTAGTCACAGAATGGGATGCCCCGGGCAGGAATCGAGCTGGCAGGGTCCAGTAGGGCTTTGACCAGCAAAAGTGTCTTTATCAGGCCTAATTTCAAATATGATAAGAGCAAATGCTTATATGGTCTTAAACAGAGGCTGCTTTAGTCACAGAATGGGATGCCCTGGGCAGGAATCGACCTGGCAGGGTCCAGTAGGGCTTTGGCCAGCAAAAGTGTCTTTATCAGGCTAATTTCAAATATGATAAGAGCAAATGCTTATATGGTCTTAAACAGAGGCTGCTTTAGTCACAGAATGGGATGCCCCGGGCAGGAATCGAGCTGGCAGGGTCCAGTAGTGCTTTGGCCAGCAAAAGTGTCTTTATCAGGCTAATTTCAAATATGATAAGAGCAAATGCTTATATGGTCTTAAACAGAGGCTGCTGTAGTCACAGAATGGGATGCCCTGGGCAGGAATGGACCTGGCAGGGTCCAGTAGTGCTTTGGCCAGCAAAAGTGTCTTTATCAGGCCTAATTTCAAATATGATAAGAGCAAATGCTTATATGGTCTTAAACAGAGGCTGCTTTAGTCACAGAATGGGATGCCTCACAGCAGACTTAAGATCAGTTCAGTATATATGCACAGTTAGTTACTATAAGCAGCCTGAAAACGCTAACAAAGGCTGGATGAAAAAAAAAAAATCTCCCTGTCAGCCAGCTCCGTTTTTCCTACCTTTCCCTGGCTTTCTGTCTGTCTCCTGTCTGTCTCCTGCCTGTCTCCTGCCTGTCTCCAGCCTGTCCCTGTCTGTCCCTGTCTCCAGCCTGTCTAACTGCCTCAGCTACACAGCGTTCTGTCTGTCTGTCACGAATGCAATAGAGAAATGAGGAAAAGCAAGATGGCCGCCGTTAAATACCGCTGTGTGACGTCACCGGGCTTGCTGGCTGCTGATAGGCTGCATGTGACTGCCCCAGCTTGCACTGGCGCGGGATACATGTCCAGACATGTCCCGTCCGCCATCTTAGAATGCCTGTAATGTAAATGAATGGATGTTAAAGGAAAACTTCGAGTGATCGAATCGCGGGGAAATTCGGATTCGATCCGAATTGAATTTTTCCTGAAATTCGGATCGAATCCGGGTTCGTCCGGATCGATTCGCTCATCCCTAGTTTTTATGCAGAAAACCACGTTCCCTAAAGAGCAATAGGCCTTGTATTTGAAGAACAACAGACCCAAGATAAAACCAGATGATACGTTTAAAGAACTTTCAAAGATGACAGGCCTCTCCATAGACATTCCATCAGATCTTTCTCTTTGCTGCAACATCTGCTTATGTATTCTAAAGCTGTTCCTCCCTCTGTCTTTCAGAATGCTGTGCAATCAGTAAAAAACTGGTTGATGGTGCTCAAAGTCAGGTTATGATGTTCCTAAAGATACATAAGCAGCATGCTATGTAAGTGAGATACAATAAATCAATCAAGTTGAAAAGGCACAGCTCTCCACGCTCTCCTTCATTCAAACTTTGCCATATTTTCAAATACATTTTCCACACATTGGCACATTTTTGCCACATAAATCTCCATACTTTACAGACCAACATATAGTAATTCATTACACCTTGGCACAGTTCTCCAAGAACATTTAGATATGTTCCTAATTTCTTCAAGTACTGTAAGTTGAGAAAGTTCTCCACACTTTCAACATTTTTTGCAAGTAAGTTAATACAATTCTCCACACTTTGGTAAAGAGAAATAGAAAAATACAAAAAGTCAAAGTCGAGTATAATTTTACTCTTCAGTTCTGCAAGAAGTTGAGGAAGTTCTTCTCATTTTGGCAAAGTTCTCCAAAGTAAATGTCCCACACTTTGGTAAACAGTCCAGGGGGAATTAAGTCTGATAATGTTTTTTTTACATTTTGACAAAGTCCTCCAGGCAAGTTGAGAAAGCCTATTTTCAAGTGGAGTCTGGTAAGTGAGCATGTGGTGGAGGATTCACTAGTCTGTTGATTGAAGAACACATGGAGTGCTAAGGATCTATAAGTGTTCTGCAAGTAAATAAAGGAAGTTCTCCATGCTTCAAAATGTTGTGCAGTTAGTTTTCCATAACTTATTAACCATCCAGGAGTAATAATAAAAGTCAAGTACACTTGGTAAATTATGAAAGTTATTGACACTTTCCTTAAATTCTGCAAGTAAAATGAGAAAGTTCTCCTGACTTTGGGAAACTTCTATAGACTTTGGAAGAATATTTTAGAATGTTATCAACATTTTGGGAAAGGTAATTCGATTAAAGTAGACCAACAGTCAAAAAATGACTTAAACCAGATCAAAACAACAGACAGTTGAGGAGCCCATATATTGACTGAAAGACCCCCTGGAGTTGGCAGCATCATGAGGAGACCATATATTGCCTGAAACACACATCCTGGAGTTGGCAGAAACACAAGGAGTCCATATATTGCCTGAAAGACACACCATGGAGTTTGCAGTAGCATGAGGAGACCATATATTGCCTGAAAAACAAACCCTGGAGTTGACAGCAGCATGAGGAGACTATATATTGCTTGAAAGACACACTAGAGTTGGCAGCAGCATGAGAAGACCATATATCAACTGAAAGACACACCCTAGAGGTGGCAGCAGCATGAGGAGCCCATATATTGCCTGAAACACATACCATGGGGTTTGCAGCAGCATGAGGAGCCAATATATTGACTGAAACACACACCCTGGAGTTTGCAGCAGCATGAGGAGCGCATATATTGCCTGAAAGACACCCTGGAGTTGGTAGAAGCATTAGGAGACCATATATCATCTGGAAGACACATCCTGTAGTTGGCAGCAGCATGAGGAGCCTATATATTGACTGAAAGATGCACTGGAGTTGGTAGCAGCATAAGAAGCCCATATATTGCCTGAAACACACACCCTGGAGTTGGCAGAAGCATGAGGAGAATATATAAAAATTTTGGGCACATATATGTTGTATGTAACTGAGGAATGTCTGTAACTGGAGAGCAGCGCCTTAACCCTTCTAGTGCCAGCTACGTGAGTCTCACGTAGCTGCCTCTCCAACCGTTAAGTGCCAGCTACGTGATACTCACATTGCTGACTTTAAACCCCCATAACAAAAACTATAAAAGATACAGACTTACCTGACCCCTCGTTTTATAGTGCCAGCGATTCTCTTCACCCAGGGGTCATCCGATCCCCCCCTGGGACTTTCCTCTCTTCAGGAGAGCGCCCGTAATAGCGCCCCCCCCCATTGATTTGGCGATATTCTTTCCTGTAAAAAAAAAATAAAATAATGACATTTACTCACCTGCGCTCGCGATCCCTCCTGCTGCCTCTGTTTTTCACCGGATGGGCCTCCGATCGCCCCCCAGGCTCTTCTGTATTGAACAAGAGGGCCAAGATGGCCCTCTCCTTCCCTTCCTCATGTCAGCTGCTAGCCCGGCCCCTTGGGGGCGGGGAAAATTGACGTCTATATGACGGCACTCAGCAGCCTACATCTCCATCCACATTGATGCCGATGATCAGTGCTGTTGGATGCTCAGCAGAGGAAGGTTGGAGGGGGGAGAGGGTTGTGATAGCTCTCTCCCTCTCCAGCCCTTCTACACCGAGCTCCCAGCAGCTGTCATCATGGATCACCGAGGGACAGAGAACACAGCATGACCAGAGGTAAGTAAAGTAAAAAAAAAAAAAAGTAAATGACTTTTTCTCTTTGTCAGTGTCATTTTTTTCAATTTAACCCCTTGTGAACTGGTAAGGGATCTGTGAAATCCCTGTACCAGTTAACAAAGCTGGGGGCTGGCAAGTTACCTGCTGCTAGCGGGTGACTTGCCATTAATGTGGCTTTCAAACGCAATAAGATTTTATTGACAAACTTGCATTTTTTATTACAAAAAACACTACAAATTGTAAAAAATAGATTTTTTTATTTTTTTGCACATATTTCACCCAAAAGTATTAAGAATACACTTTAAAAAGGCCAAACAAGACATTTCAAGTTAAAGCCCAGACTCTGCTGAAAAAAAACAATATATAATTTTCCTGGAAAATCACTGGAAATCCCTTCGAAAAACAAAGTTGAACATGTGTAGTGCAAAAACGTGAAACGTAGTCTGGCAACAGAGGGTGACAAAACATCTAGGTAGGCTGGCACTTAAAAGGGTTAAATCTGTTTTCCACTATCCATATTTCTGAAGTGTTGGTGTGGCACCATGATCAATCTACTTTGATGAATCAGGCATTGGTGGGTGGAAATCTTGGCTGATCCATGCCCGATTCATCTTCACACAGGTCAGTCTCTCCATAGTTATACACCTGCTGCTGTTGCAAAAAAAATAAAGCATACTGGAGTGCATTGAACTGCCCTCATCAGTGCATACCACATATGCACATATAAGAGTTTTACCAATATGTTCCAGTTAAAGTCTTCAGGGCCTAGTGTAAGGCCAGCCACACCTGCTGCCGTTGTTGACAAATCTTGTACTAAGTGTAGTGTAGCGTTTTGTCCTCCACTCATATACGTACTACTACATACGTAAGTGTGTCAGGCAGAGAATTGCCAAGATGGGCACAGAGGAGTGGCAGAGGCCTAAATTCATCAAGCAGAGGTTGCAGCATAGTTGCAGCAGGTGTTGCAGCGAGGGGCCTGATCTCCCGGTATCAGCTAGCAGTCGTGTCTCGACCAGCAACCCATCTGCCATCATAGCTTGGTTAACATGGTCATCCACTTCATCACAGGTGACTTCTGACAACCCCAGTCAACAGTCAGTAGGTTCCACAGACACAACCCTTAGTTGGCATGGCCCGGGAGCAGTCCCTGTCCTCCCATTGCCTCCGTCCTATGCCGTTTCCTCTCCCAGTGATGTATCTTATGCTTTGGGTTCAGCTCCACTATTAAGTGAGGATGATCTGATAGAGGACAGTCAGCAGCTACTGCCCAACCAAGAAGTTGCGGAGACATCTGCCGCTTCCTTTGCTAGGTGGCCAAATACTGATGAGGAGCGTGGCATGGGAGGCTCCTGCAGCAGACACTGTTGAGAAACCTGAGGCGGACATCAGTGATGTGCAGACACAACTCAATGATGATGAAGCCAATCCCACTTGAGAGCTAGGTGCAGATGGGGATTCATTATCATCAGGAGAAGAGGGTTGCAGGTTGCCCGTGAGTCAGCAGCTGAGGCAGCAAGGTGATAGCATGGTTGGCAGTCAGCAAGGTGGCAGAATTGGAAAGTCTAGAAGCAAACATTCCCGGGGCCGGGGTAGACCACCTGCTGTGTGGCAGGCTACTTTCCCAGGAGGTAGTGGAACAGGGGTTCCTGGAGTCGACGGCAGTAGCAGTGAATTAGTGCGGACTGTTGGTGGGAAAATCACCTACTCGGCGATGTGGCAGTTTTTCATCAAGCATCCACAGGAGGGTAACATGCAAGATGTGTAGGCAAAAGGTGAAGCGTGGCCAGGGCCCCAGTGTTGGCACCACGGCCCTGTGGCAACATATGAAGCGTCAACATAAAGTGGCCTGGGAGAACCGAAGTGCCAAAGTGATGGTCCAGCTTGCTGCATCACCCAGTGGCACACCACTCCCAGTCCAGCCAGCCAAGGCTCCACCCCCTCAGCAGAAGTGTCTGTGTCATACCCATCCTCTGTTGAGTCATCGAGTCAGTCATTCCACCAGCAATCCATTGGCGAAGCCATGCCCAAGAAGGGCAATGTGCAGAAGCTAAATGTGCTCCTGTCCAAGTTGCTGGTGCTGCAGTCCCTCCTTTTTCAGGTGGTGGACGCTACACCTGTCAGAGGACTGATGGCTTGTCCCGAGCCGAGGTGGAGAGTCCCAAGCCATCATTTCTTTGCAAAGAAGGCAGTACCAGCCCTGCACAATTTGAACAGAAGGTGGGCCAGTCCTTGAGCCTGTCAGTGCGTACCAAAGTGCCGGGTAGCACTGACGTCTGGAGCCGTAACTATGGTCAGGGACAATACATGTTCTTTATGGCCCACTGGGTGAATGTGATTGCTGCACAGCCACAACAGCAACTTGGACAGGTCACGCGGCTTCTGCCTCCATGCTCCCAGGCCGTTGTGCCTGTGACAGTGTGCAACTCTGCCTCCTCATCCTTATGCCGTCTCCTCAGCCTCCACTGCACAGACAAGTCTCAGTGCCCCTGCAGCCTACCATGTGCGCAGGGCACGGCGGTGTCACACTGTTCTTCACATGATTTGCCTTGTCGAACTGAGTCACACAGGGGAGGAACTAAAATTCAATCAATAAATCACCATGGTGACATACAACAGGAAGAACATCTTGTCTGTGCTGTAACAAGGAAACGTGAGCCATGCACCCTGTATGGCACAAGTGTTCAATCTGGCTGTCAAGCATTTCCTGAAGTCTTCCCTAATCTGCAAAACATCCTAAAAATGGGAAGGAAACTTTGCATGGACTTCAGCCACTCCTACAGACTTTGCATGACTTCTGGCTCTCAACCTTATTGGACCCTTGTTACTGGCACAAAATGGGGACCTTTTTTAAACTCACTGAGAGGGAGGACAAATTGACCTTTACAGAGACATCCTACGTTCAGTCAGTTGGCCGATGCCTATCTACGCCATCGTCCATCCTTTCACTGGTCTGACTCGGGGGGCCCACTATGCTCACCTTCCACTCCCATGGTTGCTGGGGAGGGGGTGGAGTGGCAGGAGCAGTACAATCTCCATCAGCAGAAGCCTGAGTCTACAGTCCCTAATGAGTAGCTTTCTTCACCCGCATAGTGAGGCAACTCATGAGCAGCAGGTAGACCTGGAGCAGGACCTGAACCAGCAGGTGGTGGCATACCTTGACATGACCATGCCAAGACACCTTGAGGATCCACTGGACTGCTGGGCAGCCAAACTTGATCTGTGTCCATAACTAGCAGAGTTTGCCCTGGAAAAGCTGTCCTGTTCCAGTAGTGTGCCATCAGAGCGGGTTTTGTGCGGCAGGAGCCATAGTAACCACAAGGAGACTTTGGCTGCCCACGAACAATGTGTTTGGCCTTTCACAGTAACTAGGCTATGAAGACTTTAACAGGAAAAAATGGTGCAACTCTCAGATGTACGTATGTGGTGTGCACTAATAAGGGCAGGTCAATGCTCTCCAGTAGGCTCAAACAGTATTTTTACACAACAGCGGCAGGTGTGTCTATGTCAACTAAGTCTGGCCTTTCACACTAACTAGCCCATCAGCACTTGAACATAAAACCAAATGTAAAAACTCAGATGCCCTTAAATGGGATGCCCCCATCAGAGTGAGTTAAATGCACTACAGCAAGCTTTAAAACCTGTTTTTAGTAGAAAAGCAAGAGCACTATAGGCAGGTCTGTGTCTGTAAGGCTAACTAGCCCATCAGCACAAAGCCATATGCAAGAACTCTCTGATGCTCTTAAATGGGATGCCCCCTGTGAGGGTCAGTTAAATAGGTCAGTTTTATGGGCCAGGTAAATACGTTACAGCAAACGTTAAATCAAGGTTTTGGTAGAAAAAGCAAGAGCACTATATATGTGTGGCCTGTAAAACTAACTAGACTTTCAAGACCTGGGCATAAACCAAATGCAAACGCTGTCAGGTGTCCTTAAATGGGATGCAAGCTTTAAAATGTGGTTTGGGTAGAAAAGTAGGAGCAACATAGGCAGGTGTGTGTCCTGTAACACTGACTAGACTTGCAAGACCTGGGCATAAATTCAAATGCAAACACACTGTACACAGTCTCTCTCTGTATCTTTCCCTGCCCTGTCTCTTTCTCTGCCTCTTTCTTTCATATCTTATCTTTATCTTTTTCTCTCCCTGGCTCTATCTCTCCCTGGCTTTATCTGTCCCTGACCTGTTCTCGTTGCAATACACCGCTGAAATGAGCACCTGCAAGATGGTCGCCCTTATATAGGGCTGTGACATCACCAGGCTGCCTGGCTGCTGATAGGCTGCATGAGATGCCTAAGGATTCTTTGCCCCATGGGACATATCCTGACATGTGGATCCACCATTTTAGATGGACAGGACCGCACTAAATGGAGTTTAAGAAAGCAATTCGAGCGATCGAATTGCGACGATATTCGGATTCGTTTAATCTACTTTTCCCTGAAATTCGTAAGTAAGTTGATACCATTCTCCATAGTTTGGTAAACAGCCCAGGAGACTTAATGACATAAAAAGTTATATATATATACTTTACATTTTGGTAAAGCTCTTGGTTAAGTTTAGAAAGTTTTTCACAGTTTTGCAATTGAGTTGATAAAGTTCTTCACACTGTGGCATATTTTTCCAAGTAAGCTGAGAAAGTTCGTCATACTTTGGTATACAGTTCAATGGAAATTAAAATTTAAGTCTAGTCATTTTGTTTTTACACTTTGGGAAAGTGATCTGTGTGAATTGAAAAAGCTCTCCACTCTTTTAGAATGTTTTGCAAGACAGGTTAAACAAGTAAGGGAATTACATTTTACACACCTTAGTAAAGTCCACATTCTCTAAGTATATTGAAGTCCCTGCCCTGGAAAAGAATAACCCCCCCCCCCATTATTCCTCTTGGAAACATAATAAAATAAGTCCTTTGAAAAAATCTCAAGTTTCTGATTTTGAGCCTGATTGATTAAAGCACTATTGGCTGCCAGACTATGCCAAATTAGAGAAAACGAGAAATGGTAATTTAGAACTTTTTCAGTATGTTGCCGCACCTTCAATATTATAGTAAATGTGTTTATTGCAGTGTAGCAACATGCACCAGGGTAATAAAAAATATAAATGATATTTTGAACTACTTCTTTAGAATTGATGGGGCATAGTCATGCAGCTAACGCTTGATAAATAAGGCCATATATGTAAATGCCTTACCTATCCTAAGCAAAGTTGCTTTCTTTGTGTCAAATTATGTCTCGTGGCTGAACTGGGAAGTGTGTGCCATGGTGCAACAATATGAGTCATGAGCATGCTCTGCTGTGGACAGAAATAGCTGTGGCTTGTCATACTCAAGTAAGTAAGTTAAAGTCCCTGCACACGTGGTAAAGTTTTCCATGGAAATAAATTCTCTGTCCAGGCATTTTCTCCTCCATTATCCCTCTTGTACACGGTATAAATAAAGTCCTTTGAAAACATCTGAAGTTTTGGATTATATGTAAATACCTTATGTATCCTGAGCGAAGTTCTTTGCTACATGGGTCATGACTGAGCTGGAAATAGTGTGTCATGGCGCATATTATAAGCATGTGCTGCTGTGGACAGAAACAGCTGTGAGATCACTGTGGCTTGCCATACTCACTTGTACTGAAAACAGCAAGGGACACCAAGAGTAACTGTTGGATGGAGGGCAGAATTTGAATATCTTCTACAGCTTCTACCTGGCACTCCAGGAAGGCAGTCTCATGGGATAGACTTTAGGTAAGCTACTTGCTGCTACTTTAGATAAACTACTTGCTTCTTTATTATTGCAGTGGGGATTTTGCACATTTTGCAAAATACGAAAAGTAAATTATGAATGGTCTCCATACTTTCAACATAAAGTTGTGCAAGTATTTTGAAAAAGTTCTCCACACTTTTTTTTAACAGCACAAGACAAATTAAAAAGGGAGTAAAGTTTATTTTTTACACTTTGGGAAAGTTCTCCAGGTCAGTTGAGAAGGTTTTCTACACTTTTAAAACATTCTGCAAGTAAGTTGAGAAAGATTTCACACAACATTCTGTAAGTGAATTATAAGTTCTACACAGAAAGATTTGCAAGCACGGTAAAAAAAAGTTCTTCACACTTTGGTAAAAAGCCCAGGAGAAATTAAAAATGTCAAGTAAATGTGTTAATCTTTGGGTCTCTAGGTATGATAAAAAAGAAAGTTCTCCATGCTCTTAGCAAGTATCTGCATTTATTTTGATAACGTTTTTCACACCTTGTTAAAAAGTCCCAAAAGGAATAAAAAAGTCAAGTAAAAAGTGATCACTTAGAACGTTCTCCAACTATTTTTTTCCAAAATTTTCTTTCTTAAAGTTCTGCTATTATGTTATTACATTTTTTTGCAATTCAAGCTGATTGAGATAATTATTAAAGCTTTCTGAAAGTTTAGAAAGTTCTCCAAGTAAATTGCGAAAGTTTTCCACACTGTGCAAAGTTCTCAAGGTATACTAAGTAATGTGTCAACTTTTCAAAAAATATTTTGAAGTTCTCCCCACTTTGTTAAATAGCCCAGAACATGGCAGTAAACCACATGTGCCCAGAGTTGTGGGCTGTCACATAAACTGTACCCAGGGAGTAGTTGGGGTTAGGTGCCTTGCTCAAGAACACTTTAGTCATGCTCTAGGTGGGAATCAACCCCCGTGCCACTAAGCCATGGCTGCAACATATTAAGAAACAGTTTCTTTTGAATTTGTGCAAGCACATGGGGTGTGGGGTCTAGGCTGTATTGCAAGGTCTTTGACCCTTCCACCCCATGGCTTGCACTTGAGGTTTAGGGCAACCTCAGGTAAGCCTGCTCCCAATTTATCTATTGCATTGTATGTCCCAAATGGGGCTCTCAGAGATTAGAGTTAGGACTGCACCCCATAGAGGCACCTTGGCGCTGGTGGTGCAGCTTAATCTACTTCTGCAGATGTGTGTGACTGAGCCCTCTGTTTTCAACCATGTTTAGAGACAGATTGTAGGTTGGTCTGCAAGCTAAAATGGTTGAGTACTGTGGCTCCTTTAAGATTTTTGCAACATACTAAGAGCCATATTTAAGAAGTTTTCTGTTGAGCACCATTTTGGAGTCAATCTGTCGGTTTTGACGTTGAGCATTTATTTATGTTTTGGCGCTGTTATTTTTAGGGAATGTTTAATGTCAAGTCTACGTGGACTGATGCAATAGGTATTGGCGGGCCTGTGTCAGTGCCTGTTGGACCTTTATTTCAATAATAACAGCACGTAAAAAGGAAAATAAAAAAAAGAAAAGACAAGAAGGAAATGAAGAAAAAAAAGAGAAAATAACAAACAAGAAAATAGGGATATTAACAAGGAAGAGTAGAATGAAGAAGGAGAAAAGCTAAATAAGAACCAATCTTCCTCTCCTATTCCTGGCTGGATTAGATACTAAATCACCTCTATAGCCAGTTGACAAAGTGTGTGTCCAAGATGGGCATGGAATATTTTATCCATGGCTCACAGACTTTTAGACATATTTTACCGCAGTTACCAAACAAATGTGTTATATTTCCCCTACTATTCTTGTCTTTGCTGTATTTAATTCTACTTCAGTGTAGTTAGGAGAATGCTAGTAAATAGAGATGAGCGAACTTCGTGAAAGTTCGATTCGGGCGATTCGCCGAATTTCCCCCAAAAAAATGCCGGCATGGTGGGAGCGGGCAGGCCGGCGCCGCTCTCAGCTGTCATCAGAAGACGCGTCATCAGAGGGCGCCTGAGAGCGGCGCCGGCCTCCACGCTCCGACCATGCCGGCCTTTTTTTTTATTTCAGGGAAAATTCGATCGGCACGAACCAAACAAAATTCGGGTTCGTGCCGAATCGAATTTTCCCTGAAATTCGGAGCGCATTCAGGTTCGTCCAAACCGGTTCGCTCATCCCTACTAGTAAACACTTGTTTAGTTCTGTAAAGTAGTGCAGTGGCCATTTGTCTCGGTACTTGCTAGTGAGCAGAAATTTGCTGGAGCCTAATTTTTGGACAAGGCTCAATTTCTATTTAATCAGACTAAGACATAAATGCTGCAGGGAGATAAAAAGTGAAGTGATAGCTATACATTAGGCTGTATAGCTACCACCCAAGAATGCTACATAGGGTCCAGGTGGGAAAAGAACGCTACCCAGCACTCTCCACCATGCACCCACGGCTTCAGAGTAAATCTTCACTCACCTCATCCTGTAAATCTCAACCCACCTCATCCTCATTGTCTTTATAATCAGACTAAGACATAAATGCTGCAGGGGGATAAAAAGTGACAAGGTTTTTTTTTTTTTATTTTCACCTTGTACAGGGCATGTAACGGCCTAGCTCATCTGCTTTATAGCAGTCAATAAGTTGCAGTATAAAAATTGCAAGTAAAAGTAAAGGTATAACTTTTTTCATCTGGGCAATCACTTGCATTACATGATAATATGATAATATTAGATAATTATTCTATTTGAATAACGCCACTTTAATACAAGAAAATGGTGATCATTAGAAATGTTGGAATACCATGTCTAATAACGACGAGTTCAGTCATTTTACTGACTAAATTTTCTGAGACTCACTTAGTCTCAGTTATTTAATTTCACGCATGCTGAAATTTGTGTATGTGTGTGTGGAGGGATGTATTCATGTAATGATAAAGCGTCTCCTAAATCTTACTCATAGAAAACTTCTTCTCCTGACTTGAGGAACTTCACTACTGCAGCACAAAATTGGGTGATACTGAATTATTTTTCAAAATCTCTTGTACTTTCGGTGTTTCAGTGTTTTAGATACAGATGCTATTTATTTTCACCAAGTACATAGCATACGTAGAAGGTACACTCATATATGAAAGAGACAGGGCATTCATTTGATGACAGTCAAGTTCACAGTTACTCCAATCATGCAAATGCTATCAATGTCTCGCCTCCCTACTGTTTATAGTAGACAGAAGCTGTGAATTGGAGTTGAGGAATTGACCGCATCTCCTGATGAAGACATTACTGTCGAAACATTGAGAGAAGTTCCAGCTGTTGCTTCTACCTGTATCCTGCCTGTAAGCCTTTTTGTTCTATGTATCTCTAATTATCTGCATTGCAAATGGGATTTTTGGTTCTGTTCAGCTCATGGTCATGTTGCTTACCATTTTCTCTGTTGGACAAAAAACTTTTTCCTGGATCATCTTAATGAGCAACAGAACCTGAACTGTGAAAACCCATACAACAGCGGTCACAATGGTTATTCTGTATATAAACTATGTCTATGTCTGAATTATGTTTTCACATTATTAAATCACTTTTTTTCATTGCAATTAATTTTCCTGGGTGTTCATTCATTGTATTCTCAATTTAACATAACCTTATTTACAGTGCAATTGATCCATTTACTAGTTTACAGGGTAGAGCTACATTTTTTAAAAATATTTTTTATATAAATAAAAAAGGGAAACATTATTAATAGTCTTGCAAGGGGAATATTTACACTTTTAAACTTTGAACAACTCAGAGAAGAAATATGAAAAAGCAACTTTTTATACATTGTCAAAACGTGTTTAACTTTGTTAGCTGGATAATGTTATAGTATATACAGTATGTCTATATCATGTTTCTGATATATGATAGTATAGTGTTTTGTATGCAGCAAACCACATTTCTTAAGGGGCAAGAGGCATTGTATTTGAAGATTCAAAGATGAAAACAGAAGACAAGATGATAGAACTTATAAAGATGACAGACTTTTCCATCTGTCTCATGGCTGCAAGATGTACTGCAAGCTGAACTGGTCTTCCATCTGTCTCTCTGCATGCCTGTCTCTGTCCTTTCTACATGTCTTCCTATACACTAATTATGGTCAAATCAAGTGATATTTTACATAATTTAAATATTTAACATAATATATTTAACATAAACATATATTTAACGTAATGTAAGTCAGATTAGACCTTCGGGACTTAGTCTACATCAAAGAGAGCTTTGAAGATGCCAGGCCAGGAGCTGGCATAAGACCTAATAAAATGTGGTCTATGTTGCCTAAAGAAGTTTCACAACTACTAGTCTTACGGGGAGGATTGTGCCAGATAAAGAAAAATATATTTATCTTAAATACATTTTACATAGTCAAAATAATAGAAACATTTAATAAAAATTTACAGTTTAAGTTTCAGCCTGACCTGGTACAGGGCCCACATTTTCGTAGTCTTCTACACAGCACAATTCTTTAACCTATCAATACATATGTTGCTGTTAAATTCACTACCTAGATATGTTAGTGGTATTGGAAATCTCAACATTTTTACCCATGTACCCAGAGGGTAGAGGTCATCTCAGCCTAGACTTTTGCATGCTCCACTTACAGTAGCTCCCCTCAACTGTCTCTAAACCCAGCCTATAGTCCTATATCATTCAAGCTCCACCTTCCTCTAACATATGGGCCTATCCCACTCCAGGGAACCTTGCCCTTCTCCTAAAGTGGTCCCTACATTAATGTATTATTTGATTGCTTCTAATGTAATCTTAGCAAGCCACCTTAGGGAGAGGTCTGTGTTAGGCTTAATATAGTGGGATAAAATAGACCAAAAATCCCCCTCAATGGTAAGAGGTAAATATTGTTTTCTAACAGAAGGTCAAGTAGTAGTATTATTCTTATTAATAGATCATGTGGTTCTATTAATGGCTGACAAAACTTTATTGTTCTTTACTGCATTATTGTCTCAGTGTAAACGATTCAGCAAGTAGGTGTCAAGATAAAGATAAAGTCTACACTGAGGACTGTCACACAGGAAATGTCACACAGTGACAACTGCTGCTGATCCATCAGTCGAAAACTCGTTACTGGTGATCAAAATTAAAGGCTCAGTCATGTTAAGATGTTCTCAAAGACAGATGAAGCAGCATAATATGTTAGATAAATTGATGAGATACAATAATTTAGGTCAGGTTCATACATTTTCTAGATGTCTGCACCTGAGGTCAGTTTTACTCGTCAAGTGCGGATGTTTTCCAACCCATGTAAAAGGTTAAACTTTCCACACTCTGCTCCACCCAGACTTTTTCATATGTTCAAATATATTTTCCACACATTGGGAAAGTTCTCCAGACTTTACAGCCCAGCAGTGCAAGAGAAAGTATTTTTTTACACTTTGGCACAATTCTTCAGGAACATTTGAAAGGTGTCCACAGTTTCAGAAATTTCTGCAAGTACAGTACTGTAAGTTGAGAAAGTTCTCCACACCTTGGGAAGGTTCAGCTGAGAAAGACTTCCCAAATTTGACAATGTTCTCTAAATAAATAGAGAAAATAATCCACATTTTCCTGATGTTCTGCAAGTAAGTTAATAACATTATCCACACTTTGATAACAGTGCAGGAGAAATAACATTCAAAAATTCAAGTCATTATTTACAGTTTAGTTCTGTAAGTTGAAAAATTTCTTTGCACTTCAGCAAAGTGGTACAAGTAAATTTCTCCACACTTTGATAAAAGCTCAGGGGAAATTAGAAATTAAATACAGTCATTTTTTTACACTTCAGCAAAAATGAGAAAGTTATCCACACTTTCAGAAATATCTGCAAATGAGTTGAAGACATTCTCCACACTTTGGGAAAGTTCACGTTACTTTGAGAGGGTTCAACTGTAAAAGCTTTCCACAAGTAAATAAATGAAGTTCTCCATATTTCAAAAGGTTCTGCAATTAGTTTTCCATACTTTGCAAAATCATCCAGGAGAATTTTCTCCGGGTAAGTTGAGAAAGTTATCAACATTTTCATAAAAATCTGCAAGCAAATTGAGAATTTTCCTCAGACTTTGGGAGGTTCAGTTGAGAAAGTTTTTCAAACTTTGTAAAAGTTCTCCAATTAATTTGACAAATCCCCCTATATTTTGGGAAAGTTATTTACACACATATATATATACGTATATATATATATATATATATATTTTTTTTTTTTTTTTTTTTTAAATTCAGTGGACAAAGTTCTACAGACTTTGCTAAACAACCCAAGAGAAATTCAAAAACTATATGATTTGTTATTGTTTTTTACCCTTTGGCAAAGTAGTGAATTGACAAAGTTATTCACACTTTTAGAAAGTTCTGAAAGTTAGTTTAGAAGGTTTTCCACATTTTAGCAAAGTTCTACAATTAAATTGAAATTTCTTCTCAACTTTAGAATGGTCTTCGTGTTGATACAATTCTCCATACCTTAGTAAACAGTCCAAGAGAATTAACAAAATATCATGTCAAGTTATTTGTGATGCCCAGCGGGACACCAGCCTTCTGTAAGCAGGCAACCCCCAATCTCCACCGCCGCTTCTGCCTATAGTCAAGCCCCCGCTTGCCGGGACGCTAGGCACGTCTCACCGGACACGGTTGCCCCCAGGTCTTAATAGGCGCAAAGGATGGCTGCTTACGGTGAAGGCCGATGAACCACGAGGGTATCCCGAAGCCGAGGTCGTTCACAGGTAGTCAATCCGGAGGGTGCGTCAGAGTACAGGGATGAGACAGGTGCGTAGTCAGGGGTAGCCAATGGGTCAAGCCAGGAGGTCAGAGATCGCAGGGTATCCAGAGGGGCAGGCAGGTTCGCAGTCAGACAAAGCAGAGGTCGGTACAGGCAGCAGACAGGGATGGTCGATCAAGCCGGGTCAGGATCAGATAACAGCTAACAGAATCACACCCTAATCACAAGAGACTATCACGGGCACTGAGTGCTGGGCTGACTCCATATTTATTTGGGAATCGGCCAATGGCCAACCTGGGGGGGAGTGTATGTGCTGATTGGTGTAACTTACAACACTGTGAGTGATTGGACACACTATCCAGGGGCTGGTCAGTCTTGGCTGCAGGGCTGATCAGCCCCTGATTCCCATCAGGTGTGGAGCACTCTGCGCTGCCTGCCACTCACAGCACAGCGCCTCCTAGTGGCAAAATTTACAGACTGCGGGACGCGCGCCTGCACAGCTAGAGAGGGGCAAGGGAGGCTGCCAGAGTGACGCGCCGCGCTCCCAGCAGCAGGAGTGCTGCGTCGCCCCGCGGACGCTCGCCGCCGGCCCCCTGGCAGAGGTAAATTCCTTACATTATTTTTTTTACTTTTCTTGTGGTTATTTTTAGAAAGTTTTAAACACTCTTTGTTCTTTTTGTGTGTAAGCAAAGTAAGCAAGTCGGCAACACTTTGGTAAACAGTCCCTGGGAAAAATACATTTTTGTAATTTTTTTGACACTTTGGGAAAGTAATGGAACTAAAAAAGAGAGGCTCACATATGCGAATAAGTCAGTGTATGTATACACATTCCATTAACAATACAAAAAACAGCATTTGCAGGGAAAATTAATGAGATAAACAGATCTTTTCTGAAGGGAACTAGTAGGACCTCGCTGGACACTGAAACATTACATAGCATGATACATTAAAAATGCTGGAGGACGGGTCTTTCACTTCAAGGCAAACTAAACTGTCATCCATCATCTCAGCAGCAAGAGCCATATGCACAGCGCTTTTGATGGCTTACGCAACAATGAGCACAGGGTGAAAGACTCCCGGTGGGGCCTCTGAATTGCACCTACAATCAGCGAGTAATATGTGTAGTAAACGCACTTAAGCACAAAAATGAAAACTAATATAGAAGGCTCTGAATACACTCTTTTCTCTGCATGGAAGGTAAATGATAATGAAATGATTACAGTGATTATATTAAAGATTGGCTGGATACACAGCTCAGGAATCTTTTCAGGATTATCAGGATACATTGAAAAGAGATAAGGATAAGTATGAGGAGAATATTGTGTATAAAAAACGCTCTAAGATGGCTAGGGACAAGTAGGATAAGGAGGACAATCATGTTTATAAGTGGAGACTTACTGGGAATAGAAGAAACTATAATAAGGGTGTAGGATATCGCCAACTTAATGACCCAGGGAGTAGGAATTCCTCATTCTCTGGCCAATCCCCTGAAGATTCTGGAAATGGAGAATTTTTTTCTTTAAGGATAAAGGAGGAGGACTAGGAGGGTGGAAAGAATGGTAAGGGAAGAGGCAAATGTTGGGAGAGCACGACACGGGTTTTGGATTCGTCTGAATCAATCCTTTTGAGAATTGCTCATTTCTAGTAATTTCTCTGTAATACACACAGCACGGTGGGAGCGGGGGAGGCCGGCCTCATTGTCAGCTGTACAAGTAGGCTTCTGCAGCCTACTGTGTATAAGATCCCAACATTTATTTTCCTGTAGAAGTCCACTGAATTCCCCCTGGGGAAGGAAGAACCATTGGAAGAACATGAGTTGGGGAGAATGAGTGTGGATACTTCCTTTTCATTTTATTAGGATTGGTTATTATTATTAAATATTATTAAATACATTAAATAAATTGTGAAAAGTAAAGCGTTATGGTGTTGATATTGTTCTATTAGGAATAATGATTGTTATATAAATATTGAATCGTTGATAATGACGACTGAAGGTATAAAAAAATACAATAATTATGTTTGGGGTGAATGTTATAGATTAACATATTATGTTATAATCCCCCCTTATTTAATTTAATCTACTGAAGCCCTAGAAAATTATTATTACCATGATTAAACTATCATGATAATATTAGAAAAACTACATTTTTTGTGTCTATATAAGTAATTTATTGTAATTGATTTTGTAATTTACTCTAAGATGCAGCCTTTTAGAGGTTATTGATTATGGTTTAATAATGGGTAAAAATATTATTAGAATTCAGGTATTTAGATATTAGTGTTTAATGTAAATGTAGGTTTAGGATGTTTGTTGTTCTATGGGACTAGAGGTTGGGGATACAAGTGCTTAAATTACCTCCCACCGGATATCTGTTTATCTTTATATGTCGGCACCTGCTTGGGATCGCCGAGACTCGGTTCCCACCACCTGCCTCCCATTGTCAGAGACACCTGCTGCTGTCATAGTTGCTGCGTGATGCGAGTATGGGGTGGTTTGTGGGGATGCAGCCTTGGCGATGCATCAGATAGACTATGCTCTATTTGGAGCTTGGGTGTTGATGTAATAATGATCATCAAAATATTCATAGAATAGCAAATGTCTGAAATTGGCAAAATGCAAATGATACTAAGCTAAGTCAGTTTTGAGCAGAGTGATTTTTTCAAATAAAAACAGAGATTTCTGAATTTTATCTGATTTTTGCAAAAATACGTCCTATTCAAAATCGCTGAAGAATATAATTTCTTGATTACATGTAAGAACACAAAACCCACAATCAGAATTTCAACAATAGGACACTCCACCAGATAAAAATCAAATTAATTTATTGGTTAGCGCAATATAGTAAAAAAAACATACAACACAAACACATAACACTAGTAAAACAATTCGACCATTGGACAAATGAAGTACCTATACAATAATGATTGGTATCCCAAAATTTCAGCAAAAATAAATCAAAAAAGAATAGAAATAAGGAAGCGAACTGCTCTCAATGGTATTATATCTGCTACAACAAAGGTAATATACAAAAATGTCTGCCGCCCCAGGCTAATAATAAAAAGGTCTGCTACAAAAAGCTATTCAAGGCTGTATAAGATATGGCTTAAGCTACTATAGCAGAACAGTATGGAAGGTGATCCTCTACTGCCCCCTGGATGTCACTGCATATATTAACTACCCAAAATGAATGATAATACAGGATATTCATAAACTGTGAGTAAAACTCTAAGACCGTGATTCAAATAAAGTGCATGGTGCTAAATTACTAATTCTTAATTAAAAAAAACAAACTTATTAATTCTCAATAATTCATATACAAACAACATGTTACATGGAAAGTGCTAAGTGCAAAGAAAAAGTTTTTTCATTTATCTAGGTAATAATATACAAAGTTGTGCATAAGAGTAAATGGGAGCAATGTATACAAAAAGTATCAAACCATAATATTCACATAGTAACAAATGAGCAATTAGCTACCGCCAATTAGATAGGTGCAGTGGTCTAACAGCTGCCCCGCGCGCTCCGCCAAGCGCCCAAGGCTTCTCTTGATTACATGCACATTGCTTTTCTGAAGCTTAAATTTTACCTTTAACCTATTTAAAATAAATGTTTGTTAAATAAGTGATGAGCTTTTCTATGGCATTTTTCAGATCCTTATTTCTCAAGCTGTATATGATTGGATTCATCATTGGGGTGACTACAGTGTACAGCAATGACAGGAACTTAGCAGTGCGTCGGAACTCTCCTTTATGTGGTACCAAATAGACACTAAAAATAGTGCCGTAAAATAAAGCAACAACAGTTAAATGGGAGCTACAAGTAGAGAAAACTTTCTTTCTCCCAGTAAAAGAAGATATTTCAATAATGGAGGCTACTATATAGATGTATGATACAATGATGATACAGAACGGGATGACACTAACAATAGCACCAATTAATTTCACTTCATATTGAACCATGGTGGTATCAGTGCAGGAGAGATCCAGGATTGGCTCTAAATCACAAAAGAAGTTATCAATTATATTTGGGCCACAAAATTGTAATTTTAAGACCATTAATAGGGTATCCAATCCTGCTATAAGGCCTAACATCCAGGTTATGATCACCATTCTCCAGCAAACCTGGTGGGTCATTATCAAAGTATAATGCAAGGGCTTACATATGGCCACATATCTGTCATAGCTCATCACTGTCAGGAGAAGCAATTCTACACCTTCTGAGAGTGCAAAGAAAAAAAGCTGCGTGAGACAAGCAGAGAACATTATTATGGCCACATCAGCCAATAGAGTGTAAAACATGTTAGGAAGAATATTCATCACCAGTAAAATATCCACCACAGAGAGCTGGGAGAGGAGGAAGTACATGGGGCAATGGAGGGTCTTGCTGTAGGACACTGCTGTGATGATCAGGAGGTTTCCGCATATTGTCACACCAGACATCAAAAGAAAAATACTGAAGCCCAAAAATGACATAATCTGGGGAAGCTGGAGTCCTAAGAGGTGAACGGTGGTAATGGAGGTGACGTTTTTCTTATTCATGACCTGACAAGCATCTGACATTCTAACCTAACCTTAAAAGACAGATGAAGACATATTAAAACGACATTTACTATTGACTCCACTAGACTCAACTGCTGAGCGCCCCCAGCCCGGTGCTAATGTGGATTTAGGCATTAAAAATAAAAATATCTTACTTGCGATGGCCACCAGACTACCCGCAAGGAGCAGATTTTTTTAATTCTGAGATCCCATCTCAGCATGTCCAGCCCATCAATAAGTGTGCAGCTCTGCTGCTGCACTGATTGGCTGGCTAGGCACCCAAACAGGTAGACAGATTCCCGCCAACTGGCCCAATTTAGAAAAAAAAACATGGGATTTTCCATAGGCATAGCCATGCCCACCTGTAAGATTTGAGACTGCTGACTGGCTGATCTTTTAGTGTGAATCAAAAGACAGATTAGCACAATCCAAATATATAAAGCATATACTTAAATAGTATTAGAGATTAATATAGGGTGCTGTAAGGGACCTGAGATCTCTGTAGATTTCTACAATTAGTAGTAACTCTATAGTGGACAATCTGCACTCCAATAGCAATGTGTATGCAAAAGAGAAGAATTTATTATCATAGAAAGGTAAGGGATTAACATATATTTTGCAACAATCAGAAATAATATTTAGGGGATATATACATCTCTTATCCCATGGATGATCTAATTACAATCAGAAACAAATGAAGCAAAGGAAATTAATGCTGGTTAGACTCCTGGCCGCTATGCGGTGTCAGGGAGCGTAACCCAGAACTCTCAGTGCAGAAAATTGTTAACCAATGCACACCCTAACTCCCAATGTTTCAGGCTGAATAGCCTTTCTTCAGGGTATGTTATATTTCTGATTTGTGCAAAATATATGTTACCTTACCTTTCTATTACAGTAATTACTACTCTTTTGCATAAACATCGCTATTGAAGTGCTCACTGCCCATCATATACTTATGACTGGCTGATCTAAAAAATACCAGATTTTATCTTTCCTCTGGCAGCTTCCCCTGCACCCATCTTCTCCTATTAGTGTTCCCCATCCCCAGCCTGTCCAAATGGCTGGGCTCAGAAACATGTCTGAAATATAGGAATGTTGGGAATGTGGCACAAGCACCATGGGAGCCCCAGGAAAGGTAGATTTTGTGGGTGGCCTGCAAGGGTTCACACAGCAGGGCATCTCAATTTGGGATGTATTTTAGACTCCATGGCCACGCTGCCAGAATTTTTATCTACTTTGATATTCTTTATTGACATGATTTTTATCATAGGTT
Source organism: Gastrophryne carolinensis (assembly GCA_027917425.1). NCBI lineage: Eukaryota > Metazoa > Chordata > Amphibia > Anura > Microhylidae > Gastrophryne > Gastrophryne carolinensis. The sequence goes on along the minus strand of CM051238.1, from coordinate 444,384,606 downwards.
AATCAACATTTCAGGGTGATAAACCAGAATAAATGGCATCAGTGCTCAATTTTCTACTATGCAAAACATAAGAAACATTTATTCCCCACCAACTTTCTCACCTAGACCAAGTGAATCAAGTCCTGCAGTGTGCAGCCTCAATTCTGTTCAGCAGTGGCCACCAGGTTGTACAGCAACCGTTAGAGCATGGTTACTTTGACTTACCAAGTGGGGTGGCTATTTGTCACGCTACTTGCTGGTGGGCAGAGACATGATGAGACTTGATTTTCAGACCAGGCTCATTTTCTTTCCAACAAGCAGATAGTCTTTCAGCAGATCCACACAATTCAGTTTCCAGACATATTCAGTAAACAAATTCCGATTCCCGATTCTGTGATCATCAACGCATTTCAGGGAGACTTCCTTCTAATTATGAAGCTGTTTCTTACCTGAGCCATGATCCTAATGTAATACAGGATCCAGAAGTGGTGCCATCAGCTGCACGCCACCCCCCACACACTAGCCCTCCCACCCAGAGATTTGGCAAAAGCATAGGAGAGAGTCCCAGCGCTGGCCAGATTCCAAACCATACATGTGTCCTGACAGCTCCAGAGGAGGGGCAGAAAGACATGGGGTGCTTGGGCCCTGCCCCCACATGTATTGGATAGCAAGTGGGGGCTGTGCCACAGGAAGGCCCTGCCCCCCCACACTGGCCGCATCCCTCCAAAAAAGGAGCCCCCTCTACAGCAGGACAGGACCACAGATAGATCATCATGGGGAAGTAAAAAAGAGGGGCACCATGGCTAGATCTGTAAAAAAATGTAGTTATTAATATGTGAATTAAAATAAATTGTCCCAAATAAAATCAATAATGGATGGGTAAATGTATTAATAGCAATATATATATATATATATATATATATATATATATATATATATATATATAAATATTATAAAGAGCAATAATTTCTGAAAATGGGGAGATCATAAAATTTAAATCTAGCTGGAATTATATGCACACAATACTAGTATCCATTAAATGCCCATATGATGTTTATACTGCTTGAACTATTTAAAGGGGATGTACTCTGCAATGGAGAAATACCTCTTTAAAAAAATCCATTCTAGCAAAAAAATAAAAAAAAGGAAATTATATAGGTATAGAACTAATGAGACCCAGGTGAAAGATCAATTTATAATCCATGATACCATTAATTATAGAGGAAAAAAGTCCAGAGAATCACGCCCTGGGCTCTAAAAGATTCCAATGCTGGCCACTGGCATTCTTTTGGGTGTCCAAAATTGAGCGCCTCCCCCTCCCCCGGGCACTGCAAAACTCACTTTTAGTGCCAGCTCCCTCGCAATAGGACAGGCTGGGTGCTGAAGCCCAATCGTCCCACAGGAAAACCGCAGCTGCAGCCTCCTGCTCCAGATTGCCAATCGCTGCTCTAAACAGAGGCATTTTGCTGGGCATTTTGCATGGCATATTTCTCTGTTTGAATAAGAGACCGTGCATGCACTGTAGAATCAGGGTAAGGTATATTTTACTGGGGATCTGGGGGGTTCAAACGGCAGTGCAAGAAATAAAAACTGGGGATATTGAGAATCCTGTCAAACCTAAATGAAATAGAGATTATTAAAGAGGAAAAATGGTCCCTAGTTGACCATAGCTCGTCTGTATTATACAGGAGCACTGCATGTAAAATGAATAAATGGCTACCCAGATACTCACTGCTTCTGGGTCCTCCTCTACAGCTGGCATAAAGCATCCTATCAGTTTCTAGGACCAGAGTCAGGACTGATATACTCGGCAGCTAGACGCGCTGATAGGCTGCTTGGGGTGATGCATGCATGTCTGTGTGTGGTGGAGGGATTCATGAAATTATAGAGTCTCTTAATGTTTTGTAGTCCTGGAGTCTTCTCCAGACTAAATTGAGTGCCTCAGAATTAAAAAAAAAAATCTTTGCCCTTGATTCAGTGTTGAAATACAGATACAGTATATTTTTGTATCTGCATTTAGCATACATACATACAAGGAATTTGTGTGGCAGGGGCTAAGGGTGCATGGAACAGAACAACAAATGATAGGTCTAATACCATTAGATTAAGGACTAGACAGGGTGGTGTGTGCCTGTATTTATTTCTTGTACTGCTAAGGGGAAGAAGCTGTTGTCTGGCTGTTCTCTGTAGCAGCACTCAGATGGTAATTACCTGAAGACTGAGTGTCCGGTGTGGAGTGGTTTTGTTCCTTGCAAGTTTAATCTTTGACTGTAGAGTATATGTTGTCTATAGATGAAGGTTAAAAATGCAACAGAATAAATCATCTGAGATTGTGAAGTGGTGAAGCTGTCTACAGTTTCATAACTAAAAGGACATTTTAACTGAGGGCTGAGATGTTGAGATTCACTGAGTGATCACCATCCTCTCATCAAAATTACTCATATGGCATGATCAGTTGTATTTATTGTAGGACACTGTGTCTCAGATACCAGCATATATAGATTGCTATATATCACTATCATCTTTATAATGTGTATTTTTTATGAAGAAGTAAACAAAATTACCTCTGAAATCACAAGGAATGGTTTGACTAGAGTATTACATGATAGATCCTCTTAAAATGAGCTTGCATGACTAACTAAATAATAGGATAATAGGATAATGGGACATGATTTTTCATGATTTGACCAAGAAAAAAAAGTAATGTTTGCCAAGATACAGAATAGCCATTCCCTGTAAAAATGATTGTAAGCTTTAGACAAAACTGATTCCTGCTCCGGAATATAGCACTTTGTTAGTAAATTAGCCATTCCAGTAACCAAAAGTAGTTCTTATGCTTTAATTTGTGCAGTTATCTAATGCGGAAAAATAACATGATATAATAATTGGAAGCAATAAACAGGAGAAATAAGTAGCAAAAGCAGTGGTGGAATGTTACACATGAACATTTTGGAGCTGATGGCCAGGACTAGGAGCTCACTGGTATAAAGAAGTCCACACAGACAACATGGTGCCACAGATCAGTGATTTCTTCTATGGGCATTAGCATCAAGATGTGTCTCCTGTATAACAGCCATCAGAATACATGTGTAATGAGCTACACTTATACATTTATAGCTAAATTTATAGATGTCAGGTGCATTGTTTTATATTGTGAAGGTGGAGATAGTGAAACTGGGAAGAAATAATTAGGTCTTGCAAAGGGAATATTTACAGTTTAAAACTTTAAACAACTCAGAGAAAACAAACCATGAAAAAGCCAACCTCCAACTTTTGTTACATTATTAAAACTTTTTAAAAACTTTTTTAATCTGGATGATGTTAAGATTAGAGATGAGCGAACTCTTGAAAAATTTGATTCGGACGTTTCTGCGAATTTTCGGTAAAAATTTGTTTCGGTCCGAATTTATTTGCGATGATTCGCTATTAAAAACGGCTATTTCTGGGCTTCTGAGAGCCTCCATAGGGTTGCAGAATGTTTTGCCTGGCTGTAACATGCATAGGATGCATGCTGGGTTAGTGAAATAATATTGTAAAGAAGTATGACATGAAGATCAGAGGCGTCACTATTAGATTCGCTGTCGCAGAGCGGCACAACTAGAGAGCCTTGAGGTGGCATCAGCATGATGAGCCCATGCCTGAAAGACACACAGTGGAGTTGGCAGCAGCATAAGAAGCCCATATATTGCCTGAAAAAAACACCCTGAATTTGGCAGCAACATAGGGAGCCCATATATTGCCTGAAAGACACACCCTGGATTTGGCAGCAGCATAGGGAGCCCATATATTGCCTGAAAGAAACACCCTGGAGTTGGCAGCAGCCTAAGGAGCCAATATATTGCCTGAAAGACACTCTGGAATTGGCAGCAGCATTAGGAGCCCATATATTGCCTGAAAAATAGACCCTGAATTTGGCACTAGCATAGGGAGCCCATATATGTCCTGAAAAACACACCCTGAATTTGGCAGCAGCATAGGGAGCCCATATATTGCCTAAAAGAGACACTGGAGTTAGCAGCAGCATAAGGAACCCATATATTGCCTGAAAAACACACCCTGGAGTTGGCAGCAGCCTAAGGAGCCCATATATTGCCTGAAAGGCACATTGGAGTTGGCAGCAGTATTTGAAGCTCATTTATTGCCTGAAAAACACATTGGAGTTGGCAGCAGCATAAGGAGCCCATATATTGCCTGAAAGACACACACATAAAATGGCAGCAGCATTAGGAGCCCATATATTGTCTGAAAAACACATTGGAGTTGGCAGCAGCATTATGAGCCCATATATTGCCTGAAAGACACACCCTGGAGTTGGCAGCAGCATTAGGAGCCCATATATTGCCTGAAAGACACATCCAGGAGTTGGCCGCAGTATTAGGAGACCATATATTGCCTGAAAGACACACCCTGGAGTTGGGAGCAGCATGAAGAGAACATATACAGATTTTGGGCACATATATCTTATTCTAAGAATATTAATAAAATTTAACGTAAAGCATTTCCTCAATAATTACTTGTAGTCTGATGCAGAGGAATGTCTGTAACTGGAGAGCAGCGCCTTAAATCTGTTTTGCACTATCCATATTTCTTTAGTGTTGGTCTGGCACCATGATCAATCTACTCTGATGCATCAGGCATTGGTGGGTGGAAATCTTGGCTGATCCATGCCCGATTCATTTTCACGCAGGCCAGTCTCTCAAAAAAACATTTTTCAAGCGTACTGGAGCACATTGAATTGCCCTCATCAGAGCATTACATACTCACATCTAAGAGTTTTATCACTTTGTTCCTGTTAACTTCTTCAGGGCCTAGTAACTACTTAGTGAAAGGCCAGAGATAGTTACACACCTGCTGCTGTTATCGACAAATCCTGTTTTAAGTGTAGTGTAGCGTTTTGTCCTCCATTCATATGAGCACTAAATATGTCAGGCAGAGAAGTGCCAGGATGGGCACAGAGAAGTTGCAGAGGCCTAAATTCATCAAGCAGAGGTCGCAGCAGACTAGGGGCGAGTGGCAGCAGGAGTCTCAGTGAGAGGCCTGATCTCCCGGTATCAGCTAGCAGTCGTGTCTCGACCAGCAACCCATCTGCCGTCATCGATTGGTTAACACGGTCATCCACTTCATCACAAGTGACATCTGACACCCCCAGTCAACTGTCGGTTATATCTTATGATTTGGTTTCAGCTCCACTATTCAGTGAGGATGATCTAATAATCTGAAAAATCAGCAGCTACTGCACAGCCAAGAAGTGGAGGAGACACTAGCCGCTTCTTCCACTAGGCGGGCAAGTAGTGATGAGGAGAGTGGCATGGGAGGTGGTGTTGCAAGCATTTTGGCTTCTTAAGCAGACACTGTTGAGGAACCTGAGGAGGACATCAGTGAGTTTTGAGGGCACTTTTAAAGGCTTGGAGTGATGGAGAGTGACAGATTTAGTGGTCAGCATGGTGGCAGAAGGGGAAAGTATGGAGGCAAATATGCTTGGGGTAGACCACTTGCTGCGCGGCAGGCTACCTTCCCAGGAGGTAGTGGAAGAGGGTCCCTGGAGTCGGCGGCGATGTGGCAGTTTTTCATCAAGCATCCGCAGGAGGTTAACATGGCTATATGAAAGATGTGTAGGCAGAAGGCGAAGTGTGGCCAGGGTCCCAATGTTGGACCCACAGCCCTCAACATTTGCAGCGTCACCATAAAGCGGCCTGGGAGAGTTGGCTCCAAAGTGGTGGTCCAGCCTGCTGCATTACCCAGTGGCACACCGCTCTCTGTTCCAGCCAGCCAAGGCTCCACCACCTCCTGTGTGTCATACCCATCCTCTATCGCTCCAGATGCTCCTCCTCTTAATCCGAGTCAGTCATTCCGCCAGCAATCCATTGCCAAGCCATGTCCAAGAGACAACAGTATGTGCCCACTCATCCAACGTGCAGAAGCTAAATGTGCTCCTGTCCAAGTTGCTGGTGCTGCAGTCCCTCCCTTTTGAGGTGGTGGACCTTTCAGAGAACTGATGGCTTGTACCGAGCCAAGGTGGAGAGTCCCAAGCTGTAATTTCTTTGCAAAGAAGGCAGTACCACGCCTGTACAATTTTTTTGAACAGAAGGTGGGCCAGTCCTTGAGCTTGTCAGTGTGTACCAAAGTGCACGGCAGCACCTATGTCTTGAGCTGTAACTACGGTCAGGGACAATACATATCCTTTAAGGCCTACTGGGTGATTGTGGTTCCTGCACAACAACAACAGCAACTTGGACAGGTCCCGCCGCTGTGGCCTCCATGCTCCTAGGCCGTTGTGCCTGTGACAGTGCACTTGTCTGTTTTGTTTCATGGTTTTGCACATGTTTTTTGCACTTAGGCACTTTTTTCTGTGACACCATTGCTAATTGTCAATTACATATTAATTCTTAACATTTATCTTGTTTGAACACATTTATAATAATACCATATCATAGCAACATAGTAACATATTAGTAACATAGTAACATATTAGTAACATAGCAACATATTAGCAACATAGTAACATATTAGTAACATAGTAATATATCAGTAACATATTAGTAACATAGTAACATATTAGTAACATAGTAACATATTAGTAACATAGTAACATATTAGTAACATAGTAACATATAACATTTATAAAAGGCTTTTTTGGGGCGTAATTTTGTAATTGTTTTTACATTTTTTTTAATTCTTTATTTTTTGTTTGTTTTTTTATTTTTTGGGGGTATTTTTTTTTTTCCAATGCCCTACCAGCCTACCATGTGTGCAGGAAACAACGGTTTCACACTGTTCCTCAGATGGTTTACCTTGGCGCACAGAGTCACACATGGAAGGAACTGCTAAAAATCATTAATCAATAAATGAGATCATGGCTTACTCCATGGAAACTGCAAATGGGAACCATGGTGACTGACAATGGGAAAAACATCTTGTCTGCGCTGCGACAAGGAAGCCTGAGCCATGCGTCCTTCCATGGCACACGTGTTCAATCTAGTTGTCAAGTGTTGTTTCCTGAAGTCTTCCCCTCATCTGCATAACATCCTAACAACGGGAAGAAAACTTTGCATGCACTTCAGCCACTCATACACCGCCAAGCACACCCTTCTTGAGCTACAACATCAGAACGGTATCCCCAAACATAGTCTTATTTGCGTTGTTTCCACCCGTTGGAATTCCACCCTCCATATGTTGGATCGACTATACGAACAGAGATAAGCCATCACTGATTTCTTGATGATCCAAGTGGATAGTGGGACTCCCCTGTGTAACTTCAATGCAAACCAGTGGCACCTCATACGTGACACCTGTCGTTTGCTCAGACTCTTTGAGGAGGCCAATTATTAATCAGTCGCCAGGACTACGGGATGAACGACGTGATTCCGCTGCTTCATGTAATACAACACATGTTGGAAACCATGGCTGGTCAGGGGGCATTAGAGACATGGCGCATATATTTCACGGCCACATGAAGCCTGTGGGGGCTGAAGTGGAGGAGGAGGAGGAGGGGCACATCAAAGCACAGTTTAGTTTTGGTGAAATGGGCGGTTTATCTAGTCATCTGACAGGAGAGGAGGAGTAGGAGCAGCCAGAGTAGCTAGAGGGTTGTGAGGAAGGCGAGACACCCAGACACACCGTGGCAGTTTGCAGTGGAGATGGAGACAGGTAGTCCCTCCGAGTCACTTGCACAAATGGCACGATGCATGCTCACGTGCTTGCATAGTGACCGCAGAATTGTCTCCATTTGTCAGTGGGATGACTTCTGGCTCTCCACCTTATTGGACCCTCGCTACTGGCACAAAATGGGGGCATTTTTTACACTCACTGAGAGGGAGGACAAACTGACCTACTACAGAGACATTCTACGTAGTCAGTTGGCCAATGCCTATCTGCAACATCATCCATACTCTCGCAGGTCTGACTCGGGGGGACCTCTGTGCTCACCTTCCACTGCCATGGCTGCTGGGGGGGTGGCAGGAGCAGCAGCAGCTCCATCAGCAGCAGCCTGAGTCTTCAGTCGCTAATGAGTAGCTTTCTTCACTCGCATTAGTGAGGCTAATCATGAGCAGCAGAAAGACCTGGAGCAGGCCCTGAACCAGAAGGCATGTCATACCTTGACATGACCATGCCAACGCACCTTGAGGACCCGCTGGACTTCTGGGCAGCCAAACTTGACTTGTGGCCGCAACTGGCAGAGTTTACCCTGGGAAAGCTGTCCTGCCCAGCCAGTAGTGTACCATCTGAGCGGGTGTTTAGTGCGGCGGGGGCCATAGTCATACCAAGGAGAACTCGTCTGTCCACGAAATATGTGGAGAGACTCACCTTTGTGAAGATGAATCAGGCATGGATCAGCCAGGATTTCCGCCCACCAATGGCTGATCCATGGTAGTAGCTGATGCATGGTAGCTCCTAACGCTGCTGCAAACTCTAGGGTGTGTCTTTCAGGCAATATATGGGCTCCCTATGCTGCTGCTGCCAACTCCAATGTGTGTATTTCAGGCAATATATGGGCTCCCTATGCTGCTGTTGCCAACTCCAATGTGTGTACTCTTAAAAGACACATGCTAGCATATTTGGGATGCCTCACTGTTAAAGGCAATGGCTGCTGGCAATTTGACAACGTGACTTTCTTTACAAAAATGTTAATAAAGCACTATGTTAATAGACAGCTACTCTTCAAATATTTATGCTAGTATTTGGGATGCTCCCCTGTTCAAATACACAGGCTGGCTGCTTTAACAGTGAAAAGGTGACTTTCTTTACAAAATGCAACCAGTTAGCAGACAGCTGCTCTTCAAATATTTATGCTAGTATTTGGGATGCCACCCCCGGCAAAAGGCAAAGGTTGCTCAAAAAGTGACTTTCTTTACAAAATGCACAATGTTATTGGACAGGTACTCTTCAAATATTTATGCTAGTATTTGTGATGCCCCCCCCCCCCCGGAGAAAGGCAAAGGTTTCTTAAAAAGTTACTTTCTTTACAAAATGCAACCAGTTAGCAGACAGGTACTCTTCAAATATTTATGCTAGTATTTGGGATGCCCCCCCCCCCCGGCGAAAGTAAAGGTTGCTTAAAAAGTGACTTTCTTTACAAAATCCACAATGTTAATAGACAGGTACTTTCTTTACAAAATGCAACCAGTTGACTTTCTTTACAGAAACTTTAGTTAGCAGACAGGTACTCTTAAAATATTTATGCTAGTATTTAGGATGCCCCCCCCCCCCCCCCGGCGAAAGGCAAAGGTTGCTTAAAAAGGGACTTTCTTTACAAAATGCAACCAGTTAGCAGACAGGTACTCTTCAAATATTTATGCTAGTATTTGGGATGCCCCCCCCCGGCAAAAGGCAAAGGTTGCTTAAAAAGTGACTTTCTTTACAAAATGCACAATGTAAATAGACAGGTATTCTTCAAATATTTATGCTAGTATTTGGGATGCCCCCCCGGCAAAAGGCAAAGGTTGCTCAAAAAGGGACTTTCTTTACAAAATGCACAATGTTAATAGACAGGTACTCTACAAATATTTATGCTAGTATTTGTGATGCCCCCCCCCCCCCCCCCGGAGAAAGGCAAAGGTTTCTTAAAAAGTGACTTTCTTTACAAAATGCAACCAGTTAGCAGACAGGTACTCTTAAAATATTTATGCTAGGATATGGGATGCCCCCCCCCCCCCGGTGAAAGGCAAAGGTTGCTTAAAAAGTGACTTTCTTTACAAAATGCAACCAGTTAGCAGACAGATACTCTTCAAATATTTATGCTAGTATTTGGGATGCCCCCCCCCCCCGGCGAAAGTAAAGGTTGCTTAAAAAGTGACTTTCTTTACAAAATGCACAATGTTAATAGACAGGTACTTTCTTTACAAAATGCAACCAGTTGACTTTCTTTACAGAAACTTTAGTTAGCAGACAGGTACTCTTAAAATATTTATGCTAGTATTTAGGATGCCCCCCCCCCCCGGCGAAAGGCAAAGGTTGCTTAAAAAGGGACTTTCTTTACAAAATGCAACCAGTTAGCAGACAGGTACTCTTCAAATATTTATGCTAGCATTTGGGATGCCCCCCCCCCCCCCGGCAAAAGGCAAAGGTTGCTTAAAAAGTGACTTTCTTTGCAAAATGCACAATGTAAATAGACATGTATTCTTCAAATATTTATGCTAGTATTTGGGATGCCCCCCCCCCCCCGGCAAAAGGCAAAGGTTGCTCAAAAAGTGACTTTCTTTACAAAATGCAACCAGTTAGCAGACAGGTACTCTTCAAATATTTATGCTAGCATTTGGGATGCCCCCCGTTGAAAGTAAAGGTTGCTTAAAAAGTGACTTTCTTTACAAAATGCACAATGTTAATAGACAGGTACTTTCTTTGCAAAATGCAACCAGTTGACTTTCTTTACAGAAACTTTAGTTAGCAGACAGGTACTCTTAAAATATTATATTTATGCTAGTATTTAGGATGCCCCCCCCCCCCCCCCCGGCGAAAGGCAAAGGTTGCTTAAAAAGGGACTTTCTTTACAAAATGCAACCAGTTAGCAGACAGGTACTCTTCAAATATTTATGCTAGTATTTGGGATGCCCCCTCCCCAGGGGAAAGGAAAAGGTTGCTAAAAAAGTGAATTTCTTTACAAAATGCAAAATGTTAATAGACAGGTACTCTTCAAATATTTATGCTAGTATTTGGGATGCCCCCCCCCCCGGCGGAAGGCAAAGGTTGCTTAAAAAGTAGTATTTAAGATGCCCCCCCCCCCGGCGAAAGGCAAAGGTTACTTAAAAAGGGACTTTCTTTACAAAATGCAACCAGTTAGCAGACAGGTTCTCTTCAAATATTTATGCTAGTATTTGGGATGCCCCCCCCCCCAGGGGAAAGGCAAAGGTTGCTAAAAAAGTGAATTTCTTTACAAAATGTACAATGTTAATATACAGGTGCTCTTCAAATATTAATGCTAGCACACTTTTTAAAGAATGACACCAGGAAAAGGAAAAGCTAAATAGGCAGGTGTGTTATTAACACTAAATAGGCTTGAAAGCTAATGAAAACACTTTAAACTTTCACAGCCTCTCTCCTTCTCTATCTGTCCCTCACTGTATCTATCTGTCTGTCTGTCTGTCTGTCCCTCTCTTCCTGCCTGATCTGCTCTGGCCGCAATTCAGTGCCAAAATGAGCTTCCGCAAGATGGCCACCGCTTATATAGGGCTGTGACATCATCGGTAAACCTGTCTGCTGATAGGTAGAATGTGACGCCTACCCAGGATTCCTTGCCCCAAGGGACATGTCCTGACATGTGGATCCTCCATTTTAGATGGGCTGGATAGTAGTAAACGAAGTTTTAAGGAAGCGATTAGAGCGATCGAATCGCGGCAATATTCGGAAACGTTACGACATTTTTCCTGAAATTCGTTATGAATTCGGGTTCGTCAGATTCAATTCGCTCATCTCTAGTTAAGGTATATACATCTATATCATTTTTTGATATATGATTGTATATTGCTTTTATGCAGAAAACCACATTTCCTAAAGAGCAAGAGGCCTTGTATTTGAAGATAACAGATCCGAGATAAAAACAGATGATAAGTAGAGATGAGCGAACTTTTGAAAAATTCGAATCGACTGATTCGCCGAATTTTCCAACAAAAATCGTTTCGACCCGAATTTATTCGCGACGAATCGCTTTTAAAAACGGCTATTTCTGAGCCTCCTAGAGCCTCAATAGGGTTGTAAACCATTCTGCCTTGCTGTAACACGCATAGGATGTGTGCTGGGTTATTGAAATAATACTGTAAATAATTATCACATGCAGATCAGAGGCATCGCTAATAGAATCGCAGAGCGGCACAATTGCAAAGAGTTGAGGTGGCATCACTATGAGGGGCCCCTATAGTGCCTGAAAAACACACCCTGGCGCTGGCAGCAGCAGGAGCCCAAAAATTAGCTGAATCACGCCCTGGAGTTGCAAGCAGCAGTAGCAGCCCAAAAGAGACTTGAAAGAGACACTGGGGTTGGCAGCAGGAGCCCAAAAATTGGATGAATCACACCCTGGAGTTGCAAGCAGCAGCAGCAGCAGCAGCCCAAACATAGCTTGAAATAGACACTGGAGTTGGCAGCAGGAGCCCAAAAATTGGCTGAATCACACCCTGGAGTTGCAAGCAGCAGCAGCCCAAACATATCTTGAAAGAGACACTGGAGTTGGCAGTAGGAGCCCAAAAATTGTCTGATTCACACCCTGGAGTTGCAAGCAGCAGCCCAAACATAGCTTGAAAGAGACACTGGAGTTGGCAGCAGGAGCCCAAAAATTGGCTGAATGACACCCTGGAGGTGCAAGCAGCAGCAGCAGCAGGAGCCCAACCATTGTTTGAAAGAGACACTGGAGTTGGCTGCAGGAGCCCAAAAATTGGATGAATCACACCCTGGAGTTGCAAGCAGCAGCAGGAGCAGGAGCACAAACATTGCTTTAAAGAGACACTGGATTTGGCTGCAGGAGCCCACAAATTGGATGAATCACACCCTTGAGTTGCAAGCAGCAGCCCAAACATTGCTTGAAAGAGACACTTGAGTTGGCTGCAGGAGTCCAAAAATTGGATGAATCACACCCTGGAGTTGCAAGCAGCAGCAGGAGCCCAAACATAGCTTGAAAGAGACACTGGAGTTGGCTGCAGGAGCCCAAAAATTGGATGAATCACACCCTGGAGTTGCAAGCAGCAGCAGGATCCCGAACATTGCTTTAAAGAGACACTGGAGTTGGCTTCAGGAGCCCAAAAATTGGATGAATCACACCCTGGAGTTGCAAGCAGCAGCAGCAGCAGGAGCCCAACCATTGCTTGAAAGAGACACTGGAGTTAGCTGCAGGAGCCTAAAAATTGGATGAATCACACCCTGGAGTTGCAAGCAGCAGCAGGAGCAGGAGCACAAACATTGCTTTAAAGAGACACTGGATTTGGCTGCAGGAGCCCAAAAATTGGATGAATCACACCCTGGAGTTGCAAGCAGCAGCAGGAGCCCAAACATTGCTTGAAAGAGACACTGGAGTTGGCTTCAGGAGCCCAAAAATTGGATGAATCACACCCTGGAGTTGCAAGCAGCAGCAGGAGCCCAAACATTGCTTTAAAGAAACACTGGAGTTGGCTTCAGGAGCCCAAAAATTGGATGAATCACACCCTGGTGTTGCAAGCAGCAGCAGGAGCAGCAGCCCAAACATAGCTTGAAATAGACACTGGAGTTGGCAGCAGGAGCCCAAAAATTGGCTGAATCACACCCTGGAGTTGCAAGCAGCAGCAGCCCAAACATATCTTGAAAGAGACACTGGAGTTGGCAGTAGGAGCCCAAAAATTGTCTGATTCACACCCTGGAGTTGCAAGCAGCAGCCCAAACATAGCTTGAAAGAGACACTGGAGTTGGCAGCAGGAGCCCAAAAATTGGCTGAATGACACCCTGGAGGTGCAAGCAGCAGCAGCAGCAGGAGCCCAACCATTGTTTGAAAGAGACACTGGAGTTGGCTGCAGGAGCCCAAAAATTGGATGAATCACACCCTGGAGTTGCAAGCAGCAGCAGGAGCATGAGCACAAACATTGCTTTAAAGAGACACTGGATTTGGCTGCAGGAGCCCACAAATTGGATGAATCACACCCTTGAGTTGCAAGCAGCAGCCCAAACATTGCTTGAAAGAGACACTTGAGTTGGCTGCAGGAGTCCAAAAATTGGATGAATCACACCCTGGAGTTGCAAGCAGCAGCAGGAGCCCAAACATAGCTTGAAAGAGACACTGGAGTTGGCTGCAGGAGCCCAAAAATTGGATGAATCACACCCTGGAGTTGCAAGCAGCAGCAGGATCCCGAACATTGCTTTAAAGAGACACTGGAGTTGGCTTCAGGAGCCCAAAAATTGGATGAATCACACCCTGGAGTTGCAAGCAGCAGCAGCAGCAGGAGCCCAACCATTGCTTGAAAGAGACACTGGAGTTAGCTGCAGGAGCCTAAAAATTGGATGAATCACACCCTGGAGTTGCAAGCAGCAGCAGGAGCAGGAGCACAAACATTGCTTTACAGAGACACTGGATTTGGCTGCAGGAGCCCAAAAATTGGATGAATCACACCCTGGAGTTGCAAGCAGCAGCAGGAGCCCAAACATTGCTTAAAAGAGACACTGGATTTGGCTTCAGGAGCCCAAAAATTGGATGAATCACACCCTGGAGTTGCAAGCAGCAGCAGGAGCCCAAACATTGCTTTAAAGAAACACTGGAGTTGGCTTCAGGAGCCCAAAAATTGGATGAATCACACCCTGGTGTTGCAAGCAGCAGCAGGAGCACAAACATGGCTTTAAAGAGACACTGGATTTGGCTGCAGGAGCCCAAAAATTGGATGAATCACACCCTGCAGTTGCAAGCAGCAGCAGCAGCCCAAACATTGCTTGAAAGAGACACTGGATTTGGCTGCAGGAGCCCAAAAATTGGATGAATCACACCCTGGAGTTGCAAGCAGCAGCAGGAGCCCAAACATTGCTTAAAAGAGACACTGGAGTTGGCTTCAGGAGCCCAAAAATTGGATGAATCACACCCTGGAGTTGCAAGCAGCAGCAGGAGCCCAAACATTGCTTTAAAGAAACACTGGAGTTGGCTTCAGGAGCCCAAAAATTGGATGAATCACACCCTGGTGTGGCAAGCAGCAGCAGGAGCAGGAGCACAAACATGGCTTTAAAGAGACACTGGATTTGGCTGCAGGAGCCCAAAAATTGGATGAATCACATCCTGCAGTTGCAAGCAGCAGCAGCAGCCCAAACATTGCTTGAAAGAGACACTGGAGTTGGCTGCAGGAGCCCAAAAATTGTATGAATCACACCCTGGAGTTGCAAGCAGCAGCAGGAGCCCAAACATTGCTTGAAAGAGACACTGGAGTTGGCTGCAGGAGCCCAAGAATTGGATGAATCACACCCTGGAGTTGCAAGCAGCAGCAGGAGCCCAAACATTGCTTGAAAGAGACACTGGAGTTGGCTTCAGGAGCCCAAAAATTGGATGAATCACACCCTGGAGTTGCAAGCAGCAGGAGGAGCAGGAGCACAAACATTGCTTTAAAGAGACACTGGATTTGGCTGCAGGAGCCCAAAAATTGGATGAATCACACCCTGGAGTTGCAAGCAGCAGCAGCAGGAGGCCAAATATAGCTTGAAAAGAGACACTGGAGTTGGCTGCAGGAGCCCAAGAATTGTATTAATCACACCCTGGAGTTGCAAGCAGCAGCAGCAGGAGCCCAGACATAGCTTGAATGAGACACTGGAGTTGGCAGCAGGTGCCCAAAAATTGGCCTAAAGACACTGGAGTAGCAAGCAGCAGCAGCAGGAGCCCAAAATTGCAAGAAAGACACACCCTGGAGTTGGCAGCAGCATGAAGAGAATATATACAGATTTTCGGCACATATATCTTATCCGAAGAATATTGATAAAAAGTAAGAGTAACGTAAAGCAGTTTCTCAATAATTACTTGTGGTCTGATGCGGAGGAATGTCTGTAACTGGAGAGCAGCAACTTAAATCTGTTTTGAACGATCCATATTTCTTTAGTGTTGGTCTGGCCCCATCATCAATCTACTCTAATGCATCAGGCATTGGTGGGTGGAAATCTTGGTTGATCCATGCCCAATTCATTTCAACGCAGGCCAGTCTCTCAAAAAAAAACATGGAGAGTGACAGATTAGTAACATATTAGTAACATAGTAACATATAAGGCCTCATTTCATCAAGCAGAGGTCTCTGCAGAATAGGGGTGAGTGGCAGCAGGAGTCTCAGTGAGAGGTCTGATCTCCCGGGATCAGCTAGCGGTCGTGTCTTGAACAGCAACCCGTCTGCCGTCATCCATTGGTTAACACGATCATCCACTGCATCACAAGTGACATCTGACACCCCCAGTCAACTGTCTGTTGTATGTTATGTTTTGCACGATCCATATTTCTTTAGTGTTGGTCTGGCCCCATCATCAATCTACTCTTATGCATCAGGCATTGGTGGGTGGAAATCTTGGTTGATCCATGCCCGATTCATTTCCACGCAGGCCAGTCTCTCAAAAAAAAACATGGAGAGTGACAGATTAGCAACATATTAGTAACATAGTAACATATAAGGCCTCATTTCATCAAGCAGAGGTCTCTGCAGAATAGGGGTGAGTGGCAGCAGGAGTCTCAGTGAGAGGTCTGATCTCCCGGGATCAGCTAGCGGTCGTGTCTTGAACAGCAACCCATCTGCCGTCATCCATTGGTTAACACGATCATCCACTGCATCACAAGTGACATCTGTTGTATGTTATGCTTTGCTTTCAGCTCCACTATTCAGTGAGGACGATCTGATAATCAGAAAAATCAGCAGCTACTGCCCAGCCAAGAAGTGGAGGAGACACTTGCCACTTCTTCCACTAGGCGGGCAAGTAGTGATAAGGAGAGTGTCGTGGGAGGAGGTGTTGCAAGCGTTTTGGCTCCTTAAGCAGACACTGTTGAGGAACCTGAGGAGGACATCAGTGAGTTTTGAGGGCACTTTTAAAGGCTTGGAGTGATGGAGAGTGACAGATTTAGCGGCCAGCATGGTGGCAGAAGGGGAAAGTATGGAGGCAAATGTGCTTGGGGTAGACTACCCGCGGGCAGGCTATCTTCCCAGGAGGTAGTGGAAGAGGGTCCCTGGAGGTGGCGGCGGTGGCGGCAGCAGCATCAGTGAATTAGTGCGGACTGTTGGTAGGAGAAATCAGCTACAAGCCCATGTTGCTGTTTTTTATAAAGCATCTGCAGGAGGTTAACATGGCTATATGAAAGATGTGTAGGCAGAAGGTGAAGTGTGGCCAGGGTCCCAATGTTGGACCCACAGCCCTGTGTCAACATTTGCAGTGTCACCATAAAGCGGCCTGGGAGAGTTGGCTCCAAAGTGGTGGTCCAGCCTGCTGCATTACCCAGTGGCACACCGCTCTCTGTTCCATCCAGCCAAGGCTCCACCACCTCCTGTGTGTCATACCCATCCTCTGTCACTCAAGATGCTCCTCCTCCTCTTAATCCGAGTAAGTCATTCCGCCAGCAATCCATTGCCAAGCCATGTCCAAGAGACAACAGTATGTGCCCACTCATCCAACGTGCAGAAGCTATGCTCCTGTATAAGTTGCTGGTGCTGCAGTCCCTCCATTTTGAGTTGGTGGACCTTTCAGGGAACTGATGGCTTGTGCCTAGCCAAGGTGGAGAGTCCCATGCTGTCATTTATTTGCAAAGAAGGCAGTACCAGGCCTGTACAATTTTGTTGAACAGAAGGTGGGCCAGTCCTTTAGCCTGTCAGTGTGTACCAAAGCTGTAACTATGGTCAGGGACAACAAATATCCATTTAGGACCACTGGGTGATTGTGGTTCCTGCACAACCACAAAAGCAACTTGGACAGGTCCCTCCGCTGTGGCCTCCACGCTCCTAGGCCTTTGTGCCTGTGACAGTGCACTTGCACTTAGCAATGGTGTCACAGAGAAAAGTGGCAAATTGTCAATTACATATTAATAGTTAACATTTATCTTATTTGAACATATTTATAATAATAACATATAATAACATATAACATAGCAACAATAACATATAACATAATAACAGTAACATATAAAATGTATCAACATTTTATTTTTTTGGTTAATTTTGTATTGTTTTTTTTTTTATATTTTGTATTTTTTTTAATATTTTGTATTTTTTAGAAACATATATATATATATTTTAATATTTTGTGAATTTTTGTACAATTTTCTTTTCATTTTTTCATTTTTTCTTTTTAGTTTTTTTTCTAAATATTTATTTTTTCTCTTTTTTTTTAATTTTTGTTTTTTTTTCCCAGTGCCCTTCCGGCCTACCATGTGTGCAGGACACGGCGGTTTCACGCTGTTCTTCACATGGTTTGCCTTGAGCAACAGAGTCACACATGGGAGGAACTGCTAAAAATTAGAACTCAATACATGAAATCATGGCTTACTCCACGAAAACTGCAAATGGGACCTATGGTGACTGACACTGGGAAGAACATCTTGTCTGCTCTGCGACACGGAAGCCTGAGCCATGCGTCCTGCCATGGCACACGTGTTCAATCTAGTTGTCAAGCGTTTTCTGAAGTCTTCCCCCCATCTGCAAGATATCCTAACAACGGGAAGGAAACTTTGCATGCACTTCAGCCACTCCTACTCTGCCAAGCACACCCTTCTTGAGCTTCAGCGTCAGAACGGTATCCCCCAACATAGTCTGATTTGCGATGTTTCCACCCATTGGAATTCCACCCTCCATATGCAGGATCAACTATAGGAACAGAGAAAAGCCATCACGGATTTCTTGATGATCCAAACGGATAGGGGGACTCCCCTGTGTAACTTCAATGTAAACCAGTGGCAGCTCATACGTGACACCTGCCGTTTGCTCAGGCCCTTTGAGGAAGCTACTTTATTAGTCAGTCGCCAGGACTATGAGATGAACGATGAGATTCCACTGCTTCATGTACTACAACACATGTTGGAAACCATGGCTGGTCAGGGCACTAGAGACATGGCGCATACATTTCACAGCCACATGAAGCCTGTGGGGGCTGAAGTGGAGGAGGAGGAGGGGGTGGGGCACAGCGAAGCACAGTTTAGGATTGACAAAATTACCATTTTATCTAGTCATCTGACAGGAGAGGAGGAGCAGGAGCAGCCAGAGGAGCTAGAGGGTTGTGAGGAAGGTGAGACAGAGGACCCAGACACACCGTGGCAGTTTGCAGTGGAGATGGAGACAGGTAGTCCCTCCGAGTCAATTGCACAAATGGCACAATGCATGCTCATGTGCTTGCGTAGTGACCCCAGAATTGTCTCCATTTGTCAGCGGGATGACTTCTGGCTCTCCACCTTATTGGACCCTCGCTTCTGGCACAAAACGGGGCATTTTTTACACCCACTGAGAGGAAGGACAAACTGACCTACTACAGAGACATCCTACGTAGTCAGTTGGGCGATGTCTATCTGCGCCATGGTCCATACTCTCGCAGATCTGACTTGGGGGGACCTCTGCGCTCACCTTCCACTGCCATGGCTGCCGGGGGGGTGGCAGCAGCAGCAGCTCCATCAGCAGCAGCCTCAATCTTCAGTCGCTTTATACAGTCGTAGCTTTCTACACCCGCATAGTGAGTCTACTCATGAGCACCTGGAGCAGGACCTGAACCAGCAGGTCATGTCATACCTTGACATGACCATGCCAACCCACCTTGAGGATCCGCTGGAATTCTGGGAAGCCAAACTTGACTTGTGACCGCAACTAGCAGAGTTTGCCCTGGAAAAGCTGTCCTGCCCGGCAAGTAGTTGATTTAGATGGCAACTGGGCTGCTTTATATTATGCTGCAAAATGGCAAATTTACCTCACAGTATAAACTATTGCCCCTCAGATTTACACAGGGCCTGCTCTATATAATGCTGCAAAATGGCAAATTTACCTCACAGTATAAGCTATTGCCCCTCAGATTTACACAGGGCCTGCTCTATATTATGCTGCAAAATGGCAAATTGACCTCACAGTATAAGCTATTGCCCCTCAGATTTACACAGGGTCTGCTCTATATTATGCTGCAAAATGGCAAATTTACCTCACTATATAAGCTAATGCCCCTCAGATTTACACAGGGGCTGCTCTATATAATGCTGCAAAATGGCAAATTTACCTCACAGTATAAGCTATTGCCCCTCAGATTTACACAGGGCCTGCTCTATATTATGCAGCAAAATGGCAAATTTACCTCACAATATAAGCTATTGCCCCTCAGATTTACACAGGGGCTGCTCCATATAATGCTGCAAAATGGCAAAATTACCTCACAATATAAGCTATTGCCCCACAGATTTACACAGGGCCTGCTCTATATTATGCTGCAAAATGGCAAATTTACCTCACAGTATAAGCTATTGCCCCTCAGATTTACACAGGGCCTGCTCTATAGAATGCTACAAAACCAAGAGCGGATTTAACTCACACAATATAACCTATTTCTCAGGTTTACTCAGGGGCTGCTCTATGTAATGGTGCAAAACAGGGCAAATGTATTGTCCAATATAAACTATTGCTGCTCTGATTTACACAGGAGGGCCACTCTAAAGAATGGTGCAACATGGCGAATTTAGCTCACAATATAACATAGATTGCAAAATGAGATTTTCAGACAGGGTCTGCTCTATAAAATGGCAACTTTACCTCACAATATAAACTATTGCTCCTCAGATTTACACAGGGATTTAGGTTGATATATATATATAATAGTGCAAAACAGCGAATTTACCTCACAATACTGTATAAACTATTGCTCCTCAGATTTACACAGTGGACTTCTCTATATAATGGTGCAAAATGGCAAATTTACCAAACTATATAATCTATTACAGCTCTATATAAAAAAAAAAAAATTAATTAAAAAAAGGGCTTGTAGAAGCTTATTTAGTATAACAGATAGGGTGACATGTGCTGGTTTGGGATGACCTGCGGCCTAGTGTTTTGACAGCAGGAGAAAAACCAATTCAAAATGCAATAGCTTAATAAAACTGAGGCTGAACAAGCTAATTTAGTATAAAAGAAAGGGTGACGTGCTGGTTTGGGATGCCCATGTGGGCTAGTGTTTTGACTGCAGGACAAAAACCAATTCAAAATGCAATACTTTGATTAAGCTGAGGAAGGATGAACAAGCGTATTTAGTATAACAGATAGGCTGCTAAGTGCAGGTTTGGGATGCCCTGCGGCCTGGTGTTTTTTTGTTAAAGGCAGACCAAAAACCAATTCAAAATGCAATACTTTGATTAAGCTGAGGAAGGATGAACAAGCGTATTTAGTATAACAGATAGGCTGCCTAATGCAGGTTTGGGATACCCAGGTGGGCTGGTGTTTTTTTTGTTAAAGGCAGACCAAAAACCAATTCAAAATGCAATACTTTGATTAAGCTGAGGAAGGATGACAAGCGTATTTAGTATAACAGAGAGGCTGCTAAGTGCAGGTTTGGGATGCCCTGCAGCCTAGTGTTTTGGCAGCAGGACAAAAACCATTTCAAAATGCAATACTTTGATTAAGCTGAGGAAGGATGAACAAGCGTATTTAGTATAACAGATAGGCTGCCTAATGCAGGTTTGGGATACCCAGGTGGGCTGGTGTTTTTTTTGTTAAAGGCAGAACAAAAAATATTTAAACTAATCCAGTTATATATTATGATAAATGCTTGTGTGTAACAGATAGGATTAAATAAGCCACTGCATAGATGGCATGCACAGTGGCAAGGCAGATTTACAGCACAAAGAACTGAAATTGAATTGAAAACTGATCTGGCCAATCACTGTCACTTCTAAGCTGTCCCTGGCTGGATGGTTCCGGTTCTTCCCTATCTTTCCCTGGCTCTGTCTACCTCTCTGACTCTCCCTACCTATCTCTAACTCTCTGTCCCTGTCGCTAACGAGCTGTGCTCTGGCCGCAATGCAAGGCTAAAGTGCGCACAAGCAAGATGGCCGCCGCTCTATAGAGCACGGTGACGTCACCGGGCTTCCTGGCTGCTGATAGGCTGCATGGGACTTACCCATGATACCTTGCCCCAGGGGATATGTCTGGACATGTTCATCCACCATTTTAGAATGCCTGTAATTGAAATAAATGGAGTTTAAAGGAAAACTTTGATCGATCGAATCGCGGGGAAATTCGGATTCGTTCAGAATCGAATTTTCCATGAAATTCAGAACGAATTAGGGTTCGTCCGGATCGATTCGCTCATCCCTAATGATAAGATTATAGAACTTTCAAAGTTGACAGGCCTCTCCATAAACATGTCAATAAGTCTCTCCCATTGCTGCAATATCTGTCTATGTATTCTAAAGCTGTTCTTCCATCTGTCTTTCCGAATGCTGTGCAATCAGTAAAAAACTGGCTTCTGGTGCTATGTGAGGTACAGTAAGACAATTAGGTTAGGTGCAATTTTATAAGCCAACTGGGGACCATTTCCAAGCCATGTAAAAGTTTTCCAAGTTGAAAAGATAAAGCTCTCCACACTTTCCTTCATTCAAAATTTACCA
Organism: Gastrophryne carolinensis; assembly: GCA_027917425.1. NCBI lineage: Eukaryota > Metazoa > Chordata > Amphibia > Anura > Microhylidae > Gastrophryne > Gastrophryne carolinensis. The sequence goes on along the minus strand of CM051238.1, from coordinate 444,362,615 downwards.
TATGTTCAAATACATTTTTTTACAAATGTATAATGTTTTCCACATGTTTACAGACCAACATAAAGTAATTTTTTTGCACTTTGGCACAGTTCTGCAGGAACATTTAGATATGTTCCTAATGTCTTCAAGTACCGTAAGTTGAGAAAGTTCATCACACATTGGGAAGGGTCAGCTGAGAATGTTCTTCGAGTAAATTTAGCAAATTCTCCACACTTTCATAATGTTTTGCAAGTAAGTTAATAAAATTCTCCACACTTTGGTAAATAGGAGATAAAGAAAAATAAAAAAGTAAGTAAAGTATTTTTACACTTCATTTCTGCAAGTTGATAAAGTACTTCTCATTTTGGCAAAGTTCTCCAAGGTAAGTTTCACACACCTTGGTAAACAGCCCAGGGGGGATTACAAATTAAGTCTAGTTATTTTTTTTTATACTTTGAAAAAGTCCTACAGGCAAGTTGAGAAAGCCTATTTTCAAGTGGAGCCTGGGAAGCCAGCACTTCATGTGGTGGAGGATTCACTAATCTCTGTTGATTGAAAAACATGCGGGGTGCTGAGGATCTATATAATAAGAAAAAAAAAATGCTTCTGTATATAGAAAGACACTCTTGTTCTGTGCTGTTTCTTTTTATGCTGTCTATGTGGACATTTGTAAAAGTTTAGGAGCACTTTAATATTAATAACTATCTAAAGAGAAATATATAATAATCAGAGTGCTGGTTATTTTTTTTTAGAATTTTTAAAGTTGAGAAAGTTATCAACACTCTCAGAAACTTCTTCAAGTGAGTTGAGAACATTCTCCACATTTAGGGAAATTTCTTGTTACTTTCGCGGGGTTCAATTGCAAAAGTTTTCTGCAAGTAAATAAAGGAACTCCATACTTCCATACTTCAAAATGTTCTGTAATTAGTTTTCCATACTTTGGTAAACCATCCAAGAGATATAAAAAAGTACACGTTTGCAAAGTTCTCTAGGGAAGTTGAGAAAGTTGACAACACTTTCATAAAGTTCTGCAAGTAAATTGAGAAAGTTCTCCAGACTTTTAGAAATTTCTATAGACTTTGAAAGGTTTATTTGAGAAAGTTTTTCACACTCTGCGAAAGTCCTCTGATTAAACCAGACCAACAGTCAAAGATGATTTAAACCAGACCAGCACAGGGCAATTTTAATTGCTGCATATAAAAAAATTATTTACCTTCTGTAGTAAATTTTAGAAACAAATTGGTGGCTTGTGCAATTGCAGGCCACCTGCAACCAGGAAGTGCTGCTGGGCTTCCTTTCACTGTGCATTGTCAGTTGTGTCAAGTAAATCCAGGCAGCAGCATAGCTGAGATGCTGGGAGAGGAAGCTTCAAAATGGTCACTAACTTTCTTTTCCAACTGTGCCACGCTGTTGGTCTGGTTTAAGTTAAGAAAGCCCTCCACATTTTGGAAACATTATCTATGCCTTGTTAAACAACCCAAGAGAAATTCAAAAGTCATTTTTTGTCCCGAGTAAATAAAGAAAGTTATTCACACTTTTAGAAAGTTCTGCGAGTAAGTGTAGAAGGTTTTCCACATTGTAGAAAAGTTCTGCTAGTAATTTGAGAAAGCTCTTCACACATTCAGAATGATCTGCATATAAGTTGATAACATTCTCCATAACATGATAAACAGCCCAGGAGCTTAATGACATTAATATGTTTTTTTTTTTTTACATTTTCTCAGTAGGTTGAGGAAGTTTTCCCCGATTTTAGAAAGTTTTGCAATTGAGTTGATAAATTTCTTTGTTATACTTTGGTAAACAGTTCAGGGGAAATTAAAATTTAAGTCTAGTAACTTTTTATACACTTTGGGAAAGTGCTCCATGTGAATTGAAAACGCTCTCCACTCTTTTAGAATGTTTTGCAAGTAATTTTAGAAAGTTCTCCACATCCCAAGAAAATTTAAGAAAAAGTAAATTACATTTGACACACATTAGTAAAGTTCACGTTCTCTAAGTAAATTGAGGTCCCTGCCCTGGTAAACAATAACCCCCCCCCCCATTATTCCTCTTGGGAACAGAATAAAATAAGCTATTTGAAAACATCTCAAGTTCCTGATTATGAGCCCCTGATTGATCAAGCACTATTGGCTGCCAGGCTATGCCAAATTAGAGCAAATGAGAGAGATGCAAATGGTAATTTATAATGTTTTCAGTATGATGCCACATCTTCAATATTTTAGTAAATGTGTTTATTGCACTGCAGCAACATGCACCAGGGTAAAAAAATGTACAACTTATATTTTGAAATACTTCTTTAGAATTGATGTGGCAAAGTCTGTCTCCTAATGCCAAGCTCTGTATGTAAATACCTATCCTAAGCAAAGTTGCTTTCTTTGCTTCAAATTACGTCTCATGGCTGAACTGGGAAGTGTTTGCCATGTCACAACATTATGAGTCATGAGCATGCTCTGCTGTTGACAGATATGGCTGTGGGAACACTGTGGCTTGTCATACCAATTGGCAAAGTTCTCCAAGTAAAATAAAGTCTCTGCACATTTGGGAAAGTTTTCCAATAAATAAAGTCCCTGCCCAGGCATTTTCTCCCCCATTATGCCTCTTGTGCATGATACAAATAAAGCCCTTTGAAAACATCTGAAGTTTTGCTTCCATTTATGGGTCATGGCTGAGCTTGAAAGGGTGTGTCATGGTGCAGCAAGTAATAAGTATGCTCTGCTGTTGACAGAAACAGCTGTGAGTCCACTGTGGCTTGCCGCACTGACTTGTACTGAAAACAGCAAGGGACACCAAGAGTGACTGTTGGACCACTTTTTTGTGTGGTCATGTAGAAATGTAATTCTACTTCTGTTCGGCACTGCAGGAAATAGAGGAGAGATCATGGAAAAGGCTTTAGGTAAGCTGATTGCTGCCCTATAATTGCAGTTTAGATATTGCACATATTGCGAAGTTCTCAAAGTAAATTTTGAATGCTCACACTTTCAACAGAAAGATCAAAAACATTAAAAATGAAGTAAGGTTAATTTTTTACACTTTGGTAAAGTTCTCCAGGTCAGTTAAGAATGTTTTCCACACGTTTAAAATGTTCTGCAAATAAGTTGAGAAAGATTTCAACTCTACGGCAACATTCTGTAAGTGAATTGGGAATATTCTACACACTATTCGAAAGATTTGCAAGCAAGGTAAAAAAGTTCTTCACACTTTGGTAAAATGCCCAGGAGAAATTAAAAAGTCAAGTAAATTTGTTAATCTTAATTTTCCAGATATGGTAAGAAAGAAAGTTCTTCACACTTCGGCAAAATGTTCAAGTAAATTAACAAAGTTCTCCACACTTTCTGAATGTTCTGCATTTATTTTGATAAAGTTCTCTACACCATGTTAAAAAGCCCGAAGAAAATATTTATCACTATGGCAATGCTTTCCAGGTAAGTTGAGAAATATATCTGCAGTTTCAGAACATTCTCCGGGTAAATTAAAAACATTTCCACACTTTCTAAAAGTTCTGCCATTATGTCATTACAATTTTTTTTCATTCAGATTGAGACAATTATTAAAACTTTCTGAAAGAACTGAAAGTAAGTTTAGAAAGTTCCATAAATAAATTGAGAGAGTTCTCCACACTGTCCAAAGTTCTTAATGTAAATGAAAAAATGTGTCCACAAAATGTGTTTTGATAAAGTTATTCCCACTTTGCGAAACAGCCCAATAGAAACTAAGAAACCTGAGAAAGGTCTGCACTTCCATAAAGTTATGCAAGCTTGTTAATAACGTTCTTCACACTGTGACATACATCCCAGGAGAAATTAAAAAGTCAAGTATATTTTATTACAATTAAGCTAAGTTCTTCAAGTTTAATTACTTGAGAAACACTGCAAGTAACCTTAGAAAGCGCTCCACTTTCTGGGAAAGTTCATCATGCGTTAGGAAAGTTCAGTTGAGAAAGTTTTCTACAGTTTCAGGAAAGATGTACATGTAAGTCAGGAATGTTTTTCACGCTTTATAAAAGGTCTCCAAGTGAGTTGAGAAAGTTCTTCGCAGTTTAGCAAACTTCTTTAAGTAAATTTCTTCACATTTGGTAAAGTCAAGAAAGTTATCAGCACTTTTAAAAATGAGTTGAGGACAATAGCCTTGATTCAGAGACACATTCGTCCGGACTTCCGTAGCTGTCTGTGAAAGTTTGGGTGGGTGTTTGTCATTTTTTTGCTTTTTTCCTCCATTTTTCATTCGTCCGAACGTTCGGGAAAATGCGTATATGCTCTTTCGATGATCCAAAGCAAATCGGAAGTTTTTCGTTATTTCGGGAGGTTTTTTCCACCAAATCTGAAATGTTTCGACCATTCAGAAACTTTACGTTATTGCAATGGGCTGGCGATTAATTCAGAGAGATGATTGCAGAGGGGCCAACACCCAATAAATCCGTTTCATTTTCGATCCCCTTACGGGACCATTTTGACGTCGGAACTAGCAGGCATGGACGAGTCTAGTGCATTTCAGGAGCATGAGGATCTGCAGCTCATGGGCATTGAGATCGTCCGGAGGTCAGAGGCCAGACTGCACCGGCGGCGACGCATGGACATCAATGGCATGCATGACGTTGAGCTGTTCGAGCTCACCAGGCTTAATCGCGCTTCCCTCCATAAGTTTTATAGTGAGCTGCGGCCATGGTTAGCCCGCACCACAAGGAAGGGGCAAGCAATTTCAGGTATGACCAAGATGCTTGGCTGCCTGCAATTTTTGGCGAACGGCTCGTTCCAGAGGCCGGGTGGCCTCTCCGTGGGGATCTCACAGCCTACGCTGAGCCACGCTATCCAAGTTTTTGGAAGGCATGGCTACCCTAACTCGGAAATATATTTGTTTTCCTGAGGATATGTTAGCCAGAAACGCGATTAAGCTGGCATTTTATAATATCGCCGACATGCCCAACGTCATGGGTGCCATTGACTGCACCCACGTTGCCCTTGACCCTCCTGCTTGCGACGAGTACATATACAGGTAAGTTTATTCTTCCATATTTTCAAAATTTTTGGGTGTCCCTCCTTTGGGCAATAACATCATTTGTTTTTATCCCTCCTTAAAAATCCCTCATTGTGAATAGTCCCTCCTTGTAATAATAGCATCATTGTGAATAGTCCCTCCTTGTTACCAATCCCTCATAGTGAATAGTCCCTCCTTGTAATTTTAGCATCCTTGTGATTAGTACCTCCTTGTAATCATAGCATCCTTGTAAATAGTCCCTCCTTGTTAAAAATCCCTCATTGTGAATAATCCCTCCTTGTATTTATAGCATCCTTGTGAATAGTCCCTCCTTGTTACAAATCCCTCATAGTGAATAGTCCCTCCTTGTAATTTTAGCATCCTTGTGAATAGTTCCTCCTTGTTAAAAATCACTTATTGGTAATTGTCCCGCCTTGTAATTATAGCATCCTTGTTAATAGTCCCTCCTTGTAATTTAGCCCTCAACGTTAATAGTCCCTCCTTTTAATTATGCCCTCTATGTTCCTAGCCTCTCCTTTTACATATTCCCTCATTGGAATCAGTCCCTCCTTGCTAATCCTCCCTCCTTGCAAAGAGTGTATGTGAAACAATGGGCCTTATTTTTCCATTATTAAAACAGAAAGTTTGGTCAAAGTCAAACATTTGAAAGTGTACTTCAAATTGAACCAGTAACTCAACCTTTTAAAGGCTCTAACATACATCTCCTTTTGGTGGGCACTTAAATTTAAGGTAGTTGTTTAGTGTTAGTTGTCTTGATGTTAACGTTTGACTTAGGGTGTTAGAAATGAGTGTTTGATTAATTTTCAAAGCGTTCATTAAGGTTTTTTCTTCTTTTTTTTACACAGAAACAGAAAAATGTGCCACTCACTGAATGTGCAAGCAGTGGTGGCCCAGGACATGCGCTTTCTTAGCGTCCTCGCAGGCTACCCTGCCTCAGCCCATGACGCCTACATCCTTCGCAGATCAGGATTATTCCGTCGGTTTGAGTCAGGGGAATTTGCGGGTGCATGGCTCCTTGGTAAGTTGAGTCCAATTACATCATTAGATTTTATATGTGTGGCTTGGATTTTGGTTTGACTCACCTTTCTTAAACAATGGCTTGGTCATCACCTTGGGAACATGTGAAACCCGACTGGACCCATTACATTATCCAACCTACATTGGCTGCCAAATTGTTTGTCCTGCATTGTTTGAACTACAAAGTGTAATGAGAGCAAAAGTCTGAAACAGTCTTCCCAACACTTTTTGCTCAATCTGTGTGACTTTAGCAGAGGGTCTGCGCCATCTTTACTTACATGCATTCCACTTACTGAGTAGAGGTGAGCGGGAAAAAGTGCTTAGACCTGTTTTGGACTAAGACAAAACAGAAAATGGGTCATGTAAAGTTAACCCATCCTACATTGTTCTGCAGCACATACAGGAAACAATAGCTGTTAATAGTCTGCCTGATTGGCCAGCATGCACAATATTATTTACCAACTTTGGTCCCCCATCCATCACATATGTTTATTTCTTGCTTTTGCCTGTGCAATATGTATGCTCATGTTTGTGTGACAATGTCACCTACCTCCGCCCACAGACTCCAGCACAAGAGGCCTATAATCGGGCACACAGAAAAACCAGGGCAGTGGTGGAGAGGGCCTTTGGACTCTTGAAGACTCGATTTCGGTGTTTGGACCACACGGGGGGCTCCCTTCAGTATGACCCCCAAAAGGTCATCGATATAATTATGGCCTGTGCAGTGCTGCATAATTTTGCAATCTTGCAGCGGGTCCCCCGCTATGTTGATTTGCCACCCTCTCCACCCGCCGATGAGCCAGACGATGCCTATGTTGGGCAGCACAGTGTGTCTGGCCAAACCGTCCGTGCAAATTTAATTGAAACCCATTTTGGTTAATTTTTTTTTCTTTGTTTTTGTTTCTTTGGACTTTTTTTGGTGTGATTGTTTTGTGACATTTTTTTTTTTTATTTCATTATGACCAAAACAATAATGAATTATTTACACAAATCAACAACAATGTTTGTGGACTTTTTTTGAAATATTTGTTAGTGTTTGTTTTGGTGCCTACTTGAACTCATATTTCTAAATCAAAAAACCACAGACATTAACTTGGGCAACAAAATATTTTAATAATTTTGAAAAGGTTCCTTTGATAACAACATAATGGTAGGTGATGGCCACTCACATACTTCGGGGGCAGACATGGACATGAAATTCATTTCCAAACATGTTCCATAACAGAAAAATCCACACAAATAAGCCCTCTCCAGCTTGCCCACATTTGCCACAGGCACGGGTTGAAAGCAGACATACCTATGCCACATCTACACCTGTTACTCAGTGGGCCACCCAAACAAGAACACCCAGTCCCAATCGAAGTACAGTACAATCACAGCCAGGGTCCAAGGTCTTAGTTTGCCAGGCCAGAATGTCACCCAATCATGGCTCCAAACATGAGGAGCCACCACAAATGTAATTATGGGCAAGGCTGCAGCGCAACAGCTTGAGTGGCCGCTTCAGTGAGGCTTGTCCTCTGGCATTGGCTAGTGGCCTACCTCAGGAGTTTACTGAGCTATATGGGGGCAAATCCTAAACATACTAGCAATTGCAGCGCAAAATGCAAGATTTGTAGGCCTCACCAGACAAGTCAATCCAGTGGGGATGTCGATCAAAGATGTAGAACAGATTCATGCCAAATACACATTAATATGGGGGTTGCCCATAAAACCCAGGTTGTGGCCCTTGGGGGTGGTCCATAACCTGGGCCTGTGTTGCATTCAGAATCTGCAACTGTTCCAAAATGTTTCTTTGTTTACTTTGCATTCCTGCCATGCTGGACCTGATTTCTGAGGTCAAGTTGGCCATGTGGCTGTTATGGGTCCTAAATTCAGTCAGTCAGTCACTTAAGGTATTATTGAGGGTATCTAATTGCCCAATAATATTTTCGTGATTTTGTTGATGTTGCCGACGAAAAAGCCGCCTCTCATGGTGCCATGCTGCCTCCATCATCTGCACGCCCCTCCCCTGGGAAACTGGGCGACGTTGCTGAGTACGCCTCCCAATTCCCCGGGTTGTGGGGTGTGCAGATGATGTTGCTCTAGGACCCCCCACAGCCACAGGTATGCTGGGCAAATCCTCAACAGCAGATCTAAAACTGGGGACTGGAGGGTCAGTCTCTGCATGCTGCCCACGATGTGCAGGCAGCATGCAGCCAGCTTCCCTCTGCTGCTGAGGATTTGTCGGAGAAACATTTTGGGACAGTTGCAGATTCTGGCCCAGGGGAAGATCTTCATAAGCTCCATGGAAGCTTCCATCCTCCTTCAGCTCCTGGATTTCCTCCATCAGTGTGTGGCTCTGTTGGGGACATGTAAAACAAAAAGGTTCAGTGTGGGGAATACATATGTAAATCAGGCAATAAAAATATGGCAAGCCACATGCATATGCAACAGCATCAAAAAACACTTACCGTAGATATCGGATCCTGGGTCCTAGGCAGCACGGAAGAAGACGGCATAGGTAAAATGGCAGAGGAGTCCCCACTAGCTGAGGGATGAGGCTGGGCTGCATTAGAAAAAAACAACAATGTAAACACACAACTATGCATTGGTGATGGTTAATAACACATATGCTTAAAACAAAAATGTGGCCAAGCAGGAATGGCCACTACCACAACGGTGCCACTTGGCCTTCACTATGAATGCCATTATATTGTGCATGGATTGTTAAACCAGAATAGACACATTGGTCACATGCCGAAAAACAAACATGCAAGTAATGGCTGTTGTGTGTGTTTCCGCATCCCTCTTAGGCCATTAAGTTAACACACTAAGCTGGCAAATAGCAGTTACAAGATGATTCTGGTGGGGAACATTGTATCTCTTAAAACATTTCAATCACACCATCTTAAGCCGTTGGGCCCCAAACCCAGCTCTTAGCAAATTGCCCAACAGCAAAAGATGTTAGTGTGGTGTGTGATTGTCAATAAATACATAGCACGCATTCATTTCCTAAGCTCCATAGTTTCATACTCTTCCTAAATGTTCTTAAACGTCATGTATGGTCGTGCTCATTTGCACATTACCTGTCGACACACATGACACACCCTGGTCAAAGTGAGCACTCCACTACAAGCCACACCCTAGGGCCATGTGTTTAGATATGCCTTGCTGCCTAATTAGAATTTTTGCCACATTTTTAGGGTCATTCACACATTACTAACCTGCTGGAATTGGCGTGTCCTGTTGTGCCGAGTGTCCCTCTAACGCAACAGGATGTAGCAGGCCCAGCACCATCTCCTCAGCCTGGGTAAATTTCAATTTAGTGGGGAATCCTCCACCAGTTTGTAAGCTGAAAAACATAGTAATCATAATTAAGCGCACTGATGGATAGACAAGAAGAATAAAAACCAACAAATAAGCTATGTACCTGTACTGCCGCCTTTTATTCTGTTTCTTCCATACGGCATATTTCAGGTCCGATATCTTCCGCTGAATCTGTTCGACATCTTTGAGTTCATCCCCCGCTGCATTGACTTGTCTGGTGAGTTCTGCCAAAATCTCAGATTTGCGCTGCTTGCTAGTAGTTTTGGATTTGCTCCCATATAGCTCATCATAATATAACGTTAGCCCACTAGCCAATGCCAGAGTTTGGGACTCACCAAAACGGCCACTCAAGTGGCCTCTGTGCAATGTGCGCCCTGTTTGCGGTGGTTGTGGCTCCTCAGTGTTTGGTGGCAAATGGGGTGACATTCTGGCCTGGGTGTATGTAGGAGACCTCAAGGACTGGAGGCTGGCTGTGGATCGTACTGGACTGGGAAAGGGACTGGGTGTTCATGGCTGGGTGGCCACTGAAGTTGCAGGTGTTGATGTGGCATAGGGGGAATGCCTGACAACCTGTGCCGGAGGAGAATGTGGGCGAGGAAGAGAGGGTCTGGAGGAGCTGGAGCTGCTGCTTGTGGCCCTGTGGCTCTGTGGGCCCTTTGAGTTACTTGGCTGGGGTGAGCCAGAGCTGGTGGGTCAGCCACTCTTGGCCTTGGTTTGGTAGCCACATGTGGGTGGGGAGGGGGACCTTGGCCTTGCCTTCCTTTTCGGGCTTCTGGGCCTGCTGTGGCTGCTTTTGGATGTTGGCCTTCTGGCCCTGCTGCGGCTTCAGACCTGCTGCGGCTTCTGGCCCTGCTGCAGCTTCGGGCCCTGCCGCGGCTTCGGACCCTGCCGCGGCTTCGGGCCCTGCTGCGGCTTCTGGCCCTGCTGCGGCTTCTGGCCCTGCTGCAGCTTCGGGCCCTGATGCGGCTTCTGGCCGTGCTGTGGCTTCTGGGCCTGCTGCGGCTTCTTGGCCTGTGTTTGGGCCCTTTGGCAAGTGCCTTGGTGACACGTGGGGGGGGATGTGGGGCAGGGTGGGGTGGGGCTTTATGGAGGGCATGAGCTGCTCTTACCCTTTTGGAGGGCATGAGCTGCTGTAGCCTTTGGTGTGCCTTGGTCCCTGTTTTGGCTGCTGCCACCTCCTTTTTTTGCGCAGCCTTTGTTGTAGGCCTTAGCTTCACTTTGGCCTCTTGAGACCTTGTTTTGGGGCCCTCGCCATGCTCAGGCCGCTTGGTAGCCTTCTTCAGCGTGGTCTCCTTGGCCGGTTTAGGTGCTGCTTTTTTGGCTGGCATTTTGCCTGGATTTTCAAAGAGAATGAGCTGTGTGTGCAGGGACCCTTAACTAAGGTGTGACGCCTACGCGTTCGCTTACGCGCACGTCCGTCCGGCCGTTCGCACGGACGTGCGGAACCCGGAAACCGCTGGGGCATTACTTATCTGCTGCCGAGAAGAAGAAGAAAGATGGTGCCCACTATCTTAACCCGCCATCTAAATGCTGCTCGACATGTTAAGGATGCGCACGAAGTAAGAGATTTGTAAAAAATTTGGTTAAACTACATGCACACCCAAACGCACGCCACACACGTGCCAAACAACAGTGCGGCCAGATTGGAAAGTTAACTTAGGCTAGAAGTGTGTGTGTGTATGTGTTAATGTGATTGAACCAAATAATGTATTGTTGGCACTTCTTGATAGGCATTTCTAATTTATTGCTATGTTTGATTTATGTTTTGTAGACCATGCTGGAGCGCAGGTACGACTACCTGCCCAACTCGTTTGAAAATGAAACGTCGCCCTGGAGATCATCGCAGAGATCCAACATCAGACCGACACCACCTTCACCCACACACAGATCATGCAGCATTGGTCGGACCTGAAACGACTGCACATGCCCCGGGTGCGGAGATTTTTCGGAATCCATTTCCCAAGTAAGTACATAGCGATTGCATGCAAGATGTAACTACGACAGAAGGTAGGCCTTTTATTTATAATGCCTTTTCTTTGGTAGTGTTGGAAATGGATTACCGCGTTCGCCGCACCCGGAGGCGCACAGGCCGATTCCAGGCATGATTCTGCAGCTGGGAGTGAAGGTGGTGGATCTCCAGGGCGACGGACCTACCCCTGGGTACAGCGTGGGCAGGCAGTCGTACCCTGCCACGCATGCGGGAGCCTCTGGTATGTCACTCTTCATGTCTACGCACACACATATACATGCTAGCTCCTACCCAACTGATTCCTTTCATCTGTTTGTCTAGATGCTTCGGGAGCGGGTGAGGTAGTGGAAGAGGCAGCAGATGTGCTCCAAGCAGAACCTGGAGAAGGTGAGTGATGTGAACCATACTTGCCAATAGACATTTGCTTACTGAGGAATTTGACCAGAAAACTGAACGTATTTCCCATGTTTCTACAGGCACATCTTCACAGCAGAGCCAGGACCCAGGACATCATCGTGTTGTCCCCAACGAGCCAGCTCTCGGCCACCAACCAAGTAAGTAGTCAGGGCATTATTTGCATTTATGTGATACTTGACATCAACACACAGATACATCAATCCCTAGCCAATGGCAATTTAAGAGTGACCTGTGGCCACTTCCTTAGCTTAATGACTTGCCAGACTGATCTGTGGCCACTTCCTTAGCTTAATGACTCGCTAGACTGATCTGTGACCACTTCCTTAGCTTAATGAGTTGACAGAATTACATATGTCGCCTTTATTTAATGTGTTAACTACAAAACATTCAATCCACAGGTGGCAAACATGTATTGGTCTCAAACTAATGATTTTGTCTCTATTTGTTACAGGGACCACACGCCAAAAAATATTCGAAATGCATCGGAGGCTCCTTGCGTTGGTGGCCGATATGAAGGTGATGGTTGACTCATTGGGGCCAACAGAAGAAGAGGAAGAGGAGTAGAGTCCTGGGTCCTGGCCCTGTTCTGCTGAGGCATTTTGTTCTAATGTTTTATTTTTTTAAATTTTGACAAAGTTTTATTATTCTAAAAAATATTTAAAAATGTTTTAATGATAAACCAAAACATTTAACCCTATATCAATCTTTAATATTAAAAAATTTGTAAAGACACAAACGTTTCAGTGTCATTTCTTGAAACACAGACATTTCTAACAAAGAAAGGGGCAAATACATACTTGGAGGTCAAGATTCAGATGTCCACGAAGTGATTTGGGTAAGTTTTAGGGACCTAAAATGGAAGAAGAACCTAACCGCGAAGTGATTTGGGTACATTTTAGGGACCTAAAATGGAAGAAGAACCTAACCGCGAAGTGATTTGGGTACGTTTTAGGGACCTAAAATGGAAGAAGAACCTAACCGCAAAGTGATTTTGGTAAGTTTTAGGGACCTAAACTGGAAGAAGAACCTAACCGCAAAGTGATAGGGACCTAAAATGGAAGAAGAACCTAACCGCGAAGTGATTTGGGTAAGTTTTAGGGACCTAAAATGGAAGAAGAACCTAACCGCGAAGTGATTTGGGTAAGTTTTAGGGACCTAAAATGGAGGAAGAACCTAACCGCGAAGTGATTTGGGTAAGTTTTAGGGGCCTAAAATGGAAGAAGAACCTAACCGCAAAGTGATTCGGGTAAGTTTTAGGGGCTTAAATGGAAGAAGAACCTAACCGCGAAGTGATTTGGGTAAGTTTTAGGGACCTAAAATGCAAGAAGAACCTAACCGCGAAGTGATTTGGGTATGTTTTAGGGACCTAAAATGGAAGAAGAACCTAACCGCGAAGCGATTTGGGTAAGTTTTAGGGGCCTAAAATGGAACAAGAACCTAACCGCGAAGTGATTTGGGTAAGTTTTAGGGGCCTAAAATGGAACAAGAACCTAACCGCGAAGTGATTTGGGTAAGTTTTAGGGGCCTAAAATGGAAGAAGAACCTAACCGCGAAGTGATTTGGGTAAGTTTTAGGGACCTAAAATGGATGAAGAACCTAACCGCAAAGTGATTTGGGTAAGTTTTAGGGGCCTAAAATGGAAGAAGAACCTAACCACGAAGTGATTTGGGTAAGTTTTAGGGGCCTAAAATGGAAGAAGAAGATAACCGCAAAGTGAGCTTTAAAGGTTCAAAAGGGAAGCTGCAGGATAGCGCTAAGTGGTTAGGGTGAGCTTTAAGCCATCAAAAGGGAAGCTGCAGGATAGCGCTAAGTGGTTTAGCTAAACATTGTAGTAGAAGTGATGGGAGTGAAATATGTAGGCAAGCACTTTAATGAGATAAGTTTGTAGTGCGCAGGCGCAAGATCGCAAGGATTCCGTCTGGACAATTATTTTGGGTAAAAGTGAAACAGAATGTATCGGGAAACATAAAGGATTCGTGTGAGGATACGATGGGAAAAGGGCAAAAACGAAAGGCTACGTTGTTACCTGAGAAAATGAATCAGAAAAGTTTTGATGGAAAATTACATCCTCGTACTCGTACTCTGGCATACGGGCGGACGGAAACTTTACAGAAGGTTTACAATGCATGCATAGAATCGCTCGCACATTCATTCGAGAGCGGGAACTTTTGAAAATGATACGACAACGGCACTAAAACGGAAGTTTTTTTATGTCTCTCTGAATCGAGCCTAAGGTGTGACTTTTCTATATATCTCTGAGTACTGCCTCTACTTATGGGATGGATGCCCCTATTTAGAATGATCAGAAGTGACATTAGTGGCGTTGTGGATAGGATATTTTTATTTTATTGCGTTACCCATAGTTCTTTTTTTGGATGCTGTATTTTGGTTTAATATACAGAGATGTGGTGTTGTTGTGGTCCTGTTTTATGTCATTCAGTAGGTATCACATCTCACCCCTTTTCCTGGTACCTACTTACCTCTCCTCGCTCCCTCTTGCTGCGGGCCGTCCTACGCGCATGCGCGCCCGGGCGCAAAGTGCACCTCCCCTTTCCTTGTTGGGGGACGCGCTATGCATCTCAGTGACCACTTTCTATCTTCGGGGCTGCAGGCCAGCGGCCACACGTCATGTCCGCTGACGTACTTCCGGCCGGAGTACGTCGGCGGTTCATTCTCAGGATTGGTCTGTGGTGCGTGGGAGCGGTGCTTGGGTGAGCTTAAATAGGGTCTTGGACTGGGGGTTCCTCATACGCCCTGAGGAAGTGACGCTGTGACGTCACGGAACGCGTCGGCGGTGAGGTGTGTGGGTGTGCGTTGGGGGGGCCATTCTGTGAGACTGCTCTGGATATGTGAGTACTCATTACTATTTATATTTACTGTCTGCCTATTTTCACTCGGCGGGTCCTCATTTCATTGTTATGCACATATCACTTTAAGTCTTTTTGTATTGGTTTGCATGTTACAATAGATATATTGGCACTTAGATAGTTATTATATTGCACAGGCGTAGCACTTTTAGTTGTTTGTTTTGCATTAATTTATATGTTTTAGCAGGCATTTGGATAGGTTTGTAGATTATAGAGGAGACCACGGGTCATCATTTAATAGGGCTTCTTTCTATAGCTGAGAGCAGCAGGTTTTGTCTTCCTCCCCCCCCCCCTTCTGTCAGTGTGTTATATCTTTTTTAAATGATTTTAATGTGTCATACAGCACCATTTTGTAAATATGTATACTAATAAAGCTTGATGTTATTTGTACCCTTATAGTGGTGCCACTGCTTCTGTAGGGTTTTGGGGGGTGGTGTGGAACTCCCCGCCTTGTTCACATTGACTTAATAGACATTTGTCTGATTAAACCCCTACCAGTGTAGCACACAAATTTATATATGCAATAATTTTGGTCTTTTTTGCTTTCAGTTACAAGAAATATACATTAGGAATTATCGATAAAACAATTACGGTCAAAATCAATATTAAGACCATTGGGTGCCAGAGTATCTAATTCCTAGATCCATTTCTCTTCTCTTATGGAGATTTCTCTTATTAGATGGGAACCGCGCCAATGTTTATCAAACTTGTCCAAACCAATGAAAGTCATCAGTGATGGATTGCTCGAATGCAACGATTTAAAGTGAACAGAAAGGCTATGGGATTTGAGACCTTGTCTAATATTATAGACGTGTTCCCTTATCCTCACCTTCAGCTCAAGCGTGGTCCTTCCCACATAAAACAAATAGCAGGGGCACCAGATCAAATAAACAACGTGCATAGAATTGCAGGATACAAAGGTAGGTATTTCAACCTCAATGCCAGTTTTTAAATTCAGAAAGGCCTTTTTCGGCTTGATCATTCGCGTGCATGTCCTGCATCCCATGCACGTGCCACACCGATAAACCCCCCCCCCCCCCCAGATTTTCATCAAAAAGGGAAACCTTCCGAGGTGGGTGCGTGAAGCTACTGGTCAACATTTGTCTTAAATTCTGGCCCTTTTAAAATATAACTCTAGGATGGCTTTTTTATCTTTTTTCATAGAGATGGATTTCAGAGTTGGTGAGGTAACCCCGCCCATTCACTGACGCTGTTACAGATTCCCTCCCCCCCTTCGGTGATTGACAGAGAGAGGGAACCTGAGGTGTGATGCGTTCCCCTCTCGTCTCTGATTGGCTAGGAGCGGAGCCAGGCACGGACGCACGCCGAGGACGGAAACAATCCCCAGCCTTTGTTAAAGTTGCCAGCGCAACGAAACGCGTCAGGCGGGATATGGCATCATTTTAAAAGGATATCCACACGCTTTTCTATACATCTCAGCTCAGAAGTCCATTGGCTTTTATTGATGATTGGTTTGAAGAGAAACAATTCCTTTGCGCAGTTTCATGTTTGGATTTTAAAACGCTTTGACTGCAGTCTGTTTATAAGTGCAATACTTTTCCATTAAAATGGTTGATTTTTATCACACAGAGTTGCAGTAGGTTTTTTCTTTGTTTTCTCCCCCCTTCTATGCTGGCTCATAACATGAGGGTCAATCAATCTGTGTGACTTCTTACCTAAAGAGCCCTTTCCCCAAGAAGGGATATGATATAAGGAGGAGATTGGAAATAACGAAGAATCAGAAATATATAAAGGCTCTCTATCTTTCCATTTTGGTAAGCAGTTTTTTTGGAAGGTGGAGGATAATGCAACACAATTTCTGCTGAGTGCATGCACCGTGGGATCTCCTTTGTCAATTTGATATATTTTCAAAGAGACTTTTTAAATTCACATTGCTCTGTGTTTTTTCTAAATTTCTCAAATTACTTGGAGAACTTTGCTAAATGGATAGACATATTTTTTAATTCCCCCTGGGCTTTTACCAAAGTGTGGGAAACATACCTTGGAGTACTTTGCCAAAATGAGAAGAGCTTTCTTAACTTACTTGCAGAACTGAAGTGTAAAAAAATACTTGGCTTACTTTTTTATTTTTCCATTTCTCCTGAACTGTTTCCAAAGTGTGTACAATCGTTACTTGGAGAACTTTCTAAGCTGACCCTTTCCAAAGCGTGGAGAACTGTGCCAAAGTGTAAAAAATTACTTTATGTTGGGCTGTGAAGTGTGGAGATTGTGTTATAAATGTGTGGAAAATATATTTGAACATATAGTGAAATTTAAATAAAGGAGATTGTGGAGAGCATTAACTTTTAAACTTGGAAAACTTTTCGATGGCTTGGGAATGGCCCCCACTTGACTTACAAATCTGCACCTAACCTAATTGTCCTACTTTATCTCACTTACATACAGGGCTGAATTTAGTGTGGTGGCACAGAATCTAGTGGAGGCCCCAGATACAGTATAAAATAAAAGTCCTGCCAAGTAACTAATTGGTGGTTATCTGGCACCCGCCTACTTACCGGAACGTCAGATCGTGTCCCTTGTGCCACCCTTGTGCGGGTGCATGCTGCTCGGGAACGCCCACTTTGCCATTCTGGACGGGGCGTGTAGTGTAGTCACCTCGCTGGTCCAGCAGAAAACAGTTCCCTGCATTTAGCTGCCAGCGGCTGTGCTTGGTGGCTTATGTGCAGTGAAAGCTCTGCATGCACCCATCACTGTAGCGTTGCTGATGGCGGCTTTGCTGCTCTCTCTGTCCTGCTCTGTGGCGGCTTTGGCTGAAGGATAGCAAAAACAAAAAAAAGGCTTGTCCAGCTGCGCCCCCACTGCTACCCATAGCTTTGTTGCTGGACGCGTGGCCCATCAGACCAAAGACTGAAAAGCCTCCTGGATCAGACTATAACCCCAGGTTGGTGGAGGCCCCCTTTGCAGGGCAAGTGGTGGAGCCCCTTGCACCCCCCATAACCCGGCCCTGCTTACATAACATGTTGAGAACATCCTAAACTGACTAAACTGAGATTCCATCCAATTTGGACACCAGTATTGATAACACAGCATATAGAAAGACAGAGGGAAGAACAGCTCCAGAATATATAGGAAGATATCTGTTGACATGTCTATGGAGAGGCCTGTTTTCTTTGAAAGTTCTATAATCTTATCATCTGTTTTTAGTATAATCAAATTTTATTGGTTTTCAGGAAGGGACGGGAGGGAGCAGGATACAGAAAGGAAGGGGAGACATAACATTTAAATCACGTTGTAAATAAATTCACAGTTAGGAGCAGCTATTCACAGAACAAAAAAAAGGGTACACACTTATAAAGATCCTATACTAGGAGGCACACAGTACTTCTAACACAGGACCCTCAACGGGGCTCTTGGGCAAGCAATGTCCATTTGGGTGCCTGCTACGAGTACCACCGTGGAAGTAACCCTTAGGAGTGTGAGGGGCAAAGGTGCCAAAGTATGAACCCGGGACCAAATTCTCCTAAATGTGAGTTAAGCCTCTAGCAGGAGACAGGGTATAGGGAGGAAAAAGGGGGGTGAAGTAAGGGGGAGGAGAGAGAGAGGGAGGGCACAGTGGGAGCAGGCATGTCGTAATGGTTGAGCAATGTTCATACCTATACATCAAGTCAATTAAAGTATGGAAGGAAGCTGGGAGTTACGTTACACAATCCAGCCCGACCAAGACCGCACGTATAGTTCATTGGTGCCCTTCATGTTTGATATCAGGTCCTCCATGCGGCGAATTGATTCTAATTCCTGCACCCACTCCATAAGTGTGGGAGCATCCTGTATCTTCCAATGTCTGGGGATAATTACTCTCATGGCCGATATTAAGTGACGTAAAACTCCTTTCTTTTTTTTAAATTCTTTTTATTTGAGTTTTTTTGATACAAATGTAGCTTCAACATACAAAGTACATAGGTCGATCTTGCCATAATTTTAGATCAGAAAAGAAGCAACACAAACATGGTATCACATGAATCCGGAAAATTGTTTTTCCTACAGGCATTGTACCCTAAGTCAAGACTATATACATCAAATCAACCAACTCGAGCTACCAGCAATGTGATTGCATCCTTATTTACGTTGTAGATTTATTGGATTATCTCCCTCTCTAGTTAAGTACCAAGTGGTATCCCGAAATGTTTGGTACAATTTTTGTTTAATTTCTACGTGTAAAGTATCAATAAAGCTTTCCCATGTATTGAGAAAACTGGGTGTTTTCTTTTCTTTGTCTAGGGTTGCATCAGCCCATTCAAACTTGAAGAGCTGCTGCAACTTCTCCATAAAGTGTCGGAATGAGGGAGGTTCGTCTCCAATCCAGCCCTGGAGAATGACTTTTTTCGCAACTGCAGCCGTTAACAGAATTAATTTCTTAGTGCCTCTATCTATCCTCTGGGTGGTAGTATCAATTGAGCCAAATATTGCCCATCTTGGAGTGAGAGGCAGATAGTTTATCAATTTTGTAATCGTATATCTATGTACTTTTCTCCAGAACTGGTTGACAACCGGACATTCCCATAGACAATGATATAAATTTGCCCCCTCCTCCCCACATTTCCTACAGTGGTCAGAGTCAGACAGTTTCATCTGTACTGAATGGACAGGCGACACATAGTTGTAATGATATAATCTAAGAAGCATTTCTCTGTAGGAGGATGCTTGTAGGGTCGCCCAGGAATATTTGTACATTTTAAGCAGCTCCTCAATGTCAAGTTCTGGGAAGTGAGTGCACCATTTAATCATTCCCGTGTTGAGTTCCTCATAATTGAGTGTGTGTCTTAAGAACTTATAATGCAGTGCTATGGCTCTGCTATTCGGTGGCATGTTCAATAGTGTGTCCAGCCCATTATCCCAGTCCTGAGTGGAACATTTTTTGACTGTCTGTTTGACATAAGATGTCAATTGAAAGTAGGCAAAAGTGTGCGGAATTGTAAACGGGAATTTTTCATTGAATTCCTGATGTGTAAGCATTCTTTTGCCATTTAGCCGTAACAGCTGCCCAATGTGTGTGATCCCTTCTTTTTCCCCAGTCCGTGAATGGGCGTGTCGTGTTCCCGTTTAGGAAATCTAGATTTCCTGTAATAGGTAATAGTATTGATAAATGGGGGTTTAGACCCCAGATGGACATTAATAGTGGATTTAGAGTGACATGTTCAGGTAGCAATGCTTTCTGTATGTGAATCAGATAGGTTAATTTGATGTCTGGTACCATGCTTTGATCTAATTGCGGATCTGTGTGTATGTGGGTGTTCTTGATCCAATCTCTTAATACACCAAGTAACGCTGCTGCGTTATAATTAAAAGGATCTGGAAGATTGACTCCGGCGTTCTCCCGTGTTTGCTGTAACACCCTTCTACTTATTGTCGCTCTCTTCTTGCCCCATATAAATTCCCTGAATATTTTGTTTAATTCTGAAATTTCTTTATGGTTTAGGAGTATAGGGAGTGTCTGCAGATAAAACAGCAGCTTCGGAAATGCTATCATTTTTATTAAATAAATACGTCCCAGGTATGACAGAGTCATGCCGGCCCAGGTTTGTAAATCTCGCTGAATCTCTCTTATAATGGGTTTGATATTAATAACATAGAGTTTGTGCTGATTTTTAGGTAGCATAACTCCTAAGTACTTTATGTACTGTATGTTCCATTTAAACGGGAAGTTGTCTCCCCAGCTCGGTTTTGTGCAATTATTTAGATATAGGGCTGCCGATTTTTCTAAGTTAATGGAGTAACCTGTGACGGTACCAAATTGGGCTATGATCTCCAATATCTGTGGGAGTGTGGTTCGGGGATTTGCTACATATAACAAGACATCATCCGCAAAAGCTGTTATCTTTATTTCCTCTTTGACTATTTTTATTCCTTGGAAGGCACTCTCCCCCTCCAATAATCGAAAGAGCGGGTCAATGGCCAAATTAAATAATAGTGGTGACAAGGGGCATCCCTGTCTGACTCCCCTCCCCAGCTGGACACCGTTGGTGAGCTGTCCATTAACCAATAGTTGGCAGGTTGGTGCCTTGTATATATATTGTATCAGTGACGTAAATGTTCCGCCAAAGGCTCTCTCCATTAATATAGCGTTAAGCCATGGCCATGCAATTTTATCGAACGCTTTTTCAGCGTCCAGACTGAGGAGGAGACCCTTAGAATTTCTACTAGTAGTAATTGCTGCTATTGCTGTTCTTATGCCTATTGAGATGTGTTTGCCCCTAACAAAGCCCAATTGGTGTTTAGTAAGCAGTTTTGGGAGAAAGCATTGGAGCCGATCCGCCAATATTTTAGATAATATTTTATAGTCCGTATTCAATAATGAAATCGGTCTATAAGATTTGACCAATTCTGGGTCTCTGTCCGGCTTTGGCAATAAAATCGTATACGATTCAGTAAATCGAGGCATTAGAGTTCCGTAGTGTATGATATTGTGGAACACTTCTCTAAGCGTAGGTATGAGTAACTTGTAGAATTCGGTTGTGTAACCATCTGGGCCTGGCGTTTTTTGATTTTTAAGGTTTCTGATAGTGTTAGCTATCTCCTGATCTGTGATGTCTGCTTCCAACATGGTTCTCTGTTCTATTGTGAGTTTTGGGAGTTGTGCCTTGTTAAGTATGTCTTGTGTGGTGGCATAGTCTGTTGCAGTAGCAGAGTATAATTCTCTAAAATAGGCTTCAAATTTCTCAGCTATGCTTTTGGAGTCATGTGTTCTATGGCCCGTAGCCATATCTTTTATGATATGTATAGTTCTGTTTTCCCCCCTTGGTTTCACCATATTGGCTAATAATGCCCCAGCTTTGTTGCCAAATTTAAAGTATTTGGCGTTCTGAAATTGTACTCTACATTTGGCTTCTGCCCCTAGATATGTGTCGAGTACTAAGGAGGCCTCCAGCCAACGCTTTTTGTTTTCTGCTGTGTTTTGATCTAAATAGGTTTTGTAAGCCTTAGTGAGTGCATTGTAAAAGAGTGTATGTTTTGCCTTTGCATCCCTTTTTTGTTTGGCAGTATATGCTATAATTTGTCCTCTCAGCACAGCCTTTGCCGTTTCCCACAATAGTGTAGGGTTGTCCATATGTAGAATATTATCATCTAGAAAATCTCCCCAACTTTTTGTTAGGTATTCCTTAAATTTTGGGGATGTGTACAGGTGATTCGGGAATCTCCATATCCTAGAGCGGGTTTGTGCAGATCCCGTTTAAGTGTCAGGGTGATTGCCGCATGATCAAACATAGTGATTGGTTTGATGGAAGCTTCCAGAACCCCACTCATCAATTGTTCATCTATTAGGGTGTAATCTATTCTCGATAGCGTTTTGTGAGCTACTGAGTAGCACGTGTATTCTCTAGCTGTGGGATACAGGAGCCTCCATGGGTCCACAATGCTGTGTTCTGTAGTAGGACATTAAGGGAGTTTCCAGTGTGCTGTGTGTTTCTTAATTCCTGCCTGTCTACCTTGGGGTCAATAACTTCATTAAAATCCCCTATTATGACTAGGTTTTGTGCTTGCATTGCTAGTAGTTTTTGTGTGAGTTCCGTGTAGAAGTCCGCGTTAGGGCCGTTAGGTGCATAAATGTTGGCTAGGGTGATGTTCTGTCCTGCCACATTAAGCTTCAGAATTTTATATCTGCTTTGGGGGTCAATGCATTTGTCTGTGATATCGTATTGCAGATTTTTGCAAATTAATATGGCTACTCCGCTTTTTTTGTGCGTGTATGTGGTGGCAATCTCCTCCCCTATCCAGTTAGCCTTAAGATTGCCCTTTTCCCCTGTCTTCCAATGAGTTTCCTGTAGCCCAACAATATCTGGGTTGAGGCGATGGATAGACGCCAGAGTTTTCCTGCGTTTAACGGGGTGATTCAGGCCCCTACGTTCCAAGAGACTATTTTACGTGAGTCCTTTACTATTGTATCTGCCATTATGTCATTGGTTGCCATGAGGTGTGTATAATGTCGGTTTTAGTAGCGCATACCTGAAAATCCCATGGTACTGGTTGTCCGAATGTCCACCCCCGTCATGAATTCTCAAGAGTTGCAGCCCCCACCTCTTATCAGGCTGAGTCTGTCCTCTTTGTTCTTTGTGCTCCTTTCTCTCTGATGACAGAGATTCCATACGGTTTTGTCCTGTGATGAGGAAGCACTTCTAAAATGCGGCCATGCTGCTTGGCTCCGCCCCCGGAAGTCAAAACTCCTTTCTTAAGGGCAGACAGGGGACCAGGGATGGGTGTATTTTTTATCCCAGTACCAGACATTTGTTGGTAGATGGTTAGGATAATTTCCCACAGGGCTTTGACAGCAGGACATTCCCACCAAATTGTGTCCCACCGCTGACAGGGATCTCCAGCACCTGTCTGACTGGGAGGGTGCAAAAACGGTTGATGTCCACTGGGCATCTATACCACCTAGAAAGTACTTTGTAGTTTCATTCCTGTGTGGTGCAGGCCAAGGACATGCCATGGGTGCAGGCATACATTTTGACAAGTTCAGTCTCTGAAATCTGAACCCCCAGCTCCCTCTCCCACCTACTGACAAACAGTGGGGGAGCTTCAAATTCTGTTTCCAGCAGGTTATTTGCTGTGATGAAAGCCCTGAGCTGTCTGTGCAAGATCCAGGAGATGTGTATCTCACGCCTCCCCCCAGGTGCTCCACAGAGGGGATTCCCCCTGATTCCAGTATATGGCCAATTGTGACATTAGAGGAGGCTTACCATATGAGGAAACTATCAGAGAACATCCCAGGTTCGAAGGCAGGGTTGCCGAATAAGGGGGTGAGGGGACCAGGTTGGCAAGCTAAATTATATTTGCCTAGGCGGGGATCCCATATTTCCAAGAAATGCTCTGGGAGGAAGGAGATAGAAGCTCTCTGGGGCTTGGAGAGGGGGGAAGCCCACACTATTTACACAGGAATAAATAGGGAGAGAGCTTTCTCTAGCTGAACCCACAGCTTGTCATTGCTTCTGTGGGCCCAGTCCACTACCCTCTGAAGAACAGCGGCTGTGTGGTACCGTTTTAAGTTAGGAATACCTGTTCCCCCATCTGATTTACTCCTGGATAGGGTAGACAGACGGATTTTTGGTCTATTAACCCCCCATACAAATTTGGCGAATGCAGATTGCAGTTTACGGAAGAAGCCACTGGGAAGGTTTATAGGTGCTGTGCTGTGGAAAAGGTATAGAAACTTCTTCAGAATGTCCATCTTTAAAATATTAATTCTGCCAAACCATGAAAATGGTTTCTTCGTATACTTATCCAGGTCGCCCTGTATCTTAGTAAGGGGTTTATAATTCAATTTGAATATTTTAGATAAATTATTGGGATGCCCAGGTATTTGATGGCATGGGGCTGCCATTTAAAAGGGAAATTAAGTTCTAATTGTTTGACTTTTCTTGGGGACAGAGAGAAGTTGAGGGCCTCTGACTTCTTATCATCTGTTTTTATCTTGGGTCTGTTATCTTCGAATACAAGGCCTCTTGCTCTTTAGGAAATGTAGTTTGCCACATAAAAACACTATACAATCATATATTACAAACATGATATAGATGTATATACCTTAACATCATCCAGCTAAGTTAAAAAAAAAAGTTTTAACAATGTAACAAAAGTTAGAGTTTAACTTTTTAATAGTTCATCTTCTCTGAGTTGTTTAAAGTTTTAAGCTGTAAATATTCCCCTTGCAAGGCCTAATTATTTATTCTCTGTTTCATTGTCTCCACCTCTACAATACAAGACAATGCACCTGACATCTATAAATACAGAGCTCATTACACATGTATTCTGATGGCTGTTATACAGGAGACACATCTTCATGCCGATGTCCTTAGAAGAAACCAATGATCTGCGGCACCATGTAACCTGTGTGGACATCTTTATACCGGTGAGCTCCTAATCCTGGCAATCAGCTCGGACATGTTCATGTTTAACATTCTACAATTTCTTTTGTTACTTATTACTCATGTTTATTACTTCCACTTTGATTTATTATATCATATTATTTTTCCGCATGACATAATTGCACAGATTAAAGCCGAAGAACTACTTCTAGTTACTGGAATGGTTAATTTACTAACAAAGTGCTATTTTCCAGAGCAAATGAATCAGTTTTGTCTAAAGCTCCCAATCATTTTTACTGGAAATGGTTTTTTTGTATCTTGGCAAACAATATTTTTTTTTCTTGGTGAAATCAGAAAGAAACATCTCATCCCATTATAACATTATTTATATAATCATGCAAGCACATTTTAAGAGGATCTATCATGTAATACTCTAGTCAACCCATTCCTTGTGATTTCAGGTAATTATATTTGCGTCTTCATAAAAAAGACATACTATAAAGATGATAGCAATTTATCTAGGCTGGTACCTGAGACATAAGCCTCGATTCAGAGAGACACAAAAAAAACGTCAGTTTTCGGGCCGATCTGTAAGATCGTAAGGATTCCGTCTGGACGATTATTTTTTGTAAAATGGAAACAGAATCTATCGGGAAACGTAAAGGATTCGTTGGAGGATACGATGGGAAAAGGGCAAAAATGAAAGCCTACATTGTAACATGTGGAAATGAAATGGAAAAGTCTGGATGGAAATTGACATCCGCGTAATTCGTAATCTGCCGTACGAACGGACGGAAACTTTACAGAAGGTTTTCAATGCATGCACAGAATCGCTCGTACGCTGAGAACAGAAACATTTCACAGATCGGAACTAAAAGGGAAGTTTTTTGTGTCTCTCTGAATCGAGGCTATAGTGTCCTGCAACAAATATGACTGGTTATGCCATAGGAGTAATTCTGATGAATGATTCTGGTGAAGTTCAACATCTCAGCCTTCACTTAGAATGTCCTTTTTCTTTCATATGCTTAATACTTAATAGAGCTGAGATGGAAAAGTTCATCTAGCGAGTGAGTGATCACCTTTAGAAAATAAAAAAAATCATATTCGCAATCATGAGAACCAATATACAGTATTGTCCCGTCGATATCAGCATAAATGGACAGCAATGTAAGAAACTGTAGACAGCTTCACCACTTCACAATCTCAGATGATTTAATCTCTTGCATTTTTAACCTTCATCTATGGACAACATATACTCTACAGATGAAGGTTAAACGTGCAAGGAACGAAAATTGCAGAGACCCACTCCACACCGGGCACTTAGGGCCTTATTTATCAAGGGATAGCGCCAGGTAGTGTCTCACTAGCGCCAGGTATCGCCAGCTATCGGCGGCTACCGACTCCAGAACGCCAGGCGGTGGACACAATCATGCATTTATCACGCTAAATGAGGCTAGCGCCGGCGAGAGCGTCAGCTAGCACGGGATTCATCATGTAGCGGACTGCAACGAACAGCGCCGCTGCTAATCCCATCACAGCGCCAGGTATGACCTCTCGCTACCTGGCGCTCTCCAATGCATTTCAATGGAGCAATCTTTAAATATTCATAATTAATTGATATTAATGTTTTTTGTTTTTTTTTAAATGTCAAAAATTCTGTGACCACTTCGGCAATGTTAGATATTTTTTTTAAGGTAAAAAAAAAAAAAAAAAATTTGTGCAGAATTGATATTACAGGTCTGATATTAATGTATTCATATTACAAAATGTTTAGAAAAATTGTTTAATTTTTTTATTCAAAACTATGGTTGTTTGGGGGTTAAAAACTACTTTTAAGCCATCGCCGCCAGCGCTCTGGGGTTTAAACAAGCATTTCACAGCGCAAGAATTTTTTGAGCGTGATTTGTTAATGAATATGCTGGGAGCCATTCGCTATGGCCATTCGCTGTCATGCGCTCCCATACAGCGCGGAACCTGTCAAACAGCGACTTCTAACCCCGTATTCAACATTAACGCACACCGACTGAGTTGCTGTCAACAAGCGAACAACGGCCAAGCACAGCGAATACTAGCGGGCGCTGTGAAAATCACGCTACTGGCGCTCATCTGTCGCTACCTGGCTCTATTAATGAATCGGCCTCTTAGTCTTCAGATCATCTTCAGTAGTGCTGCTACAGAGACCCAACAGACAACAGCTTCTTCCCCTTAGCCATACAAGAAATAAATATGGGCCCACACCACCCTGTCTAATCCTTAATCTAAGTAGGTATTAGCATCACGTCACATAATGGTAGTAGACCTATCATTTGTTATTCTGTTCCAAATACCCCTATCTCCTGCCACAAAAACTCCTATTATGTATGCATGTATGCTAAATACAGATACAAAAATGAACTGCATCTCTATTTCAACACTTCATCAAGTGCAAAATATTTCTAAAGAATTCTGTAGCACTCAATTTAGTCAGGAGAAGACGCTCTCCAAGACTAAAAAAACGTTAAAAGACTCTATAATTTCATGAATCCCTCCCCACCACACACAGACATGCATGGTGCATCACCCCAAGTAGCCTATCAGCGCGTCTACCCGCCCAGTTTATCGGCGCTGGCCCTGACCCTGAAAACTGATAGGCTGCTCCATGGCGGATGAAGAAGAGCTCACGGGAGCGGTGAGTATACAGGGGGCTGTTCCTTTGTTTAACATGCGGCAATGCACAGCGGGTTGTGCTGCCTCTATGCTGCATAGAACAGAGGAACTATAGTCATTTTTAACCACAATTCCTCTTTGATAACCTCTTTTTCATGATAAGTTTGACTGCATTTTTAATACCCTTGGTTTGAAAGGATTTTTATCATCCCTGTTTTTGTTCATTGCACTGCTGTTTGAAATCCCCGAGATCCCCAGTCCTATGGTGCATGCACTAGTGCCTTTCCCTAGTCCTACGGTGCATGCACGGTCTCTCGGCAAAATGCCTCTGTTTAGACCAGTGATTGGCAATCTGGAGCAGGAGGCTGCATTTGCAGTTTTCATGTGGGGTGAGTGGGCTTCTGCACCCAGCCTATGATAATGGATGAGCAGGAGTGCACCTCAGCCCAGAGAAGTTGGGGATGAGGTCACAAATGCTTACATTACTGAAGAAGCTGCCCCGACAATGGTGAGTTTTGCGGTGAGTCGGGGGGGGGTTCTCATTTTTGGAGACCCCAGAAGATGGCCAGTGGCCAGCCTTGGAATCCTTTAGCGTATAGGGCCTGCCTCTCTGGACTTTGTTCCTCTTTAATTTACCTTATCATAGATTCTAAATTGATCAGTGCTTGTCACCTGAGTTTTGTTAATGCAGTATTCACTCAGGCTATCGATTTAATCCTATTTGTAACTAATTAAAGCTAGCTTTAATTATTATGATTTTTCCATTTTCAGAAATGTTTGCCTTATATAATACTGAGAGACATATATATATATATATATATATATATATATATATATATATATATTGTTATTAATTCATTTTCCCATCCATTATTGTTTTTATCTGGGCCAATTTATTTTTATTTACACATTAATAAATACATTTATTTACAGATTCAGTTGTGGTGGCCCCCTTTTTTGCTGCCCAATGATGATCTATTTGTGGTTCTGTGCTGCTCTACAAGGAGGCTCCTGTTTTGGAGGGTTGAAAGCCTGTCCCAGGCTTTCCCGTGGCATAGCCAGCACATCCAATACATGCGGGGGGGGCAGGGCCTAAGTTCCCCATGTCTTTCAGCCCCTCCTGAGGAACTGCTGGGACACATGCATGGTTTGGAATCTGGCCAGCGCTGGGACTTTATCCTGCCTCTTATGCTCTTGCCAAATCTCTGGTTGGGTGTGTGGGGGGTGGAGTGCAGCTGACGGCACCACTTCTGAATTTTGTATTATAGAATAGTGGCTCAGGTATGTATCAGCTGCATGACTAGGACGAACTAGGACAACCCACTTGGTTAGTCTAAGTAACCATGCTCTAGTGGTGGCTGTACAACCTGGTGGCCACTGCTGAAAAGAATTGAGGCTGCACACTGCAGGACTTGATTCACTTGGTCTAGGTCAGAAAGTTGGTGGGGGAGAAAATGTAAGAATAAATGTTTCTTATGTTTTTCATAGTAGAAGATTGAGTACTGATGCCATTTCTTCTGGTTTATCGATCCCTGAAATGTTGATTAACCTATGATAAAAATCATGTCAATAAAGAATTTGAAAGTTCAAAGAACAAAATCCTGGCAGCATGAACATCCTGAATTGGGATCCTCTGCTGTGTGAACCCCTGCAGGTCACCCACAATCCCACTATCCTATAGTTGAGACATGTTTCTGTGCACAGCCATTCAGATAGGCTGGGGATGGAGGACACTAATCACAGTAGAGGGATGCAGCCAGAGGAAAAGTACAATCTGGCATTTTTTAGATCAGCCAGTCATAAATATATAATAGGCAATCAGCACCTCAACAGCAATTTTTATGCAAAAAATAGTAGTTAATATCATAGAAATGTAAAGGGTTAACATATAATGAGAAATAACATATAGGATGCTCTCTTTTCACCTGAAGAAAGGCTATTCAGCCGGAAACATTGGGAGTTAAGGTGTCCAATTGGTTAACTATTTGCTGTACTGAGAGTTCTGGGTTAGGATCCCAGACACCGCATAGCGGACAGGAAGCACTGACTGCATCAATTGCCTATGCTTCCAATTGTTTCTGATTGTAATTGGATCATCCATGGGATAAGAGATGTATATATCCCCTAAATGTTATTTTTGATTGTTGCAAAATGTATGTTAACACCTTACCTTTCTATGATATTACAAACACAATTGAGACCGCACCAGCTTAATATCCTATTATGGCGTGCGCAACTACTTGGGTGAGATAATGGTCAATCTACAAAACACTCTCCAACCCACCCAAACAAAAAACGTGGCACCACCAACTATCTCAATACCAATATTTTATTTGAAATATGATTGGTGATATACAAACATATTAAAAACATTTTCAAAAACACATACAACAAATATGTCCTCACTAGGGGAAAGGAATGGGAAGGGGGGCACCCAAAATGGATAATAAATAATAAGGACTCTCAAGGCCACCATATAGTGATCAAATAATGATCCGTTTTAAGGTCCGCTTTAAACCTGGCCAAAAACCACCTAAATGCCTAATACAACCATATACATACATTTGTGCATATAAATAAATACACCCTAATCAATTCTAATCATAATCTACCCTCTATAGTCATGAAAGTGCTAAGTGCCCAAGTGCAATAATCTCTTATGTGCAAACCATGCAAAATACTCATCAAGAGGACCAGCTAGGTAGAAGTAAAGCCGATGTATACATATATAACACTAATAATAAGACCTCACGTGTCCAAACTGCAGTACCACTGCCAGAGGGGGACCCCCCCCGCCCAAAACCAACGCGTTTCTTGATGACGCGCGTCGGTAACACGGAAGTGGCTGGTGGCGTGGGACACGGGCTCGCCCGGTGGGGTGAGCATAAAAGGAGCGATGTGGGGTGAGGGCAGTAGTTCTGCCCTGAGGAAGTGACGCTTGGTCGTCACGAAACGCGTTGGTTTTGGGCGGGGGGTCCCCCTCTGGCGGTGGTACTTCAGTTCGGACACGTGAGGTCTTAAGAGGGGGACCCCCCCGCCCAAAACCAACGCGTTTCTTGATGACGCGCGTTGGTAACACGGAAGTGGCTGGCAGCACGGGACACGGGCTCGCCCGGTGGGGTGAGCATAAAAGGAGCGATGTGGGGTGAGGGCAGTAGTTCTGCCCTGAGGAAGTGACACTTGGTCGTCACGAAACGCGTTGGTTTTGGGCGGGGGGTCCCCCTCTGGCGGTGGTACTGCAGTTTGGACACGTGAGGTCTTATTATTATTAGTGTTATATATGTATACATCGGCTTTACTTCTACCTGGCTGGTCCTCTTGATGAGTATTTTGCATGGTTTGCACATAAGAGATTATTGCACTTGGGCACTTAGCACTTTCATGACTATAGAGGGTAGATTATGATTAGAATTGATTAGGGTGTATTTATTTATATGCACAAATGTATGTATATGGTTGTATTAGGCATTTAGGTGGTTTCTGGCCAGGTTTAAAGCGGACCTTAAAACGGATCATTATTTGATCACTATATGGTGGCCTTGAGAGTCCTTATTATTTATTATCCATTTTGGGTGCCCCCCCTTCCCATTCCTTTCCCCTAGTGAGGAAATATTTGTTGTATGTGTTTTTTAAAATGTTTTTAATATGTTTGTATATCACCAATCATTAATCAAATAAAATATTGGTATTGAGATAGTTGGTGGTGCCACGTTTTTTGTTTGGGTGGGTTGGGGAGTGGTGGGACTCCCTTCCCTTTGTTTTCTATGATATTAAATACTACTCTTTTGCATAACCATTGCTATTGAAGCGCTGATTGCCCATTATATATTCGCTACTAATTGCAGAAATCTACGGAAATTTCCTGTCCCTTACAGAACCCTATATCAATCTCTATTACTATTTAGGTATATGCTATATATCTTTGGGTTGTGGTAATCTGTCTTTTGATTCACACTAATAGATCAGCCACTCAGCAATCTGAAATCTGACAGGTGGGCATGGCTACGCCTGTGGAAAACCCATGTTTTTTTCTTAACTGGGTCAGTAGCTGGGAATCGCTATCCCTGTTTGGGTGCCTAGCCACTAGTCACTAGTGCATGTTGTTTTCATCATAAGGTCTATATCTGTCTTTCAATATTAGGTCAGATTTCCTTGTCTAAGTCAGAATGCTAACACTCTCTTATCAGGTCATGAATAAGGAAAACATCACCTCCATAACCACCATTCACCTCTTAGGACTCCAGCTTCCCAAGACTATTTCATTTTTGGTCTTCAGTATTTTTCTTTTGATGTCTGGTGTGACAATATGTGGAAACCTCCTGATCATCACAGCAGTGTCCTACAGCAAGACCCTCCATTGCCCTATGTACTTCTTCCTCTCCCAGCTCTCTGTGGTGGATATTTTAATAGTGATGAATATTCTTCCTAACATGCTTTACACTCTATTGGCTGAGGCGGCCATAATATTGTTTTCTGCTTGTATCACTCAGCTTTTATTCTTTGCACTCTCAGAAGGTGTAGAATTGCTTCTCCTGACAGTGATGAGCTATGACAGATATGTGGCCATATGTAAGCCCTTGCATTATACTTTGATAATGACCCACCAGGTTTGCTGGAGAATGGTGATCATAACCTGGATGTTAAGCCTTTTAATAGTATTGGATACCCTATTAATGGTCTTGAAATTACAATTTTGTGGCCCAAATATAATTGATAACTTCTTTTGTGATTTAGAGCCAATCCTGGAACTCTCCTGCACTGATACCACCATGGTTCAATATGAAGTGAAATTAATCGGTGCTATTGTTAGTGTCATCCCGTGCTGTATTATCATTGTATCATACATCTATATAGTAGCCTCCATTTTTAAAATCTCCTCTATTACTAGGAGAAATAAAGTTTTCTCTACTTGTAGCTCCCACTTAACTGTTGTTGCTATATTTTATGGCACTGTTTTTAGTGTCTATTTGGTTCCACATAAAGGAAAGTTACGACGCATTGCTAAGTTCCTGTCTTTATTGTACACCTTAGTCACCCCCATGATGAATCCAATCATCTACAGCTTGAGAAATAAGGACCTGAAAAATGCCATAGGAAAGCTCATCACTGACTTTCAAAATAGGACACATCTTTGTAAACTTCAGATAAAATTCAGGAATCTCTGTTTTTAATTGAAAAATCATTGAACTACAGAAATGAATGAAACTAAACTTAAAAAACTGTTAATATTAAATCTGTTATATGCCTTCCTGTTCTCTTCTGTTGTTGGTGTCTTCAACTATAGGCTATGGGAGGTGGAATTGCATGAGGCCAACGGGCTTGACGAGTCTTCTCCTCCCATTAACCCCCTCCAGCAAATTGTACTATTATGCTTCAGGCACCAATGACACAGCCGATTAGCTCTTATGCCTTTGCTTATTGGTCGGTATGCTCAATCTTAGTAGCAAATTAGCCATTGCCTCTGCTGTTGCTGATTGGCTTGAGAATACGGGCACCATGCCACTTCGAGCTGATGACACCATTTAAATATTAGGGATGAGCGAATCGATCCGGACGAACCCGGATTCGATCTGAATTTCATGAAAAGTTTTCCTTTAACATCAATTCATTTACATACAGGCATTCTAAGATGGCGGACGGGACATGTCTGGACATCTATCCCGCGCCAGTGCAAGCTGGGGCAGTCACATGCAGCCTATCAGCAGCCAGCAAGCCCGGTGACGTCACAGCGCTATTTAAGTCGGCCATCTTGCTTTTCCTTCCTCATTTCTCTATTGCATTCGTGAGAGACAGAACGTTGTAGTGAGAGAGAGACAGACAGTTAGACAGGCAGGGACAGACAGGGACAGGCTGGAGACAGGCAGGAGACAGACAGGAGACAGACAGAAAGTCAGCGAAAAACAGGGAAAGTTAGGAAAAATCGGAAGCAGTCACAGGGAGATTTATTTTTTTTTCCACCAGCCTGAGTGTTTGTTACTGGCTGGCTGACAGGCTTTGTTAGCGTTTTCAGGCTGCTTATACTAACTAACTGTGCATATATACTGAACTGATCTTAAGTCTGCTGTGAGGCATCCCATTCTGTGACTACACCAGCCTCTATTTAAGACCATATAACCATTTGCACTTATTCTAATTGAAATTAGGCCTGATAAAGACACTTTTGCTGTGCATAGCACTACTGGACCCTGCCAGGTGCACTTCTTTTTTGGGGCATCCCATTCTGTGACTACACCAGCCTCTATTTAAGACCATATAACCATTTGCACTTATTCTAATTGAAATTAGGCCTGATAAAGATACTTTTGCTGTGCATAGCACTACTTGTCCCTGCCAGGTGTACTTACTGCTGGTTTTTAGGGCATCCCATTCTGTGACTACAGCAGCCTCTGTTTAAGACCATATAACCATTTGCACTTATTCTAATTGAAATTAGAAACATAGAAACATAGAAACATAGAAGGTTGACGGCAGAAGGAGACCATACGCTCCATCTAGTCTGCCCTTATGTGTATACTGTATGTGCTCTTTATCTTAGGATAGATGTGTGCTTATCCCAGGCATGTTTAAATTCAGTGACTGTTGATGTTTCAACTACCTCTGCTGGAAGTTTGTTCCAAGCACCTACTACTCTTTCTGTAAAATAATATTTTCTAACATTGCTCCTGATCTTCCCCCCGACTAGCTTCAGGTTGTGCCCCCTTGTTCTATCATTAAGTTTCTTCTTAAAAACACTTCCCTCCTGAACCTTATTCAATCCTTTCACATATTTAAAGGTCTCAATCATGTCCCCCCTCTCCCTTCTTTCCTCCAGACTGTACAAATTAAGTTATTTAAGTCTCTCCTGATAAGTTTTAAGTTTAAGTCCTTCCACCATTTCCGTTGCCCGCCTTTGGACACATTCTATTTGAATAATGTCTTTTTGCAGGTAAGGTCTCCAGAACTGCACACAGTATTCTAGCTGTGGCCTTACCAGGGCTCTATACAGCGGCATCACAACCTCCCTCTTCCTACTGGTGATGCCTCGAGCTATGCAGCCGAGCATCCTGCTTGCTTTTCCCACTGCCTGGCTACACTGTCCACTCATCTTGCAGCTATCAGTAATCAGTACCCCTAAATCTCTCTCCTCCGAGGTCCTGGCTAACACAGTACTGCCCATACGGTACTCAGAGCAGGGATTCCTTCTACCCAAGTGCATGATTTTACATTTAGAGACATTAAACTCTAGTTTCCACAGTTTTGACCATCTATCCAGTAAAGCTAAATCATTTTCCATGTTGCAGACACCTCCAGGAATATCCACCCTATTACTAACCTTTGTATCATCAGCAAACAGACAAACTTTTCCTACCAAGCCTTCTCCTATGTCACTTACAAATATATTAAAAAGAATGGGGCCCAGGACAGAGCCTTGCGGCACACCACTTGTGACTCGCCTTTGTTCAGATTGCACACCATTTACAACAACGCTCTGATACCGATCCCTCAGCCAACTGGAAATCCACTGAACTATCCAGGGATTGAGTCCTACCTTCAATAACTTATCTATGAGCTCCTTATGTGGTACAGTGTCAAAGGCTTTGCTAAAATCCAGATAGGCGATATCCACAGCACCACCTTCATCTAACACTTTAGTGACATTGTCAAAGAAATCAATAAGATTGGTCTGACATGATCTGCCCTCAGTAAAGCCGTGCTGTTTTGGGTCCAATAGGTCATTAATTTTTAGATGGGAAATTATCTGTTTTTTTTAAGAGTGTTTCCATTAATTTGACCACTATAGATGTTAAACTAACTGGCCTGTAATTACTGGCTTCTTCTCTACTCCCCTTTTTATGGATTGGTACGACATTGGCCATTCTCCAATCATCTGGAACCTCACCAGTTGAAAGGGAATGGTTAAGTAAATCAGTTAGAGGGGCTGCAATCACAAACCTAAGTTCCCTTAGAACTCTGGGGTGGATTCCATCTGGACCCATTGCCTTACTTACCTTTAGATGTGCCAGCTCGGCCAAGACATCAGCCTCCAGAAACTCCGGAGCTGTACTCTCCCAGCTGGATGCTGTGCTATGGCCATGCCTGCTACTATCTGAAAATACCGAACAAAAGTAGCTATTCAGATGGTCAGCCACAGCCTTATCTCCGTCAATATATTTATTTTCCCTATTTCTAATTTTTGAGAGCATTGAGCATTGTTTTTCTTCTTTCTGTCACCAATATATCGGAAAAAGGTTTTATCTCCCCTCTTCATAGATTTGGCCATTTCTTCCTCTTTTTGCCCTTTAGCAGTCCTTATAATTAGTTTTGCTTCCCTCTGTTTAATTTTATACGCCTCTCTGTCAGCTACACTTCCACTTACTTTATACTTCTTATAGGCAGACTTCTTATCTTTTATGATAGTGCTGACTTCCCTAGTAAACCATAATGGTTTCTTCTTCCTTTTATTCTTGCTAGTTTGTTTCACATATTGCTTAGTTGCCTTTAAGATGGCCATTTTTAATAGTGACCACTGGGCACTCACTTCTGCTACTCTGTTCCACTCACCTAATTTTCTTTCTACATACTCCGCCATTTCCTTGAAGTTTGTCTTCCTAAAGTCTAGCACTTTGGTTCTGGTGTGTGATTGCACAATGTCTGTTTTTATTCTGAACCATAAGCATTGATGGTCACTGGAACCCAGATTTTCTTCAACCCTGACCTCGGACACCAGATCCCCATTGGTCAGAAATAAGTCCAGAATGTTATCTCCTCTAGTTGGCAATGTCACAAGTTGTTTTAGAGACACTCCATTAAGTGCCTCTAATATAGTCCTGCTCTTGCATGCCGATGCACTTGGGATATTCCAGTCCACATCAGGCATGTTGAAGTCACCTGTATTTTGCCTGATAAAGACACTTTTGCTGTGCATAGCACTACTTGTCCCTGTCAGGTGTACTTACTGCTGGTTTTTGGGGCATCCCATTCTGTGACTACACCAGCCTCTGTTTAAGACCATATAACCATTTGCACTTATTCTAATTGAAATTAGGCCTGATAAAGACACTTTTGCTGTGCATAGCACTACTTGTCCCTGCCAGGTGTACTTACTGCTGGTTTTTAGGGCATCCCATTCTGTGACTACAGCAGCCTCTGTTTAAGACCATATAACCATTTGCACTTATTCTAATTGAAATTAGGCCTGATAAAGACACTTTTGCTGTGCATAGCACTACTTGTCCCTGCCAGGTGTACTTACTGCTGGTTTTTGGGGCATCCCATTCTGTGACTACACCAGCCTCTGTTTAAGACCATATAACCATTTGCACTTATTCTAATTGAAATTAGGCCTGATAAAGACACTTTTGCTGTGCATAGCACTACTTGTCCCTGCCAGGTGTACTTACTGCTGGTTTTTGGGGCATCCCATTCTGTGACTACAGCAGCCTCTGTTTAAGACCATATAACCATTTGCACTTATTCTAATTGAAATTAGGCCTGATAAAGACACTTTTGCTGTGCATAGCACTACTTGTCCCTGCCAGGTGTACTTACTGCTGGTTTTTGGAGCATCTCATTCTGTGACTACAGCAGCCTCTGTTTAAGACCATATAACCATTTGCACTTATTCTAATTGAAATTAGGCCTGATAAAGACACTTTTGCTGTGCATAGCACTACTTGTCCCTGCCAGGTGTACTTACTGCTGGTTTTTGGGGCATCCCATTCTGTGACTACAGCAGCCTCTGTTTAAGACCATATAACCATTTGCACTTATTCTAATTGAAATTAGGCCTGATAAAGACACTTTTGCTGTGCATAGCACTCCTTGTCCCTGCCAGGTGTACTTACTGCTGGTTTTTGGGGCATCCCATTCTGTGACTACAGCAGCCTCTGTTTAAGACCATATAACCATTTGCACTTATTCTAATTGAAATTAGGCCTGATAAAGACACTTTTGCTGTGCATAGCACTACTTGTCCCTGCCAGGTGTACTTACTGCTGGTTTTTGGGGCATCCCATTCTGTGACTACAGCAGCCTCTGTTTAAGACCATATAACCATTTGCACTTATTCTAATTGAAATTAGGCCTGATAAAGACACTTTTGCTGTGCATAGCACTACTTGTCCCTGCCAGGTGTACTTACTGCTGGTTTTTGGGGCATCCCATTCTGTGACTACACCAGCCTCTGTTTAAGACCATATAACCATTTGCACTTATTCTAATTGAAATTAGGCCTGATAAAGACACTTTTGCTGTGCATAGCACTACTGGACCCTGCCAGGTGCACTTCTTTTTTGGGGCATCCCATTCTGTGACTACACCAGCCTCTGTTTAAGACCATATAACCATTTGCACTTATTCTAATTGAAATTAGGCCTGATAAAGACACTTTTGCTGTGCATAGCACTACTTGTCCCTGCCATGTGTACTTACTGCTGGTTTTTGGGGCATCCCATTCTGAGACTACAGCAGCCTCTGTTTAAGACCATATAACCATTTGCACTTATTCTAATTGAAATTAGGCCTGATAAAGACACTTTTGCTGTGCATAGCACTACTTGTCAGGTGTACTTACTGCTGGTTTTTGGGGCATCCCATTCTGTGACTACAGCAGACTCTGTTTAAGACCATATAACCATTTGCACTTATTCTAATTGAAATTAGGCCTGATAAAGACACTTTTGCTGTGCATAGCACTACTTGTCCCTGCCAGGTGTACTTACTGCTGGTTTTTGGGGCATCCCATTCTGTGACTACACCAGCCTCTGTTTAAGACCATATAACCATTTGCACTTATTCTAATTGAAATTAGGCCTGATAAAGACACTTTTGCTGTGCATAGCACTACTTGTCCCTGCCAGGTGTACTTACTGCTGGTTTTTGGGGCATCCCATTCTGTGACTACAGCAGCCTCTGTTTAAGACCATATAACCATTTGCACTTATTCTAATTGAAATTAGGCCTGATAAAGACACTTTTGCTGTGCATAGCACTACTTGTCCCTGCCAGGTGTACTTACTGCTGGTTTTTGGGGCATCCCATTCTGTGACTACACCAGCCTCTGTTTAAGACCATATAACCATTTGCACTTATTCTAATTGAAATTAGG
Source organism: Gastrophryne carolinensis (assembly GCA_027917425.1). Lineage (NCBI taxonomy): Eukaryota > Metazoa > Chordata > Amphibia > Anura > Microhylidae > Gastrophryne > Gastrophryne carolinensis. Next base: position 444,324,518 of record CM051238.1, on the reverse strand, counting down.
CCTGATAAAGACACTTTTGCTATGCATAGCACTACTTGTCCCTGCCAGGTGTACTTACTGCTGGTTTTTGGGGCATCCCATTCTGTGACTATACCAGCCTCTGTTTAAGACCATATAACCATTTGCACTTATTCTAATTGAAATTAGGCCTGATAAAGACACTTTTGCTGTGCATAGCACTACTTGTCCCTGCCAGGTGTACTTACTGCTGGTTTTTGGGGCATCCCATTCTGTGACTACAGCAGCCTCTGTTTAAGACCATATAACCATTTGCACTTATTCTAATTGAAATTAGGCCTGCTAAAGACACTTTTGCTGTGCATAGCACTACTTTTCCCTGCCAGGTGTACTTACTGCTGGTTTTTGGGGCATCCCATTCTGTGACTACAGCAGCCTCTGTTTAAGACCATATAACCATTTGCACTTATTCTAATTGAAATTAGGCCTGATAAAGACACTTTTGCTGTGCATAGCACTACTTGTCCCTGCCAGGTGTACTTACTGCAGGTTTTTGGGGCATCCCATTCTGTGACTACAGCAGCCTCTGTTTAAGACCATATAACCATTTGCACTTATTCTAATTGAAATTAGGCCTGATAAAGACACTTTTGCTGTGCATAGCACTACTTGTCCCTGCCAGGTGTACTTACTGCTGGTTTTTGGGGCATCCCATTCTGTGACTACACCAGCCTCTGTTTAAGACCATATAACCATTTGCACTTATTCTAATTGAAATTAGGCCTGATAAAGACACTTTTGCTGTGCATAGTACTACTTGTCCCTGCCAGGTGTACTTACTGCTGGTTTTTGGGGCATCCCTTTCTGTGACTACACCAGCCTCTGTTTAAGACCATATAACCATTTGCACTTATTCTAATTGAAATTAGGCCTGATAAAGACACTTTTGCTGTGCATAGCACTACTTGTCCCTGCCAGGTGTGCTTACTGCTTGTTTTTGGGGCATCCCATTCTGTGACTACACCAGCCTCTGTTTAAGACCATATAACCATTTGCACTTATTCTAATTGAAATTAGGCCTGATAAAGACACTTTTGCTGTGCATAGCACTACTTGTCCCTGCCAGGTGTACTTACTGCTGGTTTTTGGGGCATCCCATTCTGTGACTACACCAGCCTCTGTTTAAGACCATATAACCATTTGCACTTATTCTAATTGAAATTAGGCCTGATAAAGACACGTTTGCTGTGCATAGCACTACTTGTCCCTGCCAGGTGTACTTACTGCTGGTTTTTGGGGCATCCCATTCTGTGACTACACCAGCCTCTGTTTAAGACCATATAACCATTTGCACTTATTCTAATTGAAATTAGGCCTGATAAAGACACTTTTGCTGTGCATAGCACTACTTGTCCCTGCCAGGTGTACTTACTGCTGGTTTTTGGGGCATCCCATTCTGTGACTACAGCAGCCTCTGTTTAAGACCATATAACCATTTGCACTTATTCTAATTGAAATTAGGCCTGATAAAGACACTTTTGCTGTGCATAGCACTACTTGTCCCTGCCAGGTGTACTTACTGCTGGTTTTTGGGGCATCCCATTCTGTGACTACACCAGCCTCTGTTTAAGACCATATAACCATTTGCACTTATTCTAATTGAAATTAGGCCTGATAAAGACACTTTTGCTGTGCATAGCACTACTTGTCCCTGCCAGGTGTACTTAATGCTGGTTTTTGGGGCATCCCATTCTGTGACTATACCAGCCTCTGTTTAAGACCATATAACCATTTGCACTTATTCTAATTGAAATTAGGCCTGATAAAGACACTTTTGCTGTGCATAGCACTACTTGTCCCTGCCAGGTGTACTTACTGCTGGTTTTTGGGGCATCCCATTCTGTGACTACACCAGCCTCTGTTTAAGACCATATAACCATTTGCACTTATTCTAATTGAAATTAGGCCTGATAAAGACACTTTTGCTGTGCATAGCACTACTTGTCCCTGCCAGGTGTACTTACTGCTGGTTTTTGGGGCATCCCATTCTGTGACTACAGCAGCCTCTGTTTAAGACCATATAACCATTTGCACTTATTCTAATTGAAATTAGGCCTGATAAAGACACTTTTTCTGTGCATATTCTTACTGCTGCCTGCCAGGTGCACTCCTGTTGGGGCATCCCATTCTGTGACTACACCAGCCTCTGTTTAAGACCATATAACCACTTGCACTTATTCTAATTGAAATTAGGCCTGATAAAGACACTTTTGCTGTGCATAGACTTACTGCTGCCTGCCAGGTGTACTTACTGCTGGTTTTTGGGGCATCCCATTCTGTGACTACACCAGCCTCTGTTTAAGACCATATAACCATTTGCACTTATTCTAATTGAAATTAGGCCTGCTAAAGACACTTTTGCTGTTCATAGACTTACTGCTGCCTGCCAGGTGCACTGCTGTTTTTTGGGGCATCCCATTCTGTAACATAGCATACCCCTCTTTATTTACTCTAAGCAGCTCTCTTACTTACACTAAGCAGGCCTGTTGGAGGCTGTGTGTTACTGCTCACTTTTGGTGTGCATTATATTCTGTTTTTTATAGACCCACCGCTGCCCGGGGGTTCTTAAAATATCACCTACTACCACGCCAGTTAGACTATGTCGGGCAGACAAGTGCCTGGAAGTGAAAAGAGGAGTGGCAGAGGCCAAGATTCCGCAGGCAGAGCTCGCATCAGACTGGGGGCCAGTAGCAGCAGGAGTCACGCTGAGAGACCTAATCTGCCAGTATCTGCTAGCGGTCGGGTCTCCACCAGTAACGCATCTGCCGTGGTAGATTGGTTGACGCGCTCATCAACAACATCATCACAACTTACGTCTGAGACCCCCAGTCTAGGGTCGGTAGGTTCCTCTGACACAACCCTGAGTTGGCATGCCCCGAGAGCAGTCCCTGTCCTCCCATTGCCTCTGGCCTACGCCGTTCCCTCCCCCAGCGACGTATCCTATGCATTGGGTTCAGCTCCACTCTTTAGTGAGGAGGACCATCAGATAGAGGACAGTCAGCAGCTACTGCCCAGCCAAGAAATGGAGGTGGCTTCTCTAGCTATTCAGACAAATAGTGATGTGGACAGTGTCGTGGGTGCTGCGAGCGTTCCAGCTCCTGCGCCAGACACTGTTGACGAATCCACGAACATCAGTGACGTACAGCCACAACTCGGTGATGATGATGATGACGATGAAGCCGTTCGCACTTGGGAGCCGGGTGATGAAGGGGCTTCATCGTCATCATCAGGAGAAGAGGGGCGCAGGTTGCCCCGGAGTCAGCAGCTGAGGCAGCAAGGTGGTAGCAGTCAGTATGGGGGCACAATTCCAAAGGCTGGAGCCGGCCGGGGCCGGGGCCGGGGTAGAGCACCTGCTGTGCGGCAGTCTACCTTATCGGGAGGTAGTGGAGCAGGGGTTCCTGGAGTTGGCAACAGCAGCATTGAATCAGTGAGGCCAGGGGGTGGGAAAAGTAGCTACTCGGCAGTGTGGCAGTTTTTCCTGAAGCATCCGCAGGAGGGTAACATGGCCACATGCAAGATATGTAGGCAGAAGGTGAAGCGTGGCCAGGGTCCAAATGTTGGCACCACGGCCCTGCGTCAACATATGATACGTCACCATAAAGCGACCTGGGAGAACCAAGGCTCCCAAGGGGTGGTCCAGTCTGCTTCCTCACCAAGTGAGCTCCCAATTTCTGCCAGCCAAGGCTCCAGCACCTCAGCCGAAGGCAGCTGTGCGTCATACCCATCCTCTGTCGCTCCTGCTCCTCCTCCTCCTCCTCCAAGTCATGCATCCCGCCAGCAATCCATCAGCGAAGCCATGTCCAAGAGACAGCAGTATGCGCCCACTCATCCTACGGCGCAGAAGCTTAATGTGCTCCTGTCCAAGTTGCTGGTGCTGCAGTCGCTCCCTTTTCAGGTGGTGGAATCTGCACCTTTCAGAGAACTGATGGCTTGTGCCGAGCCGAGGTGGAGAGTCCCAAGCCGTCATTTCTTTGCCAAGAAGGCAGTACCAGCGCTGCACACTTTTGTTGAACAGAAGGTGGGCCAGTCCTTGAGCCTGTCGGTGAGTAGCAGAGTGCATGGCAGCGCCGACATCTGGAGCTGTAACTACGGTCAGGGACAGTACATGTCGTTTACGGCCCACTGGGTGAATGTGGTCCCTTTGCAGCAGCAGCAGCAACTTGGACAGGTCACGCCGCTTCGGCCTCCACGCTCCCTGCCCGTTGGGCCTGTGACACCATGCGACTCGGCCTCCTCATCCTCCGCCATCTCCTCACCCTCCACTGTAGGCTCAAGTCTCAGTGCCCCTCCAGTCTACCATGTGTGCAGGGCACGGAGGTGTCACGCAGTGCTTCACATGGTTTGTCTTGGCGAACGGAGTCACACAGGGGAGGAACTGCTTAAATGTATTCATCAGGAAATCCAAACATGGCTTACTCCAAGAAAACTTAAAATGGGAATCATGGTTACCGACAATGGGAAGAACATTTTGTCTGCGCTGCGCCAAGGAAGCCTGACCCATGCCCCCTGCATGTCTCACGTCTTCAATCTGGTTGTCAAGCGGTTTCTGAAGTGTTCCCCCCATCTGCAAGACATCCTAACAACTTCAAGGAAACTTTGCATGCACTTCAGCCACTCCTACACCGCCAAACACACCCTTCTTGAGCTACAGCGTCAGAATGGTATCCCCCAACATAGTCTGATTTGCGATGTTTCCACCCATTGGAATTCCACCCTTCACATGTTGGACCGATTATATGAACAGAGAAAAGCCATCACGGATTTCCTGATGATCCAAGCAGATAGGGGGACTCCCCTGTGTAACTTCAATGTCAACCAGTGGCAGCTCATACATGACACCTGCCGTTTGCTCAGGCCCATTGAGGAAGCCACTTTATTTGTCAGTCGGCAGGATTACGGGATGAACGACGTGATTCCACTGCTTCATGTACTACAGCACATGTTGGAAACCATGGCTGGTCAGGGCACTGGAGACATGGCGTTTACATCTTACGGCCACATGAACCCCGTTGGAGCTGAACTGGAGGAGGAGGAGGAAGAGGAGGAGGAGGAGTTGCCCAGCGAAACACAGTTTAGGCTTGGCGAAATGGCTGGTTTATCTAGTCAGCGGACAGGAGAGGAGGAGCAGAAGCAGCCAGAGGAGCTAGAGGTTTTTGAGGAAGGCGAGACAGAGGACCCGGGCACACCGTGGCAGTATGCAGTGGAGATGGAGACAGGTAGTCCATCCGAGTCACTTGCGCAAATGGCACGAAGCATGCTCACGTGCTTGCGTAGTGACCCCAGAATTGTTTCCATCTGTCGGCGGGATGACTTCTGGCTGTCCACCTTATTGGACCCTCGCTTCCGGCACAAAATGGGGGCATTTTTTAAACCCACCGAGAGGGAGGACAAACTCAACTACTACAAAGACATTCTACGTAGGCAGTTGGCCGATGCCTATCTGCGCCATGGTCCATACTCTCGCAGGTCTGACTCGAGGGGACCTCTGCGCTCACCTTCCACTGCCATGGCCGCTGGGGGGGTTGGCAGGAGCAGCAGCAGCAGCTCCATCAGCAGCAGCAGCCTCAGTCTTAAGTCGCTAATGAGTAGCTTTCTACACACGCATAGTGAGGCTACTCATGAGCAGCAGGAAGACCTGGAGCAGGACCTCAACCAGCAGGTCATGTCATACTTTGACATGACCATGCCAACACACCTTGAGGATCCGCTGGACTTCTGGGCAGCCAAACTTGATTTGTGGCCGCAACTAGCAGAGTTTGCCCTGGAAAAGCTGTCCTGCCCGGCAAGTAGCGTGCCATCTGAGCGGGTGTTTAGTGCGGCGGGGGCCATAGTTACGGCGAGGAGTCTGTCAACTAAAAATGTGGAGAGACTCACCTTTGTCAAAATGAATCAGGGATGGATCAGCCAGGATTTCCACCCACCAATGCCTGATGCATGCGACTAGATTCAGCATGGTGCCACGTTTTACACTTTCCAAATGGTGCAAAACATATTTATGTCTTTAGGCCAATTTTTGGGCTCCTGCTGCTGCCAACTCCAGGGTGTGATTCATCCAATTTTTGGGCTCCTGAAGCCAACCCCAGGGTCTCTTTAAAGTAATATTTGGGCTCCTGCTGCTGCTGCTGCCAACTCCAGGGTGTGATTCATCCAATTTTTGGGCTCCTGAAGCCAACCCCAGGGTCTCTTTGTAGTAATGTTTGGGCTCCTGCTGCTGCCAACTTCTGCCAACTCCAGGGTGTGATTCATCCTATTTTTGGGCTCCTGAAGCCAACTCCAGTGTATATTTGGGCTCCTGCTGCTGCTGCTGCCAACTCCAGGGTGTGATTCATCCAATTTTTGGGCTCCTGAAGCCAACCCCAGGGTCTCTTGAAAGTAATGTTTGGGCTCCTGCTGCTGCTGCTGCCAACTTCTGCCAACTCCAGGGTGTGATTCATCCAATTTTTGGGCTCCTGAAGCCAACCCCAGGGTCTCTTTAAAGTAATGTTTGGGCTCCTGTTGCTGCTGCTGCCAAATTCTGCCAACTCCAGGGTGTGATTCATCCAATTTTTGGGCTCCTGAAGCCAACCCCAGGGTCTCTTTGAAGTAATGTTTGGGCTCCTGCTGCTGCCAACTTCTGCCAACTCCAGGGTGTGATTCATCCAAATTTTGGGCTCCTGAAGCCAACCCCAGGGTCTCTTTAAAGTAATGTTTGGGCTCCTGCTGCTGCTGCTGCCAACTTCTGCCAACTCCAGGGTGTGATTCATCCAATTTTTGGGCTCCTGAAGCCAACCCCAGGGTCTCTTTAAAGTAATATTTGGGCTCCTGCTGCTGCTGCTGCCAACTCCAGGGTGTGATTCATCCAATTTTGGGGCTCCTGAAGCCAACCCCAGGGTCTCTTTGAAGTAATGTTTGGGCTCCTGCTGCTGCCAACTTCTGCCAACTCCAGGGTGTGATTCATCCAATTTTTGGGCTCCTGAAGCCAACCCCAGGGTCTCTTTAAAGTAATGTTTGGGCTCCTGCTGCTGCTGCTGCCAACTTCTGCCAACTCCAGGGTGTGATTCATCCAATTTTTGGGCTCCTGAAGCCAACCCCAGGGTCTCTTTAAAGTAATATTTGGGCTCCTGCTTCTGCTGCTGCTGCCAACTCCAGGGTGTGAATCATCCAATTTTTGGGCTCCTGAAGCCAACTCCAGTGTCTCTTTAAAGTAATATTTGGGCTCCTGCTGCTGCTTGCAACTCCAGGGTGTGATTCATCCAATTTTTGGGCTCCTGAAGCCAACCCCAGTGTTTCTTTCAGCCAATGTTTGGGCTCCTGCTGCTGCTGCTGCCAACTCCAGGGTGTGATTCATCCAATTTTTGGCCTCCTGAAGCCAACCCCAGTGTCTCTTTAAAGTAATATTTGGGCTGCTCCTGCTGCTGCTGCCAACTCCAGGGTGTGATTCATCCAATTTTTGGCCTCCTGAAGCCAACCCCAGGTCTCTTTAAAGTAATATTTGGGCTCCTGCTGGATGCTGCCAACTCCAGGGTGTGATTCATCCAATTTTTTGGCTCCTGAACCCAACCCCAGGGTCTCTTGAAAGTAATGTCTGGGCTCCTGCTGCTGCTGCTGCCAACTTCTGCCAACTCCAGGGTGTGATTCATCCAATTTTTGGGCTCCTGAAGCCAACCCCAGGGTCTCTTTAAAGTAATGTTTGGGCTCCTGCTGCTGCTGCTGCCAACTTCTGCCAACTCCAGGGTGTGATTCATCCAATTTTTGGGCTCCTGAAGCCAACCCCAGGGTCTCTTTGAAGTAATGTTTGGGCTCCTGCTGCTGCCAACTTCTGCCAACTCCAGGGTGTGATTCATCCAATTTTTGGGCTCCTGAAGCCAACCCCAGGGTCTCTTTAAAGTAATGTTTGGGCTCCTGCTGCTACTGCTGCCAACTTCTGCCAACTCCAGGGTGTGATTCATCCAATTTTTGGGCTCCTGAAGCCAACCCCAGGGTCTCTTTAAAGTAATATTTGGGCTCCTGCTGCTGCTGCTGCCAACTCCAGGGTGTGATTCATCCAATTTTTGGGCTCCTGAAGCCAACCCCAGGGTCTCTTTGAAGTAATGTTTGGGCTCCTGCTGCTACCAACTTCTGCCAACTCCAGGGTGTGATTCATCCAATTTTTGGGCTCCTGAAGCCAACCCCAGGGTCTCTTTAAAGTAATGTTTGGGCTCCTGCTGCTGCTGCTGCCAACTTCTGCCAACTCCAGGGTGTGATTCATCCAATTTTTTGGCTCCTGAAGCCAACCCCAGGGTCTCTTGAAAGTAATGTCTGGGCTCCTGCTGCTGCTGCTGCCAACTTCTGCCAACTCCAGGGTGTGATTCATCCAATTTTTGGGCTCCTGAAGCCAACCCCAGGGTCTCTTTAAAGTAATGTTTGGGCTCCTGCTGCTGCTGCTGCCAACTTCTGCCAACTCCAGGGTGTGATTCATCCAATTTTTGGGCTCCTGAAGCCAACCCCAGGGTCTCTTTGAAGTAATGTTTGGGCTCCTGCTGCTGCCAACTTCTGCCAACTCCAGGGTGTGATTCATCCAAATTTTGGGCTCCTGAAGCCAACCCCAGGGGCTCTTTAAAGTAATGTTTGGGCTCCTGCTGCTACTGCTGCCAACTTCTGCCAACTCCAGGGTGTGATTCATCCAATTTTTGGGCTCCTGAAGCCAACCCCAGGGTCTCTTTAAAGTAATATTTGGGCTCCTGCTGCTGCTGCTGCCAACTCCAGGGTGTGATTCATCCAATTTTTGGGCTCCTGAAGCCAACCCCAGGGTCTCTTTGAAGTAATGTTTGGGCTCCTGCTGCTACCAACTTCTGCCAACTCCAGGGTGTGATTCATCCAATTTTTGGGCTCCTGAAGCCAACCCCAGGGTCTCTTTAAAGTAATGTTTGGGCTCCTGCTGCTGCTGCTGCCAACTTCTGCCAACTCCAGGGTGTGATTCATCCAATTTTTGGGCTCCTGAAGCCAACCCCAGGGTCTCTTTAAAGTAATATTTGGGCTCCTGCTTCTGCTGCTGCTGCCAACTCCAGGGTGTGAATCATCCAATTTTTGGGCTCCTGAAGCCAACTCCAGTGTCTCTTTAAAGTAATATTTGGGCTCCTGCTGCTGCTTGCAACTCCAGGGTGTGATTCATCCAATTTTTGGCCTCCTGAAGCCAACCCCAGTGTCTCTTTAAAGTAATATTTGGGCTGCTCCTGCTGCTGCTGCCAACTCCAGGGTGTTTTTCATCCAATTTTTGGCCTCCTGAAGCCAACCCCAGGTCTCTTTAAAGTAATATTTGGGCTCCTGCTGCTGCTGCTGCCAACTCCAGGGTGTGATTCATCCAATTTTTGGGCTCCTGAAGCCAACCCCAGGGTCTCTTTGAAGTAATGTTTGGGCTCCTGCTGCTGCCAACTTCTGCCAACTCCAGGGTGTGATTCATCCAATTTTTGGGCTCCTGAAGCCAACCACAGGGTCTCTTTAAAGTAATGTTTGGGCTCCTGTTGCTGCTGCTGCCAACTTCTGCCAACTTCTGCCAACTCCAGGGTGTGATTCATCCAATTTTTGGGCTCATGAAGCCAACCCCAGGGTCTCTTTAAAGTAATATTTGGGCTCCTGCTGCTGCTGCTGCCAACTCCAGGGTGTGAATCATCCAATTTTTGGGCTCCTGAAGCCAACTCCAGTGTCTCTTTAAAGTAATATTTGGGCTCCTGCTGCTGCTTGCAACTCCAGGGTGTGATTCATCCAATTTTTGGGCTCCTGAAGCCAACCCCAGTGTCTCTTTCAGCCAATGTTTGGGCTCCTGCTGCTGCTGCTGCCAGCTCCAGGGTGTGATTCATCCAATTTTTGGCCTCCTGAAGCCAACCCCAGTGTCTCTTTAAAGTAATATTTGGGCTGCTCCTGCTGCTGCTGCCAACTCCAGGGTGTGATTCATCCAATTTTTGGCCTCCTGAAGCCAACCCCAGGGTCTCTTTGAAGTAATGTTTGGGCTCCTGCTGCTGCTGCTGCTGCCGACTTCTGCCAACTCCAGGGTGTGATTCATCCAATTTTTGGGCTCCTGAAGCCAACTCCAGTGTATATTTGGGCTTCTGCTGCTGCTGCTGCCAACTCCAGGGTGTGATTCATCCAATTGTTGGGCTCCTGAAGCCAACCCCAGGGTCTCTTTAAAGTAATGTTTGGGCTCCTGCTGCTGCTGCTGCCAACTTCTGCCAACTCCAGGGTGTGATTCATCCAATTTTTGGGCTCCTGAAGCCAACCCCAGGGTCTCTTTAAAGTAATGTTTGGGCTCCTGCTGCTGCTGCTGCCAACTCCAGGGTGTGATTTATCCAATTTTTGGGCTCCTGAAGCCAACCCCAGGGTCTCTTTAAAGTAATATTTGGGCTCCTGCTGCTGCTGCTGCCAACTCCAGGGTGTGAATCATCCAATTTTTGGGCTCCTGAAGCCAACTCCAGTGTCTCTTTAAAGTAATATTTGGGCTCCTGCTGCTGCTTGCAACTCCAGGGTGTGATTCATCCAATTTTTGGGCTCCTGAAGCCAACCCCAGTGTCTCTTTCAGCCAATGTTTGGGCTCCTGCTGCTGCTGCTGCCAACTCCAGGGTGTGATTCATCCAATTTTTGGCCTCCTAAAGCCAACCCCAGTGTCTCTTTAAAGTAATATTTGGGCTGCTCCTGCTGCTGCTGCCAACTCCAGGGTGTGATTCATCCAATTTTTGGCCTCCTGAAGCCAACCCCAGTGTCTCTTTAAAGTAATATTTGGGCTCCTGCTGCCAACTCCAGGGCGTGATTCATCCAATTTTTGGCCTCCTGAAGCCAACCCCAGTGTCTCTTTAAAGTAATATTTGGGCTCCTGATGCTGCTGCTGCCAACTCCAGGGTGTGATTCATCCAATTTTTGGGCTCCTGAAGCCAACTCCAGTGTATATTTGGGCTCCTGCTGCTGCTGCTGCCAACTCCAGGGTGTGAATCATCCAATTTTTGGGCTCCTGAAGCCAACCCCAGGGTCTCTTTAAAGTAACGTTTGGGCTCCTGCTGCTGCTGCTGCCAACTTCTGCCAACTCCAGGGTGTGATTCATCCAATTTTTGGGCTCCTGAAGCCAACCCCAGTGTCTCTTTAAAGTAATATTTGGGCTCCTGCTGCTGCTGCTGCCAACTCCAGGGTGTGATTCATCCAATTTTTGGGCTCCTGAAGCCAACCCCAGGGTCTCTTTAAAGTAATATTTGGGCTCCTGCTGCTGCTGCTGCTGTCAACTCCTGCCAACTCCAGGGTGTGATTCATCCAATTTTTGGGCTCCTGAAGCCAACCCCAGGGTCTCTTTGAAGTAATGTTTGGGCTCCTGATGCTGCTGCTGCCAACTCCAGGGTGTGATTCATCCAATTTTTGGCCTCCTGAAGCCAACCCCAGTGTCTCTTTAAAGTAATATTTGGGCTCCTGCTGCCAACTCCAGGGCGTGATTCATCCAATTTTTGGCCTCCTGAAGCCAACCCCAGTGTCTCTTTAAAGTAATATTTGGGCTCCTGATGCTGCTGCTGCCAACTCCAGGGTGTGATTCATCCAATTTTTGGGCTCCTGAAGCCAACTCCAGTGTATATTTGGGCTCCTGCTGCTGCTGCTGCCAACTCCAGGGTGTGAATCATCCAATTTTTGGGCTCCTGAAGCCAACCCCAGGGTCTCTTTAAAGTAACGTTTGGGCTCCTGCTGCTGCTGCCAACTTCTGCCAACTCCAGGGTGTGATTCATCCAATTTTTGGGCTCCTGAAGCCAACCCCAGTGTCTCTTTAAAGTAATATTTGGGCTCCTGCTGCTGCTGCTGCCAACTCCAGGGTGTGATTCATCCAATTTTTGGGCTCCTGAAGCCAACCCCAGGGTCTCTTTAAAGTAATATTTGGGCTCCTGCTGCTGCTGCTGTCAACTCCTGCCAACTCCAGGGTGTGATTCATCCAATTTTTGGGCTCCTGAAGCCAACCCCAGGGTCTCTTTGAAGTAATGTTTGGGCTCCTGCTGCTGCTGCTGCCAACTTCTGCCAACTCCAGGGTGTGATTCATCCAATTTTTGGGCTCCTGAAGCCAACTCCAGTGTATATTTGGGCTCCTGCTGCTGCTGCTGCCAACTCCAGGGTGTGATTCATCCAATTTTTGTGCTCCTGAAGCCAACCCCAGGGTCTCTTTAAAGTAATTTTTGGGCTCCTGCTGCTGCTGCTGCCAACTTCTGCCAACTCCAGGGTGTGATTCATCCAATTTTTGGGCTCCTGAAGCCAACCCCAGGGTCTCTTTAAAGTAATGTTTGGGCTCCTGCTGCTGCTGCCAACTTCTGCCAACTCCAGGGTGTGATTCATCCAATTTTTGGGCTCCTGAAGCCAACCCCAGGGTCTCTTTGAAGTAATGTTTGGGCTCCTGCTGCTGCCAACTTCTGCCAGCTCCAGGGTGTGATTCATCCAATTTTTGGGCTCCTGAAGCCAACCCCAGGGTCTCTTTAAAGTAATGTTTGGGCTCCTGCTGCTGCTGCTGCCAACTTCTGCCAACTCCAGGGTGTGATTCATCCAATTTTTGGGCTCCTGAAGCCAACCCCAGGGTCTCTTTAAAGTAATGTTTGGGCTCCTGCTGCTGCTGCTGCTGCCAACTCCAGGGTGTGATTCATCCAATTTTTGGGCTCCTGAAACCAACCCCAGGGTCTCTTTAAAGTAATAGTTGGGCTCCTGCTGCTGCTGCTGCCAACTCCAGGGTGTGAATCATCCAATTTTTGGGCTCCTGAAGCCAACTCCAGTGTCTCTTTAAAGTAATATTTGGGCTCCTGCTGCTGCTTGCAACTCCAGGGTGTGATTCATCCAATTTTTGGGCTCCTGAAGCCAACCCCAGTGTCTCTTTCAGCCAATGTTTGGGCTCCTGCTGCTGCTGCTGCCAACTCCAGGGTGTGATTCATCCAATTTTTGGGCTCCTGAAGCCAACCCCAGTGTCTCTTTCAGCCAATGTTTGGGCTCCTGCTGCTGCTGCTGCCAACTCCAGGGTGTGATTTATCCAATTTTTGGCCTCCTGAAGCCAACCCCAGTGTCTCTTTAAAGTAATTTTTGGGCTGCTCCTGCTGCTGCTGCCAACTCCAGGGTGTGATTCATCCAATTTTTGGCCTCCTGAAGCCAACCCCAGTGTCTCTTTAAAGTAATATTTGGGCTCCTGCTGCTGCCAACTCCAGGGCGTGATTCATCCAATTTTTGGCCTCCTGAAGCCAACCCCAGTGTCTATTTAAAGTAATATTTGGGCTCCTGCTGCTGCCAACTCCAGGGTGTGATTCATCCCATTTTTGGGCTCCTGAAGCCAACTCCAGTGTATATTCGGGCTCCTGCTGCTGCTGCTGCTGCTGCCAACTCCAGGGTGTGATTCATCCAATTTTTGGGCTCCTGAAGCCAACCCCAGGGTCTCTTTAAAGTAATATTTGGGCTCCTGCTGCTGCTGCTGTCAACTCCTGCCAACTCCAGGGTGTGATTCATCCAATTTTTGGGCTCCTGAAGCCAACCCCAGGGTCTCTTTGAAGTAATGTTTGGGCTCCTGCTGCTGCTGCTGCCAACTTCTGCCAACTCCAGGGTGTGATTTATCCAATTTTTGGGCTCCTGAAGCCAACTCCAGTGTATATTTGGGCTCCTGCTGCTGCTGCTGCCAACTCCAGGGCGTGATTCATCCAATTTTTGGCCTCCTGAAGCCAACCCCAGTGTCTCTTTAAAGTAATATTTGGGCTCCTGCTGCTGCTGCTGCTGCCAACTCCAGAGTGTGATTCATCCAATTTTTGGGCTCCTGAAGCCAACTCCAGTGTATATTTGGGCTCCTGCTGCTGCTGCTGCCAACTCCAGGGTGTGAATCATCCAATTTTTGGGCTCCTGAAGCCAACCCCAGTGTCTCTTTAAAGTAATATTTGGGCTCCTGCTGCTGCTTGCAACTCCAGGGTGTGATTCATCCAATTTTTGGGCTCCTGAAGCCAACTCCAGTGTCTCTATAAAGTAATGTTTGGGCTCCTGCTGCTGCTGCCAACTCCAGGGTGTGATTCATCCAATTTTTGGGCTCCTGAAGCCAACTCCAGTGTCTTTTTAAAGTAATGTTTGGGCTCCTGCTGCTGCTTGCAACTCCAGGGTGTGATTCATCCAATTTTTGGGCTCCTGCTGCTGCCAACTCCAGTGTCTCTTTCAGCCAATGTTTGGGCTCCTGCTGCTGCTTGCAACTCCAGGGTGTGATTCATCCATTTTTTGGGCTCCTGCTGCTGCCAACTCCAGTGTCTCTTTAAAGCAATGTTTGGGCTCCTGCCCCTCATAGTGATGCCACTTCAACTCTCTGCAATTGTGCTGCTCTGCAATTCTATTAGCGATGCCTCTGCTCTGCATGTGATATTTCTTCAAAGTATTATTTAACTAACCCAGCACGCATCCTGTGCGTGTTACAGCAAGGCAGAATGGTTTACAACCCTATTGAGGCTCTAGGAGGCTCAGAAATAGCCGTTTTTAATAGCGATTCGTCGCGAATTTATTCGGGTCGAAACGATTTTTGTCGGAAAATTCGGCGAATCAGTCGAATCGAATTTTTCAAAAGTTCGCTCATCTCTATTAAATATCTTGGGGGGGGACAGGTAAGCCCAGGCTGCTTGATTAAAGGGGTGCTCCCCTGAAACACGTTGCTCACTTTTGGGTTCAGGAAATGGGAAGGCCGGTCCCTATGTGAGATGATTTTAATTCATATAGAGTAAAAGTTACGTTTTATATTTTGGTCCGGAGTTCCTGTGATGAAAGTTCCTTTGGATGATCCTTGATTGTGTTTTTGATTGGGCTCAGTAGCAGCCCTTCTTTTGGGCATATAGGCCTTATCTGAGCTGCATTTTCCTTTTGGATTATATAGTGTCATTGGTTCAACTATATAACTACACTAGAGTCAAATATCATAGTGGATTCATATGATCCTGTTTAATTACATGTAACTAAGAAAGAGATATGTGTGTATACCTTGCAGCTATTTAGTGTGGTTACATAGAGGAACCAATATCAATATTAATAATGCAAACACATTATGCCCTGAATGTGCCCACAACAACTATCTCCATTTATGGATTTTAATGGTGGTTCTAATTGATAATGTGTTTGCTAATGGAATACTTAATACATATGTTGCATAAATCATTGAATTGTGTCTGCATGGCATTGCTTTTGGTTAGTTCGATGGTTATTTAGCCAATACAGCATGGTTATATGATTTAGGGCTATTTTGTAGTGCTAAATAATGGTGAAGCAGAGAGACAAAGTCAAATGGTCAAAGCTTACATGGTTAGGGTAGCTGGGCCAATAAGAAGGCAAAACTGCATAAGATAGTCACGTGATGCGCTATCTATCCACCATTATCCAACTGGCTGTTGCAGAGACCATTGCTCATAGAGCAAGGACCGTTTAGCAACACTTTAGTGCTTTTTAAACCACAGCATAGGAGAAAAGAAGGGGCAGGGAAGGAAGTGGTCACAGTGGGATTCTGAGGGGGGGACGGTGCTGCACAGAAAAACTGCATCTGCCTGCCCTAGGATCTGCTGGTCATTGTAGTCCACCCTGTAAAGTCTGAAAACTTCAGTGAGAGTTTTTTTTTTATTTTTTGGCCACATCTGTATAGTTTAGCTGGGCCTTATCACTGTGTTGGGGAATTTGGGGTACACTGTACCTTATTGTATAATGCAGTTTAAAAACATCCATGAACCATCTCTCTATACGTTGGGGGCCACAGTGCCTCTTTGTTAAATACAGTTAAAAAAATAAGGGGGGCAGCTCTGTTTTTAGTGTACAGGATGTGATAAAATGTCTTGGGAAAGGACACCACTAAGGATGCCACTAAAGATACAAATGTTGGTGCCAGGACCAACACTGTGGTCAGCAGCCATGTGCCCTGGCCCAGTAAAAGTAGCCCCAGCCATTTGCCCAGGCCCAGCCATAGTAGTGGCAGCATCCATTCACCCAGGCCTGCCACTGCTAGTAGTAGCAGCAGCAGCAGCAGCAATGTACACAGTAGTAGTAGCAGCAGAGGCAAGTCAGAGTTTTCCATTTCTTCCAGAGGGCGTGTTATTTCAGAAAATGCATCCATTGTAGACTGGTTGGAAGGTGGAAGACTCTGATGCAATGACATTGAGGCAAGTTTCTCCACTACAGCTACACGTCACAGTAAAAGAAGCCTTTCTCTTTCATCATCTGTCTCTTTACTGCCCCCTCCTACTGGGGAGCCTGCTTTTCTCAGCAGCCTGGTTGCTATGGATAGTGATGTGGATAATTTGTTTGAAAGCAGGCAGCCTTTGAAGTGTGTTGCAGAGTGTAGCTGTAGCAGTGGGGGTGGTGGTATACATGGATGTATTGGCAGTTATGAAGATGGTTGTGGTGTGGGGAGGTAAGTAGACAATGATGAAACATCAGAACAGGGTAGTGTGGGGATCAGGAGGAGAAGAATGATGAAGTAGTTTTGGACAGGTCCTGGGAACCAGGCAAAAAGAAGTGATGACGTCAGAGCAGGTAAGGCCAGATCATCTGCAAAAAGGCACAGGGCTAGGTCTGCTGGTATGGTCCACTCAGGAGCAGATGACGGTGACACTGATGCTGCTTTTGCAGGCCAGAGGAGGAGCAAAGTCAGGCTAACTCTGTACGGTACTCCGCCGTGTGGCAATTCTTTTGTAACTTCCCAGAGGAACAAAACCTAGCACAGTGCTGGATCTAAAAGCACAAAGTTAGCTGTGACTAGTGCACAAATCTAGGAACTACAGCTCTATGTAAGCACATGGAGCAGCATTACAAAGCTGCCTGGGACAATCAAAATGCTTGGCAAATGCTGGATCAAAACCTTATTGCTCTTGCTGATGCTGATAGTGCGGCTCCTATAACCTGTCATCTTTCTAGTAGACGGCCTCATCCACAGTCTTGTCATCGTCATCTAGTGCTCCTCCTCCATCCCTTCAGTTATCTATATTGGAATCTATATCCACCAGACAACAATATGTGTCCAGTCATCAGGTTGTTTTGCTGCTGAACTCACACCTCGCCAAGTTCTTGGTGGTGCAGTCTGCCATACCACCTGGTTGAGTCCACCACCTTAAGGCAAATAATGGGATGTGCCCAGTCCAGGTGGCATGTACCCAGTCACCATTTTTTCTCCAACAAGACCCCACCTGGCACAGTTACCTAGAAGAGAAAGTAGGGGCTCTCTATGCAACTATCAGTGTGCAGCTAAGTGCATGCAACAGTAGATACTTGGAGCAGTAGCTACGCCAAGCACAATACATGTGTATCACGGCCCACTGGTTCAGCCTTGTGTAACATGATGCTCCAACGCAATAAGGTCAGGCATTATTAACACCTTCATGTTTGTGCCGATCCTCTTCAGATTTGGGCACCAGGTGCCTATCCTCCTCCTCCTTAACAAATGGGAGACGTCAGGGCATAGCTTTCCCTCCTCCTTCTCCATCCTTTCATCACTGCAAGGCGCAGCACTGCTACGCCCTATTACACATGCTGAGCCTGGGCTAGAAAAGCCACACAACCGAAGAGTTGCTGCTGTGCATGTAATCTCCTGCTGTCTGTCTTCACATCAACATAGATTGGGCAATGTGGGCAATGTTGTTGCAGATAACAGGACAAACATTGTGGCTGCTCTGTGTCTAGGTCACATGACACATGCCCCATTGCCTGGCACATGTGATCAATCTGGTCGCTAAACACTTCTTAAAAACATGGCCATGTGTTCGCTAAAGCTGACCCTATGCCTTTAAACACGCTCTCCTAGACTCGCATTGCCAGAATGGTCTTCCAGAATACTGCTTAATCTGCTCCCAGTTCCCACATGCTGGAATTTCATCCTATATATGCTGGACCACCTCTACCACCAGCGCAAAGTGGTGAATGATTTATTCATGCAGCAAATGGCCAGATTTTCCACCCAGTGTGATTTTCATCTCCGGCATCGGCAGATAATTAGAGACATGTGTTGCATGCTGAGGCCTTTTGAAGAGGCAACAAGATTTGTTAGCAGGGATAACAGCAGAATGAATGATGTTATGCCACTGATATTCCTGCCCATGATTCTGCAAGGGATGGAGGAAGGATCCTGTCTGTCGCCTTGGATCTACAAGAAGAGGTAGAGGAGGGTGAGGAGGAGGAAATCAAACCCCAGGAGGTGGATTTGAAGATGGAAACAACCAACTTATCAGATGAAGGGATAGGGGAGAAAGCACACCATGATGACGATGATGATGGCCATCATGATGGTGGTGGTGTTGACGGTGATGAACAAACATAGCAGTATAGAGTGGAGGTGGAACCAACCGAGCCTTCGGAAATGCTGACGAGGATAGTGAGCTGTATGCTTGGGTGCTTGCATGCTGACAGCCACATTGTTAGCATGTAGGAAAAAGCCACAAGCAAGGTTGACCGGGTGTCCACCCGATGAGTCAATGCACTACCTATCCAACAGACGGCGGCAGCAGCAGCAGCATGCAGCTGACTCTTGAGAATATGATGTACAAGTTTTTACATCCCATAAGCCCACCTAACACACATTGTCATGGAAGGGATGTTCATCAGCCGTAACCCCACCACCACCTGAACAGCCAGGTTCACTCCTACCTCAACTGTGCCTTTCTCCAGGAGATACACTGAGCTCAGACCCCTTGAACTTCTGGGTAAGGAGATTCAACCATTGGCCAGAGCTAGAACAGTTTGCCATGGGGGTCCTGTTTGCCCCCTTAAGCATAGGGTTTTCAGCGTGGTAGGTTGTTCACCAAAAGCATGGAAAAACTTATTTTTGTAAAGATAAATCAGCCATGGATAGGTGATGATTTTAAAACCCCTGATGCTGCCTGATGCCACTGTTGAGCATGCCACTACTACCACCAACAGCGCCTCCACTGCCAGCCTGCCACCCTCTGCTACTGCCAGGTCAACATACACACAGGTCAACCCTGTGATGCCCAAAATGGGCACATGTTTCAGCACTTGTAAAAAGCCATTGCTTCTTCTTCAGCAAAAATGTAAGGGTGCCAATCCTGCTGCTACCCCCATTACAATTCAGACAATTTTTTGAGGGCTTGTCCACTACTGCCAGGTCTACACAACCACCACCACAAGTTTCTTGTGCTCCATCCTAGTCTTTCTTCAACAGAGCATGCCACTACTACCACCAATGCTAATGCTAATGCTGCTACTACTTCCACCACCAACAGCACCTCTGCTGCCAGCCTGCCACCCTCTGCTAACGCCAGGCCAACACAACATAAAGGTCAACCCTGTGATGCACAAAACGCACAACATTTTCAGCGCTTGTAAAAATCAATTATATTTTCTTCAGGTAAGTCAAGTGCCTATCCCGCTGCACAACTCTGTAGTAAAATAGTAAAATATCATCATACAGTTAGTTAAGTTTAACAGTACTAAAACAAGAGATATGTTGGACCAAGATCAAATTTAATAAAAATATAGCAAATAAACAAGCAAATAAAAAGAAAAAAACTATTATTGATCAAAACTGCAAATATTATTAATAGTAACTATTACTATTATTAATATTATTATTATTATTATTAGTAGTAGTAGTAGCAGTAATAGTAGTAGTAGTAATATTAGTAGAGGTATTTTTATCAACAAAATTTTGAGAGGTTAGTTATATTTCTCTACTGCCTCTCTCCCATCCTATCTCGCCCTGTTGAATAATATAAGGAGACTTATACTACATTTTTATCTATTACACACACCCTGTGCAAGTTAGAGTTAACTGAACCCTGGTCAGATGCTGCAGGTGTCAAATAGGGGTCAATCATAATCCTTATGTCCTCTTTGATAAAGCCCCTGGAGTAAGACACGTGAAACCCATCAGAGGCTGTCGGCCCTGCCCCCTCAGGGACATGCACCCAAATCTGACTTACAGGCATGGTGTAGGTACCCATCTTACTACTTTGAAGTGCCTTCAGATCCCGCAGTGAACTTCAAGGCAGAGCGGTGGTTTGGAACGACACAGCAACAGGCACCTCACACATGAGTTGAGCATGCTCTCCAGCGATGCACAATGAGGAAGGTCCCTGCATAATGCCTTAGCAGCTAGACTGTGAACAAAGGAGACGAGTCAGTACCTCCCTCGCTGTCCGGAAGTTGGCAGTGTTCCCCAGCAGTCAGGACACGGGAGAAGATTTATGTCTTTGAACTTTACATCATAGGTAGTGTGCTGATGTGGCGAATTTAAACTGCAGCCTATTTTTTTTCATTTGGATGCCACTATTATTCCTTGGTGATTTTGAAGGGCTAGCATACTTTACCCCACACCTCCGGTATCAATAGTCCTCCATTCTTTTGGCATTCTTCCCTTTATTATGCCGACCAATTACAATTCAAACAAATTCTTTGTGTCAGATGGTGTGCTGCAACGGCGCTGTTTGTGGTTCAAAAATGTTGTTGATTTAAGCTGGATTGTGGGTGAGTTTTTTGGCTTGTATTTTTATATGTATTTGGCCATTTTAGTGCATTTACACTTTATGGGACAGTGCAATATTACATATATTAAAATCTTCTTTCACCTATTTGAGAAATCAGCTTGTAGAAACCATTTCTTTCTTTCCCATTGTTGCACATTTTCTTTTACATTTCGTGACATTTCTCAATTTAATTGGAGAACTTTGCCAAAGTGATAACTATTTACTTGACTTACTTTTTTTTTCCGAACTGTGTCGAACTTTATCAAAATACTTGCAGAACATTCTTAAAGCATGGAGAACTTTATTAATTTACTTGGGAAATTTGCCAAAAGGGTGGAAAACTTTCTCAGCTTACCATACCCAGGGGAATTTTACATTAGGCGTAAAAAAAAAAAAAAAAATACTTGACATTTTTACATTGAATTTACGTTATTCCTTTTGGGCTTCTTAACAAGGTGCAAAGAATGTTATCAAATACTTGCAGGACATTCTGAAAGTGTGGAGACCTTAAACCGGACCTTCAGCGTGATTTAATGAAAAGCCCACACTCTTAAAAAACGGTTCCCCAGCATCTAAAATTAATATATTTTACGTTTTTAGTCACTAACTTATTATTCTTTCCCCCACTGGGCTGCAACTCTGTTCAGGAATTTAGGATACGGGCGCCGCCATCTTGACTCAGAAGCATCACACTTACTGAGGAGAGGAGAGTGGGATAAGGTACAGGGGGGCGGGTTATAGCTGTGCTTTGCTCAGATTAGCAGAGCTGGGGTCAGGTAACGGTCAGCAGTCCCAGAATGCAGAGCAGCACAGTCAGGAGGCACTTCCTGTTTGCAGGCTGCCTGATAAGATGGCGGCTTGGATGTTTAAAGGCTCATAACATGCAGTAGATGCAGGTGGGATGATTTTTAATGTGGACAATCTGTATGTACAGGGCGTGGGAAACATATAAGATAGACTCTTATTCAGAGTGAAGGTCCGAAATCATTTGCCAAAGTGTGGAGAACAAATTTATTTGACTTTTTCATTTCTCCTGGGCTTTTACCAAAGTGTGAAGAACTTTTTTTTACCGTGCTTGCAAATATTTCAAAATTTTTTAGAACTTTCTCTATTCACTTACAGAATGTTGCCATAGTGTGGAAATCTTTCTCAACTTACTTGCAGAAAGTTTTAAAAGTGTGGAAAATCTTCTCAACTGACCTGGGGAACCTTACTTCCTTTTTAATGTTTCTTGTGCTGTTAAAAAAAATGTGGAGAACTTTTTCAAAATACTTGCAGACCTTTTTGTTTAAAGTATGGAGAACATTCATAATTTACTTTGCAAAATGTGTAAAATCACAACTGCAGTAAAAAGGCACCCAGAAGCTTACCTAAAGCCTGTTTCACGAGTCTCTCCTCTATTTCCTGCAGTGCCAGGTAGAAACTGTAGCAGGGCTTCAAATTCTGCTCTCCTTTCAATTTCATTTCTACATGACCACTTTTGGTGTCCCTTGCTGTTTTGAGTACAAGAGAGTACAACAAGCCACAGTGGTTTCTGTCCACAGCAGTGCATGCTTATGATTCATAATGCTGCGCCAAGACACATCCTTCCCAGCTCAGCCATGACGCATAAATTGAAGCAAAGAAAGTAACTTCACTCAGGATACATAAGGTATTTACATATAATGTAAACCTTGAGATGTTTTCAAAGGGCTTTATTTATACCATGCCCAAAAGGGATAATCGGGGAGAAAATGCCTGGGCAAGGACTTTATTTACTTAGAGAACTTTGCCAAGTGAGCATGGACTTTAATTTACTTGGAGAACTTTGCCAAGGGAGTTTGGCAAGCCACAGTGGTCCCACAGATTATTATTTCCACAGCAGAGCATGCTCATGACTCATAATGTTGCACCATGGCACACACTTTCTATAAATTGAAGCAAAGAAAGCAACGTTTCTTAGGATAGATGAATGTATTTACATATAGGGCCTGATTTATCAAGCATTAGCTGCCAGACTATGACTATGCCGCATAAATTCAAAAAAAAATATTTCAAAATATAATTTATATATTTTTTTACACTGGCGAATGTTGCTGCACTGCAATAAACACATTTACTAAAATATTGAAGGTGTGGCAACATATTGAAAAAGTTCTAAGTTACCATTTGCTCTAATTTGGCAGCAAATAGTGTTTGATCAATCAGGTTCATTCATAATCAGAAACTGTGAGATGTTTTCAATTGGCAAATTTTATTCCGTTCCCAAGAGGAATATTGGGGGGGGGGGGGAGGGAATAGTATTTGCCAGGGCAGGGACTTCAATTTACTAAAATGTGGACGTTACTAAAGTGTGTAAAATGTAATTCACTTACTTGTGTAACTTTTCCTGGGATATGGAAACCTTTCTATAATTACTTGCAAAACATTCGGGGAGGCCGATTCATTAATAGCGGCAGGTAGCGACAGTTGAGCGACTGTATCGGCATTTTCAGAGCACCCGCTAGTAGTCGCTGTGCTTGGCCATTGTTCGGTAGTTGATAGCGACTCAGTCGGTTTGCCGTAATGTTGAATATTGGGCGAGGAGTCGCTATTTGACAGGTTCCGCGCTGTATGGGAGCGCATGATAGCGACTGGCCCTAGCGACCGGCTCCCAGCATATTCATTAACAAATCACGCTGTATTCTCGCGCTGTAAAATGCATGTTTAAACCCCAGAGCGCTGGCGGCGATGGGTTAAAAGTAGTTTTTTAACCCCCAAACAACCATATTTTTGGAAACCAAAAAAAACAAGTTTTTAAAATAATTTAGTAATATGAATACATTAATATCAGACCTGTAATATCAATTCTGTAAATTTTTTTTTAAATTTTTTTACCTTAAAAATATTATCTAAAATGGCAGAAGTGGTCACAGAATTTTTCACATTAAAAAAAAAAAAAATATATAATAACAATTAATTATGAATATTTAAAGATTGTTCCATTGAAATGCATTGGAGAGCGCCAGGTAGCGAGAGGTCATACCTGTCGCTGTTCAAGGTCGGACGCTGGCGCAGTGGGCTGAGGCTGGAATAATGATGAATGAGTGGCTATATGGCGCTATCTCAGTCGCTAAGCAGGATTGGCTTGATAAATGTGTGATTGTGGTGGGGAGCCGGCGTTCTCGTGGCGGTGCCCCTCATTACCGGTCGCTCACCCGTCGCTACTTGTCGCTATCCCTTGTTAAATAAGGGCCTAAGTGTGGAGAGGTGTTTCAATTCACTTGCAGCACTTTCCCAAAGTGTAAAAAAAAAAAATGACTAGACTTAAATTTTAATTTTTGCTAAACTTTTTTTTCCAAAGTATGGCGAAATTTATCAACTCAATTGCAAAACTCTCCAAAAGTGTGAAAAACTTCCTCAACTTACTCGAGAACCAAAATGTAACAAAAAAAAAAATTACTTATTTATTTCATTAAGTCCCCTGGGCTGTTTACCAAGCTATGGGGAATGTTATAAACTTACATGTAAACCATTCTGAATGTGTGAAGAAATGTCTCAAAATAATTGGAGAACTTTGCTGCAATGTGTAAAACATTCTACAATTAATTGCAGAACTTTCTAAAAGTGTGAATAATGATCTCAATTTATTTAGGGCGCTTGTAAAAAACAAAATGACTTTCTCTTGGGTCGTTTAACAAAGTATAGTTAACTTTCCCAAAATGTGGAGACTTTCTCAACTTAAACCGAACCAACAGCCTGGCGCAGTTGGAAAAGAAAGGCCATTTCGGAGCTTCCTTAACCATGCTGCTGCCTAGATTCAGCTGACATAACTGACAATGTACAGTTACAGGGAGCCCAGCAGCCTGTTTGCAGGTGGCCTGCAAATGCTTTAGATGGTGCTTACTCAATGCTTTCTGAACCTGCACGTCCAATTTATAACTGTACCAAAACTCATGCAAACTCTCATAAAACCAAGGCAGATTAAATGAACTGCAGCCTAGGGTCTGTCCCAATACAACACATTCTAACAAACAAATTTCCACCCATGTATCTACACATATGGGCTCCTCTTGCTGCTGCCAACTCTAGGGCATGTCTTTCAGGCAATATATGGGCTCCTCATGCTGCTGGCAACTCCAGGGTGTGTCTTTCAGGCAATGCATGGGCTCCCCATGCTGCTGCCAACTCCAGGATATGTCTTTCAGACAATATATGGGCTTCTCATGCTGCTGGCAACTCCAGGGTATCTTTCAGGCAATATATGGGCTCCTCATGCTGATTCCAACTCCAGGGTGTCATTAAGGCAATATATGGGCTCCCCATGCTGCTGCAAACTCCAGGGTATGCCTTTCAGGCAATATATGGGCTCCTCATGCTGATGCCACCTAAATTCTCTGCAATTGTGCTGCTCTACTACAGCAATTCTAATAGCGATGTCTCTGATCTGCCTGTCATACTTTTTTACAGTATTATATCAGTAACCCAGTAGCATCCTATTCAAGGACAACCCTATTGAGGCTCAAGGTAGGCCAGAAATAGCCATTTTTAATAGTGATTCGCAGTGAATAAATTCTGGTCGAAACAAATTTTCCCGGAAAATTTGGCGACTCGGCCGAATCAAATTTTTCAAAAATTCGTTCATCTCTAGTTTTTATCATAGGTAATCAATATTTTAAGGATTGGTAAACCAGAAAAATTGGGCAAAATTGGGACATTCTCTACCAAGTCATCTGTCTATTAATATATATTTATTGAATAGAGCCCTGCAGTGTGCAGCCTACAATTCTGTTCAGTGACCTTCAAGTTGTACAGTCGCCAGCCGACTTCTTTTAATGGAGCATGGCCATGCAATCTGACTAAAGGGGTGGCCATTTGTCTAGGTGCTTGCTAGTGAGCAGAAAATTGGTGGAACATTTTTGGACAAGGCTCATTTTCTTTTTAATCAGAATAAGACATAAATGCTGCAGGGGATAAAAAGTAAGAATTAATGTTTATTTTATTTTCAGCTTGGACAGGGCATGTAACGGCCTAGCTCATCTGCTTCATAGCAGTCAATAAATTGCAGGAGACAAAATGTGAGTATAAAGTATGTCACCTGGGCAATCACTTTCACTACATGATACAATGATAATACATAGATAATTTTCTATTTCAATAACAGCACTTTAATACAAGAAAATTGTGATCATAGCTGAACTCATATTAGAAACATTGGAATACCATATCTAATAATGGAGTGTTCAGTCATTTACTGTCTTAATTTACTGAGACTCACTTAGGCCCTTATTTATGAAGGAATAGCGACAGGTAGCGACTAGGGATGAGCGAATCGATCCGGACGAACCCGGATTCGATCCGAATTTCAGGAAAAATTCGATTCAGATCGAATCCGAATTTCCCCGCGATTCGATCACTCGAAGTTTTCCTTTAACATCCATTCATTTACATTACAGGCATTCTAAGATGGCGGGCGGGACATGTCTGGACATGTATCCCGCGCCAGTGCAAGCTGGGGCAGTCACATGCAGCCTATCAGCAGCCAGCAAGCCCGGTGACGTCACACAGCGGTATTTAACGGCGGCCATCTTGCTTTTCCTCATTTCTCTATTGCATTCGTGACAGACAGACAGAACGCTGTGTAGCTGAGGCAGTTAGACAGGCTGGAGACAGGGACAGACAGGGACAGGCTGGAGACAGGCAGGAGACAGGCAGGAGACAGACAGGAGACAGACAGAAAGCCAGGGAAAGGTAGGAAAAACGGAGCTGGCTGACAGGGAGATTTTTTTTTTTTCATCCAGCCTTTGTTAGCGTTTTCAGGCTGCTTATAGTAACTAACTGTGCATATATACTGAACTGATCTTAAGTCTGCTGTGAGGCATCCCATTCTGTGACTAAAGCAGCCTCTGTTTAAGACCATATAAGCATTTGCTCTTATCATATTTGAAATTAGGCCTGATAAAGACACTTTTGCTGTCCAAAGCACTACTGTACCCTGCCAGCTCGATTCCTGCCCGGGGCATCCCATTCTGTGACTAAAGCAGCCTCTGTTTAAGACCATATAAGCATTTGCTCTTATCATATTTGAAATTAGCCTGATAAAGACACTTTTGCTGGCCAAAGCACTACTGTACCCTGCCAGCTCGATTCCTGCCCGGGGCATCCCATTCTGTGACTAAAGCAGCCTCTGTTTAAGACCATATAAGCATTTGCTCTTATCATATTTGAAATTAGGCCTGATAAAGACACTTTTGCTGGCCAAAGCACTACTGTACCCTGCCAGCTCGATTCCTGCCCGGGGCATCCCATTCTGTGACTACAACAGCCTCTGTTTAAGACCATATAAGCATTTGCTCTTATCATATTTGAAATTAGCCTGATAAAGACACTTTTGCTGTCCAAAGCACTACTGTACCCTGCCAGCTCGATTCCTGCCCGGGGCATCCCATTCTGTGACTAAAGCAGCCTCTGTTTAAGACCATATAAGCATTTGCTCTTATCATATTTGAAATTAGCCTGATAAAGACACTTTTGCTGGCCAAAGCACTACTGTACCCTGCCAGCTCGATTCCTGCCCGGGGCATCCCATTCTGTGACTAAAGCAGCCTCTGTTTAAGACCATATAAGCATTTGCTCTTATCATATTTGAAATTAGGCCTGATAAAGACACTTTTGCTGGCCAAAGCACTACTGTACCCTGCCAGCTCGATTCCTGCCCGGGGCATCCCATTCTGTGACTAAAGCAGCCTCTGTTTAAGACCATATAAGCATTTGCTCTTATCATATTTGAAATTAGCCTGATAAAGACACTTTTGCTGGCCAAAGCACTACTGTACCCTGCCAGCTCGATTCCTGCCCGGGGCATCCCATTCTGTGACTAAAGCAGCCTCTGTTTAAGACCATATAAGCATTTGCTCTTATCATATTTGAAATTAGGCCTGATAAAGACACTTTTGCTGGCCAAAGCCCTACTGGACCCTGCCAGCTCGATTCCTGCCCGGGGCATCCCATTCTGTGACTACAGCAGCCTCTGTTTAAGACCATATAAGCATTTGCTCTTATCATATTTGAAATTAGCCTGATAAAGACACTTTTGCTGGCCAAAGCACTACTGTACCCTGCCAGCTCGATTCCTGCCCGGGGCATCCCATTCTGTGACTAAAGCAGCCTCTGTTTAAGACCATATAAGCATTTGCTCTTATCATATTTGAAATTAGGCCTGATAAAGACACTTTTGCTGGCCAAAGCACTACTGTACCCTGCCAGCTCGATTCCTGCCCGGGGCATCCCATTCTGTGACTAAAGCAGCCTCTGTTTAAGACCATATAAGCATTTGCTCTTATCATATTTGAAATTAGCCTGATAAAGACACTTTTGCTGGCCAAAGCACTACTGTACCCTGCCAGCTCGATTCCTGCCCGGGGCATCCCATTCTGTGACTAAAGCAGCCTCTGTTTAAGACCATATAAGCATTTGCTCTTATCATATTTGAAATTAGGCCTGATAAAGACACTTTTGCTGGCCAAAGCACTACTGTACCCTGCCAGCTCGATTCCTGCCCGGGGCATCCCATTCTGTGACTACAGCAGCCTCTGTTTAAGACCATATAAGCATTTGCTCTTATCATATTTGAAATTAGCCTGATAAAGACACTTTTGCTGGCCAAAGCACTACTGTACCCTGCCAGCTCGATTCCTGCCCGGGGCATCCCATTCTGTGACTAAAGCAGCCTCTGTTTAAGACCATATAAGCATTTGCTCTTATCATATTTGAAATT
Source organism: Gastrophryne carolinensis (assembly GCA_027917425.1). Taxonomy (NCBI): domain Eukaryota; kingdom Metazoa; phylum Chordata; class Amphibia; order Anura; family Microhylidae; genus Gastrophryne; species Gastrophryne carolinensis. Next base: position 444,296,342 of record CM051238.1, on the reverse strand, counting down.
AGCCTGATAAAGACACTTTTGCTGGCCAAAGCACTACTGTACCCTGCCAGCTCGATTCCTGCCCGGGGCATCCCATTCTGTGACTAAAGCAGCCTCTGTTTAAGACCATATAAGCATTTGCTCTTATCATATTTGAAATTAGGCCTGATAAAGACACTTTTGCTGGCCAAAGCACTACTGTACCCTGCCAGCTCGATTCCTGCCCGGGGCATCCCATTCTGTGACTAAAGCAGCCTCTGTTTAAGACCATATAAGCATTTGCTCTTATCATATTTGAAATTAGCCTGATAAAGACACTTTTGCTGGCCAAAGCACTACTGTACCCTGCCAGCTCGATTCCTGCCCGGGGCATCCCATTCTGTGACTAAAGCAGCCTCTGTTTAAGACCATATAAGCATTTGCTCTTATCATATTTGAAATTAGGCCTGATAAAGACACTTTTGCTGGCCAAAGCCCTACTGGACCCTGCCAGCTCGATTCCTGCCCGGGGCATCCCATTCTGTGACTACAGCAGCCTCTGTTTAAGACCATATAAGCATTTGCTCTTATCATATTTGAAATTAGCCTGATAAAGACACTTTTGCTGGCCAAAGCACTACTGTACCCTGCCAGCTCGATTCCTGCCCGGGGCATCCCATTCTGTGACTAAAGCAGCCTCTGTTTAAGACCATATAAGCATTTGCTCTTATCATATTTGAAATTAGGCCTGATAAAGACACTTTTGCTGGCCAAAGCACTACTGGACCCTGCCAGCTCGATTCCTGCCCGGGGCATCCCATTCTGTGACTAAAGCAGCCTCTGTTTAAGACCATATAAGCATTTGCTCTTATCATATTTGAAATTAGCCTGATAAAGACACTTTTGCTGGCCAAAGCACTACTGTACCCTGCCAGCTCGATTCCTGCCCGGGGCATCCCATTCTGTGACTAAAGCAGCCTCTGTTTAAGACCATATAAGCATTTGCTCTTATCATATTTGAAATTAGCCTGATAAAGACACTTTTGCTGGCCAAAGCACTACTGTACCCTGCCAGCTCGATTCCTGCCCGGGGCATCCCATTCTGTGACTAAAGCAGCCTCTGTTTAAGACCATATAAGCATTTGCTCTTATCATATTTGAAATTAGGCCTGATAAAGACACTTTTGCTGGCCAAAGCCCTACTGGACCCTGCCAGCTCGATTCCTGCCCGGGGCATCCCATTCTGTGACTACAGCAGCCTCTGTTTAAGACCATATAAGCATTTGCTCTTATCATATTTGAAATTAGCCTGATAAAGACACTTTTGCTGGCCAAAGCACTACTGTACCCTGCCAGCTCGATTCCTGCCCGGGGCATCCCATTCTGTGACTAAAGCAGCCTCTGTTTAAGACCATATAAGCATTTGCTCTTATCATATTTGAAATTAGGCCTGATAAAGACACTTTTGCTGGCCAAAGCACTACTGTACCCTGCCAGCTCGATTCCTGCCCGGGGCATCCCATTCTGTGACTAAAGCAGCCTCTGTTTAAGACCATATAAGCATTTGCTCTTATCATATTTGAAATTAGCCTGATAAAGACACTTTTGCTGGCCAAAGCACTACTGTACCCTGCCAGCTCGATTCCTGCCCGGGGCATCCCATTCTGTGACTAAAGCAGCCTCTGTTTAAGACCATATAAGCATTTGCTCTTATCATATTTGAAATTAGGCCTGATAAAGACACTTTTGCTGGCCAAAGCCCTACTGGACCCTGCCAGCTCGATTCCTGCCCGGGGCATCCCATTCTGTGACTACAGCAGCCTCTGTTTAAGACCATATAAGCATTTGCTCTTATCATATTTGAAATTAGCCTGATAAAGACACTTTTGCTGGCCAAAGCACTACTGTACCCTGCCAGCTCGATTCCTGCCCGGGGCATCCCATTCTGTGACTAAAGCAGCCTCTGTTTAAGACCATATAAGCATTTGCTCTTATCATATTTGAAATTAGGCCTGATAAAGACACTTTTGCTGGCCAAAGCACTACTGTACCCTGCCAGCTCGATTCCTGCCCGGGGCATCCCATTCTGTGACTACAGCAGCCTCTGTTTAAGACCATATAAGCATTTGCTCTTATCATATTTGAAATTAGCCTGATAAAGACACTTTTGCTGGCCAAAGCACTACTGTACCCTGCCAGCTCGATTCCTGCCCGGGGCATCCCATTCTGTGACTAAAGCAGCCTCTGTTTAAGACCATATAAGCATTTGCTCTTATCATATTTGAAATTAGCCTGATAAAGACACTTTTGCTGGCCAAAGCACTACTGTACCCTGCCAGCTCGATTCCTGCCCGGGGCATCCCATTCTGTGACTAAAGCAGCCTCTGTTTAAGACCATATAAGCATTTGCTCTTATCATATTTGAAATTAGGCCTGATAAAGACACTTTTGCTGGCCAAAGCACTACTGTACCCTGCCAGCTCGATTCCTGCCCGGGGCATCCCATTCTGTGACTAAAGCAGCCTCTGTTTAAGACCATATAAGCATTTGCTCTTATCATATTTGAAATTAGCCTGATAAAGACACTTTTGCTGGCCAAAGCACTACTGTACCCTGCCAGCTCGATTCCTGCCCGGGGCATCCCATTCTGTGACTAAAGCAGCCTCTGTTTAAGACCATATAAGCATTTGCTCTTATCATATTTGAAATTAGGCCTGATAAAGACACTTTTGCTGGCCAAAGCCCTACTGGACCCTGCCAGCTCGATTCCTGCCCGGGGCATCCCATTCTGTGACTACAGCAGCCTCTGTTTAAGACCATATAAGCATTTGCTCTTATCATATTTGAAATTAGCCTGATAAAGACACTTTTGCTGGCCAAAGCACTACTGTACCCTGCCAGCTCGATTCCTGCCCGGGGCATCCCATTCTGTGACTAAAGCAGCCTCTGTTTAAGACCATATAAGCATTTGCTCTTATCATATTTGAAATTAGGCCTGATAAAGACACTTTTGCTGGCCAAAGCACTACTGGACCCTGCCAGCTCGATTCCTGCCCGGGGCATCCCATTCTGTGACTAAAGCAGCCTCTGTTTAAGACCATATAAGCATTTGCTCTTATCATATTTGAAATTAGCCTGATAAAGACACTTTTGCTGGGCATAGTACTTCTGGACCCTGCCAGGGCATCCCATTCTGTGACTACAGCAGCCTCTGTTTAAGACCATATAACCATTTGCTCTTATTATATTTGAAATTAGCCTGATAAAGACACTTTTGCTGGGCATAGTACTTCTGGACCCTGCCAGGGCATCCCATTCTGTGACTACAGCAGCCTCTGTTTAAGACCATATAACCATTTGCTCTTATTATATTTGAAATTAGCCTGATAAAGACACTTTTGCTGGGCATAGTACTTCTGGACCCTGCCAGGGCATCCCATTCTGTGACTACAGCAGCCTCTGTTTAAGACCATATAACCATTTGCTCTTATTATATTTGAAATTAGCCTGATAAAGACACTTTTGCTGGGCATAGCACTACTGGATCTTTTTTGGGGCATCCCATTCTGTGACTACAGCAGCCTCTGTTTAAGACCATATAACCATTTGCACTTATTATAATTGAAATTAGGCCTGATAAAGACACTTTTGCTGGGCATAGCACTACTTGTCCCTGCCAGGTGTACTTACTGCTGGTTTTTAGGGCATCCCATTCTGTGACTACAGCAGCCTCTATTTAAGAACCTAACCATTTGCACCTATTCTAATTGAAATTAGGCATGATAAAGACACTTTTGCTGTGCATAGTCTTACTGCTGCCTGCCAGGTGCTCTCTGGTTTTTGGGACATCCCATTCTGTAACATACCATTAGCCTCTGCATTTACTGTATGCTGCACAGTTATTTAAAGAAATTTGGCCTGTATGAGCCTGCTAACACACTGCTGCTGTGTGCATATATACTGATCTCAAGTCTGCTTGGGGCATCCCATTCTGTAACATAACATAACCTACCTACCATACTAAGCAGCTCTCTTATTTAAACTAAGCAGGCCTCTTGGAGGCTGATTGTCCACTTTTGGGTGTGCATTTATATTCGGTTTCATATACAGTGGGGTATCCCAATTTGTAAGATAACCTACCCCAACCATGTAAACTAAATAGGCCTGTTGCAGCCTGAGTTTCTCTGCTTGCGTATGGCCTGCATTACAATCTGTCTCTTTCAATGACACTGCTGCCTGGGGTATCCCAATTTGTAAGATAACCTACCCCAACCATGTAAACTAAAGGTTACGTCCTTCCAGAAGGAAAACTTATGCCGAACACTATTTTTGTTAGGGGCATTGACCTTTGGATTGATCGGCATGAAATTAATTTTTTTTTTTCAAAGTATGGCGCTGTAAAGAAGGTCAAAATGATGTCTCATACTTGGATTATTGTTACTTTTTGTTCAGCTTGAAATATAACAGGCCACACGGGCATCCCAAGGCACATGCTATTTTAAACCTATCTGTTATACAACATAAGCGTTGATCAGGCTACTTCAGTTTGCACTTGTTTTTGACTGCTTTTAATAAACCAGGCCGCAGGGCACCCCAAAGCTGCACCTTGCACCCTATCTGGTATACAACATAAGCGTTGATCAGCATCAGCTTCATTAAGCTACTTCAGTTTGCACTTCCTTTTTGACTGCTTTCATTTAACCAGGCCGCAGGGCACCCCAAAGCTGCACCTTGCACCCTACCTGTTTATACTAAATAAGCATCTACAGCCTCAGCTTTATTAAGTTATTGCATTTTGAATTGGTTTTGGTCTGCTTTAAATACACCAGGCCGCAGGGCATCCCAAACCTGCATGTTGCACCCCATCTGTTATACTAAATAAGCGTTGATCAGCATCAGCTTTATTAAGCTATTGCATTTTGCATTGGTTTTTGTACTGCTGCCAAAACACTAGCCCATATGGGCATCCCAAACCAGCACATGTCACCCTATCTGTTATACTAAATAAGCTTCTACAGGCCCTTTTTTTATTTATTTATTTTTATTTATATAGAGCTGCAATAGCTTATATTGTGAGGTTAATTTGCCATTTTGCAGCATAATATAGAGCAGCCCCTGTGTAAATCTGAGGGGCAATAGTTTATATAGTGAGGTAAATTTGCCATTTTGCTTCGTTATATAGAGCAGGCCCTGTGTAAATCTGAGGGTCAATAGCTTATATTGTGAGGTTAATTTGCCATTTTGCAGCATAATATAGAGCAGGCCCTGTGTAAATCTGAGGGGCAATAGCTTATATTGTGAGGTAAATTTGCCATTTTGCAGCATAATATAGAGCAGCCCCTGTGTAAATCTGAGGGGCAATAGCTTATATAGTGAGGTAAATTTGCCATTTTGCTTCGTTATATAGAGCAGCCCAGTTGCCATCTAAATCAACTACTGCCCGGCCAGTACAGCTTTTCCAGGGCAAACTCTGCTAGTTGCGGGCACAAGTCAAGTTTGGCTTCCCAGCAAATCCAGTGGATCTTGAAGGTGTGTTGGCATGGTCATGTCAAGGTATGACATGACCTGCTGTTTGAGGTCCAGCTCCAGGTCTTCCTGCTGCTCATGAGTAGACTCACTATGCGGGTGTAGAAAGCTACTCACTAGCGACTGAAGACTGAGGCTGCTGCTGATGGAGCTGCTGCTGCTGCTCCTTCCACCCCCCCAGCAGCCATGGCAGTGGAAGGTGATCGCAGACTTCCCCCCGAGTCAGACCTGCGGGAGTATGGGCCATGGCGCAGATAGACATCGCCCAACTGACTACGTGGGATGTCTCTGTAGTAGGTCAGTTTGTCCTCCCTCTCAGTGGGCGTAAAAAATGCCCCCATTTTGTGCCGGAAGCGAGGGTCCAATAAGTTGGAGAGCCAGAAGTCTTCCCGCTGACAAATGGAGACAATTCTGCGCTCACTAGTACGCATGCATGTGAGCATGCATCGTGCCATTTGTGCAAGTGACTCGGAGGGACTACCTGTCTCCATCTCCACTGTAAACTGCCACGGTGTGTCTGGGTCCTCTGTCTCGCCTTACTCACAACCCTCTAGCTCCTGTGGCTGCTCCTGCTCCTCCTCTCCTGTCAGATGACTAGATAAAATGGTCATTTTGTGAAACCTAAACTGTGGTTTGCTGTGCCCCACCCCCTCCTCCTCCTCCACTTCAGCCCCCACAGGCTTCATGTGGCTGTGAAATGTATGTGCCATGTCTCCAGTGCCCTGACCAGCCATGGTTTCCAACATGTGTTGTAGTACATGAAGCAGTGGAATCTCATCGTTCATCTCATAGTCCTGGCAACTGACTAATAACGTAGCTTCCTCAAAGGGCCTGAGCAAACGGTCGGTGTCACGTATGAGCTGCCAATGGTTTACATTGAATTTACACAGGGGTGTCCCCCTATCCGTTTGGATCATCCAGAAATCCGTGATGGCTTTTCTCTGTTCCTATAGTGCAGTGGTCCTCAACCCTGTCCTCAAGGCCCACCAACATGTCATGTTTTTTGGATCTCCAAATAGCCAGCTCTATTGCTCTGCAGCTGCACTAATTACTCCACCTGTGCATCTTTGTGGAGATCTGCAAAACATGGCCTGTTGGTGGGCCTTGAGGACAGGGTTGGGGACCACTGCTATAGTGGATCCTGCATATGGAGGGTGGAATTCCAACGGGTGGAAACATCGCAAATCAGACTATGGTGGGGTACACCGTTGTGACGCTGAGGCTCAATAAGGTTGTGCTTGGTGGTGTAGGAGTGCCAGAAGTGCATGCTAACTTCCTTTCCTGTTGTTCTTTCAGATGGGGGCAAGACTTAAAAACTAGACTGAACACGTGTGCCATGTCAGGACGCATGACTCTGGCTTCCTTGTCGCAGCGCAAACAAGATGTTCTTCCAAGTGTAATGCAGCAGGCTGGACTTATGGTGACGCTGTCTGAGAGGAGAAATCCCTCAGACATCAAGATTAAAAATTCCAAGAATTTTTGAGGGCTAATTATTCAGAGGCAAATGATAGCTAGTTGTTTCTGATTTAATTACAAGGTGGAAACACACCCTCAAACAAAACTTCACTTTGGCAATACTATTGCATTTGTCTATTCATAATTTTATGTATATACACTAACTAACCTACTTTTTCTCCACAGGATACTGCATGAAACACTGCCACATCGCTGAGTAGCTGATTTTTCCGAACAACAGTCCGCAATAATCTGCTGCTGCTGCCGCCGCCACCGCAGCAGACTCCAGGGACCCTCTTCCACTACCTCGGCTTGCAACACCTCCTCCCACGACACTCTCCTCATCACTAATTGCCGGCTAGTGGAAGAAGAGGCGAGTGTCTCCTCCACTTCTTGGCTGGGCAGTAGCTGCTGAATTTTATGACTATCAGATCTTCATCAATGGATAGTGGAGCTGAACCCAAAGCATAAAAGACAGACAACAGACAGTTGACTGGGGGTGTCAGATGCCACTTGTGATGCAGTGGACTGCTTTTGCAGCACTTCCAGACAAAGTTGCTTCATTGGCTGACACAATGACTGGTAAAGCTGTGGAACATATGGTTTAAAAGCAAAAATAACCATTTGTTTTTATATGAAAAAGACCCTGGTTTATACATAGTTTTTTTTTTTTTTCCAGAGACTGCCCTGCGTGGAAATGAATGGCGCATGGATCATCCAAGCTTTCCTCCCAACAATGCCTGATGTATTCCAGTAGATTGATGACGGGGCCAGACCTACACTAAAGAAAGATGGATCGTGCAAAACAGATTTAAGGCGCTGCTCTCCAGTTACAGACATTCCTCCGCATCGGACCACAAGTAAGTATTAATAAAAAATCCTTTACGTTACTCTTACTTTTTATTAATATTCTTCGGATAAGACGGATCAGACATGATTCCAGATTAAAAATTCCAAGAATTTTTGAGGGCTAATTAGTCAGAGGCAATGATACCTTCTTGTTTCTGATTTAATTAAAAGGTGGAAACACACCCTCAAACAAAACTTCACTTTGGCAATACTTTTGCATTTGTTTATTCATAATTTTATGTAGATATTACTAACTAAGCTACTTTTTCTCCACATGACTCTCCACAGGGTGTGATTCATCCAATTTTTGGGCTCCTGAAGCCAACCCCAGGGTCTCTTTAAAGTAATGTTTGGGCTCCTGCTGTTGCTGCTGCTGCCAACTTCTGCCAACTCCAGGGTGTGATTCATCCAATTTTTGGGCTCCTGAAGCCAACTCCAGTGTATATTTGGGCTCCTGCTGCTGCTGCTGCCAACTCCAGGGTGTGATTCATCCAATTTTTGGGCTCCTGAAGCCAACCCCAGTGTATATTTGGGCTCCTGCTGCTGCCAACTCCAGGGTGTGATTCATCCAATTTTTGGGCTCCTGAAGCCAACCCCAGGGTCTCTTTAAAGTAATATTTGGGCTCCTGCTGCTGCTACTGCCAACTTCTGCCAACTCCAGGGTGTGATTCATCCAATTTCTGGGCTCCTGAAGCCAACCCCAGGGTCTCTTTAAAGTAATATTTGGGCTCCTGCTGCTGCTGCTGTCAACTCCTGCCAACTCCAGGGTGTGATTCATCCAATTTTTGGGCTCCTGAAGCCAACCCCAGGGTCTCTTTAAAGTAATATTTGGGCTCCTGCTGCTGCTACTGCCAACTTCTGCCAACTCCAGGGTGTGATTCATCCAATTTTTGGGCTCCTGAAGCCAACCCCAGGGTCTCTTTAAAGTAATATTTGGGCTCCTGCTGCTGCTGCTGCCAACTCCAGGGTGTGATTCATCCAATATTTGGGCTCCTGAAGCCAACCCCAGTGTCTCTTTAAAGTAATATTTGGGCTCCTGCTGCTGCTACTGCCAACTTCTGCCAACTCCAGGGTGTGATTCATCCAATTTTTGGGCTCCTGAAGCCAACCCCAGGGTCTCTTTAAAGTAATATTTGGGCTCCTGCTGCTGCTACTGCCAACTTCTGCCAACTCCAGGGTGTGATTCATCCAATTTCTGGGCTCCTGAAGCCAACCCCAGGGTCTCTTTAAAGTAATATTTGGGCTCCTGCTGCTGCTGCTGTCAACTCCTGCCAACTCCAGGGTGTGATTCATCCAATTTTTGGGCTCCTGAAGCCAACCCCAGGGTCTCTTTAAAGTAATATTTGGGCTCCTGCTGCTGCTACTGCCAACTTCTGCCAACTCCAGGGTGTGATTCATCCAATTTTTGGGCTCCTGAAGCCAACCCCAGGGTCTCTTTAAAGTAATATTTGGGCTCCTGCTGCTGCTGCTGCCAACTCCAGGGTGTGATTCATCCAATATTTGGGCTCCTGAAGCCAACCCCAGGGTCTCTTTAAAGTAATATTTGGGCTCCTGCTGCTGCTACTGCCAACTTCTGCCAACTCCAGGGTGTGATTCATCCAATTTTTGGGCTCCTGAAGCCAACCCCAGGGTCTCTTTAAAGTAATATTTGGGCTCCTGCTGCTGCTGCTGTCAACTCCTGCCAACTCCAGGGTGTGATTCATCCAATTTTTGGGCTCCTGAAGCCAACCCCAGGGTCTCTTTAAAGTAATATTTGGGCTCCTGCTGCTGCCAACTCCAGGGTGTGATTCATCCAATTTTTGGGCTCCTGAAGCCAACCCCAGTGTCTCTTTAAAGTAATATTTGGGCTCCTGCTGCTGCTGCTGCCAACTCCAGGGTGTGATTCATCCAATTTTTGGGCTCCTGAAGCCAACCCCAGTGTATATTTGGGCTCCTGCTGCTGCTGCTGCCAACTCCAGGGTGCGAATCATCCAATTTTTGGGCTCCTGAAGCCAACCCCAGTGTATATTTGGGCTCCTGCTGCTGCCAACTCCAGGGTGTGATTCATCCAATTTTTGGGCTCCTGAAGCCAACCCCAGTGTCTCTTTAAAGTAATATTTGGGCTCCTGCTGCTGCCAACTCCAGGGTGTGATTCATCCAATTTTTGGGCTCCTGAAGCCAACCCCAGTGTCTCTTTAAAGTAATATTTGGGCTCCTGCTGCTGCTGCTGCCAACTCCAGGGTGTGATTCATCCAATTTTTGGGCTCCTGAAGCCAACTCCAGTGTATATTTGGGCTCCTGCTGCTGCTGCTGCCAACTCCTGCCAACTCCAGGGTGTGATTCATCCAATTTTTGGGCTCCTGAGGCCAACTCCAGTGTATATTTGGGCTCCTGCTGCTGCTACTGTCAACTCCTGCCAACTCCAGGCTGTGATTCATCCAATTTTTGGGCTCCTGAAGCCAACTCCAGTGTATATTTGGGCTCCTGCTGCTGCTACTGTCAACTCCTGCCAACTCCAGGGTGTGATTCATCCAATTTTTGGGCTCCTGAAGCCAACTCCAGTGTATATTTGGGCTCCTGCTGCTGCTGCTGTCAACTCCTGCCAACTCCAGGGTGTGATTCATCCAATTTTTGGGCTCCTGAAGCCAACTCCAGTGTATATTTGGGCTCCTGCTGCTGCTGCTGCCAACTTCTGCCAACTCCAGGGTGTGATTCATCCAATTTTTGGGCTCCTGAAGCCAACTCCAGTGTATATTTGGGCTCCTGCTGCTGCTGCTGCCAACTTCTGCCAACTCCAGGGTGTGATTCATCCAATTTTTGGGCTCCTGAAGCCAACTCCAGTGTATATTTGGGCTCCTGCTGCTGCTGCTGCCAACTTCTGCCAACTCCAGGGTGTGATTCATCCAATTTTTGGGCTCCTGAAGCCAACTCCAGTGTATATTTGGGCTCCTGCTGCTGCTGCTGCCAACTCCTGCCAACTCCAGGGTGTGATTCATCCAATTTTTGGGCTCCTGAAGCCAACTCCAGTGTATATTTGGGCTCCTGCTGCTGCTGCTGCCAACTTCTGCCAACTCCAGGGTGTGATTCATCCAATTTTTGGGCTCCTGAAGCCAACTCCAGTGTATATTTGGGCTCCTGCTGCTGCTGCTGCCAACTTCTGCCAACTCCAGGGTGTGATTCATCCAATTTTTGGGCTCCTGAGGCCAACTCCAGTGTATATTTGGGCTCCTGCTGCTGCTGCTGCCAACTTCTGCCAACTCCAGGGTGTGATTCATCCAATTTTTGGGCTCCTGAAGCCAACTCCAGTGTATATTTGGGCTTCTGCTGCTGCTGCTGTCAACTCCTGCCAACTCCAGGGTGTGATTCATCCAATTTTTGGGCTCCTGAAGCCAACTCCAGTGTATATTTGGGCTCCTGCTGCTGCTGCTGTCAACTCCTGCCAACTCCAGGGTGTGATTCATCCAATTTTTGGGCTCCTGAAGCCAACTCCAGTGTATATTTGGGCTCCTGCTGCTGCTGCTGCCAACTTCTGCCAACTCCAGGGTGTGATTCATCCAATTTTTGGGCTCCTGAAGCCAACTCCAGTGTATATTTGGGCTCCTGCTGCTGCTGCTGCCAACTCCTGCCAACTCCAGGGTGTGATTCATCCAATTTTTGGGCTCCTGAAGCCAACTCCAGTGTATATTTGGGCTCCTGCTGCTGCTGCTGCCAACTTCTGCCAACTCCAGGGTGTGATTCATCCAATTTTTGGGCTCCTGAAGCCAACTCCAGTGTATATTTGGGCTCCTGCTGCTGCTGCTGCCAACTTCTGCCAACTCCAGGGTGTGATTCATCCAATTTTTGGGCTCCTGAAGCCAACTCCAGTGTATATTTGGGCTCCTGCTGCTGCTGCTGTCAACTCCTGCCAACTCCAGGGTGTGATTCATCCAATTTTTGGGCTCCTGAAGCCAACTCCAGTGTATATTTGGGCTCCTGCTGCTGCTGCTGCCAACTTCTGCCAACTCCAGGGTGTGATTCATCCAATTTTTGGGCTCCTGAAGCCAACTCCAGTGTATATTTGGGCTCCTGCTGCTGCTGCTGTCAACTCCTGCCAACTCCAGGGTGTGATTCATCCAATTTTTGGGCTCCTGAAGCCAACTCCAGTGTATATTTGGGCTCCTGCTGCTGCTACTGTCAACTCCTGCCAACTCCAGGGTGTGATTCATCCAATTTTTGGGCTCCTGAAGCCAACTCCAGTGTATATTTGGGCTCCTGCTGCTGCTGCTGCCAACTTCTGCCAACTCCAGGGTGTGATTCATCCAATTTTTGGGCTCCTGAGGCCAACTCCAGTGTATATTTGGGCTCCTTCTGCCCCTCATAGTGATGCCACTTCAACTCTCTGCAATTGTGCCGCTCTGCGATTCTATTAGCGATGCCTCTGATCTGCATGTGATATTTCTTAAAAGTATTATTTAACTAACCCAGCACGCATCCTGTGCGTGTTACAGCAAGGCTGAATGGTTTACAACCCTATTGAGGCTGTAGGAGGCTCAGAAATAGCCGTTTTTAATAGCGATTCGTCGCGAATTTATTCGGGTCGAAACGATTTTTGTCGGAAAATTCGGCGAATCAGTCGAATCGAATTTTTCAAAAGTTCGCTCATCTCTAGTAGCGACTGTTGAGCGGCCGGTAATGACGGGCCCCGCCACGAGAACGCCGGCTCCCCACCACAATTACACATTTATCAAGCCAATCCTGCTTAGCGACTGAGATAGCGCCATATAGCGATTCCTTCATCATTATTCCAGCCTCAGCCCACAGCACCAGCGTCCGACCTTGAACAGCGACAGGTATGACCTCTCGCTACCTGGCGCTCTCCATAGCATTTCAATGAAACAATCTTTAAATATTAATAATTCATTGTTATTAATGTTTTTGTTCTTTTTTTCTTTAAATGTGAAAAATTCTGTGACCACTTCTGCCATTTTAGAATTTTTTTTTAAGGGAAAAAAAATAAAAAAAAAATTGTACAGAATTGATATTAAAGATCTGATATTAATGTATGCATATTACTAAATTATTTTAAATACTTTTTTGGGGGGGTTTCCAAAAATATGGTGGTTTGGGGGTTAAAAAACTACTTTTAACACATCGCCTCCAGCGCTCTGGTGTTTAAACATGCATTTCACAGCGCTTGAATTTTTTTAGCGTGATTTTTTGATGAATATGGTGGAAGCCGGTCACTCTGACCAGTCGCTATCATGCGCACCCATACATCGCGGAACCTGTCAAATAGCGACTCGTCACCTTGTATTCAACATTACGCCACACCGACTGAGTCGCTGTCAACAACCGAACAACGGCCAAGCACAGAGACTACTAGCGGGCGCTGTGAAAATACCGCTACAGTCGCTCAACTGTCGCTACATGTCGCTATTAATAAATCAGTCTCTTAGCCTCAGTTATTTAACTCTACACATGCTGTCATTTGTTTATGTGTGTGTGGAGGGATGAATTCATGTAATGTAAAGTGTCTCCTAACTCTTACTCGTAGAAAACTTTTTCTTCTGACTTGAGCAGCACTAAATAGCTCACAAACATCATTATCCTTAGTGGCAGAAGGAATTGCAGGGATGTCTTTTCCTCTACAGCATCCTTCCCCCCCTTCTTTTCCCAAACATTTTACTAAGGCCCTTATTTATCACGGGCTAGCGCCAGGTAGTGTCTGACGAGCGCCAGGTAGCGGCAGCTAACGGCGACTACCGACTCAAGTACGCCCGGCGGCGGTCACAATGACGCATTTATCAAGCAAAATGAGGCTAGCGCCGGCGAGAGCGACGGCTAGCGCGGCATTCATCATGAAGCCGCCTGGACCAAACAGCGCCGCTGCAAATTCCCTCACAGCGCCAGGTATGAGCTGGCGCTCCCTGGCAATGTCCAATGCATTTCAATGGAGCAATCTATAATTATACCTAATTAATTGGTATTAATTTTTTTTTTTTTTTTTAATGTCAAAAATTCGGAGACCACTTCTGCAATGTTAGGATTTATTTTTAATTAAAAAAAAATTTTTAAAAAAATTTGTGCAGAATTGATCTAACAGGTCTGAGATTAATGTATTCATATTACAAAATGATTATAAAAAGATGTATAATGTTACATTCAAAAAATATGGTTGTTTAGGGGTTAAAAACTAGTTAATACCCATCGCCGCCAGCGCTCTGGGGTTTAAACAAGGAATGGACAGCGACAGCACATTCGGAGCGTGATTTGTTGATGAATATGAAGCTAGCCGTTCGCTCTGGCCATTCGTTGTCAGGCGCTCACATACAACGCTGAGCCTGTGAAACAGCGACCCCCCAGCCCGTATTCAACATTACCGCACACCGACTGAGTCGCTGTCATCAAGCTAACGCCGGCCAAGCACAGCGAATACTGGCTGGCGCTGAAAAAATCACGCTACAGTCGCTCATCTGTTGCTACCTGGCGCTATTAATGAATCGGCCTCTTAGTATTTCCTAAAGCTGATATATGTTCCCTATAAATCAACAACAAATGGGAGGCACTGCTCTACAATATGTCTTGTATTAGACTAGACATCATGTCTTGTGAAGACTGTACTACAACAGGTATATATTTTTATTATCACATGACTGCTTCTATACAACAACAACAATGCAATAGACACATATAAATATTCCTTGGCAGATTAAATATTTTGCTTTTTTAAACTGTATTAACCAGGAAGGCATTGTGGACCCAACTTAAAGCAGAGTTTTCCCCTTGCTTTTTTTTTAAACTGTATTTAACAAAGAAGCACAGTGGACCCCAACTTAGAGACCCCAAATTATTCCTTGGCACCTGAATAAGATTGTTTTTTCATACTGTATTTAACAAAGAGGCACCATGGACCCTAATTCAGAGTGAGATGGTGTTTGCGTACTTAAAACCGCCCCCCCAAAAAAGATTCCTTGGCAGGTGAAAAAGATTTTTTTTTAAACTGTATTTAACAAAGAGGCACTGTGTATCCCAAGTTCCCCGCAGGGGACAGCTAAACCAGACAGATGTGGCCAAAAAATAAAAGAACACCCTCTCTGAAGTTTTCAGACTTTATAGGGTGGACTACAATGACCAGCAGATCCCAGGGCAGGCAGATGCAGTTTTTCTGTGCAGCACACACTCCCCCCCCAGCATCCCACTGTTCCCACATCCTTCCCTGTCCCTTCTTTTCTCCTATGCTGTGATTCAACATGCCCTAAACTGTTGCTAAACTGTCCCTGCTCTAAGAGCAATGCTCTCTCTGCAACAGCCAGCTTTATAATGGTGGATTGATAGCACGTCACGTGACTATCTTCTGCAATAGTGCCTTCTTATTGGCCCAGCTACCCTAACCATGTAAGCTGTGACCATGTAACCCTGTCTCTCTGCTTCGTCAATATTTTAACACAACAAAATAACCCTAAATTATATAACCATGTATTGGCTGAATAACCATCAAACTAAACAAAGTAATGCCATGCAGACACAATCCAATGATTTACGCAACATATTTATCAAGCATTCCAAAACAAATGCATAATCAATGAAAACAACCATTAAAATCCATAAATGAAGATAGTTGTTGTGGGCACATTCAGGACATAATTGACATGCAAATGTGTTTGCATTAATAATATTGATATTGGTTCCACTATGTAACCACACAAAATAGCTGCAAGGTATACACACATATTTCTATCCTAGTTACATGTAATTAAACAGGATTATATGAATCCACTATGTTATTTGACTATTGTAGTTATATAGTGGAACCAATGGCGCTATATAATCCAAAAGGAAAATGCAGCTCAGATAAGGCCTATATGCCTGAAAGAAGGGCTGCTACTGAGCCCAATCAAAAGCACAATCAAGGATCATTCAAAGGATCTTTCAGCACAGGAACCCCGGACCAAAATATAAAACGTAACTTTTACTGTCTATGAATTAAAATCATCTCAATTAGGGACTGACCTTCCAATTCCCTGAGCCCCAAAGTGAGCGACGTATTTCAGGGGAGCACCCCTTTTATCAAGCTTGAAGCAGCATGGTGCCCGTATTCTCAAGCCAATCAGCAACAGCAGAGGCAAGGGCCAATTTTCTACTCTGCTTGAGTATACCGGGCAATAAGCAAAGGCGTATGTAAGAGCTAATCGGCTGTGTCATTGGTGCCTGAATCATAATAGCACAATTGGCTGGACGGAGTTAATGGAAGGAGAAGGCTTGTCAAGCCCAACGGCATCAAGCAACTACACCACCCATAGCCTATAGTTGAAGACATCAAGAATGGGAGAAAACAGGAAGGCATATAACTAGAGATGAGCGAACTTTTGAAAACTTCGATTCGACTGATTCGCCGAATTTTCCGTCAAAATTCGTTTCGACCCGAATTTATTCGCGACGAATCGCTATTTAAAACAGCTATTTCTGAGCCTCCTAGAGCCTCAATAGAGTTGTAAACCATTCTGCCTTGCTGTAACACGCATAGGATGCGTGCTGGGTTAGTCAAATAATACTTTAAATAATTAGGACATGCAGATCAGAGGCATCGCTAATAGAATCGCAGAGCAGCACAATTGCAGAGAGTTGAAGTGGCATCACTATGAGGGGCCCCTATAGTGCCTGAAAAACACACCCTGGAGCTGGCAGCAGCAGGAGCCCAAAATTAGCTGAATCACACCCTGGAGTTGCAAGCAGCAGCAGCCCAAACATTGCTTGAAAGAGACACTGAAGTTGGCAGCAGGAGCCCAAAAATTGGATGAATCACACCCTGGAGTTGCAAGCAGCAGCAGGATCTTAAACATTGCTTGAAAGAGAAACTGGAGTTGGCTGCAGGAGCCCAAAAATTGGATGAATTACACCCTGGAGTTGCAAGCAGCAGCAGCAGGAGCCCAAACATTGCGTGAAAGAAACATTGGAGTTGGCAGCAGGAGCCCAAAAATTGGATGAATCACACCCTGGAGTTGCAAGCAGCAGCAAGAGCCCAAACATTGCTTTAAAGAGACACTGGAGTTGGCTGCAGGAGCCCAAAAATTGGATGAATCGCACCCTGGAGATGCAAGCAGCAGCAGCAGCAGGAGCCCAAACATTGCTTGAAAGAGACACTGGAGTTGGCTGCAGGAGGTCAAAAATTGGATGAATCACACCCTGGAGTTGCAAGCAGCAGCAGCAGAAGCCCAAACATAGCTTGAAAGAGACACTGGAGTTCGCTGCAGGAGCCCAAAAATTGGATGAATCACACCCTGGAGTTGCAAGCAGCAGCAGGAGCCCAAATATTGCTTGAAAGAGACACTGCAATTGGCAGCAGGTGCCCAACAATTGGATGAATCACACCCTGGAGTTGCAAGCAGCAGCAGCAGCAGGAGCCCTAACATAGCTTGAAAGAGACACTGGAGTTGGCAGCAGGAGTCCAAAAATTTGATGAATCACACCCTGGAGATGCAAGCAGCAGCAGCAGCAGCAAGAGCCCAAACATTGCTTGAAAGAGACACTGGAGTTGGCTGCAGGAGGCCAAAAATTGGATGAATCACACCCTGGAGTTGCAAGCAGCAGCAGGAGCCCAAACATAGCTTGAAAGAGACACTGGAGTTGGCTGCAGGAGCCCAAAAATTGGATGAATCACACCCTGGAGATGCAAGCAGCAGCAGCAGTAGGTGCCCAAACATTGCTTGAAAGAGACACTGGAGTTGGCTGCAGGAGGACAAAAATTGGATGAATCACACCCTGGAGTTGCAAGCAGCAGCAGCAGGAGCCCGAACATAGCTTGAAAGAGACACTGGAGTTGGCAGCAGGAGTCCAAAAATTGGATGAATCACACCCTGGAGATGCAAGCAGCAGCAGCAGCAGCAAGAGCCCCAACATTGCTTGAAAGACACACTGGAGTTGGCTGCAGGAGGCCAAAAATTGGATGAATCACACCCTGGAGTTGCAAGCAGCAGCAGGAGCCCAAACATAGCTTGAAAGAGACACTGGAGTTGGCTGCAGGAGCCCAAAAATTGGATGAATCACACCCTGGAGATGCAAGCAGCAGCAGCAGTAGGTGCCCAAACATTGCTTGAAAGAGACACTGGAGTTGGCTGCAGGAGGACAAAAATTGAATGAATCACACCCTGTAGTTGCAAGCAGCAGCAGGAGCCCAAACATTGCTTGAAAGAGACACTGCAGTTGGCAGCAGGTGCCCAACAATTGGATGGATCACACTCTGGAGTTGCAAGCAGCAGCAGCAGGAGCCCAAACATTGCGTGAAAGAGACACTGGAGTTGGCTACAGTAGCCCAAAAATTGGCTGGAAGGCACACCTTGAAGTTGGCATCAGCAGTAGGGCAAAAATTGTCTGGAAGGCACACCATGAAGTTGGCATCAGCAGTAGGCCAAAAATTGGCTGGAAGGCACACCCTGAAGTTGGCATCATCAGGAGCGCAAAAATTGACTGGAAGGCACACCCCGGAGTTGGCAGCAACAATAGGCCAAGAATTGTCTGGAAGGCACACCCTGAAGTTGGCATCAGCAACAGCAGGAACTCAGAAATTGGCGGGAAGCCACACCCTGAAGTTGGTATCAGCAGGAGCCCAAAAATTGACTGGAAGGCACACCCTGGAGTTGGCAGCAGCAGCAGCAGGAGGAACCCAGAAATTGGCTGGAAGGCACACCCTGAAGTTGGCATCAGCAGGAGCCCAAAAAATTGACTGGAAGGCACACCCCGGAGTTGACAGCAGCAGCAGGAGGAACCCAGAAATTGGCTGGAAGGTACACCCTGAAGTTGGCAGCAGCAGGAGCACAAACATTAGCTGGAAGGCACACCCAGAAGTTGGCATCAGCAGTAGGCTAAAAATTGGCTGGAAGTCACACCCTGAAGTTGGCATCAGCAGGAGCCCAAAAATTGACTGGAAGGGACACCCTGGAGTTGGCAGCAGCAGCAGGAGGAACCCAGAAATTGGCTGGAAGGCACACCCTGAAGTTGGCAGCAGCAGGAGCACAAACATTAGCTGGAAGGCACACCCAGAAGTTGGCATCAGCAGTAGGCCAAAAATTGGCTGGAAGGCACACCCTGAAGTTGGCATCAGCAGGAGCCCAAAAATTTACTGGAAGGCACACCCCGGAGTTGGCAGCAGGAGCAGGAGGAACCCAGAAATTGGCTGGAAGGCACACCCTGAAGTTGGCAGCAGCAGGAGCACAAACATTAGCTGTAAGGCACACCCTGAAGTTGGCATCAGCAGTAGGCTAAAAATTGTCTGAAAGGCACACCCTGAAGTTGGCATCAGCAGGAGCCCAAAAATTGACTGGAAGGGACACCCTGGAGTTGGCAGCAGCAGCAGGAGGAACCCAGAAATTGGCTGGAAGGCACACCCTGAAGTTGGCATCAGCAGTAGGCCAAAAATTGGCGGGAAGGCACACCCTGAAGTTGGCACCAGCAGGAGCACAAATATTAGCTGGAAGGCACACCCAGAAGTTGGCATCAGCAGCAGGAACCCAGAAATTGGCTGAAAGGCACACCACGACTCAAGTACGCCCGGCGGCGGTCACAATGACGCATTTATCAAGCAAAATGAGGCTAGCGCCGGCGAGAGCGATGGCTAGCGCGGCATTCATCATGAAGCCGCCTGGACCGAACAGCGCCGCTGCAAATTCCCTCACAGCGCCAGGTATGAGCTGGCGCTCCCTGGCGATGTCCAATGCATTTCAATGGAGCAATCTATAATTATACCTAATTAATTGGTATTAATTTTTTTTTTTTTTTTTAATGTCAAAAATTCGGAGACCACTTCTGCAATGTTAGGATTTATTTTTAATTAAAAAAAAAATTAAAAAAAAATTTGTGCAGAATTGATCTAACAGGTCTGAGATTAATGTATTCATATTACAAAATGATTATAAAAAGATGTATAATGTTACATTCAAAAAATATGGTTGTTTAGGGGTTAAAAACTAGTTAATACCCATCGCCGCCAGCGCTCTGGGGTTTAAACAAGGAATGGACAGCGACAGCACATTCGGAGCGTCATTTTTTAATGAATATGAAGCTAGCCGTTCGCTCTGGCCATTCGTTGTCAGGCGCTCACATACAACGCTGAGCCTGTGAAACAGCGACCCCCCAGCCCGTATTCAACATTACCGCACACCGACTGAGTCGCTGTCATCAAGCTAACGCCGGCCAAGCACAGCGAATACTGGCTGGCACTGAAAAAATCACGCTACAGTCGCTCATCTGTTGCTACCTGGCGCTATTAATGAATCGGCCTCTTAGTATTTCCTAAAGCTGATATATGTTCCCTATAAATCAACAACAAATGGGAGGCACTGCTCTACAATATGTCTTGTATTAGACTAGACATCATGTCTTGTGAAGACTGTACTACAACAGGTATATATTTTTATTATCACATGACTGCTTCTATACAACAACAACAATGCAATAGACACATATAAATATTCCTTGGCAGATTAAATATTTTGCTTTTTTAAACTGTATTAACCAGGAAGGCATTGTGGACCCAACTTAGAGAGAGATGGGGCCGGACACTTAAAGCAGAGTTTTCCCCTTGCTTTTTTTTTAAACTGTATTTAACAAAGAAGCACAGTGGACCCCAACTTAGAGACCCCAAATTATTCCTTGGCACCTGAATAAGATTGTTTTTTCATACTGTATTTAACAAAGAGGCACCATGGACCCTAATTCAGATTGAAATGGTGTTTGCATACTTAAAACCGCCCCCCCGAAAAAGATTCCTTGGCAGGTGAAAAAGATTTTTTTTTAAACTGTATTTAACAAAGAGGCGGCACTGTGTATCCCAAGTTCCCCGCAGGGGACAGCTTAACCAGACAGATGTGGCCAAAAAATAAAAGAACACCCTCTATGAAGTTTTCAGACTTTATAGGGTGGACTACAATGACCAGCAGATCCCAGGGCAGGCAGATGCAGTTTTTCTGTGCAGCACACACTCTCCCCCCAGCATCCCACTGTTCCCACATCCTTCCCTGTCCCTTCTTTTCTCCTATGCTGTGATTCAACATGCCCTAAACTGTTGCTAAAGTGTCCCTGCTCTAAGAGCAATGCTCTCTCTGCAACAGCCAGCTTTATAATGGTGGATAGATAGCACGTCACGTGACTATCTTCTGCAATAGTGCCTTCTTATTGGCCCAGCTACCCTAACCATGTAAGCTGTGACCATTTAACCCTGTCTCTCTGCTTCGCCATTATTTTAACATTTAAAATAACCCTAAATTATATAACCATGTATTGGCTGAATAACCATCAAACTAAACAAAGTAATGCCATGCAGACACAATCCAATGATTTATGCAACATATTTATCAAGCATTCCAAAACAAATGCATAATCAATGAAAACAACCATTAAAATCCATAAATGAAGATAGTTGTTGTGGGCACATTCAGGACATAATTGACATGCAAATGTGTTTGCATTAATAATATTGATATTGGTTCCACTATGTAACCACACAAAATAGCTGCAAGGTATACACACATATTTCTATCCTAGTTACATGTAATTAAACAGGATTATATGAATCCACTATGTTATTTGACTATTGTAGTTATATAGTGGAACCAATGGCGCTATATAATCCAAAAGGAAAATGCAGCTCAGATAAGGCCTATATGCCTGAAAGAAGGGCTGCTACTGAGCCCAATCAAAAGCACAATCAAGGATCATTCAAAGGATCTTTCAGCACAGGAACCCCGGACCAAAATATAAAACGTAACTTTTACTGTCTATGAATTAAAATCATCTCAATTAGGGACTGACCTTCCAATTCCCTGAGCCCCAAAGTGAGCGACGTATTCCAGGGGAGCATCCCTTTTATCAAGCTTGAAGCAGCATGGTGCCCGTATTCTCAAGCCAATCAGCAACAGCAGAGGCAAGGGCCAATTTTCTACTCTGCTTGAGTATACCGGGCAATAAGCAAAGGCGTATGTAAGAGCTAATCGGCTGTGTCATCGGTGCCTGAATCATAATAGCACAATTGGCTGGACGGAGTTAATGGAAGGAGAAGGCTTGTCAAGCCCAACGGCATCAAGCAACTACACCACCCATAGCCTATAGTTGAAGACATCAAGAATGGGAGAAAACAGGAAGGCATATAACTAGAGATGAGCGAACTTTTGAAAACTTCGATTCGACTGATTCGCCGAATTTTCCGTCAAAATTCGTTTCGACCCGAATTTATTCGCGACGAATCGCTATTTAAAACAGCTATTTCTGAGCCTCCTAGAGCCTCCTAGAGTTGTAAACCATTCTGCCTTGCTGTAACACGCATAGGATGCATGCTGGGTTAGTCAAATAATACTTTAAATAATTAGGACATGCAGATCAGAGGCATCGCTAATAGAATCGCAGAGCAGCACAATTGCAGAGAGTTGAAGTGGCATCACTATGAGGGGCCCCTATAGTGCCTGAAAAACACACCCTGGAGCTGGCAGCAGCAGGAGCCCAAAATTAGCTGAATCACACCCTGGAGTTGCAAGCAGCAGCAGCCCAAACATTGCTTGAAAGAGACACTGAAGTTGGCAGCAGGAGCCCAAAAATTGGATGAATCACACCCTGGAGTTGCAAGCAGCAGCAGGATCTTAAACATTGCTTGAAAGAGAAACTGGAGTTGGCTGCAGGAGCCCAAAAATTGGATGAATTACACCCTGGAGTTGCAAGCAGCAGCAGCAGGAGCCCAAACATTGCGTGAAAGAAACATTGGAGTTGGCAGCAGGAGCCCAAAAATTGGATGAATCACACCCTGGAGTTGCAAGCAGCAGCAGCAGCTGCAGGAGCCCAAACATTGCATGAAAGAGACACTGGAGTTGGCTGCAGGAGGCCAAAAATTGGATGAATCACACCCTGGAGTTGCAAGCAGCAGCAAGAGCCCAAACATTGCTTTAAAGAGACACTGGAGTTGGCTGCAGGAGCCCAAAAATTGGATGAATCACACCCTGGAGATGCAAGCAGCAGCAGGAGCCCAAACATTGCTTGAAAGAGACACTGGAGTTGGCTGCAGGAGGCCAAAAATTGGATGAATCACACCCTGGAGTTGCAAGCAGCAGCAGGAGCCCAAACATAGCTTGAAAGAGACACTGGAGTTCGCTGCAGGAGCCCAAAAATTGGATGAATCACACCCTGGAGTTGCAAGCAGCAGCAGGAGCCCAAATATTGCTTGAAAGAGACACTGCAATTGGCAGCAGGTGCCCAACAATTGGATGAATCACACCCTGGAGTTGCAAGCAGCAGCAGCAGCAGGAGCCCGAACATAGCTTGAAAGAGACACTGGAGTTGGCAGCAGGAGTCCAAAAATTGGATGAATCACACCCTGGAGATGCAAGCAGCAGCAGCAGCAGCAGCAAGAGCCCAAACATTGCTTGAAAGAGACACTGGAGTTGGCTGCAGGAGGCCAAAAATTGGATGAATCACACCCTGGAGTTGCAAGCAGCAGCAGCAGTAGGTGCCCAAACATTGCTTGAAAGAGACACTGGAGTTGGCTGCAGGAGGACAAAAATTGGATGAATCACACCCTGGAGTTGCAAGCAGCAGCAGGAGCCCGAACATAGCTTGAAAGAGACACTGGAGTTGGCAGCAGGAGTCCAAAAATTGGATGAATCACACCCTGGAGATGCAAGCAGCAGCAGCAGCAGCAAGAGCCCAAACATTGCTTGAAAGAGACACTGGAGTTGGCTGCAGGAGGCCAAAAATTGGATGAATCACACCCTGGAGTTGCAAGCAGCAGCAGGAGCCCAAACATAGCTTGAAAGAGACACTGGAGTTGGCTGCAGGAGCCCAAAAATTGGATGAATCACACCCTGGAGATGCAAGCAGCAGCAGCAGTAGGTGCCCAAACATTGCTTGAAAGAGACACTGGAGTTGGCTGCAGGAGGACAAAAATTGAATGAATCACACCCTGTAGTTGCAAGCAGCAGCAGGAGCCCAAACATTGCTTGAAAGAGACACTGCAGTTGGCAGCAGGTGCCCAACAATTGGATGGATCACACTCTGGAGTTGCAAGCAGCAGCAGCAGGAGCCCAAACATTGCGTGAAAGAGACACTGGAGTTGGCTACAGTAGCCCAAAAATTGTCTGGAAGGCACACCCTGAAGTTGGCATCAGCAGGAGCCCAAAAATTGGCTGGAAGGCACACCTTGAAGTTGGCATCAGCAGTAGGGCAAAAATTGTCTGGAAGGCACACCCTGAAGTTGGCATCATCAGGAGCCCAAAAATTGACTGGAAGGCACACCCCGGAGTTGGCAGCAACAATAGGCCAAGAATTGTCTGGAAGGCACACCCTGAAGTTGGCATCAGCAACAGCAGGAACTCAGAAATTGGCGGGAAGCCACACCCTGAAGTTGGTATCAGCAGGAGCCCAAAAATTGACTGGAAGGCACACCCTGGAGTTGGCAGCAGCAGCAGCAGGAGGAACCCAGAAATTGGCTGGAAGGCACACCCTGAAGTTGGCATCAGCAGGAGCCCAAAAATTGACTGGAAGGCACACCCCGGAGTTGACAGCAGCAGCAGGAGGAACCCAGAAATTGGCTGGAAGGTACACCCTGAAGTTGGCAGCAGCAGGAGCACAAACATTAGCTGGAAGGCACACCCAGAAGTTGGCATCAGCAGTAGGCTAAAAATTGGCTGGAAGTCACACCCTGAAGTTGGCATCAGCAGGAGCCCAAAAATTGACTGGAAGGGACACCCTGGAGTTGGCAGCAGCAGCAGGAGGAACCCAGAAATTGGCTGGAAGGCACACCCTGAAGTTGGCAGCAGCAGGAGCACAAACATTAGCTGGAAGGCACACCCAGAAGTTGGCATCAGCAGTAGGCCAAAAATTGGCTGGAAGGCACACCCTGAAGTTGGCATCAGCAGGAGCCCAAAAATTTACTGGAAGGCACACCCCGGAGTTGGCAGCAGGAGCAGGAGGAACCCAGAAATTGGCTGGAAGGCACACCCTGAAGTTGGCAGCAGCAGGAGCACAAACATTAGCTGTAAGGCACACCCTGAAGTTGGCATCAGCAGTAGGCTAAAAATTGTCTGAAAGGCACACCCTGAAGTTGGCATCAGCAGGAGCCCAAAAATTGACTGGAAGGGACACTCTGGAGTTGGCAGCAGCAGCAGGAGGAACCCAGAAATTGGCTGGAAGGCACACCCTGAAGTTGGCATCAGCAGTAGGCCAAAAATTGGCGGGAAGGCACACCCTGAAGTTGGCACCAGCAGGAGCACAAATATTAGCTGGAAGGCACACCCAGAAGTTGGCATCAGCAGCAGGAACCCAGAAATTGGCTGAAAGGCACACCCTGAAGTTGGCATCAGTAGGAGCCCAAAAATTGACTGGAAGGGACACCCTGGAGTTGGCAGCAGCAGCAGCAGGAGGAACCCAGAAATTGGCTGGAAGGCACACCCTGAAGTTGGCAGCAGCAGGAGCACAAACATTAGCTGGAAGGCACACCCAGAAGTTGGCATCAGCAGTAGGCCAAAAATTGGCTGGAAGGCACACCCTGAAGTTTGCATCAGCAGGAGCCCAAAAATTGACTGGAAGGGACACCCTGGAGTTGGCAGCAGCAGCAGGAGGAACCCAGAAATTGGCTGGAAGGCACACCCTGAAGTTGGCATCAGCAGTAGGCCAAACATTGTCGGGAAGGCACACCCTGAAGTTGGCAGCAGCAGGAACACAAACATTAGCTGGAAGGCACACCCAGAAGTTGGCATCAGCAGCAGGAACCCAGAAATTGGCTGAAAGGCACACCCTGAAGTTGGCAGCAGCAGGAGCACAAACATTAGCTGGAAGGCACACCCAGAAGTTGGCATCAGCAGTAGGCCAAAAATTGTCTGGAAGGCACACCCTGAAGTTGGCATCAGCAGGAGCCCAAAAATTGACTGGAAGGGACACCCTGGAGTTGGCAGCAGCAGCAGGAGGAACCCAGAAATTGACTGGAAGGCACACCCTGAAGTTGGCAGCAGCAGGAGCACAAACATTAGCTGGAAGGCACACCCAGAAGTTGGCATCAGCAGCAGGAACCCAGGAATTGGCTGAAAGGCACACCCTGAAGTTGGCATCAGTAGGAGCCCAAAAATTGACTGGAAGGCACACCCCGGAGTTGGCAGCAGCAGCAGGAGGAACCCAGAAATTGGCTGGAAGGCACACCCTGAAGTTGGCAGCAGCAGGAGCACAAACATTAGCTGGAAGGCACACCCAGAAGTTGGCATCAGCAGGAGCCCAAAAATTGACTGGAAGGGACACCCTAGAGTTGGCAGCAGCAGCAGGAGGAACCCAGAAATTGGCTGGAAGGCACACCCTGAAGTTGGCAGCAGCAGGAGCACAAACATTAGCTGGAAGGAACACCCAGAAGTTGGCATCAGTAGTAGGCCAAAAATTGGCTGGAAGGCACACCCTGAAGTTGGCATCAGTAGGAGCCCAAAAATTGACTGGAAGGGACACCCTGGAGTTGGCAGCAGCAGCAGAAGGAACCCAGAAATTGGCTGGAAGGCACACCCTGAAGTTGGCATCAACAGTAGGCCAAAAATTGGCGGGAAGGCACACCCTGAAGTTGGCAGCAGCAGGAGCACAAACATTAGCTGGAAGGCACACCCAGAAGTTGGCATCAGCAGCAGGAACCCAGAAATTGGCTGAAAGGCACACCCTGAAGTTAGCAGCAGCAGGAACCCAGAAATTGGTCTAAAGACATAAATATGTTTTACACCATTTAGAAAGTGTAAAACGTGGCACCATGCTGAATCTAGTCGCATGCATCAGCCATTGGTGGGTGGAAATCCTGGCTGAACCATCCCTGATTCATTTTGACAAAGGTGAGTCTCTCCACATTTTTAGTTGACAGACAAGTTCTCCTCGCCGTAACACCCGCTCAGATGGCACGCTACTTGCCGGGCAAGACAGCTTTTCCAGGGCAAACTCTGCTAGTTGCGGCCACAAGCCAAGTTTGGCTGCCCAGAAGTCCAGCGGATCCTCAAGGTGTGTTGGCATGGTCATGTCAAGGTATGACATGACCTGCTGGTTGAGTTCCTGCTCCAGGTCTTCCTGCTGCTCATGAGTAGCCTCACTATGCGGGTGTAGAAAGCTACTCATTAACGACTGAAGACTGAGGCTGCAGCTGATGGAGCTGCTGCTGCTGCTCCTGCCAACCCCCCCCCCAGCAGGCATGGCAGTGGAAGGTGAGCGCAGAGGTCCCCCGAGTCAGGCCTGCGAGAGTATGGACCATGGCGCAGATAGGCATCGGCCAACTGACTACACAGAATGTCTTTGTAGTAGTTCAGTTTCTCCTCCCTCTCGGCGGGTTTAAAAAATGCCCCCATTTTGTGCCGGAAGCGAGGGTCCAATAAGGTGGCCAGCCAGAAGTCATCCCGCTGACAAATGGAAACAATACACACTACACAAGCACGTGAGCATGCTTCCTGCCATTTGCGCAAGTCACTCGGAGGGACTGCCTGTCTCCATCTCCACTGCATACTGCCACGGTGTGTCCGGGTCCTCTGTCTCGCCTTCCTCAAAACCCTCTAGCTCCTCTGGCTGCTCCTGCTCCTCCTCTCCTGTCCGCTGACTAGATAAACCAGCCATTTCGCCAAGCCTAAACTGTGCTTCACTGGGCCCCTCCTCCTCCTCCTCTTCCTCCTCCTCCTCCAGTTCCGCTCCAACGGGGTTCATGTGGCCGTAAGATGTAGACGCCATGTCTCCAGTGCCCTGACCAGCCATGGTTTCCAACATGTGGTGTAGTACATGAAGCAGTGGAATCACGTCGTTCATCCCGTATTCCTGCTAACTGATGCAAGTGGCTTCCTCAAAGGGCCTGAGCAAACGGCAGGTGTCACGTATGAGCTGCCACTGGTTGACGTTGAAGTTGCACAGGGGAGTCCCCCTATCTGCTTGGAACATCAGGAAATCCGTGATGGCTTTTCTCTGTTCATATAATCGGTCCAACATGTGAAGGGTGGAATTCCAACGGGTGGAAACATCGCAAATCAGACTATGTTGGGGGATACCATTCTGACGCTGTAGCTCAAGAAGGGTGTGTTTGCCGGTGTATGAGTGGCTGAAGTGCATGCAAAGTTTCCTTGAAGTTGTTAGGATGTCTTGCATATAGGGGGAACACTTCAGAAATCGCTTGACAACCAGATTGAAGACGTGAGCCATGCAGGGGGCATGGGTCAGCCTTCCTTGGCGCAGCGCAGACAAAATGTTCTTGCCATTGTCGGTAACCATGATTCCCAGTTTAAGTTTTCTTGGAGTAAGCCATGTTTGGATTTCCTGATGAATAAATTTAAGCAGTTCCTCCCCTGTGTGACTCCGTTCGCCAAGACAAACCATGTGAAGCACTGCGTGACACCTCCGTGCCCTGCACACATAGTAGACTGGAGGGGAATCGAGACTAGAGCCTACAGTGGAGGGTGAGGAGATGGCGGAGGATGAGGAGGCCGAGTCGCACGTTGTCACGGGCCCAACGGGCAGGGAGCACGGAGGCCGAAGCGGCGTGACCTGTCCAAGTTGATGCTGCTGCTGCAAAGGGACCACAGTCACCCAGTGGGCCGTAAACGACATGTACTGTCCCTGACCGTAGTTACAGCTCCAGACGTCGGCGCTGCCATGCACTTTGCTACACACCGACAGGCTCATGGACTGGCCCACCTTCTGTTCAACAAAAGTGTGCAGCGCTGGTACTGCCTTCTTGGCAAAGAAATGGCGGCTTGGGACTCTCCACCTCGGCTCGGCACAAGCCATCAGTTCTCTGAAAGGTGCAGTCCACCACCTGAAAAGGGAGCGACTGCAGCACCAGCAACTTGGACAGCAGCACATTCAGCTTCTGCGCCGTGGGATGAGTGGGCACATACTGCTGTCTCTTGGACATGGCTTCGCTGAGGGATTGCTGGCGGGATGCATGGCTTGGATGAGGAGGAGGAGCAGGAGCAACAGAGGATGGGTATGACGCACAGCTGCCTTCGGCTGAGGTGCTGGAGCCTTGGCTGCCAGAAATTGCGAGCGGCGTGCCACTTGGTGAGGAAGTAGGCTGGACCACCCCTTGGGAGCCTCGGTTCTCCCAGGTCGCTTTATGGTGACGCATCATATGTTGACGCAGGGCCGTGGTGCCAACATTTGGACCCTGGCCACGCTTCACCTTCTGCCTACATATCTTGCATGTGGCCATGTTACCCTCCTGCGGATGCTTCAGGAAAAACTGCCACACTGCCGAGTAGCTACTTTTCCTACCTCCAGATAAGGTAGGCTGCCGCACAGCAGGTGCTCTACTCTGGCCCCGTTTGGCTCCAGCCTTTACAATTGTGCCCCCATGCTGACTGCCAACCACGCTGCTAACACCTTGCTGCCTCAGCTGCTGACTCCGGGGCAACCTGCGCCCCTCTTCTCCTGATGATGACGATGAAGCCCCTGAATCACCCGGCTCCCAAGTGCGATCGGCTTCAACATCATCATCATCATCACCGAGTTGTGGCTGTACCTCACTGATCTTCTCGGTTTCATCAACAGTGTCTGGCGCAGGAGCTGGAAAGCTCGCAACACCCACGACACTGTCCACATCACTATTTGTCTGCCGAGCTAAAGAAGCCACCTCCATTTCATGGCTGGGCAGTAGCTGCTGACTGTCCTCTATCTGATCGTCCTCCTCACTAAACAGTGGAGCTGAACCCAAAGCATAGGATATGTCGCTGGGGGAGGGAACGGCGTAGGACAGAGGCAATGGGAGGACAGGGACTGCTCTCGGGGCATGCCAACTCAGGGTTGTGTCAGAGGAACCTACCGACCCTAGACTGGGGGTCTCAGACGTAACTTGTGATGATGTTGATGTGCGCATTAACCAATCTACCACGGCAGATGCGTTACTGGTGGAGACACGACCGCTAGCAGATACTGGCAGATCAGGTCTCCCACCGTGACTCCTGCTGCTACTCGCCCCTAGTCTGCTGTGACCTCTGCCTGCAGAATCTTGGCCTCTGCCACTCCTCTTTGAACTTCCAGGCACTTGTCTGCCTGACATTTTTATGTATTTGCTTATTTAGTCTAACTGGTGGGGTGGTAGGTGAGATTTTGGGATACCCCAGGCAGCGGTGGGTGTAATGCCAGCAGACAGAATTCAATGCACACCTAAAGCAATTAGTAAAACTCAGGCTGACACAGGCCTGCTTAGTATAACTTGTGGGGTGGGTAGTTGAGATTTTGGGATACACCAGTCCCCAGTGTAATTTGAACCGACAGAATTCAAAGCACACCTAAAGCAATTAGTAAAACTCAGGCTGACACAGGCCTGTTTAGTATAACTGGCGTGGTGGGTAGCTGAGATTTTGGGTTACCCCAGGCAGCGGTGGGTGTAATTTCAGCAGACAGAATTCAATAGACCTAAAGCAATTAGCAAAAAACAGACTGAAACAGGCCTGCTTAGTATAACTTGCGGGGTGGGTAGTTGAGATTTTGGGATACCCCAGTCCCCAGTGTAAATTGAACAGACAGAATTCAATGCACACCTAAAGCAATTAGCAAAAAACAGGCTGAAACAGGCCTGCTTAGTATAACTTGCGGGGTGGGTAGTTGAGATTTTGGGATACCCCAGTCCCCAGTGTAATTTGAACAGACAGAATTCAATGCACACCTAAAGCAATTAGCAAAAAACAGGCTGAAACAGGCCTGCTTAGTATAACTTGCGGGGTGGGTAGTTGAGATTTTGGGATACCCCAGTCCCCAGTGTAATTTGAACAGACAGAATTCAATGCACACCTAAAGCAATTAGTAAAACTCAGGCTGACACAGGCCTGCTTAGTATAACTTGCGGGGTGGGTAGTTGAGATTTTGGGATACCCCAGTCCCCAGTGTAATTTGAACAGACAGAATTCAATGCACACCTAAAGCAATTAGTAAAACTCAGGCTGACACAGGCCTGTTTAGTATAACTGGCGGGGTGGGTAGCTGAGATTTTGGGATACCCCAGGCAGCGGTGGGTGTAATTTCAGCAGACAGAATTCAATGCACACCTAAAGCAATTAGTAAAACTCAGGCTGACACAGGCCTGCTTAGTATAACTGGCGGGGTGGGTAGCTGAGATTTTGGGATACCCCAGGCAGCGGTGGGTTTAATTTCAGCAGACAGAATTCAATGCACACCTAAAGCAATAAGTAAAACTCAGGCTGACACAGGCCTGCTTAGTATAACTGGCGGGGTGGGTAGTTGAGATTTTGGGATACCCCAGTCCCCAGTGTAATTTGAACAGACAGAATTCAATGCACACCTAAAGCAATTAGTGAAACTCAGGCTGGATGAAAAGAAAAAAAAAAAACTTTCCCTGTCACTGCCTCCGATTTTTTCCTAACTTTCCCTGGCTCTCCCTGCCTCTCCCTGACTTGCTGAGTCTTTCTGCCTGTCTCCTGCCTGTCTCCTGCCTGTCTCCTGCCTGTCTCCTGCCTGTCTCCTGCCTGTCTCCTGCCTGTCTAACTCTCTCTCCCTAGCTGCAGCAGCCACCTTTTTCTCACGAATGCAATTTTCAAATGCGCAAAAGGAAGATGGCCACCGCTTTATATAGCACGGTGACGTCACCGGGCTTCCTGGCTGCTGATAGGCTGCATGTGACTTACCCATGATACCTTGCCCCAGGGGACATTTCTGGACATCGTGCTTCCACCATCTTAGAATGCCTGTAATTGAAATAAATGGAGTTTAAAGGAAAACTTCGTTCGATCGAATCGCGGAATTCAGATCCGTTCAGAATCGAATTTTTAATGAAATTCAGAACGAATCCGGGTTCGTCCAGATCGATTCGCTCATCCCTTCATATAACAGATTTAAAATTAAAATGTTTTTATTAAGTTTCATTTAGTTTCTCTAGTTCAATTATATTTCAATTAAGGGCTGAATGAAGATTTGTCATTCACTCCTTTTCTGGGCATCTGATATCACTTATAGGGGTTACTTTAAGTGGGTAGGCACGGTTATGGGGTATTGGTGTTTGCGGGTTGAGTGGGTGATTCACTGTGCAGGTTTTTGTTTATTGTGCACTTTTAATTATATATATTTATATATCTTTTTGTGTTTAGTTTATCTATGGTCATTATTGCCCGTGGAGTTATTTGACCTGCTGCAAACGGCCCCTGAGGTGAATTGGAAACATAACTGGCTCATCGTGAAAAGAATCTCCTCCCCTCCTCTTGAATTTTGTTGGATTAGGATGAAGAATATTGTGGGATGGGACAGTTTAGGTTCATAACATGGACTTCTTCCTCAATATTTAAGATGAGATTCATTTATGTTAATGATGATGTGCTTTATATACTTGTGACATGATGCTCTGTGGTTGAGATGTTAGGTGGGTGGGGTGGGTGTACAGTTGCGC
This sequence comes from Gastrophryne carolinensis, assembly GCA_027917425.1. Taxonomy (NCBI): domain Eukaryota; kingdom Metazoa; phylum Chordata; class Amphibia; order Anura; family Microhylidae; genus Gastrophryne; species Gastrophryne carolinensis. The sequence goes on along the minus strand of CM051238.1, from coordinate 444,264,232 downwards.
CTGGTTTGTATTTTTTCTTTTTTCTTTTTTTTTCTTTTTTCTGTTTTCTTCTTTTTTCTTTTTTGTTTGTTGCCATTTTCAATTTTCTCTTTTGTTGTCCCCTTTTTTCTTTGTCTTTTTTCCCATTTGTTTTCATTTTGCCCCTGCTCCTTTTCCCTCCCCCTCTTTCCCCTCCCCCCTTCCCCCCTCCCCCTTTTCCCTCTCCCCCCCTTTTCCTTCCCTCCCCCCTCCCCTTTCCCCCCTCCCGTTTTTCCCTTTCCCTTCCCTTCCCTATCCGTGACAGGGTATGCTCTAGCCATTTTGGGCCCCCTGCAAATTGGCTCCGTGACCAAACTACTATTCTGGGTAATTACCCATGTGGGGGATGCAACATTTGTCGACATATGAACAGAAGCAAATTCATTAAAAATTTACAAACAGGCAATAAGGTCTGGATCCGCCAATTCATAAACTGTAGAACGGTTGGGGTTAATTATGCCATCCAATGTGATTGCCCGAAAGTGTATGTTGGTGAGACCAGGAATAGCCTCAAGGCCCGCATACAGGCGCACTTTTCCAGCATAAGGCTCGCTAATAGAAATATACAACAAGGGAAAATGGTACCACCGGTGGCCCTGCATTTCCTGCAACATCACAATAGTGACTTTAGTTCCCTTACAGTCACGGGTCTTGAAAAGGTTAGTCTTGGCCCACGTGGGGGGGACTTTAAAAGAGCATTACAACAGCATGAGCTACGTTGGATTTATACTTTGAATTCACAAGCACCCGTGGGGCTGAATGAAGATTTGTCATTCACTCCTTTTCTGGGCATCTGATATCACTTATAGGGGTTACTTTAAAGTGGACCAACACCGAGAGGTGATCGGCCCGGAAATCTATAAGATTCCCGGGCCGATCACCTCCCACCCCGCGGGACATCCGAGATCGGGATGTCCCGCGGGGTGAAACCCCCCAAAAAACCCCCAAACACCTTACCTGATCTTCGGCGGCGGCCGGCCGCCGCCGCCTCCCTCGCGCCCCTGTAGGCGTGCTCGCGCCCGCGACGGCCGTCTGCGAATGGCCGGCGGGGGCGCGCGCGCGCCGAAAGTGACGCGAGGGAGGCGGCGGCGGCGGCAGCCGCTTGGACGCTCCTGATCCCCGCCTGGACGTTGGCGGGGATTGGACCGTCCAGTCACGTGGGAGCGGGGACAGGTAAGATTTTGGGGCTTTCTGGGGGGTTTCACACAGCGGGGCACCCCCGATCGGGGTGCCCCGCCCAAGTGGACCAAAACCCAGGATAGTCAAAATCCTGGGTGTTGGTCCACTTTAAGTGGGTAGGCACGGTTATGGGGTATTGGTGTTTGCGGGTTGAGTGGGTGATTCACTGTGCAGGTTTTTGTTTATTGTGCACTTTTAATTATATATATTTATATATCTTTTTGTGTTTAGTTTATCTATGGTCATTATTGCCCGTGGAGTTATTTGACCTGCTGCAAACGGCCCCTGAGGTGAATTGGAAACATAACTGGCTCATCTTGAAAAGAATCTCCTCCCCTCCTCTTGAATTTTGTTGGATTAGGATGAAGAATATTGTGGGATGGGACAGTTTAGGTTCATAACATGGACTTCTTCCTCAATATTTAAGATGAGATTCATTTATGTTAATGATTATGTGACATGATGCTCTGTGGTTGAGATGTTAGGTGGGTGGGGTGGGTGTACAGTTGCGCCTGGTTTGTATTTTTTCTTTTGCATTTTTTCTTTTTTCTTTTTTTTTTCTTTTTTCTTTTTTCTGTTTTCTTCTTTTTTCTTTTTTGTTTGTTGCCATTTTCAATTTTCTCTTTTGTTGTCCCCTTTTTTCTTTGTCTTTTTTCCCATTTGTTTTCATTTTGCCCCTGCTCCTTTTCCCTCCCCCTCTTTCCCCTCCCCCTTCCCCCCCTCCCCCTTTTCCCCTCCCCCCCTTTTCCTTCCCCTCCCCTTTCCCCCCTCCCGTTTTTCCCTTCCCTTCCCTGCCCTCCCCCTCCCCCTCCCCTCCCCCCCCTCCCCCTTCCCCCCCCCCTCCCTCTAGCCTGCCAGTGTAGAGATTGATGGGTGATGATATATTTCCCTATGAATACAGACACACCCTTTATCTCCTGATTTAGGAGTACCTTGTATAATATTATACATACTGCAATTTATTTAAAAATTCTTCTGTCTAGTAGGATTGATAAGGAAGCTCAGTAATATATTTAGAGCGGTATTATAATTATGACATGGTGATTTGGTAATTAGGAATATATTCAACAAGTTAGAGATATTAATACTTGTAATTATTTTGTTTAATTATGTATATAGTATATGGTCCATTGTGTGTTGTGTCCAAAATATGGTTATTTGGAGGTGGAGATGCTCACCTTTCCCCGCTCCTGTCAGTCTCTCACACCATAGCTGCGTGCGCAGCCCGGGGAGTGCGCGTTACCATGGTGACGCATTGACTACATGGTTTGCGCCATATTTCTTGAGGGCAGCGCCCGGATCTCACGTGCGGCCAATTACATCTATCCAGCTCAGTGACGCGACGCGTCTGCTGGATTGTCTGTCATACGGCGGCCGCCCGCACGCTTCCGGACGGAGCGTGCAGGGCGGACTGTAGTTATGCAGGACAGGTGTGAGCGCGCGGGAGCGCGGCGGGGTGAGCATTTAAATTGATGACTCCATCATTTGTTCTCTCATGTCCTGAGGAAGTGACGTGTGATGTCACGGAACGCGTCGACTGAGAGTCTGAGGGGGTGAGACACTTGTTCCGGCTACCTGCTCATAGTAAGATTGTTATATTTGTTTGTTGTTTGGTTTTGGCCACCCTGGTTGGTCCTCTTGTTTCATTTATTATTTAGAGGTTTGACTAATGCACTTTGCACTAAGCACTTTAATATTGTATATATAATCATTAGTTTCACATTGATATATAGAATTTTGGAGTTGTCAATTAGGGTTTACACGTTCATTATAGATACAGTATGATTAGGTAGTGGACAGGTATAGCCGGTGTTATTAGTATAACACGTGACTGGGCAATATGTGACTTATGTCATTTAATTGAATTATTATATACACTGTTTGGTCTCAGCACGTAGTAACTCAAAAAATAATTGTCTCTAACTTTCCTCCCCCCCCCCCCCCCCCCTTCCTTCCTATAGATTAGTTTATGTGTTTTTTAAATAATTTTAAAATGTCTAAAATACATATGGAGATGTAAATAGTGTATATTCAATAAAGATTATTACTTTGGTATAATTTTCAGTGGTGCTATTTTTGCTCTGGGTGGTGTGGTACATCTGGGGGTTGTGGGACCCCGGCCTTTGTCAGTATTGTTTTTAAACTGTGTACACACCAGCATTGAGCCAGCACACTACCATTAACAAATTTATTATAGATGGTGCGGCCCTTTTGTACAATTTTTGCATATTTCAATTAAAAACAGAGATTCCTGAATTTTATCTGAAGTTTACAAAGATATGTTGTATTTTGTATGTATGTTCAATAAGTCAGTGATGAGCTTTCCTATGGCACTTTTCAGATCCTTATTTCTCAAACTATAGATGATTGGATTCATCATGGGGGTGACTAAAGTATACGATAAAGACAGGAACTTAGCAATGCGCCGTAACTCTCCTCTATATGGAATCAAATAGACACTAAAAATAGTGCCATAAAATATAGCAACAACAGTTAAGTGGGAGCTACAAGTAGAGAAAACTTTCTTTCTCCCAGTAATAGAAGAGATTTCAAAAATGGAGGCTACTATATAGATGTATGATACAATGATGATACAGAACGGGATTACACTAACAATAGCAGCAATTAATTTCACTTCATATTGAACCATGGTGGTATCAGTGCAGGAGAGATCCAGGATTGGCTCTAAATCACAAAAGAAGTTATCAATTATATTTGGGCCACAAAACTGTAATTTTAATACCATTAATATTGTATCCAGTGCTGGTATAATGGCTAAAATCCAGGTTATGATCACCATTCTCCAGCAAACCTGGTGGGTCATTATCAAAGTATAATGCAAGGGCTTACATATGGCCACATATCTGTCATAGCTCATCCCTGTCAGGAGAATCATCTCTACAACTTCTGAAAGTCCAAAGAAAAAAAACTGCGTGAGACAAGCAGAAAACAGTATTATGGCCACATCAGCCAATAGAGTGTAAAACATGTTAGGAAGAATATTCATCATTATTAAAATATCCACCACAGAGAGCTGGGAGAGGAGGAAGTACATGGGGCAATGGAGGGTCTTGCTGTAGGACACTGCTGTGATGATCAGGAGGTTTCCACATATTGTCTCACCAGACATCAGAAGATAAATACTAAAGACCAAAAATGAAATAGTCTTGGGAAGCTGGAGTCCTAAGAGGTGAACGGTGGTTATGGAGGTGACATTTTCCTTATTCATGACCTGACAAGAGAGCGTTAGCATTATGACCTAACCGTAAAAGACAGATGGAGACCTTATGATGAAAACAACATGCACTAGTGACTAGGGGCTAGGCACCCAAACAGGTATACAGATTCCCAGCAACTGGCCCTGTTTAGAAAAAAACATGGGTCTTTCCACATGCATAGCCATGCCCACCTGTAAGATTTGAGATTGCTGACTGGCTGATCTATTACTGTAAATCGAAATACTTTTAGCACAACCCAAAGATATATAGCATATACTTAAATAGAGATTGATATAGGGTTCTGTAAGGGACCAGAAATCTCTGTAGATTTCTACAATTAGTAGTAAATATATAATGGGCAATCAGTACAATCAGTACAAAAGAGTATTATTTATTATAATAGAAAGATAAGGCGTTAACATACATTTTGCATTACATACATTAACATATATTTTGCAACAATCAAAATAACATTTAGGGGATATATACATCTCTTATCCCATGGATGATCTAATTATGGGGTATTTGCTGGTGGGCATAGACATGATGAGACTTGATTTTCGAACCAGCCTCATTTTCTTTCAAACATATTTTTCTTTAAAACACAGATAGTCTTTTAGCAGCTTCACACAATTCAGCGTCCAGACATATTCATCAAACAAATTCAGATTCCCGATTCTGTGATCAGCAGCAAAGCATTTCAGGGAGACTTCCTCCAAGTCATGTAGCTGATACATACCTGAGCCATAATCCTTATGAAATACAAAATCCAGAAGTGGTGCCGTTAGCTGCACTCCACCCCCCCCCCCCCCACCACCACACACACCCAACCAGAAAGTTGGAGAGAGAATAGGAGGTAGGATAGAGGCCCAGCGCTGGCCAGATTCCAAACCATGCATGTGCCCTGGCAGATCCTGAGGAGGGGCAGGAAGACATGGGGAACTTGGGCCCTGCCCCTCCTGCATGTGCCACAGGAAGGCCAGGGACCACCCCACTGGCCACAACCCTCCAAAAAAGGAGCCTCTTCCTAGAGCATCACAGGACCACAGATAGATCATTATGGGACAGCAAACGACTGGTAAATCGATAAATAAATGTATGTGTAAATAAACATAAATTGGTCTAGATAAAAACAATAATGGATGGGAAAAGGAATTAAAAGCAATATATATATATATATATATATATATATATATATATATATATATATCAGTATTATATAGGGCAAACATTTCTGAGAATGGAGAGATCATAATTTAAGCTAGTTGAAATTAAATGCCCATGATATTAGTATCCATTAATGTCCATATCATGTTTATACTGCTCGAACACAGCAATGGAGAAATAACTCTTAAAAGCAAAGAAATGAAGAAGGCAATTATAGAGCTATAATAAGTAAAAATCAGTTACCACATTAGTCACAAATATGATTAAATTGATAACCTGAGTGAATACTGCATTAACAAAACTCAGGTGACAAGCACTGATAAATGTAGAATCTATAATAAGTTTAATTAAAGAGGAACAAAGTCCAGAGAGGCAGGCCCTAAACTCTAAAATATTCCAATCTTCTGGGGTGTCCAAAATTGAGAAACCCGCCCCTCCCCCCGGTCTCCGCAAACTTATCATTGTGACCTCATCCCCAACTTCTCTGGGCTGAGGTGCACTCCTGCTCACCCATTAGGCTGAGTGCAGAAGCCCATGCTGTTTGAACGAGACACCATGCATGCACCGTAGGACAAAGGAAAGGTACATTGGTACTGGGATCTCGGGGGTTTCAAACAACAGTGCAAGGACCAAAAACAGGGATTATAAAAATCCTGTCAAACCCAGGATATTAAAAATCAAGGCAAACTTATCATGAAAAAGAGCTTATCAAAGAGGAACTATGGCCAAAAATGACCATAGTTCCTTTGTACTATAAAGCAGAGAGGCAGCGCGACTCGGGGTGCCCCACTGTGCATCGCCGCATGTAAAACAAAGAAACATCCACCTGCATACTCCAGGAGCGCTCCTTCAGCGTTTTTAGTCTTGGACAACATCTAGTCCTGTCTAAATAGGATGCTACAGTATTTTATAAAAATCTTTTACCCTTGATTCAGTGTTGAAATTCAAATACAGTTTATTTGTGTATCTGTATTTAGCATACATGCGTCCATACAAGGAGATTGTGTGGCAGGAGCTGAGGGTACATGGAACAGAAAAAAAATTATAGATCTACTACCATTATGTGTCATGCTTCTAATTTACATAATAGGGATTACACACAAAATAGAATTTATATTTTTCTACCTTTGAGTTGTGCCCTATTTATAGACCAAGACAGATTTCCTAATAATATGGCAGTGCCTGCTAATTTTGTGTTGTGCAGATTAAGGATTAGACATGGTGGTGTGTGTATTTATTTCTTGTACTGCTAAGGGGAAGAAGCTTTTGACTGGTGGTTCTCTGTAGCAGCACTCAGATGGTAATGACTTGAAGACTGAGTTCCTGGGGTGGGGTAGGTGTCTGATGATTTCCGTCCCTTGCATATTTAATCTTCACCTATAGAGTATAAGTTGTCCATAGTTGAAGATTAAAAATTCAAGAGATTAAATTATCTGAGATTGTGAAGCGGTGAAGCTGTCTACAGTTTTATGAATTGCTATCCTATATGCCCATCTTCTAAGGACATCAGCATAAAGATGTGTCTCCTGTATAACAGCCATCAGATGTATAACAGCCATCAGAATACATGTGCAATGAGCTCTGTATTTATAGATGTCAGGTGCATTGTTTTGTATTGTACAGGTAAAGACAATGAAACAGGGAAGAAATAATTAGGTTGTGCAAGGGGAATATTTACAGTTTAAAATTTCAAACAACCTTAGAGAATAAGAACCATGAAAAAAACAATCTCTAACTTTTGTTACACTGGTAAAACTGTTTTTAACTTAGTTGGATGATGTTAAGGTATATAAATCTACATGATGTTTTGATATATGATTGTATATTGTTTTTATGCAGAAAACCACTTTCCCTAAAGAGCAATAGGCCTTGTATTTGAAGAACAACAGACCCAAGATAAAACCAGATGATACGTTTAAAGAACTTTCAAAGATGACAGGCCTCTTCATAGACATTCCATCAGATCTCTCTCTTTGCTGCAACATCTGCTTATGTATTCTAACGCTGTTCTTCCCTCTGTCTTTCAGAATGCTGTGCAATCAGTAAAAAGCTGGTTGATGGTGCTCAAAGTCAGGTTAGGATGTTCTCAAAGATACATAAGCAGCATGCTATGTAAGTGAGATACAATAAATCAATCAAGTTGAAAAGGCACAGCTCTCTACACTCTCCTTCATTCAAACTTTACCATATTTTCAAATACAGTTTCCACACATTGGCACAATATTGCCACATAAACCTCCATACTTTACAGACCAACATATAGTAATTATTTACACTTTGGCACAGTTCTCCAGGAACATTTAGATATGTTCCTAATTTCTTCAAGTACTGCAAGTTGAGAAAGTTCTCCACACTTTGGGCTTAGAATGTTTCCCACACCTTCAACATTTTTTGCAAGTAAGTTAATACAATTCTCCACACTTTGGTAAAGAGAAATAGAAAAATACAAAAAGTCAAAGTCGAGTATAATTTTACACTTCAGTTCTGCAAGAAGTTGAGAAAGTTCTCATTTTGGCAAAGTTCTCCAAGGTAAATGTCCCACACTTTGGTAAACAGTCCAGGGGGAATTAAGTCCGATAATTTTTTTTTACACTTTGACAAAGTCCTCCAGGCAAGTTGAGAAAGCCTATTTTCAAGTGGAGTCTGGTAACTGAGCACTTCATGTAGTGGAGGATTCACTAGTCTGTTGATTGAAAAACACATGGAGTGTTAAGGATCTATAAGTGTTCTGCAAGTAAATAAAGGAAGTTCTCCATGCTTCAAAATGTTGTGCAATTAGTTTTCCATACCTTGTTAACCATCCAGGAGTAATAAAAAAAGTCAAGTAAACTTGGTAAATTATGAAAGTTATTGATACTTTCCTTAAATTCTGCAAGTAAAATGAGAAAGTTCCCCTGACTTTGGGAAACTTCTATAGACTTTGGAAGGTTATTTTAGAATGCTATTCACACTTTGGGAAAGGTAATCCGATTAAAGTAGACTAACAGTCAAAAATGACTTAAACCAGATCAAAGCAATAGACAGTTGAGGAGCCCATATATTGACTGAAAGACACCCTGGCGTTGGCAGCATCATGAGAAGACCATATATTGCCTGAAACACACATCCTGGAGTTGGCAGAAACAGGAGGAGTCCATATATTGCCTGAAAGACACACCATAGAGTTTGCAGTAGCATGAGGAGACCATATATTGCCTGAAAGACAAACCCTGGAGTTGGCAGCAGCATGCGGAGACTATATATTGCTTAAAAGACACACTAGAGTTGGCAGCGGCATGGGGAGACCATATATCAACTGAAAGACACACCCTAGAGGTGGCAGCAGCATGAGGAGCCTATATATTGCCTGAAACACATACCATGGGGTTTGCAGCAGCATGAGGAGCCAATATATTGACTGAAACACACACCCTGGAGTTTGCAGCAGCATGAGAAGCACATATATTGCCTGAAAGACACCCTGGAGTTGGCAGAAGCATTAGGAGACCATATATCACCTGGAAGACACATCCTATCGTTGGCAGCAGCATGAGGAGCCTATATATTGACTGAAAAATGACCTGGAGTTGGTAGCAGCATAAGAAGCCCATATATTGCCTGAAACACACCCTGGAGTTTGCAGAAGCATGAGGAGAATATATAAAAATTGTGGGCACATATATGTTATCCTAAGAATATTAAGTAAAGTTTTACATAATGCATTTCTTCAATAATTACTTGTGGTCTGATGCGGAGGAATGTCTGTAACTGGAGAGCAGCGCCTTAAATCTGTTTTACACTATCCATATTTCTGAAGTGTTGGTGTGGCACCATGATCAATCTACTTTGATGAATCAGGCATTGGTGGGTGGAAATCTTGGCTGATCCATGCCCGATTCATCTTCACACAGGTCAGTCTCTCCATAGTTATACACCTGCTGCTGTTGCAAAAAAAAAAGCATACTGGAGCGCATTGAACTGCCCTCATCAGTGCATACCACATACGCACATATAAGAGTTTTACCAATATGTTCCAGTTAAAGTCTTCAGGGCCTAGTTACTGTGAAAGGCCAGCCATAGTTACACACCTGCTGACGTTGTTGACAAATCTTGTACTAAGTGTAGTGTAGTGTTTTGTCCTCCACTCATATACGTACTACTACATACGTAAGTATGTCAGGCAGAGTATTGCCAAGAGGGGCACAGAGGAGTGGCAGAGGCCTAAATTAATCAAGCAGAGGTTGCAGCATAGTGGCAGCTGGTGTTGCAGCGAGGGGCCTGATCTCCCCTTATCAGCTAGCAGTCATGTCTCAACCAGCAACCCATCTGCCATCACAGATTGGTTAACATGGTCATCCACTTCATCACAGGTGATTTCTGACACCCCCGGTCAACAGTTAGTAGGTTTCTCAGACACAACCCTTAGTTGGCATGGCCCGAGAGCAGTCCCTGTCCTCCCATTTCCTCTGTCCTATGCCATTTCCTCCCCCAGTGATGTATCTTATACTTTGGGTTCAGCTCCACTATTCAGTGAGGATGATCTGATAGAGGACAGTCAGCAGCTACTGCCCAACCAAGAAGTTGCGGAGACATCTGCTGCTTCCTTTGCTAGGTGGTCAAGTACTGATGAGGAGCGTGGCATGGGAGGCGGTGTTGTGAGTGTTCCAGCTCCTGCAGCAGACACTGTTGAGGAACCTGAGGCAGACATCAGTGATGTGCAGACACAACTCAATGATGATGAAGCCGATCCCACTTGAGAGGCGGGTGCAGAAGGGGCTTCATTATCATCAGAGGGTTGCAGGTTGCCCGTGAGTCAGCAGCTGAGGCAGCAAGGTGGTAGCATGGTTGGCAGTCAGCAAGGTGGCAGAATTGGAAAGTCTAGAGGCAAACATGCCCGGGGCCGGGGAAGACCACCTGCTGTGTGGCAGGCTACTTTCCCAGGAGGTAGTGGAACAGGGGTTCCTAGAGTCGACGGCAGTAGCAGTGAATTAGTGCGGACTGTTGGTGGGAAAATCAGCTACTCGGCGATGTGGCAGTTTTTCATCAAGCATCCACAGGAGGGTAACATGCAAGATGTGTAGGCAAAAGATGAAGCGTGGCCAGGACCCCAGTGTTGGCACCACGGCCCTGTGGCAACATATGCAGCGTCACCATAAAATGGCCTGGGAGAACCGAAGTGCCAAAGTGATGGTCCAGCTTGCTGCATCACCTAGTGGCACACCACTCCCAGTTCAGCCAGCCAAGGCACCACTCCCTCAGCAGAAGTTTCTGTGTCATACCCATCCTCTGTCGAGTCATCAAGTCAGTCATTCCACCAGCAATCCATTGGCGAAGCCATGTCCAAGAGGCAACAGTATGTGCCCACTCATTCAATGCGCAGAAGCTAAATGTGCTCCTGTCCAAGTTGCTGGTGCTGCAGTCCCTCCTTTTTCAGGTGGTGGACTCTACACCTGTCACAGAACTGATGGCTTGTGCCGAGCCGAAGCGGAGAGTCCCAAGTCATCATTTCTTTGCAAAGTAGGCAGTACCAGGCCTGCACAATTTTGTTGAACAGAAGGTGGGCCAGTCCTTGAGCCTGTCAGTGTGTACAAAAGTGCCTGGCTGCACTGACGTCTGGAGCCGTAACTATGGTCAGGGACAATACATGTCATTTATGGCCCACTGGGTGAATGTGATTGCTGCACAGCCACAACAGCAACTTGGACAGGTCACGCGGCTTCTGCCTCCATGCTCCCAGGCCGTTGTGCCTGTGACAGTGTGCAACTCCGCCTCCTCATCCTTATGCCGTCTGCTCAGCTTCCACTGCACGGACAAGTCTCAGTGCCCCTGCAGCCTACCATGTGCACAGGGCACGGCGGTGTCACACTGTTCTTCACATGATTTGCCTTGTCGAACTGAGTCACACAGGGGAGGAACTAAAATTCAATAATCAATAAATCACCATGGTGACATAAAAACAGGAAGAACATCTTGTCAGTGCTGTGACAAGGAAGTGTGAGCCATGCACCCTGTATGGCACAAGTTTTCAATCTGATTGTCAAGTGTTTCCTGGAGTCTTCCCTAATCTGCAAAACATCCTAAACATGGGAAGGAAACTTTGCATGCACTTCAGCCACTCCTACAGACTTCTGGCTCTCCACCTTATTGGACCCTTGCTACTGGCACAAAATGGGGACCTTTTTTAAACTCACTGAGAGGACAAACTGATCTACTACAGAGACATCCTATGTTCAGTCAGTTGGCCGATGCCTATCTACACCATCATCCATCCTTTCACAGGTCTGACTCGGGGGGCCCACTATGCTCACCTTCCACTCCCATGGTTGCTGGGGAGGGGGTGGAGTGGAAGGAGCAGTACCAGCTCCATCAGCAGAAGCCTGAGTCTACAGTCCCTAATGAGTAGCTTTCTTCACCCGCATAGTGAACTCATGAGCAGCAGGTAGACCTGGAGCAGGACCTGAACCAGCAGGTGGTGGCATACCTTGACATGACCATGCCAACACACCTTGAGGATTCACTAGACTGCTGGGCAGCCAAACTTGATCTGTGGCCGCAACTAGCAGAGTTTGCCCTGGGAAAGCTGTCCTGTTGTGCCAGTAGTGTGCCATCAGAGCGGGTTTTGTGCGGCAGGAGGCAGGTGTTTGGCCTTTCACAGTAACTAGGCTATGAAGACTTTAACAGGAAAAAAATGGTGCAACTCTCAGATGTACATATGTGGTGTGCACTAATAAGGACAAGTCAATGCTCTCCAGTAGGCTTAAAACAGTATTTTTACACAACAGCGGCAGGTTTGTCTATGTCAACTAAGTCTGGCCTTTCACACTAACTAGCCCATCAGCACTTGAACATAAAACCAAATGTAAAAACTCAGATGCCCTTAACCCTTTAACCGCCAGCCTACCTTGAGATTTTGTCACCCTTTGTTGCCAGATTATTTTGCACTATTTTGCGCTCCCCATGTTCAGCTGTGATTTTTGAAGGGATTTCCAGGGATTTCCCAGATATATTGTTTTTTTCAACAGAGCCTGGGCTTTAACATGAAATGTTTTGTTTGTCATTTTATAGGTGTATTCTCAATATTTTTGGGTGAAAATTGTGAAAAAAAAACATTTTTTTTTCAATTTGTAGTGTTTTTTGTAATAAAAAATGTAAGTTTGTCAATAAAATCTTATTGCGTAATTTCTCCCGATTACAGCGGTACCACATATGTATAGGTAGACACCCTTTCCTGCCCAGGAGACTCCCCCAAACTGAAACAACACTTAATTTTCAGAGATAAAGAGGAGATTTTCAGGAGATTTTCAGATAAAATACAACTATGCTATGCAATATGCGCACCTTGCAGTTTTTCAAGAAAAACAACCCTTTACATTTGAAATACCCCCCACAAACTATATATTCCCTAGAAGTATACACCTCAGGCTTTCTAGGCGTACCAGACTTGTTGACATGGGTGCAGTTTTCTGGAAGTAATCCCTAAATGTATTCTTGGGTTGCACAGGGTTTCCCTAAAAATGAATAAAAAAAGCAGAATCAAAACCACATTTTCCTAAAAAAAAACTATATGCAAACCAGACAAGAACTGAAAATCTGAAAAAGCAACATCCCCCAAACAGAATGCTACCCAACATGCATAGGTTCTGTCAAGGAAAGAGTTGCCAAACACACCAAAGTAAAGCATGCGCATAACGGTAATTTTACTTCAAAAATTCAGCTCTGCAGACAAAGTGCTTTTTCACCAAACCAACCCTTTACATTTGGAATATGCCCCATAAACCATATATTCCCTGAAATTACACATGTTAAGCTTTCTAAGCGTACCCAGCTTGTTGTAGTGGGCTCACCTTTCTGGAAGTAATATCTCGAAGAATTCTTAGGTTGCACAGGGTTTCATTATAAAAATTATAAAAAAGCAGAATAAAAAACACCTTTTCCTAAAATATCAATATGCAAATAAGAAAAAACAAGCTAAATCTGAAAGCGCAAGCTCCCCCGAGCAGAACAATACCCAACATGCATAGGTACCTGTAACCTTTTGACTGCCAGTCTACTTGAGATTTTGTCACCCTCTGCTGACAGGATATTTTTCACCATTTTGCGTGATGTTTAACTGTGATTTTTGCAGGAATTTCTAACAAGTAAAAAAAAAATATATATATATTTTTTTTAATTGTCTCCTTTATTTTAACAAAAACATTTATTTTATTAAAGAAAACCATATTGCATGTGAAAGCCCCATTTCTCCCGATTGCAATGATACTACATATGTATCGGTAGCCCCCTGTTCCTGTCCAGGTGATCCCCTAAACTGAGAAGAGCACTTTATAACAATTACAAAAAAAATACAACTACTATCCACATAATAAAGGGTTAAATAAAAAAAATTGGTGTGGGGTCCCCCTTCAAAGGGGGGGGGGACACCATTTCTTGGGGGAATTTTAAGGTTTTTTTTGGAAGGCAGGTAATGGGGGTCTCGGGGTTAATGGCAAGTCACACACTAGCCGCAGGTGACTTGCCAGACCCCTGAGCCTTGTGAACTGGTATAAGGGGTCTCATAGATCCCTTACCAGTTCACAAAGGGTTAAAAGTAAAAAAAAAACACATACAGAGACACACTTTAAAAATAACTTTATTAAAAAAAAATGTTTTTTTTTAATATTTTTTTTAATACTTACCTCCCATCCATCCCTGTGTTCCACGCTGATCACTTAGATTTCTGCTCTCCTGCTGCTGCTGGAAGCCTTTTATACCTACTGGGTTACAGGTAACATAGGGTTAATTAAAAAAAAAATGACATAGGGTCCCCCCTCCCTGGGAGGGGGACCCCATTTTTTGGGGGGGGATTTTTAAGGGTTAAAACCCTTAAAAATCCCCCCCAAAAATGGCGTGAGGTCCCCCCTACCCAGCGTAACCAGCCTGTGACCAGCTATGGGGGCTTGTAGAACAGGGCGCAGGGGTCAGCTTTAGTGGCCGCTGGCCCTGCAGGCTACAAGCCGTCATAGCCTAGGGCCACGGCTCTTCTGCCCCCCCGGACTTTGGGGAGGCAGGTAATTTGGGGGGCCAGGGGTTAATGGCAAGTCACCCGCTAGCCGCAAGTGACTTGCCAGACCCCCGAGCCTTGTGAAATGGTATAGGGGTCACATGGACCCCTTACCAGTTCACAAAGGGTTAAAAGTAAAAAAAAACACACAGACACACTTTTTAAAAAGATCTTTATTAAAAAAAATAAATGTTTTTTAATATTTTTTTTTAATACTTACCTCCCATCCATCCCTGTGTCCCACACTGATCACTTAGGCTTCTGCTCTCCTGCTGCTGCTGGAAGCCTTTTATACCTACTGGGTTACAGGTAACATAGGGTTAATTAAAAAAAATTGACAAAAAAAAATGACATAGGGTCCACCCTCCCAGGGAGGGGGACCCCATTTTTTGGGGGGGATTTTTAAGGGTTAAAACCCTTAAAAATCCCCCCAAAAAATGGCGTGATGCCCACCCTACCCAGCGTAATCAGCCTGTGACAAGCTATGGGGGCTTGTAGAACAGGGCGCAGGGGCCAGCTTTAGTGGCCCCTGGCCCTGGCGGCTCCAAGCTGTCATAGCCTAGGGCCACGGCTCTTCTGCCCCCCTGGGCTTTGAGGAGGCAGTTAATTTGGGGGGCCAGGGGTTAATGGCAAGTCACCAGCTAGCCGCAGGTGACTTGCCAGACCCCCGAGCCTTGTGAACTGGTATAAGGGGTCTCATGGACCCCTTACCAGTTCACAATGGGTTAACAGTAAAAAAAAAAAAAACAAACACACACAGTTTGTAAATAACTATTAAAAAAATATTTTTTTTTTTACTTTACTCACCTCCGATCTTCATATGCAGTGTCCCGCGGCGATCTGATTGATGCAGGTGACAGCTGGGCAGAGAAGGGGGGAGGCAGGCTATTATGTTATTACATTTTTTCAAAGCTGATTTCAAGCTGATTGAGATCATTTTTAAAGCTTTCTAAAAGCACTGCAAGTAAGTTTAGAAAGTTATCTAAGTAAATTGCGAACGTTTTCCACACTGTGCAAAGTGCTCAAGGTATACTAAGTAATGTGTCAACTTTTCGAAACATATTTTGAAGTTCTCCCCACTTTGTTAAATAGCCCAGAACATGGCAGTAAACCACATGTGCCCAGAGTTGTGGGCTGTCACATAAACTGTACCCAGGGAGTAGTTGGGGTTAGGTGCCTTGCTCAAGAACACTTTAGTTATGTTGTAGGTGGGAATCAACCCCCGTGCCACTAAGCCATGGCTGCAACATACTAAGAAACAGTTTCTTTTGAATTTGTGCAAGCACATGGGGTGTGGGGTCTAGGCTGTATTGCAAGGTCTTTGACCCTTCCACCCCATGGCTTGTACTTGAGGTTTAGGGCAACCTCAGGTAAGCCTGCTCCCAATTTATCTATTGCATTGTATGTCCCAAATGGGGCTCTCAGAGATTAGAGTTAGGACTGCACCACATAGAGGCACCTTGGCGCTGGTGGTTTTTAACCAAGTTTAGAGACAGATTGTAGGTTGGTCTGCAAGCTAAAAGGGTTGAGTGCTGTGGTTCCTTTAAGATTTTTGCAACATACTAAGAGCCATATTTAAGAAGTTCTCTGTTGAGCACCATTTTGGAGTCAATCTGTCGGTTTTGACGTTGAGCATTTATTTATGTTTTGGCGCTATTATTTTTAGGGAATGTTTAATGTCAAGTCTACGTGGACTGATGCAATAGGTATTGGCGGGCCTGTGTCAGTGCCTGTTGGACCTTTATTTCAATAATAACAGCACGTAAAAAAGGAAAAGAAAAAAAGAAAAGACAAGAAGGAAATGAAGAAAAAAAAGAGAAAATAACAAAACAAGAAAAAAGGGATATTAACAAGGAAGAGTAGAATGAAGAAGGAGAAAAGCTAAATATGAACCAGTCTTCCTTTCCTATTCCTGGCTGGATTAGATACTAAATCACCTCTATAGCCAGTTGACAAAGTGTGTGACCAAGATGGGCATGGAATATTTTATCCATGGCTCACAGACTTTTAGACATATTTTACCACAGTTACCACACAAATATGTTATATTCTTGTCTTTGCTGTATTTAATTCTAGTTCAGTGTAGTTAGGAGAATGCTAGTAAACACTTGTTTAGTTCTGTAAAGTAGTGCAGTGGCCATTTGTCTTGGTACTTGCTAGTGAGCAGAAATTTGGTGGAGCCTAATTTTTGGACAAGGCTCAAATTCTTTTTAATCAGACTAAGACATAAATGCTGCAGGGAGATAAAAAGTGAGGTGATAGCTATACATTAGGCTGTATAGCTACCACCCAAGAATGCTAGATAGGGTCCAGGTGGGAAAAGAACACTACCCAGCACTCTCCACCATGCGCCCACGGCTTCAGAGTAAATCTCCACTCACCTCATCCTGTAAATCTCAACCCACCTCATCCTCATTGTCTTTATTAGAGATGAGCGAACTTTTGAAAAATTCGATTCGGCTAATTCGCCGAATTTTCCGACAAAATTTACTTCGGTCCGAATTTATTCGAGACGAATCGCTATTAAAAACAGCTTTTTCTGAGCCTCCTAGAGCCTCAATAGAGTTGTAAACCATTCTGCCTTGCTGTAACATGCATAGGATGCGTGCTGGGTTAGTGAAATAATACTGTAAATAATTAGGACATGCAGATCAGAGGCATCGCTAATAGAATCACAGAGTGGCACAATTGCAGAGAGTTGAAGTCCCATCACTATGAGGGGCCCCTATAGTGCCTGAAAAACACACCCTGGAGCTGGCAGCAGCAGGAGCCCAAACATTGGCTCAAAGAGACACTGGAGTTGGCAGCAGGAGCAGCAGGAGGCCAAAAATTGGCTGAATGACACCCTGGAGTTGCAAGCAGCAGCAGAAACCCAAACGTTGCTTAAAAGAGACACTGGAGTTGGCAGCAGCAGGAGGCCAAAATTGCTTAATAGACACACTGGAGTTGGCAGCAGCAGCAGCAGCAGCAGGAGCCCGAACATTGCTTGAAAGAGACACTGGAGTTGGCAGCAGGAGCCCAAACATTGCTTGAAAGACACACTGGAGTTGGCAGCAGGAGCAGCAGGAACCCAAACATTGCTTGAAAGACACACTGGAGTTGGCAGCAGGAGCAGCAGGAGCCCAAACATTGCTTGAAAGACACACTGGAGTTGGCAGCAGGAGGCCAAAATTGGCTGAATGACACCCTAGAGTTGCAAGCAGCAGCAGGAGCCCAAACATTGCTTAAAAGAGACACTGGAGTTGGCAGCAGGAGCCCACAAATTGGCCTAAAGACACACTGGAGTTGTAAGCAGCAGCAGGAGCCCAAAATTGCAAGAAAGACACACCCTGGAGTTGGCAGCAGCATTAAGAAAACATATACAGATTTTCGGCACAGATATCTTATCCGAATAATAATAATAAAAAGTAAGAGTAACGTAAAGCAATTTCTCAATAATTACTTGTGGTCTGATGCGGAGGAATGTCTGTAACTGGAGAGTAGCGCCTTAAATCTGTTTTGCACGATCCATATTTCTTTAGTGTTGGTCTGGCCCCATGATCAATCTACTCTAATGCATCAGGCATTGGTGGGTAGAAATCTTGGATGATCCATGCCCGATTCATTTCCAGGCAGGCCAGTCTCTCAAAAAATCATTTTTCAAGCGTACTGGAGCACATTGAATTGCTCTCATCAGAGCATCACATACACACATCTAAGAGTTTCATCATTTTGTTCGTGTTAAAGTCTTCAGGGCCTAGTTACTAAAGACCATAGATAGTTACACACCTGCTGCTCTTTTCGACAAATCCTGTTTTAAGTGTAGTGTAGCATTTTGTCCTCCCCTCATATACGCACTAAGTATGTCAGACAGAGAAGTGGCAGGATGGGCACAGAGAAGTTGCAGAGGCCTAAATTCATGAAGCAGAGGTTGCAGCAGACTAGGGGTGAGTGGCAGCAGGAGTCTAGTCTGATCTCCCGGTATCAGCTAGCGGTCGTGTCTCGACCAGCAACCCATCTGCCATCATCGATTGGTTAACACGATCATCCACTGCATCACAAGTGACATCTGACACCCCCAGTCAACTGTCGGTTATGTCTTATGCTTAGGGTTCAGCTCCACTATTCAGTGAGGACGATCTGATAATCAGAAAAATCAGCAGCTACTGCCCAGCCAAGAAGTGGAGGAGACACTCGCCGCTTCTTCCACTAGGCGGGCAAGTAGTGATGAGGAGAGTGGCGTGGCAGGTGGTGTTGCAAGCGTTTTGGCTTCTTAAGCAGACACTGTTGAGAAACCTGAGGAGAACATCAGTGAGTTTTGAGGGCACTTTTAAAGGCTTGGAGTGATGGAGAGTGACAGATTTAGCGGCCAGCATGGTGGCAGAAGGGGAAAGTATGGAGGCAAATGTGCTCGGGGTAGACCACTTGCGCGGCAGGCTATCTTCCAGGAGGTAGTGGAAGAGGGTCCCTGGAGTTGGCGGTGGCGGTGGCGGCAGCAGCAGTGAATTAGTGTGGACTGTTGGTAGGAAAAATCAGCTACAAGGCCATGTGGCAGTTTTTCATCAAACATCCGCAGGAGGTTAACATGGCTATATGAAAGATGTGTAGGCAGAAGGTGAAGTGTGGCCAGGGTACCAATGACCCACAGCCCTGCGTCAACATTTGCAGCGTCACCATAAAGTGGCCTGGGAGAGTTGGCTCCAAAGTGGTGGTCCAGCCTGCTGCATTACCCAATGGCACACCGCTCTCTGTTCCAGCCAGCCAAGGCTCCACCACCTCCTGTGTGTCATACCCATCCTCTGTCGCTCCAGATGCACCTCCTCCTCTTAATCTGAGTCAGTCATTCTGCCAGCAATCCATTGCCAAGCCATGTCCAAGAGACAACAGTATGTGCCCACTCATCCAACGTACAGAAGCTAAATGTGCTCCTGTATAAGTTGCTGGTGCTGCAGTCCCTCCCTTTTGAGTTGGTGGACCTTTCAGAGAACTGATGGCTTGTGCCGAGCCGAGGTGGAGAGTCCCATGCTGTCATTTCTTTGCGAAGAAGGCAGTACCAGCCCTGTACAATTTTGTTGAACAGAAGGTGGGCCAGTCCTTTAGCCTGTCAGTGTGTACCAAAGTGCACAGCAGTGCCTACGTCTGGAGCTGTAACTACGGTCAGGGACAATACATATCCTTTAAGGACCACTGGGTGATTGTGGTTCCTGAACAACCACAACAGCAACTTGAACAGGTCCGTCCGCTGTGGCCTCCACGCTCCTAGGCCTTTGTACCTGTGACAGTGCACTTGCACTTAGCAATGGTGTTACAGAAAAAAGTGGCAAACTGTCAATTACATATTAATAGTTAACATTTATCTTATTTGAACATATTTATGATAATAACATATAATAACATATAACATAGCAACAATAACATCTAACATGATAACAGTAACATATAAAATCAGACATTTTTTTGGGGGGGGGATATTTTTTTCATATTTTGTATTTTTTAAAAACACACATATATATATATATATATATATATATATATATATATATATATATATATATATATATATATTCATTTTTTTTATATTTTTTTCCATTGTCTTTTTTTAATATTTTGTGAATTTTTGTACATTTTTTTTTAGTTTTATTTTGTATTTTGCTTTTTCTAAATATTTTTTTTTTTTTTTTTTTATTTTCCCAGTGCCCTTCCAGCCTACCATGTGTGCAGGACACGGCGGTTTCACACTGTTCTTATCATGGTTTGCCTTGAGCCACAGAGCCACACATGGGAGGAACTGCTAAAAATGAGAACTCAATAAATTAAATCATGGCTTACTCCATGAAAACTGCAAATGGGACCCATGGTGACTGACACTGGGAAGAACATCTTGTCTGCGCTGCGACAAGGAAGCCTGAGCCATGCGTCCTGCCATGGCACACGTGTTCAATCTAGTTGTCAAGCTTTTTCTGAAGTCTTCCCCTATCTGCAAGACATCCTAACAACGGGAAGGAAACTTGCATGCACTTCAGCCACTCCTACTCCGCCAAGCACACCCTTCTTGAGCTTCAGCGTCAGAACGGTATACCCCAACATAGTCTGATTTGCGATGTTTCCACCCGTTGGAATTCCACCCTCCATATGCAGAATCGACTATAGGAAACAGAGAAAAGCCATCACGGATTTCTTGATGATCCAAATGTATAGGGGGACTCCCCTGTGTAACTTCAATGTAAACCAGTGGCAGCTCATATGTGACACCTGCCGTTTGCTCAGGCCCTTTGAGGAAGCCACTTTATTAGTCAGTCGCCAGGACTACGGGATGAACGACGTCATTCCACTGCTTCATGTACTACAACACATGTTGGAAACCATGGCTGGTCAGGGCACTGGAGACATGGCGCATACATTTCACAGCCACATGAAGCCTGTGGAGGCTGAAGTGGAGGAGGAGGAGGGGGTGGGGCACAGCGAAGCATAGTTTAGGTTTGACAAAATGACCATTTTATCTATTCATCTGACAGGAGAGGAGGAGCAGGAGCAGTCACAGGAGCTAGAGGGTTGTGAGGAAGGCCAGACAGAGGACCCAGACACACCGTGGCAGTTTGCAGTGGAGATGGAGACAGGTAGTCCCTCCGAGTCACTTGCACAAATGGCACGATGCATGCTCACGTGCTTGCGTAGTGACCACAGAAATGTCTCCATTTGTCAGCGGGATGACTTCTGGCTCTCCACCTTATTGGACCCTCGCTTCTGGCACAAAATGGGGGCATTTTTTACACCCACTGAGAGGGAGGACAAACTGACCTACTACAGAGACATTCTACGTAGTCAGTTGGGCGATGCCTATCTGCGCCATGGTCCATACTCTCGCAGGTCTGACTCGGAGGGACCTCTGCACTCACCTTCCACTGCCATGGCTGCTGGGGGGAGTTGGCAGGAGCAGCCTCAGTCTTCAGTCGCTAATGAGTAGCTTTCTACACCCGCATAGTGAGTCTACTCATGAGCAGCAGGAAGACCTGGAGCAGGACCTGAACCAGCAGGTCATGTCATGCCTTGACATGACCATGCCAACACACATTGAGGATCCGCTGGGAAGCCAAACTTGACTTGTGGCCGCAACTAGCAGAGTTTGCCCTGGAAAAGCTGTCCTGCCCGGCCAGTAGTTGATTTAGATGGCAACTGGGCTGCTCTATATTATGCTGCAAAATGGCAAATTTACCTCACAATATAAGCTATTGCCCCTCAGATTTACACAGGGGCTGCTCTATATTATGCTGCAAAATGGCAAATTTACCTCACAGTATAAGCTATTGCCCCTCAGATTTACACAGGGCCTGCTCTATATTATGCTGCAAAATGGCAAATTTACCTCACAATATAAGCTATTGCCCCTCAGATTTACACAGGGCCTGCTCTATATTATGCTGCAAAATGGCAAATTTACCTCACAATATAAGCTATTGCCCCTCAGATTTACACAGGGCCTGCTCTATATTATGCTGCAAAATGGCAAATTTACCTCACAATATAAGCTATTGCCCCTCAGATTGACACAGGAGCTGATCTATATAATGCTACAAAACCAACAGCGGATTTGACTCACACAATATAACCTATTTCTCAGGTTTATATAGGGGCTGCTCTATGTAATGGTTCAAAACCATGAATTTACCTCATAATATAAACTATTGCCCCCCAGATTTACTCAGGGGCTGCTCCATATAATGGTGCAAAACAGGGCAAATGTATTGTCCAATATAAACTATTGCTGCTCTGATTTACACAGGAGGGCCACTCTAAAGAATGGTGCAACATGGCGAATTTAGCTCACAATATAACATAGATTGCAAAATGAGATTTTCAGACAGAGCCTGCTCTATAAAATGGCAACTTTACCTCACAATATAAACTATTGCTCCTCAGATTTACACAGGGATTTAGGTTGATATATATAATACAAAACAGCAAATTTACCTCACAATACTGTATAAACTATTGCTCCTCAGATTTACACAGTGGGCTTCTCTATATAATGATGCAAAATGGCGAATTTACCTCACTATATAACCTATTACAGCTCTATATAAATAAAAATAAATAAATAACAATAAGGGCCTGTAGAAGCTTATTTAGTATAACAGATAGGGTGACATGTGCTGGTTTGGGATGCCCATGTGGGCTAGTGTTTTTACAGCAGGACGAAAACCAATTCAAAGTGCAATAACTTAAAAGATGAGGCTGTGGACGCTTATTTAGTATAACAGACGGGGTGCTCGTTGCAATTTTGGGATACCCCAGGCACAGGTTTAATGTCAGCAGACAGAAAGCAATGCAAAATTAAATAACTTAGTACAGCTCAGGCTGAAGCACGCTTATTTAGTATAACAGACGGGGTGCTCGGTGCAATTTTGGGATACCCCAGGCAGCGGTGGGTGTAATTTCAGCAGACAGAATTCAACGCACACCTAAAGCAATTAGCAAAAACAGACTGAAACAGGCCTGCTTAGTATAACTTGCGGGGTGGGTAGCTGAGATTTTGGGATACCCCAGTCCCCAGTGTAATTTGAACAGACAGACAGACAGAATTCAATGCACACCTAAAGCAATTAGTGAAACTCAGGCTGGATGAAAAGAAAAAAAAAAAAACATTTCCCTGTCACTGCCTCTGATTTTCTCCTACCTTTCCCTGGCACTCCCTGCTTCTCCCTGCTTGCTGAGTCTTCCTGCCTGTCTCCTGCCTGTCTCCTGCCTGTCTCCTGCCTGTCTCCTGCCTGTCTCCTGCCTGTCTAACTCTCTCTCCCTAGCTGCAGCAGCCACCTTTTTCTCACGAATGCAATTTTCAAATGCGCAAAAGGAAGATGGCTGCCGCTTTATTATATATTGACGTCACCGGGCTTCCTGGCTGCTGATAGGCTGCATGTGACTTACCCATGATACCTGGACATCGTGCTTCCACCATCTTAGAATGCCTGTAATTGAAATAAATGGAGTTTAAAGGAAAACTTCGATTGATCGAATCGCGGGGAAATTTTTAATGAAATTCGGAACGAATCCGGGTTCGTCCGGATCGATTCGCTCATCCCTACATATAACAGATTTAAAATTAAAATGTTTTTATTAAGTATCATTTAGTTTCTCTAGTTATATTTCATATTTTCATATTTATATTTCAATTAAAAACAGAGATTCCTGAATTGCATCTGAAGTTTACAATGATATGTCCTATTTTGTATGTATGTTCAATAAGTCAGTGATGAGCTTTCCTATGGAATTTTTCAGGTCCTTATTTCTCAAGCTGTAGATGATTGGATTCATCATGGGGGTGACTAAAGTATACGATAAAGACAGGAACTTAGCAATGCGCCGTAACTCTCCTCCATGTGGAACCAAATAGACACTAAAAATAGTGCCATAAAATATAGCAACAACAGTTAAGTGGGAGCTACAAGTAGAGAAAACTTTCTTTCTCCCAGTAATAGAAGAGATTTCAATAATGGAGGCTACTATATAGATGTATGATACAATGATGATACAGAACGGGATTACAGTAAAAATAGCACACATAAATTTCACTTCATATTGAACCATGGAGGTATCAGTGCAGGAGAGATCGAGGATTGGCTCTAAATCACAAAAGAAGTTATCAATTATATTTGGGCCACAAAATTCTAATTTTAATACCAATAATATGCTATTCAGTGCTGGTATAATGCCTACAATCCAGGTTATGATCACCATTCTCCAGCAAACCTGGTGGGTCATTATCAAAGTATAATGCAAGGGCTTACATATGGCCAAATATCTGTCGTAGCTCATCACTGTCAGGAGAATCACCTCTACAACTTCTGAAAGTCCAAAGAAAAAAAACTGCGTGAGACAAGCAGAAAACAGTATTATGGCCACATCAGCCAATAGAGTGTAAAACATGTTAGGAAGAATATCCATCACCAGTAAAATATCCACCACAGAGAGCTGGGAGAGGAGGAAGTACATGGGGCAATGGAGGGTCTTGCTGTAGGACACTGCTGTGATGATCAGGAGGTTTCCACATATTGTCACACCAGACATCAAAAGAAAAATACTAAAGACCAAAAATAAAATAGTCTTGGGAAGCTGGAGTCCTAAGAGGTGAACGGTGGTTATGGAGGTGACATTTTCCTTCTTCATGACCTGACAAGAGAGTGTTAGCATTATGACCTAACCTTAAAAGACAGATGGAGACCTTATGATGAAAACAACATGCACTAGTGACTAGTGGCTAGGCACCCAAACAGGTATACAGATTCCCAGCAACTGGCCCTGTTTAGAAAAAAAACATGGGTCTTTCCACATGCATAGCCATGCCCACCTGTCAGATTTGAGATTGCTGACTGGCTGATCTATTACTGTAAATCGAAATACTTTTAGCACAACCCAAAGATATATAGCATATACTTAAATAGTAATAGAGATTGATATAGGGTTCTGTAAGGGACCGGAAATCTCTGTAGATTTCTACAATTAGTAGTAAATATATAATGGGCAATCAGTACTTCAATAGCAATGGTTATGCAAAAGAGTAGTATTTATTATCATAGAAAGATAAGGCGTTAACATACATTTTGCATTACATACATTAACATATATTTTGCAACAATCAAAATAACATTTAGGGGATATATACATCTCTTATCCCATGGATGATCTAATTATGCGGTATTTGCTGGTGGCCATAGACATGATGAGACTTGATTTTCGAACCAGCCTCATTTTCTTTCAAACATAGATATTTTTCTTTAAAACGCAGATAGTCTTTCAGCAGCTTCACACAATTCAGCGTCCAGACATATTCATCAAACAAATTCAGATTCCCGATTCTGTGATCAGCAGCAAAGCATTTCAGGGAGACTTCCTCCAAGTCATGCAGCTGATACATACCTGAGCCACAATCCTTATGTAATACAAAATCCAGAAGTGGTGCCGTTAGCTGCACTCCACCCCCCCCCCCCCACACACACACACACACAACCAGAAAGTTGGAGAGAGAATAGGAGGTAGGATAGAGGCCCAGCGCTGGCCAGATTCCAAACCATGCATGTGCCCTGGCAGATCCTGAGGAGGGGCAGAAAGACATGGGGAACTTGGGCCCTGCCCCTCCTGCATGTGCCACAGGAAGGCCAGGGACCACCCCACTGGCAACAACCCTCCAAAAAAGGAGCCTCTTCCTAGAGCATCACAGGACCACAGATAGATCATTATGGGACAGCAAACGACTGGTAAATCGGTAAATAAATGTATTTCTTAATGTGTAAATAAACATAAATTGGTCTAGATAAAAACAATAATGGATGGGAAAAGGAATTAAAAGCAATATATATATATATATATATATATATATATATATATATATATATATCAGTATTATATAGGGCAAACATTTCTGAGAATGGAGAGATCATAATTAAAGCTAGTTGAAATGAAATGCCCATGATATTAGTATCCATTAATGTCCATATCATGTTTATACTGCTCAAACACAGCAATGGAGAAATACCTCTTAAAAAAATCTATTCTAGCAAAGAAATGAAGAAGGCAATTATAGAGCTATAATAAGTAAAAATCAGTTACCACATTAGTCACAAATATGATTAAATTGATAACCTGAGTGAATACTGCACTAACAAAACTCAGGTGACAAGCACTGATAAATGTAGAATCTATAATACGTTTAATTAAAGAGGAACAAAGTCCAAAGAGGCAGGCCCGAAACTCTAAAAGATTCCAATCTTCTGTTGTGTCCAAAATTGAGAAACCCGCCCCCCCCCCCCCCCCGGTCACCGCAAACTTATCATTGTGACCTCATCCCCAACTTCTCTGGGCTGAGGTGCACTCCTGCTCACCCATTAGGCTGAGTGCAGAAGCCCATGCCCCCCAGCATGAAAAACCACTAATGCAGCATCCTGTTTAAGATTGCCAATCACTGGTCTAAACAGAGCCATTTTGCCCAACATTTATATGCATGGCATATTTCTCTGTTTGAACGAGACACCATGCATGCACCGTAGGACAAAGGAAAGGTACATTGGTACTGGGGATCTCGGGGGTTTCAAACAACAGTGCAAGGAACAAAAACAGGGATTATAAAAATCCTGTCAAACCCAGGATATTAAAAATCAAGGCAAACTTATCATGAAAAAGAGCTTATCAAAGAGGAACTATGGCCAAAAATGACCATAGTTCCTTTGTACTATAAAGCAGAGAGGCAGCGCGACTTGGGTGCCCCACTGTGCATCGCCGCATGTAAAACAAAGAAACATCCACCTGTATACTCCAGGAGCGCTCCTTCAGAGTTTTTTAGTCTTGGACAGCATCTAGTCCTGTCTAAATAGGATGCTACATTATTTTATAAAAATCTTTTACCCTTGATTCAGTGTTGAATTTCAAATACAGTTTATTTGTGTATCTGTATTTAGCATACATGCATCCATACAAGGAGATTGTGTGGCAGGAGCTAAGGGTACATGGAACAGAAAAAAAATTATAGATCTACTACCATTATGAGTCTAATTTACAGAATAGGGATTACACACAAAATAGAATTTATATTTTTATATCTCTGAGTTGTGCCCTATTTATAGACCAAGACAGATTTCCTAATAATATGGCAGTGCCTGCTAATTTTGTGTTGTGCAGATTAAGGATTAGACATGTGGCATGTGTATTTATTTCTTGTACTGAAGGGGAAGAAACTGTTGACTGGTGGTTCTCTGTAGCAGCACTCAGATGGTAATGACTTGAAGACTGAGTTCCTGGGGTGGGGTAGGTGTCTGATGATTTTCGTCCCTTGCATATTTAATCTTCACCTATAGAGTATATGTTGTCCATAGATGAAGGTTAAAAATTCAAGAGATTAAATTATCTGAGATTGTGAAGCGGTGAAGCTGTCTACAGTTTTATGAATTGCTATCCTATATGCCCATCTTCTAAGGACGTCAGCATGAAGATGTGTCTCCTGTATAACAGCCATCAGAATACATGTGCAATGAGCTCTGTATTTATAGATGTCAGGTTCATTGTTTTGTATTGTACAGGTAGAGACTATGAAACAGGGAAGAAATAATTAGGTCGTGCAAGGGGAATATTTACAGTTTAAAATTTCAAACAACCTTAGAGAATATTAACTATGTGCATATGATGAAAAAAATTTAAACCATAAATTTCATCAAACACCGCGCTTACACAACTTAACAAGTGATTAACATATAATTAATAATTAACATAAAGTCCTCGCTGGAGTAGCTCAAACTGTGTTGGATCAGTCTGTAAATAATTCACAATACTTTTTTAAAATATTAGTGCCAAAACACCAAATAACTCCGCGGGACGATATCCTCTCCTCCAAGACATAAATTAATTTTCAATCTCGTTTAAGAAAAGTCCACCTCTTATCTGAATTTTCAGTAAGGATAATAATTTGTGCCAACTCCCATCACCACAATATAAATCACGTACCAGATGAACAATACAAAACTTGCAATATGGATTTTAGATCCTCTTTAGAGTATCAAAAACTTCTGTGTATTTTCCATCAATTAGGGTATGCTTGAGCAATACCAATGTATTTACAAATTCCTTCTCACTCAAGACTCCTTATAGCTCCTCCACTCCAGAGATTTATAATATGGAAGCAAACAAATAAAAACACATAGCGTGATACCCTTAAAACTTTAGAGCTCCTGCCCACATTTACTAGGCTTACCAGCATTAATATAAAACACTGAACTATCCAGGGATTGAGTCCTACCTTCAATAACTTATCTATGAGCTCTTTATGTGGTACAGTGTCAAAGGCTTTGCTAAAATTCAGATAGGCGATATACACAGCACCACCTTCATCTAACACTTTAGTGACATTGTCAAAGAAATCAATAAGATTGGTCTGACATGATCTGCCCTCAGTAAAGCCGTGCTGTTTTGGGTCCAATAGGTCATTAATTTTTAGATGGGAAATTATCTGTTTTTTTAAGAGTGTTTCCATTAATTTGACCACTATAGATGTTAAACTAACTGACCTGTAATTACTGGCTTCTTCTCTACTCCCCTTTTTATGGATTGGTACGACAATGGCCATTCTCCAATCATCTGGAACCTCACCAGTTGAAAGGGAATGGTTAAGTAAATCAGTCAGAGGGGCTGCAATCACAAACCTAAGTTCCCTTAGAACTCTGGGGTGGATATATCACCTGAAAGACACATCCTGTAGTTGGCAGCAGCATGAGGAGCCTATATATTGACTGAAAGATGCCCTGGAGTTGGTAGCAGCATAAGAAGCCCATATATTGCCTGAAACACACACCCTGGAGTTTGCAGAAGCATGAGGAGAATATATAAAAATTGTGAGCACATATATGTTATCCTAAGAATATTAAGTAAAATTTTACATAATGCATTTCCTCAATAATTACTTGTGGTCTGATGCGGAGGAATGTCTGTAACTGGAGAGCAGCGCCTTAAATCTGTTTTACACTATCCATATTTCTGAAGTGTTGGTGTGGCACCATGATCAATCTACTTTGATGAATCAGGCATTGGTGGGTGGAAATCTTAACTGATCCATGCCCGATTCATCTTCACACAGATCAGTCTCTCCATAGTTATACACCTGCTGCTGTTGCAAAAAAAAAAAAAGCATACTGGAGCGCATTGAACTGCCCTCATCAGTGCATACCACGTACGCACATATAAGAGTTTTACCAATATGTTCCAGTTAAAGTCTTCAGGGCCTAGTTACTGTGAAAGGCCAGCCATAGTTACACACCTGCTGCCGTTGTTGACAAATCTTGTACTAAGCATAGTGTAGCGTTTTGTCCTCCACTCATATACGTACTACTACATATGTAAGTATGTCAGGCAGAGAATTTCTAAGATGGGCACAGAGGAGTGGCAGAGGCCTAAATTATTCAAGCAGAGGTTGCAGCATAGTGGCAGCAAGTGTTGCAGTGAGGGGCCTGATCTCCCGTTATCAGCTAGCAGTCATGTCTCGACCAGCAACCCATCTGCGATCACAGATTGGTTAACATGGTCATCCACTTCATCACAGGTTTCTGACACCCCCAGTCAACAGTCAGTAGGTTCCTCAGACACAACCCTTAGTTGGCATGGCCCGTTGGTCCCATTTCCTCCGTCCTATGCCGTTTCCTCCCCCAGTGATGTATCTTATACTTTGGGTTCAGCTCCACTATTCAGTGAGGATGATCTGATAGAGGACAGTCAGCAGCTACTGCCCAACCAAGAAGTTGCGGAGACATCTGCCGCTTCCTTTGCTAGGTGGTGAAGTACTGATGAGGAGCGTGGCATGGGAGGCGGTGTTGTGAGTGTTCCAGCTCCTGCATCAGACACTGTTGAGGAACCTGAGTCTGACATCAGTGATGTGCAGACACAACTCAATGATGATGAAGCCGATCCCACTTGAGAGCCGGGTGCAGAAGGTGCTTCATTATCATCAGGAGAAGAGGGTTGCAGGTTGCCCGTGAGTCAGCAGCTGAGGCAGCAAGGTGGTAGCATGGTTGGCAGTCAGCAGGGGTTTCTGGAGTCGACGGCAGTAGCAGTGAATTAGTGCGGACTGTTGGTGGGAAAATCAGCTACTCGGCGATGTGGCAGTTTTTCATCAAGCATCCACAGGAGGGTAAAATGCAAGATGTGTAGGCAAAAGATGAAGCGTGGCCAGGGCCCCAGTGTTGGCACCACGGCCCTGTGGCAACATATGCAGCGTCACCATAAAATGGCCTGGGAGAACCGAGATGCCAAAGTGATGGTCCAGCTTGCTGCATCACCCAGTGGCACACCGCTCCCAGTTCAGCCAGTCAAGGCACCACCCCCTCAGCAGAAGTTTCTGTGTCATACCCATCCTCTGTCGAGTCATCGAGTCAGTCATTAAACCAGCAATCCATTGGAGAAGCCATGTCCAAGAGGCAACAGTATGTGCCCACTCATCCAATGCGCAGAAGCTAAATGTGCTCCTGTCCAAGTTGCTGGTGCTGCAGTCCCTCCTTTTTCAGGTGGTGGACTCTACACCTGTCAGAGAACTGATGGCTTGTGCCGAGCTAAGGTGGAGAGTCCCAAGCCATCATTTCTTTGCAAAGAAGGCAGTGCCAGCCCTGCACGATTTTGTTGAACAGAAGGTGGGCCAGTCCTTGAGCCTGTCAGTGTGTACCAAAGTGCCTGGCAGCACTGACGTCTGGAGCCGTAACTATGGTCAGGGACAATACATGTCATTTATGGCCCACTGGGTGAATGTGATTGCTGCACAGCCACAACAGCAACTTGGACAGGTCACGTGGCTTCTGCCTCTATGCTCCCAGGCCGTTGTGCCTGTGACAGTGTGCAACTCCGCCTCCTCATCCTTATGCTGTCTGCTCAGCTTCCACTGCACGGACAAGTCTCAGTGCCCCTGCAGCCTACCATGTGCGCAGGGCACGGCGGTGTCACACTGTTCTTCACATGATTTGCCTTGTCGAACTGAGTCACACAGGGGAGGAACTAAAATTCAATAATCAATAAATCACCATGGTGACATACAACAGGAAGAACATCTTGTCTGCGCTGTGACAAGGAAGCGTGAGCCATTGAAAGAATGAGCCTATTTGCTCTAGAGCGATCTCCCTGGATCCCCTTCAGGCACGCTGTCTCACAATTGCGATAACTCCTATGTGTGATTTCAGATATCTGAGAGAATTGTACAGGGGTTCAATAATAACGACATACACACAGACTCCCAGTACAAACTCTACTTTACTTCCGCTTTAGGGTGGACTTATAAAGCAAGAAACCACAGACACAGTATGTACTTGTTCCACATTTGCGACATATATGTCAAAACCACAGAGAAGTGCAAGCTCACAGTTTCCACAGAGAAAAAGGTCAGCACGTAGCAGTTACCGAGAAGTTGCCTCATTTAGCTATTATTGCGGTTTGACAGTTAAATTTCGCTAGCATACACTTCTGCAATAACATTTTCCTATGAAGCTTGCAAATATTTTCCATTTCTGTGAAGCCTTGCATATAACTATATCTGGCAGCCATTTTGTTCACTTCAGCCATTTTGTTAGCAAGATCTATGAGGCTTATTGCCTCTGCCAACAAACCCTTCTTTGAGTCTCAGAACTTATTACAAGTTCTCAGACTCACCAACCATGGCATCATCATATGTCCCAGATTCAGCCCTGCGAACTATATAATCATAGTGAGCTTCATTCTCTGCCAAGTAAGCAGCGTAAGCTCCCTGTTGCTTATTAGTTTTCATAGCAATGACACACATAATGATCTTGAATGTAACAATAGCAATGATCACCAGCATAACAATAATACAGAACTGTGTGAGAAAACCTTTCCAGCTAGAAAAGAAATATTTAAACCAACTGGACCAATTAGCATCATCTCCTGCATTATTTTTCATTTCCACGGCTAGAGTATCTAACCTTTCAATAGCCTTGGTCACTTTTCCGTTTGGTCCTAAATTATTTGGCACATAGATACAACAGGTATCACCAATCATCTTACAGACCCCACCTTTCTCAGCTAGCATCATATCTAAGGCCATTCTGTTCTGGAAAGCCATTTCTGTTGTAGGTCCTAGCTGTTCAGCAATTCCTCTAAGGCCATCCCTAGTAGCATTCACAAAGCGTTGCTGATTATAGTACAGATAGTTAATCCAATCAGCATTCTTATTAGCAGTTACTATGGTGAATATGGACTCAAATCCAGTCTTTACAGGGTCTCAGGCCTTAAATTCATCGGGCACCCCTCTGGGGACACCTATGGCATCCAGGTACACGTGAGCATCAAAACTCCCTTTAGGTGATGCTGCCTCCCTCCTACTTCGGCGGGGGGTGCCTTCGAATTGTCCCTCAAAAGTGTGCTCGTCCCAATCTATTGCTGGGGAGATTACAAATGACATTATGAGCTTTACCGGTGCACATTCTCCTTCCCAGTCACGGGGTAGCATGGGATGTAATACTTCGCCACCACATAACCAGTACATATCAGCTACAGCTATCTTGTGGCCAATTAACAAATTTTTATCAGTAACAGTAGCATACCTGTGGCACCAACTCTGGGTAAAATTACCTACTTTGAGTTTTCCCTTAGTTCTGCTATAACAAGTATAATTACCCTTGTAAGCATGGATTCCTGAACCGGGCTTGGCGGGGTGGTTTAGAATGGGAAAATCACGTGCCCACATGCGGCATTCGTCACCTGTAAGGGTCTGATTCTTGTAGATTTTCAGCAAACAAGTTTCTTCATTCTCAGGTAGAGGAAGGGGAGCGGTGCCTAAATGAGGTCTAGCATTTGCACACACAAAACAATCAGTTCTATTTTGCTTAGCTGCAGTATAGTGGGCCCATTGTAACCACAGGTTCTGTTGTCCCTGGAATCCTGTTTTAGTAGCTAAAGTCTCCTCAGGGTCAGCTTCAGTCTGCACCTTTATATTTGAGAGGCCTTCAGTTAATATATTTGGGATGAGTTTTGGTTCAGACTTACCAGCAATATTTTTTATGTAAAATGTAATTCTAGGATTGGGGGAACAGGGACAATTATGAATACCCAACACATAAGTGCCCTCGTCATTAGGGGAGGGAGACTCTATGGAGAGTGTCAGAGGTACACACCTATACCCCGGCGTTCCGGGCAAGTATCTGCCACAGAGCGCTCCTTTTTTCCTATACAGCTTCATCCTCTGCAATAGGGATCTTCCCTGCTCGTCCTTTTTTGCTAGGGCACTCTCTGGTCGGTACCCCCAGTCCCTACCAGTTCCATAGGCATCCCTAGTATTCCATCCCACCGATCCCCAGTGGTCGCAATTCCGGCCCCAGTAATCATCTGTGACACAGATGTAATAGTGTGCAAATTTGAATCCCTCAAATCTATATATGTTTGAAGAATCTCCCATACAAGGATATACGTCGCACAGATCAAAAGTGTAAATCATGCTGGGCTCTGAGGTATTGAACCAGAATGTTACTTCACCTTTGGTGTTTTTACTTACATATTTAGAGATGAGTTTATCTCCAGTGGACCTTTTCTTTACAACATGGGGCATGGGAGTTTCAGGCTGCGGACGCGGGGAGGGGGGTATAAGGGCACTCTGTCTCAAACCCAAAGGTTCACATACCTGCTGAAGTGGACCTATGGCGGGGCGATCATAAACACAGTTACACACAACCCATATTACTGACACTATCAGAAAAGACAGAATCCTTGCAGTACAGAAATGATTGGAGCCATAGAACCAGTGGGCAAGCCAGTGCTGGCCTTTTTTCGGACCCATTCCTGGCTGGGGGTCTGCAACCAGCTTTTTCTTGTCCCCTTGGTGGGACGTCTGACTGTGGCCCCCTGGGTGGGGCGTCTGATCCTTTAACTTGCAGTACTTCATCCTCGTCCAGTATCTGAAGTGTAGGGACTTTCTTCACCCGGGTGGCGTGGATCCAATTTTGATTTCCTTCCACAAGCACGGCCGTCCGAGCGACTGCTATCACCTTCGTCGGCTTCTCGAATGGGAACTCGATCTTCGGTTGATTACCATGCTTTTTCACTAACACCGTGTCTCCAATCTTTATGTCATGAAACGAATCCTGTAAAAGAGAAGGAAACTTCTGACAGACAAGTGTTTCACTAGCAGTGAGCTTCTCCACCAGAGCCCTGGTGTATTCCTCCTGCCTGCACTTCCCTTCTTCACTAGTCTCTCTAATGTTCCTGTGCCATGGCAAGAGAAATGGTCTACCCATTAATATTTCATAAGGAGAAAGCTTAGTTACTTTATTAGGTGTCATCCCTATTTCAGCTAAAAGTGTGGGTAGTTTGTGTTTCCAGTTTTTAAAAGTTCCTTCAGTAGCTTTTCTAAGTTTGTCTTTTATTGTTCTATTCATGCGCTCCACTATCCCTGAACTCTGAGGATGGTATGGGATGTGAAACTGCCATTCAATGTTTAAATGTTCCACTAAATCTTGACATATTTTGGCTTTAAAGGCTGTACCGTTATCGCTGCGTATGAGCGAAAAGCATCCAAAGCGCGGTATTATTTCCTGTGTCAAAATTTTCACTACGGTCTTAGCATTTTCTTTCTTGACTGGAAAGCATTCAGGCCATTTTGAAAACATGTCTACCAGAACTAGTAAAATTTCAGGCTTACCTCCTGGTGTAACTGTAATGTGTGTATGGTCAATGTTCCAATCAGTACAGGGTTCTGTGGGGTATACTAGATGGTCATGCTGTGGCTTATGTGAAATGTTGGGGTTATTCATTTGGCATGTTATGCATTTCTCTACATAAGCTTTCACTTGTTTCTCACATTGTAAAATGAAAAAACTTTGTTTCAATGTCATGTGCGTGTGTTGTGCACTTTTGTGTCCTATGCCGTGTGCTTGAGAAATAAGTAGGGGGGCACTATGTATGGGTATGCATGGTTTACCCTCGATACACCAAATCCCAGCTATTGATTTCTGTGCCCCTGTCAGTACCCAATCCCCCACTTCAGAAACAGATGTATGCTCCTGCAGACATCCTATTGTAAAATCAATAGCATCTAGTGTTAGCATAGGAAGGGTTAACGGAGTGTGAGCATTAGGACCCAGACGACTTCCTGTCAGAGTTTTCTGTCTGGCTGCTGCTCTAGCCTCTTTGTCTGCCAGCTCATTTCCCCTCCCAATTTCCATTTGACTTCCTGTGTGTGACCTGCAGTGTATGATCGTGAGTCGCTTTGGTAACATGATGGCTGCTAAAAGATTTCTCACTAGCGTTGCATGTGAAATGGGTTTCCCATCCGCGGAAATGAATCCACATTTTTTCCCATATCCTTCCAAAGTCGTGGCAAACTGAGAAACCATAACGACTGTCTGTTACTAAACTGACCGACTGACCTTTGAAAAGCTGGCATGCACGTGTTAGCGCAATTAGTTCGGCAGCTTGTGCAGACTTGAAAGGAATACTTTTAGCTTCAATTATATTTCCTGGGAGCTGGACGACCGCGTACCCGGTTTGAAACACGTCATCTCTGGGCCGGGAACATGAGCCGTCAACGAAGACAAGCTCTGAACCTGCGATTGGCTTAGACTCCAGGTCTGGGCGTGGTGCAGTCTCTTGTTGGATTGCGCCATTACAGTCATGGCGCGGAGGAATTTTGTCAGCCTCACTTTTCAAACCTAATAATGCATTTAAAATCGGGGCGGGTCCCTCGGTATTTGGGGCATATCTGCTCTCTAGATGGGGATTTGACAAAAGGATTACTTCATATCCGCTGAATCGCTGCGCTGTCATATGTTGGGTATGTAAATTGTTCATTAAATGTTTTACATTGTGACCTGCATGCAGTATCGTGGGGTGTCCCCAGTGTGACCGAGGTGGCTTGCTCAATCGCCATTGCACAAGAGGCTAAAGATCTCAAACTGCCCGGCATCCCCTGGACTTGCACCGGGAGAAGTTTAGAGAAGTATGCCACAGGTCTCAATTTACCCCCATGGCTTTGAGCTAAAACTGAGCTGTATCCCTTACAAAAGTCCCGTACATACAGGTGGAACACCTTCACATAGCTTGGTAAACCGAGCCCGGGGGAAGATATCAGTGCTTCCTTTAACTTTTTAAAAGCATTTAACATTTCATTTGACCATTCTATGGTGTGAGGTTGATCAGCACGTGTGGTAACTCTCAGTATGTTGTCATAATAAGAGCAGTCAGGGATCCATTGACGGCAATAACTAATCATTCCAAGAAAGCTTAGCATGTTTTTTTTATTCTGTGGAGGGCCCAATTCCACGATTGCCGCTACTCGTTTGGGATTTAACTCTCTCTTTCCCTGTGACAACACAAAACCCAAATATTCAACTTTCTGCTGACACCATTGTAATTTTGTCACAGAAATTTTCATTCCATGCTGACAGAGACAATCCCCTCGATTCAAAGAGCAAAAGTTAATTGATTTCGTATCGAGAATCGTAAGTTTGGGTGGGTGTTAGTCATTTTTTCCTGTTTTTTTGGCCATTTCCGACTCGCACGAGCCTACGTACGAATGCGTATATGCTCTTACGATCAGCGGAAGTTCGTTCCTAAATTTTAGGATCAAAACGTAAAACATAGGATCAAATCCTAAAACATACGATCAAAACGTAAAACTTAGGATAATTGGATGTGTTTAGGTGTGATTCAGAGAAACCTCTAAACGCGTTTTAAAAGAAAGCCACAGCCGACACCTTTTAGCAGCCGGATTGCTGTTCGTGAACAGGTTTTTTGGCTATGTGGAGGAGTCTGCGCGTCTTGTGCTCCAATGAACTGCACGTATCAGCATGGCCGAGGCCATTAATTGTATGGCAATGCATGCCTGATTTAATACATTTCATGTATGCCTTATAAAATCATTTTAATGTGGACCTTAATTAGTCCTTTGCATGTTAACCTTTATTTTGCAATATATTTGCGTTAATTAAAGAAACTTATGTCCTTTGTTATTTATTTTAAAATTGATGTACTAGAATAATATTTTTAGATAGCTTTTATTGGTGTAGTTGTTTACCTTTGCTTTGTTTAATTATTTAAGCACATCTTTGGTCAGATGCATCACACTTACTGAGGAGAGGAGAGCGGGATAAAGTGCAGGATGTGGGTTACTGCTGTATTTTGCCCCCAGAGCTGGGGGCACGGACAGTCACAAGGCCCTTTCAGTTTGCAGGCTGCCCGAGAATACCTGAGTCGCCATCTTGGCTGTTTCTAGACTCATAACATGCAGAAGTTGCTGGGTGTTTTTTAATATTTGAGAGCAATCTGTATGTAGAGGGTGTGGGTAACCACACACAAAAAATTTAAGTTGTACCATTTGAAGCCAAAATAATAAAATTAAATCAACAAGTAAAAAATGCAAGTTAACTAAAAATTAAACAAAGTAAGATTTTATTATGCAAATGCATTCATTAATGGTTGGTTTCTTCAAAATGAATGAAATAAAGAAAAAAAAGACCAAATATTTAGAATGCACTTTAATGAGCTAAGTTTGTAGTGCGCTGCCGCAAGATCAGAAGGATTTACGTCCAGACAAAAAAGGAAAAAGGGCAAAACCAATGTTGCAACCTGAGAAATGAAACGGAAAATTCAGGATGGAAACTGACATAGGTCTGATTCCCGAAATGCCATACGAACGGACGTATATTTTAGGATAGAAACGTATTTGCTTATAGAATCACTCGCAAGTTCATACGAACGCACGAGCGGACGTGAAAAAGAGGATGATCGTGACCCAAATCCAAGCTGTTACATGTTTCTTTGAATCAACCCAAATATTTCAATAGGAGGATTCCGTCCTCTCGGGCCGCGGTTATTGATTGACTGGCCAGTAATAGATCATCAGCGTAGGTCAGAACAATCGAGTTACAGTTCGGTTTATATGCTTTTAGCACTTCTCTCAAAACAATTGAAAAAACAACAGGACTATTCAAGAATCCCATTGGCAAACGAGTAAAAGTTAGGGATTCTCCACGGTATTGGAATGCATAGAGCGGGCGTGTCTCGGGATGCACTGGGATCCCAAAAAAGGCATTTTTTATATCGCAGACGCTGAATATTTTGGCATCTTCGGGAATGGCGGTTAGAAGTGACACAACTTCTGGCACAATGGGAGCCAGCGGTACTACCAACCTATTTACTGTACGCAGGTCTTGAACAAATCTATAAGTCCCATCAGCTTTCTTAACTGGATGAATTGGGGAATTATACGGTGATACCGCTTTTTCTAATATGCCCTGTTGTAGAAAATTGTCTATTAAAGGTCTTATACCCTCTTCCCTTTCTTTGTTCAAGGGGTATTGTTTAATATAGACTGGCTGTGATCCCTTCTTTAAGACGGCTCGATAAGGAGTGACATTTGTAAAGCCTACATCGTAGTCCCCAGTAGCCCATACCTCCGGCGGGACCAATTTCAGGCAGGGGTCATCTGGGAGGATGATGGGGAAGTAGGAGTCTGCATGGCAGTTTCTCCTCCTGTTTACAGGTGTGAGCCTATACGTGTCACTATCTACTCGGGCACCGCCCTCAGGATTCACCCTTAGGGAAATAGCCATCTTAGCCATTAAGTCCCTGCCTAACAAGTTAACAGGACAGCTGGTCATGATTTTAAAGACATGGTTGGGTTGATTGAGGGGCTCTGATGGAGGTCCGTCACCGTGAGCGGTGGTGTTTCAAATGTTTGTGTTAAAATCCCATTAATTCCCATCGAGGGGGCGGTCTCTTGCCTTGGTCCTGTGTATGCATTTCTCCCCAATACGCTGCATGTAGCTCCAGAATCCACTAAAAATGTTAACTTCTTTTTACTAAACATCAAATCAATGCATGGTTGTTGTGAGAAATGCTGTGAGACTACTGGGAAGGTGGGATTTGCCCCTGGGCACCTTCATTGGGGTCCTACATTTTGCCAGTCAACATTGA
Source organism: Gastrophryne carolinensis (assembly GCA_027917425.1). Lineage (NCBI taxonomy): Eukaryota > Metazoa > Chordata > Amphibia > Anura > Microhylidae > Gastrophryne > Gastrophryne carolinensis. The sequence continues at coordinate 444,225,217 of CM051238.1, read as the reverse complement.
GGCGAGGGGTATTGTGTTGTACATTGGCGGGAGCAGCCTGCGGAGGTCTGTTTGAACCCTGTCTGTGTGTATCAGGGTATGGGCAATCGGCTCTCCAATGATCCATTGCGCCACAATTGAAACAGCCAGCACTCCTAGCCTGCTGTTTGGGGGGTCCCTGTCTGTCTCCCCATTGCTGTTTGAGATTTCCTCTATTTCCCCTGCCTCGTTCTCTACCCCTAGGTGCTGCACGGTCTGACCTGCGTTTCTCTTCCCAGTATTGCTGCTGTCCCCATGGGTCCCCATAGGGATATGGAACTGGCTCTGGTATGCTGAGCTGTGCTGCGTGTGTCACTGACGGTCTTATTATTTCAAAACATCCCACTGCATCTTAACTTATTAACCTTCTACCAAACTCTTCTATTGGCATCTCAGTCCATCCATCTATTTGCTGCTTGATTTGTAAACCTAAACTTGGTAGGCAGTTGGAGATAAATGTACTGATACACAGGGCGGGTATGCCTGGGCCATCTCCCATCTGGCTTTCTAAACGCCAAACCTGTAGAAATCTCTTCCAAAACTCAGTCAAAGATTCACCTTTTTTCTGCTTACATGCAAGAGAGGGTGCCATATCAGCTCTGGGCTTAAACGCCTGGTTTAAGTGATCTTCTAAAGCTTCCCACATTTCAGCTGCATTCCCTTCTTGGTACAGGGGTATGTTACCTGGCTTTGTATCTGCAGGTGTGTCCACCTCCATGTGAGGTATCCCAAGTGGGCTATTCTCCCCAACTATCATCTCTAAAACCATCTTAAAGTGGACCAACACCCAGGGGTGATCGGCCTGGAAATCTATAAGATTCCCGGGCCGATCACCTCCCACCCCGCGGGACGTCCGAGATCGGGATGTCCCGCGGGGTGAAACCCCCCAGAAACCCCAAAAACATCTTACCTGATCCGCCGCCGCTTCTGCCGCCGCAGCCTCCCGCGCGCCCCTCCAGACGTGCGCGCGCGCGCGCCGGTCCTCTGTGAATGGCCGGCGGGGGCGTGCGCGCGCCGAGAGTGACGCGCGGGAGGCGGCGGCGGCAGAAGCGGCTTGGACGTTCCTGTCCCCCGCCTGGACGTTGGCGGGGATTGGCTGCTGCGTTCACGTGGGAGCGTTGAGAGGTGAGTTTTTTGGGGTTTCTGGGGGGTTTCACACAGCGGGGCACCCCCGATCGGGGTGCCCCGCCGAAGTGGACCAAAACCCAGGATAGTCAAAATCCTGGGTGTTGGTCCACTGCAATGTCTTCGGGCATATAATTTTTTCCTTTTATTGCCCTCCGAAGGTAAGCAATTGTACCTTTGGAAGATTTGGAGGGGCGAGGACAGTGTTTCGCCATGTGATCTAGTTCTTTCATATCAGGAGGGGTGATGACCAAAATGTCTCCTGCTGTTATGAAAGGATTGTATGTACTAACCATGGTCATGGAGCTTGTTGCTGCAGTGGGCGCTGCTGCCGCCATTACTCTGGGGGTCTTTATGGAGTCTATGTCATCTGCTGGTTCTTTAAGTGTATTATCCAGTGTACGTTTTTGGGTCCTGGTCTGTCTCTGGGGCTCCCCTATGTTAACGTTAAGTATGATTTGTTTGTCCTGACACAGGCGTGTTTGCTTAGCCGGTTTAGTTTGTTCATCAGTAATATTCATTGTGAAAGATTCTGTGTCTAATTCCTCTTCATGTCCCTTATCCTCTTCCTCTCCTAGTGTCAATTCTGGTTGCTGTTCATCAACACGTGACGTGACCACTGGTTCTCATTTTGAGGAAGGATATTTTGTGACATTTTCTTTTGTTCCCTCTCTAGTTTCTCTCTTTTTTCTCTTTCTTTTTTTCTTTATTACTTCCACATCTATTCTCTCCTCTTTTTGTTTTCTATTGTATTTGGTTTGTTCCACTGCTGCCATTGTTATCACGGCTGCCGTGGGACTCAAATCATTTCCTTGGAATGGCATTAAGGAGGGATATTGAGTGGTAGTTACAGTTTTTACTTTTACCTGTTTAGGTCTGTGCTCCTTCATATCATATGGCAGGGGGCGGAGCGCTAGGTTTAGTGTCGGGGTTGGAATGATTTCTAATTTCATAATTCAACTTCTCACTTTTATGTCTGTTCTCTAATTCCTTTTTACTAACTTTTTTCCTGAGACTCATTAATCCATTTCTCCTATACCACCCTGGCGCTATTTCTAACCATTTTATTCCACACTCTCTCATAGAGGACTTATCCCAATTAGGGTCCCCTGAATAATAGGGCCACACCTTTTTATCTCCAAGGCACATTCCCATTATCATTTCCATGTAATAGGGATCATTACCTCCTGTTCTAGGGAAGGGAAGGGATGGGTCTACCCATAGCCTCCGTCCAACCTGCCATATTTTCCACAAACGGTAAGGTATAATAAGCCCCTCCCGTTAATCTCTCTACATAGTGAATACAATCTTCACCAACATGGGGGACTTTGCTTTCTGTCTGACCCATACTAACAAAATATATCTTATACTTCTAAAGTCAATTGCCTGAGTCCTGCTCACCTTCAGGACTGTCCGACAATACAAACAGATAAACTTATAACTTTATAAACATCAACACCAAGACAGACTAATCACACATCAGAGGTATCCAAGTGCAGACACGTCCTATGAATTTCTATAGCGCGCTTTTTCTATATCTAAGGCGACAACCCGTGTCCCTTTTCAAACTCGCCTAATTGCGAGATGCATCTAAAGGGCCAACACCTTTATCCTTCCCTCTGGGTTTAGTAAATAAAATTACTTACCCCCTTCAAGGTGTGTTGCCCGCATTCAAACTCCACCACTGAAAGAATGAGCCTATTTGCTCTAGAGCGATCTCCCTGGATCCCCTTCAGGCACGCTGTCTCACAATTGCGATAACTCCTATGTGTGATTTCAGAAATCTGAGAGAGTTGTACAGGGGTTCAATAATAACGACACACACACAGACTCCCAGTACAAACTCTACTTTACTTCCGCTTTAAGGTGGACTTATAAAGCAAGAAACCACAGACACAGTATGTACTTGTTCCACATTTGCGACATATATGTCAAAACCACAGAGAAGAGCAAGCTCACAGTTTCCACAGAGAAAAAGGTCAGCAAGTAGCAGTTACCGCTATTATTGCGGTTTGACAGTTAAATTTCGCTAGCATACCCTTCTGCAATAACATTTTCCTATGAAGCTTGCAAATATTTTCCATTTCTGTGAAGCCTTGCATATAACTATATCTGGCAGCCATTTTGTTCACTTAAGCCATTTCGTTAGCAAGATCTGTGAGGCTTATTGCCTCTGCCAACAGCCATGCACCCTGTATGACACAAGTGTTCAATCTGGTTGTCAAGCATTTCCTGAAGTCTTCCCTAATCTGCAAAACATCCTAAAAATGGGAAGGAAACTTTGCATGCACGTCAGCCACTCCTACAGACTTCTGGCTCTCCACCTTATTGGATCCTTGTTACTGGCACAAAATGGGGACCTTTTTTAAACTAACTGAGAGGGAAGACAAACTGACCTACTACAGAGACATCCTATGTTCAGTCAGTTGGCCGATGCCTATCTACACCATCATCCATCCTTTCACAGGTCTGACTCGGGGGGCCCACTATGCTCACCTTCCACTCCCATGGTTGCTGGGGAGGGGGTGGAGTGGAAGGAGCAGTACCAGCTCCATCAGCAGAAGCCTGAGTCTACAGTCCCTAATGAGTAGCTTTCTTCACCCGCATAGTGAACTCATGAGCAGCAGGTAGACCTGGAGCAGGACCTGAACCAGCAGGTGGTGGCATACCTTGACATGACCATGCCAACACACCTCGAGGATCCACTGGACTGCTGGGCAGCCAAACTTGATCTGTGGCCGCAGCTAGCTGAGTTTGCCCGGGGAAAGCTGTCCTGTTGTGCCAGTAGTGTGCCATTTTTTACAATTTGTAGTGTTTTTTTGTAATAAAAAATGTAAGTTTGTCAATAAAATCTTATTGCGTGTGAAACCCCAATTTCTCCCGGTTACAGTGGTACCACATATGTATAGGTAGACACCCTTTCCTGCCCAGGACACTCCCCCAAACTGAAACAACGCTTTAGGAGATTTTCAGATAAAATACAACTATGCTATGCAATATGCGCACCTTGCAGTTTTTCAAGAAAAACAACCCTTTACATTTGAAATACCCCCCACAAACTATATATTCCCTAGAAGTATACACCTCAGGCTTTCTAGGCGTACCAGGCTTGTTGACATGGGTGCAGTTTTCTGGAAGCAATCCCTAAATGTATTCTTTGGTTGTACAGGGTTTCCCTAAAAATGAATAAAAAATCAGAATCAAAACCACATTTTCCTAAAAAAAACTATATGCAAACCAGAAAAAAACTGAAAATCTGAAAAAACAACATCCCCCAAACAGAATGCTACCCAACATGCATAGGTTCTGTCAAGGAAAGAGTTGCCAAACACACCAAAGTAAAGCATGCGCATAACGTTAATTTTACTTCAAAATGTCAACTCTGCAGACAAAGTGCGCTTTCTACCAAACCAACCCTTTACATTTGGAATATGCCCCATAAACCATATATTCCCTGAAAGTACACATGTTAAGCTTTCTAAGCGTACCCAGCTTGTTGTAGTGGGCTCATCTTTCTGGAAGTAATATCTCGAAGAATTTTTAGGTTGCACAGGGTTTCACAAAAAAATTATAAAAAAGCAGAATAAAAAACACCTTTTCCTAAAATATCAATATGCAAATAAGAAAAAACAAGCTAAATCTGAAAGCGCAAGGTCCCCCGAGCAGAACAATACCCAACATGCATAGGTACCTGTAACCTTTTGACTGCCAGTCTACTTGAGATTTTGTCACCCTCTTTCTTTTTGTGGCAGAGTTTAGGCTTTAACATGAAATGTCTTGTTTGTATTTTTTCTACTTTTTTAAATATTTTTAAATAAATAAGTAAAAAAAATATATATTTTTTTAAATTGTCTCCTTTATTTTAACAAAAACATTTATTTTATTAAAGAAAACCATATTGCATGTGAAAGCCCCATTTCTCCCGATTACAATGATACCACATATGTATCGGTAGCCCCCCGTTCCTGTCCAGGTGATCCCCTAAACTGAAAAGAGCACTTTATAACATTTACAAAAAAAAATACAACTACTATCCACATAATAAAGGGTTAAATAAAAAAAATTGGTATGGGGTCCCCCTTCAAAGGGGGGGGGGCACCATTTCTTGGGGGAATTTTAAGGGTTTTTTTGGGAGGCAGGTAATGGGGGGTCTCGGGGGTTAATGGCAAGTCACCCACTAGCCGCAGGTGACTTGCCAGACCCAGAGCCTTGTGAACTGGTATAAGGGGTCTCATAGAGTAAAATAAACACATACAGAGACACACTTTAAAAATAACTTTATTAAAAATTTTTTTTTTCATTTTGTAATACTTACCTCCCATCCATCCCTGTGTCCCACGCTGATCACTTAGGTTTCTGCTCTCCTGCTGCTGCTGCAGGCCTTTTATACCTACTGGGTTACAGGTAACATAGAGTTAATAAAAAAAAATGACATAGGGTCCCCCCTCCCAGGGAGGGGGACCCCATTTTTGGGGGGGATTTTTAAGGGTTAAAACCCTTAAAAATCCCCCCAAAAAATGGCGTGAGGTCCCCCCTACCCAGCGTAACCAGCCTTTGACCAGCTATGGGGACCAGCTTTAGTGGCCCCTGGCCCTGCAGGCTACAAGCCGTCATAGCCTAGGGCCACGACTCTTCTGCCCCCCCCGGGCTTTGGGGAGGCAGGTAATTTGGGAGCCAGGGGTCAATGGCACGTCACCCGCTAGGCGCAGGTGACTTGCCAGACCCCCGAGCCTTGTGAAATGGTATAGGGGTAACATGGACCCCTTACCAGTTCACAAAGGGTTAAAAGTAAAAAAAACACACAGACACACTTTTTAAAAATAAATGTTTTTTAATTTTTTTTTTAAATACTTAACAGTAAAAAAAAACAAACACACACAGTTTGCAAATAACTTTATTAAAAAAATAAAAAAATGTTTACTTTACTCACCTCCGATCTTCATATGCAGTGTCCCGCGGCGATCTGATTGATGCAGGTGACAGCTGGGCAGAGAAGGGGGGAGGCAGGCTATTATGTTATTACATTTTTTTGCAATTCAAGCTGATTGAGATCATTATTAAAGCTTTCTAAAAGCACTGCAAGTAAGTTTAGAAAGTTCTCCAAGCAAATTGCGAAAGTTTTCCACACTGTGCAAAGTTTTCAAGGTATACTAAGTAATGTGTCAACTTTTCGAAACATATTTTGAAGTTCTCCCCACTTTGTTAAATAGCCCAGAACATGGCAGTAAACCACATGTGCCCAGAGTTGTGGGCTGTCACATAAACTGTACCCAGGGAGTAGTTGGGGTTAGGTGCCTTGCTCAAGAACACTTTAGTTATGCTGTAGGTGGGAATCAACCCCCGTGCCACTAAGCCATGGCTGCAACATACTAAGAAACAGTTCCTTTTGAATTTTTGCAAGCACATTGGGTGTGGGGGCTGTATTGCAAGGTCTTTGACCCTTTCACCCCATGGCTTGCACTTGAGGTTTAGGGCAACCTCAGGTAAGCCTGCTCCCAATTTATCTATTGCATTGTATGTCCCAAATGGGCTCTCAGAGATTAGAGTTAGGACTGCACCCCATAGAGGCACTTTGGCGCTGGTGGTACAGCTTAAGCTACTTCTGCAGATGTGTGTGACTGAGCCCTCTGTTTTCAACCATGTTTAGAGACAGATTGTAGGTTGGTCTGCAAGCTAAAAGGGTTGAGTGCTGTGGCTCCTTTAAGATTTTTGCAACATACTAAGAGCCATATTTAAAAAGTTCTCTGTTGAGCACCATTTTGGAGTCAATCTGTCGGTTTTGACGTTGAGCATTTATTTATGTTTTGGTGCTGTTATTTTTAGGGAATGTTTAATGTCAAGTCTACGTGGATTGAGGCACTAGGTATTGGCGGGCCTGTGTCAGTGCCTGTTGGACCCTTATTTCAATAATAACAGCACATAAAAAGAAAAGACAAGACGGAAATGAAGAAAAAAAAAGAGAAAATAACAAAACAAGAAAAAAGGGATATTAACAAGGAAGAGTAGAATGAAGGAGGAGAAAAGCTAAATATGAACCAGTCTTCCTTTCCTATTCCTGGCTGGATTAGATACTAAATCACCTCTATAGCCAGTTGACAAAGTGTGTGTCCAAGATGGGCATGGAATATTTTATCCATGGCTCACAGACTTTTAGACATATTGTACCGCAGTTACCACACTAATGTGTTATATTTCCCCTACTATTCTTGTCTTTGCTGTATTTAATTCTAGTTCAGTGTAGTTAGGAGAATGCTAGTAAACACTTGTTTAGTTCTGTAAAGTAGTGCAGTGGCCATTTGTCTCGGTACTTGCTAGTGAGCAGAAATTTGGTGGAGCCTAATTTTTGGACAAGGCTCAATTTCTATTTAATCAGACTAAGACATAAATGCTGCAGGGAGATAAAAAGTGAGGTGATAGCTATACATTAGGCTGTATAGCTACCACCCAAGAATGCTAGATAGGGTCCAGGTGGGAAAAGAACGCTACCCACCACTTTCCACCATGCGCCCACGGCTTCAGAGTAAATCTTCAATAAATTGGAGTATACCTAAAAAATAACTGGGGTTTACAAATGGGCGCTCTCACTACAAATATAGAAATTAATTACAAATTTTATTGAATGTGCTATATACAAAGATTAAAAAACACATATATGACACAAAAATACAAGACTAATTAAAAATAATGAGGTACCTGGGATCTACACAATATTTTGTAAATAACAAATATAAATCTAAATATCAATAGAGTAAATAAAGTGCAACGTGCATGAGTATATATTGCCCCCTGATGTTAAATAATCAATGACAGGGAATAAAAATGATATCTAGAAGGACAAGTAAATTGATAAATATATCTCACTTATGCTCAAAAAATAATAAATAAATGCTAATGAAAGCAATAAAGTGCTTAGGTGCTGTCAAGATTAAGCCAATATATGTAAAAATTAAGATAATACTATATACATTAGTAAAAAATCTCATTGATATCAAAAAGAGGAGCTAGAGATAATAAAACTCTGTCCTATAAACGGTATACAAGTAGTTAATGTCATTCCCCATATGTACAATGAATAAGACCACTGTCCCTGTCTAGCATGTGCTAACCAAATATATTTAATCAACAAGGCTACAAGTAATGCCGTATTAAGGCTAGACAGGAGAAGCAGGGAGGGCACAATAGTCATGCATCTATTAATAAATCAATCTAACATGATAAGAAGGTTACCGCCATCAATGGTAGAAAGCCCAGGACCGCTGGCTGCCCCGCGCGCTCCGCCGTGCACCCACGGCTTCTGATCGGGGTAATTTGGCCTCGATAATGACAGCTCTTTTATACCCCTGTGCCGCAGGCAACACGTGCGCCACGTCACACACACTCATCTACCCGACAGCGGCCGCGTCCGTGCTCCCGACCGCCGGCCACGAGCGAGCACAAACGCGGGAGCGCCGCACTGTGCTGTCAGACGAGACAGGAGGCCACAGAAATTCAACCTACAATAAGCCAACCATAGCACATAATTCAATTGTTTAGGCATTCTAATTGATCAATATGACACAGATTGGTATCAACATTATATAAACAAACAATGATGAGACCCCTCTCTTTTTACTTTAGTCATATTGTTTGGTGATATATTCGGAATAACTTTATTAATTAGCTTATGTATTTTATTTTTTGAGCATAAGTGAGATATATTTATCAATTTACTTGTGCTTATAGATATCCTTTTTATTCCCTGTCATTGATTATTTAACAATATATACTCATGCACGTTGCACTTTATTTACTCTATTGATATTTAGATTTATTATTTGTTATTTACTAAATATTGTGTAGATCCCAGGTACCTCATTATTTTTAATTAGTCTTGTATTTTTGTGTCATATATGTGTTTTTTTTAATCTTTGTATATAGCACATTCAATAAAATTTGTAATTAATTTCTATATTTGTAGTGAGAGTGCCCATTTGTAAACCCCAGTTATTTTTTAGGTATATCTCAAACTGGTTGGTCTTGGGGCTTATGGGAGCACCCACTCATATACATAGTATTTTGTTATGATTTAGGTGGTGCCCTTACAGGTCTATCTTTTGCATAATAAATTGGAGTATAACTTTTTTTTGTCATCTGGGCAATCACTTGCATTACATGATACTATGATAATATTAGATAATTATTCTATTTGAATAACGCCACTTTAATACAAGAAAATGGTGATCATTAGAAATGTTGGAATACCATGTCTAATAACGACGAGTTCATTCATTTTACTGACTAAATTTACTGAGACTCACTTAGTCTCAGTTATTTAATTTCACGCATGCTGTAATTTGTGTATGTGTGTGTGGAGGGATGTATTCATGTAATGATAAAGCGTCTCCTAAATCTTACTCATAGAAAACTTCTTCTCCTGACTTGAGGAACTTCACTACTGCAGCACAAAATTGGGTGCTACTGAATTATTTTTCTAAATCTCTTGTACTTTCGGTGTTTCAGTGTTTCAGATACAGATACTATTTATTTTCACCAAGTACATAGCATACGTAGAAGGTACACTCATATCTGAAAGAGACAGGGCATTCATTTGATGACAGTCAAGTTCACAAAGTTCTCCAATCACGCTAATGCTATCAATGTCTCACCTCCCTACTGTTTATATTAGACAGGAGCTGTGAATTGGAGTTGAGGAACTGACAAAGCCAGTCATATGACTAGTAAATAGAGATAAGCGAGTCCGAACTGTAAAGCTCGGGGTTCATGATAAACATAACAATGTGAATTAGTGTCACAAATAGCTCACAAATAATTAAAGTAATGAATAAAGACTCCACCAAAATAACTTTGTATTCTCAATTTAACATAACCTTATTTACAGTGCAATTGATCCATTTACTAGTTTACAGGGTAGAGGAGCTACATTTTTAAAATATTTTTTATATTAAAAAAAAAAGGGAAACATTATTAATAGTCTTGCAAGGGGAATATTTACACTTTTAAACTTTGAACAACTCAACTCAACAGAGAAGAAATATGAAAAAGCAACTTTTTATACATTGTCAAAACGTGTTTAACTTTGTTAGCTGGATAATGTTATAGTATATACAGTATGTCTATATCATGTTTCTGATATATGATAGTATAGTGTTTTGTATGCAGCAAACCACATTTCTTAAGGGGCAAGAGGCATTGTATTTGAAGATTCAAAGATGAAAACAGAAGACAAGATGATAGAACTTATAAAGATGACAGACTTTTCCATCTGTCTCATGGCTGCAAGATGTACTGCAAGCTGAACTGGTCTTCCATCTGTCTCTCTGCATGCCTGTCTCTGTCCTTTCTACATGTCTTCCTATACACTAATTATGGTCAAATTGATGGGAATGGAACTTTTTGGCTTCAGGCTATTTAGCTACAACATACAGAGCCTTGAACAAGTTTTTCCTGCCTCAAACGTCCGGCCGATTGCTCGGGGACATTAGGGAGGGGTTGTATCTGTTGACAGACAACATTCTTGTGTTTTTGGATGTATTCTGATGTAAATTATTGATGTAAACTATACTGCACGTGTGTTTCTGCCTAAAGTGTATATAAGATGAATAAACCCAGCCCACTTCAGTCTGCCTGTGTGTCAGCTCCGGTTGCGCTTGGCTGATTGCTGTGAGTAGGCTTACAACTCAGTGTCCGTTTGAGTTACTCATAGTTAAACGCATTGGGACTCCCAAGGCAGACGCAGCGCAGCGAATTCAGTTTGAAGCTGCACCTAACAATTACGTGGCGCCCGAACAACAGGGACTCACATGAACCACAAGAGATCATCTCTGGAAGCACGGGACGACATACTCGGAGAAATACGGGAACAGCAGATCGACAAACCCTGATCAGGTAAGAGAAGCTTTTATTCTCTTATATATATTATATCTGCTCTCCCCACTAGTATCTGAGAGTCCTGTGGGTTTCGGAGGTTGTGGGTTAAAAGCCAGTCTCTGTGGAAGTGAGGCCTGAACCAAATAGAAAGACATTGCTTCTGCCTTGAGGAATTATGTGTTTTGTGTCCTGTTTGTCTATGTTCACTGTCCGATGCCGTGTGATTGAATAAGTCAAGCCTCGGTTGGTATCTGATTTCCTGAGGGTATGCCAAACTGTCTCATGAATGCGCCTTCACGGGGGTCATGAGTCACGCTTAAATCCCAAGATATCAGATAAACCAGAGACTGATTGAAAGTAATAAGTCCAGAACAACTACATGAGTCTGGAATAAGAAATGAATGATTTCTGATTAAACTTTTAGAGAAATTAAGCCCTAGCGACAGAGACGGGTATAAGGTGTCGAGTAATAGACAGGCACTATAGCTACAGGATAAACCAAGGGTCCCATATATTGTTAGAGGAAGAGGAATTGGTGTTGACTGTGTTGGCAATTGTCTTGATGTTGCTTTTTTTGCAGCGGGAATTTGCTTAAAAATAGTCTACAATCTTCCACAAAGAAACGCACAGCCGTTTTCATTTCTGGCCCCCTAGGAGGAAGGCAACGAGGGAGGTTTAGCACAGAAACTAATCTGCCCCAATAAGCTACCTAGGACAGAGGGACAGAAGGATGGGAAAGAGTTTATCTAAAGAGCATAGTGCAGAAAAGGAAGAAAAGTGGAAAAGTTTAAAAGAAATTATGAAGGAAAGATGCGGATCAGCCGCAGTTGAAAATCTAGACAAAATCCTGAAGAGGTTCAGACTAAGAGGGAAAAATCAGTTAGACTTTGAAACATGGCAGAACATCAGAGACAGGAAGCAGGGAATAATAAGGGATAAGGACTGGGATCACCAAACGGCATGTGCCCTCAGCATAGCACAAATGGCCATGGTAGAAGGCTGGGTTTACAACCCAGAAAGAAAGAAGTGGGACACTACAGCCGTCTTACACCCTCCCCCTATTTCCCCGTCTGATACTAAAACGAAGAGAGATAGCACAACCCTAATGCCACCGCCATATGTGAGGGAACAACACGTAGAAAAGAAAGAACCAGCACATGAAACCAGAAGGTTGTACCCTATAATAGAAGGAGATACAATTGTGGAGGAAGTTTGGCGTTGCACATGTAAGAGAAGGCATGTAATGGAGGTCGGCCATTGTATATTTTGTGGCGATGAGAGACCACCAGCAGGGAGAGAAAACCCCCTTAAAAAGACAAAGAATCCATTCCTCCTAGATGGGGGGGAGGAGGATTATGACAAAGAATACTTCAGGCTAGCACCTGTGAGGCTGACCACAGCAGGTAATCAGAGGGCAAACAGTTACAGACCATGGTCCCCTCCAGAGTGCATGGCTTTATTGACTAATTGCCCGGAGCCTAATGCGCAACCCCTTGCCTTTTACAGATACATTAGGCAAATCTTACTTACCAGAGCAGCCACCTGGCAAGATGGGGAGGATTTGTGTAGATTAAAAATGACAACTGGAACATTCCAACAGTTCCAGATTAGAATGACCCCACATAGACCGCAGAACTTAGCCGAAAATGGGGAGCCAAATGAAAACAATGTCCAAACCCTGGCATCAACCCAGTTATTCCTAATGCAATTAGAGGGTTTTTGCCAAGAAAAACAGAGGGAAAGGGGAACACAGACAGTTTCGGCACAAGAGCCCAACCAATCTGTGTTAGATTTCTATATGGCATTAGAATCACACTATGAAAACGAAGGGTTGGATTTAAATCAAGAACCCATTCAAAGGCTTTTTACTAGAGCCTTCTTAGAAGGCTTAAAGCCCGCAATTAGGGATAGAATAAAATCCTTGAAGCCCCAATGGAGAACTGAAAATGATAGGGGAACACTATTAGCAGAAGCAAAAGGCATAGAAATGGATGAGAGAGAGAAGAAACCTAAGAGGGTAGCAGCAGCCCAGATCTATGAAAGAAGGGAGGGATCAGGACAGGGATGGGGGAAGAGAAAACCTCTGACCTGTTACTACTGTCAGAAACCAGGACACATAAAAAGGAACTGTAGGAAGAGAATAGCTGACGAGGAAAAAGGAGGGGTTAGAAGAGAAAGAGGAAGAAATGATGGGCCAATACTCGAGGACCCACCGGAAAGGGAATGACTAAATAGGATGAAGATACAAACCCCTGCTAGGGAACCTGTAGTAGCTATTGAGATCAATAAACGAAAAGTACCTTTTTTAATTGATACCGGAGCCACAAGGTCAGTGATAAAACTTCAAGTAGCAGAGGGTTTAAAGAGGGGAAAGGAAACTAAACAAGTGTCCGGTTTTGATGGAGTACTTACCTCCCTTGAGGAAACACAACCAGTTAAAGGAAAAATCGGCCCCCACATGTTTATAACAAAGTTCTTAATATCAGACTCAGCACCAATGTGCCTGTTAGGGGCTGACATATTGACACAATTGTCAGCCAACATACAGTACAAGGAGGGAGGGAAAATTATTCTAACTCTACCAGAGCAGGAAGGGGATGAAGAAAGGGAACCTTATATGCAAATCCAAGCATATGAGGATTACCCATTTGATGACGTCATTTGCTCAATACAGACCCACCCGGACCTATCTGGAATACCAGAAGCTTTCTGGGCCAAGGGGGATGCGGATGTGGGACTATTACCAATAGCCCCTGTGAAAGTAGAAGTGAGACCCGGGGTAACGCTCCCACAGCTAAAACAGTACCCCTTGAGTGCTGCACAAGAGCAAGCGATAGGTCAACAAATAGAGGTACTCTTAAAGGGAGGAATATTGACCCCTATCAAATCAGGAGTAAATACCCCTTTATACCCTGTTAAAAAGAAGGCTACAGAGCCCGGACAACCTGTTCAATACAGAATGGTCCAGGATTTGAGGGCAGTAAATCAAATATTGGCCCCTTTAACACCAGTGGTACCCAACCCCCACACCTTGTTGTCAGAAATTCCAACAGATAGTGAATACTATACAGTAGTGGATTTATCTAACGCGTTTTTCTCGGTACCCATTGACCCGGAATGCTACTACCTCTTTGCATTCCAATTTAAATCCCAGCAGCTGGCCTGGACACGCCTACCTCAGGGAATGAGCCATAGCCCCACCCTCTATTCACAGGCACTGCAAATGGTGCTAAACAATCGGAAACCCCCATACAAATGTACCCTGTTACAATATGTGGACGACCTCCTGTTCTGCAGCCCCGATGAACTAACCTGCAGGGAAGGATCATTGTCCTTAATAAGGTTCTTAGGAGAGAATGGATGTAAAATAAGCCAAAAGAAGCTACAATACTGTCAGGAAAAGGTAGTTTTCTTGGGACACTGCATAAGCAAAGGCACGAAACACCTGACCCCTGAAAGGATGGAAATAATCAGAGAAATGCAACTCCCTAGAACACATAGACAGCTGAGAGCATTCCTAGGTCTAGTCTCGTACTGTAGACAATGGATAATGCATGCCAGCTCAATGATGCAACCATTGTATGACAGTACAAAAGTCACCCCTTTCGCTTTGACTGAAACAGCGAAAGACGCCTTTAAAAAATTGAAACAGGCCTTAACTATAGCTCCAGCCTTAGGCCTACCAGACTACACTAAGCCATTTACACTAATGGCTACTGAAATTCAAGGACACGCCACAGGAGTCCTACTCCAGGACCACCATGGCAAACAAAGACCAATAGCTTACTACTCTGCAAAATTGGACCCAGTATCAAGGGGAGCACCCTCTTGTATGAGGGCTATAACCGCAGTGTCTAAGCTAGTGGACAAGGCAGCAGAAATTGTATTAGACAATGAAGTTACCGTTTCAACCAATCATGACATACATGGGATACTGTCCCAAGTAAACCCAAAACACTTATCAATGGCTAGACAACTAAGACTACAGTGTACATTGTTACTACCCCCGAATATAAAGTTTAAAAGGTGTACTTCTCTAAATCTGGCTACATTATTACCAATAGAGTCAGATTTAGAAGGGGGGAGTGAGACACAGGAAGCAGCAAAGGAAGATAAGGAGGTGAAAGAACAAATACACCTCCAATTTTTTCCTTCTGCAGCAGATGAACATAAATGTTTACAATTAATGGAACAAGAAACCTTGTTCCAACCTCAAGTCAAGGACACACCTATCCCCAACCCAGACATAGAACTCTTTGTGGATGGGAGTAGATATGCAGATGAACATGGCAAATTTCATACCGGTTTTTCAGTTGTAACAGAGTATGAAGTAGTCAAATCAGGACCACTACCTGCCCATATGTCAGCTCAAGAAGCTGAACTAACTGCTCTGGCTACAGCCATCGAACATATGAAAGGACGGACAGGAAACCTGTACACAGACTCTGCATATGGGGTAGGGGTATTAACAAATTTTGGCCCCATTTGGAAAGCTAGAGGTTTTCTTACAGCAGCCGGCACACCGGTGAGACATGCTGAGCTAATCAAGAGAATCCTAGACGCTGCAGAAGAGGTAAAAGAAATAGGTATAGTGAAAGTAGCTGCACACACCAGACAAACTACTAAGGAAGCAAAAGGAAACCAGAGAGCAGATTTAGAAGCTAAGGAAGCAGCTCTCCGCCCTCTGGAAGGGAAAGAGAATCTACAGGTAAGAACCGTGATAGAAAAAGGCCCAGATCTAGAAACCTTAAGAAACCTACAAGGACAA
The DNA here is from genome assembly GCA_027917425.1 of Gastrophryne carolinensis. NCBI lineage: Eukaryota > Metazoa > Chordata > Amphibia > Anura > Microhylidae > Gastrophryne > Gastrophryne carolinensis. Next base: position 444,209,439 of record CM051238.1, on the reverse strand, counting down.
AATAAGGAAGAGCAGGTCAGGTGGGAGAAACAGGGAGCAAAGCTTGAAGAGGACGGCCTGTGGAAGTCGGAGGGCCGATTGTGCTTGCCTAGCCCGTTGTATCCCGCAGTGGCCACCTCTGTACACCTCCCGACCCACCTTAGTGCAAATTCCATGGTTCGGCTAGTGAACCAACATTGGATAGCTCCCGGTTTTAGTACAACCGCCCGAGCTCATTGTGCAGCATGTAGTGTCTGCCTAACTGAAAATCCAGGACAAACTATAAAGACACCAAGGAAACATCAGGTAAGGCCCCTCTACCCCTTCCAGAGGTTGCAAATTGATTACATTCAACTCCCTAGGAGCGGAGCCTATGAGTATGTTTTGGTGTGTGTAGACCTATTTTCAGGTTGGCCAGAGGCCTACCCTGTGGCGAAGGCTACTGCCAAAGCTACAGCTAAGAAATTGATCACAGAATTGATACCTAGATTTGGGGTCCCAGAGACCGTGGAATCTGACCGCGGCTCGCACTTCACAGGAGAAATTATGCAAAATGTAATGACTATGTTAGGGGTAGATCAGGCCTTTCACACCCCCTATCATCCTCAAAGCTCAGGGAGTGTGGAAAGATTGAATGGAACGATAAAATTAAAAATTCAGAAGGCCATGAGGGAATTGAGCAGACCATGGCCTGAGTGTCTGCCACTGGCCTTATTTTCAATAAGGTACACACCTACAGGGAAAACAGGCCTCTCCCCTTATGAGATTCTGTTTGGTAATGCTCCACGCACTGGGCTATATTACCCACAAGTTTTGAGTTTGAGAGCAGATAGTTTAACCGATTATGTGATCCAGTTACAAAAACACCTCACTAAAGTACACAAAAGTGTTTTTGATTCTCTTCCAGATCCAGACAGTTCCATAGGAACCCACCACCTGAAGCCAGGAGATTACGTGTATGTAAAGAAACACACCAGAAAAGCTTTGGAACCCAGATTCGAAGGGCCTTACCAAGTTTTGCTGACAACAGCCACATCTGTGAAATTGGAAGGAAGAACTACTTGGATACACGCCAGTCATTGCAAACTTAAGAGACCCGAAGAATAATGAAGTTTTTTCTGAATCTGAGTGTGTTTAGTAGTTATGTGTGTAGGTTGCAGGGATGGGAGGAAGGTTATACAAATACCTTCCTGCAAATGCATTTAGAAGCAGCTAAGTTGGCCAATACCAGCCAGTGTTGGGTATGCAGCATGTCACATAGTAAAACCAGGGGGAGGTCTTGGGTTGCACTGCCACTACAGAAAGGAGACCTTAGCAACGTCAGTAAGATAGTGACAGGAAAAAATGTGTCAGCCCAGCGAAAGGCGGAGGTTGTTTACCTGACAATCGTCCCCACACCCCTTGTTCCCCCGTTTTGTATTAATATCACCCGGCCTGGCGCCGTATTGATTGGAAAATCCAATTGCTCCGTGGCAAATACTAACATTACCGTCACGGGGGCATCCGTATTTAACATGACCATCAATGACACCTTACTCCCGAGTTATAGCGACACCACACACCCTATGTTCAACATCGCAATAAAAATGGCAGTGTTAGCATCTGCTGCTTGGCAGAATTATTCTGTAATGCTGAGAGGAGGTGTCTATCTAATATGTGGAAGACGAGCTTATGCCTGGATTCCTATAAATAGCAGAGGCATGTGTTACTTTGGGAAGGTTGTTCCTGGGATCAGGATAATGAACGATACAGTAAAAGCCCAAGTTCAAGAACAAGTGAACTTTCAGTTTAAACGAGATCTATTCACTGGGGCTGACCTGTGGTGGACTCTAGTCCCCGAATGGACTGGATGGGGGATGGAAATGATGGTAAGACTTAACAACTTCTCCAAGCTGATAGACAAAATACTCAATGACACAGTAGAAGGTGTTAAGGACATCAATTTAGAATTGAGGCAAGTTAGGAAAGTGGTGTTACAGAACACCCTCATTCTAGACTACCTGCTAGCTAGTCAAGGGGGATATTGCCACTTTATAGGAGAAGACTGCTGTACTTGGATAGGTGACAGTTATGACGACGTAGAAGCCCATGTACGGAAGGTTCAGACCCTGCAAGCCACAGCCAGAGAGATAGGGAAGGATGGATGGAATCCCTTTAAGGGTATGGAGGGATTCTTTGGAACACTAGGAAACTGGTTTTACAATCTGTTCAAATCCATTGGGATGTATTTGCTTATCGCATTTTTATTTATTATAGGAATATATGCCGCTTTTAAAGTAGTTCTCTGCATTATCGATAAAGGCACAAGCAGATCAAATGTTAAGAAAAAGAGAATTTATCAACCAGTGATAGCTCATGCCTAACGTTTTTTTTTTTTCTCTCTCTCCATAGATTGACACTCCATCTTAGAAACTTGACAAGGGACTCTTCTTGAAGGGATGTACTTCCAGCGATTGGGGGATGGAGGTTTCTCCCCTGGGCAACCCTCGTCGGCCTGGGATAGTACCTAATCAAGGAAGTCACTATCACAGTCCAGAGAGGACACAGACCTTGATTGAGATCATACAGATGGAGATGTCAAAGGGGGGAATTGATGGGAATGGAACTTTTTGGCTTCAGGCTATTTAGCTTCAACATACAGAGCCTTGAACAAGTTTTTCCTGCCTCAAACGTCCGGCCGATTGCTCGGGGACATTAGGGAGGGGTTGTATCTGTTGACAGACAACATTCTTGTGTTTTTGGATGTATTCTGATGTAAATTATTGATGTAAACTATACTGCACGTGTGTTTCTGCCTAAAGTGTATATAAGATGAATAAACCCAGCCCACTTCAGTCTGCCTGTGTGTCAGCTCCGGTTGCGCTTGGCTGATTGCTGTGAGTAGGCTTACAACTCAGTGTCCGTTTGAGTTACTCATAGTTAAACGCATTGGGACTCCCAAGGCAGACGCAGCGCAGCGAATTCAGTTTGAAGCTGCACCTAACAAAATCAAGTAATATTTAACATATTTTAACCTTCCTGGCGTTGCGATATAGTCAAATGCAATGGCAACGAAAGCGTTGCCATTGCATTTGTCTCTCACGCACGGCTCCGCCCCCATGAGCCTCTGCGGCTCACAGAGACGGAACCCGGAAGCGAAGAGGGACGCCGCAGCCCCGGCTCTCACCTGTGATCACGGCGGAGACATCGCTGGATCGCAGGGAGAAGGTAAGGAGGCTGCGCCGCCCGCTCTTGCTCCCAAATCGATCCCGAGCGTGACTCAGGGTCACCGCCACTTACAGCGCAAATTGACCCCGAGTCACGCTCGGGATCGCCGCCAAGGGGGTTAAATATTTAACATAATATATTTAACATAAACATATAATTAACATAACGTAAGTCAGATTAGACCTTCAGGACTTAGTCTACATCAAAGAGAGCTTTGAAGATGCCTGGCATAAGGCCTAATAAAATGTGGTCTATGTTGCCTAAAGAAGTTTCACAACTACTAGTCTTACGGAGAGGATTATTCCAGATAAAGAAACATATATTTATCTTAAATACATTTTACATAGTCAAAATATTAGAAACTTTTAATAAAAATGTACAATTTAAGTTTCAGCCTGACCTGGTACAGGGCCCACATTTTCGTAGTCTTCTACCCAGCACAATTCTTTAATCTATCAATACATATGTTGCTGTTAAATTCACTACCTAGATATGTTAGTGATATTGGAAATCTCAAAAATTTTACCCATGTACCCAGAGGGTAGAGGTCATCTCAGCCTAGACTTTTGCATGCTCCACTTACAGTAGCTCCGCTCAACTGTCTCTAAACCCAGCCTATAGTCCTATATCATTCAAGCTCCACCTTCCTCTAACATAAGGGGACTATCTCACTCCAGGGACCCTTGCCCTTCTCCTAAAGTGGTCCCTACATTAATGTATTATTTGATTGCTTCTAATGCAATCTTAGCAAGCCACCTTAGGGAGAGGTCTGGTTTAGGCTTAATATAGTGGGATAAAATAGACCAAAAATCCCCCTCAATGGTAAGAGGTAAATATTGCTTTCTAACAGAAGGTCAAGTAGTAGTATTATTCTTATTAATAGATCATGTGGTTTTATTAATGGCTGGCAAAACTTTATTGTTCTTTACTGCATTATTGTCTCAGTGTAAATGATTCAGCAAGTAGGTGTCAAGATAAAGATAAAGTCTACACTGAGGACTGTCACACAGGAAATGTCACACAGTGACAACTGCTGCTGATCCATCAGTCAAAAACTCGTTACTGGTGATCAAAATTAAAGGCTCAGTCATGTTAAGATGTTCTCAAAGACAGATGAAGCAGCATAATATGTTAGATAAATTGATGAGATACAATAATTTAGGTCAGGTTCATACATTTTCTAGATGTCTGCACCTGAGGTCAGTTTTACTAGTCAAGTGCGGATGTTTTCCAACCCATGTAAAAGGTTAAACTCTCCACACTCTGCTCCACCCAGACTTTTTCATATGTTCAAATATATTTTCCACACATTGGGAAAGTTCTCCAGACTTTTCAGCCCAGCAGTGCAAGAGAAAGTATTTTTTTACACTTTGGCACAATTCTTCAGGAACATTTGGAAAGGTGTCCACAGTTTCAGAAATTTCTTAAGTACAGTACTGTAAGTTGAGAAAGTTCTCCACACCTTGGGAAGGTTCAGCTGAGAAAGACTTCCCAAATTTGGCAATGTTCTCTAAATAAATAGAGAAAATAATCCACATTTTCCTGATGTTCTGCAAGTAAGTTAATAACATTATCCACACTTTGATAACAGTGCAGGAGAAATAACATTCAAAAATTCAAGTCATTATTTACAGTTTAGTTCTGTAAAAAAAAAAGTTCTTTGCACTTTAGCAAAGTTGTTCAAGTAAATTTCTCCACACTTTGATAAAAGCTCAGGGGAAATTAGAAATTAAATACAGTCATTTTTTACACTTCAGCAAAATTGTGAAAGTTATCCACACTTTCACAAATGAGTTGAGGACATTCTCCACACTTTGGGAAAGTTCACGTTACTTTGAGAGGGTTCAACTGTAAACGCTTTCCACAAGTAAATAAAGGAAGTTCTCCATATTTCAAAATGTTCTGCAATTAGTTTTCCATACTTTGCAAAAACATCCAGGAGAAGTTGAGAAAGTTATCAACATTTTCATAAAAATCTGCAAGCAAATTGAGAAATTTCTTCAGACTTTGGGAGGTTCGGTTGAGAAAGTTTTTCACACTTTGTAAAAGTTCTCCAATTAATTTGACAAATTCCCCTATATTTTGGGAAAGTTAAATATATATATATATATATATACATATATATATATATATATATATATATATACTTTTACTAAAATTCAGTGGACAAAGTTCTACAGACTTTGCTAAACAACCCAAGAGAAATTCAAAAACTATATGATTTGTTATTGTTTTTTACACTGTGGCAACGTAATGAATTGAAAAGTTATTCACACTTTAAGAAAGTTCTGAAAGTTAGTTTAGAAGGTTTTCCACATTTTAGCAAAGTTCAATTACAATTAAATTGAAATTTCTTCTCAACTTTAGAATGGTCTTCATGTTGATACAATTCTCCATAGCTTAGTAAACAGTCCAAGAAAATTTAACAAAATATGTCGTTATTTTTCTTACATTTCTTGTGGTTTTTTTTAGAAAGTTTTAAACACTCTTTGTTCTTTTTGTGTGTAAGCAAAGTAAGAAAGTTGGCAACACTTTGGTAAACAGTCCCTGGGAAAAATAAATGATAGTATTTTTTTTGACACTTTGGGAAAGTAATGGAACTAAAAAAGAGAGGCTCACATATGCGAATAAGTCAGTGTATGTGTACACATTCCATTAACAATACAAAAAACAGCATTTGTAGGGAAAATTAATGAGATAAACAGATCTTTTCTGAAGGGAACTAGTAGGACCTCGCTGGACACTGAAACATTACATAGCCAGATACATTAAAAATGCTGGAGGACGGGTCTTTCACTTCAATGTAAACTAAACTGTCATCCATCATCTCAGCAGCAAGAGCCATATGCACAGCGCTTTGATGAATGGAAATGAAAACTAATATAGAAGACTCCGAAAATGATTACAGTGATTATATTAAAGATTGGCTGGATGCACAATTTAGGAATCTTTTCAGGATTATCAGGATACATTGAAAAGAGATAAGGATAAAAAACACTCTAAAATGGCTAGGGGCAAGAAGGATAAGGAGGACAATCATGTTTATAAGGGGAGACTTACTGGGAGTAGAAGAAACTATATAAAGGGTGTAGGATATCGCCAACTTAATGACCCAGGAAGTAGGAATACCTCATTCTCTGGCCAATCCGCTGAAGATTCTGGAAATGGAGAATTTTTATCTTTAAGCATAAAGGAGGAGGACAATGAGGGGGGAAAGAATGGCAAGGGAAGAGGCAAATGTTGGGAGAGCACCACATGGAACCATGAACATGCTGCCCTAACCTCCCAAACACCAGAGTATATAATTTACGATCCTTTATTGGATCAATAGGATACTCTGGAAATTATAAATCTTACAGATTATGTGCTTACACCAACTGACAGGCTGATTCATCACTAACGCCAGGTTGCGACAGATGAGCGTCTGTAGCAGGCATTTTCAGAGCGCCCGCTAGTAGTCACTGTGCTCAGCCGTGGGTCGCTACTTTATAGTGACTCAGTCACTGTTAAGTAATGTTGAATACATTGTGAGGAGTTGCTATTTGACCAGTACAGCGCTGTATGGGAGCGCATGTTAGCGACTGCTCATAGTGACTCACACCATATTCAGCAAAAAACAGCCTCACAAATCTCTGGTGCTGAAAAATGCTTGTTTGAAGTCCAGAGCGCAGGAGGCAGTGTGTAAAGTGTGTTTTCCAGCATCTATCCACTAGTAACAAAGCGAAAACATATGGAATTACATTGTAGCAACATTGTAACATGAACACTTTAATGCCAGACCTGTAATGTAATTTCTGAAAAAATATATAAAAAATATATAAAAAACAGCTTTTTCAATGCCAGGAGAGGTCACAGAATTATTTGTGATTTTTGGGGAAAAAATAAACAAAAACCCTGTTTAAAGAGAAGAAAAATATTGTCCATTGAAATGTATGGTAGAGCGACAGGTAGCGAGAGGTCATACCTGGCGCTGTGCAAGGCTGAACGCTGGCGCTGTTCGCTGAGGCTGTGAAAATGATGAATCAGATGCTACATGCCGCTATCCCAGTCGCTAAACAGATTCTGCTTGTAATTGCGTGCCGTGTCCTGCGTACACCAGTCGCTACCTGTCTCTACCTCTCAATAACCAGCCACTACCTGATGCTATCCCTTCTTAAATAAGGGCCTGAGAGGTTAAGCAAAAGTCTTAAATTCTCATCCACTACACAAGTGTATAAGTTTGATACAATTAGGGATCTGTTTCTATTTTGTAGAAGACTTCTTTCGAAAAGCCAATTTGGTGAGAACATAATAGAACAATATTCTGAAATTACTGATGATATGATCTCATTGATTAGAGGGTCTGAACTCCTGCTCTAGCAAAACAAGAATCAACTATTGGCCCTAAAAAATATCTACCTATATACCTCCATTTGGATCATCATCAGCTATGCAGACTTTCTTCCGGGTGGTGAGTAATGATATTCAGAATCTCCCATGTTCTAGAATTAGGAATAATCTGACAAAAAGAGCAATATCAAGCTATCCGCTCAGTGAGAATAGCACCATTGTTATCCATGAAATGGACAAAGGTGGAAATATTGTTCTTCGGGGCATTGATGAATATGTGAAGGAGACAATAAAAAACTTGAATGATTATGCATTTGAATTCTATACCATTTTGAATCAGACAGTTGAAATCAATGTAATTAACCTAGACACCTAATTTTTAAAAGTGGAATTCCCAAAAATTCCCACTTTTTTTTACTAAATAAGGTGCACAAAAATTTGCATGCACCTCCAGGACGTCCAATATTTGGGTCATGGGACATCTAACCCAGCAGGCCGATGTGTTCATTGATGTACACTAGAGATGAGCGAACTGGTTTGTCAGAACCCAATTCTGCATGAATCCGAATTTTTTGGGGTTCATGCTGACCGAATTTTCCCTGAAATTCACTGGCACCTCGACAGGTGGGTAAAAAAAACCCACCACCATCCTCAATCCAGTGCCACACTTGGATTCAGTGTGTGCGGCGGAAGCTGACTTGCACAGCTGACATTGCAGCCGGCTTCCCACTCCTCCCCTGCACGGGGGAGCCAGCCAGCCGCTGGGCCAGAACAATGGGGAAGCCAGCATGTAGGTAAGTGTCTGTGCCATACACACAGTGCAGTGGGAGCGGAGTTGGCCGTTCACACTGTCAGCGCGCTGCGGAAGCTGACTTGCACAGCTGACCTCCCCTGCTCCCACCATAATGTGTGTATTCCACTAGAGATGATTGATTCTCAAAGGTTCAATTCAGACAGGCGGTGGGAAAAAAAAATCACCACCATCCTAGTTTCAGTGCCATGCTTGGATCCAGTGTGTGTGGCAGAAGCCAACTTGGACATCTGACAGTGCAGCCGGCTCCCCACTCCTCCCCTGCATGTGGGAGCCAGTCGCTGGGCCAGAACAATGAGGAAGCCGGCATGTAGGTAAGTGTCTGTGCGATACACACAGAACGGTGGGAGCAGGAATGGCCGTACGCACTGTCAGCGTGCTGCAGAAGCCTACTTGTACAGCTGACAATGAGGCCGGCCTCCCCGCTCCCACCGTGCTGTGTGTATTTCACTAGAAATGAGCAATTCTCAAAAGGATTGATCCAGACGAATCCAAAACAAGAAAATTCGGCGAATAGTCTGAATCTCTAATGTACACCTTCAAGGTTCACTAGATTCATGAGATTCAATAGATTCATTAAACAAATTGAAGGGCACATATTGGCATCAGAATACCCTCATGCTAACAGGGGATATGGAATCACTCTACAAATATTTCTCATGACATGGTGTTATAAGTAATGAGATATTTCTTGGATATGGAGGATGGATCTCAGGGGGCTAAACATGAGTTTATCCTGGAATTGTACTAACATACAATCTTTTTGTATTTGATGCCCAGCACTATCGCCAGGTGAGGGGAGTAGACATAGGGACGCGTTGTTCACCTGCTATTGCAAAAATCTTCCTGGGATGGTGGGAAAGGAAAGTTGTATTTAAAGAGGGGATGAGATGTAATGTATGTCTTGTTTTAAAATCAATCAGAATAAATTTGATATTTTATACAAAATATCTGATATGCCGAGTTCTTGGACCTGAACTAAGAATGGAGACGAATTGAATGATTTCAACTACATTATTCATAAAGGATACAGTTGTTAATAGCTTATCACACTATCAAAGTTTTCATTTGGAACATCTCAAACGGGGTATCCTGAGGGGCCAATTTGCCAGTATCCGACTGAATTGTACAGAAGAAAGGGAGTTCAGAGTACAAATTTTATGAAAAGATTCCAGGATTGGGGATACCCTAAAAAAGTATTAACCCAGGTTTCCAATGGGCAGGAAATTGCTGAGACCATGGTGACGTGTGAAGCATGAAATGGTAAAGTTTATATAATAACACATTGCAAGCCCTGCAGGGTATTTTGGAAACAAATAGGGGTATTATTGGATCCCTCAATCAATGCATTTATTCAACAGGGCCCAAAAATGACAGGAAAGCAGGCCCCAATCCTTAGAGACTGTAGGAGCCATTTTGTGAGACCGCAGTCTTGGTTAAAGAGAAACAATAGAAAGGTAGCCAACCATGTGGGGGATGCACAATATGTGAATATATGGTAAGGACGGGCCAGGTTATTAATAATTTCTCTAAAGAGAGATTTCTTATTACATTACATAGTAAAACTGAGGGGGTTATATACCTCCTGGAATGTGACTGCAATGCTGGATATGGTGGTGAAATGAAAAAGTGTACACATACAAGACCACTTATCAAATATTAAATTGGCAGGAAGAGATAAGGAACATAATAAGATTATCTCACCTGAGGAGGCTTAAGGAGACAAAACAGCAAGATGAACACCCTAAGGGTTACTCCCTTGGAGGGTGTCCAGTTAGGAAAAAGAAGGGGGAAGCTCAAGGAAACCCTGCTCCAGAGGGAACTAAAGTGGATGTAAATATTGAATGCATGTGCTTCGGAGGGATTTAATGAGGAAGTCTCAATTGGACCCTTTCTGGGAAGGTGAGTCCTTTTGCCATTGGATCTGATTTAGGTTTAAATATTTTTATTGAGTTTTATATTTATTGAGGATATTTTGGGGGATTTTGTACCAACTGCATTTACATAAATATTGTGTTTTTTCTTCTTTATACATATTATATATTTTTACAGTTTTGTTATTAATAATAATTATTTTTGTTTAGTTTTAGTTCTTCACTATTTGGTGTGTGAGGTGGTGATGGAGATCGGTTGCTATTTAACCCTGTGTATAAGATCACAACATTTATTGGCCTGTAGAAGTCCACTGAATTCCCCCTGGGGAAGGAGGAACCATTGGAAGAACATGAGTTGGGGAGAATGGATGTGGATACTTCCTTTTCATTTAATTAGGATTGGTTATTATTATTAATGACCATAAATAGTGAAAAGTAAAGCGTTATGGTGTTGATATTGTTCTATTAGGAATAATGATTGTTATATAAATATTGAATCATTGATAATGACGACTGAAGGTATAAAAAACTACAATAATTATGTTTGGGGTGAATGTTATAGATTAACACATTTTGTTATAATTCCCCCTTATTTAATTTAATCTACTGAAGCCCTAGAAAATTATTATTACCATGATTAAACTATCATTATACTATTAGAAAAACTACATTTTTTGTGTCTATATAAGTAATTTATTGTAATTGATTTTGAAATTTACTCTAAGATGCAGCCTTTTAGAGGTTATTGATTATGGTTTGATAATGGGTAAAAATATTATTAGAATTCAAGTATTTAGATATTAGTGTTTAATGTAAATGTAGGTTTAGGATGTTTGTTGTTCTATGGGACTAGAGGTTGGGGATACAAGTGCTTAAATTACCTCCCACCGGATATCTGTTTATCTTTATATGTCGACACCTGCTTGGGATCGCCGAGGCTCGGTTCCCACCACCTGCCTCCCATTGTCAGAGACACCTGCTGCTGTCATAGTTGCTGCGTGATGCGAGTATGGGGTGGTTTGTGGGGATGCAGCCTTAGCGATGCATCAGATAGACTATGCTCTATTTGGAGCTTGGGTGTTGATGTAATAATGATCATCAAAATATTCATAGAATAGCAAATGTCTGAAATTGGCAAAATGCAAATGATACTAAGCTAAGTCGTTTTTGAGCAGAGTGATTTTTTCAAATAAAAACAGAGATTTCTGAATTTTATCAGATTTTTACAAAAATACGTCTGATTCAAAATCGCTGAAGAATATAATTTCTTGATTACATGCACATTGCTTTTCTGAAGCTTACATTTTACCTTTAACCTATTTAAAATAAATGTTCGTTAAATAAGTGATGAGCTTTTCTATGGCATTTTTCAGATCCTTATTTCTCAAGCTGTATATGATTGGATTCATCATTGGGGTGACTACAGTGTACAGCAATGACAGGAACTTGGCAGTGCGTCGGAACTCTCCTTTATGTGGTACCAAATAGACACTAAAAATAGTGCCGTAAAATAAAGCAACAACAGTTAAATGGGAGCTACAAGTAGAGAAAACTTTCTTTCTCCCAGTAAAAGAAGAGATTTCAATAATGGAGGCTACTATATAGATGTATGATACAATGATGATACAGAACGTGATGACACAAACAATAGCACCAATTAATTTCACTTCATATTGAACCATGGTGGTATCAGTGCAGGAGAGATCCAGGATTGGCTCTAAATCACAAAAGAAGTTATCAATTATATTTGGGCCACAAAATTGTAATTTTAAGACCATCAAGGTATCCAATCCTGCTATAAGGCCTAACATCCAGGTTATGATCACCATTCTCCAGCAAACCTGGTGGGTCATTATCAAAGTATAATGCAAGGGCTTACATATGGCCAAATATCTGTCATAGCTCATCACTGTCAGGAGAAGCAATTCTACACCTTCTGAGAGTGCAAAGAAAAACAGCTGCGTGAGACAAGCAGAAAACATTATTATGGCCACATCAGCCAATAGAGTGTAAAGCATGGTGGGAAGAAGATCCATTACCACCAATATGTCTAACACAGAGAGCTGGGAGAGGAGGAAGTACATGGGGCAATGGAGGGTCTTGCTGTAGGACACTGCTGTGATGATCAGGAGGTTTCCACATATTGTCACACCAGACATCAAAAGAAAAATACTGCAGCCCAAAAATGACATAATCTGGGGAAGCTGGAGTCCTAAGAGGTGAACGGTGGTAATGGAGGTGATGTTTTTCTTATCCATGACCTGACAAGCGTCTGACATTCTAACCTAACCTTAAAAGACAGATGAAGACATATTAAAACGACATTTACTAGTGACTCCACTAGACTCAACTGCTGAGTGCCCCCAGCCCGGTGCTAATGTGGATTTGGGCATTAAAAATAAAAATATCTTACTTGCGATGGCCACCAGACTACCCACCAGGAGCAGATTTTTTTTAATTCTGAGATCCCATCTCAGCATGTCCAGCCCATCAATAAGTGTGCAGCTCTGCTGCTGCACTGATTGGCTGGCTAGGCACCCAAACAGGTAGGCAGATTCCCGGCAACTGGCCCAATTTAGAAAAAAACATGGGATTTTCCATAGGCATAGCCATGCCCACCTGTAAGATTTGAGACTGCTGACTGGCTGATCTTTTAGTGTGAATCAAAAGACAGATTAGCACAATCCAAATATATAAAGCATATACTTAAATAGTATTAGATTATATAGAGATTAATATAGGGTGCTGTAAGGGACCTGAAATCTCTGTAGATTTCTACAATTAGTAGTAACTATATAATGGACAATCTGCACTCCAATAGCAATGTGTATGCAAAAGAGTAGTATTTAATATCATAGAAAGGTAAGGGATTAACATATATTTTGCAACAATCAGAAATAATGTTTAGGGGATATATACACCTCCTATCCCATGGATGATCTAATTACAATCAGAAACAAATGAAGCAAAGGAAATTAATGCTGGTTAGACTCTGGCCGCTATGCGGTGTCAGGGAGCGTAACCCAGAACTCTCAGTGCAGAAAATTGTTAACCAATGCACACCCTAACTCCCAATGTTTCAGGCTGAATAGCCTTTCTTCAGGGTAAAAGAGAACGTCCTGTATGTTATATTTCTGATTTTTGCAAAATATATGTTACCTTACCTTTCTATTATAGTAATTACTACTCTTTTGCATAAACATCGCTATTGAAGTGCTCACTGCCCATCATATACTTATGACTGGCTGATCTAAAAAATACCAGATTTTATCTTTCCTCTGGCAGCTTCCCCGGCACCCATCTTCTCCTATTAGTGTTCCCCATCCCCAGCCTGTCCAAATGGCTGGGCTCAGAAACATGTCTGAAATATAGGAATGTTGGGAATGTGGCACAAGCACCATGGGAGTCCCAGGAAAGGTACGTTTTGTGGGTAGCCTGTAAGGGTTCACACAGCAGGGCATCTCAATTCGGGATGTCTTTTAGACTCTATGGCCACGCTGCCAGAATTTTGATCTACTTTGATATTCTTGATTGACATGATTTTTATCATAGGTTAATCAACATTTCAGGGTGATAAACCAGAATAAATGGCATCAGTGCTCAATTTTCTACTATGCAAAACATAAGAAACATTTATTCCCCACCAACTTTCTCACCTAGACCAAGTGAATAAAGTCCTGCAGTGTGCAGCCTCAATTCTGTTCAGCAGTGGCCACCAGGTTGTACAGCAGCCGTTAGAGCATGGCCATGTGACTATCCAAGTGGGGTGGCTATTTGTCACGCTACTTGCTGGTGGGCAGAGACATGATGAGACTTGATTTTAAGACCAGGCTCATTTTCTTTCCAACAAGCAGATAGTCTTTCAGCAGATCCACACAATTCAGTTTCCAGATATATTCAGTAAACAAATTCTGATTCCCGATTCTGTGATCATCAACGCATTTCAGGGAGACTTCCTTCTAATTATGAAGCTGTTTCTTACCTGAACCATGATCCTAATGTAATACAGGATCCAGAAGTGGTGCCATCAGCTGCACGTCACCCCCCCCCCCCCACACACACACACTAGCCCACCCACCCAGAGATTTGGCAAAAGCATAGGAGAGAGTCCCAGCGCTGGCCAGATTCCAAACCATACATGTGTCCTGACAGCTCCAGAGGAGGGGCAGAAAGACATGGGGGACTTGGGCCCTGCCCCCACATGTATTGGATAGCAAGTGGGGGCTGTGCTACAGGAAGGCCCTGCCCCCCCACACTGGCCGCATCCATCCAAAAAAGGAGCCCCCTCTACAGCAGGACAGGACCACAGATAGATCATCACGGGGAAGTAAAAAAGAGGGGCACCATGGCTAGATCTGTAAAAAAAATTAGTTATTAATATGTGAATTAAAATAAATTGTCCCAAATAAAATCAATAATGGATGGGTAAATGAATTAATAGCAATATATATATATATTATAAAGAGCAATAATTTCTGAAAATGGGGAGATCATAAAATTTAAAGCTAGCTGGAATTATATGCACACAATACTAGTATCCATTAAATGTCCATATGATGTTTATACTACTTGAACTATTTAAAGGGGACGTACTCTGCAATGGAGAAATACCTCTTAAAAAAAAATCCATTCTAGCAAAAAAAAAAAAAAGGAAATTATATAGGTATAGAACTCATGAGACCCAGGTGACAGATCATTTTATAATCCATGATACCATTAATTATAGAGGAAAAAAGTCCAGAGAATCAGGCCCTAGGCTCTAAAAGATTCCAATGCTGGCCACTGGCATTCTTTTGGGTGTCCAAAATTGAGCGCCTCCCCCCCCCGGGCACTGCAAAACTCACCTTTAGTGCCAGCTCCCTCAGTAGTGTAAGCAATCATGATATCATCACCAACTTCTCTGGGCTGAGGTGCACTCCTGCTCATGCAATAGGACAGGCTGGGTGCTGAAGCCCAATCGTCCCACAGGAGGGCATATTGCATTGCATATTTCTCTGTTTGAATAAGAGACCGTGCATGCACTGTAGGATCAGGGTAAGGTATATTTTACTGGGGATCTGGGGGGTTCAAACGGCAGTGCAAGAAATAAAAACTGAGGATATTAAGAATCCTGTCAAACCTATATGAAATAGAGGTTATTAAAGAGGAAAAATGGTCCCTAGTTGACCATAGTTCCTCTGTATTATACAGGAGCACTGCATGTAAAATGAATAAATGGCTACCCAGATACTCACTGCTTCTGGGTCCTCCTCTACAGCTGGCATAAAGCATCCTATCAGTTTCTAGGACCAGAGTCAGGACTGATATACTCGGCAGCTAGACGCGCTGATAGGCTGCTTGGGGTGATGCATGCATGTCTGTGTGTGGTGGAAAGATTCATGAAATTATAAGGTCTCTTAATGTTTTGTAGTCCTGGAGTCTTCTCCTGACTAAATTGAGTGCCTCAGAATTAAAAAAAAAAAATCTTTGCCCTTGATTCAGTGTTGAAATACAGATACAGTATATTTTTGTATCTGTATTTAGCATGCATACATACAAGGAATTTGTGTGGCAGGGGCTAAGGGTGCATGGAACAGAACAACAAATGATAGGTCTAATACCATTAGATTAAGGACTAGACAGGGTGGTGTGTGCCTGTATTTATTTCTTGTACTGCTAAGGGGAAGAAGCTGTTGTCTGGCTGTTCTCTGTAGCAGCACTCAGATGGTAATTACCTGAATACTGAGTGTCCGGTGTGGAGTGGTTTTGTTCCTTGCAAGTTTAATCTTTGACTGTAGAGTATATGTTGTCTATAGATGAAGGTTAAAAATGCAACAGAATAAATCATCTGAGATTGTGAAGTGGTGAAGCTGTCTACAGTTTCATAACTAAAAGGACATTTTAACTGAGGGCTGAGATGTTGAGATTCACTGAGTGATCACCATCATCTCATCAAAATTACTCATATGGCATGATCAGTTGTATTTGTTGTAGGACACTGTGTCTCAGATACCAGCATATATAGATTGCTATATATCACTATCATCTTTATAATGTGTATTTTTTATGAAGAAGTAAACAAAATTACCTCTGAAATCACAAGGAATGGTTTGACTAGAGTATTACATGATAGATCCTCTTAAAATGAGCTTGCATGACTAACTAAATAATAGGATAATGGGATAATGGGACATGATTTTTCATGATTTGACCAAGAAAAAAAAGTAATGTTTGCCAAGATACAGAACAGCCATTCCCTGTAAAAATGATTGTAAGCTTTAGACAAAACTGATTCCTGCTCTGGAATATAGCACTTTGTTAGTAAATTAGCCATTCCAGTAACCAAAAGTAGTTCTTATGCTTTAATTTGTGCAGTTATCTAATGCGGAAAAATAACATGATATAATAATTGGAAGCAATAAACAGGAGAAATAAGTAGCAAAAGCAGTGGTGGAATGTTACACATGAACATTTTGGAGCTGATGGCCAGGACTAGGAGCTCACTGGTATAAAGAAGTCCACACAGACAACATGGTGCCACAGATCAGTGATTTCTTCTATGGGCATTAGCATCAAGATGTGTCTCCTGTATAACAGCCATCAGAATACATGTGTAATGAGCTACACTTATACAGTTATAGCTAAATTTATAGATGTCAGGTGCATTGTTTTATATTGTGAAGGTGGAGATAGTGAAACTGGGAAGAAATAATTAGGTCTTGCAAAGGGAATATTTACAGTTTAAAACTTTAAACAACTCAGAGAAAACAAACCATGAAAAAGCCAACCTCCAACTTTTGTTACATTATTAAAACTTTTTAAAAACTTTTTTAATCTGGATGATGTTAAGATTAGAGATAAGCGAACTCTTGAAGAATTTGATTCGGACGTTTCTGCGAATTTTCCGTAAAAATTTGTTTCGGTCCGAATTTGTTTGCGATGATTCGCTATTAAAAACGGCTATTTCTGGGCTTCTGAGAGCCTCCATAGGGTTGCAGAATGTTTTGCCTGGCTGTAACATGCATAGGATGTGTGCTGGGTTAGTGAAATAATATTGTAAAGAAGTATGACATGAAGATCAGAGGCGTCACTATTAGATTCGCTGTCGCAGAGCGGCACAACTAGAGAGCCTTGAGGTGGCATCAGCATGATGAGCCCATGCCTGAAAGACACACAGTGGAGTTGGCAGCAGCATAGGAAGCCCATATATTGCCTGAAAAAAACACCCTGAATTTGGCAGCAACATAGGGAGCCCATATATTGCCTGAAAGACACACCCTGGATTTGGCAGCAGCATAGGGAGCCCATATATTGCCTGAAAGAAACACCCTGGAGTTGGCAGCAGCCTAAGGAGCCAATATATTGCCTGAAAGACACTCTGGAATTGGCAGCAGCATTAGGAGCCCATATATTGCCTGAAAAATAGACCCTGAATTTGGCACTAGCATAGGGAGCCCATATATGTCCTGAAAAACACACCCTGAATTTGGCAGCAGCATAGGGAGCCCATATATTGCCTAGAAGAGACACTGGAGTTAGCAGCAGCATAAGGAACCCATATATTGCCTGAAAAACACACCCTGGAGTTGGCAGCAGCCTAAGGAGCCCATATATTGCCTGAAAGGCACATTGGAGTTGGCAGCAGTATTTGAAGCTCATTTATTGCCTGAAAAACACATTGGAGTTGGCAGCAGCATAAGGAGCCCATATATTGCCTGAAAGACACACACATAAAATGGCAGCAGCATTAGGAGCCCATATATTGTCTGAAAAACACATTGGAGTTGGCAGCAGCATTATGAGCCCATATATTGCCTGAAAGACACACCCTGGAGTTGGCAGCAGCATTAGGAGCCCATATATTGCCTGAAAGACACACCCAGGAGTTGGCCGTAGTATTAGGAGACCATATATTGCCTGAAAGACACACCCTGGAGTTGGGAGCAGCATGAAGAGAACATATACAGATTTTGGGCACATATATCTTATTCTAAGAATATTAATAAAATTTAACGTAAAGCATTTCCTCAATAATTACTTGTAGTCTGGTGCAGAGGAATGTCTGTAACTGGAGAGCAGCGCCTTAAATCTGTTTTGCACTATCCATATTTCTTTAGTGTTGGTCTGGCACCATGATCAATCTACTCTGATGCATCAGGCATTGGTGGGTGGAAATCTTGGCTGATCCATGCCCAATTCATTTTCACGCAGGCCAGTCTCTCAAAAAAACATTTTTCAAGCGTACTGGAGCACATTGAATTGCCCTCATCAGAGCATTACATACTCACATCTAAGAGTTTTATCACTTTGTTCCTGTTAAATTCTTCAGGGCCTAGTAACTACTTAGTGAAAGGCCAGAGATAGTTACACACCTGCTGCTGTTATCAACAAATCCTGTTTTAAGTGTAGTGTAGTGTTTTGTCCTCCATTCATATGAGCACTAAATATGTCAGGCAGAGAAGTGCCAGGATGGGCACAGAGAAGTTGCAGAGGCCTAAATTCATCAAGCAGAGGTCGCAGCAGACTAGGGGCGAGTGGCAGCAGGAGTCTCAGTGAGAGGCCTGATCTCCCGGTATCAGCTAGCAGTCGTGTCTCGACCAGCAACCCATCTGCCGTCATCGATTGGTTAACACGGTCATCCACTTCATCACAAGTGACATCTGACACCCCCAGTCAACTGTCGGTTATATCTTATGATTTGGTTTCAGCTCCACTATTCAGTGAGGATGATCTAATAATCTGAAAAATCAGCAGCTACTGCACAGCCAAGAAGTGGAGGAGACACTCGCCGCTTCTTCCACTAGGCGGGCAAGTAGTGATGAGGAGAGTGGCATGGGAGGTGGTGTTGCAAGCATTTTGGCTTCTTAAGCAGACACTGTTGAGGAACCTGAGGAGGACATCAGTGAGTTTTGAGGGCACTTTTAAAGGCTTGGAGTGATGGAGAGTGACAGATTTAGTGGTCAGCATGGTGGCAGAAGGGGAAAGTATGGAGGCAAATATGCTTGGGGTAGACCACTTGCTGCGCGGCAGGCTACCTTCCCAGGAGGTAGTGGAAGAGGGTCCCTGGAGTCGGCGGCGATGTGGCAGTTTTTCATCAAGCATCCGCAGGAGGTTAACATGGCTATATGAAAGATGTGTAGGCAGAAGGCGAAGTGTGGCCAGGGTCCCAATGCTGGACCCACAGCCCTGAGTCAACATTTGCAGCGTCACCATAAAGCGGCCTGGGAGAGTTGGCTCCAAAGTGGTGGTCCAGCCTGCTGCATTACCCAGTGGCACACCGCTCTCTGTTCCAGCCAGCCAAGGCTCCACCACCTCCTGTGTGTCATACCCATCCTCTGTCGCTCCAGATGCTCCTCCTCTTAATCCGAGTCAGTCATTCCGCCAGCAATCCATTGGCCAAGCCATGTCCAAGAGACAACAGTATGTGCCCACTCATCCAACGCGCAGAAGCTAAATGTGCTCCTGTCCAAGTTGCTGGTGCTGCAGTCCCTCCCTTTTGAGGTGGTGGACCTTTCAGAGAACTGATGGCTTGTACCGAGCCAAGGTGGAGAGTCTTTGCGAAGAAGGCAGTACCACGCCTGTACAATTTTTTTGAACAGAAGGTGGGCCAGTCCTTGAGCTTGTCAGTGTGTACCAAAGTGCACGGCAGCACCTATGTCTTGAGCTGTAACTACGGTCAGGGACAATACATATCCTTTAAGGCCCACTGGGTGATTGTGGTTCCTGCACAACAACAACAGCAACTTGGACTGGTCCCGCCGCTGTGGCCTCCATGCTCCTAGGCCGTTGTGCCTGTGACAGTGCACTTGTCTGTTTTGTTTCATGGTTTTGCACATGTTTTTTGCACTTAGGCACTTTTTTCTGTGACACCATTGCTAATTGTCAATTACATATTAATTCTTAACATTTATCTTGTTTGAACACATTTATAATAATACCATATCATAGCAACATAGTAACATATTAGTAACATAGTAACATATTAGTAACATAGCAACATATTAGCAACATAGTAACATATTAGTAACATAGTAACATATCAGTAACATATTAGTAACATAGTAACATATTAGTAACATAGTAACATATTAGCAACATAGTAACATATTAGTAACATAGTAACATATTAGTAACATAGTAACATATAACATTTATAAAAGGCTTTTTTGGGGCGTAATTTCGTAATTGTTTTTACATTTTTTTTAATTCTTTATTTTTTGTTTTGTTTTTTATTTTTTGGGGGTATTTTTTTTTTCCAATGCCCTACCAGCCTACCATGTGTGCAGGAAACAGCGGTTTCACACTGTTCCTCAGATGGCTTACCTTGGCGCACAGAGTCACACATGGAAGGAACTGCTAAAAATCATTAATCAATAAATGAGATCATGGCTTACTCCATGGAAACTGCAAATGGGAACCACGGTGACTGACAATGGGAAAAACATCTTGTCTGCGCTGCGACAAGGAAGCCTGAGCCATGCGTCCTTCCATGGCACACGTGTTCAATCTAGTTGTCAAGTGTTGTTTCCTGAAGTCTTCCCCTCATCTGCATAACATCCTAACAACGGGAAGGAAACTTTGCATGCACTTCAGCCACTCATACACCGCCAAGCACACCCTTCTTGAGCTACAACATCAGAACGGTATCCCCAAACATAGTCTTATTTGCGTTGTTTCCACCCGTTGGAATTCCACCCTCCATATGTTGGATCGACTTTACGAACAGAGATAAGCCATCACTGATTTCTTGATGATCCAAGTGGATAGTGGGACTCCCCTGTGTAACTTCAATGCAAACCAGTGGCACCTCATACGTGACACCTGTCGTTTGCTCAGACTCTTTGAGGAGGCCAATTATTAATCAGTCGCCAGGACTACGGGATGAACGACGTGATTCCGCTGCTTCATGTAATACAACACATGTTGGAAACCATGGCTGGTCAGGGGGCATTAGAGACATGGTGCATATATATCACGGCCACATGAAGCCTGTGGGGGCTGAAGTGGAGGAGGAGGAGGGGCACATCAAAGCACAGTTTAGTTTTGGTGAAATGGGCGGTTTATCTAGTCATCTGACAGGAGAGGAGGAGTAGGAGCAGCCAGAGTAGCTAGAGGGTTGGGCAGCCAAGCTTGACTTGTGGCCGCAACTGGCAGAGTTTACCCTGGGAAAGCTGTCCTGCCCAGCCAGTAGTGTGCCATCTGAGCGGGTGTTTAGTGCGGCGGGGGCCATAGTCATACCAAGGAGAACTCGTCTGTCCACGAAATATGTGGAGAGACTCACCTTTGTGAAGATGAATCAGGCATGGATAAGCCAGGATTTCCGCCCACCAATGGCTGATCCATGGTAGTAGCTGATGCATGGTAGCTCCTTATGCTGCTGCAAACTCTAGGGTGTGTCTTTCAGGCAATATACGGGCTCCCTATACTGCTGCTGCCAACTCCAATGTGTGTATTTCAGGCAATATATGGGCTCCCTATGCTGCTGTTGCTAACTCCAATGTGTGTACTCTTAAAAGACACATGCTAGCATATTTGGGATGCCTCACTGTTAAAGGCAATGGCTGCTGGCAATTTGACAACGTGACTTTCTTTACAAAAATGTTAATAATGCACAATGTTAATAGACAGCTACTCTTCAAATATTTATGCTAGTATTTGGGATGCTCCCCTGTTCAAATACACAGGCTGGCTGCTTTAACAGTGAAAAGGTGACTTTCTTTACAAAATGCAACCAGTTAGCAGACAGCTGCTCTTCAAATATTTATGCTAGTATTTGGGATGCCCCCCCCCTCCCCCCCCCCCGGGCAAAAGGCAAAGGTTGCTTAAAAATTGACTTTCTTTACACAATGCACAATGTTAATGGGCAGGTACTCTTCAAATATTTATGCCAGTATTTGGGATGCCGCCCCCCGGCAAAAGGCAAAGGTTGCTCAAAAAGTGACTTTCTTTACAAAATGCACAATGTTAATAAACAGGTACTCTTCAAATATTTATGCTAGTATTTGTGATGCCCCCCCCCCCCCCCGGAGAAAGGCAAAGGTTTCTTAAAAAGTTACTTTCTTTACAAAATGCAACCAGTTAGCAGACAGGTACTCTTAAAATATTTATGCTAGGATATGGGATGCCCCCCCGGTGAAAGGCAAAGGTTGCTTAAAAAGTGACTTTCTTTATAAAATGCAACCAGTTAGCAGACAGACACTCTTCAAATATTTATGCTAGTATTTGGGATGCCCCCCCCGGCGAAAGTAAAGGTTGCTTAAAAAGTGACTTTCTTTACAAAATGCACAATGTAAATAGACAGGTACTTTCTTTACAAAATGCAACCAGTTGACTTCCTTTACAGAAACTTTAGTTAGCAGACAGGTACTCTTAAAATATTTATGCTAGTATTTAGGATGCCCCCCCCCCCCCCCCGGCGAAAGGCAAAGGTTGCTTAAAAAGGGACTTTCTTTACAAAATGCAACCAGTTAGCAGACAGGTACTCTTCAAATATTTATGCTAGTATTTGGGATGCCCCCCCCCCCCCGGCAAAAGGCAAAGGTTTCTTAAAAAGTGACTTTTTTTACAAAATGCACAATGTAAATAGACAGGTATTCTTCAAATATTTATGCTAGTATTTGGGAGGCCCCCCCGCAAAAGGCAAAGGTTGCTCAAAAAGTGACTTTCTTTACAAAATGCACAATGTTAATAGACAGGTACTCTTCAAATATTTATGCTAGTATTTGTGATGCCCCCCCCCCCCCCGGGGAAAGGCAAAGGTTTCTTAAAAAGTGACTTTCTTTACAAAATGCAACCAGTTAGCAGACAGGTACTCTTAAAATATTTATGCTAGGATATGGGATGCCCCCCCCCCCCCCCGGTGAAAGGCAAAGGTTGCTTAAAAAGTGACTTTCTTTACAAAATGCAACCAGTTAGCAGACAGATACTCTTCAAATATTTATGCTAGTATTTGGGATGCCCCCCCCCCCGGCGAAAGTAAAGGTTGCTTAAAAAGTGACTTTCTTTACAAAATGCACAATGTTAATAGACAGGTACTTTCTTTACAAAATGCAACCAGTTGACTTTCTTTACAGAAACTTTAGTTAGCAGACAGGTACTCTTAAAATATTATATTTATGCTAGTATTTAGGATGCCCCCCCCCCCCCCCGGCGAAAGGCAAAGGTTGCTTAAAAAGGGACTTTCTTTACAAAATGCAACCAGTTAGCAGACAGGTACTCTTCAAATATTTATGCTAGTATTTGGGATGCCCCCCCCCCAGGGGAAAGGAAAAGGTTGCTAAAAAAGTGAATTTCTTTACAAAATGCAAAATGTTAATAGACAGGTACTCTTCAAATATTTATGCTAGTATTTGGGATGCCCCCCCGGCAGAAGGCAAAGGTTGCTTAAAAAGTAGTATTTAAGATGCCCCCCCCCCCGGCAAAAGGCAAAGGTTACTTAAAAAGGGACTTTCTTTACAAAATGCAACCAGTTGACTTTCTTTACAGAAACTTTAGTTAGCAGACAGGTACTCTTAAAATATTATATTTATGCTAGTATTTAGGATGCCCCCCCCCCCCCCCCGGCGAAAGGCAAAGGTTTCTTAAAAAGGGACTTTCTTTACAAAATGCAACCAGTTAGCAGACAGGTACTCTTCAAATATTTATGCTAGTATTTGGGATGCCCCCCCCGGCAAAAGGCAAAGGTTGCTTAAAAAGTGACTTTCTTTACAAAATGCACAATGTAAATAGACAGGTATTCTTCAAATATTTATGCTAGTATTTGGGATGCCCCCCCGGCAAAAGGCAAAGGTTGCTCAAAAAGTGACTTTCTTTACAAAATGCAACCAGTTAGCAGACAGGTACTCTTCAAATATTTATGCTAGCATTTGGGATGCCCCCCCCCCCCCCGGTGAAAGTAAAGGTTGCTTAAAAAGTGACTTTCTTTACAAAATGCACAATGTTAATAGACAGGTACTTTCTTTACAAAATGCAACCAGTTGACTTTCTTTACAGAAACTTTAGTTAGCAGACAGGTACTCTTAAAATATTATATTTATGCTAGTATTTAGGATGCCCCCCCCCCCCCGGCGAAAGGCAAAGGTTGCTTAAAAAGGGACTTTCTTTACAAAATGCAACCAGTTAGCAGACAGGTACTCTTCAAATATTTATGCTAGTATTTGGGATGCCCCCCCCCAGGGGAAAGGAAAAGGTTGCTAAAAAAGTGAATTTCTTTACAAAATGCAAAATGTTAATAGACAGGTACTCTTCAAATATTTATGCTAGTATTTGGGATGCCCCCCCGGCGGAAGGCAAAGGTTGCTTAAAAAGTAGTATTTAAGATGCCCCCCCCCCCGGCGAAAGGCAAAGATTACTTAAAAAGGGACTTTCTTTACAAAATGCAACCAGTTGACTTTCTTTACAGAAACTTTAGTTAGCAGACAGGTACTCTTAAAATATTATATTTATGCTAGTATTTAGGATGCCCCCCCCCCCACCCCCCGGCGAAAGGCAAAGGTTGCTTAAAAAGGGACTTTCTTTACAAAATGCAACCAGTTAGCAGACAGGTTCTCTTCAAATATTTATGCTAGTATTTGGGATGCCCCCCCCCAGGGGAAAGGCAAAGGTTGCTGAAAAAGTGAATTTCTTTACAAAATGTACAATGTTAATATACAGGTACTCTTCAAATATTAATGCTAGCACACTTTTTAAAGAATGACACCAGGAAAAGGAAAAGCTAAATAGGCAGGTGTGTTATTAACACTAAATAGGCTTGAAAGCTAATGAAAACACTTTAAACTTTCCCTGTCTTTCTCTGTCACTGTCACAGCCTCTCTCCTTCTCTATCTGTCCCTCACTGTATCTATCTGTCTGTCTGTCTGTCTGTCCCTCTCTCCCTGCCTGATCTGCTCTGGCCGCAATTCAGTGCCAAAATGAGCTTCCGCAAGATGGCCACCGCTTATATAGGGCTGTTACATCATCGGTAAGCCTGTCTGCTGATAGGTAGAATGTGACGCCTACCCAGGATTCCTTGCCCCAAGGGACATGTCCTGACATGTGGATCCTCCATTTTAGATGGGCTGGATAGTAGTAAACAAAGTTTTAAGGAAGAGATTAGAGCGATCGAATCGCGGCGATATTCGGAATCGTTACGGCTGACATTTTTCCTGAAATTCGTTATGAATTCGGGTTCGTCAGATTCAATTCGCTCATCTCTAGTTAAGGTATATACATCTATATCATTTTTTGATATATGATTGTATATTGCTTTATGCAGAAAACCACATTTCCTAAAGAGCAAGAGACCTTGTATTTGAAGATAACAGATCCGAGATAAAAACAGATGATAAGTAGAGATGAGCGAACTTTTGAAAAATTCGAATCGACTGATTCGCCGAATTTTCCAACAAAAATAGTTTCGACCCGAATTTATTCGCGACAAATCGCTTTTAAAAACGGCTATTTCTGAGCCTCCTAGAGCCTCAATAGGGTTGTAAACCATTCTGCCTTGCTGCAACACGCATAGGATGTGTGCTGGGTTATTGAAATAATACTGTAAATAATTATCACATGCAGATCAGAGGCATCGCTAATAGAATCGCAGAGCGGCACAATTGCAGAGAGTTGAGGTGGCATCACTATGAGGGGCCCCTATAGTGCCTGAAAAACACACCCTGGCGCTGGCAGCAGCAGGAGCCCAAAAATTAGCTGAATCACACCCTGGAGTTGCAAGCAGCAGTAGCAGCCCAAAAGAGACTTGAAAGAGACACTGGGGTTGGCAGCAGGAGCCCAAAAATTGGATGAATCACACCCTGGAGTTGCAAGCAGCAGCCCAAACATAGCTTGAAAGAGACACTGGAGTTGGCAGCAGGAGCCCAAAAATTGGCTGAATGACACCCTGGAGTTGCAAGCAGCAGCAGGAGCAGGAGCACAAACATTGCTTTAAAGAGACACTGGATTTGGCTGCAGGAGCCCACAAATTGGATGAATCACACCCTTGAGTTGCAAGCAGCAGCAGCCCAAACATTGCTTGAAAGAGACACTTGAGTTGGCTGCAGGAGTCCAAAAATTGGATGAATCACACCCTGGAGTTGCAAGCAGCAGCAGGAGCCCAAACATAGCTTGAAAGAGACACTGGAGTTGGCTGCAGGAGCCCAAAAATTGGATGAATCACACCCTGGAGTTGCAAGCAGCAGCAGGATCCCGAATATTGCTTTGAAGAGACACTGGAGTTGGCTTCAGGAGCCCAAAAATTGGATGAATCACACCCTGGAGTTGCAAGCAGCAGCAGCAGCAGGAGCCCAACCATTGCTTGAAAGAGACACTGGAGTTGGCTGCAGGAGCCCAAAAATTGGATGAATCACACCCTGGAGTTGCAAGCAGCAGCAGGAGCAGGAGCACAAACATTGCTTTAAAGAAACACTGGATTTGGCTGCAGGAGCCCAAAAATTGGATGAATCACACCCTGGAGTTGCAAGCAGCAGCAGCAGCAGGAGCCCAAACATTGCTTGAAAGAGACACTGGAGTTGGCTTCAGGAGCCCAAAAATTGGATGAATCACACCCTGGAGTTGCAAGCAGCAGCAGGAGCAGGAGCACAAACATGGCTTTAAAGAGACACTGGATTTGGCTGCAGGAGCCCAAAAATTGGATGAATCACACCCTGTAGTTGCAAGCAGCAGCAGCAGCCCAAACATTGCTTGAATGAGACAATGGAGTTGGCTGCAGGAGCCCAAAAATTGCATGTATCACACCCTGGAGTTGCAAGCAGCAGCAGGAGCCCAAACATTGCTTGAAAGAGACACTGGAGTTGGCTGCAGGAGCCCAAGAATTGGATGAATCACACCCTGGAGTTGCAAGCAGCAGCAGGAGCCCAAACATTGCTTGAAAGAGACACTGGAGTTGGCTTCAGGAGCCCAAAAATTGGATGAATCACACCCTGGAGTTGCAAGCAGCAGCAGGAGCAGGAGCACAAACATTGCTTTAAAGAGACACTGGATTTGGCTGCAGGAGCCCAAAAATTGGATGAATCACACCCTGGAGTTGCAAGCAGCAGCAGCAGCAGGAGCCCAACCATTGCTTGAAAGAGACACTGGAGTTGGCTGCAGGAGCCCAAAAATTGGATGAATCACACCCTGGAGTTGCAAGCAGCAGCAGGAGCAGGAGCACAAACATTGCTTTAAAGAGACACTGGATTTGGCTGCAGGAGCCCAAAAATTGGATGAATCACACCCTGGAGTTGCAAGCAGCAGCAGCAGCAGGAGCCCAAACATTGCTTGAAAGAGACACTGGAGTTGGCTTCAGGAGCCCAAAAATTGGATGAATCACACCCTGGAGTTGCAAGCAGCAGCAGGAGCCCAAACATTGCTTTAAAGAAACACTGGAGTTGGCTTCAGGAGCCCAAAAATTGGATGAATCACACCCTGGAGTTGCAAGCAGCAGCAGGAGCAGGAGCACAAACATTGCTTTAAAGAGACACTGGATTTGGCTGCAGGAGCCCAAAAATTGGATGAATCACACCCTGGAGTTGCAAGCAGCAGCAGCAGCAGGAGCACAACCATTGCTTGAAAGAGACACTGGAGTTGGCTGCAGGAGCCCAAAAATTGGATGAATCACACCCTGGAGTTGCAAGCAGCAGCAGGAGCAGGAGCACAAACATTGCTTTAAAGAGACACTGGATTTGGCTGCAGGAGCCCAAAAATTGGATGAATCACACCCTGGAGTTGCAAGCAGCAGCAGCAGCAGGAGCCCAAACATTGCTTGAAAGAGACACTGGAGTTGGCTTCAGGAGCCCAAAAACTGGATGAATCACACCCTGGTGTTGCAAGCAGCAGCAGGAGCAGGAACACAAACATGGCTTTAAAGAGACACTGGATTTGGCTGCAGGAGCCCAAAAATTGGATGAATCACACCCTGTAGTTGCAAGCAGCAGCAGCAGCCCAAACATTGCTTGAAAGAGACACTGGAGTTGGCTGCAGGAGCCCAATAATTGTATGAATCACACCCTGGAGTTGCAAGCAGCAGCAGGAGCCCAAACATTGCTTGAAAGAGACACTGGAGTTGGCTGCAGGAGCCCAAAAATTGGATGAATCACACCCTGTAGTTGCAAGCAGCAGCAGGAGCCCAAACATTGCTTGAAAGAGACACTGGAGTTGGCTTCAGGAGCCCAAAAATTGGATGAATCACACCCTGGAGTTGCAAGCAGCAGCAGGAGCAGGAGCACAAACATTGCTTTAAAGAGACACTGGATTTGGCTGCAGGAGCCCAAAAATTGGATGAATCACACCCTGGAGTTGCAAGCAGCAGCAGCAGGAGCCCAAACATAGCTTGAATGAGACACTGGAGTTGGCAGCAGGTGCCCAAAAATTGGCCTAAAGACACTGGAGTAGCAAGCAGCAGCAGCAGGAGCCCAAAATTGCAAGAAAGACACACCCTGGAGTTGGCAGCAGCATGAAGAGAATATATACAGATTTTCGGCACATATATCTTATCCGAAGAATATTGATAAAAAGTAAGAGTAACGTAAAGCAGTTTCTCAATAATTACTTGTGGTCTGATGCGGAGGAATGTCTGTAACTGGAGAGCAGCAACTTAAATCTGTTTTGCACGATCCATATTTCTTTAGTGTTGGTCTGGCCCCATCATCAATCTACTCTAATG
Source organism: Gastrophryne carolinensis (assembly GCA_027917425.1). Classification (NCBI taxonomy): domain Eukaryota; kingdom Metazoa; phylum Chordata; class Amphibia; order Anura; family Microhylidae; genus Gastrophryne; species Gastrophryne carolinensis. Next base: position 444,180,626 of record CM051238.1, on the reverse strand, counting down.
CTTAAGGCATTGGTGGGTGGAAATCTTGGTTGATCCATGCCCGATTAATTTCCACGCAGGCCAGTCTCTCAAAAAAAAACATGGAGATTGACAGATTAGTAACATATTAGTAACATAGTAACATATAAGGCCTCATTTAATCAAGCAGAGGTCTCTGCAGAATAGGGGTGAGTGGCAGCAGGAGTCTCAGTGAGAGGTCTGATCTCCCGGGATCAGCTAGCGGTCGTGTCTTGAACAGCAACCCGTCTGCCGTCATCCATTGGTTAACACGATCATCCACTGCATCACAAGTGACATCTGACACCCCCAGTCAACTGTCTGTTGTATGTTATGTTTTGCACGATCCATATTTCTTTAGTGTTGGTCTGGCCCCATCATCAATCTACTCTAATGCATCAGGCATTGGTGGGTGGAAATCTTGGTTGATCCATGCCCGATTCATTTCCACGCAGGCCAGTCTCTCAAAAAAAACATGGAGATTGACAGATTAGCAACATATTAGTAACATAGTAACATATAAGGCCTCATTTCATCAAGCAGAGGTCTCTGCAGAATAGGGGTGAGTGGCAGCAGGAGTCTCAGTGAGAGGTCTGATCTCCCGGGATCAGCTAGCGGTCGTGTCTTGAACAGCAACCCATCTGCCGTCATCCATTGGTTAACACGATCATCCACTGCATCACAAGTGACATCTGACACCCCCAGTCAACTGTCTGTTGTATGTTATGCTTTGGGTTCAGCTCCACTATTCAGTGAGGACGATCTGATAATCAGAAAAATCAGCAGCCCAGCCAAGAAGTGGAGGAGACACTTGCCGCTTCTTCCACTAGGCGGGCAAGTAGTGATAAGGAGAGTGTCGTGGGAGGAGGTGTTGCAAGCGTTTTGGCTCCTTAAGCAGACACTGTTGAGGAACCTGAGGAGGACATCAGTGAGTTTTGAGGGCACTTTTAAAGGCTTGGAGTGATGGAGAGTGACAGATTTAGCGGCCAGCATGGTGGCAGAAGGGGAAAGTATGGAGGCAAATGTGCTTGGGGTAGACCACCCGCGGGCAGGCTATCTTCCCAGGAGGTAGTGGAAGAGGGTCCCTGGAGGTGGCGGCGGTGGCGGCAGCAGCATCAGTGAATTAGTGTGGACTGTTGGTAGGAGAAATCAGCTACAAGCCCATGTTGCAGTTTTTCATAAAGCATCTGCAGGAGGTTAACATGGCTATATGAAAGATGTGTAGGCAGAAGGTGAAGTGTGGCCAGGGTCCCAATGTTGGACCCACAGCCCTGCGTCAACATTTGCAGTGTCACCATAAAGCGGCCTGGGAGAGTTGGCTCCAAAGTGGTGGTCCAGCCTGCTGCATTACCCAGTGGCACACCGCTCTCTGTTCCATCCAGCCAAGGCTCCACCACCTCCTGTGTGTCATACCCATCCTCTGTCAGTCAAGATGCTCCTCCTCCTCTTAATCCGAGTAAGTCATTCCGCTAGCAATCCATTGCCAAGCCATGTCCAAGAGACAACAGTATGTGCCCACTCATCCAACGTGCAGAAGCTATGCTCCTGTATAAGTTGCTGGTGCTGCAGTCCCTCCATTTTGAGTTGGTGGACCTTTCAGGGAACTGATGGCTTGTGCCTAGCCAAGGTGGAGAGTCCCATGCTGTCATTTATTTGCAAAGAAGGCAGCACCAGGCCTGTACAATTTTTTTGAACAGAAGGTGAGCCAGTCCTTTAGCCTGTCAGTGTGTACCAAAGTGCACAGCAGTGCCTACGTCTGGAGCTGTAACTATGGTCAGGGACAACAAATATCCATTTAGGACCACTGGGTGATTGTGGTTCCTGCACAACCACAAAAGCAACTTGGACAGGTCCCTCCACTGTGGCCTCCACGCTCCTAGGCCTTTGTGCCTGTGACAGTGCACTTGCACTTAGCAATGGTGTCACAGAGAAAAGTGGCAAATTGTCAATTACATTTACATTTATCTTATTTGAACATATTTATAATAATAACATATAATAACATATAACATAGCAACAATAACATATAACATAATAACAGTAACATATAAAATGTATCAACATTTTTTTTTGGTTAATTTTTTATTGTTTTTTTTTTTGTATTTTGTATTTTTTTTAATATTTTGTATTTTTTAGAAACATATATATATATTTTAATATTTTGTGAATTTTTGTACAATTTTTTTTTTCAATTTTTATTTTTTTCTTTTTAGTTTTTTTTCTAAATATTTATTTTTTCTCTTTTTTTTTAATTTTTGTTTTTTTTTCCCAATGCCCTTCCGGCCTACCATGTGTGCAGGACACGGCGGTTTCACGCTGTTCTTCACATGGTTGCCTTGAGCAACAGAGTCAAACATGGGAGGAACTGCTAAAAATTAGAACTCAATACATGAAATCATGGCTTACTCCACGAAAACTGCAAATGGGACCCATGGTGACTGACACTGGGAAGAACATCTTGTCTGCTCTGCGACACGGAAGCCTGAGCCATGCGTCCTGCCATGGCACACGTGTTCAATCTAGTTGTCAAGCGTTTTCTGAAGTCTTCCCCCCATCTGCAAGATATCCTAACAACGGGAAGGAAACTTTGCATGCACTTCAGCCACTCCTACTCTGCCAAGCACACCCTTCTTGAGCTTCAGCGTCAGAACTGTATCCCCCAACATAGTCTGATTTGCGATGTTTCCACCCATTGGAATTCCACCCTCCATATGCAGGATCGACTATAGGAACAGAGAAAAGCCATCACGGATTTCTTGATGATCCAAACGGATAGGGGGACTCCCCTGTGTAACTTCAATGTAAACCAGTGGCAGCTCATATGTGACACCTGCCGTTTGCTCAGGCCCTTTGAGGAAGCTACTTTATTAGTCAGTCGCCAGGACTATGAGATGAACGATGAGATTCCACTGCTTCATGTACTACAACACATGTTGGAAACCATGGCTGCTCAGGGCACTAGAGACATGGCGCATACATTTCACAGCCACATGAAGCCTGTGGGGGCTGAAGTGGAGGAGGAGGAGGGGGTGGGGCACAGCGAAGCACAGTTTAGGATTGACAAAATGACCATTTTATCTAGTCATCTGACAGGAGAGGAGGAGCAGGAGCAGCCAGAGGAGCTAGAGGGTTGTGAGGAAGGTGAGACAGAGGACCCAGACACACCGTGGCAGTTTGCAGTGGAGATGGAGACAGGTAGTCCCTCCGAGTTAATTGCACAAATGGCACAATGCATGCTCATGTGCTTGCGTAGTGACCCCAGAATTGTCTCCATTTGTCAGAGGGATGACTTCTGGCTCTCCACCTTATTGGACCCTAGCTTCTGGCACAAAATGGGGGCATTTTTTACACCCACTGAGAGGAAGGACAAACTGACCTACTACAGAGACATCCTACGTAGTCAGTTGGGCGATGTCTATCTGCGCCATGGTCCATACTCTCGCAGGTCTGACTTGGGGGGACCTCTGCGCTCACCTTCCACTGCCATGGCTGCCGGGGGGGGGTGGCAGCAGCAGCAGCAGCTCCATCAGCAGCAGCCTCAGTCTTCAGTCGCTTTCTACAGTCGTAGCTTTCTACACCCGCATAGTGAGTCTACTCATGAGCAGCAGGAAGACCAGGAGCAGGACCTGAACCAGCAGGTCATGTCATACCTTGACATGACCATGCCAACACACCTTGAGGATCCGCTGGAATTCTGGGAAGTCAAACTTGACTTGTGACCGCAACTAGCAGAGTTTGCCCTGGAAAAGCTGTCCTGCCCGGCAAGTAGTTGATTTAGATGGCAACTGGGCTGCTTTATATTATGCTGCAAAATGGCAAATTTACCTCACATTATAAACTATTGTCCCTCAGATTTACACAGGGCCTGCTCTATATAATGCTGCAAAATGGCAAATTTACCTCACAGTATAAGCTATTGCCCCACAGATTTACACAGGGCCTGCTCTATATTATGCTGCAAAATGGCAAATTTACCTCACAGTATAAGCTATTGCCCCTCAGATTTACACAGGGTCTGCTCTATATTATGCTGCAAAATGGCAAATTTACCTCACTATATAAGCTAATGCCCCTCAGATTTACACAGGGGCTGCTCTATATAATGCTGCAAAATGGCAAATTTACCTCACAATATAAGCTATTGCCCCTCAGATTTACACAGGGGCTGCTCCATATAATGCTGCAAAATGGCAAAATTACCTCACAATATAAGCTATTGCCCCTCAGATTTGCACAGGGGCTGCTCTATATTATGCTGCAAAATGGCAAATTTACCTCACTATATAAGCTAATGCCCCTCAGATTTACACAGGGGCTGCTCTATATTATGCTGCAAAATGGCAAATTTACCTCACTATATAAGCTAATGCCCCTCAGATTTACACAGGGCCTGCTCTATATTATGCAGCAAAATGGCAAATTTACCTCACAATATAAGCTATTGCCCCTCAGATTTACACAGGGGCTGCTCCATATAATGCTGCAAAATGGCAAAATTACCTCACAATATAAGCTATTGCCCCACAGATTTACACAGGGCCTGCTCTATATAATTCTGCAAAATGGCAAATTTACCTCACAATATAAGCTATTGCCCCTCAGATTTACACAGGACCTACTCTATATTATGCTGCAAAATGGCAAATTTACCTCACAGTATAAGCTATTGCCCCTCAGATTTACACAGGGCCTGCTCTATAGAATGCTACAAAACCAAGAGCGGATTTAACTCACACAATATAACCTATTTCTCAGGTTTACTCAGGGGCTGCTCTATGTAATGGTGCAAAACAGGGCAAATGTATTGTCCAATATAAACTATTGCTGCTCTGATTTACACAGGAGGGCCACTCAAGAATGGTGCAACATGGCGAATTTAGCTCACAATATAACATAGATTGCAAAATGAGATTTTCAGACAGGGTCTGCTCTATAAAATGGCAACTTTACCTCACAATATAAACTATTGCTCCTCAGATTTACACAGGGATTTAGGTTGATATATATAATAGTGCAAAACAGCGAATTTACCTCACAATACTGTATAAACTATTGCTCCTCAGATTTACACAGTGGACTTCTCTATATAATGGTGCAAAATGGCAAATTTACCAAACTATATAATCTATTACAGCTCTATATAAAAAAAAAAAAAAATAATTAAAAAAAGGGCTTGTAGAAGCTTATTTAGTATAACAGATAGGGTGACATGTGCTGGTTTGGGATGACCTGCGGCCTAGTGTTTTGACAGCAGGAGAAAAACCAATTCAAAATGCAATAGCTTAATAAAACTGAGGCTGAACAAGCTAATTTAGTATAAAAGAAAGGGTGACGTGCTGGTTTGGGATGCCCATGTGGGCTGGTGTTTTGACTGCAGGACAAAAACCAATTCTAAATGCAATACTTTGATTCAGCTGAAGAAGGATGCACAAGCGTATTTAGTATAACAGATAGGCTGCTAAATGCAGGTTTGGGATACCCAGGTGGGCTGGTGTTTTTGTTTTTAAATGCAGACCAAAAACCAATTCAAAATGCAATACTTTGATTAAGCTGAGGAAGGATGAACAAGCGTATTTAGTATAACAGATAGGCTGCTAAGTGCAGGTTTGGGATGCCCTGCGGCCTGGTGTTTTTTTGTTAGAGGCAGAACAAAAACCAATTCAAAATGCAATACTTTGATTAAGCTGAGGAAGGATGAACAAGCGTATTTAGTATAACAGATAGGCTGCCTAATGCAGGTTTGGGATACCCAGGTGGGCTGGTGTTTTTTTTGTTAAAGGCAGACCAAAAACCAATTCAAAATGCAATACTTTGATTAAGCTGAGGAAGGATGACAAGCGTATTTAGTATAACAGATAGGCTGCTAAGTGCAGGTTTGGGATAGCCTGCAGCCTAGTGTTTTGGCAGCAGGACAAAAACCATTTCAAAATGCAATACTTTGATTAAGCTGAGGAAGGATGAACAAGCGTATTTAGTATAACAGATAGGCTGCCTAATGCAGGTTTGGGATACCCAGTTGGGCTGGTGTTTTTTTTTGTTAAAGGCAGAACAAAAAATATTTAAACTAATCCAGTTATATATTATGATAAATGCTTGTGTGTAACAGATAGGATTAAATAAGCCACTGCATAGATGGCATGCACAGTGGCAAGGCAGATTTACAGCACAAAGAACTGAAATTGAATGGAAAACTGATCTGGCCAATCACTGTCACTTCTAAGCTGTCCCTGGCTGGATAGTTCCGGTTCTTCCCTATCTTTCCCTGGCTCTGTCTACCTCTCTGACTCTCCCTACCTATCTCTAACTCTCTGTTCCTGTCTCTAACGAGCTGTGCTCTGGCCGCAATGCAAGGCTAAAATGCGCACATGCAAGATGGCCGCCGCTTTATAGTGCACGGTGACGTCACCGGGCTTCCTGGCTGCTGATAGGCTGCATAGGACTTACCCATGATACCTTGCCCCAGGGGATATGTCTGGACATGTTCATCCACCATTTTAGAATGCCTGTAATTGAAATAAATGGAGTTTAAAGGAAAACTTCGATCGATCGAATCGCGGGGAAATTCGGATTCGTTCAGAATCGAATTTTCCATGAAATTCAGAACGAATTAGGGTTCGTCCGGATCGATTCGCTCATCCCTAATGATAAGATTATAGAACTTTCAAAGTTGACAGGCCTCTCCATAAACATGTCAATAAGTCTCTCCCATTGCTGCAATATCTGTCTATGTATTCTAAAGCTGTTCTTCCATCTGTCTTTCCGAATGCTGTGCAATCAGTAAAAAACTGGCTTCTGGTGCTATGTGAGGTACAGTAAGACAATTAGGTTAGGTGCAATTTTATAAGCCAACTGGGGACCATTTCCAAGCCATGGAAAAGTTTTACAAGTTGAAAAGATAAAGCTCTCCACACTTTCCTTCATTCAAAATTTACCATATGTTCAAATACATTTTTTTACAAATGTATAATGTTCTCCACATGTTTACAGACCAACATAAAGTAATTTTTTTGCACTTTGGCACAGTTCTGCAGGGACATTTAGATATGTTCCTAATGTCTTCAAGTACTGTAAGTTTAGAAAGTTCATCACACATTGGAAAGGGTCAGCTGAGAATGTTCTTCGAGTAAATTTAGCAAATTCTCCACACTTTCATAATGTTTTGCAAGTAAGTTAATAAAATTCTCCACACTTTGGTAAATAGGAGATAAAGAAAATTAAAAAAGTAAGTAAAGTATTTTTACACTTCATTTCTGCAAGTTGATAAAGTACTTCTCATTTTGGCAAAGTTCTCCAAGGTAAGTTTCACACACCTTGGTAAACAGCCCAGGGGGGATTACAAATTAAGTCTAGTTAGTTTTTTTTATACTTTGAAAAAGTCCTACAGGCAAGTTGAGAAAGCATATTTTCAAGTGGAGCCTGGGAAGCCAGCACTTCATGTGGTGGAGGATTCACTAATTTCTGTTGATTGAAAAACATGCGGGGTGCTGAGGATCTATATAATAAGAAAAAAAAATGCTTCTGTTTATAGAAAGACATTCTTGTTCTGTGCTGTTTCTTTTTATGCTGTCTATGTGGACATTTGTAAAAGTTTAGGAGCACTTTAATATTAATAACTATCTAAAGAGAAATATATAATAATCAGAGTGCTGGTTATTTTTTTTAGAATTTTTAAAGTTGAGAAAGTTATCAACACTCTCAGAAACTTCTTCAAGTGAGTTGAGAACATTCTCCACATTTAGGGAAATTTCTTGTTACTTTCGCGGGGTTCAATTGCAAAAGTTTTCTGCAAGTAAATAAAGGAACTCCATACTTCCATACTTCAAAATGTTCTGTAATTAGTTTTCCATACTTTGGTAAACCATCCAAGAGATATAAAAAAGTACACATTTGCAAAGTTCTCTAGGGAAGTTGAGAAAGTTGACAACACTTTCATAAAGTTCTGCAAGTAAATTGAGAAAGTTCTCCGGACTTTTAGAAATTTCTATAGACTTTGAAAGGTTTATTTGAGTAAGTTTTTCACACTCTGCGAAAGTCCTCTGATTAAACCAGACCAACAGTCAAAGATGATTTAAACCAGACCAGCACAGGGCAATTTTAATTGCTGCATATAAAAAAATTATTTACCTTTTTCTAACGCCTTCTGTAGTAAATTTTAGAAACAAATTGGTGGCTTGTGCAATTGCAGGCCACCTGCAACCAGGAAGTGCTGCTGGGCTTCCTTTCACTGTGCATTGTCAGTTGTGTCAAGTAAATCCAGGCAGCAGCATAGCTGAGATGCTGGGAGAGGAAGCTTCAAAATGGTCACTAACTTTCTTTTCCAACTGTGCCACGATGTTGGTCTGGTTTAAGTTAAGAAAGCCCCCCACATTTTGGAAACGTTATCTATGCCTTGTTAAACAACCCAAGAGAAATTCAAAAGTCATTTTGTGTCCCGAGTAAATAAAGAAAGTTATTCACACTTTTAGAAAGTTCTGCGAGTAAGTGTAGAAGGTTTTCCACATTGTAGAAAAGTTCTGCTAGTAATTTGAGAAAGCTCTTCACACATTCAGAATGATCTGCATATAAGTTGATAACATTCTCCATAACATGATAAACATCCCAGGAGCTTAATGGCATTAATATGTTTTTTTTTTTTTTACATTTTCTCAGTAGGTTGAGGAAGTTTTCCCCAATTTTAGAACGTTTTGCAATTGAGTTGATAAATTTCTTCACACTTTGGCATCATTTTCCAGTTAGCCTGAGAAAGTTTGTCATACTTTGGTAAACAGTTCAGGGGAAATTAAAATTTAAGTCTAGTAACTTTTTATACACTTTGGGAAAGTGCTCCATGTGAATTGAAAACGCTCTCCACTCTTTTAGAATGTTTTGCAAGTAATTTTAGAAAGTTCTCCACATCCCAAGAAAATTTAAACAAGTAAGTGAATTACATTTGACACACATTAGTAAAGTTCACGTTCTCTAAGTAAATTGAGGTCCCTGCCCTGGTAAACAATAACCCCCCCCCATTATTTCTCTTGGGAACAGAATAAAATAAGCTATTTGAAAACATTTCAAGTTCCTGATTATGAGCCCCTGATTGATCAAGCACTATTGGCTGCCAGGCTATGCCAAATTAGAGCAAATGAGAGAGATGCAAATGGTAATTTAGTATGATGCCACATCTTCAATATTTTAGTAAATGTGTTTATTGCACTGCAGCAACATGCACCAGGGTAAAATAATGTACAACTTATATTTTGAAATACTTCTTTAGAATTGATGTGGCAAAGTCTGTCTCCTAATGCCAAGCTCTGTATGTAAATACCTATCCTAAGCAAAGTTGCTTTCTTTGCTTCAAATTACGTCTCATGGCTGAACTGGGAAGTGTTTGCCATGTCACAACATTATGAGTCATGAGCATGCTCTGCTGTTGACAGATATGGCTGTGGGAACACTGTGGCTTGTCATACCCAATTGGCAAAGTTCTCCAAGTAAAATAAAGTCTCTGCACATTTGGGAAAGTTTTCCAATAAATAAAGTCCCTGCCCAGGCATTTTCTCCCCCATTATGCCTCTTGTGCATGATACAAATAAAGCCCTTTGAAAACATCTGAAGTTTTGCTTCCATTTATGGGTCATGGCTGAGCTTGAAAGGGTGTGTCATGGTGCAGCAAGTAATAAGCATGCTCTGCTGTTGACAGAAACAGCTGTGAGTCCACTGTGGCTTGCCGTACTGACTTGTACTGAAAACAGCAAGGGACACCAAGAGTGACTGTTGGACCACTTTTTTGTGTGGTCATGTAGAAATGTAATTCTACTTCTGTTCGGCACTGCAGGAAATAGAGGAGAGATCATGGAAAAGGCTTTAGGTAAGCTGATTGCTGCCCTATTATTGCAGTTTAGATATTGCACATATTGCAAAGTTCTCAAAGTAAATTTTGAATGTTCACACTTTCAACAGAAAGATCAAAATCATTAAAAATGAAGTAAGGTTAATTTTTTACACTTTGGTAAAGTTCTCCAGATCAGTTAAGAATGTTTTCCACACGTTTAAAATGTTCTGCAAATAAGTTGAGAAAGATTTCAACTCTACGGCAACATTCTGTAAGTGAATTGGGAAAGTTCTACACACTTTTCGAAAGATTTGCAAGCAAGGTAAAAAAGTTCTTCACACTTTGGTAAAATGCCCAGGAGAAATTAAAAAGTCAAGTAAATTTGTTAATCTTAATTTTCCAGATATGGTAAGAAAGAAAGTTCTTCACACTTCGGCAAAATGTTCAAGTGAATTAATAAAGTTCTCCCCACTTTCAGAATGTTCTGCATTTATTTTGATAAAGTTCTCTACACCATGTTAAAAAGCCCGAAGAAAATATTTATCACTATGGCAACGCTTTCCAGGTAAGTTGAGAAATATATCTGCACTTTCAGAACATTCTCCAGGTAAATTAAAAACATTTCCACACTTTCTAAAAGTTCTGCCATTATGTCATTACATTTTTTTTTTCATTCAGATTGAGACAATTATTAAAACTTTCTGAAAGAACTGAAAGTAAATTTAGAAAGTTCCATAAATAAATTGAGAGAGTTCTCCACACTGTCCAAAGTTCTTAATGTAAATGAAAAAATGTGTCCACAAAATGTGTTTTGATAAAGTTATTCCCACTTTGCGAAACAGCCCAATAGAAACTAAGAAACCTGAGAAAGGTCTGCACTTCCATAAAGTTATGCAAGCTTGTTAATAACGTTCTTCACACTGTGACATACATCTCAGGAGAAATTAAAGTCAGGAGAATAAAAGTCAAGTATATTTTATTACAATTAAGCTAAGTTCTTCAAGTTTAATTACTTGAGAAACACTGCAAGTAAGCTTAGAAAGCGCTCCACTTTCTGGGAAAGTTCATCATGCTTTAGGAAAGTTCAGTTGAGAAAGTTTTCTACAGTTTCAGGAAAGTACCTGTAAGTCAGGAACGTTTTTCACGCTTTATAAAAGGTCTCCAAGTGAGTTGAGAAAGTTCTTCGCAGTTTAGCAATCTTCTTTAAGTAAATTTCTTCACATTTGGTAAAGTCAAGAAAGGTATCAGCACTTTTAGAAATGAGTTAAGGACAATAGCCTTGATTCAGAGACACATTCGTCCGGACTTCCGTAGCTGTCTGTGAAAGTTTGGGTGGGTGTTTGTCATTTTTTTGCTTTTTTTCATCCATTTTTCATTCGTACGAACGTTCTGGAAAATGCGTATATGCTCTTTCGATGATCCAAAGCAAATCGGAAGTTTTTCGTTATTTCGGGAGGTTTTTTCCACCAAATCTGAAATGTTTCGACCGTTCAGAAACTTTACGTTATTGCAATGGGCTGGCGATTAATTCAGAGAGATGATTGCCGAGGGGCCAACACCCAATAAATCCGTTTCATTTTCGATCCCCTTACTGCACCATTTTGACGTCAGAACTAGCAGGCATGGACGAGTCTACTGCATTTGAGGAGCATGAGGATCTGAAGCGGCGGCGACGCATGGACATCAATGGCATGCATGACGTTGAGCTGTTCGAGCTCACCAGGCTTAATCACGCTTCCCTCCATAAGTTGTATAGTGAGCTGCTGCCATGGTTAGCCCGCACCACAAGGAAGGGGCAAGCAATTTCAGGTATGACCAAGATGCTTGGCTGCCTGCAATTTTTAGCGAACTGCTCGTTCCAGAAGCTGGGTGCCCTCTCTGTGGGGATCTCACAGCCTACGCTGAGCCGCGCTATCCAAGTTTTTGGAAGGCATGGCTACCCTAACTCGGAAATATATTTGTTTTACTGAGGATATGTTAGCCAGAAACGCGATTAAGCTGGCATTTTATAATATCGCCGACATGCCCAACGTCATGGGTGCCATTGACTACACCCACGTTGCCCTTGTCCCTCCTGCTTGTGACGAGTACATATACAGGTAAGTTTATTCTTCCATTTTTTTAAAATTTTTTGGTGTCCCTCCTTTGGGCAATAACATCATTGGTTTTTGTCCCTCCTTGTTAAAAATCCCTCATTGTGAATAGTCCCTCCTTGTAATAATAGCATCCTTGTGAATAGTCCCTCCTTGTTACCAATCCCTCATAGTGAATAGTTCCTCCTTGTAATTTTAGCATCCTTGTGATTAGTACCTCCTTGCAATCATAGCATCTTTGTAAATAGTCCCTCCTTGTTAAAAATCCCTCATTGTGAATAATCCCTCCTTGTAATTATAGCATCCTTGTGAATAGTCCCTCCTTGTTACAAATCCCTCATAGTGAATAGTCCCTCCTTGCTAATCCTCCCTCCTTGCAAAGAGTGTATGTGAAACAATGGGCCTTATTTTGCCATTATTAAAACAGAAAGTTTGGTCAAAGTCAAACATTTGAAAGTGTACTTTAAATTGAACAAGTAACTCAACCTTTTAAAGGCTCTAACATACATCTCCTTTTGGTGGGCACTTAAATTTAAGGTAGTTGTTTAGTGTTAGTTGTCTTGATGTTAACGTTTGACTTAGGGTGTTAGAAGTGAGCGTTTGATTAATTTTCAAAGCGTTCATTAAGGTATTTTTTTCTTTTTTTTACACAGAAACAGAAAAATGGTCCACTCACTGAATGTGCAAGCAGTGGTGGCCCAGGACATGCGCTTTCTTAGCGTCCTGGCAGGCTACCCTGGCTCAGCCCATGACGCCTACATCCTGCGCAGATCAGGATTATTCCGGCGGTTTGAGTCAGGGGAATTTGCGGGTGCATGGTTCTTTGGTAAGTTGAGTCCAATTACATATTTAGATTTTATATGTCTGGCTTGGATTTTGGTTTGAGTCACCTTTCTTAAACGATGGCTTGGTCATCACCTTGGGAACATGTGAAACCCGACTGGACCCATTACATTATCCAAACTACATTGGCTGCAAAATTGTTTGTCCTGCATTATTTGAACTACAAAGTGTAATGAGAGCAAAAGTCTTCCCAACACTTTTCGGTCAATCTGTTAGTGACTTTAGCAGAGGGTCTGCGCCATCTTTACTTACATGCATTCCCCTTACTGAGTAGAGGTGAGCGGGATAAAGTGCAGGGGCCGGCTTAGACCTGTTTTGGACTAAGACAAAACAGAAAATGGGTCATGTAAAGTTAACCCATCCTACATTGTTCTGCAGCACTTACAGGAAACAATAACTTTTAACAGTCTGCCTGATTGGCCAGCATCCACAATATTATTTACCAACTTTGGTCCCCCATCCATCACATATGTTTATTTCTTGCTTTTGCCTGTGCAATATGTATGCTCATGTTTGTGTGACAATGTCACCTACCTTATTAATCATGTATTTTTCGGAATTTAGCGCTGCAATGTATGCATTAATGGTAATATTTGTTTCCCTTACATTTTTCTAGGAGATTCGGGGTATCCACTCCTCCCGTGGCTGATGACTCCTGCCCTCCGCCCACAGACTCCAGCACAAGAGGCCTATAATCGGGCACACAGAAAAACCAGGGCAGTGGTGGAGAGGGCCTTTGGACTCTTGAAGACCCGATTTCGGTGTTTGGACCACACTGGGGGCTCCCTTCAGTATGACCCCAAAAAGGTCATCGATATAATTATGGCCTGTGCTGCGCTGCATAATTTTGCAATCCTGCAGCGGGTCCCCCGCTATGTTGATTTGCCACCCTCTCCACCCGCCGATGAGCCAGACGATGCCTTTGTTGGGCAGCACAGTGTGTCTGGCCAAGCCGTCCGTGTAAATTTAATTGAAACCCATTTTGGTTAATTTTTTTTTCTTTGTTTTTGTTTCTTTGGACTTTCTTTGGTGTGATTGTTTTGTGACATTTTTTTTTTGTTTTTTATTTCATTATGACCAAAACAATAATGAATTATTTACACAAATCAACAACAATGTTTGTGGACTTTTTTTGAAATATTTGTTAGTGTTTGTTTTGGTGCCTACTTGAACTCATATTTCTAAATCAAAAAACCACAGACATTAACTTGGGCAACAAAATATTTTAATAATTTTGAAAAGGTTCCTTTGATAACAACATAATGGTAGGTGATGGCCACTCACATACTTCGGGGGCAGACATGGACATGAAATTCATTTCCAAACATGTTCCATAACAGAAAAATCCACACAAATAAGCCCTCTCCAGCTTGCCCACATTTGCCACAGGCACGGGTTGAAAGCAGACATGCCTATGCCACATCTACACCTGTTACTCAGTGGGCCACCCAAACAAGAATACCCGGTCCCAATCCAAGTACAGTACAATCACAGCCAGGGTCCAAGGTCTTAGTTTGCCAGGCCAGAATGTCACCCAATCATGGCTCCAAACATGAGGAGCCACCACAAATGTAATTATGGGCAAGGCTGCAGCGCAACAGCTTAAGTGGCCGCTTCAGTGAGGCTTGTCCTCTGGCATTGGCTAGTGGCCTACCTCAGGAGTTTACTGAGCTATATGGGGGCAAATCCTAAGCATACTAGCAATTGCAGCGCAAAATGCAAGATTTGTAGGCCTCACCAGACAAGTCAATCCAGTGGGGATGTCGATCAAAGATGTAGAACAGATGCATGCCAAATACACATTAATATGGGGGTTGCCCATAGAACCCAGGTTGTGGCCCTTGGGGGTGGATCTGCAACTGTTCCAAAATGTTTCTTTGGTTACTTTGCATTCCTGCCATGCTGGACCTGATTTCTGAGGTCAAGTTGGCCATGTGGCTGTTATGGGTCCTAAATTCAGTCAGTATGGCACTTAAGGTATTATTGAGGGTATCTAATTGCCCAATAATATTTTCGTGATTTTGTTGATTTTGCCGACGAAAAAGCCGCCTCTCATGGTGCCATGCTGCCTCCATCATCTGCACGCCCCTCCCCTGGGAAACTGGGCGACGTTGCTGAGTACGCCTCCCAATTCCCTGGGTTGTGGGGCGTGCAGATGATGTTGCTCTAGGACCCCCAACAGCCACAGGTATGCTGGGCAAATCCTCAACAGCAGATCTGAAACTGGGGACTGGAGGGTCAGTCTCTGCATGCTGCCCACGATGTGCAGGCAGCATGCAGCCAGCTTCCCTCTGCTGCTGAGGATTTGTCGGAGAAACATTTTGGGACAGTTGCAGATTCTGGCCCAGGGGAAGATCTTCATAAGCTCCATGGAAGCTTCCATCCTCCTCCAGCTCCTGGATTTCCTCCATCAGTGTGTGGCTCTGTTGGGGATATGTAAAACAAAAAGGTTCAGTGTGGGGAATACATATGTAAATCAGGCAATAAAAACATGGCAAGCCACATGCATATGCAACAGCATCAAAAAACACTTACCGTAGATATCGGATCCTGGGTCCTAGGAGGCACGGAAGAAGACGGCATAGGTAAAATGGCAGAGGAGTCCCCACTAGCTGAGGGATGAGGCTGGGCTGCATTAGAAGAAAAACTAAAATGTAAACACACAACTATGCATTGGTGATGGTTAATAACACATATGCTTAAAACAAAAACGTGGCCAAGCAGGAATGGCCACTACTATGAATGCCATTATATTGTGCATGGATTGTTAAACCAGAATAGACACATTGGTCACGTGCCGAAAAACAAACATGCAAGTAATGGCTGTTGTGTGTGTTTCCACATCCCTTATAGGCCATTAAGTTAACACACTAAGCTGGCAAATAGCAGTTACAAGATGATTCTGGTGGGGAACATTGTATCTCTTAAAACATTTCAATCACACCATCTTAAGCCGTTGGGCCCCAAACCCAGCTCTTAGCAAATTGCCCAACAGCAAAAGATGTTAGTGTGGCGTGTGATTGTCAATAAATACATAGCACGCATTCATTTCCTAAGCTCCATAGTTTCATACTCTTCCTAAATGTTCTTAAACGTCATGTATGGTCGTGCTAATTTGCACATTACCTGTCGACACACATGACACACCCTGGTCAGAGTGAGCACTCCACTACAAGCCACACCCTAGGGCCATGTGTTTAGATATGCCTTGCTGCCTAATTAAAATTTTTGCCACATTTTTAGGGTCATTCACACATTACTAACCTGCTGGAATTGGCGGGTTGTCCGTGTCCTGTTGTGCCGAGTGTCCCTCTAACGCAACAGGATGTAGCAGGCCCAGCACCATCTCCTCAGCCTGGGTAAATTTCAATTTAGTGGGGAATCCTCCGCCAGTTTGTAAGCTGAAAAACATAGTAATCATAATTAAGCGCACTGATGGATAGACAAGAAGAATAAAAACCAACAAATAAGCTATGTACCTGTACTGCCGCCTTTTATTCTGTTTCTTCCGTACGGCATATTTCAGGTCCGATATCTTCCGCTGAATCTGTTCGACATCTTTGAGTTCATCCCCCGCTGCATTGACTTGTCTGGTGAGTTCTGCCAAAATCTCAGATTTGCGCTGCTTGCTAGTAGTTTTGGATTTGCTCCCATATAGCTCATCATAATATAACGTTAGCCCGCTAGCCAATGCCAGAGTTTGGGACTTACCAAAACGGCCACTCAAGTGGCCTCTGTGCAATGTGCGCCCTGTTTGCGGTGGTTGTGGCTCCTCAGTGTTTTGTGGCAAATGGGGTGACATTCTGGCCTGGGTGTATGTAGGAGACCTCAAGGACTGGAGGCTGGCTGTGGATCATACTGGACTGGGAAAGGGACTGGGTGTTCGTGGCTGGGTGGCCACTGAAGTTGCAGGTGTTGATGTGGCATAGGGGGAATGCCTGACAACCTGTGCCGGAGGAGAATGTGGGCGAGGAAGAGAGGGTCTGGAGGAGCTGGAGCTGCTGCTTGTGGCCCTGTGGCTCTGTGGGCCCTTTGAGTTACTTGGCTGGGCAGAGCTGGTGGGTCAGCCACTCTTGGCCTTGGTTTGGTAGCCACGTGTGGGTGGGGAGGGGGACCTTGGCCTTGCCTTCCTTTTCGGGCTTCTGGGCCTGCTGAGGCTGCTTTTGGATGTTGGCCTTCTGGCCCTGCTGCGGCTTCGGGCCCTGCCGCGGCTTCGGGCCCTGCCGCGGCTTCGGGCCCTGCTGCGGCTTCTGGCCCTGCTGCGGTTTCTGGCCCTGCTGCAGCTTCGGGCCCTGCTGCGGCTTCTGGCCGTGCTGTGGCTTCTGGGCCTGCTGCGGCTTCTTGGCCTGTGTTTGGGCCCTTTGGCAAGTGCCTTGGTGACACATGGGGGGGATGTGGGGCAGGGTGGGGTGGGGCTTTATGGAGGGCATGAGCTGCTCTTACCCGTTTGGAGGGCATGAGCTGCTGTAGCCTTTGGTGTGCCTTGGTCTCTGTTTTGGCTGCTGCCACCTCCTTTTTTTGCGCAGCCTTTGTTGTAGGCCTTAGCTTCACTTTGGCCTCTTGAGACCTTGTTTTGGGGCCCTCGCCATGCTCAGGCCGCTTGGTAGCCTTCTTCAGCGTGGTCTCCTTGGCCGGTTTAGGTGCTGCTTTTTTGGCTGGCATTTTGCCTGGATTCTCAAAGAGAATGAGCTGTGTGTGCAGGGACCCTTACCTAAGGTGTGATGCCTACGCGTTCGCTTACGCGCACGTCCGGCCGGCCGTTCGCACGGACGTGCGGAACCCAGAAACTGCTGGGGCATTACTTATCTGCTGCCGAGAACAAGAAGAAAGATGGTGCCCACTATCTTAACCCGCCATCTAAATGCTGCTCGACATGTTAAGGATGCGCACGAAGTAAGAGATTTGTAAAAAATTTGGTTAAACTACATGCACACCCAAACGCACGCCACACACGTGCCAAACAACAGTGCGGCCAGATTGGAAAGTTAACTTAGGCTAGAAGTGTGTGTGTGCATGTGTTAATGTGATTGAACCAAATAATGTATTGTTGGCATTTCTTGATAGGCATTTCTAATTTATTGCTATGTTTGATTTATGTATTGTAGACCATGCTGGAGCGCAGGTACGACTACCTGCCCAACTCGTTTGAAAATGAAACGTCGCCCTGGACATCATCGCAGAGATCCAACATCAGACCGACACCACCTTCACCCACACACAGATCATGCAGCATTGGTCGGACCTGAAACGACTGCACATGCCCCGGGTGCGGAGATTTTTCGGAATCCATTTCCCAAGTAAGTACATAGCGATTGCATGCAAGATGTAACTACGACAGAAGGTAGGCATTTTATTTATAATGCCTTTTCTTTGGTAGTGTTGGAAATGGATTACCGCATTCGCCGCACCCGGAGGCGCACAGGCCGATTCCAGACATGATTCTGCAGCTGGGAGTGAAGGTGGTGGATCTCCAGGGCAACGGGCCTTCCCCTCCTCTGTGGGCTCCTCAGACCAGCCCCTGGACCTTACAACAGAGGAGGGGCGGCACAGCGTGGGCAGGCAGTCGTACCCTGCTACGCATGCGGGAGCCTCTGGTATGTCACTCTTCATGTCTACGTACACACATATACATGCTATCTCCTACCCAACTGATTCCTTTCATCTGTTTGTCTAGATGCTTCGGGAGCGGGTGAGGTAGTGGAAGAGGCAGCAGATGTGCTCCAAGCAGAACCTGGAGAAGGTGAGTGATGTGAACCAGACTTGCCAATAGACATTTGCTTACTGAGGAATTTGACCAGAAAACTGAACGTATTTCCCATGTTTCTACAGGCACATCTTCACAGCAGAGCCAGGACCCAGGACATCATCGTGTTGTCCCCAACGAGCCAGCTCTCGGCCACCAACCAAGTAAGTAGTCAGGGCATTATTTGCATTTATTTGGTACTTGACATCAACACACAGATACATCAAGCCCTAGCCAATGGCAATTTAAGAGTGACCTGTGGCCACTTCCTTAGCTTAATGACTTGCCAGACTGATCTGTGGTCACTTCCTTAGCTTAATGACTCGCTAGACTGATCTGTGGCCACTTCCTTAGCTTAATGAGTTGACAGAATTACATATGTCGCCTTTATTTAATGTGTTAACTACAAAACATTCAATCCACAGGTGGCAAACATGTATTGGTCTCAAACTAATGATTTTGTCTCTATTTGTTACAGGGACCACACGCCAAAAAATATTCGAAATGCATCGGAGGGTCCTTGCGGTGGTGGCCGATATGAAGGTGATGGTTGACTCATTGGGGCCAACAGAAGAAGAGGAAGAGGAGTAGAGTCCTGGGTCCTGGCCCTGTTCTGCTGAGGTATTTTGTTCTAATGTTTTATTTTTTTAAATTTTGACAAAGTTTTATTATTCTAAAAAATATTTTAAAAAAATTTAATGATAAACCAAAACATTTAACCCTATATCAATCTTTAATATTAAAAAATTTGTAAAGACACAAACGTTTCAGTGTCATTTCTTGAAACACAGACAAGGGGCAAATACATATTTGGAGGTCAAGATTCAGATGTCCACGAAGTGATTTGGGTAAGTTTTAGGGACCTAAAATGGAAGAAGAACCTAACCACGAAGTGATTTGGGTAAGTTTTATGGACCTAAACTGGAAGAAGAACCTAACCGCAAAGTGATAGGGACCTAAAATGGAAGAAGAACCTAACCGCGAAGTGATTTGGGTAAGTTTTAGGGACCTAAAATGGAAGAAGAACCTAACCGCGAAGTGATTTGGGTAAGTTTTAGGGACCTAAAATGGAGGAAGAACCTAACCGTGAAGTGATTTGGGTAAGTTTTAGGGGCCTAAAATGGAAGAAGAACCTAGCCGCAAAGTGATTTGGGTAAGTTTTAGGGGCCTAAAATGGAAGAAGAACCTAACCGTGAAGTGATTTGAGTAAGTTTTAGGGACCTAAAATGGAAGAAGAACCTAACCTCGAAGTGATTTGGGTAAGTTTTAGGGGCCTAAAATGGAAGGAGAACCTAACCGCAAAGTGATTTGGGTAAGTTTTAGGGGCCTAAAATGGAAGAAGAACCTAACCGCGAAGTGATTTGGGTAAGTTTTAGGGGCCTAAAATGGAAGAAGAAGATAACTGCAAAGTGATTTGGGTGAGCTTTAAAGGTTCAAAAGGGAAGCTGCAGGATAGCGCTAAGTGGTTAGGGTGAGCTTTAAGGGATAAAAAGGGAAGCTGCAGGATAGCGCTAAGTGGTTAGAGTGAGCTTTAAGTCATCAAAAGGGAAGCTGCTGGATAGCGCTAAGTGGTTAGGGTGAGCTTTAAGTCATCAAAAGGGAAGCTGCAGGATAGCGCTAAGTGGTTAGGGTGAGCTTTAAGGGATCAAAAGGGAAGCTGCAGGATAGCGCTAAGTGGTTAGGGTGAGCTTTAAGGGATCAAAAGGGAAGCTGCAGGATAGCGCTAAGTGGTTAGGGTGAGCTTTAAGGGATCAAAAGGGAAGCTGCTGGATAGCGCTAAGTGGTTAGGGTGAGCTTTAAGTCATCAAAAGGGAAGCTGCAGGATAGCGCTAAGTGGTTAGGGTGAGCTTTAAGGGATCAAAAGGGAAGCTGCAGGATAGCGCTAAGTGGTTAGGGTGAGCTTTAAGGGATCAAAAGGGAAGCTGCAGGATAGCGCTAAGTGGTTTAGCTAAACATTGTAGTAGAAGTGATGGGAGTGAAATATGTATGCGAGCACTTTAATGAGATAAGTTTGTAGTGCGCAGGTGCAAGATCGCAAGGATTCCGTCTGGACAATTATTTCGGGTAAAAGTGAAACAGAATCTATCGGGAAGCGGAAAGGATTCGTGTGAGGATACGATGGGAAAAGGCCAAAAACGAAAGGCTACGTTGTTACCTGAGAAAATGAATCAGAAAAGTTTCGATGGAAAATGACATCCTCGTACTCGTACTCTGGCATACGGGCGGACGGAAACTTTACAGAAGGTTTACAATGCATGCATAGAATCGCTCGCACATTCATTCGAGAGCGGGAACTTTTGAAAATGATACGACAACGGCACTAAAACGGAAGTTTTTTTATGTCTCTCTGAATCGAGCCTAAGGTGTGACTTTTCTATATATCTCTGAGTACTGCCTCTACTTATGGGATGGATGCCCCTATTTAGAATGATCAGAAGTGGCATTAGTGGCGTTGTGGATAGGATATTTTTATTTTATTGCGTTACCCATAGTTCTTTTTTTGGATGCTGTATTTTGGTTTAATATACAGAGATGCGGTGTTGTTGTGGTCCTGTTTTATGTCATTCAGTAGGTATCACATCTCACCCCTTTTCCTGGTACCTACTCACCTCTCCTCGCTACCTCTTGCTGCGGGCCGTCCTACGCGCATGCGCGCCCGGGCGCAAAGTGCACGTCCCCTTTCCTTGTTGGGGGACGCGCTATGCATCTCAGTGACCACTTTCTATCTTCGGGGCTGCAGGCCAGCGGCCACACGTCATGTCTGCTGACGTACTTCCGGCCGGAGTACGTCGGCGGTTCATTCTCAGGATTGGTCTGTGGTGCGTGGGAGCGGTGCTTGGGTGAGCTTAAATAGGGCCTTGGACTGGGGGTTCCTCATACGCCCTGAGGAAGTGACGCTGTGACGTCACAGAACGCGTCGGCGGTGAGGTGTGCGGGTGTGCGTTGGGGGGGCCATTCTGTGAGACTGCTCTGGATATGTGAGTACTCATTACTATTTATATTTACTGTCTGCCTATTTTCACTCGGCGGGTCCTCATTTCATTGTTATGCACATATCACTTTAAGTCTTTTTGTATTGGTTTGCATGTTACAATAGATATATTGGCACTTAGATAGTTATTATATTGCACAGGCGTAGCACTTTTAGTTGTTTGTTTTGCATTAATTTATATGTTTTAGCAGGCATTTGGATAGGTTTGTAGATTATAGAGGAGACCACGGGTCATCATTTAATAGGGCTTCTTTCTATAGCTGAGAGCAGCAGGTTTTGTCTTCCTCCCCCCCCCCCCCTTCTGTCAGTGTGTTATATCTTTTTTAAATGATTTTAATGTGTCATACAGCACCATTTTGTAAATATGTATACTAATAAAGCTTGATGTTATTTGTACCCTTATAGTGGTGCCACTGCTTCTGTAGGGTTTTGGGGGGTGGTGTGGAACTCCCCGCCTTGTTCACATTGACTTAATAGACATTTGTCTGATTAAACCCCTACCAGTGTAGCACACAAATTTATATATGCAATAATTTTGGTCTTTTTTGCTTTCAATTACAAGAAATATACATTAGGAATTATCGATAAAACAATTACGGTCAAAATCAATATTAAGACCATTGGGTGCCAGAGTATCTAATTCCTAGATCCATTTCTCTTCTCTTATGGAGATTTCTCTTATTAGATGGGAACCGCGCCAATGTTTATCAAACTTGTCCAAACCAATGAAAGTCATCAGTGATGGATTGCTCGAATGCAACTATTTAAAGTGAACAGAAAGGCTATAGGATTTGAGACCTTGTCTAATATTATAGACGTGTTCCCTTATCCTCACCTTCAGCTCAAGCGTGGTCCTTCCCACATAAAACAAATAGCAGGGGCACCAGATCAAATAAACAACGTGCATAGAATTGCAGGATACAAAGGTAGGTATTTCAACCTCAATGCCAGTTTTTAAATTCAGAAAGGCCTTTTTCGGCTTGATCATTCGCGTGCATGTCCTGCATCCCATGCACGTGCCACACCGATAAACCCCCCCCCCCCCAGATTTTCATCAAAAAGGGAAACCTTCCGAGGTGGGTGCGTGAAGCTACTGGTCAACATTTGTCTTAAATTCTGGCCCTTTTAAAATATAACTCTAGGATGGCTTTTTTATCTTTTTTCATAGAGATGGATTTCAGAGTTGGTGAGGTAACCCCGCCCATTCACTGACGCTGTTACAGATTCCCTCCCCCCCTTCGGTGATTGACAGAGAGAGGGAACCTGGGGTGTGATGCGTTCCCCTCTCGTCTCTGAATGGCTAGGAGCGGAGCCAGGCACGGACGCACGCCGAGGACGGAAACAATCCCCAGCCTTTGTTAAAGTTGCCAGCGCAACGAAACGCGTCAGGCGGGATATGGCATCATTTTAAAAGGATATCCACACGCTTTTCTATACATCTCAGCTCAGAAGTCCATTGGCTTTTATTGATGATTGGTTTGAAGAGAAACAATTCCTTTGCGCAGTTTCATGTTTGGATTTTAAAACGCTTTGACTGCAGTCTGTTTATAAGTGCAATACTTTTCCATTAAAATGGTTGATTTTTATCACACAGAGTTGCAGTAGGTTTTTTCTTTGTTTTCTCCCCCCTTCTATGCTGGCTCATAACATGAGGTCAATCAATCTGTGTGACTTCTTACCTAAAGAGCCCTTTCCCCAAGAAGGGATATGATATAAGGAGGAGATTGGAAATAACGAAGAATCAGAAATATATAAAGGCTCTCTATCTTTCCATTTTGGTAAGCAGTTTTTTTGGAAGGTGGAGGATAATGCAACACAATTTCTGCTGAGTGCATGCACCGTGGGATCTCCTTTGTCAATTTGATATATTTTCAAAGAGACTTTTTAAATTCACATTGCTCTGTGTTTTTTCTAAATTTCTCAAATTACTTGGAGAACTTTGCTAAATGGCTAGACATATTTTTTAATTCCCCCTGGGCTTTTACCAAAGTGTGGGAAACATACCTTGGAGTACTTTGCCAAAATGAGAAGAGCTTTCTCAACTTACTTGCAGAACTGAAGTGTAAAAAAATACTTGGCTTACTTTTTTATTTTTCTATTTCTCACTTTGTTTCCAAAGTGTGTACAATCGTTACTTGGAGAACTTTCTAAGCTGACCCTTTCCAAAGCGTGGAGAACTGTGCCAATGTGTAAAAAATTACTTTATGTTGGGCTGTAAAGTGTGGAGATTGTGTTATAAATGTGTGGAAAATATATTTGAACATATAGTGAAGTTTAAATAAAGGAGATTGTGGAGAGCATTAACTTTTAAACTTGGAAAACTTTTCGATGGCTTGGGAATGGCCCCCACTTGACTTACAAATCTGCACCTAACCTAATTGTCCTACTTTATCTCACTTACATACAGGGCTGAATTTAGTGTGGTGGCACAGAATCTAGTGGAGGCCCCAGATACAGTATAAAATAAAAGTCCAGCCAAGTAACTAATTGGTGGTTATCTGGCAACCACTTACTTACCGGAACGTCAGATTGTGTCCCTTGTGCCACCCTTGTGCGGGTGCATGCTGCTCGGGAACGCCCACTTTGCCATTCTGGACGGGGCGTGTAGTGTAGTCACCTCGCTGGTCCAGCAGAAAACAGTTCCCTGCATTTAGCTGCCAGCGGCTGTGCTTGGTGGCTTATGTGCAGTGAAAGCTCTGCATGCACCCATTACTGTAGCGTTGCTGATGGCGGCTTTGCTGCTCTAGACTCTCTGTCCTGCTCTGTGGCGGCTTTGGCTGAAGGATAGCAAAAACAAAAAAAGGCTTGTCCAGCTGCGCCCCCACTGCTACCCATAGCTTTGTTGCTGGCCGCGTGGCCCATCAGACCAAAGACTGAAAAGCCTCCTGGATCAGACTATCACCCCAGGTTGGTGGAGGCCAAGTGGTGGAGGCCCCGGGGCTCTAGCCCCTTGCACCCCCCATAACCCGGCCCTGCTTACATAACATGTTGAGAACATCCTAAACTGACTGAGATTCCATCCAATTTGGACACCAGTATTGATAACACAGCATATAGAAAGACAGAGGGAAGAACAGCTCCAGATTATATAGGAAGATATCTGTTGACATGTCTATGGAGAGGCCTGTCTTCTTTGAAAGTTCTATAATCTTATCATCTGTTTTTAGTATAATCAAATTTTATTGGTTTTCAGGAAGGGACGGGAGGGAGCAGGATACAGAAAGGAAGGGGAGACATAACATTTAAATCACGTTGTAAATAAATTCACAGTTAGGAGCAGCTATTCACAGAACAAAAAAAAGGGTACACACTTATAAAGATCCTATACTAGGAGGCACACAGTACTTCTAACACAGGACCCTCAACGGGGCTCTTGGGCAAGCAATGTCCATTTGGGTGCCTGCTACGAGTACCACCGTGGAAGTAACCCTTAGGAGTGTGAGGGGCAAAGGTGCCAAAGTATGAACCCGGGACCAAATTCTCCTAAATGTGAGTTAAGCCTCTAGCAGGAGACAGGGTATAGGGAGGAAAAAGGGGGGTGAAGTAAGGGGGAGGAGAGAGAGAGGGAGGGAGGGCACAGTGGGAGCAGGCATGTCGTAATGGTTGAGCAATGTTCATACCTATACATCAAGTCAATTAAAGTATGGAAGGAAGCTGGGAGTTACGTTACACAATCCAGCCCGACCAAGACCGCACGTATAGTTCATTGGTGCCCTTCATGTTTGATATCAGGTCCTCCATGCGGCGAATTGATTCTAATTCCTGCACCCACTCCATAAGTGTGGGAGCATCCTGTATCTTCCAATGTCTGGGGATAATTACTCTCATGGCCGATATTAAGTGACGTAAAACTCCTTTCTTTTTTTTTAATTCTTTTTATTTGAGTTTTTTTTTTATACAAATGTAGCTTCAACATACAAAGTACATAGGTCGATCTTGCCATAATTTTAGATCAGAAAAGAAGCAACACAAACATGGTATCACATGAATCCGGAAAATTGTTTTTCCTACAGGCATTGTACCCTAAGTCAAGACTATATACATCAAATCAACCAACTCGAGCTACCAGCAATGTGATTGCATCCTTATTTACGTTGTAGATTTGCTGCTCAAGGTGGGGGCTGCCATATTACGTTGGTGTTTCTTTCTTCGAGATTTATTGGATTATCTCCCTCTATCACTCTAGAGTACCAAGTGGTATCCCGAAATGTTTGGTACAATTTTTGTTTAATTTCTACGTGTAAAGTATCAATAAAGCTTTCCCATGTATTGAGAAAACTGGGTGTTTTCTTTTCTTTGTCTAGGGTTGCATCAGCCGATTCAAACTTGAAGAGCTGCTGCAACTTCTCCATAAAGTGTCGGAATGAGGGAGGTTCGTCTCCAATCCAGCCCTGGAGAATGACTTTTTTCGCAACTGCAGCCGTTAACAGAATTAATTTCTTAGTGCCTCTATCTATCCTCTGGGTGGTAGTATCAATTGAGCCAAATATTGCCCATCTTGGAGTGAGAGGCAGATAGTTTATCAATTTTGTAATCATATATCTATGTACTTTTCTCCAGAACTGGTTGACAACCGGACATTCCCATAGACAATGATATAAATTTGCCCCCTCCTCCCCACATTTCCTACAGTGGTCAGAGTCAGACAGTTTCATCTGTACTGAATGGACAGGCGACACATAGTTGTAATGATATAATCTAAGAAGCATTTCTCTGTAGGAGGATGCTTGTAGGGTCGCCCAGGAATATTTGTACATTTTAAGCAGCTCCTCAATGTCAAGTTCTGGGAAGTGAGTGCACCATTTAATCATTCCCGTGTTGAGTTCCTCATAATTGAGTGTGTGTCTTAAGAACTTATAATGCAGTGCTATGGCTCTGCTATTCGGTGGCGTCATGTTCAATAGTGTGTCCAGCCCATTATCCCAGTCCTGAGTGGAACATTTTTTGACTGTCTGTTTGACATAAGATGTCAATTGAAAGTAGGCAAAAGTGTGCGGAATTGTAAACGGGAATTTTTCATTGAATTCCTGATGTGTAAGCATTCTTTTGCCATTTAGCCGTAACAGCTGCCCAATGTGTATGATCCCTTCTTTTTCCCCAGTCCGTGAATGGGCGTGTCGTGTTCCCGTTTAGGAAATCTAGATTTCCTGTAATAGGTAATAGTGTTGATAAATGGGGGTTTAGACCCCAGATGGACATTAATAGTGGATTTAGAGTGACATGTTCAGGTAGCAATGCTTTCTGCATGTAAATCAGATTTGATGTCTGGTACCATGCTTTGATCTAATTGCGGATCTGTGTGTATGTGGGTGTTCTTGATCCAATCTCTTAATACACCAAGTAACGCTGCTGCGTTATAATTAAAAGGATCTGGAAGATTGACTCCGGCGTTCTCCCGTGTTTGCTGTAACACCCTTCTACTTATTGTCGCTCTCTTCTCGCCCCATATAAATTCCCTGAATATTTTGTTTAATTCTGAAATTTCTTTATGGTTTAGGAGTATAGGGAGTGTCTGCAGATAAAACAGCAGCTTCGGAAATGCTATCATTTTTATTAAATAAATACGTCCCAGGTATGACAGAGTCAAGCCGGCCCAGGTTTGTAAATCTCGCTGAATCTCTCTTATAATGGGTTTGATATTAATAACATAGAGTTTGTGCTGATTTTTAGGTAGCATAACTCCTAAGTACTTTATGTACTGTATGTTCCATTTAAACGGGAAGTTGTCTCCCCAGCTCGGTTTTGTGCAATTATTTAGATATAGGGCTGCCGATTTTTCTAAGTTAATGGAGTAACCTGTGACGGTACCAAATTGGGCTATGATCTCCAATATCTGTGGGAGTGTGGTTCGGGGATTTGCTACATATAACAAGACATCATCCGCAAAAGCTGTTATCTTTATTTCCTCTTTGACTATTTTTATTCCTTGGAAGGCACTCTCCCCCTCCAATAATCGAAAGAGCGGGTCAATGGCCAAATTAAATAATAGTGGTGACAAGGGGCATCCCTGTCTGACTCCCCTCCCCAGCTGGACACCGTTGGTGAGCTGTCCATTAACCAATAGTTGGCAGGTTGGTGCCTTGTATATATATTGTATCAGTGACGTAAATGTTCCGCCAAAGGCTCTCTCCATTAATATAGCGTTAAGCCATGGCCATGCAATTTTATCGAACGCTTTTGCAGCGTCCAGACTGAGGAGGAGACCCTTAGAATTTCTACTAGTAGTAATTGCTGCTATTGCTGTTCTTATGCCTATTGAGATGTGTTTGCCCCTAACAAAGCCCAATTGGTGTTTAGTAAGCAGTTTTGGGAGAAAGCATTGGAGCCGATCCGCCAATATTTTAGATAATATTTTATAGTCCGTATTCAATAATGAAATCGGTCTATAAGATTTGACCAATTCTGGGTCTCTGTCCGGCTTTGGCAATAAAATCGTATACGATTCAGTAAATCGAGGCATTAGAGTTCCGTAGTGTATGATATTGTGGAACACTTCTCTAAGCGTAGGTATGAGTAACTTGTAGAATTCGGTTGTGTAACCATCTGGGCCTGGCGTTTTTTGATTTTTAAGGTTTCTGATAGTGTTAGCTATCTCCTGATCTGTGATGTCTGCTTCCAACATGGTTCTCTGTTCTATTGTGAGTTTTGGGAGTTGTGCCTTGTTAAGTATGTCTTGTGTGGTGGCATAGTCTGTTGCAGTAGCAGAGTATAATTCTCTAAAATAGGCTTCAAATTTCTCAGCTATGCTTTTGGAGTCATGTGTTCTATGGCCCGTAGCCATATCTTTTATGATATGTATAGTTCTGTTTTTTCCCCCCTTGGTTTCACCATATTGGCTAATAATGCCCCAGCTTTGTTGCCAAATTTAAATTTAAATTAAATTAATTATTTGGCGTTCTGAAATTGTACTCTACATTTGGCTTCTGCCCCTAGATATGTGTCGAGTACTAAGGAGGCCTCCAGCCAACGCTTTTTGTTTTCTGCTGTGTTTTGTTCTAAATAGGTTTTGTAAGCCTTAGTGAGTGCATTGTAAAAGAGTGTATGTTTTGCCTTTGCATCCCTTTTTTGTTTGGCAGTATATGCTATAATTTGTCCTCTCAGCACAGCCTTTGCCGTTTCCCACAATAGTGTAGGGTTGTCCATATGTAGAATATTATCATCTAGAAAATCTCCCCAACTTTTTGTTAGGTACTCCTTAAATTTTGGGGATGTGTACAGGTGATTCGGGAATCTCCATATCCTAGAGCCGGTTTGTGCAGATCCCGTTTAAGTGTCAGGGTGATTGCCGCATGATCAAACATAGTGATTGGTTTGATGGAAGCTTCCAGAACCCCACTCATCAATTGTTCATCTATTAGGGTGTAATCTATTCTCGATAGCGTTTTGTGAGCTACTGAGTAGCACGTGTATTCTCTAGCTGTGGGATACAGGAGCCTCCATGGGTCCACAATGCTGTGTTCTGTAGTAGGACATTAAGGGAGTTTCCAGTGTGCTGTGTGTTTCTTGATTCCTGCCTGTCTACCTTGGGGTCAATAACTTCATTAAAATCCCCTATTATGACTAGGTTTTGTGCTTGCATTGCTAGTAGTTTTTGTGTGAGTTCCGTGTAGAAGTCCGCGTTAGGGCCGTTAGGTGCATAAATGTTGGCTAGGGTGATGTTCTGTCCTGCCACATTAAGCTTCAGAATTTTATATCTGCTTTGGGGGTCAATGCATTTGTCTGTGATATCGTATTGCAGATTTTTGCAAATTAATATGGCTACTCCCCTTTTTTTGTGCGTGTATGTGGTGGCAATCTCCTCCCCTATCCAGTTAGCCTTAAGATTGCCCTTTTCCCCTGTCTTCCAATGAGTTTCCTGTAGCCCAACAATATCTGGGTTGAGGCGATGGATAGACGCCAGAGTTTTCCTGCGTTTAACGGGGTGATTCAGGCCCCTACGTTCCAAGAGACTATTTTAAGTGAGTCCTTTACTATTGTATCTGCCATTATGTCATTGGTTGCCATGAGGTGTGTATAATGTCGGTTTTAGTAGCGCATACCTGAAAATCCCATGGTACTGGTTGTCCACCCCCGTCATGAATTCTCAAGAGTTGCAGCCCCCACCTCTTATCAGGCTGAGTCTGTCCTCTTTGTTCTTTGTGCTCCTTTCTCTCTGATGACAGAGATTCCATACGATTTTGTCCTGTGATGAGGAAGCACTTCTAAAATGCGGCCATGCTGCTTGGCTCCGCCCCCCCCCCCCCCCGGAAGTCAAAACTCCTTTCTTAAGGGCAGACAGGGGACCAGGGATGGGTCACCTGAGGTGTATTTTTTATCCCAGTACCAGACATTTGTTGGTAGATGGTTAGGATAATTTCCCACAGGGCTTTGACAGCAGGAAATTCCCACCAAATTGTGTCCCACCGCTGACAGGGATCTCCAGCACCTGTCTGACTGGGAGGGTGCAAAAACGGTTGATGTCCACTGGGCATCTATACCACCTAGAAAGTACTTTGTAGTTTCATTCCTGTGTGGTGCAGGCCAAGGACATGCCATGGGTGCAGGCATACATTTTGACAAGTTCAGTCTCTGAAATCTGAACCCCCAGCTCCCTCTCCCACCTACTGACAAACAGTGGGGGAGCTTCAAATTCTGTTTCCAGCAGGTTATTTGCTGTGATGAAAGCCCTGAGCTGTCTGTGCAAGATCCAGGAGATGTGTATCTCACGCCTCCCCCCAGGTGCTCCACAGAGGGGATTCCCCCTGATTCCAGTATATGGCCAATTGTGACATTAGAGGAGGCTTACCATATGAGGAAACTATCAGAGAACATCCCAGGTTCGAAGGCAGGGTTGCCGAATAAGGGGGTGAGGGGACCAGGTTGGTAAGCTAAATTATATTTGCCTAGACGGGGATCCCATATTTCCAAGAAATGCTCTGGGAGGAAGGAGATAGAAGCTCTCTGGGGCTTGGAGAGGGGGGAAGCCCACACTATTTACACAGGAATAAATAGGGAGAGAGCTTTCTCTAGCTGAACCCACAGCTTGTCATTGCTTCTGTGAGCCCAGTCCACTACCCTCTGAAGAACAGCGGCTGTGTGGTACCGTTTTAAGTTAGGAATACCTGTTCCCCCATCTGATTTACTCCTGGATAGGGTAGACAGACGAATTTTTGGTCTATTAACCCCCCATACAAATTTGGCGAATGCAGATTGCAGTTTACGGAAGAAGCCACTGGGAAGGTTTATAGGTGCTGTGCTGTGGAAAAGGTATAGAAACTTCTTCAGAATGTCCATCTTTAAAATATTAATTCTGCCAAACCATGAAAATGGTTTCTTCGTATACTTATCCAGGTCGCCCTGTATCTTAGTAAGAAGGGGTTTATAATTCATCTTTAATATTTTAGATAAATTATTGGGATGCCCAGGTATTTGATGGCATGGGGCTGCCATTTAAAAGGGAAATTAAGTTCTAATTGTTTGACTTTTCTTGGGGACAGAGAGAAGTTGAGGGCCTCTGACTTCTTATCATCTGTTTTTATCTTGGGTCTGTTATCTTCGAATACAAGGCCTCTTGCTCTTAGGAAATGTAGTTTGCCACATAAAAACACTATACAATCATATATTAAAAACATGATATAGATGTATATACCTTAACATCATCCAGCTAAGTTAAAAAAAAAAGTTTTAACAATGTAACAAAAGTTAGAGTTTAACTTTTTAATAGTTCATCTTCTATGAGTTGTTTAAAGTTTTAAGCTGTAAATATTCCCCTTGCAAGGCCTAATTATTTATTCTCTGTTTCATTGTCTCCACCTCTACAATACAAGACAATGCACCTGACATCTATAAATACAGAGCTCATTACACATGTATTCTGATGGCTGTTATACAGGAGACACATCTTCATGCTGATGTCCTTAGAAGAAACCAATGATCTGCGGCACCATGTAACCTGTGTGGACATCTTTATACCGGTGAGCTCCTAATCCTGGCAATCAGCTCGGACATGTTCATGTTTAACATTCTACAATTTCTTTTGTTACTTATTACTCATGTTTATTACTTCCACTTTGATTTATTATATCATATTATTTTTCCGCATGACATAATTGCACAGATTAAAGCCGAAGAACTACTTCTAGTTACTGGAATGGTTAATTTACTAACAAAGTGCTATTTTCCAGAGCAAATGAATCAGTTTTGTCTAAAGCTCCCAATTATTTTTACTGGAAATGTTTTTTTTGTATCTTGGCAAACAATATTTTTTTTTCTTGGTGAAATCAGAAAGAAACATCTCATCCCATTATAACATTATTTATATAATCATGCAAGCACATTTTAAGAGGATCTATCATGTAATACTCTAGTCAACCCATTCCTTGTGATTTCAGGTAATTATATTTGCGTCTTCATAAAAAAGACATACTATAAAGATGATAGCAATTTATCTAGGCTGGTACCTGAGACATAAGCCTCGATTCAGAGAGACACAAAAAAACGTCAGTTTTCGGGCCGATCTGTAAGATTGTAAGGATTCCGTCTGGACGATTATTTTTTGTAAAATGGAAACAGAATCTATCGGGAAACGTAAAGGATTCGTTGGAGGATACGATGGGAAAAGGGCAAAAATGAAAGCCTACATTGTAACATGTGGAAATGAAATGGAAAAGTCTGGATGGAAATTGACATCCGCGTAATTCGTAATCTGCCGTACGAACGGACGGAAACTTTACAGAAGGTTTTCAATGCATGCACAGAATCGCTCGTACGCTCATACGAGAACAGAAACATTTCACAGATCGGAACTAAAATGGAAGTTTTTTATGTCTCTCTGAATCGAGGCTATAGTGTCCTGCAACAAATATGACTGGTTATGCCATAGGAGTAATTCTGATGAATGATTCTGGTGAAGTTCAACATCTCAGCCTTCACTTAGAATGTCCTTTTTCTTTCATATGCTTAATACTTAATAGAGCTGAGATGGAAAAGTTCATCTAGCGAGTGAGTGATCACCTTTAGAAAATAAAAAAAATCATATTCGCAATCATGAGAACCAATATACAGTATTGTCCCGTCGATATCAGCATAAATGGACAGCAATGTAAGAAACTGTAGACAGCTTCACCACTTCACAATCTCAGATGATTTAATCTCTTGCATTTTTAACCTTTATCTATGGACAACATATACTCTACAGATGAAGGTTAAACGTGCAAGGAACGAAAATTGCAGAGACCCACTCCACACCGGGCACTTAGGGCCTTATTTATCAAGGGATAGCGCCAGGTAGTGTCTCACTAGCGCCAGGTATCGCCAGCTATCGGCGGCTACCGACTCCAGAACGCCAGGCGGCGGACACAATCACGCATTTATCACGCTAAATGAGGCTAGCGCCGGCGAGAGCGTCAGCTAGCACGGGATTCATCATGTAGCGGACTGCAACGAACAGCGCCGCTGCTAATCCCATCACAGCGCCAGGTATGACCTCTCGCTACCTGGCGCTCTCCAATGCATTTCAATGGAGCAATCTTTAAATATTCATAATTAATTGATATTAATGTTTTTTGTTTTTTTTTAAATGTCAAAAATTCTGTGACCACTTCGGCAATGTTAGATATTTTTTTTAAGGTAAAAAAAAAAAATAAAAAATGTGTGCAGAATTGATATTACAGGTCTGATATTAATGTATTCATATTACAAAATGTTTAGAAAAATTGTTTAATTTTTTTATCCAAAAATATGGTTGTTTGGGGGTTAAAAACTACTTTTAAGCCATCGCCGCCAGCGCTCTGGGGTTTAAACAAGCATTTCACAGCGCAAGAATTTTTTGAGCGTGATTTGTTAATGAATATGCTGGGAGCCATTCGCTATGGCCATTCGCTGTCATGCGCTCCCATACAGCGCGGAACCTGTCAAACAGCGACTCCTAACCCTGTATTCAACATTAACGCACACCGACTGAGTTGCTGTCAACAAGCGAACAACGGCCAAGCACAGCGAATACTAGCGGGCGCTGTGAAAATCACGCTACTGGCGCTCATCTGTCGCTACCTGGCGCTATTAATGAATCGGCCTCTTAGTCTTCAGATCATCTTCAGTAGTGCTGCTACAGAGACCCAACAGACAACAGCTTCTTCCCCTTAGCCATACAAGAAATAAATATGGGCCCACACCACCCTGTCTAATCCTTAATCTAAGTAGGTATTAGCATCACGTCACATAATGGTAGTAGACCTATCATTTGTTATTCTGTTCCAAATACCCCTATCTCCTGCCACAAAAACTCCTATTATGTATGCATGTATGCTAAATACAGATACAAAAATAAACTGTATCTCTATTTCAACACTTCATCAAGTGCAAAATATTTCTAAAGAATTCTGTAGCACTCAATTTAGTCAGGAGAAGACGCTCTCCAAGACTAAAAAAACGTTAAAAGACTCCCCACCACACACAGACATGCATGGTGCATCACCCCAAGTAGCCTATCAGCGCGTTTACCCGCCCAGTTTATCGGCGCTGGCCCTGACCCTGAAAACTGATAGGCTGCTCCATGGCGGATGAAGAAGAGCTCACGGGAGCGGTGAGTATACAGGGGGCTGTTCCTTTGTTTAACATGCGGCAATGCACAGCGGGTTGTGCTGCCTCTATGCTGCATAGAACCACAATTCCTCTTTGATAACCTCTTTTTCATGATAAGTTTGACTGCATTTTTAATACCCTTGGTTTGAAAGGATTTTTATCATCCCTGTTTTTGTTCATTGCACTGCTGTTTGAAATCCCCGAGATCCCCAGTCCTATGGTGCATGCACTAGTGCCTTTCCCTAGTCCTATGGTGCATGCACGGTCTCTCGGCAAAATGCCTCTGTTTAGACCAGTGATTGGCAATCTGGAGCAGGAGGCTGCATTTGCAGTTTTCACGCGTTGGTTTTGGGCGGGGGGGTCCCCCTCTGGCGGTGGTACTGCAGTTTGGACACGTGAGGTCTTATTATTATTAGTGTTATATATGTATACATCGGCTTTACTTCTACCTGGCTGGTCCTCTTGATGAGTATTTTGCATGGTTTGCACATAAGAGATTATTGCACTTGGGCACTTAGCACTTTCATGACTATAGAGGGTAGATTATGATTAGAATTGATTAGGGTGTATTTATTTATATGCACAAATGTATGTATATGGTTGTATTAGGCATTTAGGTGGTTTCTGGCCAGGTTTAAAGCGGACCTTAAAACGGATCATTATTTGATCACTATTTGGTGGCCTTGAGAGTCCTTATTATTTATTATCCATTTTGGGTGCCCCCCCTTTCCATTCCTTTCCCCTAGTGAGGAAATATTTGTTGTATGTGTTTTTTAAAATGTTTTTAATATGTTTGTATATCACCAATCATTAATCAAATAAAATATTGGTATTGAGATAGTTGGTGGTGCCACGTTTTTTGTTTGGGTGGGTTGGGGAGTGGTGGGACTCCCTTCCCTTTGTTTTCTATGATATTAAATACTACTCTTTTGCATAACCATTGCTATTGAAGCGCTGATTGCCCATTATATATTCGCTACTAATTGCAGAAATCTACAGAAATTTCCTGTCCCTTACAGAACCCTATATCAATCTCTATTACTATTTAGGTATATGCTATATATCTTTGGGTTGTGGTAATCTGTCTTTTGATTCACACTAATAGATCAGCCACTCAGCAATCTGAAATCTGACAGGTGGGCATGGCTACGCCTGTGGAAAACCCATGTTTTTTTCTTAACTGGGTCAGTAGCTGGGAATCGCTATCCCTGTTTGGGTGCCTAGCCACTAGTCACTAGTGCATGTTGTTTTCATCATAAGGTCTCCATCTGTCTTTCAATATTAGGTCAGATTTCCTTGTCTAAGTCAGAATGCTAACACTCTCTTATCAGGTCATGAATAAGGAAAACATCACCTCCATAACCACCATTCACCTCTTAGGACTCCAGCTTCCCAAGACTATTTCATTTTTGGTCTTCAGTATTTTTCTTTTGATGTCTGGTGTGACAATATGTGGAAACCTCCTGATCATCACAGCAGTGTCCTACAGCAAGACCCTCCATTGCCCTATGTACTTCTTCCTCTCCCAGCTCTCTGTGGTGGATATTTTAATAGTGATGAATATTCTTCCTAACATGCTTTACACTCTATTGGCTGAGGCGGCCATAATATTGTTTTCTGCTTGTATCACTCAGCTTTTATTCTTTGCACTCTCAGAAGGTGTAGAATTGCTTCTCCTGACAGTGATGAGCTATGACAGATATTTGGCCATATGTAAGCCCTTGCATTATACTTTGATAATGACCCACCAGGTTTGCTGGAGAATGGTGATCATAACCTGGATGTTAAGCCTTTTAATAGTATTGGATACCCTATTAATGGTCTTGAAATTACAATTTTGTGGCCCAAATATAATTGATAACTTCTTTTGTGATTTAGAGCCAATCCTGGAACTCTCCTGCACTGATACCACCATGGTTCAATATGAAGTGAAATTAATCGGTGCTATTGTTAGTGTCATCCCGTGCTGTATTATCATTGTATCATACATCTATATAGTAGCCTCCATTTTTAAAATCTCCTCTATTACTAGGAGAAATAAAGTTTTCTCTACTTGTAGCTCCCACTTAACTGTTGTTGCTATATTTTATGGCACTGTTTTTAGTGTCTATTTGGTTCCACATAAAGGAAAGTTACGACGCATTGCTAAGTTCCTGTCTTTATTGTACACCTTAGTCACCCCCATGATGAATCCAATCATCTACAGCTTGAGAAATAAGGACCTGAAAAATGCCATAGGAAAGCTCATCACTGACTTTCAAAATAGGACACATCTTTGTAAACTTCAGATAAAATTCAGGAATCTCTGTTTTTAATTGAAAAATCATTGAACTACAGAAATGAATGAAACTAAACTTAAAAAACTGTTAATATTAAATCTGTTATATGCCTTCCTGTTCTCTTCTGTTGTTGGTGTCTTCAACTATAGGCTATGGGAGGTGGAATTGCATGAGGCCATCGGGCTTGACGAGTCTTCTCCTCCCATTAACCCCCTCCAGCAAATTGTACTATTATGCTTCAGGCACCAATGACACAGCCGATTAGCTCTTATGCCTTTGCTTATTGGCCGGTATGCTCAATCTTAGTAGCAAATTAGCCATTGCCTCTGCTGTTGCTGATTGGCTTGAGAATACGGGCACCATGCCACTTCGAGCTGATGACACCATTTAAATATTAGGGATGAGCGAATCGATCCGGACGAACCCGGATTCGATCCGAATTTCATGAAAAATTCGATTCGGATCGAATCCGAATTTCCCCGCGATTCGATCGCTCGAAGTTTTCCTTTAACATCCATTCATTTACATACAGGCATTCTAAGATGGCGGACGGGACATGTCTGGACATCTATCCCGCGCCAGTGCAAGCTGGGGCAGTCACATGCAGCCTATCAGCAGCCAGCAAGCCCGGTGACGTCACAGCGCTATTTAAGTCGGCCATCTTGCTTTTCCTTCCTCATTTCTCTATTGCATTCGTGAGAGACAGAACGTTGTAGTGAGGGAGAGAGGCAGTTAGACAGGCAGGGACAGACAGGGACAGGCTGGAGACAGGCAGGAGACAGGCAGGAGACAGACAGAAAGTCAGCGAAAAACAGGGAAAGTTAGGAAAAATCGGAAGCAGTCACAGGGAGATTTATTTTTTTTTCATCCAGCCTGAGTGTTTGTTACTGGCTGGCGGACAGGCTTTGTTAGCGTTTTCAGGCTGCTTATACTAACTAACTGTGCATATATACTGAACTGATCTTAAGTCTGCTGTGAGGCATCCCATTCTGTGACTACACCAGCCTCTATTTAAGACCATATAACCATTTGCACTTATTCTAATTGAAATTAGGCCTGATAAAGACACTTTTGCTGTGCATAGCACTACTGGACCCTGCCAGGTGCACTTCTTTTTTGGGGCATCCCATTCTGTGACTACACCAGCCTCTATTTAAGACCATATAACCATTTGCACTTATTCTAATTGAAATTAGGCCTGATAAAGACACTTTTGCTGTGCATAGCACTACTTGTCCCTGCCAGGTGTACTTACTGCTGGTTTTTGGGGCATCCCATTCTGTGACTACAGCAGCCTCTGTTTAAGACCATATAACCATTTGCACTTATTCTAATTGAAATTAGGCCTGATAAAGACACTTTTGCTGTGCATAGCACTACTTGTCCCTGCCAGGTGTACTTACTGCTGGTTTTTAGGGCATCCCATTCTGTGACTACAGCAGCCTCTGTTTAAGACCATATAACCATTTGCACTTATTCTAATTGAAATTAGAAACATAGAAACATAGAAGGTTGACGGCAGAAGGAGACCATACGGTCCATCTAGTCTGCCCTTATGTGTATACTGTATGTGCTCTTTATCTTAGGATAGATGTGTGCTTATCCCAGGCATGTTTAAATTCAGTGACTGTTGATGTTTCAACTACCTCTGCTGGAAGTTTGTTCCAAGCATCTACTACTCTCTCTGTAAAATAACATTTTCTAACATTGCTCCTGATCTTCCCCCCGACTAGCTTCAGGTTGTGCCCCCTTGTTCTATCATTAAGTTTCTTCTTAAAAACACTTCCCTCCTGAACCTTATTCAATCCTTTCACATATTTAAAGGTCTCAATCATGTCCCCCCTCTCCCTTCTTTCCTCCAGACTGTACAAATTAAGTTCTTTAAGTCTCTCCTGATAAGTTTTAAGTTTAAGTCCTTCCACCATTTTCGTTGCCCGCCTTTGGACACGTTCTATTTGAATAATGTCTTTTTGCAGGTAAGGTCTCCAGAACTGCACACAGTATTCTAGCTGTGGCCTTACCAGGGCTCTATACAGCGGCATCACAACCTCCCTCTTCCTACTGGTGATGCCTCGAGCTATGCAGCCGCGCATCCTGCTTGCTTTTCCCACTGCCTGGCTACACTGTCCACTCATCTTGCAGCTATCAGTAATCAGTACCCCTAAATCTCTCTCCTCCGAGGTCCTGGCTAACACAGTACTGCCCATACGGTACTCAGAGCAGGGATTCCTTCTACCCAAGTGCATGATTTTACATTTAGAGACATTAAACTCTAGTTTCCACAGTTTTGACCATCTATCCAGTAAAGCTAAATCATTTTCCATGTTGCAGACACCTCCAGGAATATCCACCCTATTACTAACCTTTGTATCATCAGCAAACAGACAAACTTTTCCTACCAAGCCTTCTCCTATGTCACTTACAAATATATTAAAAAGAATGGGGCCCAGGACAGAGCCTTGCGGCACACCACTTGTGACTCGCCTTTGTTCAGATTGCACACCATTTACAACAACGCTCTGATACCGATCCCTCAGCCAACTGGAAATCCACTGAACTATCCAGGGATTGAGTCCTACCTTCAATAACTTATCTATGAGCTCCTTATGTGGTACAGTGTCAAAGGCTTTGCTAAAATCCAGATAGGCGATATCCACAGCACCACCTTCATCTAACACTTTAGTGACATTGTCAAAGGAATCAATAAGATTGGTCTGACATGATCTGCCCTCAGTAAAGCCGTGCTGTTTTGGGTCCAATAGGTCATTAATTTTTAGATGGGAAATTATCTGTTTTTTTAAGAGTGTTTCCATTAATTTGACCACTATAGATGTTAAACTAACTGGCCTGTAATTACTGGCTTCTTCTCTACTCCCCTTTTTATGGATTGGTACAACATTGGCCATTCTCCAATCATCTGGAACCTCACCAGTTGAAAGGGAATGGTTAAGTAAATCAGTTAGAGGGGCTGCAATCACAAACCTAAGTTCCCTTAGAACTCTGGGGTGGATTCCATCTGGACCCATTGCCTTACTTACCTTTAGATGTGCCAGCTCGGCCAAGACATCAGCCTCCAGAAACTCCGGAGCTGTACTCTCCCAGCTGGATGCTGTGCTATGGCCATGCCTGCTACTATCTGAAAATACCGAACAAAAGTAGCTATTCAGATGGTCAGCCAAGGCCTTATCTCCGTCAATATATTTATTTTCCCTATTTCTAATTTTTGAGAGCATTGAGCATTGTTTTTCTTCTTTCTGTCACCAATATATCGGAAAAAGGTTTTATCTCCCCTCTTCATAGATTTGGCCATTTCTTCCTCTTTTTGCCCTTTAGCAGTCCTTATAATTAGTTTTGCTTCCCTCTGTTTAATTTTATACGCCTCTCTGTCAGCTACACTTCCACTTACTTTATACTTCTTATAGGCAGACTTCTTATCTTTTATGATAGTGCTGACTTCCCTAGTAAACCATAATGGTTTCTTCTTCCTTTTATTCTTGCTAGTTTGTTTCACATATTGCTTAGTTGCCTTTAAGATGGCCATTTTTAATAGAGACCAATGGGCACTCACTTCTGCTACTCTGTTCCACTCACCTAATTTTCTTTCTACATACTCCGCCATTTCCTTGAAGTTTGTCTTCCTAAAGTCTAGCACTTTGGTTCTGGTGTGTGATTGGCTTGCACAATGTCTGTTTTTATTCTGAACCATAAGCATTGATGGTCACTGGAACCCAGATTTTCTTCAACCCTGACCTCGGACACCAGATCCCCATTGGTCAGAACTAAGTCCAGAATGTTATCTTCTCTAGTTGGCAATGTCACAATTTGTTTTAGAGACACTCCATTAAGTGCCTCTAATATAGTCCTGCTCTTGCATGCCGATGCACTTGGGATATTCCAGTCCACATCAGGCATGTTGAAGTCACCTGTATTTTGCCTGATAGAGACACTTTTGCTGTGCATAGCACTACTTGTCCCTGTCAGGTGTACTTACTGCTGGTTTTTGGGGCATCCCATTCTGTGACTACACCAGCCTCTGTTTAAGACCATATAACCATTTGCACTTATTCTAATTGAAATTAGGCCTGATAAAGACACTTTTGCTGTGCATAGCACTACTTGTCCCTGCCAGGTGTACTTACTGCTGGTTTTTAGGGCATCCCATTCTGTGACTACAGCAGCCTCTGTTTAAGACCATATAACCATTTGCACTTATTCTAATTGAAATTAGGCCTGATAAAGACACTTTTGCTGTGCATAGCACTACTTGTCCCTGCCAGGTGTACTTACTGCTGGTTTTTGGGGCATCCCATTCTGTGACTACACCAGCCTCTGTTTAAGACCATATAACCATTTGCACTTATTCTAATTGAAATTAGGCCTGATAAAGACACTTTTGCTGTGCATAGCACTACTTGTCCCTGCCAGGTGTACTTACTGCTGGTTTTTGGGGCATCCCATTCTGTGACTACACCAGCCTCTGTTTAAGACCATATAACCATTTGCACTTATTCTAATTGAAATTAGGCCTGATAAAGACACTTTTTCTGTGCATAGCACTACTTGTCCCTGCCAGGTGTACTTACTGCTGGTTTTTGGGGCATCCCATTCTGTGACAACACCAGCCTCTGTTTAAGACCATATAACCATTTGCACTTATTCTAATTGAAATTAGGCCTGATAAAGACACTTTTGCTGTGCATAGCACTACTGGACCCTGCCAGGTGCACTTCTTTTTTGGGGCATCCCATTCTGTGACTATACCAGCCTCTATTTAAGACCATATAACCATTTGCACTTATTCTAATTGAAATTAGGCCTGATAAAGACACTTTTGCTGTGCATAGCACTACTTGTCCCTGCCAGGTGTACTTACTGCTGGTTTTTAGGGCATCCCATTCTGTGACTACAGCAGCCTCTGTTTAAGACCATATAACCATTTGCACTTATTCTAATTGAAATTAGGCCTGATAAAGACACTTTTGCTGTGCATAGCACTACTTGTCCCTGCCAGGTATACTTACTGCTGGTTTTTGGGGCATCCCATTCTGTGACTACACCAGCCTCTGTTTAAGACCATATAACCATTTGCACTTATTCTAATTGAAATTAGGCCTGATAAAGACACTTTTGCTGTGCATAGCACTACTTGTCCCTGCCAGGTGTACTTACTGCTGGTTTTTGGGGCGTCCCATTCTGTGACTACAGCAGCATCTGTTTAAGACCATATAACCATTTGCACTTATTCTAATTGAAATTAGGCCTGATAAAGACACTTTTGCTGTGCATAGCACTACTTGTCCCTGCCAGGTGTACTTACTGCTGGTTTTTGGGGCATCCCATTCTGTGACTACACCAGCCTCTGTTTAAGACCATATAACCATTTGCACTTATTCTAATTGAAATTAGGCCTGATAAAGACACTTTTTCTGTGCATAGCACTACTTGTCCCTGCCAGGTGTACTTACTGCTGGTTTTTGGGGCATCCCATTCTGTGACGACACCAGCCTCTGTTTAAGACCATATAACCATTTGCACTTATTCTAATTGAAATTAGGCCTGATAAAGACACTTTTGCTGTGCATAGCACTACTGGACCCTGCCAGGTGCACTTCTTTTTTGGGGCATCCCATTCTGTGACTATACCAGCCTCTATTTAAGACCATATAACCATTTGCACTTATTCTAATTGAAATTAGGCCTGATAAAGACACTTTTGCTGTGCATTGCACTACTTGTCCCTGCCAGGTGTACTTACTGCTGGTTTTTGGGGCATCCCATTCTGTGACTACAGCAGCCTCTGTTTAAGACCATATAACCATTTGCACTTATTCTAATTGAAATTAGGCCTGATAAAGACACTTTTGCTGTGCATAGCACTACTTGTCCCTGCCAGGTGTACTTACTGCTGGTTTTTGGGGCGTCCCATTCTGTGACTACAGCAGCCTCTGTTTAAGACCATATAACCATTTGCACTTATTCTAATTGAAATTAGGCCTGATAAAGACACTTTTGCTGTGCATAGCACTACTTGTCCCTGCCAGGTGTACTTACTGCTGGTTTTTGGGGCATCCCATTCTGTGACTACACCAGCCTCTGTTTAAGACCATATAACAATTTGCACTTATTCTAATTGAAATTAGGCCTGATAAAGACACTTTTGCTGTGCATAGCACTACTTGTCCCTGCCAGGTGTACTTACTGCTGGTTTTTGGGGCATCCCATTCTGTGACTACAGCAGCCTCTGTTTAAGACCATATAACCATTTGCACTTATTCTAATTGAAATTAGGCCTGATAAAGACACTTTTGTTGTGCATAGCACTACTTGTCCCTGCCAGGTGTACTAACTGCTGGTTTTTGGGGCATCCCATTCTGTGACTACACCAGCCTCTGTTTAAGATCATATAACCATTTGCACTTATTCTAATTGAAATTAGGCCTGATAAAGACACTTTTGCTGTGCATAGCACTACTTGTCCCTGCCAGGTGTACTTACTGCTGGTTTTTGGGGCATCCCATTCTGTGACTATACCAGCCTCTGTTTAAGACCATATAACCATTTGCACTTATTCTAATTGAAATTAGGCCTGATAAAGACACTTTTGCTGTGCATAGCACTACTTGTCCCTGCCAGGTGTACTTACTGCTGGTTTTTGGGGCATCCCATTCTGTGACTACACCAGCCTCTGTTTAAGACCATATAACCATTTGCACTTATTCTAATTGAAATTAGGCCTGATAAAGACACTGTTGCTGTGCATAGCACTACTTGTCCCTGCCAGGTGTACTTACTGCTCGTTTTTGGGGCATCCCATTCTGTGACTACAGCAGCCTCTGTTTAAGACCATATAACCATTTGCACTTATTCTAATTGAAATTAGGCCTGATAAAGACACTTTTGCTGTGCATATTCTTACTGCTGCCTGCCAGGTGCACTCCTGTTGGGGCATCCCATTCTGTGACTACACCAGCCTCTGTTTAAGACCATATAACCATTTCCACTTATTCTAATTGAAAATAGGCCTGATAAAGACACTTTTGCTGTGCATAGCACTACTTGTCCCTGCCAGGTGTACTTACTGCTGGTTTTTGGGGCATCCCATTCTGTGACTACACCAGCCTCTGTTTAAGACCATATAACCATTTGCACTTATTCTAATTGAAATTAGGCCTGATAAAGACACTTTTGCTGTGCATAGTACTACTTGTCCCTGCCAGGTGTACTTACTGCTGGTTTTTGGGGCATCCCTTTCTGTGACTACACCAGCCTCTGTTTAAGACCATATAACCATTTGCACTTATTCTAATTGAAATTAGGCCTGATAAAGACACTTTTGCTGTGCATAGCACTACTTGTCCCTGCCAGGTGTACTTACTGCTGGTTTTTGGGGCATCCCATTCTGTGACTACAGCAGCCTCTATTTAAGACCATATAACTATTTGCACTTATTCTAATTGAAATTAGGCCTGATAAAGACACTTTTGCTGTGCATATTCTTACTGCTGCCTGCCAGGTGCACTCCTGTTGGGGCATCCCATTCTGTGACTACACCAGCCTCTGTTTAAGACCATATAACTATTTGCACTTATTCTAATTGAAATTAGGCCTGATAAAGACACTTTTGCTGTGCATAGACTTACTGCTGCCTGCCAGGTGCACTCCTGTTGGGGCATCCCATTCTGTGACTACACCAGCCTCTGTTTAAGACCATATAACCATTTGCACTTATTCTAATTGAAATTAGACCTGATAAAGACACTTTTGCTGTGCATAGACTTACTGCTGCCTGCCAGGTGTACTTACTGCTGGTTTTTGGGGCATCCCATTCTGTGACTACACCAGCCTCTTTTTAAGACCATATAACCATTTGCACTTATTCTAATTGAAATTAGGCCTGATAAAGACACTTTTGCTGTGCATAGCATTACTTGTCCCTGCCAGGTGTACTTACTGCTGGTTTTTGGGGCATCCCATTCTGTGACTACACCAGCCTCTGTTTAAGACCATATAACCATTTGCACTTATTCTAATTGAAATTAGGCCTGATAAAGACACTTTTGCTGTGCATAGACTTACTGCTGCCTGCCAGGTGCACTTCTGTTGGGGCATCCCATTCTGTAACATACCATACCCCTCTTTATTTACACTAAGCAGCTCTCTTATTTACACTAAGCAGGCCTGTTGGAGGCTGTGTGTTACTGCTCACTTTTAGTGTGCATTATATTCTATTTCATATAGACCCACCGCTGCCCGGGGGTTCTTAAAATATCACCTACTACCACGCCAGTTAGAC
Source organism: Gastrophryne carolinensis (assembly GCA_027917425.1). Taxonomy (NCBI): domain Eukaryota; kingdom Metazoa; phylum Chordata; class Amphibia; order Anura; family Microhylidae; genus Gastrophryne; species Gastrophryne carolinensis. Next base: position 444,136,014 of record CM051238.1, on the reverse strand, counting down.
TATGTCGGGCAGACAAGTGCCTGGAAGTGAAAATAGGAGTGGCAGAGGCCAAGATTCCGCAGGCAGAGCTCGCATCAGACTGGGGGCCAGTAGCAGCAGGAGTCACACTGAGAGACCTAATCTGCCAGTATCTGCTAGCGGTCGGGTCTCCACCAGTAACGCATCTGCCGTGGTAGATTGGTTGACGCGCTCATCAACAACATCATCACAACTTACGTCTGAGACCCCCAGTCTAGGGTCGGTAGGTTCCTCTGACACAACCCTGAGTTGGCATGCCCCGAGAGCAGTCCGTGTCCTCCCATTGCCTCTGGCCTACGCCGTTCCCTCCCCCAGCGACGTATCCTATGCTTTGGGTTCAGCTCCACTCTTTAGTGAGGAGGACCATCAGATAGAGGACAGTCAGCAGCTAATGCCCAGCCAGGAAATGGAGGTGGCTTCTCTAGCTAGGCAGACAAATAGTGATGTGGACAGTGTCGTGGGTGCTGCGAGCATTCCAGCTCCTGCGCCAGACACTGTTGACGAATCCACGAACATCAGTGACGTACAGCCACAACTCGGTGATGATGATGATGACGATGAAGCCGATCGCACTTGGGAGCCGGGTGATGAAGGGGCTTCATCGTCATCATCAGGAGAAGAGGGGCGCAGGTTGCCCCGGAGTCAGCAGCTGAGGCAGCAAGGTGGTAGCAGTCAGCATGGGGGCACAATTCCAAAGGCTGGAGCCGGCCGGGGCCGGGGCCGGGGTAGAGCACCTGCTGTGCGGCAGTCTACCTTATCGGGAGGTAGTGGAGCAGGGGTTCCTGGAGTTGGCAACAGCAGCATTGAATCAGTGAGGCCAGGGGGTGGGAAAAGTAGCTACTCGGCAGAGTGGCAGTTTTTCCTGAAGCATCCGCAGGAGGGTAACATGGCCACATGCAAGATATGTAGGCAGAAGGTGAAGCGTGGCCAGGGTCCAAATGTTGGCACCACGGCCCTGCGTCAACATATGATACGTCACCATAAAGTGACCTGGGAGAACCGAGGCCCCCAAGGGGTGGTCCAGTATGCTTCCTCACCAAGTGAGCTCCCAATTTCTGCCAGCCAAGGCTCCAGCACCTCAGCCGAAGGCAGCTGTGAGTCATACCCATCCTCTGTCGCTCCTGCTCCTCCTCCTCCAAGTCATGCATCCCGCCAGCAATCCATCAGCGAAGCCATGTCCAAGAGACAGCAGTATGCGCCCACTCATCCTACGGCACAGAAGCTTAATGTGCTCCTGTCCAAGTTGCTGGTGCTGCAGTCGCTCCCTTTTCAGGTGGTGGAATCTGCACCTTTCAGAGAACTGATGGCTTGTGCCGAGCCGAGGTGGAGAGTCCCAAGCCGTCATTTCTTTGCCAAGAAGGCAGTACCAGCGCTGCACACTTTTGTTGAACAGAAGGTGGGCCAGTCCTTGAGCCTGTCGGTGTGTAGCAAAGTGCATGGCAGCGCCGACATCTGGAGCTGTAACTACGGTCAGGGACAGTACATGTCATTTACGGCCCACTGGGTGAATGTGGTCCCTTTGCAGCAGCAGCAGCAACTTGGACAGGTCACGCCGCTTCGGCCTCCAGGCTCCCTGCCCGTTGGGCCTGTGACACCGTGCGACTCGGCCTCCTCATCCTCCGCCATCTCCTCACCCTCCACTGTAGGCTCAAGTCTCAGTGCCCCTCCAGTCTACCATGTGTGCAGGGCACGGAGGTGTCACGCAGTGCTTCACATGGTTTGTCTTGGCGAACGGAGTCACACAGGGGAGGAACTGCTTAAATGTATTCATCAGGAAATCCAAACATGGCTTACTCCAAGAAAACTTAAAATGGGAATCATTGTTACCGACAATGGGAAGAACATTTTGTCTGCGCTGCGCCAAGGAAGCCTGACCCATGCCCCCTGCATGGCTCACGTCTTCAATCTGGTTGTCAAGCGGTTTCTGAAGTGTTCCCCCCATCTGCAAGACATCCTAACAACTTCAAGGAAACTTTGCATGCACTTCAGCCACTCCTACACCGCCAAACACACCCTTCTTGAGCTACAGCATCAGAATGGTATCCCCAACATAGTCTGATTTGCGATGTTTCCGCCCGTTGGAATTCCACCCTTCACATGTTGGACCGATTATATGAACAGAGAAAAGCCATCACGGATTTCCTGATGATCCAAGCAGATAGGGGGACTCCCCTGTGTAACTTCAATGTCAACCAGTGGCAGCTCATACGTGACACCTGCCGTTTGCTCAGGCCCTTTGAGGAAGCCACTTTATTTGTCAGTCGGCAGGATTACAGGATGAACGACGTGATTCCACTGCTTCATGTACTACAGCACATGTTGGAAACCATGGCTGGTCAGGGCACTGGAGACATGGCGTTTACATCTTACGGCCACATGAACCCCGTTGGAGCTGAACTGGAGGAGGAGGAGGAAGAGGAGGAGGAGGAGTTGCCCAGCGAAACACAGTTTAGGCTTGGCGAAATGGCTGGTTTATCTAGTCAGCGGACAGGAGAGGAGGAGCAGGAGCAGCCAGAGGAGCTAGAGGTTTTTGAGGAAGGCGAGACAGAGGACCCGGGCACACCGTGGCAGTATGCAGTGGAGATGGAGACAGGTAGTCCATCCGAGTCACTTGCGTAAATTGCACGAAGCATGCTCACGTGCTTGCGTAGTGACCCCAGAATTGTTTCCATCTGTCGGCGGGATGACTTCTGGCTGTCCACCTTATTGGACCCTCGCTTCCGGCACAAAATGGGGGCATTTTTTAAACCCACCGAGAGGGAGGACAAACTCAACTACTACAAAGACATTCTACGTAGGCAGTTGGCCGATGCCTATCTGCGCCATGGTCCATACTCTCGCAGGTCTGACTCGAGGGGACCTCTGCGCTCACCTTCCACTGCCATGGCCGCTGGGGGGGTTGGCAGGAGCAGCAGCAGCAGCTCCATCAGCAGCAGCAGCCTCAGTCTTCAGTCGCTAATGAGTAGCTTTCTACACACGCATAGTGAGGCTACTCATGAGCAGCAGGAAGACCTGGAGCAGGACCTCAACCAGCAGGTCATGTCATACTTTGACATGACCATGCCAACACACCTTGAGGATCCGCTGGACTTCTGGGCAGCCAAACTTGATTTGTGGCCGCAACTAGCAGAGTTTGCCCTGGAAAAGCTGTCCTGCCCAGCAAGTAGCGTGCCATCTGAGCGGGTGTTTAGTGCGGCGGGGGCCATAGTTACGGCGAGGAGAACTCGTCTGTCCACTAAAAACGTGGAGAGACTCACCTTTGTCAAAATGAATCAGGGATGGATCAGCCAGGATTTCCACCCACCAATGCCTGATGCATGCGACTAGATTCAGCATGGTGCCACGTTTTACACTTTCCAAATGGTGCAAAACATATTTATGTCTTTAGGCCAATTTTTGGGCTCCTGCTGCTGCCAACTCCAGGGTGTGATTCATCCAATTTTTGGGCTCCTGAAGCCAACCCCAGGGTCTCTTTAAAGTAATATTTGGGCTCCTGCTGCTGCTGCTGCCAACTCCAGGGTGTGATTCATCCAATTTTTGGGCTCCTGAAGCCAACCCCAGGGTCTCTTTGTAGTAATGTTTGGGCTCCTGCTGCTGCTGCTGCCAACTTCTGCCAACTCCAGGGTGTGATTCATCCAATTTTTGGGCTCCTGAAGCCAACTCCAGTGTATATTTGGGCTCCTGCTGCTGCTGCTGCCAACTCCAGGGTGTGATTCATCCAATTTTTGGGCTCCTGAAGCCAACCCCAGGGTCTCTTGAAAGTAATGTTTGGGCTCCTGCTGCTGCTGCTGCCAACTTCTGCCAACTCCAGGGTGGGAGTCATCCAATTTTTGGGCTCCTGAAGACAACCCCAGGGTCTCTTTGAAGTAATGTTTGGGCTCCTGCTGCTGCCAACTTCTGCCAACTCCAGGGTGTGATTCATCCAATTTTTGGGCTCCTGAAGCCAACCCCAGGGTCTCTTTAAAGTAATGTTTGGGCTCCTGCTGCTGCTGCTGCCAACTTCTGCCAACTCCAGGGTGTGATTCATCCAATTTTTGGGCTCCTGAAGCCAACCCCAGGGTCTCTTTAAAGTAATATTTGGGCTCCTGCTTCTGCTGCTGCTGCCAACTCCAGGGTGTGAATCATCCAATTTTTGGGCTCCTGAAGCCAACTCCAGTGTCTCTTTAAAGTAATATTTGGGCTCCTGCTGCTGCTTGCAACTCCAGGGTGTGATTCATCCAATTTTTGGGCTCCTGAAGCCAACCCCAGTGTCTCTTTCAGCCAATGTTTGGGCTCCTGCTGCTGCTGCTGCCAACTCCAGGGTGTGATTCATCCAATTGTTGGCCTCCTGAAGCCAACCCCAGTGTCTCTTTAAAGTAATATTTGGGCTGCTCCTGCTGCTGCTGCCAACTCCAGGGTGTGATTCATCCAATTTTTGGCCTCCTGAAGCCAACCCTAGGTCTCTTTAAAGTAATATTTGGGCTCCTGCTGCTGCTGCTGCCAACTCCAGGGTGTGATTCATCCAATTTTTGGGCTCCTGAAGCCAACCCCAGGGTCTCTTTGAAGTAATGTTTGGGCTCCTGCTGCTGCCAACTTCTGCCAACTCCAGGGTGTGATTCATCCAATTTTTGGGCTCCTGAAGCCAACCACAGGGTCTCTTTAAAGTAATGTTTGGGCTCCTGCTGCTGCTGCTGCCAACTTCTGCCAACTTCTGCCAACTCCAGGGTGTGATTCATCCAATTTTTGGGCTCCTGAAGCCAACCCCAGGGTCTCTTTAAAGTAATATTTGGGCTCCTGCTGCTGCTGCTGCCAACTCCAGGGTGTGAATCATCCAATTTTTGGGCTCCTGAAGCCAACCCCAGTGTCTCTTTCAGCCAATGTTTGGGCTCCTGCTGCTGCTGCTGCCAACTCCAGGGTGTGATTCATCCAATTTTTGGCCTCCTGAAGCCAACCCCAGTGTCTCTTTAAAGTAATATTTGGGCTCCTGCTGCTGCCAACTCCAGGGCGTGATTCATCCATTTTTTGGCCTCCTGAAGCCAACCCCAGTGTCTATTTAAAGTAATATTTGGGCTCCTGCTGCTGCTGCTGCCAACTCCAGGGTGTGATTCATCCAATTTTTGGGCTCCTGAAGCCAACCCCAGTGTCTCTTTCAGCCAATGTTTGGGCTCCTGCTGCTGCTGCTGCCAACTCCAGGGTGTGATTCATCCAATTTTTGGCCTCCTGAAGCCAACCCCAGTGTCTCTTTAAAGTAATATTTGGGCTCCTGCTGCTGCCAACTCCAGGGCGTGATTCATCCATTTTTTGGCCTCCTGAAGCCAACCCCAGTGTCTATTTAAAGTAATATTTGGGCTTCTGCTGCTGCTGCTGCCAACTCCAGGGTGTGATTCATCCAATTTTTGGGCTCCTGAAGCCAACTCCAGTGTATATTTGGGCTCCTGCTGCTGCTGCTGCTGCCAACTCCAGGGTGTGAATCATCCAATTTTTGGGCTCCTGAAGCCAACCCCAGGGTCTCTTTAAAGTAATGTTTGGGCTCCTGCTGCTGCTGCTGCCAACTTCTGCCAACTCCAGGGTGTGATTCCTCCAATTTTTGGGCTCCTGAAACCAACTCCAGTGTATATTTGGGCTCCTGCTGCTGCTGCTGCCAACTCCAGGGTGTGAATCATCCAATTTTTGGCCTCCTGAAGCCAACCCCAGTGTCTCTTTAAAGTAATATTTGGGCTCCTGCTGCTGCCAACTCCAGGGTGTGATTCATCCAATTTTTGGGCTCCTGAAGCCAACCCCAGTGTCTCTTTAAAGTAATGTTTGGGCTCCTGCTGCTGCCAACTTCTGCCAACTCCAGGGTGTGATTCATCCAATTTTTGGGCTCCTGAAGCCAACCCGAGGGTCTCTTTGAAGTAGTGTTTGGGCTCCTGCTGCTGCTGCTGCCAACTTCTGCCAACTCCAGGGTGTGATTCATCCAATTTTTGGGCTCCTGAAGCCAACCCCAGGGTCTCTTTAAAGTAATGTTTGGGCTCCTGCTGCTGCTGCTGCCAACTTCTGCCAACTCCAGGGTGTGATTCATCCAATTTTTGGGCTCCTGAAGCCAACCCCAGTGTCTCTTTAAAGTAATATTTGGGCTCCTGCTGCTGCTGCTGCCAACTCCAGGGTGTGATTCATCCAATTTTTGGGCTCCTGAAGCCAACCCCAGGGTCTCTTTAAAGTAATATTTGGGCTCCTGCTGCTGCTGCTGCTGTCAACTCCTGCCAACTCCAGGGTGTGATTCATCCAATTTTTGGGCTCCTGAAGCCAACCCCAGGGTCTCTTTGAAGTAATGTTTGGGCTCCTGCTGCTGCTGCTGCCAACTTCTGCCAACTCCAGGGTGTGATTCATCCAATTTTTGGGCTCCTGAAGCCAACTCCAGTGTATATTTGGGCTCCTGCTGCTGCTGCTGCCAACTCCAGGGCGTGATTCATCCAATTTTTGGCCTCCTGAAGCCAACCCCAGTGTCTCTTTAAAGTAATATTTGGGCTCCTGCTGCTGCTGCTGCCAACTCCAGGGTGTGATTCATCCAATTTTTGGGCTCCTGAAGCCAACTCCAGTGTATATTTGGGCTCCTGCTGCTGCTGCTGCCAACTCCAGGGTGTGAATCATCCAATTTTTGGGCTCCTGAAGCCAACCCCAGTGTCTCTTTAAAGTAATATTTGGGCTCCTGCTGCTGCTTGCAACTCCAGGGTGTGATTCATCCAATTTTTGGGCTCCTGAAGCCAACTCCAGTGTCTCTATAAAGTAATGTTTGGGCTCCTGCTGCTGCTGCTGCTGCTGCCAACTCCAGGGTGTGATTCATCCAATTTTTGGGCTCCTGAAGCCAACTCCAGTGTCTTTTTAAAGTAATGTTTGGGCTCCTGCTGCTGCTTGCAACTCCAGGGTGTGATTCATCCAATTTTTGGGCTCCTGCTGCTGCCAACTCCAGTGTCTCTTTCAGCCAATGTTTGGGCTCCTGCTGCTGCTTGCAACTCCAGGGTGTGATTCATCCAATTTTTGGGCTCCTGCTGCTGCCAACTCCAGTGTCTCTTTAAAGCAATGTTTGGGCTCCTGCCCCTCATAGTGATGCCACTTCAACTCTCTGCAATTGTGCCGCTCTGCGATTCTATTAGCGATGCCTCTGATCTGCATGTGATATTTCTTCAAAGTATTATTTAACTAACCCAGCACGCATCCTGTGCGTGTTACAGCAAGGCAGAATGGTTTACAACCCTATTGAGGCTCTAGGAGGCTCAGAAATAGCCGTTTTTAATAGCGATTCGTCGCGAATTTATTCGGGTCGAAACGATTTTTGTCGGAAAATTCGGCGAATCAGTCGAATTGAATTTTTCAAAAGTTCGTTCATCTCTATTAAATATCTTGGGGGGGGACAGGTAAGCCCAGGCTGCTTGATTAAAGGGGTGCTCCCCTGAAACACGTTGCTCACTTTTGGGTTCAGGAAATGGGAAGGCCGGTCCCTATGTGAGATGATTTTAATTCATATAGAGTAAAAGTTACGTTTTATATTTTGGTCCGGAGTTCCTGTGATGAAAGTTCCTTTGGATGATCCTTGATTGTGTTTTTGATTGGGCTCAGTAGCAGCCCTTCTTTTGGGCATATAGGCCTTATCTGAGCTGCATTTTCCTTTTGGATTATATAGTGTCATTGGTTCAACTATATAACTACACTAGAGTCAAATATCATAGTGGATTCATATGATCCTGTTTAATTACATGTAACTAAGAAAGAGATATGTGTGTATACCTTGCAGCTATTTAGTGTGGTTACATAGAGGAACCAATAGGAACCAATATCAATTAATAATGCAAACACATTTGCATGTTAATTATGCCCTGAATGTGCCCACAACAACTATCTCCATTTATGGATTTTAATGGTGGTTCTAATTGATAATGTATTTGCTAATGGAATACTTAATACATATGTTGCATAAATCATTGAATTGTGTCTGCATGGCATTGCTTTTGGTTAGTTTGATGGTTATTTAGCCAATACAGCATGGTTATATGATTTAGGGTTATTTTGTAGTGCTAAATAATGGTGAAGCAGAGAGACAAAGTCAAATGGTCACAGCTTACATGGTTAGGGTAGCTGGGCCAATAAGAAGGCACAACTGCATAAGATAGTCACGTGATGCGCTATCTATCCACCATTATCCAACTGGCTGTTGCAGAGACCATTGCTCATAGAGCAAGGACCGTTTAGCAACACTTTAGTGCTTTTTAAACCACAGCACAGGAGAAAAGAAGGGGCAGGGAAGGAAGTGGTCACAGTGGGATTCTGAGGGGGGGACGGTGCTGCACAGAAAAACTGCATCTGCCTGCCCTAGGATCTGCTGGTCATTGTAGTCCACCCTGTAAAGTCTGAAAACTTCAGTGAGAGTTTTTTTTTTATTTTTTGGCCACATCTGTATAGTTTAGCTGGGCCTTATGACTGTGTTGGGGAATTTGGGGTACACTGTACCTTATTGTATAATACAGTTTAAAAACATCCATGAACCATCTCACTATACGTTGGGGGCCACAGTGCCTCTTTGTTAAATACAGTTAAAAAAATAAGGGGGGCAGCTCTGTTTTTAGTGTACAGGATGTGATAAAATGTCTTGGGAAAGGACACCACTAAGGACGCCACTAAAGATACAAATGTTGGTGCCAGGACCAACACTGTGGTCAGCAGCCATGTGCCCTGGCCCAGTAAAAGTAGCCCCAGCCATTTGCCCAGGCCCAGCCATAGTAGTGGCAGCATCCATTCACCCAGGCCTGCCACTGCTAGTAGTAGCAGCAGCAGCAGCAATGTACACAGTAGTAGTAGCAGCAGAGGCAAGTCAGAGTTTTCCATTTCTTCCAGAGGGCGTGTTATTTCAGACAATGCATCCATTGTAGACTGGTTGGAAGATGGAAGACTCTGATGCAATGACATTGAGGCAAGTTTCTCCACTACAGCTACACGTCACAGTAAAAGAAGCCTTTCTCTTTCATCATCTGTCTCTTTACTGCCCCCTCCTACTGGGGGGCCAGCTTTTCGCAGCAGCCTGCTTGCTATGGATAGTGACGTGGATAATTTGTTTGAAAGCAGGCAGCCTTTGAAGTGTGTTGCAGAGTGTAGCTGTAGCAGTGGGGGTGGTGGTATACATGGATGTATTGGTAGTTATGAAGATGGTTGTGGTGTGGGGAGGTAAGTAGACAATGATGAAACATCAGAACAGGGTAGTGTGGGGATCAGGAGGAGAAGAATGATGAAGTAGTTTTGGACAGGTCCTGGGAACCAGGCAAAAAGAAGTGATGAAGTCAGAGCAGGTAAGGCCAGATCATCTGCAAAAAGGCACAGGGCTAGGTCTGCTGGTATGGTCCACTCAGGAGCAGATGACGGTGACACTGATGCTGCTTTTGCAGACCAGAGGAGGAGCAAAGTCAGGCTAGCTCTGTACGGTACTCCGCCGTGTGGCAATTCTTTTGTAACTTCCCAGAGGAACAAAACCTAGCACAGTACTGGATCTAAAAGCACAAAGTTAGCTGTGCTCTATGTAAGCACATGGAGCAGCATTACAAAGCTGCCTGGGACAATCAAAATGCTTGGCAAATGCTGGATCAAAACCTTATTGCTCTTGCTGATGCTGATAGTGAAGCTCCTATAACCTGTCATCTTTCTAGTAGACGGCCTCATCCACAGTCTTGTCATCGTCATCTAGTGCTCCTCCTCCATCCCTTCAGTTATCTATATTGGAATCTATATCCACCAGACAACAATATGCGCCCAGTCATCAGGTTGTTTTGCTGCTGAACTCACACCTCGCCAAGTTCTTGGTGGTGCAGTCACTGCCATACCACCTGGTTGAGTCCACCACCTTAAGGCAAATAATGGGATGTGCCCAGTCCAGGTGGCATGTACCCAGTCACCATTTTTTCTCCAACAAGACCCCACCTGGCACAGTTACCTAGAAGAGAAAGTAGGGGCTCTCTATGTAACTATCAGTGTGCAGCTAAGTGCATGCAACAATAGATACTTGGAGCAGTAGCTACGCCAAGCGCAATACATGTGTATCACGGCCCACTGGTTCAGCCTTGTGTAGCATGACGCTCCAACGCAATAAGGTCAGGCATTATTAACACCTTCATGTTTGTGCCGATCCTCTTCAGATTTGGGCACCAGGTGCCTATCCTCCTCCTCCTTAACAAATGGGAGACGTCAGGGCATAGCTTTCCCTCCTCCTTCTCCATCCTTTCATCACTGCAAGGCGCAGAACTGCTATGCCCTATTACACATGCTGACCCTGGGCTAGAAAAGCCACACGACCGAAGAGTTGCTGCTGTGCATGTAATCTCCTGCTGTCTGTCTTCACATCAACATAGATTGGGCAATGTGGGTAATGTTGTTGCAGATAACAGGACAAACATTGTGGCTGCTCTGTGTCTAGGTCACATGACACATGCCCCATGCCTGGCACATGTGATCAATCTGGTCGCTAAACACTTCTTAAAAACATGGCCATGTGTTCGCTAAAGCTGACCCTATGCCTTTAAACATGCTCTCCTAGACTCGCAGTGCCAGAATGGTCTTCCAGAATACTGCTTAATCTGCAAAATTCCCACATGCTGGAATTTCATCCTATATATGCTGGACCACCTCTACCACCAGCGCAAAGTGGTGAATGATTTATTCATGCAGCAAATGGCCAGATTTTCCAGCCAGTGTGATTTTCAGCTCCGGCATCGGCAGATAATTAGAGACATGTGTTGCATGCTGAGGCCTTTTGAAGAGGCAACAAGATTTGTTAGCGGGGATAACAGCAGAATGAATGATGTTATGCCGCTGATATTCCTGCCCATGATTCTGCAAGGGATGGAGGAAGGATCCTGTCTGTCACCTTGGATCTACAAGAAGAGCTAGAGGAGGGTGAGGAGGAGGAAATCAAACCCCAGGAGGTGGATTTGAAGATGGAAACAACCAACTTATCAGATGAAGGGATAGGGGAGGAGGCACACCATGATGACGATGATGATGGCCATCATGATGGTGGTGGTGTTGACGGTGATGAACAAACATAGCAATATAGAGTGGAGGTGGAACCAACCGAGCCTTCGGAAATGCTGACGAGGATAGTGAGCTGTATGCTTGGGTGCTTGCATGTTGACAGCCACATTGTTAGCATGTAGGAAAAAGCCACAAGCAAGGTTGACCGGGTGTCCACCCGATGAGTCAATGCACTACCTATCCAACAGACGGCGGCAGCAGAAGCAGCATGCAGCTGACTCTTGAGAATATGATGTACAAGTTTTTACATCCCATAAGCCCACCTAACACACATTGTCATGGAAGGGATGTTCATCAGCCGTAACCCCACCACCACCTGAACAGCCAGGTTCACTCCTACCTCAACTGTGCCTTTCTCCAGGAGATACACTGAGCTCAGACCCCTTGAACTTCTGGGTAAGGAGATTCGACCATTGGCCAGAGCTAGAACAGTTTGCCATGGGGGTCCTGTTTGCCCCCTTAAGCATAGGGTTTTCAGCGTGGCAGGTTGTTCACCAAAAGCATGGAAAAACTTATTTTTGTAAAGATAAATCAGCCATGGATAGGTGATGATGTTAAAACCCCTGATGCTGCCTGATGCCACTGTTGAGCATGCCACTACTACCACCAACAGCACCTCCACTGCCAGCCTGCCACCCTCTGCTACTGCCAGGTCAACATACACACAGGTCGACCCTGTGATGCCCAAAATGGGCACATGTTTCAGCACTTGTAAAAAGCCATTGCTTCTTCTTCAGCAAAAATGTAAGGGTGCCAATCCTGCTGCTACCCCCATTACAATTCAGACAATTTTTTGAGGGCTTGTCCACTACTGCCAGGTCTACACAACCACCACCACAAGTTTCCTGTGCTCCATCCTAGTCTTTCTTCAACAGAGCATGCCACTACTACCACCAATGCTAATGCTAATGCTGCTACTACTTCCACCACCAACAGCACCTCTGCTGCCAGTCTGCCACCCTCTGCTAACGCCAGGCCAACACAACATAAAGGTCAACCCTGTGATGCACAAAATGCACAACATTTTCAGCGCTTGTAAAAATCTATTATTTTTTCTTCAGCTAAGTCAAGTGCCTATCCCGCTGCACAACTCTGTTGTAAAATAGTAAAATATCATCATACAGTTAGTTAAATTCAACATTACTAAAACCAGAGATATGTTTGACCAAGATCAAATTTAATAAAAATATAGCAAATAAACAAGCAAATTAAAAAAAAAAACTATTATTGATCAAAACTGCAAAAATTATTAATAGTAACTATTACTATTATTATTATTATTATTATTATTAGTAGTAGTAGTAGTAGTAGTATTAGTAGTAGTAGTAGTAGTAATAGTAGTAGTAGTAATATTAGTAGAGGTATTTTTATCAACAAAATTTTGAGAGGTTAGTTATATTTCTCTACTGCCTCTCTCCCATCCTATCTCGCCCTGTTGAATAATATAAGGACACTTATACTACATTTTATCTATTACACCCACCCTGTGCAAGTTAGAGTTAACTGAACCCTGGTCAGATGCTGCAGGTGTCAAATAGGGGTCAATCATAATCCTTATGTCCTGTTTGATAAAGCCCCTGGAGTAAGACACGTGAAACCCATCAGAGGCTGTCGGCCCTGCCCCCTCAGTGACATGCACCCAACTCTGACTTACAAGCATGGTGTAGGTACCCATCTTACTACTTTGAAGTGCCTTCAGATCCCGCAGTGAACTTGAAGGCAGAGCGGTGGTTTGGAACGACGCAGCAACAGGCACCTCACACATGAGTTGAGCATGCTCTCCAGCGATGCACAATGAGGAAGGTCCCTGCATAATGCCATAGCAGCTAGACTGTGAACAAAGGAGACGAGTCAGTACCTCCCTCGCTGTCCAGAAGTTGGCAGTGTTCCCCAGCAGTCAGGACACGGGAGAAGATTTATGTCTTTGAACTTTGCATCATAGGTAGTGTGCTGATGCAGCGAATTTAAACTGCAGCCTATTTTTTTTTCATTTGGATGCCACTATTATTCCTTGGTGATTTTGAAGGGCTAGCATACTTTACCCCACACCTCCGGTATCAATAGTCCTCCATTCTTTTGGCATTCTTTCCATGCCGACCAATTACATTTCAAACAAATTCTTTGTGTCACATGGTGTGCTGCAACGGCGCCGTTTGCGGTTCAACAATGTTGTTGATTTTAGCTGGATTGTGGGTGAGTTTTTTGGCTGTTTTTTTGTATGTATTTGGGCATTTTTGTGCATTTACACTTTATGGGACAGTGCAATATTACATAAATAAAAATCTTCTTTCACCTATTTGATAAATCAGCTTGTAGAAACCATTTCTTTCTTTCCCATTGTTGCACATTTTCTTTTACATTTCGTGACATTTCTCAATTTAACTGGAGAACTTTGCCAAAGTGATAACTATTTACTTGACTTACTTTTTATTTCCGAACTGTGTCGAACTTTATCAAAATACTTGCAGAACATTCTTAAAGCATGGAGAACACTTTATTAATTTACTTGGGAAATTTGCCAAAAGGGTGGAAAACTTTCTCAGCTTACCATACCCAGGGAATTTTACATTAGGCGTAAAAAAAAAAAAAACTTGACATTTTTAAATTGAATTTACGTTATTCCTTTTGGGCTTCTTAACAAGGTGCAAAGAATGTTATCAAATACTTGCAGGACATTCTGAAAGTGTGGAGACCTTAATTTAGTTGAATAATTTGCCAAAGTGTGGAGAACAAATTTATTTGACTTTTTCATTTCTCCTGGGCTTTTACCAAAGTGTGAAGAACTTTTTTTTACCGTGCTTGCAAATATTTCAACATTTTTTAGAACTTTCTCTATTCACTTACAGAATGTTGCCATAGTGTGGAAATCTTTCTCAACTTACTTGCAGAAGTGTGGAAAATCTTCTCAACTGACCTGGGGAACCTTACTTCCTTTTTAATGTTTCTTGTGCTGTTAAAAAAAATGTGGAGAACTTTTTCAAAATACTTGCAGACCTTTTTGTTTAAAGTATGGAGAACATTCATAATTTACTTTGCAAAATGTGTAAAATCACAACTGCAGTAAAAAGGCACCCAGAAGCTTACCTAAAGCCTGTTCCACGAGTCTCTCCTCTATTTCCTGCAGTGCCAGGTAGAAACTGTAGCAGGGCTTCAAATTCTGCTCTCCTTTCAATTTCATTTCTACATGACCACTTTTGGTGTCCCTTGCTGTTTTGAGTACAAGAGAGTACAGCAAGCCACAGTGGTTTCTGTCCACAGCAGTGCATGCTTATGATTCATAATGCTGCGCCAAGACACACCCTTCCCAGCTCAGCCATGACGCATAAATTGAAGCAAAGAAAGTTACTTCACTCAGGATACATAAGGTATTTACATATAATGTAAACCTTGAGATGTTTTCAAAGGGCTTTATTTATACCATGCCCAAAAGGGATAATCGGGGAGAAAATGCCTGGGCAAGGACTTTATTTACTTAGAAAACTTTGCCAAGTGAGCATGGACTTTAATTTACTTAGAGAACTTTGCCAAGTGAGTTTGGCAAGCCACAGTGGTCCCACAGATTATTATTTCCACAGCAGAGCATGCTCATGACTCATAATGTTGCACCATGGCACACACTTTCTATAAATTGAAGCAAAGAAAGCAACGTTTCTTAGGATAGATTAATGTATTTACATATAGGGCCTGATTTATCAAGCATTAGCTGCCAGACTATGACTATGCCGCATAAATTAAAAAAATAATATTTCAAAATATAATTTATATTTTTTTTTACACTGGCGAATGTTGCTGCACTGCAATAAACACATTTACTAAAATATTGAAGGTGTGGCAACATATTGAACAAGTTCTAAGTTACCATTTGCTCTAATTTGGCAGCAAATAGTGTTTGATCAATCAGGTTCATTCATAATCAGAAACTGTGAGATGTTTTCAATTGGCAAATTTTATTCCGTTCCCAAGAGGGGGGGGGGAGGGAATAGTATTTGCCAGGGCAGGGATTCAATTTACTTAAATGTGGACGTTACTAAAGTGTGTAAAATGCAATTCACTTACTTGTGTAACTTTTCCTGGGATATGGAAACCTTTCTATAATTTCTTGCAAAACATTCCAAGTGTGGAGAGGTGTTTCAATTCACTTGCAGCACTTTCCCAAAGCGTAACAAAAAAATAAAATGACTAGACTTAAATTTTAATTTTTGCTAAACTTTTTTTTCCAAAGTATGGCGAAATTTATCAACTCAATTGCAAAACTCTCCAAAAGTGTGAAAAACTTCCTCAACTTACTCGAGAACCAAAATGTAACAAAATTATTTATTTCATTAAGTCCCCTGGGCTGTTTACCAAGCTATGGGGAATGTTATAAACTTACATGTAAACCATTCTGAATGTGTGAAGAAATGTCTCAAAATACTTGGAGAACTTTGCTGCAATGTGTCTAAAAGTGTGAATAATGTTCTCAATTTATTTAGGGCGCTTGTAAAAAACAAAATGACTTTCTCTTGGGTCGTTTAACAAAGTATAGATAACTTTCCCAAAATGTGGAGACTTTCTCAACTTAAACCGGACCAACAGCCTGGCACAGTTGGAAAAGAAAGGCCATTTCGGAGCTTCCTTAACCATGCTGCTGCCTAGATTCAGCTGACATAACTGACAATGTACAGTTACATGGAGCCAACAGCCTGTTTGCAGGTGGCCTGCAAATGCTTTAGATGGTGCTTACTCAATGCTTTCTGAACCTGCACGTCCAATTTATAACTGTACCAAAACTCATGCAAACTCTCATAAAACCAAGGCAGATTAAATGAACTGCAGCCTAGGGTCTGTCCCAATACAACACATTCTAACAAACAAATTACCACCCATGTATCTACACATATGGGCTCCTCTTGCTGCTGCCAACTCTAGGGCATGTCTTTCAGGCAATATATGGGCTCCTCATGCTGCTGGCAACTCCAGGGTGTGTCTTTCAGGCAATGTATGGGCTCCCCATGCAGCTGCCAACTCCAGGATATGTCTTTCAGACAATATATGGGCTCCTCATGCTGCTGGCAACTCCAGGGTGTCTTTCAGGCAATATATGGGCTCCTCATGCTCCTGCCAACTCCAGGGCATGTTTTTCAGGCAATATATGGGCTCCTCATGCTGATTCCAACTCCAGGGTGTCATTAAGGCAATATATGGGCTCCCCATGCTGCTGCAAACTCCAGGGTATGCCGTTCAGGCAATATATGGGCTCCTCATGCTGATGCCACCTAAATTCTCTGCAATTGTGCTGCTCTACTACAGCAATTCTAATAGCGATGTCTCTGATCTGCCTGTCATACTTTTTTACAGTATTATATCAGTAACCCAGTAGCATCCTATTCAAGGACAACCCTATTGAGGCTCAAGGTAGGCCAGAAATAGCCATTTTTAATAGTGATTCGCAGTGAATAAATTCTGGTTGAAACAAATTTTCCCGGAAAATTTGGCGACTCGGCCGAATCAAATTTTTCAAAAATTCGTTCATCTCTAGTTTTTATCATAGGTAATCAATATTTTAAGGATTGGTAAACCAGAAAAATTGGGCAAAATTGGGACATTCTCTACCAAGTCATCTGTCTACTAATATATATTTATTGAATAGAGCCCTGCTTTGCTTTTTTTAACTGTATTAACCAAGAAGGCATTGTGGACCCAACTTAGAGAGACATGGGGCCGGACACTTAAAGCAGAGTTTTCCCCTTGTTTTTTTTTTTTACTGTATTTAACAAAGAAGCACAGTGGACCCCAACTTAGAGACCCCAAAAAATTCCTTGGCACCTGAACAAGATTTTTTTTTAACTGTGTTTAACAAAGAGGCACCATGGACCCTAATTCAGAGTGAGATGGTGTATGCATACTTCAAACAGAACCGCCCCCCAAAAAAGATTCTTTGGCAGTTAAAAAAGATTTTTTTTATAAACTGTATTTAACAAAGAGGCACTGTGGACCCCAACTTCGAGCGACACAGAGCCTGCACAATTAAAACAGAGCTGCCCCCTAAAAAATATTCATTGGCAGGTGAAAAGGATTTTTTGAGAGTTGTATTTACCAAAGAGGCACTGTGTATCCCAAGTTTCCCACAGGGGACAGCTAAACCAGACAGGTGTGGCCAAAAAATAAAAGAACACCCTCTCTGAAGTTTTCAGACTTTATAGGGTGGACTACAATGACCAGCAGATCCCAGGGCAGGCAGATGCAGTTTTTCTGTGCAGCACACACTCTCCCCCCAGCATCCCATTGTGCCCACATCCTTCCCTGTCCCTTCTTTTCTCCTATGCTGTGATTCAACATGCCCTAAACTGTTGCTAAACTGTCCTTGCTCTAAGAGCAATGCTCTCTCTGCAACAGCCGGCTTTATAATGGTGGATAGATAGCATGTCACGTGACTATCTTCTGCAATAGTGCCTTCTTATTGGCCCAGCTACCCTAACCATGTAAGCTGTGACCATGTAACCCTGTCTCTCTGCTTCGTCATTATTTTAACACAACAAAATAACCCTAAATTATATAACCATGTATTGGCTGAATAACCATCAAACTAAACAAAGTAATGCCAAGCAGACACAATCCAATGATGTATGCAACATATTTATCAAGCATTCCAAAACAAATGCATAATCAATGAAAACAACCATTAAAATCCATAAATGGAGATAGTTGTTGTGGGCACATTCAGGACATAATTGACATGCAAATGTGTTTGCATTAATAATTTTGATATTGGTTCCACTATGTAACCACACAAAATAGCTGCAAGGTATACACACATATTTCTATCCTAGTTACATATAATTAAACAGGATCATATGAATCCACTATGCTATTTGACTATTGTAGTTATATAGTGGAACCAATGGCGCTATATAATCCAAATGGAAAATGCAGCTCAGATAAGGCCTATATGCCTGAAAGAAGGGCTGCTACTGAGCCCAATCAAAAGCACAATCAAGGATCACTCAAAGGATCTTTCAGCACAGGAGCCCCGGACCAAAATATAAAATGTAACTTTTACTGTATATGAATTAAAATCATCTCACTTAGGGACCGACCTTCCAATTCCCTGAGCCCCAAAGTGAGCGACGTGTTTCAGGGGAGCACCCCTTTTATCAAGCTTGAAGCGGCATGGTGCCCGTATTCTCAAGCCAAACAGCAACAGCAGAGGACAATTTTCTACTCTGCTTGAGTATATCGGCCAATAAGCAAAGACGTATATAAGAGCTAATCGGCTGTGTCATCGGTGCCTGAATCATAATAGCACAATTGGCTGGACAGGGTTAATGGAAGGAGAAGGCTTGTCAAGCCCAACGGCATCAAGAAACTACACCACCCATAGCCTATAGTTGAAGACACCAAGATGGGGAGAAAACAGGAAAGCATATAACAGATTTAAAATTAAAATGTTTTTATTAAGTTTCATTAAGTTTCTCTAGTTCAATGATATTTCAATTAAAAACAGAGATTCCTGAATTTTATCTGAAGTTTACAAAGATATGTCCTATTTTGTATGTATGTTCAATAAGTCAGTGATGAGCTTTCCTATGGAATTTTTCAGGTCCTTATTTCTCAAGCTATAGACGATTGGATTCATCATGGGGGTGACTAAAGTATATGATAAAGACACGAACTTAGCAATGCGCCGTAACTCTCCTCCATGTGGAACCAAATAGACACTAAAAATAGTGCCATAAAATATAGCAACAACAGTTAAGTGGGAGCTACAAGTAGAGAAAACTTTCTTTCTCCCACTAATAGAAGAGATTTCAAAAATGGAGGCTACTATATAGATGTATGATACAATGATGATACAGAATGGAATTACACTAACAATAGCACAAATTAATTTCACTTCATATTGAACCATGGTGGTATCAGTGCAGGAGAGTTCCAGGATTGGCTCTAAATCACAAAAGAAGTTATCAATTATATTTGGGCCACAAAATTTTAATTTTAATACCATTAATATGGTATCCAGTGCTGATATAAGACCTATAATCCAGGTTATGATCACCATTCTCCAGCAAACCTGGTGGGTCATTATCAAAGTATAATGCAAGGGCTTACATATGGCCACATATCTGTCGTAGCTCATCACTGTCAGGAGAATCATCTCTACAACTCCTGAAAGTCCAAAGAAAAACAGCTGCGTGAGACAAGCAGAAAACAGTATTATGGCCACATCAGCCAATAGAGTGTAAAGCATGTTAGGAAGAATATCCATCACCAGTAAAATATCCACCACAGAGAGCTGGGAGAGGAGGAAGTACATGGGGCAATGGAGGGTCTTGCTGTAGGACACTGCTGTGATGATCAGGAGGTTTCCACATATTGTCACACCAGACAACAAAAGAAAAATACTAAAGACCAAAAATAAAATAGTCTTGGGAAGCTGGAGTCCTAAGAGGTGAACGGTGGTTATGGAGGTGACATTTTCCTTATCCATGACCTGACAAGAGAGAGTTAGCATTATGACCTAACCTTTAAAGACAGATGGAGAACTTATGATGAAAACAACATGCACTAGTGACTAGTGGCTAGGCACCCAAACAGGTATACAGATTCCCAGCAACTGGCCCTGTTTAGAAAAAAACATGGGTCTTTCCACATGCATAGCCATGCCCACCTGTCAGATTTGAGATTGCTGACTGGCTGATCTATTACTGTAAATCGAAATACTTTTAGCACAACCCAAAGATATATAGCATATACTTAAATAGTAATAATAGAGATTGATATACGGTTCTGTAAGGGACCAGAAATCTCTGTAGATTTCTACAATTAGTAGTAAATATATAATGGGCAATCAGTACAATCAGTACAAAAAA
Source organism: Gastrophryne carolinensis (assembly GCA_027917425.1). Lineage (NCBI taxonomy): Eukaryota > Metazoa > Chordata > Amphibia > Anura > Microhylidae > Gastrophryne > Gastrophryne carolinensis. The sequence continues at coordinate 444,116,116 of CM051238.1, read as the reverse complement.
GTATTATTTATTATCATAGAAAGATAAGGCGTTAACATACATTTTGCATTACATACATTAACATATATTTTGCAACAATCAAAATAACATTTAGGGGATATATACATCTCTTATCCCGTCGATGATCTAATTATTTGGTATTTGCTGGTGGGCATAGACATGATGAGACTTGATTTTCGAACCAGCCTCATTTTCTTTCAAGCATAGATATTTTTTCTTTAAAACACAGATAGTCTTTCAGCAGCTTCACACAATTCAGCGTCCAGACATATTCATCAAACAAATTCAGATTCCCGATTCTGTGATCAGCAGCAAAGCATTTCAGGGAGACTTCCTCCAAGTCATGCAGCTGATACATACCTGAGCCATAATCCTTATGTAATACAAAATCCAGAAGTGGTGCCGTTAGCTGCACTCCACCCCCCACACACACCCAACCAGAAAGTTGGAGAGAGAATAGGAGGTAGGATAGAGGTCCAGCGCTGGCCAGATTCCAAACCATGCATGTGCCCTGGCAGATCCTGAGGCGGGGCAGAAAGACATGGGGAACTTGGGCCCTGCCCCTCCTGCATGTGCCACAGGAAGGCCAGGGACCACCCCACTGGCCACAACCCTCCAAAAAAGGAGCCTCTTCCTAGAGCCTCACAGGACCACAGATAGATCATTATGGGACAGCAAACGACTGGCAAATCGATAAATAAATGTATTTCTTAATGTGTAAATAAACATAAATTGGTCTAGATAAAAACAATAATGGATGGGAAAAGGAATTAAAAGCAATATATATATATATATATATATATATATATATATATCAGTATTATATAGGGCAAACATTTCTGAGAATGGAGAGATCATAATTTAAGCTAGTTGAAATTACATGCCCATGATATTAGTATCCATTAATGTCCATATCATGTTTATACTGCTCGAACACAGCAATGGAGAAATAACTCTTAAAAGCAAAGAAATGAAGAAGGCAATTATAGAGCTATAATAAGTAAAAATCAGTTACCACATTAGTCACAAATATGATTAAATTGATAACCTGAGTGAATACTGCACTAACAAAACTCAGGTGACAAGCACTGATAAATGTAGAATCTATAATAAGTTTAATTAAAGAGGAACAAAGTCCAGAGAGGCAGGCCCTAAACTATAAAAGATTCCAATCTTCTGGGGTGTCCAAAATTGAGAAACCCGCCCCTCCCCCCGGTCTCCCCAAACTTATCATTGTGACCTCATCCCCAACTTCTCTGGGCTGAGGTGCACTCCTGCTCACCCATTAGGCTGAGTGCAGAAGCCCATGCTGTTTGAACGAGACACCATGCATGCACTGTAGGACAAAGGAAAGGTACATTGGTACTGGGGATCTCGGGGGTTTCAAACAACAGTGCAAGGACCAAAAACAGGGATTATAAAAATCCTGTCAAACCCAGGATATTAAAAATCACGGCAAACATCCACCTGTATACTCCAGGAGCGCTCCTTCAGAGTTTTTAGTCTTGGACAGCATCTAGTCCTGTCTAAATAGGATGCTACAGTATTTTATAAAAATCTTTTACCCTTGATTCAGTGTTGAAATTCAAATACAGTTTATTTGTGTATCTGTATTTAGCATACATGCATCCATACAAGGAGATTGTGTGGCAGGAGCTGAGGGTACATGGAACAGAAAAAAAATTATAGATCTACTTCCATTATGTGTCATGCTTCTAATTTACATAATAGGGATTACACACAAAATAGAATTTATATTTTTCTACCTTTGAGTTGTGCCCTATTTATAGACCAAGACAGATTTCCTAATAATATGGCAGTGCCTGCTAATTTTGTGTTGTGCAGATTAAGGATTAGACATGGTGGTGTGTGTATTTATTTCTTGTACTGCTAAGGGGAAGAAGCTGTTGACTGGTGGTTCTCTGTAGCAGCACTCAGATGGTAATGACTTGAAGACTGAGTTCCTGGGGTGGGGTAGGTGTCTGATGATTTTCGTCCCTTGCATATTTAATCTTCACCTATAGAGTATAAGTTGTCCATAGTTGAAGATTAAAAATTCAAGAGATTAAATTATCTGAGATTGTGAAGCGGTGAAGCTGTCTACAGTTTTATGAATTGCAATCCCATATGCCCATCTTCTAAGGACATCAGCATAAAGATGTGTCTCCTGTATAACAGCCATCAGATGTATAACAGCCATCAGAATACATGTGCAATGAGCTCTGTATTTATAGATGTCAGGTGCATTGTTTTGTATTGTACAGGTAGAGACAATGAAACAGGGAAGAAATAATTAGGTTGTGCAAGGGGAATATTTACAGTTTAAATTTCAAACAACCTTAGAGAATAAGAACCATGAAAAAAACAATCTCTAACTTTTGTTACACTGGTAAAACTGTTTTTAACTTAGTTGGATGATGTTAAGGTATATAAATCTACATGATGTTTTGATATATGATTGTATATTGTTTTTATGCAGAAAACCACTTTCCCTAAAGAGCAATAGGCCTTGTATTTGAAGAACAACAGACCCAAGATAAAACCAGATGATACGTTTAAAGAACTTTCAAAGATGACAGGCCTCTTCATAGACATTCCATCAGATCTCTCTCTTTGCTGCAACATCTGCTTATGTATTCTAAAGCTGTTCTTCCCTCTGTCTTTCAGAATGCTGTGCAATCAGTAAAAAGCTGGTTGATGGTGCTCAAAGTCAGGTTAGGATGTTCTCAAAGATACATAAGCAGCATGCTATGTAAGTGAGATACAATAAATCAATCAAGTTGAAAAGGCACAGCTCTCCACACTCTCCTTCATTCAAACTTTACCATATTCTCAAATACATTTTCCACACATTGGCACAATTTTGCCACATAAATCTCCATACTTTACAGACCAACATATAGTATTTATTTACACTTTGGCACAGTTCTCCAGGAACATTTAGATATGTTCCAAATTTCTTCAAGTACTGTAAGTTGAGAAAGTTCTCCACACTTTGGGCTTAGAATGTTTTCCACACCTTCAACATTTTTTGCAAGTAAGTTAATACAATTCTCCACACTTTGGTAAAGAGAAATAGAAAAATACAAAAAGTCAAAGTCGAGTATAATTTTACTCTTCAGTTCTGCAAGAAGTTGAGAAAGTTCTTCTCATTTTGGCAAAGTTCTCCAAGGTAAATGTCCCACACTTTGGTAAACAGTCCAGGGGGAATTAAGTCTGATAATTTTTTTTTTTTACACTTTGACAAAATCCTCCAGGCAAGTTGAGAAAGCCTATTTTCAAGTGGAGTCTGGTAAGTGAGCACTTCATGTGGTGGAGGATTCACTAGTCTGTTGATTGAAAAACACATGGAGTGTTAAGGATCTATAAGTGTTCTGCAAGTAAAAAAAGGAAGTTCTCCATGCTTTAAAATGTTGTGCAATTAGTTTTCCATAACTTGTTAACCATCCAGGAGTAATAAAAAAAGTCAAGTAAACTTGGTAAATTATGAAAGTTATTGACACTTTCCTTAAATTCTGCAAGTAAAATGAGAAAGTTCTCCTGACTTTGGGAAACTTCTATAGACTTTGGAAGGTTATTTTAGAATGATATTCACACTTTGGGAAAGGTAATCCGATTAAAGTAGACTAACAGTGAAAGATGACTTAAACCAGATCAAAACAACAGACAGTTGAGGAGCCCATATATTGACTGAAAGACACCCTGGAGTTGGCAGCATCATGAGGAGACCATATATTGCCTGAAACACACATCCTGGAGTTGGCAGAAACAGGAGGAGTCCATATATTGCCTGAAAGACACACCATAGAGTTTGCAGTAGCATGAGGAGACCATATATTGCCTGAAAGACAAACCCTGGAGTTGGCAGCAGCATGAGGAGACTATATATTGCTTTAAAGACACACTAGAGTTGGCAGCGGCATGAGGAGACCCTATATCAACTGAAAGACACACCCTAGAGGTGGAAGCAGCATGAGGAGCCCATATATTGCCTGAAACACATACCATGGGGTTTGCAGCAGCATGAGGAGCCAATATATTGACTGAAACACACACCCTGGAATTTGCAGCAGCATGAGAAGCACATATATTGCATGAAAGACACCCTGGAGTTGGCAGAAGCATTAGGAGACCATATATCACCTGGAAGACACATCCTGTAGTTGGCAGCAGCATGAGGAGCCTATATATTGACTAAAAAATGCCCTGGAGTTGGTAGCAGCATAAGAAGCCCATATATTGCCTGAAACACACCCTGGAGTTTGCAGAAGCATGAGGAGAATATATAAAAATTGTGGGCACATATATGTTATCCTAAGAATATTAAGTAAAGTTTTACATAATGCATTTCCTCAATAATTACTTGTGGTCTGATGCGGAGGAATGTCTGTAACTGGAGAGCAGCGCCTTAAATCTGTTTTACACTATCCATATTTCTGAAGTGTTGGTGTGGCACCATGATCAATCTACTTTGATGAAGCAGGCATTGGTGGGTGAAAATCTTGGCTGATCCATGCCCGATTCATCTTCACACAGGTCAGTCTCTCCATAGTTATACACCTGCTGCTGTTGCAAAAAAAAAAGCATACTGGAGCGCATTGAACTGCCCTCATCAGTGCATACCACGTACGCACATATAAGAGTTTTACCAATATGTTCCAGTTAAAGTCTTCAGGGCCTAGTTACTGTGAAAGGCCAGCCATAGTTACACACCTGCTGACGTTGTTGACAAATCTTGTACTAAGCGTAGTGTAGAGTTTTGTCCTCCACTCATATACGTACTACTACATACGTAAGTATGTCAGGCAGAGAATTGCCAAGAGGGGCACAGAGGAGTGGCAGAGGCCTAAATTAATCAAGCAGAGGTTGCAGCATAGTGGCAGCAGGTGTTGCAGCGAGGGGCCTGATCTCCCGTTATCAGCTAGCAGTCATGTCTCAACCAGCAACCCATCTGCCATCACAGATTGGTTAACATGGTCATCCACTTCATCACAGGTGATTTCTGACACCCCCAGTCAACAGTTAGTAGGTTCCTCAGACACAACCCTTAGTTGGCATGGCCCGAGAGCAGTCCCTGCCCTCCCCTTTCCTCTGTCCTATGCCGTTTCCTCCCCCAGTGATGTATCTTATACTTTGGGTTCAGCTCCACTATTCAGTGAGGATGATCTGATAGAGGACAGTCAGCAGCTACTGCCCAACCAAAAAGTTGCGGAGACATCTGGCTTCCTTTGCTAGGTGGCCAAGTACTGATGTGGAGCGTGGCATGGGAGGCGGTGTTGTGAGTGTTCCAGCTCCTGCAGCAGACACTGTTGAGGAACCTGAGGCGGACATCAGTGATGTGCAGACACAACTCAATGATGATGAAGCCGATCCCACTTGAGAGCCGGGTGCAGAAGGGGCTTCATTATCATCAGGAGAAGAGGGTTGCAGGTTGCCCGTGAGTCAGCAGCTGAGGCAGCAAGGTGGTAGCATGGTTGGCAGTCAGCAAGGTGGCAGAATTGGTCTAGAGGCAAACATGCCCGGGGCCGGGGAAGACCACCTGCTGTGTGGCAGGCTACTTTCCCAGGAGGTAGTGGAACAGGGGTTCCTAGAGTCGACGGCAGTAGCAGTGAATTAGTGCGGACTGTTGGTGGGAAAATCAGCTACTCGGCGATGTGGCAGTTTTTCATCAAGCATCCACAGGAGGGTAACATGCAAGATGTGTAGGCAAAAGATGAAGCGTGGCCAGGGCCCCAGTGTTGGCACCACGGCCCTGTGGCAACATATGCAGCGTCACCATAAAATGGCCTGGGAGAACCGAGATGCCAAAGTGATGGTCCAGCTTGCTGCATCACCCAGTGGCACACCACTCCACCACACCAGTTCAGCCAGCCAAGGCACCACTCCCTCAGCAGAAGTTTCTGTGTCATACCCATCCTCTGTCGAGTCATCGAGTCAGTCATTCCACCAGCAATCCATTGGCGAAGCCATGTCCAAGAGGCAACATTATGTGCCCACTCATCCAATACGCAGAAGCTAAATGTGCTCCTGTCCAAGGTGCTGCAGTCCCTCCTTTTTCAGGTGGTGGACTCTACACCTGTCAGAGAACTAATGGCTTGTGCCGAACCGAGGTGGAGAGTCCCAAGCCATCATTTCTTTGCAAAAGGCAGTACCAGCCCTGCACAATTTTGTTGAACAGAAGGTGGGCCAGTCCTTGAGCCTGTCAGTGTGTACCAAAGTGCCCGGCAGCACTGATGTCTGGAGCCGTAACTACGGTCAGGGACAATACATGTCATTTATGGCCCACTGGGTGAATGTGATTGCTGCACAGCCACAACAGCAACTTGGACAGGTCACGCGGCTTCTGCCTCCATGCTCCCAGGCCGTTGTGCCTGTGACAGTGTGCAACTCCGCCTCCTCATCCTTATGCCGTCTGCTCAGCCTCCACTGCACGGACAAGTCTCAGTGCCCCTGCAGCCTACCACGTGCGCAGGGCACGGCAGTGTCACACTGTTCTTCACATGATTTGCCTTGTCGAACTGAGTCACACAGAGGAGGAACTAAAATTCAATAATCAATAAATCACCATGGTGACATACAACAGGAAGAACATCTTGTCTGTGCTGTGACAAGGAAGCGTGAGCCATGCACCCTGTATGGTGGCACAAGTGTTCAATCTGGTTGTCAAGCATTTCCTGAAGTCTTCCCTAATCTGCAAAACATCCTAAAAATGGGAAGGAAACTTTGCATGCACTTCAGCCACTCCTACAGACTTCTGGCTCTCCACCTTATTGGACCCTTGTTACTGGCACAAAATGGGGACCTTTTTTAAACTCACTGAGAGGGAGGACAAACTGATCTACTACAGAGACATCCTATGTTCAGTCAGTTGGCCGATGCCTATCTACACCATCATCCATCCTTTCACAGGTCTGACTCGGGGGGCCCACTATGCTCACCTTCCACTTCCATGGTTGCTGGGGAGGGGGTGGAGTGGAAGGAGCAGTACCACCTCCATCAGCAGAAGCCTGAGTCTACAGTCCCTAATGAGTAGCTTTCTTCACCCGCATAGTGAACTCATGAGCAGCAGGTAGACCTGGAGCAGGACCTGAACCAGTAGGTGGTGGCATACCTTGACATGACCATGCCAACACACCTTGAGGATCCACTGGACTGCTGGGCAGCCAAACTTGATCTGTGGCCGCAGCTAGCTGAGTTTGCCCTGGGAAAGCTGTCCTGTTGTGCCAGTACTGTGCCATCAGAGCGGGTTTTCTGCGGCCGGAGGCAGGTGTTTGGCCTTTCACAGTAACTAGGCTATGAAGACTTTAACAGGAAAAAATGGTGCAACTCTCAGATGTACGTATGTGGTGTGCTTAGTGCAGGACAGGTCAATGCTCTCCAGTAGGCTTAAAACAGTATTTTTACACAACAGCGGCAGGTGTGTCTATGTCAACTAAGTCTGGCCTTTCACACTAACTAGCCCATCAGCACTTGAACATAAAACCAAATGTAAAAACTCAGATGCCCTTAACCCTTTAACCGCCAGCCTACCTTGAGATTTTGTCACCCTTTGTTGCCAGATTATTTTGCACTATTTTGCGCTCCCCATGTTCAACTGGGATTTTTGAAGAGATTTCCAGGGATTTCCCAGGAAAGTGATATATTGTTTTTTTCAGCAGTGTATTCTCAATATTTTTGGGTGAAAATTGTGCAAAAAAATAAAAAAAAAAATATTTTTTACAATTTGTAGTGTTTTTTTGTAATAAAAAATGTAAGTTTGTCAATAAAATCTTATTGCGTGTGAAACCCCAATTTCTGCCGATTACAGCGGTACCACATATGTATAGGTAGACACCCTTTCCTGCCCAGGAGACTCCCCCAAACTGAAACAACGCTTTAGGAGATTTTCAGATAAAATACAACTATGCTATGCAATATGCGCACCTTGCAGTTTTTCAAGAAAAAACAACCCTTTACATTTGAAATACCCCCCACAAACTATATATTCCCTAGAAGTATACACCTCAGGCTTTCTAGGCGTGCCAGGCTTGTTGACATGGGTGCAGTTTTCTGGAAGTAATCCCTAAATGTATTCTTTGGTTGCACAGGGTTTCCCTAAAAATGAATAAAAAAGCAGAATCAAAACCATATTTTCCTAAAAAAAACTATATGCAAACCAGAAAAAACTGAAAATCTGAAAAAGCAATATCCCCCAAACAGAATGCTACCCAACATGCATAGGTTCTGTCAAGAAGGAAACCCACCAAAGTAAAGCATGCGCATAACGGTAATTTTACTTCAAAATTTCAGCTCTGCGGACAAAGTGCGCACCTTGTGCTTTTTCTAGCAAACCAACCCTTTACATTTGAAATATGCCCCATAAACCATATATTCCCTGAAAGTACACATGTTAAGCTTTCTAAGCGTATCCAGCTTGTTGTAGTGGGCTTATCTTTCTGGAAGTAATATCTCAAAGAATTTTTAGGTTGCACAGGGTTTCACAAAAAAATTATAAAAAAGCAGAATAAAAAACACCTTTTCCTAAAATATCAATATGCAAATAAGAAAAAACAAGCTAAATCTGAAAGCGCAAGGTCCCCCGAGCAGAACAATATCCAACATGCATAGGTACCTGTAACCTTTTGACTGCCAGTCTACTTGAAATTTTGTCACCCTCTGCTGACAGGATATTTTTCACCATTTTGCGTGATGTTTAACTGTGATTTTTGCAGGAATTTCCAAGAAAATGGCATATTTTCTTTTTGTGGCAGAGTTTAGGCTTTAACATGAAATGTCTTGTTTGTATTTTTTCTACTTTTTTAAATATTTTTAAATAAATAAGTAAAAAAAAAAATAAATAAATATATTTTTTAAATTGTCTCCTTTATTTTAACAAAAACATTTATTTTATTAAAGAAAACCATATTGCATGTGAAAGCCCCATTTCTCCCGATTACAATGATACCATATATGTATCGGTAGCCCCCCGTTCCTGTCCAGGTGATCCCCTAAACTGAAAAGAGCACTTTAAAACATTTACAAATAAAATACAACTACTATCCACATAATAAAGGGTTAAATAAAAAAAATGGTGTGGGGTCCCCCTTCACAGGGGGGGGGGGGGGACACCATTTCTTGGGGGAATTTTAAGGGTTTTTTTGGGAGGCAGGTAATGGGGGGTCTCCCACTAGCCGCAGGTGACTTGCCAGACCCAGAGCCTTGTGAACTGGTATAAGGGGTCTCATAGATCCCTTACCAGTTCACAAAGGGTTAAAAGTAAAAAAAAAACACACACAGAGACACACTTTAAAAATAACTTTATTAAAAATATATATTTTTTTAAATTATTTTTTTTAATACTTACCTCCCATCCATCCCTGTGTTCCACGCTGATCACTTAGGTACCTGCTCTCCTGCTGCTGCTGGAAGCCTTTTATACCTACTGGGTTACAGGTAACATAGGGTAAATTAATAAAAACAATGACATAGGGTCCCCCCTCCCAGGGAGGAGGACCCAATTTTTTAGGGGGGATTTTTAAGGGTTAAAAACCTTCAAAATCCCCCCCAAAAAATGGCGTGAGGTCCCCCCTACCCAGTGTAACCAGCCTGTGACCAGCTATGGGTTTTGTATAACAGGGCGCAGGGGCCAGCTTTAGTGGCTCCTGGCCCTGCAGGCTACAAGCCGTCATAGCCTAGGGCCATGGCTCTTCTGCCCCCCGGGCTTTGGGGAGGCAGGTAATTTGGGGGCCAGGGGTTAATGGCAAGTCACCCGCTAGCCGCAGGTGACTTGCCAGACCCCCAAGCCTTGTGAAATGGTATAGGGGTCACATGGACCCCTTACCAGTTCACAAAGGGTTAAAAGTAAATAAACACACAGACACACTTTTTAAAAATATCTTTATTAAAAAAAATAAATGTTTTTTAATATTTTTTTTTAATACTTACCTCCCATCCATCCCTGTGTCCCACGCTGATCACTTAGGCTTCTGCTCTCCTGCTGCTGCTGGAAGCCTTTTATACCTACTACTGGGTTACAGGTAACAGGGTTAATTAAAAAAATGACATAGGGTCCCCCCTCCAGGTAGGGGATCCCATTTTTTTGTATTTTTAAGGGTTAAAACCATTAAAAATCCCCCCCAAAAAAATGGCGTGAGGTCCACCCTACCCAGTGTAACCAGCCTGTGACCAGCTATGGGGGCTTGTAGAACAGGGCGCAGGGGCCAGCTTTAGTGGCCCCTGGCCCTGCAGGCTACAAGCCGGCATAGCGTAGGGCCACGGCTCTTCTGCCCCCCCTGGGCTTTGGGGAGGCAGGTAATTTGTGGAGCCAGGGGTTAATGGCAAGTCACCCACTAGCCGCAGGTGACTTGCCAGACCCCAAGCCTTGTGAACTGGTATAAGGGGTCTCATGGACCCCTTACCAGTTCACAATGGGTTAACGGTAAAAAAAAAACAAACACACACAGTTTGCAAATAACTTTATTAAAAAAAAATATTTTTTTTTTTACTTTACTCACCTCCGATCTTCATATGCAGTGTCCCGCGGCGATCTGATTGATGCAGGTGACAGCTGGGCAGAGAAGGGGGGAGGCAGGCTATTATGTTATTACATTTTTTTGCAATTCAAGCTGATTGAGATAATTATTAAAGCTTTCTAAAAGCACTGCAAGTAAGTTTAGAAAGTTCTCCAAGTAAATTGCGAAGGTTTTCCACACTGTGCAAAGTGCTCAAGGTATACTAAGTAATGTGTCAACTTTTCGAAACATATTTTGAAGTTCTCCCCACTTTGTTAAATAGCCCAGAACATGGCAGTAAACCACATGTGCCCAGAGTTGTGGGCTGTCACATAAACTGTACCCAGGGAGTAGTTGGGGTTAGGTGCCTTGCTCAAGAACACTTTAGTTATGCTGTAGGTGGGAATCAACCCCCGTGCCACTAAGCCATGGCTGCAACATACTAAGAAACAGGTTCTTTTGAATTTGTGCAAGCACATGGGGTGTGGGGTCTAGGCTGTATTGCAAGGTTTGACCCTTCCACCCCATGGCTTGCACTTGAGGTTTAAGGCAACCTCAGGTAAGCCTGCTTCCAATTTATCTATTGCATTGTGTGTCCCAAATGGGGCTCTCAGAGATTAGAGTTAGGACTGCACCCCATAGAGGCACCTTGGTGCTGGTGGTACAGCTTAAGCTACTTCTGCAGATGTGTGTAACCGAGCCCTCTGTTTTTAACCAAGTTTAGAGACAGATTGTAGGTTGGCCTGCAAGCTAAAAGGGTTGAGTGCTGTGGCTCCTTTAAGATTTTTGCAACATACTAAGAGCCATATTTAAGAAGATCTCTGTTGAGCACCATTTTGGAGTCAATCTGTCGGTTTTGACGTTGAGCATTTATTTATGTTTTGGCGCTGTTATTTTTAGGGAATGTTTAATGTCAAGTCTACGTGGATTGAGGCACTAGGTATTGGCGGGCCTGTGTCAGTGCCTGTTGGACCTTTATTTCAATAATAACAGCACATAAAAAGAAAAAGAAAAAAAGAAAAGACAAGAAGGAAATGAAGAAAAAAAGAGAAAATAACAAAACAAGAAAAAAGGGATATTAACAAGGAAGAGTAGAATGAAGAAGGAGAAAAGCTAAATATGAACCAGTCTTCCTTTCCTATTCCTGGCTGGATTAGATACTAAATCACCTCTATAGCCAGTTGACAAAGTGTGTGTCCAAGATGGGCATGGAATATTTTATCCATGGCTCACAGACTTTTAGACATATTTTACCACAGTTACCACACAAATATGTTATATTCTTGTCTTTGCTGTATTTAATTCTAGTTCAGTGTAGTTAGGAGAATGCTAGTAAACACTTGTTTAGTTCTGTAAAGTAGTGCAGTGGCCATTTGTCTCGGTACTTGCTAGTGAGCAGAAATTTGGTGGAGCCTAATTTTTGGACAAGGCTCAATTTCTTTTTAATCAGACTAAGACATAAATGCTGCAGGGAGATAAAAAGTGAGGTGATAGCTATACATTAGGCTGTATAGCTACCACCCAAGAATGCTAGATAGGGTCCAGGTGGGAAAAGAACACTACCCAGCACTCTCCACCATGCGCCCACGGCTTCAGAGTAAATCTCCACTCACCTCATCCTGTAAATCTCAACCCACCTCATCCTCATTGTCTTTATTAGAGATGAGCGAACTTTTGAAAAATTCGATTCGGCTAATTCGCCGAATTTTCCGACAAAATTTGCTTCGGTCCGAATTTATTCGCGACGAATCGCTATTAAAAACAGCTATTTCTGAGCCTCCTAGAGCCTCAATAGAGTTGTAAACCATTCTGCCTTGCTGTAACACGCATAGGATGCGTGCTGGGTTAGTGAAATAATACTGCAAATAATTAGGACATGCAGATCAGAGGCATCGCTAATAGAATCACAGAGCGGCACAATTGCAGAGAGTTGAAGTCCCATCACTATGAGGGGCCCCTATAGTGCCTGAAAAACACACCCTGGAGCTGGCAGCAGCAGGAGCCCAAACATTGGCTCAAAGAGACACTGGAGTTGGCAGCAGGAGCAGCAGGAGGCCAAAACTTGGCTGAATGACACCCTGGAGTTGCAAGCAGCAGCAGGAGCCCAAACGTTGCTTAAAAGAGACACTGGAGTTGGCAGCAGCAGGAGGCCAAAATTGCTTAATAGACACACTGGAGCTGGCAGCAGCAGCAGCAGCAGCAGGAGCCCGAACATTGCTTGAAAGAGACACTGGAGTTGGCAGCAGGAGCCCAAACATTGCTTGAAAGACACACTGGAGTTGGCAGCAGGAGCAGCAGGAACCCAAACATTGCTTGAAAGACACACTGGAGTTGGCAGCAGGAGCAGCAGGAGCCCAAACATTGCTTGAAAGACACACTGGAGTTGGCAGCAGGAGGCCAAAATTGGCTGAATGACACCCTAGAGTTGCAAGCAGCAGCAGCAGCAGGAGCCCAAACATTGCTTAAAAGAGACACTGGAGTTGGCAGCAGGAGCCCACAAATTGGCCTAAAGACACACTGGAGTTGCAAGCAGCAGCAGGAGCCCAAAATTGCCAGAAAGACACACCCTGGAGTTGGCAGCAGCATTAAGAAAACATATACAGATTTTCGGCACAGATATCTTATCCGAATAATATTAATAAAAAGTAAGAGTAACGTAAAGCAATTTCTCAATAATTACTTGTGGTCTGATGCGGAGGAATGTCTGTAACTGGAGAGTAGCGCCTTAAATCTGTTTTGCACGATCCATATTTCTTTAGTGTTGGTCTGGCCCCATGATCAATCTACTCTAATGCATCAGGCATTGGTGGGTGGAAATCTTGGCTGATCCATGCCCGATTCATTTCCACGCAGGCCAGTCTCTCAAAAAATCATTTTTCAAGCGTACTGGAGCACATTGAATTGCTCTCATCAGAGCATCACATACACACATCTAAGAGTTTCATCATTTTGTTCGTGTTAAAGTCTTCAGGGCCTAGTTACTAAAGACCATAGATAGTTACACACCTGCTGCTCTTTTCGACAAATCCTGTTTTAAGTGTAGTGTAGCGTTTTGTCCTCCCCTCATATACGCACTAAGTATGTCAGACAAAGAAGTGGCAGGATGGGCACAGAGAAGTTGCAGAGGCCTAAATTCATCAAGCAGAGGTTGCAGCAGACTAGGGGTGAGTGGCAGCAGGAGTCTCAGTGAGTCTGATCTCCCGGTATCAGCTAGCGGTCGTGTCTCGACCAGCAACCCATCTGCCATCATCGATTGGTTAACACGATCATCCACTGCATCACAAGTGACATCTGACACCCCCAGTCAACTGTCGGTTATGTCTTATGCTTAGGGTTCAGCTCCACTATTCAGTGAGGACGATCTGATAATCAGAAAAATCAGCAGCTACTGCCCAGCCAAGAAGTGGAGGAGACACTCGCCGCTTCTTCCACTAGGCGGGCAAGTAGTGATGAGGAGAGTGGCGTGGCAGGTGGTGTTGCAAGCGTTTTGGCTTCTTAAGCAGACACTGTTGAGAAACCTGAGAACATCAGTGAGTTTTGAGGGCACTTTTAAAGGCTTGGAGTGATGGAGAGTGACAGATTTAGCGGCCAGCATGGTGGCAGAAGGGGAAAGTATGGAGGCAAATGTGCTCGGGGTAGACCACTTGCGCGGCAGGCTATCTTCCAGGAGGTAGTGGAAGAGGGTCCCTGGAGTTGGCGGTGGCGGTGGCGGCAGCAGCAGTGAATTAGTGTGGACTGTTGGTAGGAAAAATCAGCTACAAGGCCATGTGGCAGTTTTTCATCAAACATCCGCAGGAGGTTAACATGGCTATATGAAAGATGTGTAGGCAGAAGGTGAAGTGTGGCCAGGGTACCAATGACCCACAGCCCTGCGTCAACATTTGCAGCGTCACCATAAAGTGGCCTGGGAGAGTTGGCTCCAAAGTGGTGGTCCAGCCTGCTGCATTACCCAATGGCACACCGCTCTCTGTTCCAGCCAGCCAAGGCTCCACCACCTCCTGTGTGTCATACCCATCCTCTGTCGCTCCAGATGCACCTCCTCCTCTTAATCTGAGTCAGTCATTCTGCCAGCAATCCATTGCCAAGCCATGTCCAAGAGACAACAGTATGTGCCCACTCATCCAACGTACAGAAGCTAAATGTGCTCCTGTATAAGTTGCTGGTGCTGCAGTCCCTCCCTTTTGAGTTGGTGGACCTTTCAGAGAACTGATGGCTTGTGCCGAGCCGAGGTGGAGAGTCCCATGCTGTCATTTCTTTGCGAAGAAGGCAGTACCAGCCCTGTACAATTTTGTTGAACAGAAGGTGGGCCAGTCCTTTAGCCTGTCAGTGTGTACCAAAGTGCACAGCAGTGCCTACGTCTGGAGCTGTAACTACGGTCAGGGACAATACATATCCTTTAAGGACCACTGGGTGATTGTGGTTCCTGAACAACCACAACAGCAACTTGAACAGGTCCGTCCGCTGTGGCCTCCACGCTCCTAGGCCTTTGTACCTGTGACAGTGCACTTGCACTTAGCAATGGTGTTACAGAAAAAAGTGGCAAACTGTCAATTACATATTAATAGTTAACATTTATCTTATTTGAACATATTTATGATAATAACATATAATAACATATAACATAGCAACAATAACATCTAACATGATAACAGTAACATATAAAATCAGACATTTTTTTGGGGGGG
The DNA here is from genome assembly GCA_027917425.1 of Gastrophryne carolinensis. Classification (NCBI taxonomy): domain Eukaryota; kingdom Metazoa; phylum Chordata; class Amphibia; order Anura; family Microhylidae; genus Gastrophryne; species Gastrophryne carolinensis. Next base: position 444,100,941 of record CM051238.1, on the reverse strand, counting down.
GGGATATTTTTTTCATATTTTGTATTTTTTAAAAACACACACATATATATATATATATATATATATATATATATATATATATATATATATATTAGTGATGAGCGAGTAGTATTCGACCGAGCCGGTATTCGATCGAATACTACGCTGTTCGTCATACTCGATTTCGATCGAGTACAGCGGCGATGGCGCACTCACAATTCGTTTCCCCTCCCACCTTCCCTGGCGCGTTTTTTACACCAATCACCATGCAGGGGGGGTGGGACAGGTCCTGGGAGGACGCTGGCATCGCGAAAACGGCGTCTACACGCATTGGCTGGAAAAACCATGTGACCTCGAATATACAAAACTCAGCACTTCCTCTTCGTCAGCATTAGCAGCTTGAACTTAGTGAGGGACAGACGCTCACAGCAGGGAAAGACAGGCTGTCGCTGGCAGGGCCCCAGAAGCTCGGGATATCGCTTTTACCACCATCTATACCAGCTACCAGAAGACAAGAGAGTCATTAAGAGCCCTTATTAGGGCTACTACGCTGAACGGTATATGGCTCATATGTAGGCAGGCAGGGCCCCAGAAGCTCAGAATATAGCTTTTACCACCATATATACCAGCTACCAGAAGACAAGAGAGTCCTTAAGAGCCCTTATTAGGGCTACTACGCTGAACAGTATATAGCTCATTTTCTATGTAGTCAGGCAGGGCCCCAGAAGCTCAGAATATACCTTTTACCACCATATATACCAGCTACCAGAAGACAAGAGAGTCCTTAAGAGCCCTTATTAGGGCTACTACGCTGAACAGTATATAGCTCATTTTCTATGTAGTCAGGCAGGGCCCCAGAAGCTCAGAATATACCTTTTACCACCATATATACCAGCTACCAGAAGACAAGAGAGTCCTTAAGAGCCCTTATTAGGGCTACTATGCTGAACAGTATATAGCTCATTTTCTATGTAGTCAGGCAGGGCCCCAGAAGCTCAGAATATACCTTTTACCACCATATATACCAGCTACCAGAAGACAAGAGAGTCCTTAATCCCTTATTAGTGCTGCTATGTTGAACAGTATATAGCTCATATCCTATGTAGTCAGGCAGGGCCCCAGAAGCTCAGAATATACCTTTTACCACCATATATACCAGCTACCAGAAGACAAGAGAGTCCTTAATCCCTTATTAGTGCTGCTATGTTGAACAGTATATAGCTCATTTTCTATGTAGTCAGGCAGGGCCCCAGAAGCTCAGAATATACCTTTTACCACCATATATACCAGCTACCAGAAGACAAGAGAGTCCTTAATCCCTTATTAGTGCTGCTATGTTGAACAGTATATAGCTCATATCCTATGTAGGCAGGCAGGGCCCCAGAAGCTCAGAATATACCTTTTACCACCATATATACCAGCTACCAGAAGACAAGAGAGTCCTTAAGAGCCCTTATTAGGGCTACTATGCTGAACAGTATATAGCTCATTTTCTATGTAGTCAGGCAGGGCCCCAGAAGCTCAGAATATACCTTTTACCACCATATATACCAGCTACCAGAAGACAAGACAGTCCTTAATCCCTTATTAGTGCTGCTATGTTGAACAGTATATAGCTCATTTTCTATGTAGTCAGACAGGGCCCCAGAAGCTCAGAATATACCTTTTACCACCATATATACCAGCTACCAGAAGACAAGAGAGTCCTTAAGAGCCCTTATTAGGGCTACTATGCTGAACAGTATATAGCTCATTTTCTATGTAGTCAGGCAGGGCCCCAGAAGCTCAGAATATACCTTTTACCACCATATATACCAGCTACCAGAAGACAAGAGAGTCCTTAAGAGCCCTTATTAGGGCTACTATGCTGAACAGTATATAGCTCATTTTCTATGTAGTCAGGCAGGGCCCCAGAAGCTCAGAATATACCTTTTACCACCATATATACCAGCTACCAGAAGACAAGAGAGTCCTTAAGAGCCCTTATTAGGGCTACTACGCTGAACAGTATATAGCTCATTTTCTATGTAGTCAGGCAGGGCCCCAGAAGCTCAGAATATACCTTTTACCACCATATATACCAGCTACCAGAAGACAAGAGAGTCCTTAATCCCTTATTAGTGCTGCTATGTTGAACAGTATATAGCTCATATCCTATGTAGTCAGGCAGGGCCCCAGAAGCTCAGAATATACCTTTTACCACCATATATACCAGCTACCAGAAGACAAGAGAGTCCTTAAGAGCCCTTATTAGGGCTACTACGCTGAACAGTATATAGCTCATTTTCTATGTAGTCAGGCAGGGCCCCAGAAGCTCAGAATATACCTTTTACCACCATATATACCAGCTACCAGAAGACAAGAGAGTCCTTAATCCCTTATTAGTGCTGCTATGTTGAACAGTATATAGCTCATATCCTATGTAGGCAGGCAGGGCCCCAGAAGCTCAGAATATACCTTTTACCACCATATATACCAGCTACCAGAAGACAAGAGAGTCCTTAAGAGCCCTTATTAGGGCTACTACGCTGAACAGTATATAGCTCATATCCTATGTAGGCAGGCAGGGCCCCAGAAGCTCAGAATATACCTTTTACCACCATATATACCAGCTACCAGAAGACAAGAGAGTCCTTAATCCCTTATTAGTGCTGCTATGTTGAACAGTATATAGCTCATTTTCTATGTAGTCAGGCAGGGCCCCAGAAGCTCAGAATATACCTTTTACCACCATATATACCAGCTACCAGAAGACAAGAGAGTCCTTAAGAGCCCTTATTAGGGCTACTATGCTGAACAGTATATAGCTCATTTTCTATGTAGTCAGGCAGGGCCACAGAAGCTCAGAATATACCTTTTACCACCATATATACCAGCTACCAGAAGACAAGAGAGTCCTTAATCCCTTATTAGTGCTGCTATGTTGAACAGTATATAGCTCATATCCTATGTAGTCAGGCAGGGCCCCAGAAGCTCAGAATATACCTTTTACCACCATATATACCAGCTACCAGAAGACAAGAGAGTCCTTAAGAGCCCTTATTAGGGCTACTATGCTGAACAGTATATAGCTCATTTTCTATGTAGTCAGGCAGGGCCCCAGAAGCTCAGAATATACCTTTTACCACCATATATACCAGCTACCAGAAGACAAGAGAGTCCTTAATCCCTTATTAGTGCTGCTATGTTGAACAGTATATAGCTCATATCCTATGTAGGCAGGCAGGGCCCCAGAAGCTCAGAATATACCTTTTACCACCATATATACCAGCTACCAGAAGACAAGAGAGTCCTTAAGAGCCCTTATTAGGGCTACTACGCTGAACAGTATATAGCTCATATCCTATGTAGGCAGGCAGGGCCCCAGAAGCTCAGAATATACCTTTTACCACCATATATACCAGCTACCAGAAGACAAGAGAGTCCTTAATCCCTTATTAGTGCTGCTATGTTGAACAGTATATAGCTCATTTTCTATGTAGTCAGGCAGGGCCCCAGAAGCTCAGAATATACCTTTTACCACCATATATACCAGCTACCAGAAGACAAGAGAGTCCTTAAGAGCCCTTATTAGGGCTACTATGCTGAACAGTATATAGCTCATTTTCTATGTAGTCAGGCAGGGCCCCAGAAGCTCAGAATATACCTTTTACCACCATATATACCAGCTACCAGAAGACAAGAGAGTCCTTAAGAGCCCTTATTAGGGCTACTATGCTGAACAGTATATAGCTCATTTTCTATGTAGTCAGGCAGGGCCCCAGAAGCTCAGAATATACCTTTTACCACCATATATACCAGCTACCAGAAGACAAGAGAATCCTTAAGAGCCCTTATTAGGGCTACTACGCTGAACAGTTTATAGCTCATTTTCTATGTAGTCAGGCAGGGCCCCAGAAGCTCAGAATATACCTTTTACCACCATATATACCAGCTACCAGAAGACAAGAGAGTCCTTAATCCCTTATTAGTGCTGCTATGTTGAACAGTATATAGCTCATATCCTATGTAGGCAGGCAGGGCCCCAGAAGCTCAGAATATACCTTTTACCACCATATATACCAGCTACCAGAAGACAAGAGAGTCCTTAAGAGCCCTTATTAGGGCTACTACGCTGAACAGTATATAGCTCATTTTCTATGTAGTCAGGCAGGGCCCCAGAAGCTCAGAATATACCTTTTACCACCATATATACCAGCTACCAGAAGACAAGAGAGTCCTTAATCCCTTATTAGTGCTGCTATGTTGAACAGTATATAGCTCATTTTCTATGTAGTCAGGCAGGGCCCCAGAAGCTCAGAATATACCTTTTACCACCATATATACCAGCTACCAGAAGACAAGAGAGTCCTTAAGAGCCCTTATTAGGGCTACTACGCTGAACAGTATATAGCTCATATCCTATGTAGGCAGGCAGGGCCCCAGAAGCTCAGAATATACCTTTTACCACCATATATACCAGCTACCAGAAGACAAGAGAGTCATTAAGAGCCCTTATTAGGGCTACTACGCTGAACAGTATATAGCTCTTATGTAGGCAGGCAGGGCCCCAGAAGCTCAGAATATCGCATTTACCACCATATATACCAGCTACCAGAAGACAAGAGAGTCATTGAGAGCCCTTATTAGGGCTGCTATGTTTTAAAAATTGTGTGGAGGCCCAAGAGCTGAGACCTTTTAAAAATTGTGTGGAGGCCCAAGAGCTGAGACCTTTTAAAAATTGTGTGGAGGCCCAAGAGCTGAGACCTTTTAAAAATTGTGTGGAGGCCCAAGAGCTGAGACCTCTCAAACATTGTGTGGAGTCCCACGAGCTGAGACCTCTTAAAAATTGTGTGGAGTCCCAAGAGCTGAGACCTCTTAAAAATTGTGTGGAGGCCCAAGAGCTGAGACCTTTTAAAAATTGTGTGGAGGCCCAAGAGCTGAGACCTTTTAAAAATTGTGTGGAGGCCCAAGAGCTGAGACCTCTCAAACATTGTGTGGAGGCCCAAGAGCTGAGACCTCTTAAAAATTGTGTGGAGGCCCAAGAGCTGAGACCTTTTAAAAATTGTGTGGAGGCCCAAGAGTTGAGACCTCTTAAAAATTGATTGTATTAAGCCTAAGAGGTGAGTCATAATTTTTTTCATTAATACAGCAATTCTATGGCGGTTAAGGAGGAGGAGGAGGAGGAGGAGGAGGAGGAGGAGGAAATGGCACTTCATACAGATGGCACTTCACTCTTGGCTGCTTTCCACTGTTGTACAAGCAAAGTCCGGGTCAATCCACTTGCTGTTCATTTTGATTAGCGTCAGCCTGTCGGCACTGTCGGTTGACAGGCGGCTGCGCTTATCGGTTATAATGCCCCCGGCTGCGCTGAACACACCCTTTCTGATAGCACGCTGGCGGCAGGGCAGGCAAGCACCTCCAAGGCGTACAGGGACAGTTCCAGCCACGTGTCCAACTTGGAGACCCAGTAAGTGTAGGTCGCCGAGGGATCGGGGAGGACAGGGGTGTGGTCTGCCAGGTAGTCCCGCAACATCCGCCGATACTTGTCCCTCCTGCTGATAGCGGGCCCCGCAGTGATGGAAGTTGCACGAGGGGGTGACATGAACGTGTCCCACACCTTGGAGATAGTATAGTATAGTTTGTTCTCCAATATCCGGACAACACGTATGTCCCGGGAAAAGCAGCCCAGCATGAAGTCAGCCATGTGTGCCAGACTCTGAGTAGGCATGACCTCACTGCCCCCACCAGAAGGATCATTTTCCATTTCCTCCTCTTCCTCCTCCTCTCCGCCCCATCCGCGCTGAACCAATGGGACGCACACAGCCTGACTGCTACCCTCGCCGCCAGCATCCTCTTCCACAGCCACCTCCACGTTGTCCTCCTCCTCCTCATCCTCCTCCTGCAACTGCCACCGAGCAGCAGACAAAAGTGTGGTCTGACTGTCTACCTGCGTTGCGTCTCCTCCTACCCCCATCTCCTCTGTGTGCAATGCATTCTCCCTTATTGTGATGAGCGATTCTTTAAGGACGCCTAGGAGCGGGATGGTTACGCTCACTATAGCGTCCTCGCTGCTGACCTTCTTAGTGGACTCCTCAAAGATACGCAATACATCGCATATGTCTGCCATCCATGGCCACTCGTGGTTGGCAAACTGAGGGAGCTGAGTTGGAGGCACGCGTGGATGCATCATCTGGTACTCCATCAATGCTTTCTGCTGCTCACACACCCTGGCCAACATGCAATAGGTGGAATTCCAGCGAGTGGGCAGGTCGCACAACAGCCGATGTTGAGGCAAATGGAGGCGTTGCTGGATTTTTTTTTAAGCTAGCAGCAGCTACAGTTGACTTCCGAAAGTGAGCGCACAAGCGCCGCACTTTGACCAGTAGCTCTGCCAGGTTGGGGTAAGTCTTTAGAAACTTTTGTACTACCAAATTAAAAACGTGGGCCAGGCATGGTACGTGATTGAGTTCTGCAAGCTCCAGAGCCGCCACCAGGTTACGGCCGTTATCGCACACGACCATGCCTGGTCCTAGCTGCAGCGGCGACAGCCACATCTCTGTCTGCTGCAATATGGTGTGCCTCACCTCTGCGGCGCTGTGCTTCCTGTCGCCCAAGCTGATGAGCTTAAGCACCGCCTGCTGACGTCTCCCCGTGCCAGTGCTGCAACGCTTCCAGCTAGGGGCTGAGGGCGATGTTAAGGCAGAGGAGGAGGAGGAGGAGGAGGAGGAGGAAGAGGAGGGGGGTCTATCAGAACCTGTGCTGGCAATCTTGGGCGGGGGTGGTATGTAGGCCGTCCCTGTTTGCGACCCCGTCCCCGCTTCCACAACATTCACCCAGTGTGCCGTCAAAGAGATGTAGCGTCCTTGGCCGCAAGCGCTTGTCCACGAGTCGGTGGTCAAGTGGACCTTTGCGCTGACTGCGTACCTCAGGGTCCGCCTGATGTTACGCGACACGTGCTGGTGCAGGGCGGGGACGCCACACCGGGAAAAATAGTGGCGGCTAGGGACGGAATAGCGAGGTGCGGCAGCCGCCATCAGGTCGCGGAAGGCCTGCGTCTCCACAAGCCAAAACGGCAACATCTCCAGGGCCAGCAGTTTGGAGATGAGGCAGGTTAAGGCTTGGGCTTGGGGGTGACTGGAGGCGTACTTCCGCCTGCGGTTGAACGCCTGCGAGATGGACAGTTGATGGGACGAGGAGATGGAAGGTGCAGACGAAGATGCGGGGGAAGGGGGGGCTGAAGGAGAAGGCCCCAAAGTAGCCGAGGCAGAGGCAGATGTGGAGGTGTCCTGGCTGGAGGTCTGGACCGCAGTGGCAGCACACAACAAAGGGGAAGAGGCAGTGGCAGCAAGACGGGGCGCAGGTTGTATTGCGTTTGCTCTCTCCCACTCAGCCCAGTGCTTGAATTCCAAGTGACGGCGCATGCCTGAGGTGGTCAGATTGCTCTTCTCAGAGCCCCTACTCAGTTTTGAGTGGCAGATTGCGCAAACCGCGCTCAGTTTGTCATCCGCGCAAACATTAAAAAATCTCCACACCACAGAAGTACGAGGCCTCGATGGGGGAGCTTCGCGCGACTGCCTGCTGCCGGGAAGAGCTTCGGCCCTGCTGGCTGTGGCCTGCCTTCTCTGTCTGGACTGTCCTCTGCCTCTGGACTGTCCTCTGCCTCTTGCTGCCTTATTCGGTGATGCGCAGACCGCATCTCCACTGCTTTCCCCGCTGGACATCACCCCTGTCCAAGTGGGGTCGGTCATTTCGTCGTCCACCACCTCCTCTTCCACTTCCTCTCTCTGCTCCTCCTCCTGCCCACTGGACATTCCAACAGCCTCCCTTGATGGCAACTGCGTCTCATCATCATCATCGCTCATGATAGCAGATGCTGGTTCCGGGTCCACATCACTAGCAGATGGCGGATGCTCAAGTGTTTGGGCATCACTACAAACAAATTCCTCTGCTAGCTCCTGGGATTCTTGCAGCACATCTGGAAAAGGACCCGAAAAGAGGTCCTGGGAGGGGTCAAGGGTGGGCTGACTCTGTTGGCCAGGTTGGGAGGAAGGAGGGTCAGAGTGAGACTGTGTGGATGACTGGGTGGTGGACAAGTGACTGGAAGCGTTATCGGCCATCCATTGCACCACCTGTTCACGCTGCTCAGGCTTTAACAGAGGTGTACCCCGCCCCCCGCATAACTGTCCCATAAAGGCAGGGAAGCTGGATGAGCGTAATGCTGGCTGCCCCTCATCAGCACGCATTGTATCCCCACTGGTTTCAACGCGGTTTGTGCCCCCACCAGCATTTCCGCGCCCCCGTCCTCGTCCACGTCCCTTTGCGCTAGCCCTCCGCATTTCAGACGTTTTACTTTTTTGGCCACGCGTTATGCCAAATATAAAAATATTTTTAAGAAGAACACCTGGCTATACAGCCGTATACTGCCAGAAGGTGAAATGGTGCCTATACGCACCGGGTATATAACAAGGTTTTGTTGGTAAAGAGGACACAAAACAGTAGTGCCAAATATAAAAAATATTTTTAAGAAAAACACCTGGCTATACAGCCGTATACTGCCAGAAGGTGAAATGGTGCCTATACGCACCGTGTATAAAACAGTGTTTTGTTGGCACAGAGGACACAAAACAGTAGTGCAAAATATAGTTTTGTATATAGGTGCTAATACACCACTGAAGTCTTTCTGTCCCTATTCCAGCATCAGCAGCTACCCCTCACTAAAGCAGCCGTTTTGAGCAGAGTGTATATAGTTTTGTATATAGGTGGTAATACACCACTGAAGTCTTTCTGTCCCTATTCCAGCAGCAGCAGCTACCCCTCACTAAAGCAGCCGTAGCTGCAGCACTAATAAGTGCTCAGCTCTTGGGCCTCCACACAATGTTTGAGAGGTCTCAGCTCTTGGGCCTCCACACAATTTTTAAAAGGTCTCAGCTCTTGGGCCTCCACACAATTTTTAAAAGGTCTCAGCTCTTGGGCCTCCACACAATTTTTAAAAGGTCTCAGCTCTTGGGCCTCCACACAATTTTTAAAAGGTCTCAGCTCTTGGGCCTCCACACAATGTTTGAGAGGTCTCAGCTCTTGGGCCTCCACACAATTTTTAAAAGGTCTCAGCTCTTCGGCCTCCACACAATGTTTGAGAGGTCTCAGCTCTTGGGCCTCCACACAATTTTTAAAAGGTCTCAGCTCTTGGGCCTCCACACAATTTTTAAAAGGTCTCAGCTCTTGGGCCTCCACACAATGTTTGAGAGGTCTCAGCTCTTGGGCCTCCACACAATTTTTAAAAGGTCTCAGCTCGTGGGACTCCACACAATGTTTGAGAGGTCTCAGCTCTTGGGCCTCCACACAATTTTTAAGAGGTCTCAGCTCTTGGGCCTCCACACAATGTTTGAGAGGTCTCAGCTCTTGGGCCTCCACACAATTTTTAAAAGGTCTCAGCTCTTGGGCCTCCACACAATTTTTAAGAGGTCTCAGCTCTTGGGCCTCCACACAATTTTTAAAAGGTCTCAGCTCTTGGGCCTCCACACAATTTTTAAAAGGTCTCAGCTCTTGGGACTCCACACAATGTTTGAGAGGTCTCAGCTCTTGGGCCTCCACACAATTTTTAAGAGGTCTCAGATCTTGGGCCTCCACACAATTTTTAAAAGGCCTCAGCTCTTGGGACTCCACACAATGTTTGAGAGGTCTCAGCTCTTGGGCCTCCACACAATTTTTAAAAGGTCTCAGCTCGTAGGACTCCACACAATGTTTGAGAGGTCTCAGCTCTTGGGCCTCCACACAATTTTTAAAAGGTCTCAGCTCGTGGGACTCCACACAATGTTTGAGAGGTCTCAGCTCTTGGGCCTCCACACAATTTTTAAAAGGTCTCAGCTCTTGGGCCTCCACACAATTTTTAAGAGGTCTCAGCTCTTGGGCCTCCACACAATGTTTGAGAGGTCTCAGCTCTTGGGCCTCCACACAATTTTTAAAAGGTCTCAGCTCTTGGGCCTCCACACAATGTTTGAGAGGTCTCAGCTCTTGGGCCTCCACACAATTTTTAAAAGGTCTCAGCTCTTGGGCCTCCACACAATGTTTGAGAGGTCTCAGCTCTTGGGCCTCCACACAATTTTTAAAAGGTCTCAGCTCTTGGGCCTCCACACAATTTTTAAAAGGTCTCAGCTCTTGGGCCTCCACACAATTTTTAAAAGGTCTCAGCTCTTGGGCCTCCACACAATTTTTAAAAGGTCTCAGCTCTTGGGCCTCCACACAATGTTTGAGAGGTCTCAGCTCTTGGGCCTCCACACAATTTTTAAAAGGTCTCAGCTCTTGGGCCTCCACACAATTTTTAAGAGGTCTCAGCTCTTGGGCCTCCACACAATTTTTAAAAGGTCTCAGCTCTTGGGCCTCCACACAATTTTTAAGAGGTCTCAGCTCTTGGGCCTCCACACAATGTTTGAGAGGTCTCAGCTCTTGGGCCTCCACACAATTTTTAAAAGGTCTCAGCTCTTGGGCCTCCACACAATGTTTGAGAGGTCTCAGCTCTTGGGCCTCCACACAATTTTTAAAAGGTCTCAGCTCTTGGGCCTCCACACAATGTTTGAGAGGTCTCAGCTCTTGGGCCTCCACACAATTTTTAAAAGGTCTCAGCTCTTGGGACTCCACACAATGTTTGAGAGGTCTCAGCTCTTGGGCCTCCACACAATTTTTAAAAGGTCTCAGCTCTTGGGCCTCCACACAATTTTTAAAAGGTCTCAGCTCTTGGGCCTCCACACAATGTTTGAGAGGTCTCAGCTCTTGGGCCTCCACACAATTTTTAAAAGGTCTCAGCTCTTGGGCCTCCACACAATTTTTAAGAGGTCTCAGCTCTTGGGCCTCCACACAATTTTTAAAAGGTCTCAGCTCTTGGGCCTCCACAAAATTTTTAAAAGGTCTCAGCTCTTGGGCCTCCACACAATTTTTAAAAGGTCTCAGCTCTTGGGACTCCACACAATGTTTGAGAGGTCTCAGCTCTTGGGCCTCCACACAATTTTTAAGAGGTCTCAGCTCTTGGGCCTCCACACAATTTTTAAGAGGTCTCAGCTCTTGGGCCTCCACACAATGTTTGAGAGGTCTCAGCTCTTGGGCCTCCACACAATTTTTAAGAGGTCTCAGCTCTTGGGCCTCCACACAATTTTTAAAAGGTCTCAGCTCTTGGGACTCCACACAATGTTTGAGAGGTCTCAGCTCTTGGGCCTCCACACAATTTTTAAGAGGTCTCAGATCTTGGGCCTCCACACAATTTTTAAGAGATCTCAGCTCTTGGGCCTCCACACAATGTTTGAGAGGTCTCAGCTCTTGGGCCTCCACACAATTTTTAAGAGGTCTCAGCTCTTGGGCCTCCACACAATTTTTAAAAGGTCTCAGCTCTTGGGACTCCACACAATTTTTAAAAGGTCTCAGCTCTTGGGACTCCACACAATGTTTGAGAGGTCTCAGCTCTTGGGCCTCCACACAATTTTTAAGAGGTCTCAGATCTTGGGCCTCCACACAATTTTTAAAAGGTCTCAGCTCTTGGGACTCCACACAATGTTTGAGAGGTCTCAGCTCTTGGGCCTCCACACAATTTTTAAAAGGTCTCAGCTCGTGGGACTCCACACAATGTTTGAGAGGTCTCAGCTCTTGTGCCTCCACACAATTTTTAAGAGGTCTCAGATCTTGGGCCTCCACACAATTTTTAAGAGGTCTCAGCTCTAAGCTTCCCTTACTGCTGGGGTGACACACTGTAACAAACCTCCTCCTGTAAGCTTCCCTGACTGCTGGGGTGACACACTGTAACAAACCTCCTCCTGTAAGCTTCCCTTACTGCTGGGGTGACACACTGTAACAAACCTCCTCCTTTAAGCTTCCCTTACTGCTGGGGTGACACACTGTAACAAACCTCCTCCTGTAAGCTTCCCTTACTGCTGGGGTGACACACTGTAACAAACCTCCTCCTTTAAGCTTCCCTTACTGCTGGGGTGACACAATGACACAAGAGGACATGTCTGACCACATCTCACACACACAATGACAATTAGGGGTGGGGTCTATTTATTTTCCCCCTTGCCTATGCCATCTGTGGTTGTCATTAGGCAACGTGATTTTAAGGGGTGCAGAATTTTGTTCTTCTTTTTTGTACAGTTTGGCTTGGGGTCCATGGCAATGTAGAGGAAAGAAGGTTTCCTTGTCTTGTCTCACTTTACGTAGAAGTAATATTGTGTTTGGAGTGTATTGTTGAGAGGCTGTGATAGTGGCGTAATAGTGCGACTTGGGCGCGTTATATGCACCCAGACATGCTTCCCCTGCTGTCCCAGTTGCATTCCAGCAGTGTTGGCATCATTTTCTGATGTTTCAGGGTGGACTTGGTGACCTCCAAGTGGTCGAATTGAGATTTCCAAGTGTCGAGCATTTTTTTCCCATAGACTATAATGGGATTCGATATTCGGTCGAGTAGTCGAGTAACGCGGTCTATTCGAATCGAAATTCGAAATTTCGAATATTTCACTACTCGCTCATCTCTAATATATATATATATATTTTTTTTTTTTTATATTTTTTTCCATTGTCTTTTTTTAATATTTTGTGAATTTTTGTACATTTTTTTTTAGTTTTTTTTTGTATTTTGTTTTTTCTAAATATTTTTATTTTAGTTTTTTTATTTTCCCAGTGCCCTTCCAGCCTACTATGTGTGCAGGACACGGCGGTTTCACACTGTTCTTATCATGGTTTGCCTTGAGCCACAGAGCCACACATGGGAGGAACTGCTAAAAATGAGAACTCAATAAATTAAATCATGGCTTACTCCATGAAAACTGCAAATGGGACCCATGGTGACTGACACTGGGAAGAACATCTTGTCTGCGCTGCGAGAAGGAAGCCTGAGCCATGCGTCCTGCCATGGCACACATGTTCAATCTAGTTGTCAAGCTTTTTCTGAAATCTTCCCCTATCTGCAAGACATCCTAACAACGGGAAGGAAACTTGCATGCACTTCAGCCACTCCTACTCCGCCAAGCACACCCTTCTTGAGCTTCAGCGTCAGAACGGTATACCCCAACATAGTCTGATTTGCGATGTTTCCACCCGTTGGAATTCCACCCTCCATATGCAGAATCGACTATAGGAAACAGAGAAAAGCCATCACGGATTTCTTGATGATCCAAATGTATAGGGGGACTCCCCTGTGTAACTTCAATGTAAACCAGTGGCAGCTCATATGTGACACCTGCCGTTTGCTCAGGCCCTTTGAGGAAGCCACTTTATTAGTCAGTCGCCAGGACTACGGGATGAACGACGTCATTCCACTGCTTCATGTACTACAACACATGTTGGAAACCATGGCTGGTCAGGGCACTGGAGACATGGCGCATACATTTCACAGCCACATGAAGCCTGTGGAGGCTGAAGTGGACGAGGAGGAGGGGGTGGGGCACAGCGAAGCATAGTTTAGGTTTGACAAAATGACCATTTTATCTATTCATCTGACAGGAGAGGAGGAGCAGGAGCAGTCACAGGAGCTAGAGGGTTGTGAGGAAGGCGAGACAGAGGACCCAGACACACCGTGGCAGTTTGCAGTGGAGATGGAGACAGGTAGTCCCTCCGAGTCACTTGCACAAATGGCACGATGCATGCTCACGTGCTTGCGTAGTGACCGCAGAAATGTCTCCATTTGTCAGCGGGATGACTTCTGGCTCTCCACCTTATTGGACCCTCGCTTCTGGCACAAAATGGGGGCATTTTTTACACCCACTGAGAGGGAGGACAAACTGACCTACTACAGAGACATTCTACGTAGTCAGTTGGGCGATGCCTATCTGCGCCATGGTCCATACTCTCGCAGGTCTGACTCGGAGGGACCTCTGCGCTCACCTTCCACTGCCATGGCTGCTGGGGGGGGTTGGCAGGAGCAGCCTCAGTCTTCAGTCGCTAATGAGTAGCTTTCTACACCCGCATAGTGAGTCTACTCATAAGCAGCAGGAAGACCTGGAGCAGGACCTGAACCAGCAGGTCATGTCATGCCTTGACATGACCATGCCAACACACATTGAGGACCGCTGGGAAGCCAAACTTGACTTGTGGCCGCAACTAGCAGAGTTTGCCCTGGAAAAGCTGTCCTGCCCGGCCAGTAGTTGATTTAGATGGCAACTGGGCTGCTCTATATTATGCTGCAAAATGGCAAATTTACCTCACAATATAAGCTATTGCCCCTCAGATTTACACAGGGGCTGCTCTATATTATGATGCAAAATGGCAAATTTACCTCACAGTATAAGCTATTGCCCCTCAGATTTACACAGGGCCTGCTCTATATTATGCTGCAAAATGGCAAATTTACCTCACAGTATAAGCTATTGCCCCTCAGATTTACACAGGGGCTGCTCTATATTATGCTGCAAAATGGCAAATTTACCTCACAATATAAGCTATTGCCCCTCAGATGTACACAGGTCCTGCTCTATATAATGCTGCAAAATGGCAAATTTACCTCACAGTATAAGCTATTGCCCCTCAGATTTACACAGGAGCTGCTCTATACTATGCTGCAAAATGGCAAATTTACCTCACAGTGTAAGTCGTGCACCGGTAGGTCTTTCAAGGTACAGCAAAGCCACAGACAAGAAAGCGACACTGACACCAGCCTATGCAAAACACGTTTACTCAAATAGGCTTCTGAACACACTTCAAATAAATGCAGCAAACGGTAAAACATTAACAAAAATTAACCTGCCACAAAGCTGACCCAAACTGCTGTAGCAGGTGCTGTTCCAAAGGGATGCACTGAGTAGAAATGCAGAAAGCTCAGTGCACAACAGTCAGTGTCTTCTGTAGAAATATTCCTCTGCAATCCAGAATCCAGAATCCAAACAGCAAAGCAAAAGAAGAAAAGTCTTGGCCTGTATAAAGTCTTTCTATCTGACTAACTAACTAACAGGCAGTCTATAGCACGTAATAAAGATAAAAAAGGACAGTGGGAGACTCCCCTATGATATATGTATTTGTACGTATGTAGGCACTGCCCCTCAAAAAATATATATATACGGGGCGCCCAGCTAACCTCTGCACATAAATTACAACCCACACAGATACCGACAACTGGTTAATTGCTGGGCTGGCCAATAACATACGGACATATAGAGCCAAAAGACTCACTTTTATTGATAGAAAATGGCACAAAAAATAAATGCATATGACAGACAAGACTTAATAACACACACCAATTTAAAATCGCAATTGCGCTTAAAAAACATACACATATGAATGAGGGCCCCTACCAGGCCGACCTGGACTCCACACTCTCACCAGCACTCACTCAGCTCACACCAAAGAAATGCTGGCCAGCATATAATAACGGGGCAGAAAATCTATCCTCTATAGGAGCAACAGGTTGGCACACATCACGATCATGGACACCATAATGCCAGGCTTGTGGTTCTGTCCAGCATATACGTGTTTCAAAAATTTGTGGCAGAATATTATACTGATTGAGTGGAGGCTCAGCACATGGAGCACTTAAGAGGCAGTCTTATTTAGGCTGGGCACATGGATCTCACACTGCTTGAAAGCGCCACAGACCATCCACATTAAATTCATACCCACAATGGGATTCAGACATTATCTGCTGTACAAGAGTGCAGGTGCTTGTACCTAAACACTCTGAGATGAATATGCACTCCCTGTGAAGGACCGGAATGCTCCACGGACCAACACAGGTATTCAAATCACATCCCAGTTATGCATCCATAAAGGCACTTCAGACCGTGATAAATATGCTATTAAGCGTTGCCACCAACAGTCTCACCACTCGTAGTTAGCCAGTTCCTTCTCGCCGATACTGTGTCCAAACCAATAGCTACTTGCAGACGCAGCCATACTGTGAGCGAGCACGCATGGTGGGTGTGGTCAGGGGCCCCGACCGACAGCTGTTTCGCTCCCGCTCGGGAGCTTCGTCAGGGTTTACCTCACAGTATATGCTATTGCCCCTCAGATTTACACAGAGGCTGCTCTATATTATGCTGCAAAATGGAAAATTTACCTACAATATAAGCTATTGCCTCTCAGATTTACACAGGGGCTGCTCTATATTATGCTGCAAAATGGAAAATTTACCTACAATATAAGCTATTGCCCCTCAGATTTACACAGGGGCTGCTCTATATTATGCTGCAAAATGGCAAATTTACCTCACAGTATAAGCTATTGCCCCTCAGATTGACACAGGAGCTGCTCTATATTATGCTGCAAACCAAGAGCCGATTTAACTCACACAATATAACCAATTTCTCAGGTTTATATAGGGACTGCTCTATGTAATGGTGCAAAACCATGAATTTACCTACAATATAAACTATTGCTGCTCCATATAATGGTGCAAAACTGAATTTATCTCACAATATAAACTATTTTTCCTCAGGTTTATATAGGGGCTGCTGTATATAACAGTGCAAAACCATGAATTTACCTCATAATATAAACTATTGCCCCTCAGATTTACACAGGGCCTGCTCTATATTATGCTGCAAAATGGCAAATTTACCTCACAGTATAAGCTACTGCCCCTCAGATTTACACAGGGCCTGTTCTATATTATGCTGCAAAATGGCAAATTTACCTCACAGTATAAGCTATTGCCCCTCAGATTTACACAGGGCCTGCTCTATAGAATGCTACAAAATGGCAAATTTACCTCACAGTATAAGCTATTGCCCCTCAGATTTACACAGGAGCTGCTCTATAGAATGCTACAAAACCAAGAGCGGATTTGACTCACACAATATAACCTATTTCTCAGGTTTATATAGGGACTGCTCTATGTAATGGTTCAAAACCATGAATTTACCTCATAATAACTATTGCCCCCCAGATTTACTCAGGGGCTGCTCCATATAATGGTGCAAAACAGGGTAAATGTATTGTCCAATATAAACTATTGCTGCTCTGATTTACACAGGAGGGCCACTCTAAAGAATGGTGCAACATGGCGAATTTAGCTCACAATATAACATAGATTGCAAAATGAGATTTTCAGACAGGGCATGCTCTATAAAATGGCAATTTTACCTCACAATATAAACTATTGCTCCTCAGATTTACACGGGGATTTAGGTTGATATATATAATGCAAAACAGCAAATTTACCTCACCATACTGTATAAACTATTGCTCCTCAGATTTACACAGTGGGCTTCTCTATATAATGATGCAAAATGGCGAATTTACCTCACTATATAATCTATTACAGCTCTATATAAATAAAAATAAATAAATAACAAAAAGGGCCTGTAGAAGCTTATTTAGTATAACAGATAGGGTGACATGTGCTGGTTTGGGATGCCCATGTGGGCTAGTGTTTTTACAGCAGGACAAAAACCAATTCAAAGTGCAATAACAATAAAGATGAGGCTGTGGACGCTTATTTAGTATAACAGACCGGGTGCTCGTTGCAATTTTGGGATACCCCAGGCACAGGTTTAATGTCAGCAGACAGAAAGCAATGCAAAATTAAATAACTTAGTACAGCTCAGGCTGAAGCACGCTTATTTAGTATAACAGATGGGGTGCTAGGTGCAATTTTGGGATACCCCAGGCAGCGGTGGGTGTAATTTCAGCAGACAGAATTCAATGCACACCTAAAGCAATTAGCAAAAAACAGACTGAAACAGGCCTGCTTAGTATAACTGGCGGGGTGGGTAGTTGAGATTTTGGGATACTCCAGTCCCCAGTGTAATTTGAACAGACAGAATTCAACGCACACCTAAAGCAATTAGCAAAAAACAGGCTGAAACAGGCCTGCTTAGTATAACTGGCGGGGTGGGTAGCTGAGATTTTGGGATACCCCAGGCAGCGGTGGGTGTAATTTCAGCAGACAGAATTCAATGCACACCTAAAGCAATTAGTAAAACTCAGGCTGACACAGGCCTGCTTAGTATAACTGGCGGAGTGGGTAGTTGAGATTTTGGGATACCCCAGTCCCCAGTGTAATTTGAACAGACAGAATTCAATGCACACCTAAAGCAATTAGTGAAACTCAGGCTGGATGAAAAAAAAAAAAAAAAAATTTCCCTGTCACTGCCTCCGATTTTTTCCTACCTTTCTCTGGCTCTCCCTGCTTCTCCCTGCTTCCTGAGTCTTCCTGCCTGTCTCCTGCCTGTCTCCTGCCTGTCTCCTGCCTGTCTCCTGCCTGTCTCACTCTCTCTCCCTAGCTGCAGCAGCCACCTTTTTCTCACAAATGCAATTTTCAAATGCGCAAAAGGAAGATGGCCGCCGCTTTATATAGCACGGTGACGTCACCGGGCTTCCTGGCTGCTGATAGGCTGCATGTGACTTACCCATGATACCTTGCCCCAGGGGACATGTCTGGACAATGTGCTTCCACCATCTTAGAATGCCTGTAATTGAAATAAATGGAGTTTAAAGGAAAACTTCGATCGATCGAATCACTGGGAAATTCGGATTCGTTCAGAATCAAATTTTTAATGAAATTCGGAACGAATCCGGGTTCGACCGGATCGATTCGCTCATCCCTACATATAACAGACTAAAATTAAAATGTTTTTATTAAGTTTCATTTAGTTTCTCTAGTTCAATTATATTTCAATTCAAAACAGAGATTCCTGAATTGTATCTGAAGTTTACAATGATATGTCCTATTTTGTATGTATGTTCAATAAGTCAGTGATGAGCTTTCCTATGGAATTTTTCAGGTCCTTATTTCTCAAGCTGTAGATGATTGGATTCATCATGGGGGTGACTAAAGTATACATTAAAGACAGGAACTTAGCAATGCGCCGTAACTCTCCTCCATGTGGAACCAAATAGACACTAAAAATAGTGCCATAAAATATAGCAACAACAGTTAAGTGGGAGCTACAAGTAGAGAAAACTTTCTTTCTCCCAGTAATAGAAGAGATTTCAAAAATGGAGGCTACTATATAGATGTATGATACAATGATGATACAGAACGGGATTACAGTAAAAATAGCACACATTAATTTCACTTGATATTGAACCATGGTGGTATCAGTGCAGGAGAGATCGAGGATTGGCTCTAAATCACAAAAGAAGTTATCAATTATATTTGGGCCACAAAATTGTAATTTTAATACTATTAATATGCTATCCAGTGCTGGTATAATACCTACAATCCAGGTTATGATCACCATTCTCCAGCAAACCTGGTGGGTCATTATCAAAGTATAATGCAAGGGCTTACATATGGCCAAATATCTGTCGTAGCTCATCACTGTCAGGAGAATCACCTCTACAACTTCTGAAAGTCCAAAGAAAAAAAACTGCGTGAGACAAGCAGAAAACATTATTATTGCCACATCAGCCAATAGAGTGTAAAACATGTTAGGAAGAATATCCATCACCAGTAAAATATCCACCACAGAGAGCTGGGAGAGGAGGAAGTACATGGGGCAATGGAGGGTCTTGCTGTAGGACACTGCTGTGATGATCAGGAGGTTTCCACATATTGTCACACCAGACATCAAAAGAAAAATACTAAAGACCAAAAATATAATAGTCTTGGGAAGCTGGAGTCCTAAGAGGTGAACGGTGGTTATGGAGGTGACATTTTCCTTCTTCATGACCTGACAAGAGAGTGTTAGCATTATGACCTAACCTTAAAAGACAGATGGAGAACTTATGATGAAAACAACATGCACTAGTGACTAGTGGCTAGGCACCCAAACAGGTATACAGATTCCCAGCAACTGGCCCTGTTTAGAAAAAAACATGGGTCTTTCCACATGCATAGCCATGCCCACCTGTCAGATTTGAGATTGCTGACTGGCTGATCTATTACTGTAAATCGAAATACTTTTAGCACAACCGAAAGATATATAGCATATACTTAAATAGTAATAGAGATTGATATAGGGTTCTGTAAGGGACCGGAAATCTCTGTAGATTTCTACAATTAGTAGTAAATATATAATGGGCAATCAGTACTTCAATAGCAATGGTTATGCAAAAGAGTAGTATTTATTATCATAGAAAGATAAGGCGTTAACATACATTTTGCATTACATACATTAACATATATTTTGCAACAATCAAAATAACATTTAGGGGATATATACATCTCTTATCCCATGGATGATCTAATTATGGGGTATTTGCTGGTGGGCATAGACATGATGAGACTTGATTTTCGAACCAGCCTCATTTTCTTTCAAACATATTTTTCTTTAAAACACAGATAGTCTTTCAGCAGCTTCACACAATTCAGCGTCCAGACATATTCATCAAACAAATTCAGATTCCCGATTCTGTGATCAGCATTAGAGATGAGCGAACTTTTGAAAAATTCGATTCGACTGATTCGCTGAATTTTCCGACAAAAATCGTTTCGACCCGAATAAATTCGCGACGAATCGCTATTAAAAACGGCTATTTCTGAGCCTCCTAGAGCCTCAATAGGGTTGTAAACCATTCTGCCTTGCTGTAACACGCACAGGATGCGTGCTGGGTTAGTTAAATAATACTTTGAAGAAATATCACATGCAGATCAGAGGCATCGCTAATAGAATCGCAGAGCGGCACAATTGAATTCAAGAGAGTTGAAGTGGCATCACTATGAGGGGCAGGAGCCCAAACATTGCTTTAAAGAGACACTGGAGTTGGCAGCAGCAGGAGCCCAAAAATTGGATGAATCACACCCTGGAGTTGGCAGCAGCAGCAGCAGCAGGAGCCCAAAAATTGGATGAATCACACCCTGGAGTTGGCAGCAGCAGCAGCAGGAGCCCAAACATTACTTTAAACAGACCCTGGGGTTGGCCTCAGGAGCCCAAAAATTGGATGAATCACACCCTGGAGTTGCAAGCAGCAGCAGGAGCCCAAACATTACTTTAAACAGACCCTGGGGTTGGCCTCAGGAGCCCAAAAATTGGATGAATCACACCCTGGAGTTGGCAGCAGCAGCAGGAGCCCAAATATTACTTTAAAGAGACCCTGGGGTTGGCCTCAGGAGCCCAAAAATTGGATGAATCACACCCTGGAGTTGGCAGCAGCAGGAGCCCAAACATTAATTTAAAGAGACCCTGGGGTTGGCCTCAGGAGCCCAAAAATTGGATGAATCACACCCTGGAGTTGGCAGCAGCAGCAGCAGGAGCCCAAATATTACTTTAAAGAGACACTGGAGTTGGCTTCAGGAGCCCAAAAATTGGATGAATCACACCCTGGAGTTGGCAGCAGCAGCAGCAGCAGGAGCCCAAAAATTGGATGAATCACACCCTGGAGTTGGCAGCAGCAGCAGCAGGAGCCCAAATATTACTTTAAAGAGACCCTGGGGTTGGCTTCAGGAGCCCAAAAATTGGATGAATCACACCCTGGAGTTGGCAGCAGCAGCAGCAGGAGCCCAAATATTACTTTAAAGAGACACTGGAGTTGGCTTCAGTAGCCCAAAAATTGGATGAATCACACCCTGGAGTTGGCAGCAGCAGCAGGAGCCCAAATATTACTTTAAAGAGACCCTGGGGTTGGCCTCAGGAGCCCAAAAATTGGATGAATCACACCCTGGAGTTGGCAGCAGCAGGAGCCCAAACATTACTTTAAAGAGACCCTGGGGTTGGCCTCAGGAGCCCAAAAATTGGATGAATCACACCCTGGAGTTGGCAGCAGCAGCAGCAGGAGCCCAAATATTACTTTAAAGAGACACTGGAGTTGGCTTCAGTAGCCCAAAAATTGGATGAATCACACCCTGGAGTTGGCAGCAGCAGCAGGAGCCCAAATATTACTTTAAAGAGACCCTGGGGTTGGCCTCAGGAGCCCAAAAATTGGATGAATCACACCCTGGAGTTGGCAGAAGTTGGCAGTAGCAGCAGCAGGAGCCCAAACATTACTTTAAACAGACCCTGGGGTTGGCCTCAGGAGCCCAA
The DNA here is from genome assembly GCA_027917425.1 of Gastrophryne carolinensis. Taxonomy (NCBI): domain Eukaryota; kingdom Metazoa; phylum Chordata; class Amphibia; order Anura; family Microhylidae; genus Gastrophryne; species Gastrophryne carolinensis. The sequence continues at coordinate 444,079,108 of CM051238.1, read as the reverse complement.
AAATTGGATGAATCACACCCTGGAGTTGGCAGCAGCAGCAGCAGGAGCCCAAATATTACTTTAAAGAGACACTGGGGTTGGCCTCAGGAGCCCAAAAATTGGATGAATCACACCCTGGAGTTGGCAGCAGCAGGAGCCCAAACATTACTTTAAAGAGACCCTGGGGTTGGCCTCAGGAGCCCAAAAATTGGATGAATCACACCCTGGAGTTGGCAGCAGCAGCAGCAGGAGCCCAAATATTACTTTAAAGAGACACTGGAGTTGGCTTCAGTAGCCCAAAAATTGGATGAATCACACCCTGGAGTTGGCAGCAGCAGCAGGAGCCCAAATATTACTTTAAAGAGACCCTGGGGTTGGCCTCAGGAGCCCAAAAATTGGATGAATCACACCCTGGAGTTGGCAGCAGCAGGAGCCCAAACATTACTTTAAAGAGACCCTGGGGTTGGCCTCAGGAGCCCAAAAATTGGATGAATCACACCCTGGAGTTGGCAGAAGTTGGCAGTAGCAGCAGCAGGAGCCCAAACATTACTTTAAACAGACCCTGGGGTTGGCCTCAGGAGCCCAAAAATTGGATGAATCACACCCTGGAGTTGGCAGCAGCAGCAGCAGGAGCCCAAATATTACTTTAAAGAGACACTGGGGTTGGCTTCAGGAGCCCAAAAATTGGATGAATCACACCCTGGAGTTGCAAGCAGCAGCAGGAGCCCAAACATTACTTTAAACAGACCCTGGGGTTGGCCTCAGGAGCCCAAAAATTGGATGAATCACACCCTGGAGTTGGCAGCAGCAGCAGCAGGAGCCCAAACATTACTTTAAAGAGACCCTGGGGTTGGCCTCAGGAGCCCAAAAATTGGATGAATCACACCCTGGAGTTGGCAGCAGCAGCAGGAGCCCAAATATTACTTTAAAGAGACACTGGAGTTGGCTTCAGTAGCCCAAAAATTGGATGAATCACACCCTGGAGTTGGCAGCAGCAGCAGCAGGAGCCCAAACATTACTTTAAACAGACCCTGGGGTTGGCCTCAGGAGCCCAAAAATTGGATGAATCACACCCTGGAGTTGGCAGCAGCAGCAGCAGGAGCCCAAACATTACTTTAAACAGACCCTGGGGTTGGCCTCAGGAGCCCAAAAATTGGATGAATCACACCCTGGAGTTGCAAGCAGCAGCAGGAGCCCAAACATTACTTTAAACAGACCCTGGGGTTGGCCTCAGGAGCCCAAAAATTGGATGAATCACACCCTGGAGTTGGCAGCAGCAGCAGCAGGAGCCCAAACATTACTTTAAACAGACCCTGGGGTTGGCCTCAGGAGCCCAAAAATTGGATGAATCACACCCTGGAGTTGCAAGCAGCAGCAGGAGCCCAAACATTACTTTAAACAGACCCTGGGGTTGGCTTCAGGAGCCCAAAAATTGGATGAATCACACCCTGTGGAGAGTTATGTGGAGAAAAAGTAGCTTAGTTAGTAATATCTACATAAAATTATGAATAAACAAATGCAAAAGTTTGCCAAAGTGAAGTTTTGTTTGAGGGTGTGTTTCCACCTTTTAATTAAATCAGAAACAAGAAGGTATCATTGCCTCTGACTAATTAGCCCTCAAAAATTCTTGAAATTTTTAATCTGGAATCATGTCTGATCCGTCTTATCCGAAGAATATTAATAAAAAGTAAGAGTAACGTAAAGGATTTTTTATCAATACTTACTTGTGGTCCGATGCGGAGGAATGTCTGTAACTGGAGAGCAGCGCCTTAAATCTGTTTTGCACGATCCATCTTTCTTGGTCTGGCCCCGTCATCAATCTACTGGAATACATCAGGCATTGTTGGGAGGAAAGCTTGGCTGATCCATGCGCCATTCATTTCCACGCAGGGCAGTCTCTGGAAAAAAAAAGTCTGTATAAACCAGGGTCTTTTTCATATAAAAACAAATGGTTATTCTTGCTTTTCAACCATATGTTCCACAGCTTTACCAGTCATTGTGTCAGCCAATGAAGCAACTTTGTCTCGAAGTGCTGCAAAAGCAGTCCACTGCATCACAAGTGGCATCTGACACCCCCAGTCAACTGTCTGTCTGTTATGCTTTGGGTTCAGCTCCACTATCCATTGATCTGATATCCAAGATCTGATAATCATAAAATTCAGCAGCTACTGCCCAGCCAAGAAGTGGAGGAGACACTCGCCTCTTCTTCCACTATCCGGCAATTAGTGATGAGGAGAGTGTCGTGGGAGGAGGTGTTGCAAGCCGAGGTAGTGGAAGAGGGTCCCTGGAGTCTGCGGCGGTGGCGGCGGCAGCAGCAGCAAATTATTGCGGACTGTTGGTAGGAAAAATCAGCTACTCAGCGATGTGGCAGTGTTCCATGCAGCATCCTGTGGAGAAAAAGTAGGTTAGTTAGTGTATATACATAAAATTATGAATAGACAAATGCAATAGTATTGCGAAAGTGAAGTTTTGTTTGAGGGTGTGTTTCCACCTTGCAATTAAATCAGAAACAACTAGCTATCATTTGCCTCTGAATAATTAGCCCTCAAAAATTCTTGGAATTTTTAATCTTGATGTCTGAGGGATTTCTCCTCTCAGACAGCGTCACCATAAGTCCAGCCTGCTGCATTACCCAGTGGTGGACCTTTCAGAGAACTGATGGCTTGTGCCGAGCCGAGGTGGAGAGTCACATGGCATGGTTGTTGAACAGAAGGTGGGCCAGTCCTTTAGCCTGTCAGTGTGTACCAAAGTGCACAGTGTTGTCTACGCCTGGAGCTGTAACTATAGACTCATGGTGGACAATATATATCCTTTTAGGCCCCCTTGGTGATTGTGGTTTCACGCTGTTCTTCACATGGTTTTCCTTGACCATCAGAGTCACACATGGGAGGAACTACTAAAAATGAGAACTCAATCCATGAAAGCATTGCTTAATCCACGAAAACTGCAAATTTGGACCCATGGTGACTGACACTTGGAAGAACATCTTGTTTGCGCTGCGACAAGGAAGCCAGAGTCATGCGTCCTGACATGGCACACGTGTTCAGTCTAGTTTTGAAGTCTTGCCCCCATCTGAAAGACATCCGAACAACAGGAAAGAAAGTTAGCATGCACTTCTGGCACTCCTACACCACCAAGCACAACCTTATTGAGCCTCAGCGTCACAACGGTGTACCCCACCATAGTCTGATTTGCGATGTTTCCACCCGTTGGAATTCCACCCTCCATATGCAGGATCCACTATAGCAGTGGTCCCCAACCCTGTCCTCAAGGCCCACCAACAGGCCAGGCTTTGCAGATCTCCACAAAGATGCTCAGGTGGAGTAATTAGTGCAGCTGCAGAGCAATAGAGCTGGCTATTTGGAGATCCAAAAAACATGACATGTTGGTGGGCCTTGAGGACAGGGTTGAGGACCACTGCACTATAGGAACAGAGAAAAGCCATCACGGATTTCTGGATGATCCAAACGGATAGGGGGACACCCCTGTGTAAATTCAATGTAAACCATTGGCAGCTCATACGTGACACCGACCGTTTGCTCAGGCCCTTTGAGGAAGCTACATTATTAGTCAGTTGCCAGGACTATGAGATGAACGATGAGATTCCACTGCTTCATGTACTACAACACATGTTGGAAAGCATGGCTGGTCAGGGCACTGGAGACATGGCACATACATTTCACAGCCACATGAAGCCTGTGGGGGCTGAAGTGGAGGAGGAGGAGGGGGTGGGGCACAGCAAACCACAGTTTAGGTTTCACAAAATGACCATTTTATCTAGTCATCTGACAGGAGAGGAGGAGCAGGAGCAGCCACAGGAGCTAGAGGGTTGTGAGTAAGGCGAGACAGAGGACCCAGACACACCATGGCAGTTTACAGTGGAGATGGAGACAGGTAGTCCCTCCGAGTCACTTGCACAAATGGCACGATGCATGCTCACATGCATGCGTACTAGTGAGCGCAGAATTGTCTCCATTTGTCAGCGGGAAGACTTCTGGCTCTCCAACTTATTGGACCCTCGCTTCCGGCACAAAATGGGGGCATTTTTTACGCCCACTGAGAGGGAGGACAAACTGACCTACTACAGAGACATCCCACGTAGTCAGTTGGGCGATGTCTATCTGCGCCATGGCCCATACTCCCGCAGGTCTGACTTGGGGGGAAGTCTGCGATCACCTTCCACTGCCATGGCTGCTGGGGGGGTGGAAGGAGCAGCAGCAGCAGCTCCATCAGCAGCAGCCTCAGTCTTCAGTCGCTAGTGAGTAGCTTTCTACACCCGCATAGTGAGTCTACTCATGAGCAGCAGGAAGACCTGGAGCTGGACCTCAAACAGCAGGTCATGTCATACCTTGACATGACCATGCCAACACACCTTCAAGATCCACTGGATTTGCTGGGAAGCCAAACTTGACTTGTGCCCGCAACTAGCAGAGTTTGCCCTGGAAAAGCTGTACTGGCCGGACAGTAGTTGATTTAGATGGCAACTGGGCTGCTCTATATAACGAAGCAAAATGGCAAATTTACCTCACTATATAAGCTATTGCCCCTCAGATTTACACAGGGGCTGCTCTATATTATGCTGCAAAATGGCAAATTAACCTCACAATATAAGCTATTGCAGCTCTATATAAATAAAAATAAATAAATAAAAAAAGGGCCTGTAGAAGCTTATTTAGTATAACAGATAGGGTGACATGTGCTGGTTTGGGATGCCCATATGGGCTAGTGTTTTGGCAGCAGTACAAAAACCAATGCAAAATGCAATAGCTTAATAAAGCTGATGCTGATCAACGCTTATTTAGTATAACAGATGGGGTGCAACATGCAGGTTTGGGATGCCCTGCGGCCTGGTGTATTTAAAGCAGACCAAAACCAATTCAAAATGCAATAACTTAATAAAGCTGAGGCTGTAGATGCTTATTTAGTATAAACAGGTAGGGTGCAAGGTGCAGCTTTGGGGTGCCCTGCGGCCTGGTTAAATGAAAGCAGTCAAAAAGGAAGTGCAAACTGAAGTAGCTTAATGAAGCTGATGCTGATCAACGCTTATGTTGTATACCAGATAGGGTGCAAGGTGCAGCTTTGGGGTGCCCTGCGGCCTGGTTTATTAAAATCAGTCAAAAACAAGTGCAAACTGAAGTAGCCTGATCAACGCTTATGTTGTATAACAGATAGGTTTAAAATAGCATGTGCCTTGGGATGCCCGTGTGGCCTGTTATATTTCAAGCTGAACAAAAAGTAACAATAATCCAAGTATGAGACATCATTTTGACCTTCTTCACAGCGCCATACTTTGAAAAAAAAAAATTAATTTCATGCCGATCAATCCAAAGGTCAAAGCCCCTAACAAAAATAGTGTTCGGCATAAGTTTTCCTTCTGGAAGGACGTAACCTTTAGTTTACATGGTTGGGGTAGGTTATCTTACAAATTGGGATACCCCAGGCAGCAGTGTCATTGAAAGAGACAGATTGTAATGCAGGCCATACGCAAGCAGAGAAACTCAGGCTGCAACAGGCCTATTTAGTTTACATGGTTGGGGTAGGTTATCTTACAAATTGGGATACCCCACTGTATATGAAACCGAATATAAATGCACACCCAAAAGTGGACACTCAGCCTCCAAGAGGCCTGCTTAGTTTAAATAAGAGAGCTGCTTAGTATGGTAGGTAGGTTATGTTATGTTACAGAATGGGATGCCCCAAGCAGACTTGAGATCAGTATATATGCACACAGCAGCAGTGTGTTAGCAGGCTCATACAGGCCAAATTTCTTTAAATAAATGTGCAGCTTACAGTAAATGCAGAGGCTAATGGTATGTTACAGAATGGGATGCCCCAAAGCTGACTTGAGATCAGTATATATGCACACAGCAGCAGTGTGTTAGCAGGCTCATACAGGCCAAATTTCTTTAAATAAATGTGCAGCTTACAGTAAATGCAGAGGCTAATGGTATGTTACAGAATGGGATGCCCCAAGCAGACTTGAGATCAGTATATATGCACACAGCAGCAGTGTGTTAGCAGGCTCATAAAGGCCAAATTTCTTTAAATAAATGTGCAGCTTACAGTAAATGCAGAGGCTAATGGTATGTTACAGAATGGGATGCCCCAAAGCTGACTTGAGATCAGTATATATGCACACAGCAGCAGTGTGTTAGCAGGCTCATACAGGCCAAATTTCTTTAAATAACTGTGCAGCTTACAGTTAATGCAGAGGCTAATGGTATGTTACAGAATGGGATGCCCCAAGCAGACTTGAGATCAGTATATATGCACACAGCAGCAGTGTGTTAGCAGGCTCATACAGGCCAAATTTATTTAAATAAATGTGCAGCTTACAGTAAATGCAGAGGCTAATGGTATGTTACAGAATGGGATGCCCCAAAGCTGACTTGAGATCAGTATATATGCACACAGCAGCAGTGTGTTAGCAGGCTCATACAGGCCAAATTTCTTTAAATAACTGTGCAGCTTACAGTTAATGCAGAGGCTAATGGTATGTTACAGAATGGGATGCCCCAAGCAGACTTGAGATCAGTATATATGCACACAGCAGCAGTGTGTTAGCAGGCTCATACAGGCCAAATTTCTTTAAATAAATGTGCAGCTTACAGTAAATGCAGAGGCTAATGGTATGTTACAGAATGGGATGCCCCAAAGCTGACTTGAGATCAGTATATATGCACACAGCAGCAGTGTGTTAGCAGGCTCATACAGGCCAAATTTATTTAAATAAATGTGCAGCTTACAGTAAATGCAGAGGCTAATGGTATGTTACAGAATGGGATGCCCCAAGCTGACTTGAGATCAGTATATATGCACACAGCAGCAGTGTGTTAGCAGGCTCATACAGGCCAAATTTCTTTAAATAACTGTGCAGCTTACAGTTAATGCAGAGGCTAATGGTATGTTACAGAATGGGATGCCCCAAGCAGACTTGAGATCAGTATATATGCACACAGCAGCAGTGTGTTAGCAGGCTCATACAGGCCAAATTTATTTAAATAAATGTGCAGCTTACAGTAAATGCAGAGGCTAATGGTATGTTACAGAATGGGATGCCCCAAAGCTGACTTGAGATCAGTATATATGCACACAGCAGCAGTGTGTTAGCAGGCTCATACAGGCCAAATTTCTTTAAATAACTGTGCAGCTTACAGTTAATGCAGAGGCTAATGGTATGTTACAGAATGGGATGCCCCAAGCAGACTTGAGATCAGTATATATGCACACAGCAGCAGTGTGTTAGCAGGCTCATACAGGCCAAATTTCTTTAAATAAATGTGCAGCTTACAGTAAATGCAGAGGCTAATGGTATGTTACAGAATGGGATGCCCCAAAGCTGACTTGAGATCAGTATATATGCACACAGCAGCAGTGTGTTAGCAGGCTCATACAGGCCAAATTTCTTTAAATAACTGTGCAGCTTACAGTTAATGCAGAGGCTAATGGTATGTTACAGAATGGGATGTCCCAAAAACCAGAGAGCACCTGGCAGGCAGCAGTAAGACTATGCACAGCAAAAGTGTCTTTATCATGCCTAATTTCAATTAGAATAGGTGCAAATGGTTAGGTTCTTAAATAGAGGCTGGTGTAGTCACAGAATGGGATGCCCTAAAAACCAGCAGTAAGTACACCTGGCAGGGACAAGTAGTGCTATGCCCAGCAAAAGTGTCTTTATCAGGCCTAATTTCAAATATGATAAGAGCAAATGCTTATATGGTCTTAAACAGAGGCTGCTTTAGTCACAGAATGGGATGCCCCAACAGGAATGGACCTGGCAGGGTCCAGTAGTGCTTTGCCCAGCAAAAGTGTCTTTATCAGGCCTAATTTCAAATATGATAAGAGCAAATGCTTATATGGTCTTAAACAGAGGCTGCTTTAGTCACAGAATGGGATGCCCCAACAGGAATGGACCTGGCAGGGTCCAGTAGTGCTTTGCCCAGCAAAAGTGTCTTTATCAGGCCTAATTTCAAATATGATAAGTGAAAATGGTTATACGGTCTTAAACAGAGGCTGCTGTAGTCACAGAATGGGATGCCATGGCAGGGACAAGTAGTGCTATGCCCAGCAAAAGTGTCTTTATCAGGCTAATTTCAAATATGATAAGAGCAAATGCTTATATGGTCTTAAACAGAGGCTGCTGTAGTCACAGAATGGGATGCCCCAAATAGGAGTGCACCTGGCAGGGTCCAGTAGTGCTTTGCCCAGCAAAAGTGTCTTTATCAGGCCTAATTTCAAATATGATAAGAGCAAATGCTTATATGGTCTTAAACAGAGGCTGCTGTAGTCACAGAATGGGATGCCCCAAATAGGAGTGCACCTGGCAGGGTCCAGTAGTGCTTTGCCCAGCAAAAGTGTCTTTATCAGGCCTAATTTCAAATATGATAAGAGCAAATGCTTATATGGTCTTAAACAGAGGCTGCTGTAGTCACAGAATGGGATGCCCCAAATAGGAGTGCACCTGGCAGGGTCCAGTAGTGCTTTGCCCAGCAAAAGTGTCTTTATCAGGCCTAATTTCAAATATGATAAGAGCAAATGCTTATATGGTCTTAAACAGAGGCTGCTGTAGTCACAGAATGGGATGCCCCAAATAGGAGTGCACCTGGCAGGGTCCAGTAGTGCTTTGCCCAGCAAAAGTGTCTTTATCAGGCCTAATTTCAAATATGATAAGAGCAAATGCTTATATGGTCTTAAACAGAGGCTGCTTTAGTCACAGAATGGGATGCCCCAAATAGGAGTGCACCTGGCAGGGTCCAGTAGTGCTTTGCCCAGCAAAAGTGTCTTTATCAGGCCTAATTTCAAATATGATAAGAGCAAATGCTTATATGGTCTTAAACAGAGGCTGCTTTAGTCACAGAATGGGATGCCCCAAATAGGAGTGCACCTGGCAGGGTCCAGTAGTGCTTTGCCCAGCAAAAGTGTCTTTATCAGGCCTAATTTCAAATATGATAAGAGCAAATGCTTATATGGTCTTAAACAGAGGCTGCTGTAGTCACAGAATGGGATGCCCCAAATAGGAGTGCACCTGGCAGGGACAAGTTGTGCTATGCCCAGCAAAAGTGTCTTTATCAGGCTAATTTCAAATATGATAAGAGCAAATGCTTATATGGTCTTAAACAGAGGCTGCTTTAGTCACAGAATGGGATGCCATGGCAGGGTCCAGTAGTGCTATGCCCAGCAAAAGTGTCTTTATCAGGCCTAATTTCAAATATGATAAGAGCAAATGCTTATATGGTCTTAAACAGAGGCTGCTTTAGTCACAGAATGGGATGCCCCAAATAGGAGTGCACCTGGCAGGGTCCAGTAGTGCTTTGCCCAGCAAAAGTGTCTTTATCAGGCCTAATTTCAAATATGATAAGAGCAAATGCTTATATGGTCTTAAACAGAGGCTGCTTTAGTCACAGAATGGGATGCCCCAAATAGGAGTGCACCTGGCAGGGACAAGTTGTGCTATGCCCAGCAAAAGTGTCTTTATCAGGCTAATTTCAAATATGATAAGAACAAATGCTTATATGGTCTTAAACAGAGGCTGCTTTAGTCACAGAATGGGATGCCATGGCAGGGTCCAGTAGTGCTATGCCCAGCAAAAGTGTCTTTATCAGGCCTAATTTCAAATATGATAAGAGCAAATGCTTATATGGTCTTAAACAGAGGCTGCTGTAGTCACAGAATGGGATGCCCCAAATAGGAGTGCACCTGGCAGGGTCCAGTAGTGCTTTGCCCAGCAAAAGTGTCTTTATCAGGCCTAATTTCAAATATGATAAGAGCAAATGCTTATATGGTCTTAAACAGAGGCTGCTTTAGTCACAGAATGGGATGCCCCAAATAGGAGTGCACCTGGCAGGGTCCAGTAGTGCTTTGCCCAGCAAAAGTGTCTTTATCAGGCCTAATTTCAAATATGATAAGAGCAAATGCTTATATGGTCTTAAACAGAGGCTGCTGTAGTCACAGAATGGGATGCCCCAAATAGGAGTGCACCTGGCAGGGTCCAGTAGTGCTTTGCCCAGCAAAAGTGTCTTTATCAGGCCTAATTTCAAATATGATAAGAGCAAATGCTTATATGGTCTTAAACAGAGGCTGCTGTAGTCACAGAATGGGATGCCCCAAATAGGAGTGCACCTGGCAGGGTCCAGTAGTGCTTTGCCCAGCAAAAGTGTCTTTATCAGGCCTAATTTCAAATATGATAAGAGCAAATGCTTATATGGTCTTAAACAGAGGCTGCTGTAGTCACAGAATGGGATGCCCCAAATAGGAGTGCACCTGGCAGGGTCCAGTAGTGCTATGCCCAGCAAAAGTGTCTTTATCAGGCCTAATTTCAAATATGATAAGAGCAAATGCTTATATGGTCTTAAACAGAGGCTGCTGTAGTCACAGAATGGGATGCCCCAAATAGGAGTGCACCTGGCAGGGTCCAGTAGTGCTATGCCCAGCAAAAGTGTCTTTATCAGGCCTAATTTCAAATATGATAAGAGCAAATGCTTATATGGTCTTAAACAGAGGCTGCTGTAGTCACAGAATGGGATGCCCCAAATAGGAGTGCACCTGGCAGGGTCCAGTAGTGCTATGCCCAGCAAAAGTGTCTTTATCAGGCCTAATTTCAAATATGATAAGAGCAAATGCTTATATGGTCTTAAACAGAGGCTGGTGTAGTCACAGAATGGGATGCCTCACAGCAGACTTAAGATCAGTTCAGTATATATGCACAGTTAGTTACTATAAGCAGCCTGAAAACGCTAACAAAGCCTGTCAGCCAGCTAGTAACACTCAGGCTGGATGAAAAAAAAAAAAAATCTCCCTGTCACAGCCTCCGTTTTTTCCTACCTTTCCCTGGCTTTCTGTCTGTCTCCTGTCTGTCTCCTGCCTGTCTCCAGCCTGTCCCTGTCTGTCCCTGCCTGTCTAACTGTCTGTCCCTCAGCTACACAGCGTTCTGTCTCTTACGAATGCAATAGAGAAATGAGGAAAAGCAAGATGGCCGCCGTTAAATACCGCTGTGTGACGTCACCGGGCTTGCTGGCTGCTGATAGGCTGCATGTGACTGCCCCAGCTTGCACTGGCGCGGGATACATGTCCAGACATGTCCCGTCCGCCATCTTAGAATGCCTGTAAATGTAAATGAATGGATGTTAAAGGAAAACTTCGAGTGATCGAATCGCGGGGAAATTCGGATTCGATCCGAATCGAATTTTTCCTGAAATTCGGATCGAATCCGGGTTCGTCCGGATCGATTCGCTCATCCCTAATCAGCATCAAAGCATTTCAGGGAGACTTCCTCCAAGTCATGCAGCTGATACATACCTGAGCCACAATCCTTATGAAATACAAAATTCAGAAGTGGTGCCGTTAGCTGCACTCCACCCCCCCCCCCCCCCACCACACACACCCAACCAGAAAGTTGGAGAGAGAATAGGAGGTAGGATAGAGGCCCAGCTCTGGCCAGATTCCAAACCATGCATGTGCCCTGGCAGATCCTGAGGCGGGGCAGAAAGACATGGGGAACTTGGGCCCTGCCCCTCCTGCATGTGCCACAGGAAGGCCAGGGACCACCCCACTGGCCACAACCCTCCAAAAAAGGAGCCTCTTCCTAGAGCATCACAGGACCACAGATAGATCATTATGGGACAGCAAACGACTGGTAAATCGGTAAATAAATGTATTTCTTAATGTGTAAATAAACATAAATTGGTCTAGATAAAAACAATAATGGATGGGAAAAGGAATTAAAAGCAATATATATATATATATATATATATATATATATATATATATATCAGTATTATATAGGGCAAACATTTCTGAGAATGGAGAGATCATAATTAAAGCTAGTTGAAATTAAATGGCCATGATATTAGTATCCATTAATGTCCATATCATGTTTATACTGCTCAAACACAGCAATGGAGAAATACCTCTTAAAAAAATCTATTCTAGCAAAGAACTGAAGAAGGCAATTATAGAGCTATAATAAGTAAAAATCAGTTACCACATTAGTCACAAATATGATTAAATTGATAACCTGAGTGAATACTGCATAAACAAAACTCAGGTGACAAGCACTGATAAATGTAGAATCTATAATAAGTTTAATTAAAGAGGAACAAAGTCCAGAGAGGCAGGCCCTAAACTCTAAAAGATTCCAAGGCTGGCCCCTGGCCATCTTCTGGGGTGTCCAAAATTGAGAAACCCGCCCCCCCCGGTCACCGCAAACTTATCATTGTGACCTCATCCCCAACTTCTCTGGGCTGAGGTGCACTCCTGCTCACCCATTAGGCTGAGTGCAGAAGCCCATGCCCCCAGCATGAAAAACCACTAATGCAGCATCCTGTTTAAGATTGCCAATCACTGGTCTAAACAGAGCCATTTTGCCCAACATTTATATGCATGGCATATTTCTCTGTTTGAACGAGACACCATGCATGCACCGTAGGACAAAGGAAAGGTACATTGGTACTGGGGATCTCGGGGGTTTTAAACAACAGTGCAAGGAACAAAAACAGGGATTATAAAAATCCTGTCAAACCCAGGATATTCAAAATCAAGGCAAGCTTATAATGAAAAAGAGCTTATCAAAGAGGAACTATGGCCAAAAATGACCATAGTTCCTTTGTACTATAAAGCAGAGAGGCAGCGCGACTTGGGTGCCCCACTGTGCATCGCCGCATGTAAAACAAAGAAACATCCACCTGTATACTCCAGGAGCGCTCCTTCAGAGTTTTTTTTAGTCCTGGACAGCATCTAGTCCTGTCTAAATAGGATGCTACAGTATTTTATAAAAATCTTTTACCCTTGATTCAGTGTTGAATTTCAAATACAGTTTATTTGTGTATTTGTATTTAGCATACATGCATCCATACACGGAGATTGTGTGGCAGGAGCTGAGGGTGCATGGAACAGAAAAAAATTATAGATCTACTACCATTATGAGTCTAATTTACAGAATAGGGATTACACACAAAATAGAATTTATATTTTTATATCTTTGAGCTGTGCCCTATTTATAGACCAAGACAGATTTCTTAATAATATGGCAGTGCCTGCTAATTTTGTGTTGTGCAGATTAAGGATTAGACATGTGGCATGTGTATTTATTTCTTGTACTGCTAAGGGGAAGAAACTGTTGACTGGTGGTTCTCTGTAGCAGCACTCAGATGGTAATGACTTGAAGACTGGGTTCCTGGGGTGGGGTAGGTGTCTGATGATTTTCGTCCCTTGCATATTTAATCTTCACCTATAGAGTATATGTTGTCCATAGATGAAGGTTAAAAATTCAAGAGATTAAATTATCTGAGATTGTGAAGCGGTGAAGCTGTCTACAGTTTTATGAATTGCTATCCTATATGCCCATCTTCTAAGGACATCAGCATGAAGATGTGTCTTCTGTATAACAGCCATCAGATGTATAACAGCCATCAGAATACATGTGCAATGAGCTCTGTATTTATAGATGTCAGGTTCATTGTTTTGTATTGTACAGGTAGAGACAATGAAACAGGGAAGAAATAATTAGGTCGTGCAAGGGGAATATTTACAGTTTAAAATTTCAAACAACCTTAGAGAATATTAACTATGTGCATATGATGAAAAAAATTTAAACCATAAATTTCATCAAACACCGCGCTTACACAACTTTACCAGTGATTAACATATAATTAATAATTAACATAAAGTCCTGGAGTAGCTCAAACTGTGTTGGATCAGTCTGTAAATAATTCACAATACTTTTTTAAAATATTAGTGCCAAAACACCAAATAACTCCGCGGGACGATATCCTCTCCTCCAAGACATAAATTAATTTTCAATCTCGTTTAAGAAAAGTCCACCTCTTATCTGAATTTTCAATAAGGATAATAATTTGTGCCAACTCCCATCACCACAATATAAATCACGTACCAGATGAACAATACAAAACTTGCAATATGGATTTTAGATCCTCTTTAGAGTGTCAAAAACTTCTGTGTATTTTCCATCAATTAGGGTATGCTTGAGCAATACCAATGTATTTACAACTTCCTTCTCACTCGAGACTCCTTATAGCGCCTCCACTCCAGAGATTTATAATATGGAAGCAAACAAATAAAACACATAGCGTGATACCCTTAAAACTTCAGAGCTCCTGCCCACATTTATTAGGCTTACCAGCATTAATATAAAAACAGGTATTTCAGAATCAAGGTTCCAGCTTCAAACATTTTACTGGGAAGCGCGCTGTAAAGACCCTTTATGCTCACATGCACGCTACCTTCAATCCAGTTTAAATCAATGCCTGAGCAATGCCTGAGCATGAGGAGACTATATATTGCTTGAAAGACACACTAGAGTTGGCAGCGGCATGAGGAGACCATATATCAACTGAAAGACACACCCTAGAGGTGGCAGCAGCACGAGGAGCCCATATATTGCCTGAAACACATAACATGGGGTTTGCAGCAGCATGAGGAGCCAATATATTGACTGAAACACACACCCTGGAGTTTGCAGCAGCATGAGAAGAGCATATATTGCCTGAAAGACACCCTGGAGTTGGCAGAAGCATTAGGAGACCATATAGAAACATAGAAGAAACATAGAAACAATAGAAACATAGAAACATAGAAGGTTGACGGCAGAAGGAGACCATACGGTCCATCTAGTCTGCCCTTATGTGTATACTGTATATATATATCTGTACTCTTTATCTTAGGATAGATGTGTGCTTATCCCAGGCATGTTTAAATTCAGTGACTGTTGATTTTTCAACTACCTCTGCTGGAAGTTTGTTCCAAGCATCTACTACTCTTTTCTGTAAAATAATATTTTCTAACATTGCTCCTGATCTTCCCCCCGACTAGCATCAGGTTGTGCCCCCTTGTTCTATCATTAAGTTTCTTCTTAAAAACACTTCCCTCCTGAACCTTATTCAATCCTTTCACATATTTAAAGGTCTCAATCATGTCCCCCCTCTCCCTTCTTTCCTCCAGACTGTACAAATTAAGTTCTTTAAGTCTCTCCTGATAAGTTTTAAGTTTAAGTCCTTCCACCATTTTCGTTGCCCGCCTTTGGACACGTTCTATTTGAATAATGTCTTTTTGCAGGTAAGGTCTCCAGAACTGCACACAGTATTCTAGCTGTGGCCTTACCAGGGCTCTATACAGCAGCATCACAACCTCCCTCTTCCTACTGGTGATGCCTCGAGCTATGCAGCCGAGCATCCTGCTTGCTTTTCCCACTGCCTGGGTACACTGTCCACTCATCTTGCCGCTATCAGTAATCAGTACCCCTAAATCTCTCTCCTCCGAGGTCCTGGCTAACACAGTGTTGCCCATACGGTACTCAGAGCAGAGATTCCTTCTACCCAAGTGCATGATTTTACATTTAGAGACAATTAAACAGTTTTGACCATCTATCCAGCAAAGCTAAATCATTTTCCATGTTGCAGACACCTTCCGGAATATCCACCCTATTACTAACCTTTGTATCATCAGCAAACAGACAAACTTTTCCTACCAAGCCTTCTCCTATGTCACTTACAAATATATTAAAAAGGATGGGGCCCAAGACAGAGCCTTGCGGCACACAACTTGTAACTCGCCTTTGTTCAGATTGCACACCATTAACAACAACACTCTGATACCGATCCCTCAGCCAACTAGAAATCCACTGAACTATCCAGGGATTGAGTCCTACCTTCAATAACTTATCTATGAGCTCTTTATGTGGTACAGTGTCAAAGGCTTTGCTAAAATTCAGATAGGCGATATCCACAGCACCACCTTCATCTAACACTTTAGTGACATTGTCAAAGAAATCAATAAGATTGGTCTGACATGATCTGCCCTCAGTAAAGCCATGCTGTTTTGGGTCCAATAGGTCATTAATTTTTAGATGGGAAATTATCTGTTTTTTTAAGAGTGTTTCCATTAATTTGACCACTATAGATGTTAAACTAACTGGCCTGTAATTACTGGCTTCTCCTCTACTCCCCTCTTTATGGATTGGTACGACAATGGCCATTCTCCAATCATCTGGAACCTCATCAGTTGAAAGGGAATGGTTAAGTAAATCAGTCAGAGGGGCTGCAATCACAAACCTAAGTTCCCTTAGAACTCTGGGGTGGATATATCACCTGAAAGACACATCCTGTAGTTGGCAGCAGCATGAGGAGCCTATATATTGACTGAAAGATGCCCTGGAGTTGGTAGCAGCATAAGAAGCCCATATATTGCCTGAAACACACACCCTGGAGTTTGCAGAAGCATGAGGAGAATATATAAAAATTGTGAGCACATATATGTTATCCTAAGAATATTAAGTAAAATTTTACATAATGCATTTCCTCAATAATTACTTGTGGTCTGATGCGGAGGAATGTCTGTAACTGGAGAGCAGCGCCTTAAATCTGTTTTACACTATCCATATTTCTGAAGTGTTGGTGTGGCACCATGATCAATCTACTTTGATGAATCAGCCATTGGTGGGTGGAAATCTTAACTGATCCATGCCCGATTCATCTTCACACAGGTCAGTCTCTCCATAGTTATACACCTGCTGCTGTTGCAAAAAAAAAAGCATACTGGAGCGCATTGAACCTCCCTCATCAGTGCATACCACATACGCACATATAAGATTTTTACCAATATGTTCCAGTTAAAGTCTTCAGGGCCTAGTTACTGTGAAAGGCCAGCCATACTTACACACCTGCTGCCGTTGTTGACAAATCTTGTACTAAGCATAGTGTAGCGTTTTGTCCTCCACTCATATACGTACTACTACATACGTAAGTATGTCAGGCAGAGAATTTCTAAGATGGGCACAGAGGAGTGGCAGAGGCCTTAATTAATCAAGCAGAGGTTGCAGCATAGTGGCAGCAAGTGTTGCAGTGAGGGGCCTGATCTCCCGTTATCAGCTAGCAGTCATGTCTCGACCAGCAACCCATCTGCGATCACAGATTGGTTAACATGGTCATCCACTTCATCACAGGTGGTTTCTGACACCCCCAGTCAACAGTCAGTAGGTTCCTCAGACACAACCCTTAGTTGGCATGGCCCGTTGGTCCCATTTCCTCCGTCCTATGCCGTTTCCTCCCCCAGTGATGTATGTTATACTTTGGGTTCAGCTCCACTATTCAGTGAGGATGATCTGATAGAGGACAGTCAGCAGCTACTGCCCAACCAAGAAGTTGCGGAGACATCTGCCGCTTCCTTTGCTAGGTGGTCAAGTACTGATGAGGAGCGTGGCATGGGAGGCGGTGTTGTGAGTGTTCCAGCTCCTGCATCAGACACTGTTGAGGAACCTGAGTCGGACATCAGTGATGTGCAGACACAACTCAATGATGATGAAGCCGATCCCACTTGAGAGCCGGGTGCAGAAGGTGCTTCATTATCATCAGGAGAAGAGGGTTGCAGGTTGCCCGTGAGTCAGCAGCTGAGGCAGCAAGGTGGTAGCATGGTTGGCAGTCAGCAGGGGTTCCTGGAGTCGACGGCAGTAGCAGTGAATTAGTGCGGACTGTTGGTGGGAAAATCAGCTACTCGGCGATGTGGCAGTTTTTCATCAAGCATCCACAGGAGGGTAAAATGCAAGATGTGTAGGCAAAGATGAAGCGTGGCCAGGGCCCCAGTGTTGGCACCACGGCCCTGTGGCAACATATGCAGCGTCACCATAAAATGGCCTGGGAGAACCGAGATGCCAAAGTGATGGTCCAGCTTGCTGCATCACCCAGTGGCACACCACTCCCAGTTCAGCCAGCCAAGGCACCACACCCTCAGCAGAAGTTTCTGTGTCATACCCATCCTCTGTCGAGTCATCGAGTCAGTCATTCCACCAGCAATCCATTGGAGAGGCCATGTCCAAGAGGCAACAGTATGTGCCCACTCATCCAATGCGCAGAAGCTAAATGTGCTCCTATCCAAGTTGTTGGTGCTGCAGTCCCTCCTTTTTCAGGTGGTGGACTCTACACCTGTCAGAGAACTGATGGCTTGTGCTGAGCTGAGGTGGAGAGTCCCAAGCCATCATTTCTTTGCAAAGAAGACAGTGCCAGCCCTGCACGATTTTGTTGAACAGAAGGTGGGCCAGTCCTTGAGCCTGTCAGTGTGTACCAAAGTGCCTGGCAGCACTGACGTCTGGAGCCGTAACTATGGTCAGGGACAATACATGTCATTTATGGCCCACTGGGTGAATGTGATTGCTGCACAGCCACAACAGCAACTTGGACAGGTCACGTGGCTTCTGCCTCTATGCTCCCAGGCCGTTGTGCCTGTGACAGTGTGCAACTCCGCCTCCTCATCCTTATGCCGTCTGCTCAGCCTCCACTGCACGGACAAGTCCCAGTGCCCCTGCAGCCTACCATGTGTGCAGGGCACGGCGGTGTCACACTGTTCTTCACATGATTTGCCTTGTCGAACTGAGTCACACAGGGGAGGAACTAAAATTCAATAATCAATAAATCACCATGGTGACATACAACAGGAAGAACATCTTGTCTGCGCTGTGACAAGGAAGCGTGAGCCATTGAAAGAATGAGCCTATTTGCTCTAGAGCGATCTCCCTGGATCCCCTTCAGGCACGCTGTCTCACAATTGCGATAACTCCTATGTGTGATTTCAGATATCTGAGAGAATTGTACAGGGGTTCAATAATAACGACACACACACAGACTCCCAGTACAAACTCTACTTTACTTCCGCTTTAGGGTGGACTTATAAAGCAAGAAACCACAGACACAGTATGTACTTGTTCCACATTTGCGACATATATGTCAAAAACACAGAGAAGTGCAAGCTCACAGTTTCCACAGAGAAAAAGGTCAGCACGTAGCAGTTACCGAGAAGTTGCCTCATTTAGCTATTATTGCGGTTTGACAGTTAAATTTCGCTAGCATACACTTCTGCAATAACATTTTCCTATGAAGCTTGCAAATATTTTCCATTTCTGTGAAGCCTTGCATATAACTATATCTGGCAGCCATTTTGTTCACTTCAGCCATTTTGTTAGCAAGATCTATGAGGCTTATTGCCTCTGCCAACAAACCCTTCTTTGAGTCTCAGAACTTATTACAAGTTCTCAGACTCACCAACCATGGCATCATCATATGTCCCAGATTCAGCCCTGCGAACTATATAATCATAGTGAGCTTCATTCTCTGCCAAGTAAGCAGCGTAAGCTCCCTGTTGCTTATTAGTTTTCATAGCAATGACACACATAATGATCTTGAATGTAACAATAGCAATGATCACCAGCATAACAATAATACAGAACTGTGTGAGAAAACCTTTCCAGCTAGAAAAGAAATCTTTAAACCAACTGGACCAATTAGCATCATTTCCTGCATTATTTTTCATTTCCACGGCTAGAGTATCTAACCTTTCAATAGCCTTGGTCACTTTTCCGTTTGGTCCTAAATTATTTGGCACATAGATACAACAGGTATCACCAATCATCTTACAGACCCCACCTTTCTCAGCTAGCATCATATCTAAGGCCATTCTGTTCTGGAAAGCCATTTCTGTTGTAGGTCCTAGCTGTTCAGCAATTCCTCTAAGGCCATCCCTAGTAGCATTCACAAAGCGTTGCTGATTATAGTACAGATAGTTAATCCAATCAGCATTCTTATTAGCAGTTACTATGGTGAATATGGACTCAAATCCAGTCTTTACAGGGTCTCGGGCCTTAAATTCATCGGGCACCCCTCTGGGGACACCTATGGCATCCAGGTACACGTGAGCATCAAAACTCCCTTTAGGTGATGCTGCCTCCCTCCTACTTCGGCGGGGGGTGCCTTGGAATTGTCCCTCAAAAGTGTGCTCGTCCCAATCTATTGCTGGGGAGATTACAAATGACATTATGAGCTTTACCGGTGCACATTCTCCTTCCCAGTCACGGGGTAGCATGGGATGTAATACTTCGCCACCACATAACCAGTATATATCAGCTACAGCTACCTTGTGGCCAATTAACAATTTTTTATCAGTAACAGTAGCATACCTGTGGCACCAACTCTGGGTAAAATTACCTACTTTGAGTTTTCCCTTAGTTCTGCTATAACAAGTATAATTACCCTTGTAAGCATGGATTCCTGAACCGGGCTTGGCGGGGTGGTTTAGAATGGGAAAATCACATGCCCACATGCGGCATTCGTCACCTGTAAGGGTCTGATTCTGGTAGATTTTCAGCAAACAAGTTTCTTCATTCTCAGGTAGAGGAAGGGGAGCGGTGCCTAAATGAGGTCTAGCATTTGCACACACAAAACAATCAGTTCTATTTTGCTTAGCTGCAGTATAGTGGGCCCATTGTAACCACAGGTTCTATTGTCCCTGGAATCCTGTTTCAGTAGCTAAAGTCTCCTCAGGGTCAGCTTCAGTCTGCACCTTTATGTTTGAGAGGCCTTCAGTTAATATATTTGGGATGAGTTTTGGTTCAGACTTACCAGCAATATTTTTTATGTAAAATGTAATTCTAGGATTGGGGGAACAGGGACAATTATGAATACCCAACACATAAGTGCCCTCGTCATTAGGGGAGGGAGACTCTATGGAGAGTGTCAGAGGTACACACCTATACCCTGGCGTGCCGGGCAAGTATCTGCCACAGAGCGCTCCTTTTTTCCTATACAGCTTCATCCTCTGCAATAGGGATCTTCCCTGCTCGTCCTTTTTTGCTAGGGCACTCTCTGGTCGGTACCCCCAGTCCCTACCAGTTCCATAGGCATCCCTAGTATTCCATCCCACCGATCCCCAGTGGTCGCAATTCCGGCCCCAGTAATCATCTGTGACACAGATGTAATAGTGTGCAAATTTGAATCCCTCAAATCTATATATGTTTGAAGAATCTCCCATACAAGGATATACGTCGCACAGATCAAAAGTGTAAATCATGCTGGGCTCTGAGGTATTGAACCAGAATGTTACTTCACCTTTGGCGTTTTTACTTACATATTTAGAGATGAGTTTATCTCCAGTGGACCTTTTCTTTACAACATGGGGCATGGGAGTTTCAGGCTGCGGACGCGGGGAGGGGGGTATAAGGGCACTCTGTCTCAAACCCAAAGGTTCACATACCTGCTGAAGTGGACCTATGGCGGGGCGATCATAAACACAGTTACACACAACCCATATTACTGACACTATCAGAAAAGACAGAATCATTGCAGTACAGAAATGATTGGAGCCATAGAACCAGCGGGCAAGCCAGTGCTGGCCTTTTTTCGGACCCATTCCTGGCTGGGGGTCTGCAACCAGCTTTTTCTTGTCCCCTTGGTGGGACATCTGACTGTGGCCCCCTGGGTGGGGCGTCTGATCCTTTAACTTGCAGTACTTCATCCTCGTCCAGTATCTGAAGTGTAGGGACTTTCTTCACCCGGGTGGCGTGGATCCAATTTTGATTTCCTTCCACAAGCACGGCCGTCCGAGCGACTGCTTTCACCTTCGTCGGCTTCTCGAATGGGAACTCGATCTTCGGTTGATTACCGTGCTTTTTCACTAACACCGTGTCTCCAATCTTTATGTCATGAAACGAATCCTGTAAAAGAGAAGGAAACTTCTGACAGACAAGTGTTTCACTAGCAGTGAGCTTCTCCACCAGAGCCCTGGTGTATTCCTCCTGCCTGCACTTCCCTTCTTCACTAGTCTCTCTAATGTTCCTGTGCCATGGCAAGAGAAATGGTCTACCCATTAATATTTCATAAGGAGAAAGCTTAGTTACTTTATTAGGTGTCATCCTTATTTCAGCTAAAAGTGCGGGTAGTTTGTGTTTCCAGTTTTTAAAAGTTCCTTCAGTAGCTTTTCTAAGTTTGTCTTTTATTGTTCTATTCATGCGCTCCACTATCCCTGAACTCTGAGGATGGTATGGGATGTGAAACTGCCATTCAATGTTTAAATATTCCACTAAATCTTGACATATTTTGGCTTTAAAGGCTGTGCCGTTATCGCTGCGTATGAGCGAAAAGCATCCAAAGCACGGTATTATTTCCTGTGTCAAAATTTTCACTACAGTCTTAGCATTTTCATGCTGTGGCTTATGTGAAATGTTGGGCTTATTCATTTGGCATGTTATGCATTTCTCTACATAAGCTTTCACTTGTTTCTCACATTGTAAAATGAAAAAACTTTGTTTCAATGTCATGTGCGTGTGTTGTGCACTTTTGTGTCCTATGCCGTGTGCTTGAGAAATAAGTAGGGGGGCACTATGTATGGGTATGCATGGTTTACCCTCGATACACCAAATCCCAGCTATTGATTTCTGTGCCCCTGTCAGTACCCAATCCCCCACTTCATAAACAGATGTATGCTCCTGCAGACATCCTATTGTAAAATCAATAGCATCTAGTGTTAGCATAGGAAGGGTTAACGGAGTGTGAGCATTAGGACCCAGACGACTTCCTGTCAGAGTTTTCTGTCTGGCTGCTGCTCTAGCCTCTTTGTCTGCCAGCTCATTTCCCCTCCCAATTTCCGTTTGACTTCCTGTGTGTGACCTGCAGTGTATGATCGTGAGTCGCTTTGGTAACATGATGGCTGCTAAAAGATTTCTCACTAGCGTTGCATGTGAAATGGGTTTCCCATCCGCGGAAATGAATCCACGTTTTTTCCCATATCCTTCCAAAGTCGTGGCAAACTGAGAAACCATAACGACTGTTTGTTACTAAACTGACCGACTGACCTTTGAGAAGCTGGCATGCACGTGTTAGCGCAATTAGTTCAGCAGCTTGTGCAGACTTGAAAGGAATACTTTTAGCTTCAATTATATTTTCTGGGAGCTGGACGACCGCGTACCCGGTTTGAAACACGTCATCTCTGGGCCGGGAACATGAGCCGTCAACGAAGACAAGCTCTGAACCTGCGATTGGCTCAGACTCCAGGTCTGGGCGTGGTGCAGTCTCTTGTTGGATTACGCCATTACAGTCATGGCGCGGAGGAATTTTGTCAGCCTCACTTTTCAAACCTAATCTGCTCTCTAGATGGGGATTTGACAAAAGGATTACTTCATATCCGCTGAATCGCTGCGCTGTCATATGTTGGGTATGTAAATTGTTCATTAAATGTTTTACATTGTGACCTGCATGCAGTATCGTGGGGTGTCCCAGTGTGACCGAGGTGGCTTGCTCAATCGCCATTGCACAAGAGGCTAAAGATCTCAAACTGCCCGGCATCCGGGCACCGGGAGAAGTTTAGAGAAGTATGCCACAGGTCTCAATTTACCCCCATGGCTTTGAGCTAAAACTGAGCTGTATCCCTTACAAAAGTCCCGTACATACAGGTGGAACACCTTCACATAGCTTGGTAAACCGAGCCCGGGGGAAGATATCAGTGCTTCCTTTAACTTTTTAAAAGCATTTAACATTCCATCTGACCATTCTATGGTGTGAGGTTGATCAGCACGTGTGGTAACTCTCAGTATGTTGTCATAATAAGAGCAGTCAGGGATCCATTGACGGCAATAACTAATCATTCCAAGAAAGCTTAGCTTGTTTTTTTTATTCTGTGGAGGGCCCAATTCCACGATTGCCGCTACTCGTTTGGGATTTAACTCTCTCTTTCCCTGTGACAACACAAAACCCAAATATTCAACTTTCTGCTGACACCATTGTAATTTCGTCACAGAAATTTTCATTCCATGCTGACAGAGACATTTCAGTAGGAGGATTCCGTCCTCTCGGGCCTCGGTTATTGATTGACTGGCCAGTAATAGATCATCAGCGTAGGTCAGAACAATCGAGTTACAGTTCGGTTTATATGCTTTTAGCACTTCTCTCAAAACAATTGAAAAAACAACAGGACTATTCAAGAATCCCATTGGCAAACGGGTAAAAGTTAGGGATTCTCCACGGTATTGGAATGCATAGAGCGGGCGTGTCTCGGGATGCACTGGGATCCCAAAAAAGGCATTTTTTATATCGCAGACGCTGAATATTTTGGCGTCTTCGGGAATGGCGGTTAGAAGTGACACAACTTCGGGCACAATGGGAGTCAGCGGTACTACCAAGCTATTTACTGCACGCAGGTCTTGAACAAAACTATAAGTCCCATCAGCTTTCTTAACTGGATGAATTGGGGAATTATACGGTGATACCGCTTTTTCTAATATGCCCTGTTGTAGAAAATTGTCTATTAAAGGTCTTATACCCTCTTCCCTTTCTTTGTTCAAGGGGTATTGTTTAATATAGACTGGCTGTGATCCCTTCTTTAAGACGGCTCGATAAGGAGTGACATTTGTAAAGCCTACATCGTAGTCCCCAGTAGCCCATACCTCCGGCGGGACCAATTTGAGGCAGGGGTCATCTGGGAGGATGAGGGGGAAGTAGGAGTCTGCATGGCAGTTTCTCCTCCTGTTTACAGGTGTGAGCCTATACGTGTCACTATCTACTCGGGCACCGCCCTCAGGATTCACCCTTAGGGAAATAGCCATCTTAGCCATTAAGTCCCTGCCTAACAAGTTAACAGGACAGCTGATCATGATTTTAAAGACATGGTTGGGTTGATTGAGGGGCTCTGATGGAGGTCCGTCACCGTGAGCGGTGGTGTTTCAAATGTTTGTGTTAAAATCCCATTAATTCCCATCGAGGGGGCGGTCTCTTGCCTTGGTCCTGTGTATGCATTTCTCCCCAATACGCTGCATGTAGCTCCAGAATCCACTAAAAATGTTAACTTCTTTTTACTAATCATCAAATCAATGCATGGTTGTTGTGAGAAATGCTGTGAGACTACTGGGAAGGTGGGATTTGCCCCTGGGCACCTTCATTGGGGTCCTACATTTTGTCAGTCAACATTGAGGCGAGGGGTATTGTGTTGTACATTGGCGGGAGCAGCCTGCGGAGGTCTGTTTGAACCCTGTCTGTGTGTATCAGGGTATGGGCAATCGGCTCTCCAATGATCCATTGCGCCACAATTGAAACAGCCAGCACTCCTAGCCTGCTGTTTGGGGGGTCCCTGTCTGTCTCCCCATTGCTGTTTGAGATTTCCTCTATTTCCCCTGCCGCGTTCTCTACCCCTAGGTGCTGCACGGTCTGACCTGCGTTTCTCTTCCCAGTATTGCTGCTGTCCCCATGGGTCCCCATAGGGATATGGAACTGGCTCTGGTATGCTGAGCTGTGCTGCGTGTGTCACTGACGGTCTTATTATTTCAAAACATCCCACTGCATTTTAACTTATTAACCTTCTACCAAACTCTTCTATTAGCATCTCAGTCCATCAATCTATTTGCTGCTTGATTTGTAAACCTAAACTTGGTAGGCAGTTGGAGATAAATGTACTGATACACAGGGCGGGTATCCCTGGGCCATCTCCCATCTGGCTTTCTAAACGCCAAACCTGTAGAAATCTCTTCCAAAACTCAGTCAAAGATTCACCTTTTTTCTGCTTACATGCAAGAGAGGGTGCCATATCAGCACTGGGCTTAAACGCCTGGTTTAAGTGATCTTCTAAAGCTTCCCACATTTCAGCTGCATTCCCTTCTTGGTACAGGGGTATGTCACCTGGCTTTGTATCTGCAGGTGTGTCCACCTCCATGTGAGGTATCCCTTTCCAGCTAAGTGGGCTATTCTCCCCAACTATCATCTCTAAAACCATCTTAATGTCTTCGGGCATATAATTTTTTCCTTTTATTGCCCTCCGAAGGTAAGCAATTGTACCTTTGGAAGACTTGGAGGGGCGAGGACAGTGTTTCGCCATGTGATCTAGTTCTTTCATATCAGGAGGGGTGATGACCAAAATGTCTCCTGCTGTTATGAAAGGATTGTATGTACTAACCATGGTCATGGAGCTTGTTGCTGCAGTGGGCGCTGCTGCCGCCATTACTCTGGGGGTCTCTATGGAATCTATGTCATCTGCTGGTTCTTTAAGTGTATTATCCAGTGTACGTTTTTGGGTCCTGGTCTGTCTCTTGTCTGTCTGTCTTGTCCCCTTGGTGGGACATCTGACTGTGGCCCCCTGGGTGGGGCGTCTGATCCTTTAACTTGCAGTACTTCATCCTCGTCCAGTATCTGAAGTGTAGGGACTTTCTTCACCCGGGTGGCGTGGATCCAATTTTGATTTCCTTCCACAAGCACGGCCGTCCGAGCGACTGCTATCACCTTCGTCGGCTTCTCGAATGGGAAGTCGATCTTCGGTTGATTACCGAGCTTTTTCACTAACACCGTGTCTCCAATCTTTATGTCATGAAACGAATCCTGTAAAAGAGAAGGAAACTTCTGACAGACAAGTGTTTCACTAGCAGTGAGCTTCTCCACCAGAGCCCTGGTGTATTCCTCCTGCCTGCACTTCCCTTCTTCACTAGTCTCTCTAATGTTCCTGTGCCATGGCAAGAGAAATGGTCTACCCATTAATATTTCATAAGGAGAAAGCTTAGTTACTTTATTAGGTGTCATCCTTATTTCAGCTAAAAGTGCGGGTAGTTTGTGTTTCCAGTTTTTAAAAGTTCCTTCAGTAGCTTTTCTAAGTTTGTCTTTTATTGTTCTATTCATGCGCTCCACTATCCCTGAACTCTGAGGATGGTATGGGATGTGAAACTGCCATTCAATGTTTAAATGTTCCAGTAAATCTTGACATATTTTGGCTTTAAAGGCTGTGCCGTTATCGCTGCGTATGAGCGAAAAGCATCCAAAGCGCGGTATTATTTCCTGTGTCAAAATTTTCACTACGGCCTTAGCATTTTCTTTCTTGACTGGAAAGCATTCAGGCCATTTTGAAAACATGTCTACCAGAACTAGTAAAATTTCAGGCTTACCTCCTGGTGTAACTGTAATGTGTGTATGGTCAATGTTCCAATCAGTACAGGGTTCTGTGGGGTATACTAGATGGTCATGCTGTGGCTTATGTGAAATGTTGGGCTTATTCATTTGGCATGTTATGCATTTCTCTACATAAGCTTTCACTTGTTTCTCACATTGTAAAATGAAAAAACTTTGTTTCAATGTCATGTGCGTGTGTTGTGCACTTTTGTGTCCTATGCCGTGTGCTTGAGAAATAAGTAGGAGGGCACTATGTATGGGTATGCATGGTTTACCCTCGATAGACCAAATCCCAGCTATTGATTTCTGTGCCCCTGTCAGTACCCAATCCCCCACTTCAGAAACAGATGTATGCTCCTGCAGACATCCTATTGTAAAATCAATAGCATCTAGTGTTAGCATAGGAAGGGTTAACGGAGTGTGAGCATTAGGACCCAGACGACTTCCTGTCAGAGTTTTCTGTCTGGCTGCTGCTCTAGCCTCTTTGTCTGCCAGCTCATTTCCCCTCCCAATTTCCGTTTGACTTCCTGTGTGTGACCTGCAGTATATGATCGTGAGTCGCTTTGGTAACATGATGGGTGCTAAAAGATTTCTCACTAGCGTTGCATGTGAAATGGGTTTCCCATCCGCGGAAATGAATCCACGTTTTTCCCATATCCTTCCAAAGTCGTGGCAAACTGAGAAACCATAACGACTGTCTGTTACTAAACTGACCGACTGACCTTTGAGAAGCTGGCATGCATGTGTTAGCGCAATTAGTTTGGCAGCTTGTGCAGACTTGAAAGGAATACTTTTAGCTTCAATTATATTTTCTGGGAGCTGGACGACCACGTACCCGGTTTGAAACACGTCATCTCTGGGCCGGGAACATGAGCCGTCAACGAAGACAAGCTCTGAACCTGCGATTGGCTCAGACTCCAGGTCTGGGCGTGGTGCAGTCTCTTGTTGGATTACGCCATTACAGTCATGGCGCGGAGGAATTTTGTCAGCCTCACTTTTCAAACCTAATAATGCATTTAAAATCGGGGCGGGTCCCTCGGTATTTGGGGCATATCTGCTCTCTAGATGGGGATTTGACAAAAGGATTACTTCATATCCGCTGAATCGCTGCGCTGTCATATGTTGGGTATGTAAATTGTTCATTAAATGTTTTACATTGTGACCTGCATGCAGTATCGTGGGGTGTCCCAGTGTGACCGAGGTGGCTTGCTCAATCGCCATTGCACAAGAGGCTAAAGATCTCAAACTGCCCGGCATCCCCTGGACTTGCACCGGGAGAAGTTTAGAGTATGCCACAGGTCTCAATTTACCCCCATGGCTTTGAGCTAAAACTGAGCTGTATCCCTTACAAAAGTCCCGTACATACAGGTGGAACACCTTCACATAGCTTGGTAAACCGAGCCCGGGGGAAGATATCAGTGCTTCCTTTTTAAAAGCATTTAACAATCTGACCATTCTATGGTGTGAGGTTGATCAGCACGTGTGGTAACTCTCAGTATGTTGTCATAATAAGAGCAGTCAGGGATCCATTGACGGCAATAACTAATCATTCCAAGAAAGCTTAGCATGTTTTTTTTATTCTGTGGAGGGCCCAATTCCACGATTGCCGCTACTCGTTTGGGATTTAACTCTCTCTTTCCCTGTGACAACACAAAACCCAAATATTCAACTTTCTGCTGACACCATTGTAATTTCGTCACAGAAATTTTCATTCCATGCTGACAGAGACATTTCAATAGGAGGATTCCGTCCTCTCGGGCCGCGGTTATTGATTGACTGGCCAGTAATAGATCATCAGCGTAGGTCAGAACAATCGAGTTACAGTTCGGTTTATATGCTTTTAGCACTTCTCTCAAAACAATTGAAAAAACAACAGGACTATTCAAGAATCCCATTGGCAAACGGGTAAAAGTTAGGGATTCTCCACGGTATTGGAATGCATAGAGCGGGCGTGTCTCGGGATGCACTGGGATCCCAAAAAAGGCATTTTTTATATCGCAGACGCTGAATATTTTGGCGTCTTCGGGAATGGCGGTTAGAAGTGACACAACTTCGGGTACAATGGGAGTCAGCAGTACTACCAAGCTATTTACTGCACGCAGGTCTTGAACAAATCTATAAGTCCCATCAGCTTTCTTAACTGGATGAATTGGGGAATTATATGGTGATACCGCTTTTTCTAATATGCCCTGTTGTAGAAAATTGTCTATTAAAGGTCTTATACCCTCTTCCCTTTCTTTGTTCAAGGGGTATTGTTTAATATAGACTGGCTGTGATCCCTTCTTTAAGACGGCTCGATAAGGAGTGACATTTGTAAAGCCTACATCGTAGTCCCCAGTAGCCCATACCTCCAGCGGGACCAATTTGAGGCAGGGGTCATCTGGGAGGATGATGGGGAAGTAGGAGTCTGCATGGCAGTTTCTCCTCCTGTTTACAGGTGTGAGCCTATACGTGTCACTATCTACTCGGGCACCGCCCTCAGGATTCACCCTTAGGAAAATAGCCATCTTAGCCATTAAGTCCCTGCCTAACTAGTTAACAGGACAGCTGATCATGATTTTAAAGACATGGTTGGGTTGATTGAGGGGCTCTGATGGAGGTCCGTCACCGTGAGCGGTGGTGTTTCAAATGTTTGTGTTAAAATCCCATTAATTCCCATCGAGGGGGCGGTCTCTTGCCTTGGTCCTGTGTATGCATTTCTCCCCAATACGCTGCATGTAGCTCCAGAATCCACTAAAAATGTTAACTTCTTTTTACTAATCATCAAATCAATGCATGGTTGTTGTGAGAAATGCTGTGAGACTACTGGGAAGGTGGGATTTGCCCCTGGGCACCTTCATTGGGGTCCTACATTTTGCCAGTCAACATTGAGGCGAGGGGTATTGTGTTGTACATTGGCGGGAGCAGCCTGCGGAGGTCTGTTTGAACCCTGTCTGTGTGTATCAGGGTATGGGCAATCGGCTCTCCAATGATCCATTGCGCCACAATTGAAACAGCCAGCACTCCTAGCCTGCTGTTTGGGGGGTCCCTGTCTGTCTCCCCATTGCTGTTTGAGATTTCCTCTATTTCCCCTGCCTCGTTCTCTACCCCTAGGTGCTGCACGGTCTGACCTGTGTTTCTCTTCCCAGTATTGCTGCTGTCCCCATGGGTCCCCATAGGGATATGGAACTGGCTCTGGTATGCTGAGCTGTGCTGCGTGTGTCACTGACGGTCTTATTATTTCAAAACATCCCACTGCATCTTAACTTATTAACCTTCTACCAAACTCTTCTATTGGCATCTCAGTCCATCAATCTATTTGCTGCTTGATTTGTAAACCTAAACTTGGTAGGCAGTTGGAGATAAATGTACTGATACACAGGGCGGGTATCCCTGGGCCATCTCCCATCTGGCTTTCTAAACGCCAAACCTGTAGAAATCTCTTCCAAAACTCAGTCAAAGATTCACCTTTTTTCTACTTACATGCAAGAGAGGGTGCCATATCAGCTCTGGGCTTAAACGCCTGGTTTAAGTGATCTTCTAAAGCTTCCCACATTTCAGCTGCATTCCCTTCTTGGTACAGGGGTATGTTACCTGGCTTTGTATCTGCAGGTGTGTCCACCTCCATGTGAGGTATCCCTTTCCAGCTAAGTGGGCTATTCTCCCCAACTATCATCTCTAAAACCATCTTAATGTCTTCGGGCATATAATATTTTCCTTTTATTGCCCTCCGAAGGTAAGCAATTGTACCTTTGGAAGACTTGGAGGGGCGAGGACAGTGTTTCGCCATGTGATCTAGTTCTTTCATATCAGGAGGGGTGATGACCAAAATGTCTCCTGCTGTTATGAAAGGATTGTATGTACTAACCATGGTCATGGAGCTTGTTGCTGCAGTGGGCGCTGCTGCCGCCATTACTCTGGGGGTCTCTATGGAATCTATGTCATCTGCTGGTTCTTTAAGTGTATTATCCAGTGTACGTTTTTGGGTCCTGGTCTGTCTCTGGGGCTCCCCTTTGTTAACGTTAAGTATGATTTGTTTGTCCTGACACAGGCGTGTTTGCTTAGCCGGTTTAGTTTGTTTATCAGTAATATTAATTGTGAAAGATTCTGTGTCTAATTCCTCTTCATGTCCCTTATCCTCTTCCTCTCCTAGTGTCAATTCTGGTTGCTGTTCATCAACACGTGACCACTGGTTCTCATTTTGAGGAAGGATATTTTGTGACATTTTCTTTTGTTCCCTCTCTAGTTTCTCTCTTTTTTCTCTTTCTTTTTTTCTTTATTACTTCCACATCTATTGTATTTGGTTTGTTCCACTGCTGCCATTGTTATCACGGCTGCCGTGGGACTCAAATCATTTCCTTGGAATGGCATTAAGGAGAGATATTGAGTGGTAGTTACAGTTTTTACTTTTACCTGTTTAGGTCTGTGCTCCTTCATATCATATGGCGGGGGCAGAGCGCTAGGTTTAGTGTCGGGGTTGGAATGACTTTTATGTCTGTTCTCTAATTCCTTTTTACTAACTTTTTTCCTGAGACTCATTAATCCATTTCTCCTATACCACCCTGGCGCTATTTCTAACCATTTTATTCCACACTCTCTCATATAAGACTTATCCCAATTAGGGTCCCCTGAATAATAGGGCCACACCTTTTTATCTCCAAGGCACATTCCCATTATCATTTCCATGTAATAGGGATCATTACCTCCTGTTCTAGGGAAGGGAAGGGATGGGTCTACCCATAGCCTCCGTCCAACCTGCCATATTTTCCACAAACGGTATGGTATATTAAGCCCCTACCGTTAATCTCTCTACATAGTGAATACAATCTTCACCAACATGGGGGACTTTGCTTTCTGTCTGACCCATACTAACAAAATATATCTTATACTTCTAAAGTCAATTGCCTGAGTCCTGCTCACCTTCAGGACTGTCCGACAATACAAACAGATAAACGTATAACTTTATAAACATCAACACCAAGACAGACTAATCACACATCAGAGGTATCCAAGTGCAGACACGTCCTATGAATTTCTATAGCGCGCTTTTTCTATATCTAAGGCGACAACCCGTGTCCCTTTTCAAACTCGCCTAATTGCGAGAGGCATCTGAAGGGCCAACACTTTTAACCTTCCCTCGGGGTTTAGTAAATAAAATTACTTATCCCCTTCAAGGTGTGTTGCCCGCATTCAAACTCCACCACTGAATGAATGAGCCTATTTGCTCTAGAGCGATCTCCCTGGATCCCCTTCAGGCACGCTGTCTCACAATTGCGATAACTCCTATGTGTGATTTCAGAAATCTGAGAGAATTGTACAGGGGTTCAATAATAACGACACACACACAGACTCCCAGTACAAACTCTACTTTACTTCCGTTTTAAGGTGGACTTATAAAGCAAGAAACCACAGACACAGTATGTACTTGTTCCACATTTGCGACATATATGTCAAAACCACAGAGAAGTGCAAGCTCACAGTTTCCACAGAGAAAAAGGTCAGCATGTAGCAGTTACCGCTATTATTGCGGTTTGACAGTTAAATTTCGCTAGCATACCCTTCTGCAATAACATTTTCCTATGAAGCTTGCAAATATTTTCCATTTCTGTGAAGCCTTGCATATAACTATATCTGGCAGCCATTTTGTTCACTTAAGCCATTTCGTTAGCAAGATCTATGAGGCTTATTGCCTCTGCCAACAGCCATGCACCCTGTATGACACAAGTGTTCAATCTGGTTGTCAAGCATTTCCTGAAGTCTTCCCTAATCTGCAAAACATCCTAAAAATGGGAAGGAAACTTTGCATGCACGTCAGCCACTCCTACAGACTTCTGGCTCTCCACCTTATTGGACCCTTGTTACTGGCACAAAATGGGGACCTTTTTTAAACTGAGAGGGAAGACAAACTGACCTACTACAGAGACATCCTATGTTCAGTCAGTTGGCCGATGCCTATCTACACCATCATCCATCCTTTCACAGGTCTGACTCGGGGGGCCCACTATGCTCACCTTCCACTCCCATGGTTGCTGGGGAGGGGGTGGAGTGGAAAGAGCAGTACCAGCTCCATCAGCAGAAGCCTGAGTCTACAGTCCCTAATGAGTAGCTTTCTTCACCCGCATAGTGAACTCATGAGCAGCAGGTAGACCTGGAGAAGGACCTGTACCAGCAGGTGGTGGCATACCTTGACATGACCATGCCAACACACCTCGAGGATCCACTGGACTGCTGGGCAGCCAAACTTGATCTGTGGCCGCAGCTAGCTGAGTTTGCCCGGGGAAAGCTGTCCTGTTGTGCCAGTAGTGTGCCATTTTTTACAATTTGTAGTGTTTTTTTGTAATAAAAAATGTAAGTTTGTCAATAAAATCCTTTTGCGTGTGAAACCCCAATTTCTCCCGGTTACAGTGGTACCACATATGTATAGGTAGACACCCTTTCCTGCCCAGGACACTCCCCCAAACTGAAACAACGCTTTAGGAGATTTTCAGATAAAATACAACTATGCTATGCAATATGCGCACCTTGCAGTTTTTCAAGAAAAACAACCCTTTACTTTTGAAATACCCCCCACAAACTATATATTCCCTAGAAGTATACACCTCAGGCTTTCTAGGCGTACCAGGCTTGTTGACATGGGTGCAGTTTTCTGGAAGTAATCCCTAAATGTATTCTTTGGTTGTACAGGGTTTCTCTAAAAATGAATAAAAAAGCAGAATCAAAACCACATTTTCCTAGAAAAAACTATATGCAAACCAGAAAAAAACTGAAAATCTGAAAAAACAACATCCCCCAAACAGAATGCTACCCAACATGCATAGGTTCTGTCAAGGAAAGAGTTGCCAAACACACCAAAGTAAAGCATGCGCATAACGTTCATTTTACTTCAAAATGTCAGCTCTGCAGACAAAGTGCGCACCTTGTGCTTTTTCTACCAAACCAACCCTTTACATTTGGAATATGGCCCATAAACCATTCCCTGAAAGTACACATGTTAAGCTTTCTAAGCGTACCCAGCTTGTTGTAGTGGGCTCATCTTTCTGGAAGTAATATCTCGAAGAATTCTTAGGTTGCACAGGGTTTCACAAAAGAATTATAAAAAAGCAGAATAAAAAACACCTTTTCCTAAAATATCAATATGCAAATAAGAAAAAACAAGCTAAATCTGAAAGCGCAAGGTCCCCCGAGCAGAACAATACCCAACATGCATAGGTACCTGTAACCTTTTGACTGCCAGTCTACTTGAGATTTTGTCACCCTCTTTCTTTTTGTGGCAGAGTTTAGGCTTTAACATGAAATGTCTTGTTTGTATTTTTTCTACTTTTTTAAATATTTTTAAATAAATAAGTAAAAAAATATATATATTTTTTTAAATTGTCTCCTTTATTTTAACAAAAACATTTATTTTATTAAAGAAAACCATATTGCATGTAAATGCCCCATTTCTCCCGATTACAATGATACCACATATGCATCGGTAGCCCCCCGTTCCTGTCCAGGTGATCCCCTAAACTGAAAAGAGCACTTTATAACATTTACAAAAAAAAAATACAACTACTATCCACATAATAAAGGGTTAAATAAAAAAAATTGGTATGGGGTCCCCCTTCAAAGGGGGGGACACCATTTCTTGGGGGAATTTTAAGGGTTTTTTTGGGAGGCAGGTAATGGGGGGTCTCGGGGTTAATGGCAAGTCACCCACTAGCCGCAGGTGACTTGCCAGACCCAGAGCCTTGTGAACTGGTATAAGGGGTCTCATAGATCCCTTACCAGTACACAAAGGGTTAAAAGTAAAATAAACACATACAGAGACACACTTTAAAAATAACTTTATTTAAAAAAAATTTTTTAATTTTGTAATACTTACCTCCCATCCATCCCTGTGTCCCACGCTGATCACTTAGGTTTCTGCTCTCCTGCTGCTGCTGGAGGCCTTTTATACCTACTGGGTTACAGGTAACATAGAGTTAATTAAAAAAAAATGACATAGGGTCCCCCCTCCCTAGGGCCACGACTCTTCTGCCCCCCCCGGGCTTTGGGGAGGCAGGTAATTTGGGAGCCAGGGGTCAATGGCAAGTCACCCGCTAGGCGCAGGTGACTTGCCAGACCCCCGAGCCTTGTGAAATGGTATAGGGATCACATGGACCCCTTACCAGTTCACAAAGGGTTAAAAGTAAAAAAACACACAGACACACTTTTTAAAAATAAATGTTTTTTACATTTTTTTTTTAATACTTACCTCCCATCCATCCCTGCTGGTCACTTAGGCTTCTGCTCTCCTGCTGCTGCTGGAAGCCTTTTATACCTACTGGGTTACAGGTAACATAGGGTTAATTTAAAAAAATGACATAGGGTCCCCCCTTCCAGGGAGGGGGACCCCATTTTTGGGGGGGATTTTTAAGGGTTTAAATCCTTAAAAATCCCCCCCAAAAAATGGCGTGAGGTCCACCCTACCCAGCGTAACCAGCCTGTGACCAGCTATGGGGGCTTGTAGAACAGGGCGCAGGGGCCAGACCCCTTACCAGGGGTCTCATGGACCCCTTACCAGTTCACAATGGGTTAACAGTAAAAAAAAACAAACACACACAGTTTGCAAATAACTTTATTAAAAAAATTAAAAAATGTTTACTTTACTCACCTCCGATCTTCATATGCAGTGTCCCGCGGCGATCTGATTGATGCAGGTGACAGCTGGGCAGCGAAGGGGGGAGGCAGGCTATTTTGTTATTTCATTTTTTTGCAATTCAAGCTGATTGAGATAATTATTAAAGCTTTCTAAAAGCACTGCAAGTAAGTTTAGAAAGTTCTCCAAGCAAATTGCGAAAGTTTTCCACACTGTGCAAAGTTTTCAAGGTATACTAAGTAATGTGTCAACTTTTCGAAACATATTTTTGAAGTTCTCCCCACTTTGTTAAATAGCCCAGAACATGGCAGTAAACCACATGTGCCCAGAGTTGTGGGCTGTCACATAAACTGTACCCAGGGAGTAGTTGGGGTTAGGTGCCTTGCTCAAGAACACTTTAGTTATGCTGTAGGTGGGAATCAACCCCCGTGCCACTAAGCCATGGCTGCAACATACTAAGAAACAGTTCCTTTTGAATTTGTGCAAGCACATGGGGTGTGGGGTCTAGGCTGTATTGCAAGGTCTTTGACCCTTTCACCCCATGGCTTGCACTTGAGGTTTAGGGCAACCTCAGGTAAGCCTGCTCCCAATTTATCTATTGCATTGTATGTCCCAAATGGGCTCTCAGAGATTAGAGTTAGGACTGCACCCCATAGAGGCACCTTGGCGCTGGTGGTGCAGCTTAAGCTACTTCTGCAGATGTGTGTGACTGAGCCCTCTGTTTTCAACCAAGTTTAGAGACAGATTGTAGGTTGGTCTGCAAGCTAAAAGGGTTGAGTGCTGTGGCTCCTTTAAGATTTTTGCAACATACTAAGAGCCATATTTAAAAAGTTCTCTGTTGAGCACCATTTTGGAGTCAATCTGTCGGTTTTGACGTTGAGCATTTATTTATGTTTTGGCGCTGTTATTTTTAGGGAATGTTTAATGTCAAGTCTACGTGGATTGAGGCACTAGGTATTGGCGGGCCTGTGTCAGTGCCTGTTGGACCTTTATTTCAATAATAACAGCACATAAAAAGAAAAGACAAGACGGAAATGAAGAAAAAAAAAGAGAAAATAACAAAACAAGAAAAAAGGGATATTAACAAGGAAGAGTAGAATGAAGAAGGAGAAAAGCTAAATATGAACCAGTCTTCCTTTCCTATTCCTGGCTGGATTAGATACTAAATCACCTCTATAGCCAGTTGACAAAGTGTGTGTCCAATATGGGCATGGAATATTTTATCCATGGCTCACAGACTTTTAGACATATTTTACCGCAGTTACCACACAAATGTGTTATATTTCCCCTACTATTCTTGTCTTTGCTGTATTTAATTCTAGTTCAGTGTAGTTAGGAGAATGCTAGTAAACACTTGTTTAGTTCTGTAAAGTAGTGCAGTGGCCATTTGTCTCGGTACTTGCTAGTGAGCAGAAATTTGGTGGAGCCTAATTTTTGGACAAGGCTCAATTTCTATTTAATCAGACTAAGACATAAATGCTGCAGGGAGATAAAAAGTGAGGTGATAGCTATACATTAGGCTGTATAGCTACCACCCAAGAATGCTACATAGGTTCCAGGTGGGAAAAGAACGCTACCCAGCACTCTCCACCATGCGCCCACGGCTTCAGAGTAAATCTTCACTCACCTCATCCTGTAAATCTCAACCCACCTCATCCTCATTGTCTTTATAATCAGACTAAGACATAAATGCTGCAGGGGGATAAAAAGTGACAAGGTTTTTTTTTTTTTATTTTCACCTTGGACAGGGCATGTAACGGCCTAGCTCATCTGCTTTATAGCAGTCAATAAATTGGAGTATACCTAAAAAATAACTGGGGTTTACAAATGGGCACTCTCACTACAAATATAGAAATGAATTACAAATTTTATTGAATGTGCTATATACAAAGATTAAAAAACACATATATGACACAAAAATACAAGACTAATTAAAAATAATGAGGTACCTGGGATCTACACAATATTTAGTAAATAACAAATATAAATCTAAATATCAATAGAATAAATAAAGTGCAACGTGCATGAGTATATATTGCCCCCTGATATTAAATAATCAATGACAGGGAATAAAAATGATATCTATAAGGACAAGTAAATTGATAAATATATCTCACTTATGCTCAAAAAATAATAAATAAATGCTAATGAAACAAATAAAGTGCTTAGGTGCTGTCAAGATTAAGCCAATATATGTAAAAATTAAGATAATACTATATACATTAGTAAAAAATCTCATTGATATCAAAAAGAGGAGCTAGAGATAATAAAACTCTGTCCTATAAACGGTATACAAGTAGTTAATGTCATTCCCCATATGTACAATGAATAAGACCACTGTCCCTGTCTAGCATGTGCTAACCAAATATATTTAATCAACAAGGCTACAAGTAATGCCGTATTAAGGCTAGACAGGAGAAGCAGGGAGGGCACAATAGTCATGCATCTATTAATAAATCAATCTAACATGATAAGAAGGTTACCGCCATCAATGGTAGAAAGCCCAGGACCGCTGGCTGCCCCGTGCACTCCGCCGTGCATCCACCCTTCTGATCGGGGTAATTTGGCCTCGATAATGACAGCTCTTTTATACCCCTGTCCCGCCAGGCAACACGTGCGCCGCGTCACACACACTCATCTATCCGACGGCGGCCGCGTCCGTGCTCCCGACCGCCGGCCACGCCCCCTGATGACCCGGCCGCCGCCATCAAGATGCAAAGCAGCAAAGGGGCGTGCCCGGCCGGCGCGAGCACAAACGCGGGAGCGCCACACTGTGCTGTCAGACGAGACAGGAGGCCACAGAAATTCAACCTACAATAAGCCAACCATAGCACATAATTCTATTGTTTAGGCAATCTAATTGATCAATATGACACAGATTGGTATCAACATTATATAAACAAACAATGATGAGACCCCTCTCTTTTTACTTTAGTCATATTGTTTGGTGATATATTCGGAATAACTTTATTAATTAGCTTATATATTTTATTTTTTGAGCATAAGTGAGATATATTTATCAATTTACTTGTCCTTATAGATATCCTTTTTATTCCCTGTCATTGATTATTTAACATCATTATTTACTCTATTGATATTTAGATTTATATTTGTTATTTACTAAATATTGTGTAGATCCCAGGTACCTCATTATTTTTAATTAGTCTTGTATTTTTGTGTCATATATGTGTTTTTTTAATCTTTGTATATAGCACATTCAATAAAATTTGTAATTAATTTCTATATTTGTAGTGAGAGTGCCCATTTGTAAACCCCAGTTATTTTTTAGGTATATCTCAAACTGGTTGGTCTTGGGGCTTATGGGAGCACCCACTCATATACATAGTATTTTGTTATGATTTAGGTGGTGCCCTTACAGGTCTATCTTTTGCATAATGAATTGAAGTATAACTTTTTTTTGTCATCTGGGCAATCACTTGCATTACATGATACTATGATGATATTAGATAATTATTCTATTTGAATAACGCCACTTTAATACAAGAAAATGGTGATCATTAGAAATGTTGGAATACCATGTCTAATAACGAGTTCATTCATTTTACTGACTAAATTTACTGAGACTCACTTAGTCTCAGTTTTTTAATTTCACGCATGCTGTAATTTGTGTATGTGTGTGTGGAGGGATGTATTCATGTAATGATAAAGCGTCTCCTAAATCTTACTCATAGAAAACTTCTTCTCCTGACTTGAGGAACTTCACTACTGCAGCACAAAATTGGGTGCTACTGAATTATTTTTCTAAATCTCTTGTACTTTCGGTGTTTCAGTGTTTCAGATACAGATACTATTTATTTTCACCAAGTACATAGCATACGTAGAAGGTACACTCATATCTGAAAGAGACAGGGCATTCATTTGATGACAGTCAAGTTCACAAAGTTCTCCAATCACGCTAATGCTATCAATGTCTCACCTCCCTACTGTTTATAGTAGACAGGAGCTGTGAATTGGAGTTGAGGAATTGATAAAGCCAGTCATATGACTAGTAAATAGAGATAAGCGAGTCCGAACTGTAAAGCTCAGGGTTCATGATAAACATAACAATGTGAATTAGTGTCACAAATAGCTCACAAATAATTAAAGTAATGAATAAAGACTCCACCAAAATAACTTTGTATTCTCAATTTAACATAACCTTATTTACAGGGCAATTGATCCATTTACTAGTTTACAGGGTAGAGGAGCTACATTTTTAAAATATTTTTTATATTAAAAAAAAAAGGGAAACATTATTAATAGTCTTGCAAGGGGAATATTTACACTTTTAAACTTTGAACAACTCAACTCAACAGAGAAGAAATATGAAAAAGCAACTTTTTATACATTGTCAAAACGTGTTTAACTTTGTTAGCTGGATAATGTTATAGTATATACAGTATGTCTATATCATGTTTCTGATATATGATAGTATAGTGTTTTGTATGCAGCAAACCACATTTCTTAAAGTGGACCAACACCCAGGATTTTGACTATCCTGGGTTTTGGTCCACTTCGGCGGGGCACCCCGATCGGGGGTGCCCCGCTGTGTGAAACCCCCCAGAAACCCCAAAAAACTCACCTCTCAACGCTCCCACGTGAGCGCCGCAGCCAATCCCCGCCAACGTCCAGGCGGGGATCAGGAACGTCCAGGCCGCTTCCGCCGCCGCCGCCTCCCGCGCGTCACTCTCGGCGCGCGCGCGCCCCCGCCGGCCATTCACAGAGGGCCGGCGCGGGCGCGCGCACGTCTGGAGGGGTGCGCGGGAGGCGGCGGCGGCGGAAGCAGCGGCGGATCAGGTAAGGTGTTTTTGGGGTTTCTGGGGGGTTTCACCCCGCGGGACATCCCGATCTCGGATGTCCCGCGGGGTGGGGGGTGATCGGCCCGGGAATCTTATAGATTTCCGGGCCGATCACCCCTGGGTGTTGGTCCACTTTAAGGGGCAAGAGGCATTGTATTTGAAGATTCAAAGATGAAAACAGAAGACAAGATGATAGAACTTATAAAGATGCCAGACTTTTTCATCTGTCTCATGGCTGCAAGATGTACTGCAAGCTGAACTGGTCTTCCATCTGTCTCTCTGCATGCCTGTCTCTGTCCTTTCTACATGTCTTCCTACGTACTAATTATGGTCAAATCAAGTAATATTTAACATATTTTAAATATTTAACATAATATATTTAACATAAACATATAATTAACATAACGTAAGTCAGATTAGACCTTCAGGACTTAGTCTACATCAAAGAGAGCTTTGAAGATGCCTGGCATAAGGCCTAATAAAATGTGGTCTATGTTGCCTAAAGAAGTTTCACAACTACTAGTCTTACGGAGAGGATTATTCCAGATAAAGAAACATATATTTATCTTAAATACATTTTACATAGTCAAAATAATAGAAACTTTTAATAAAAATGTACAATTTAAGTTTCAGCCTGACCTGGTACAGGGCCCACATTTTCGTAGTCTTCTACCCAGCACAATTCTTTAATCTATCAATACATATGTTGCTGTTAAATTCACTACCTAGATATGTTAGTGATATTGGAAATCTCAAAAATTTTACCCATGTACCCAGAGGGTAGAGGTCATCTCAGCCTAAACTTTTGCATGCTCCACTTACAGTAGCTCCGCTCAACTGTCTCTAAACCCAGCCTATAGTCCTATATCATTCAAGCTCCACCTTCCTCTAACATAAGGGGACTATCTCACTCCAGGGACCCTTGCCCTTCTCCTAAAGTGGTCCCTACATTAATGTATTATTTGATTGCTTCTAATGCAATCTTAGCAAGCCACCTTAGGGAGAGGTCTGTGTTAGGCTTAATATAGTGGGAAAAAATAGACCAAAAATCCCCCTCAATGGTAAGAGGTAAATATTGCTTTCTAACAGAAGGTCAAGTAGTAGTATTATTCTTATTAATAGATCATGTGGTTCTATTAATGGCTGACAAAACTTTATTATTCTATACTGCATTATTGTCTCAGTGTAAATGATTCAGCAAGTAGGTGTCAAGATAAAGATAAAGTCTACACTGAGGACTGTCACACAGGAAATGTCACACAGTGACAACTGCTGCTGATCCATCAGTCAAAAACTAGTTACTGGTGATCAAAATTAAAGGCTCAGTCATGTTAAGATGTTCTCAAAGACAGATGAAGCAGCATAATATGTTAGATAAATTGATGAGATACAATAATTTAGGTCAGGTTCATACATTTTCTAGATGTCTGCACCTGAGGTCAGTTTTACTAGTCAAGTGCGGATGTTTTCCAACCCATGTAAAAGGTTAAACTCTCCACACTCTGCTCCACCCAGACTTTTTCATATGTTCAAATATATTTTCCACACATTGGGAAAGTTCTCCAGACTTTACAGCCCAGCTGTGCAAGAGAAAGTATTTTTTTACACTTTGGCACAATTCTTCAGGAACATTTGGAAAGGTATCCACAGTTTCAGATATTTCTGCAAGTACAGTACTGTAAGTTGAGAAAGTTCTCCACACCTTGGGAAGGTTCAGCTGAGAAAGACTTCCCAAATTTGGCAATGTTCTCTAAATAAATAGAGAAAGTTAATAACATTATCCACACTTTGATAAGAGTGCAGGAGAAATAACATTCAAAAATTCAAGTAATTATTTACAGTTTAGTTCTGTAAGTTGAAAAAGTTCTTTGCACTTTAGCAAAGTTGTACAAGTAAATTTCTCCACACTTTGATAAAAGCTCAGGGGAAATTAGAAATTAAATACAGTCATTTTTTTACACTTCAGCAAAATTGAGAAAGTTATCCACACTTTCAGAAATATCTGCAAATGAGTTGAGGACATTCTCCACACTTTGGGAAAGTTCATGTTACTTTGAGAGAATTCAACTGTAAAAGCTTTCCACAAGTAAATAAAGGAAGTTCTCCATATTTCAAAATGTTCTGCAATTAGTTTTCCATACTTTGCAAAATGATCCAGGAGAACTTTCTCCGGGTAAGTTGAGAAAGTTATCAACATTTTCATAAAAATCTGCAAGCAAATTGAGAAATTCCTTCAGACTTCGGGAGGTTCAGTTGAGAAAGTTTTTCACACTTTGTAAAAGTTCTCCAATTAATTATTAATTTGACAAATCCCCCTATATTTTGGGAAAGTTATTTACATATATATATATATATATATATATATATATACACATAGTTTTACTAAAATTCAGTGGACAAAGTTCTACAGACTTTGCTAAACAACCCAAGAGAAATTCAAAAATTATATGATTTGTTATTGTTTTTTACACTTTGGCAAAGTAGTGAATTGACAAAGTTATTCACACTTTTAGAAAGTTCTGAAAGTTAGTTTAGAAGGTTTTCCACATTTTAGCAAAGTTCTACAATTAAATTGAAATTTCTTCTCAATTTTAGAATGGTCTTCATGTTGATACAATTCTCCATACCTTAGTAAACAGTCCAAGAGAATTTAACTAAATATGTCAAGTTATTTTTTTTTTTTACATTTCTTGTGGTTATTTTTAGAAAGTTTTAAACACTCTTTGTTCTTTTTGTGTGTAAGCAAAGTAAGAAAGTTGGAAACACTTTGGTAAACAGTCCCTGGGAAAAATACATTTTAGCAAATTTTTTGACACTTTGGGAAAGTAATGGAACTAAAAAAGAGAGGCTCGCATATGCGAATAAGTCAGTGTATGTATACACATTCCATTAACAATACAAAAAACAGCGTTTGCAGGGAAAATTAATGAGATAAACAGATCTTTTCTGAAGGGAACTAGTAGGACCTCGCTGGACACTGAAACATTACATAGCAAAATGCTGGAGGACGGGTCTTTCACTTCAATGTAAACTAAACTGTCATCCATCATCTCAGCAGCAAGAGCCATATGCACAGCGCTTTTGATGCTTACGCAACAATGAGCACAGGGTGA
The DNA here is from genome assembly GCA_027917425.1 of Gastrophryne carolinensis. Taxonomy (NCBI): domain Eukaryota; kingdom Metazoa; phylum Chordata; class Amphibia; order Anura; family Microhylidae; genus Gastrophryne; species Gastrophryne carolinensis. The sequence goes on along the minus strand of CM051238.1, from coordinate 444,035,928 downwards.
AAGACTCCCGGTGGGGCCTCTGAATTGCACCTACAATCAGCGAGTAATATGTGTAGTGAATGCACTTAAGCACAAAAATGAAAACTAATATAGAGGGCTCTGAATACACTCTTTTCTCTGCATGGAAGGTAAATGATAATGAAATGATTACAGTGATTATATTAAAGATTGGCTGGATACACAGCTCAGGAATCTTTTCAGGATTATCAGGATACATTGAAAAGAGATAAGGATAAGTATGAGGAGAATATTGTGTATAAAAAACGCTCTAAGATGGCTAGGGACAAGAAGGATAAGGAGGACAATCAAAGTGGAGACTTACTGGGAATAGAAGAAACTATAATAAGGGTGTAGGATATCGCCAACTTAATGACCCAGGGAGTAGGAATTCCTCATTCTCTGGCCAATCCCCTGAAGATTCTGGAAATGGAGAATTTTTTTCTTTAAGGATAAAGGAGGAGGACAAGGAGGGGGGAAAGAATGGTAAGGGAAGAGGCAAATGTTGGGAGAGCACGACACGGGTTTTGGATTCGTCTGAATCAATCCTTTTGATAATTGCTCATTTCTAGTAATTTCTCTGTAATACACACAGCACGGTGGGAGCAGGGGAGGCCGGCCTCATTGTCAGATGTACAAGTAGGCTTCTGCAGCCTACTGTGTATAAGATCACAAAATTTATTGGCCTGTAGAAGTCCACTGAATTCCCCCTGGGGAAGGAAGAACCATTGGAAGAACATGAGTTGGGGGACAATGGATGTGGATACTTCCTTTTCATTTTATTAGGATTGGTTATTATTATTAATGACCATAAATAGTGAAAAGTAAAGCGTTATGGTGTTGATATTGTTCTATTAGGAATAATGATTGTTATATAAATATTGAATCGTTGATAATGACGACTGAAGGTATAAAAAAATACAATAATTATGTTTGGGGTGAATGTTATAGATTAACATATTATGTTATAATTCCCCCTTATTTAATTTAATCTACTGAAGCCCTAGAAAATTATTATTAACATGATTAAACTATCATGATAATATTAGAAAAACTAAATGTTTTGTGTCTATATAAGTAATTTATTGTAATTGATTTTGGTTAGAGGTTATTGATTATGGTTTAATAATGAGTAAAAATATTATTAGAATTCAAGTATTTAGATATTAGTGTTTAATGTAAATGTAGGTTTAGGATGTTTGTTGTTCTATGGGACTAGAGGTTGGGGATACAAGTGCTTAAATTACCTCCCACCGGATATCTGTTTATCTTTATATATCGGCACCTGCTTGGGATCGCTGAGGCTTGGCTCCCACCACCTGCCTCCCATTGTCAGAGACACCTGCTGCTGTCATAGTTGCTGCGTGACGCGAGTATGGGGTGGTTTGTGGTGGCGCAGCCTTGGCGATGCATCAGATAGACTATGCTCTATTTGGAGCTTGGGTGTTGATGTAATAATGATCAGCAAAATATTCATAGAATAGCAAATGTCTGAAATTGGCAAAATACAAATGATACTAAGCTAAGTAGGTTTTGAGCAGAGTGATTTTTTCAAATAAAAACAGAGATTTCTGAATTTTATCTGATTTTTACAAAAATACGTCCTATTCAAAATCGCTGAAGAATATAATTTCTTGATTACATGCACATTGCTTTTCTGAAGCTTAAATTTTTCCTTTAACCTATTTAAAATAAATGTTTGTTAAATAAGTGATGGAGTTTTCTATGGCATTTTTCAGATCATTATTTCTCAAGCTGTATATGATTGGATTCATCATTGGGGTGACTACAGTGTACAGCAATGACAGGAACTTAGCAGTGCGTCGGAATTCTCCTTTATGTGGTACCAAATAGACACTAAAAATAGTGCCGTAAAATAAAGCAACAACAGTTAAGTGGGAGCTACAAGTAGAGAAAACTTTCTTTCTCCCAGTAAAAGAAGATATTTCAATAATGGAGGCTACTATATAGATGTATGATACAATGATGATACAGAACGGGATGACACTAACAATAGCACCAATTAATTTCACTTCATATTGAACCATGGTTGTATCAGTGCAGGAGAGATCCAGGATTGGCTCTAAATCACAAAAGAAGTTATCAATTATATTTGGGCCACAAAATTGTAATTTTAAGACCATGGATATGACATCCAATGCTGCTATAAGGCCTAACATCCAGGTTATGATCACCATTCTCCAGCAAACCTGGTGGGTCATTATCAAAGTATAATGCAAGGGCTTACATATGGCCAAATATCTGTCATAGCTCATCACTGTCAAGAGAAGCAATTCTACACATTCTGAAAGTCCAAAGAAAAAAAGCTGTGTGATACAAGCAGAAAACAGTATTATGGCCACATCAGCCAATAGAGCGTAAAGCATGTTAGGAAGAATACTCATCACCAGTAAAATATCCACCACAGAGAGCTGGGAGAGGAAGAAGTACATGGGGCAATGGAGGGTCTTGCTGTAGGACACTGCTGTGATGATCAGGAGGTTTCCACATATTGTCACACCAGACATCAAAAGAAAAATACTGAAGCCCAAAAATGACATAATCTGGGGAAGCTGGAGTCCTAAGAGGTGAACGGTGGTAATGGAGGTGACGTTTTTCTTATTCATGACCTGACAAGCGTCTGACATTCTAACCTAACCTTAAAAGACAGATAAAGACATATTAAAACGACATTTACTAGTGACTCCACTAGACTCAACTGCTGAACGCCCCGAGTCTGGTGCTAATGTGGATTTGGGCATTCAAAAAAAAATATCTTACTTGTGATGGCCGCCAGGAGCAGATTTTTTTAATTCTGAGTTCCCATCTCAGCATGTCCAGCCCATCAATAAGTGTGCAGCTCTGCTGCTGCACTGATTGGCTGGCTAGGCACCCAAACAGGTAGGCAGATTCCCGGCAACTGGCCCAATTTAGAAAAAAAACATGGGATTTTCCATAGGCATAGCCATGCCCACCTGTAAGATTTGAGACTGCTGACTGGCTGATCTTTTAGTGTGAATCAAAAGACAGATTAGCACAATCCAAATATATAAAGCATATACTTAAATAGTATTAGAGATTAATAGTGATGAGCGAGTAGTATTCGACCGAGCCGGTATTCGATCGAATACTACGCTGTTCGTCATACTCGATTTCGATCGAGTACAGCGGCGATGGCGCACTCACAATTCGTTTCCCCTCCCACCTTCCCTGGCGCGTTTTTTACACCAATCACCATGCAGGGGGGGTGGGACAGGTCCTGGGAGGACGCTGGCATCGCGAAACCGGGGTCTACACGCATTGGCTGGAAAAACCATGTGACCTCGAATATACAAAACTCAGCACTTCCTCTTCGTCAGCATTAGCAGCTTGAACTTAGTGAGGGACAGACGCTCACAGCAGGGAAAGACAGGCTGTCGCTGGCAGGGCCCCAGAAGCTCGGAATATCGCTTTTACCACCATCTATACCAGCTACCAGAAGACAAGAGAGTCCTTAAGAGCCCTTATTAGGGCTGCTACGCTGAACAGTATATAGCTCATTTTCTATTTAGTCAGGCAGGGCCCCAGAAGCTCAGAATATACCTTTTACCACCATATATACCAGCTACCAGAAGACAAGACAGTCCTTAATAGCCCTTATTAGGGCTGCTACGCTGAACAGTATATAGCTCATTTTCTATTTAGTCAGGCAGGGCCCCAGAAGCTCAGAATATACCTTTTACCACCATATATACCAGCTACCAGAAGACAAGACAGTCCTTAATAGCCCTTATTAGGGCTGCTACGCTGAACAGTATATAGCTCATTTTCTATTTAGTCAGGCAGGGCCCCAGAAGCTCAGAATATACCTTTTACCACCATATATACCAGCTACCAGAAGACAAGACAGTCCTTAATCCCTTATTAGTGCTGCTATGTTGAACAGTATATAGCTCATTTTCTATTTAGTCAGGCAGGGCCCCAGAAGCTCAGAATATACCTTTTACCACCATATATACCAGCTACCAGAAGACAAGACAGTCCTTAAGAGCCCTTATTAGGGCTGCTACGCTGAACAGTATATAGCTCATTTTCTATTTAGTCAGGCAGGGCCCCAGAAGCTCAGAATATACCTTTTACCACCATATATACCAGCTACCAGAAGACAAGACAGTCCTTAATCCCTTATTAGTGCTGCTATGTTGAACAGTATATAGCTCATTTTCTATTTAGTCAGGCAGGGCCCCAGAAGCTCAGAATATACCTTTTACCACCATATATACCAGCTACCAGAAGACAAGACAGTCCTTAATAGCCCTTATTAGGGCTGCTACGCTGAACAGTATATAGCTCATTTTCTATTTAGTCAGGCAGGGCCCCAGAAGCTCAGAATATACCTTTTACCACCATATATACCAGCTACCAGAAGACAAGACAGTCCTTAATAGCCCTTATTAGGGCTGCTACGCTGAACAGTATATAGCTCATTTTCTATTTAGTCAGGCAGGGCCCCAGAAGCTCAGAATATACCTTTTACCACCATATATACCAGCTACCAGAAGACAAGACAGTCCTTAATCCCTTATTAGTGCTGCTATGTTGAACAGTATATAGCTCATTTTCTATTTAGTCAGGCAGGGCCCCAGAAGCTCAGAATATACCTTTTACCACCATATATACCAGCTACCAGAAGACAAGACAGTCCTTAAGAGCCCTTATTAGGGCTGCTACGCTGAACAGTATATAGCTCATTTTCTATTTAGTCAGGCAGGGCCCCAGAAGCTCAGAATATACCTTTTACCACCATATATACCAGCTACCAGAAGACAAGACAGTCCTTAATCCCTTATTAGTGCTGCTATGTTGAACAGTATATAGCTCATTTTCTATTTAGTCAGGCAGGGCCCCAGAAGCTCAGAATATACCTTTTACCACCATATATACCAGCTACCAGAAGACAAGACAGTCCTTAATAGCCCTTATTAGGGCTGCTACGCTGAACAGTATATAGCTCATTTTCTATTTAGTCAGGCAGGGCCCCAGAAGCTCAGAATATACCTTTTACCACCATATATACCAGCTACCAGAAGACAAGACAGTCCTTAATCCCTTATTAGTGCTGCTATGTTGAACAGTATATAGCTCATTTTCTATTTAGTCAGGCAGGGCCCCAGAAGCTCAGAATATACCTTTTACCACCATATATACCAGCTACCAGAAGACAAGACAGTCCTTAATAGCCCTTATTAGGGCTGCTACGCTGAACAGTATATAGCTCATTTTCTATTTAGTCAGGCAGGGCCCCAGAAGCTCAGAATATACCTTTTACCACCATATATACCAGCTACCAGAAGACAAGACAGTCCTTAATCCCTTATTAGTGCTGCTATGTTGAACAGTATATAGCTCATTTTCTATTTAGTCAGGCAGGGCCCCAGAAGCTCAGAATATACCTTTTACCACCATATATACCAGCTACCAGAAGACAAGACAGTCCTTAATCCCTTATTAGTGCTGCTACGCTGAACAGTATATAGCTCATTTTCTATTTAGTCAGGCAGGGCCCCAGAAGCTCAGAATATACCTTTTACCACCATATATACCAGCTACCAGAAGACAAGACAGTCCTTAAGAGCCCTTATTAGGGCTGCTACGCTGAACAGTATATAGCTCATTTTCTATTTAGTCAGGCAGGGCCCCAGAAGCTCAGAATATACCTTTTACCACCATATATACCAGCTACCAGAAGACAAGACAGTCCTTAATCCCTTATTAGTGCTGCTATGTTGAACAGTATATAGCTCATTTTCTATTTAGTCAGGCAGGGCCCCAGAAGCTCAGAATATACCTTTTACCACCATATATACCAGCTACCAGAAGACAAGACAGTCCTTAATAGCCCTTATTAGGGCTGCTACGCTGAACAGTATATAGCTCATTTTCTATTTAGTCAGGCAGGGCCCCAGAAGCTCAGAATATACCTTTTACCACCATATATACCAGCTACCAGAAGACAAGACAGTCCTTAATCCCTTATTAGTGCTGCTATGTTGAACAGTATATAGCTCATTTTCTATTTAGTCAGGCAGGGCCCCAGAAGCTCAGAATATACCTTTTACCACCATATATACCAGCTACCAGAAGACAAGACAGTCCTTAAGAGCCCTTATTAGGGCTGCTACGCTGAACAGTATATAGCTCATTTTCTATTTAGTCAGGCAGGGCCCCAGAAGCTCAGAATATACCTTTTACCACCATATATACCAGCTACCAGAAGACAAGACAGTCCTTAAGAGCCCTTATTAGGGCTGCTACGCTGAACAGTATATAGCTCATTTTCTATTTAGTCAGGCAGGGCCCCAGAAGCTCAGAATATACCTTTTACCACCATATATACCAGCTACCAGAAGACAAGACAGTCCTTAATCCCTTATTAGTGCTGCTATGTTGAACAGTATATAGCTCATTTTCTATTTAGTCAGGCAGGGCCCCAGAAGCTCAGAATATACCTTTTACCACCATATATACCAGCTACCAGAAGACAAGACAGTCCTTAATCCCTTATTAGTGCTGCTACGCTGAACAGTATATAGCTCATTTTCTATTTAGTCAGGCAGGGCCCCAGAAGCTCAGAATATACCTTTTACCACCATATATACCAGCTACCAGAAGACAAGACAGTCCTTAATCCCTTATTAGTGCTGCTATGTTGAACAGTATATAGCTCATTTTCTATTTAGTCAGGCAGGGCCCCAGAAGCTCAGAATATACCTTTTACCACCATATATACCAGCTACCAGAAGACAAGACAGTCCTTAATCCCTTATTAGTTCTGCTATGTTGAACAGTATATAGCTCATTTTCTATTTAGTCAGGCAGGGCCCCAGAAGCTCAGAATATACCTTTTACCACCATATATACCAGCTACCAGAAGACAAGACAGTCCTTAAGAGCCCTTATTAGGGCTGCTACGCTGAACAGTATATAGCTCATTTTCTATTTAGTCAGGCAGGGCCCCAGAAGCTCAGAATATACCTTTTACCACCATATATACCAGCTACCAGAAGACAAGACAGTCCTTAATCCCTTATTAGTGCTGCTATGTTGAACAGTATATAGCTCATTTTCTATTTAGTCAGGCAGGGCCCCAGAAGCTCAGAATATACCTTTTACCACCATATATACCAGCTACCAGAAGACAAGACAGTCCTTAATCCCTTATTAGTGCTGCTATGTTGAACAGTATATAGCTCATTTTCTATTTAGTCAGGCAGGGCCCCAGAAGCTCAGAATATACCTTTTACCACCATATATACCAGCTACCAGAAGACAAGACAGTCCTTAAGAGCCCTTATTAGGGCTGCTACGCTGAACAGTATATAGCTCATTTTCTATTTAGTCAGGCAGGGCCCCAGAAGCTCAGTGTCAGGACTATACCAAACACCCGTCTGTCTTAAGCCGATATCCCCCAATCTCCACCGCCACTTCCGCCTATAGACAAGCCCCCGCTTGTAGGAGACACGGGTAATGCCTCTCCCAGTCGGTTGCCCCCAGGACTTAACAAGCGCAAAGGATAACAGCTTAAGGTGCAGATTGATGTTTGGCAGGGAATCCCGAATGAGGATGCCGGGTGCGAAAGTCCGTAATTCAGGCCGAGGTCAAACCAGGAGGTCACAGGCGAGGTATCCAAGGGAGAAAACGAAAGAGTGGTCGAGGGTAGCCGAGGTCAAGTCCAGGAGGTCACAGGCGAGGTACAGGAGGGTCAGGCAAAAGAGTGGTCAGGCAAAGCAGAAGGTCAGGGCAGGCAGCAGGCGAGAATAGTCGAAGTCCAAATCCAAATCCAAATTCTTCACTAAGACACAGCAACGCACATCCAGAACCCAGAAGCTATAACGGGCACTGGGATACTGGAGTGGTGCAGTTATATAGGGATATCTGGCCAGTGGGAAACAGGGAAAATGGAGGGAACAGAAGTGTTTGGTGCACAACTAAAAACGGGAGTGGTCCCAGGAACTGGACGGCCCAGGCCAGACAGGCCGACCAGTCCCTGGGCTCACTCTATGAGCAGGACAGAGATTGGGTGATTCAAACTCGCCCCCGGCGGGCGCGCTGGGGAAAGCGCCGCCGGGAGGCATAAAGGAGACGTGCTCGCGCGCGCGCGCGAGCACGTTGCAGATCGAGCGCGCCCCCGCCGGGAGGGGGAAGCGCCGCACAGCGAGGAAGCTCGGCGGGACCGCGCAGCCGCGCAGAGCGGGCTGCGGCGCGGCCGCCGACACCATCCCGCGCCGCCGACCCCTGACCCCCACAACCGAGCCGAGGAGCCAGGACACCCGGGGAGCGCTGGGCAGCAACCAGCCGGGGACCGCCCGACAGCGCGCCGTGGGACCAGGGACGGCGACGAGGTAAGTGCCTAACATTACCCCCCCCCTGAGGAGGGGCCACCGGACCCTCCAAACTGGGTTTCAAAGGATTCTCTCTGTGAAACCGCTTTACCAAATTCTGCGCATGAACCTCTCTGCCCGGAACCCAAGATCTTTCTTCCGGACCGTATCCCTTCCAGTCAATAAGATATTGAAGAGAGTTTCGAAAAAGGCGAGAATCAAGAACCCGGGCAACCTCAAACTCCTGATGCCCATCAACTAACACGGGACTGGGAGGACTATTAGGTTCATGGTTTTTTGCAGACTTAAGAAGTGAAACATGAAAGGATTTACAGATTTTCATGGACGAAGGGAGGGCCAGCTGATACGTAACCTGATTAATTTTTTGTGTTATGGGGAAGGGGCCAATATTCTTGGTTGAAAGCCAAACCCAGTCACCCACCTTAAAGCTAGAGTTAGAAGATCGTTTGCGATCAGAAATTTTTTTCTGCTGAAGAGCGGCCTTAGCTAGATGTTGCTGGATTTTATTCCATTCCCCTGGCCATTTGGAAACCCATTCATCCACGGAGGGAACTCTAGAGGGTTGGTCCGAAAGGGCAGAAAACTTCAGGTCCTTGCCATAAACACAATGGAAAGGAGAAACCCCCGTGGAAGAATGTGCGGCGTTGTTAAATGCAAATTCCGCAAATGGTAAGAAGAAGGCCCAATCAGTTTGAGTATCCGCCGTAAAACAGCGCAAATATTGTTCCAGGGACTGGTTCGTTCTCTCGGTTTGTCCATTCGATTGCGGATGGAAGGCCGAGGAAAGGGAGACGGTGAAACCCAATTTGGCACAGAAAGCCCTCCAAAACCGGGAGACAAACTGGACTCCCCTATCCGAAACAATATCCATGGGAATACCATGAATCCTAAAAACATGAGTAATGAAGAGCTGAGCAAGAGTTTGAGCTGAGGGGAGTTTCTTTAAAGGGACGAAATGGGCCATCTTGCTAAAGCGGTCCACAACTACCCAAATAACAGTATGTCCCTGAGACGGGGGAAGGTCAGTAACAAAATCCATGGCCAGATGGGTCCACGGGGAGGCAGGAATGGACAATGGAAGGAGTGGGCCTTCAGGCGAACGCCTCAAGGACTTACTTTGGGCACAAACCTTGCAAGCGGAGACAAATTTTTGAGCGTCCTTCCTGAGAGAAGGCCACCAAACTTGGCGTGATAATAAAGCTATGGTTTTCTTAACCCCTGGATGACCGGTTGTTTTGGTATCGTGAAAATGGGACAAGAACTCAGACCGGTAAGTAGAGGGCACAAACAGGACTGAAGCCGGTTTCCCAGGAGGAGCTTGGGCCTGGAACTGAGTAAGATCAGGAAGTTGGGGTTGGATGGCGGCCACCACTAGGGAGCGAGGTAAGATGGGAGACACCACCCTTTCCGGTAAGTCAGGGGGAGAGAAACTCCGAGACAGGGCATCCGCTTTTATATTTTTGGACCCGGGCTTATAGGTTATAGAAAAATTAAACCTAGAAAAGAATAAGGACCAGCGAGCCTGTCTAGGAGTTAATCTCTTGGCGGACTGGATGTATTCTAGATTTTTATGGTCCGTAAAGACCGTAACCGGATACTGAGCCCCCTCCAGCCAGTGTCTCCATTCCTGGAAGGCTAGCTTGATGGCCAGTAATTCTCTATTGCCGATGTCATAATTTCTTTCGGCCGCTGAGAATTTCTTGGAAAAGAAGGCACATGGATGAAGGCGTGCAGGTGAGCCGTAATACTGAGACAAGACTGCCCCGACCGCGACTTCAGAAGCATCCACCTCCACAAGGAAAGGTCGTTGCTCGTCAGGGTGGACTAGGACGGGAGCAGCACTAAATACCCTCTTAAGATTCCCGAAGGCCTGGATAGCTTGAGCCGGCCAAACCGGGGGGTACCCGCTTTTCTTAGTTAGGTTAGTTAGTGGTGTAACCAGGGCAGAAAAATTCTTAATGAACCTTCTATAAAAATTGGCAAAACCCAAAAACCTTTGCAGGCCCTTCAAATCTCTGGGCTGCTCCCATTCTAAAACAGCCTTCACCTTAGATTGGTCCATAGACAGACCAGATTTGGAGATAATGTAACCGAGAAATGGAACCTCAGATACTTCAAATTGACATTTCTTTAACTTGGCATATAAACTGTTCTCTCTAAGCTTCTGCAAAACCAGACACACGTGTTTACGATGTTCGTCAATGGACGAAGAAAAAATTAAAATGTCGTCTAAGTAAACAACCATAAACCGGCCAAGATAGTCCCTAAAGATTTCATTGACAAAACTTTGAAAGACCGCAGGGGCATTACACAGGCCGAAAGGCATTACTAAATACTCATAATGCCCTTCAAGGGTATTGAAGGCCGTCTTCCACTCGTCCCCCTGCCTGATTCTTATGAGGTTATAGGCCCCCCGGAGATCGAGCTTAGAGAAGACCTGCGCCCCAACCACCTGTGTAAAGAGTCCCTCAATAAGCGGTAGGGGATACTTATTTTTTACCGTGATGTTATTTAAGCCCCGATAATCAATACAGGGGCGAAGTCCCCCATCCTTTTTCTCCACGAAAAAAAACCCTGCCCCTGCTGGAGAAGATGAAGGCCGAATGAACCCTTTTTCTAAGTTCTCGGCGATATATTCCCGCATGGCGAGGGTTTCTGTTCGGGTCAAATTAAATATTCTCCCTCTGGGAGGCATCGTACCAGGAAGCAGTTCAATAGGGCAGTCCCAAGGTCTATGGGGAGGAAGTTTGTCTGCCGCCTTTTCTGAAAAGACATCAGCAAACTCCAAATATGGAGTTGGAACCCCAGTTGGTGCTAAGCGCGCAACCCTGAGTGGGAATTCTAGGCAGTTCTGAAAACACTGGTGTCCCCACTTGGTGATTTGCCCCGAAACCCAATCAATTTGGGGGTTGTGCTCCTGCAGCCATGGCAAACCCAAAATCAAAGGGGTACCAGGCATTCTCAATATCAAGAACCTGATAATCTCAGAATGACTGGCTCCCACTTTGATTTGCATAGGAGGGGTTTGGAACCGAACTAACCCCCCAGCCACTGGAGTGCCATCGATGGCTGAAACCCGGATAGGAGTCGGCAAGGTCTGTACCATGATTCCTAAAGTCTGCGCTAGTTCAGAGTCTAGGAAATTCCCAGCTGCTCCAGAATCTAGAAGAGCCTTTAGATCAATACATTTAACACCACTCTTAAACTGGACTGGAATGAAAACTGGAGACGATACTTGAGGAGATACCTTACAGCCTAGGAGGGCCCCCTCGAAACCCCCTAGGCTCTGAAGTTTCCCGACGGTTTCTTTGGGCAAAGTCTGACCATGTGGCCGGTTCCTCCACAATATAGACAGAGCCCCTCAGATAGACGTCGCCGTCTCTCGCCTTCGGTGAGCCTGGTGGCACCTAACTGCATGGGCTCTTCTGAAGGTTGAGTGACTAGAGCCTCAGACTTTGAAGCCGATTCAAGATGCGACCCTTTCTCTAGGCGCCTCTCCCGGAGTCGACGATCAATGCGGATGGCCAGATGCATCAATTCGTCCAGAGTCTGGGGTTCCGGGTAGTTCACCAAGGTGTCCTTGATAGTGTCAGCCAAACCTAGTCGGAATTGGCCGCAGAGGGCAGGATTGTTCCAACGTGAGTCAACCGCCCAACGCCGGAATTCAGAACAGTAGTCTTCGGCTGGACGGCGTCCCTGACGGAGGGTACGTAATTTGGCATCAGCTGAGGCCCCTTTGTCGGGATCATCATAGAGGACCTCCATTGCAGCGAAAAAACTATCCACCGATAGGCGGATTGGGTCCTGAGCTGATAAGCTAAAGGCCCAGGACTGAGGATCTCCATGCAGAAGGGAAATAATCAAGCCAACCTTTTGCTCTTGTGACCCTGAGGAAACCGGACGAAGCTGGAAGTACAGTTTACAAGAGTCCCGGAAATTGGCAAATTTTGCCCTGTCGCCATAGAACTTTTCAGGAAGTGGGATCTTGGGTTCCACAGACATTGCGGCCGGAGTCCCCTGAGAAGTGGGGACAATGGGAGTAGGACGGTTCTCCTGGGCCGCAACTCGATGAGCCAGGTGCTCCACAGCCGCTGTCAAGGCTTGCACCTGCTCCAGGATTTGGTCCATTCTTCTTCTGGCCCGTTATAATGTCAGGACTATACCAAACACCCGTCTGTCTTAAGCCGATATCCCCCAATCTCCACCGCCACTTCCGCCTATAGACAAGCCCCCGCTTGTAGGAGACACGGGTAATGCCTCTCCCAGTCGGTTGCCCCCAGGACTTAACAGGCGCAAAGGATAACAGCTTAAGGTGCAGATTGATGTTTGGCAGGGAATCCCGAATGAGGATGCCGGGTGCGAAAGTCCGTAATTCAGGCCGAGGTCAAACCAGGAGGTCACAGGCGAGGTATCCAAGGGAGAAAACGAAAGAGTGGTCGAGGGTAGCCGAGGTCAAGTCCAGGAAGTCACAGGCGAGGTACAGGAGGGTCAGGCAAAAGAGTGGTCAGGCAAAGCAGAAGGTCAGGGCAGGCAGCAGGCGAGAATAGTCGAAGTCCAAATCCAAATCCAAATTCTTCACTAAGACACAGCAACGCACATCCAGAACCCAGAAGCTATAACGGGCACTGGGATACTGGAGTGGTGCAGTTATATAGGGATATCTGGCCAGTGGGAAACAGGGAAAATGGAGGGAACAGAAGTGTTTGGTGCACAACTAAAAACGGGAGTGGTCCCAGGAACTGGACGGCCCAGGCCAGACAGGCCGACCAGTCCCTGGGCTCACTCTATGAGCAGGACAGAGATTGGGTGATTCAAACTCGCCCCCGGCGGGCGCGCTGGGGAAAGCGCAGCCGGGAGGCATAAAGGAGACGTGCTCGCGCGAGCACGTTGCAGATCGAGCGCGCCCCCGCCGGGAGGGGGAAGCGCCGCACAGCGAGGAAGCTCGGCGGGACCGCGCAGCCGCGCAGGGCGGGCTGCGGCGCGGCCGCCGACACCATCCCGCGCCGCCGACCCCTGACCCCCCCAACCGAGCCGAGGAGCCAGGACACCCGGGGAGCGCTGGGCAGCAACCAGCCGGGGACCGCCCGACAGCGCGCCGCGGGACCAGGGACGGCGACGAGGTAAGTGCCTAACACTCAGAATATACCTTTTACCACCATATATACCAGCTACCAGAAGACAAGACAGTCCTTAATCCCTTATTAGTGCTGCTATGTTGAACAGTATATAGCTCATTTTCTATTTAGTCAGGCAGGGCCCCAGAAGCTCAGAATATACCTTTTACCACCATATATACCAGCTACCAGAAGACAAGACAGTCCTTAATAGCCCTTATTAGGGCTGCTACGCTGAACAGTATATAGCTCATTTTCTATTTAGTCAGGCAGGGCCCCAGAAGCTCAGAATATACCTTTTACCACCATATATGCCAGCTACCAGAAGACAAGACAGTCCTTAAGAGCCCTTATTAGGGCTGCTACGCTGAACAGTATATAGCTCATTTTCTATTTAGTCAGGCAGGGCCCCAGAAGCTCAGAATATACCTTTTACCACCATATATACCAGCTACCAGAAGACAAGACAGTCCTTAAGAGCCCTTATTAGGGCTGCTATGCTGAACAGTATATAGCTCATTTTCTATTTAGTCAGGCAGGGCCCCAGAAGCTCAGAATATACCTTTTACCACCATATATACCAGCTACCAGAAGACAAGACAGTCCTTAATCCCTTATTAGTGCTGCTATGTTGAACAGTATATAGCTCATTTTCTATTTAGTCAGGCAGGGCCCCAGAAGCTCAGAATATACCTTTTACCACCATATATACCAGCTACCAGAAGACAAGACAGTCCTTAATCCCTTATTAGTGCTGCTATGTTGAACAGTATATAGCTCATTTTCTATTTAGTCAGGCAGGGCCCCAGAAGCTCAGAATATACCTTTTACCACCATATATACCAGCTACCAGAAGACAAGACAGTCCTTAATCCCTTATTAGTGCTGCTACGCTGAACAGTATATAGCTCATTTTCTATTTAGTCAGGCAGGGCCCCAGAAGCTCAGAATATACCTTTTACCACCATATATACCAGCTACCAGAAGACAAGACAGTCCTTAATAGCCCTTATTAGGGCTGCTACGCTGAACAGTATATAGCTCATTTTCTATTTAGTCAGGCAGGGCCCCAGAAGCTCAGAATATACATTTTACCACCATATATACCAGCTACCAGAAGACAAGACAGTCCTTAATCCCTTATTAGTGCTGCTATGTTGAACAGTATATAGCTCATTTTCTATTTAGTCAGGCAGGGCCCCAGAAGCTCAGAATATACCTTTTACCACCATATATACCAGCTACCAGAAGACAAGACAGTCCTTAATCCCTTATTAGTGCTGCTACGCTGAACAGTATATAGCTCATTTTCTATTTAGTCAGGCAGGGCCCCAGAAGCTCAGAATATACCTTTTACCACCATATATACCAGCTACCATAAGACAAGACAGTCCTTAATAGCCCTTATTAGGGCTGCTACGCTGAACAGTATATAGCTCATTTTCTATTTAGTCAGGCAGGGCCCCAGAAGCTCAGAATATACCTTTTACCACCATATATACCAGCTACCAGAAGACAAGACAGTCCTTAATCCCTTAATAGTGCTGCTATGTTGAACAGTATATAGCTCATTTTCTATTTAGTCAGGCAGGGCCCCAGAAGCTCAGAATATACCTTTTACCACCATATATACCAGCTACCAGAAGACAAGACAGTCCTTAATAGCCCTTATTAGGGCTGCTACGCTGAACAGTATATAGCTCATTTTCTATTTAGTCAGGCAGGGCCCCAGAAGCTCAGAATATACCTTTTACCACCATATATACCAGCTACCAGAAGACAAGACAGTCCTTAATCCCTTATTAGTGCTGCTATGTTGAACAGTATATAGCTCATTTTCTATTTAGTCAGGCAGGGCCCCAGAAGCTCAGAATATACCTTTTACCACCATATATACCAGCTACCAGAAGACAAGACAGTCCTTAATCCCTTATTAGTGCTGCTATGTTGAACAGTATATAGCTCATTTTCTATTTAGTCAGGCAGGGCCCCAGAAGCTCAGAATATACCTTTTACCACCATATATACCAGCTACCAGAAGACAAGAGAGTCATTGAGAGCCCTTATTAGGGCTGCTATGTTTTAAAAATTGTGTGGAGGCCCAAGAGCTGAGACCTTTTAAAAATTGTGTGGAGGCCCAAGAGCTGAGACCTTTTAAAAATTGTGTGGAGGCCCAAGAGCTGAGACCTCTCAAACATTGTGTGGAGGCCCAAGAGCTGAGACCTTTTAAAAATTGTGTGGAGGCCCAAGAGCTGAGACCTCTCAAACATTGTGTGGAGGCCCAAGAGCTGAGACCTTTTAAAAATTGTGTGGAGGCCCAAGAGCTGAGACCTTTTAAAAATTGTGTGGAGGCCCAAGAGCTGAGACATTTTAAAAATTGTGTGGAGGCCCAAGAGCTGAGACCTTTTAAAAATTGTGTGGAGGCCCAAGAGCTGAGACCTTTTAAAAATTGTGTGGAGGCCCAAGAGCTGAGACATTTTAAAAATTGTGTGGAGGCCCAAGAGCTGAGACCTCTCAAACATTGTGTGGAGGCCCAAGAGCTGAGACCTTTTAAAAATTGTGTGGAGGCCCTAGAGCTGAGACCTCTCAAACATTGTGTGGAGGCCCAAGAGCTGAGACATTTTAAAAATTGTGTGGAGGCCCAAGAGCTGAGACCTCTCAAACATTGTGTGGAGGCCCAAGAGCTGAGACCTTTTAAAAATTGTGTGGAGGCCCTAGAGCTGAGACCTCTCAAACATTGTGTGGAGTCCCAAGAGCTGAGACCTTTTAAAAATTGTGTGGAGGCCCAAGAGCTGAGACCTCTCAAACATTGTGTGGAGGCCCAAGAGCTGAGACCTTTTAAAAATTGTGTGGAGGCCCAAGAGCTGAGACCTTTAAAAATTGTGTGGAGGCCCAAGAGCTGAGACCTTTTAAAAATTGTGTGGAGGCCCAAGAGCTGAGACATTTTAAAAATTGTGTGGAGGCCCAAGAGCTGAGACCTCTCAAACATTGTGTGGAGGCCCAAGAGCTGAGACCTTTTAAAAATTGTGTGGAGGCCCTAGAGCTGAGACCTCTCAAACATTGTGTGGAGGCCCAAGAGCTGAGACCTTTTAAAAATTGTGTGGAGGCCCAAGAGCTGAGACCTCTCAAACATTGTGTGGAGGCCCAAGAGCTGAGACCTTTTAAAAATTGTGTGGAGGCCCAAGAGCTGAGACCTTTTAAAAATTGTGTGGAGGCCCAAGAGCTGAGACCTTTTAAAAATTGTGTGGAGGCCCAAGAGCTGAGACATTTTAAAAATTGTGTGGAGGCCCAAGAGCTGAGACCTCTCAAACATTGTGTGGAGGCCCAAGAGCTGAGACCTTTTAAAAATTGTGTGGAGGCCCTAGAGCTGAGACCTCTCAAACATTGTGTGGAGGCCCAAGAGCTGAGACATTTTAAAAATTGTGTGGAGGCCCAAGAGCTGAGACCTCTCAAACATTGTGTGGAGGCCCAAGAGCTGAGACCTTTTAAAAATTGTGTGGAGGCCCTAGAGCTGAGACCTCTCAAACATTGTGTGGAGGCCCAAGAGCTGAGACCTTTTAAAAATTGTGTGGAGGCCCAAGAGCTGAGACCTCTCAAACATTGTGTGGAGGCCCAAGAGCTGAGACCTTTTAAAAATTGTGTGGAGGCCCAAGAGCTGAGACCTTTTAAAAATTGTGTGGAGGCCCAAGAGCTGAGACATTTTAAAAATTGTGTGGAGGCCCAAGAGCTGAGACATTTTAAAAATTGTGTGGAGGCCCAGGAGCTGAGACCTCTCAAACATTGTGTGGAGGCCCAAGAGCTGAGACCTTTTAAAAATTGTGTGGAGGCCCTAGAGCTGAGACCTCTCAAACATTGTGTGGAGGCCCAAGAGCTGAGACCTTTTAAAAATTGTGTGGAGGCCCAAGAGCTGAGACCTCTCAAACATTGTGTGGAGGCCCAAGAGCTGAGACCTTTTAAAAATTGTGTGGAGGCCCAAGAGCTGAGACCTTTTAAAAATTGTGTGGAGGCCCAAGAGCTGAGACCTCTCAAACATTGTGTGGAGGCCCAAGAGCTGAGCACTTATTAGTGCTGCAGCTACGGCTGCTTTAGTGAGGGGTAGCTGCTGCTGCTGCTGCTGGAATAGGGACAGAAAGACTTCAGTGGTGTATTACCACCTATATACAAAACTATATACACTCTGCTCAAAACGGCTGCTTTAGTGAGGGGTAGCTGCTGATGCTGGAATAGGGACAGAAAGACTTCAGTGGTGTATTAGCACCTATATACAAAACTATATTTTGCACTACTGTTTTGTGTCCTCTGTGCCAACAAAACACTGTTTTATACACGGTGCGTATAGGCACCATTTCACCTTCTGGCAGTATACGGCTGTATAGCCAGGTGTTTTTCTTAAAAATATTTTTTATATTTGGCACTACTGTTTTGTGTCCTCTTTACCAACAAAACCTTGTTATATACCCGGTGCGTATATAGGCACCATTTCACCTTCTGGCAGTATACGGCTGTATAGCCAGGTGTTCTTAAAAATATATTTATATTTGGCACTACTGTTTTGTGTCCTCTGTGCCAACAAAACACTGTTTTATACACGGTGCGTATAGGCACCATTTCACCTTCTGGCAGTATACGGCTATATAGCCAGGTGTTCTTCTTAAAAATATTGTTATATTTGGCATAACGCGTGGCCAAAAAAGTAAAACGTCTGAAATGCGGAGGGCTAGCGCAAAGGGACGTGGACGAGGACGGGGGCGCGGAAATGCTGGTGGGGGCACAAACCGCGTTGAAGCCAGTGGGGATACAATGCGTGCTGGTGAGGGGCAGCCAGCATTACGCTCATCCAGCTTCCCTGCCTTTATGGGACAGTTATGCGGGGGGCGGGGTACACCTCTGTTAAGGCCTGAGCAGCGTGAACAGGTGGTGCAATGGATGGCCGATAACGCTTCCAGTCACTTGTCCACCACCCAGTCATCCACACAGTCTCACTCTGACCCTCCTTCCTCCCAACCTGGCCAACAGAGTCAGCCCAACCTTGACCCCTCCCAGGACCTCTTTTCGGGTCCTTTTCCAGATGTGCTGCAAGAATCCCAGGAGCTAGCAGAGGAATTTGTTTGTAGTGATGCCCAAACACTTGAGTATCCGCCATCTGCTAGTGATGTGGACCCGGAACCAGCATCTGCTATCATGAGCGATGATGATGAGACGCAGTTGCCATCAAGGGAGGCTGTTGGAATGTCCAGTGGGCAGGAGGAGGAGCAGAGAGAGGAAGTGGAAGAGGAGGTGGTGGACGACGAAATGACCGACCCCACTTGGACAGGGGTGATGTCCAGCGGGGAAAGCAGTGGAGATGCGGTCTGCGCATCACCGAATAAGGCAGCAAGAGGCAGAGGACAGTCCAGAGGCAGAGGACAGTCCAGACAGAGAAGGCAGGCCACAGCCAGCAGGGCCGAAGCTCTTCCCGGCAGCAGGCAGTCGCGCGAAGCTCCCCCATCGAGGCCTCGTACTTCTGTGGTGTGGAGATTTTTTAACGTTTGCGCGGATGACAAACTGAGCGCGGTTTGCGCAATCTGCCACTCAAAACTGAGTAGGGGCTCTGAGAAGAGCAATCTGACCACCTCAGGCATGCGCCGTCACTTGGAATTCAAGCACTGGGCTGAGTGGGAGAGAGCAAACGCAATACAACCTGCGCCCCGTCTTGCTGCCACTGCCTCTTCCCCTTTGTTGTGTGCTGCCACTGCGGTCCAGACCTCCAGCCAGGACACCTCCACATCTGCCTCTGCCTCGGCTACTTTGGGGCCTTCTCCTTCAGCCCCACCTTCCCCCGCATCTTCGTCTGCACCTTCCATCTCCTCGTCCCATCAACTGTCCATCTCGCAGGCGTTCAACCGCAGGCGGAAGTACGCCTCCAGTCACCCCCAAGCCCAAGCCTTAACCTGCCTCATCTCCAAACTGCTGGCCCTGGAGATGTTGCCGTTTAGGCTTGTGGAGACGCAGGCCTTCCGCGACCTGATGGCGGCTGCCGCACCTCGCTATTCCGTCCCTAGCCGCCACTATTTTTCCCGGTGTGGCGTCCCCGCCCTGCACCAGCACGTGTCGCGTAACATCAGGCGGACCCTGAGGTACGCAGTCAGCGCAAAGGTCCACTTGACCACCGACTCGTGGACAAGCGCTTGCGGCCAAGGACGCTACATCTCTTTGACGGCACACTGGGTGAATGTTGTGGAAGCGGGGACGGGGTCGCAAACAGGGACGGCCTACATACCACCCCCGCCCAAGATTGCCAGCACAGGTTCTGATAGACCCCCCTCCTCCTCCTCCTCCTCCTCCTCCTCCTCCTCCTCCTCCTCCTCATCCTCCTCCTCCTCCTCCTCCTCATCCTCCTCCTCCTCCTCCTCATCCTCCTCATCCTCCTCCTCATCCTCCTCCTCATCCTCCTCATCCTCCTCCTCCTCCTCCTCCTCCTCCTCCTCCTCCTCCTTATCCTCCTCCTCCTCCTCCTCCTCCTCCTCCTCCTCCTCCTCATCCTCCTCCTCCTCCTCCTCCTCCTCATCCTCCTCCTCCTCCTCCTCCTCCTCCTCCTCTGCCTTAACATCGCCCTCAGCCCCTAGCTGGAAGCGTTGCAGCACTGGCACGGGGAGACGTCAGCAGGCGGTGCTTAAGCTCATCAGCTTGGGCGACAGGAAGCACAGCGCCGCAGAGGTGAGGCACGCCATATTGCAGCAGACAGAGATGTGGCTGTCGCCGCTGCAGCTAGGACCAGGCATGGTCGTGTGCGATAACGGCCGTAACCTGGTGGCAGCTCTGGAGCTTGCAGAACTCAATCACGTACCATGCCTGGCCCACGTTTTTAATTTGGTAGTACAAAAGTTTCTAAAGACTTACCCCAACCTGGCAGAGCTACTGGTCAAAGTGCGGCGCTTGTGCGCTCACTTTCGGAAGTCAACTGTAGCTGCTGCTAGCTTAAAAAAAAATCCAGCAACGCCTCCATTTGCCTCAACATCGGCTGTTGTGCGACCTGCCCACTCGCTGGAATTCCACCTATTGCATGTTGGCCAGGGTGTGTGAGCAGCAGAAAGCATTGATGGAGTACCAGATGATGCATCCACGCGTGCCTCCAACTCAGCTCCCTCCTTTGAAATTAGGCCTGATAAAGACACTTTTGCTGGGCATAGCACTACTGGACCCTGCCAGGTGCACTCCTATTTGGGGCATCCCATTCTGTGACTAAAGCAGCCTCTGTTTAAGACCATATAAGCATTTGCTCTTATCATATTTGAAATTAGGCCTGATAAAGACACTTTTGCTGGGCAAAGCACTACTGGACCCTGCCAGGTGCACTCCTATTTGGGGCATCCCATTCTGTGACTACAGCAGCCTCTGTTTAAGACCATATAAGCATTTGCTCTTATCATATTTGAAATTAGGCCTGATAAAGACACTTTTGCTGGGCATAGCACTACTGGACCCTGCCAGGTGCACTCCTATTTGGGGCATCCCATTCTGTGACTACAGCAGCCTCTGTTTAAGACCATATAAGCATTTGCTCTTATCATATTTGAAATTAGGCCTGATAAAGACACTTTTGCTGGGCATAGCACTACTGGACCCTGCCAGGTCCACTTCTGTTGGGGCATCCCATTCTGTGACTAAAGCAGCCTCTGTTTAAGACCATATAACCATTTGCTCTTATCATATTTGAAATTAGGCCTGATAAAGACACTTTTGCTGGGCAAAGCACTACTGGACCCTGCCAGGTCCATTCCTGTTGGGGCATCCCATTCTGTGACTAAAGCAGCCTCTGTTTAAGACCGTATAAGCATTTGCTCTTATCATATTTGAAATTAGCCTGATAAA
Source organism: Gastrophryne carolinensis (assembly GCA_027917425.1). Classification (NCBI taxonomy): domain Eukaryota; kingdom Metazoa; phylum Chordata; class Amphibia; order Anura; family Microhylidae; genus Gastrophryne; species Gastrophryne carolinensis. Next base: position 444,014,585 of record CM051238.1, on the reverse strand, counting down.
GACACTTTTGCTGGGCATAGTACTACTGGATCTTTTTTGGGGGGCATCCCATTCTGTGACTAAAGCAGCCTCTGTTTAAGACCGTATAAGCATTTGCTCTTATCATATTTGAAATTAGCCTGATAAAGACACTTTTGCTGGGCATAGCACTACTTGTCCCTGCCAGGGCATCCCATTCTGTGACTAAAGCAGCCTCTGTTTAAGACCATATAAGCATTTGCTCTTATCATATTTGAAATTAGCCTGATAAAGACACTTTTGCTGGGCATAGTACTACTGGATCTTTTTTGAGGGCATCCCATTCTGTGACTAAAGCAGCCTCTGTTTAAGACCATATAAGCATTTGCTCTTATTATATTTATATTATAAGACACTTTTGCTGGGCATAGGCTTACTGCTGCCTGCCAGGTGCACTTCTGTTGAGGCATCCCATTCTGTAACATAGCATACCCCTCTTTATTTACACTAAGCAGCTCTCTTATTTACACTAAGCAGGCCTGTTGGAGGCTGAGTGTTACTGCTCACTTTTGGTGTGCATTATATTCTGTTTCATATAGACCCACCGCTGCCCGGGGGATCTTAAAATATCACCTACTCCCACGCCAGTTAGACTATGTCGGGCAGACAAGTGCCTGGAAGTGAAAAGAGGAGTGGCAGAGGCCAAGATTCCGCAGGCAGAGCTCGCATCAGACTGGGGGCCAGTAGCAGCAGGAGTCACGCTGAGAGACCTAATCTGCCAGTATCTGCTAGCGGTCGGGTCTCCACCAGTAACGCATCTGCCGTGGTAGATTGGTTGACGCGCTCATCAACAACATCATCACAACTTACGTCTGAGACCCCCAGTCTAGGGTCGGTAGGTTCCTCTGACACAACCCTGAGTTGGCATGCCCCGAGAGCAGTCCCTGTCCTCCCATTGCCTCTGTCCTACGCCGTTCCCTCCCCCAGCGACGTATCCTATGCTTTGGGTTCAGCTCCACTCTTTAGTGAGGAGGACCATCAGATAGAGGACAGTCAGCAGCTACTGCCCAGCCAAGAAATGGAGGTGGCTTCTCTAGCTAGGCAGACAGATAGTGATGTGGACAGTGTCGTGGGTGCTGCGAGCGTTCCAGCTCCTGCGCCAGACACTGTTGACGAATCCACGAACATCAGTGACGTACAGCCACAACTCGGTGATGATGATGATGACGATGAAGCCGATCGCACTTGGGAGCCGGGTGATGAAGGGGCTTCATCGTCATCATCAGGAGAAGAGGGGCGCAGGTTGCCCCGGAGTCAGCAGCTGAGGCAGCAAGGTGGTAGCAGTCAGCATGGGGCACAATTCCAAAGGCTGGAGCCGGCCGGGGCCGGGGCCGGGGTAGAGCACCTGCTGTGCGGCAGTCTACCTTATCGGGAGGTAGTGGAGCAGGGGTTCCTGGAGTTGGCAACAGCAGCAGTGAATCAGTGAGGCCAGGGGGTGGGAAAAGTAGCTACTCGGCAGTGTGGCAGTTTTTCCTGAGGCATCCGCAGGAGGGTAACATGGCCACATGCAAGATATGTAGGCAAAAGGTAAAGCGTGGCCAGGGTCCAAATGTTGGCACCACGGCCCTGCGTCAACATATGATGCGTCACCATAAAACGACCTGGGAGAACCGAGGCTCCCAAGGGGTGGTCCAGTCTGCTTCCTCACCAAGTGAGCTCCCAATTTCTGCCAGCCAAGGCTCCAGCACCTCAGCCGAAGGCAGCTGTGCGTCATACCCATCCTCTGTCGCTCCTGCTCCTCCTCCTCCTCCTCCAAGTCATGCATCCCGCCAGCAATCCATCAGCGAAGCCATGTCCAAGAGACAGCAGTATGCGCCCACTCATCCTACGGCGCAGAAGCTGAATGTGCTCCTGTCCAAGTTGCTGGTGCTGCAGTCGCTCCCTTTTCAGGTGGTGGAATCTGCACCTTTCAGAGAACTGATGGCTTGTGCCGAGCCGAGGTGGAGAGTCCCAAGCCGTCATTTCTTTGCCAAGAAGGCAGTACCAGCGCTGCACACTTTTGTTGAACAGAAGGTGGGCCAGTCCTTGAGCCTGTCGGTGTGTAGCAAAATACATGGCAGCGCCGACATCTGGAGCTGTAACTACGGTCAGGGGCAGTACATGTCGTTTACGGCCCACTGGGTGAATGTGGTCCCTTTGCAGCAGCAACTTGGACAGGTCACGCCACTTCGGCCTCCGCGCTCTCTGCCCATTGGGCCTGTGACACCGTGCGACTCGGCCTCCTCATCCTCCGCCATCTCCTCACCCTCCACTGTAGGCTCAAGTCTCAGTGCCCCTCCAGTCTACCATGTGTGCAGGGCACGGAGGTGTCACGCAGTGCTTCACATGGTTTGTCTTGGCGAACGGAGTCACACAGGGGAGGAACTGCTTAAATGTATTCATCAGGAAATCCAAACATGGCTTACTCCGAGAAAACTTAAAATGGGAATCATGGTTACCGACAATGGGAAGAACATTTTGTCTGCGCTGCGCCAAGGAAGCCTGACCCATGCCCCCTGCATGGCTCACGTCTTCAATCTGGTTGTCAAGCGGTTTCTGAAGTGTTCCCCCCATCTGCAGGACATCCTAACAACTTCACGGAAACTTTGCATGCACTTCAGCCACTCCTACACCGCCAAACACACCCTTCTTGAGCTACAGCGTCAGAATGGTATCCCCCAACATAGTCTGATTTGCGATGTTTCCACCCGTTGGAATTCCACCCTTCACATGTTGGACCGATTATATGAACAGAGAAAAGCCATCACGGATTTCCTGATGATCCAAGCAGATAGGGGGACTCCCCTGTGTAACTTCAATGTCAACCAGTGGCAGCTCATACGTGACACCTGCCGTTTGCTCAGGCCCTTTGAGGAAGCCACTTTATTTGTCAGTCGGCAGGATTACGGGATGAACGACGTGATTCCACTGCTTCATGTACTACAGCACATGTTGGAAACCATGGCTGGTCAGGGCACTGGAGACATGGCGTTTACATCTTACGGCCACATGAACCCCGTTGGAGCTGAACTGGAGGAGGAGGAGGAGGAAGAGGAGGAGGAGGAGTTGCCCAGCGAAACACAGTTTAGGCTTGGCGAAATGGCTGGTTTATCTAGTCAGCGGACAGGAGAGGAGGAGCAGGAGCAGCCAGAGGAGCTAGAGGTTTTTGAGGAAGGAGAGACAGAGGACCCGGGCACACCGTGGCAGTATGCAGTGGAGATGGAGACAGGTAGTCCATCCGAGTCACTTGCGCAAATGGCACGAAGCATGCTCACATGCTTGCGTAGTGACCCCAGAATTGTTTCCATCTGTCGGCGGGATGACTTCTGGCTGTCCACCTTATTGGACCCTCGCTTCCGGCACAAAATGGGGGCATTTTTTAAACCCACCGAGAGGGAGGACAAACTCAACTACTACAAAGACATTCTACGTAGGCAGTTGGCCGATGCCTATCTGCGCCATGGTCCATACTCTCGCAGGTCTGACTCGAGGGGACCTCTGCGCTCACCTTCCACTGCCATGGCCGCTGGGGGGGTTGGCAGCAGCAGCAGCAGAAGCTCCATCAGCAGCAGCAGCCTCAGTCTTCAGTCGCTAATGAGTAGCTTTCTACACCCGCATAGTGAGGCTACTCATGAGCAGCAGGAAGACCTGGAGCAGGACCTGAACCAGCAGGTCATGTCATACTTTGACATGACCATGCCAACACACCTTGAGGATCCGCTGGACTTCTGGGCAGCCAAACTTGATTTGTGGCCGCAACTAGCAGAGTTTGCCCTGGAAAAGCTGTCCTGCCCGGCAAGTAGCGTGCCATCTGAGCGGGTGTTTAGTGCGGCGGGGGCCATAGTTACGGCGAGGAGAACTCGTCTGTCAACTAAAAATGTGGAGAGACTCACCTTTGTCAAAATGAATCAGGGATGGATCAGCCAGGATTTCCACCCACCAATGCCTGATGCATGCGACTAGATTCAGCATGGTGCCACGTTTTACACTTTCCAAATGGTGCAAAACATATTTATGTCTTTAGGCCATTTTTTGGGCTCCTGCTGCTGCTACTGTCAACTCCTGCCAACTCCAGGGTGTGATTCATCCAATTTTTGGGCTCCTGAGGCCAACTCCAGTGTATATTTGGGCTCCTGCTGCTGCTGCTGCTGCCAACTTCTGCCAACTCCAGGGTGTGATTCATCCAATTTTTGGGCTCCTGAAGCCAACTCCAGTGTATATTTGGGCTCCTGCTGCTGCTACTGTCAACTCCTGCCAACTCCAGGGTGTGATTCATCCAATTTTTGGGCTCCTGAAGCCAACTCCAGTGTATATTTGGGCTCCTGCTGCTGCTGCTGCCAACTTCTGCCAACTCCAGGGTGTGATTCATCCAATTTTTGGGCTCCTGAAGCCAACTCCAGTGTATATTTGGGCTCCTGCCGCTGCTACTGTCAACTCCTGCCAACTCCAGGGTGTGATTCATCCAATTTTTGGGCTCCTGAGGCCAACTCCAGTGTATATTTGGGCTCCTGCTGCTGCTGCTGCCAACTTCTGCCAACTCCAGGGTGTGATTCATCCAATTTTTGGGCTCCTGAAGCCAACTCCAGTGTAGATTTGGGCTCCTGCTGCTGCTACTGTCAACTCCTGCCAACTCCAGGGTGTGATTCATCCAATTTTTGGGCTCCTGAAGCCAACTCCAGTGTATATTTGGGCTCCTGCTGCTGCTGCTGCCAACTTCTGCCAACTCCAGGGTGTGATTCATCCAATTTTTGGGCTCCTGAAGCCAACTCCAGTATATATTTGGGCTCCTGCTGCTGCTGCTGCCAACTCCTGCCAACTCCAGGGTGTGATTCATCCAATTTTTGGGCTCCTGCTGCTGCTGCTGCCAACTTCTGCCAACTCCAGGGTGTGATTCATCCAATTTTTGGGCTCCTGAAGCCAACTCCAGTGTATATTTGGGCTCCTGCTGCTGCTACTGTCAACTCCTGCCAACTCCAGGGTGTGATTCATCCAATTTTTGGGCTCCTGAAGCCAACTCCAGTGTATATTTGGGCTCCTGCTGCTGCTACTGTCAACTCCTGCCAACTCCAGGGTGTGATTCATCCAATTTTTGGGCTCCTGAAGCCAACTCCAGTGTATATTTGGGCTCCTGCTGCTGCTACTGTCAACTCCTGCCAACTCCAGGGTGTGATTCATCCAATTTTTGGGCTCCTGAGGCCAACTCCAGTGTATATTTGGGCTCCTGCTGCTGCTGCTGCCAACTTCTGCCAACTCCAGGGTGTGATTCATCCAATTTTTGGGCTCCTGAAGCCAACTCCAGTGTATATTTGGGCTCCTGCTGCTGCTACTGTCAACTCCTGCCAACTCCAGGGTGTGATTCATCCAATTTTTGGGCTCCTGAAGCCAACTCCAGTGTATATTTGGGCTCCTGCTGCTGCTGCTGCCAACTTCTGCCAACTCCAGGGTGTGATTCATCCAATTTTTGGGCTCCTGAAGCCAACTCCAGTGTATATTTGGGCTCCTGCTGCTGCTGCTGCCAACTTCTGCCAACTCCAGGGTGTGATTCATCCAATTTTTGGGCTCCTGAAGCCAACTCCAGTGTATATTTGGGCTCCTGCTGCTGCTGCTGCCAACTCCTGCCAACTCCAGGGTGTGATTCATCCAATTTTTGGGCTCCTGAAGCCAACTCCAGTGTATATTTGGGCTCCTGCTGCTGCTGCTGCCAACTTCTGCCAACTCCAGGGTGTGATTCATCCAATTTTTGGGCTCCTGAAGCCAACTCCAGTGTATATTTGGGCTCCTGCTGCTGCTACTGTCAACTCCTGCCAACTCCAGGGTGTGATTCATCCAATTTTTGGGCTCCTGAAGCCAACTCCAGTATATATTTGGGCTCCTGCTGCTGCTGCTGCCAACTTCTGCCAACTCCAGGGTGTGATTCATCCAATTTTTGGGCTCCTGCTGCTGCTGCTGCCAACTTCTGCCAACTCCAGGGTGTGATTCATCCAATTTTTGGGCTCCTGAAGCCAACTCCAGTGTATATTTGGGCTCCTGCTGCTGCTGCTGCCAACTTCTGCCAACTCCAGGGTGTGATTCATCCAATTTTTGGGCTCCTGAAGCCAACTCCAGTGTATATTTGGGCTCCTGCTGCTGCTGCTGCCAACTTCTGCCAACTCCAGGGTGTGATTCATCCAATTTTTGGGCTCCTGAGGCCAACTCCAGTGTATATTTGGGCTTCTTCTGCCCCTCATAGTGATGCCACTTCAACTCTCTGCAATTGTGCCGCTCTGCGATTCTATTAGCGATGCCTCTGATCTGCATGTGATATTTCTTCAAAGTATTATTTAACTAACCCAGCACGCATCCTGTGCGTGTTACAGCAAGGCTGAATGGTTTACAACCCTATTGAGGCTCTAGGAGGCTCAGAAATAGCCGTTTTTAATAGCGATTCGTCGCGAATTTATTCGGGTCGAAACGATTTTTGTCGGAAAATTCGGCGAATCAGTCGAATCGAATTTTTCAAAAGTTCGCTCATCTCTAGTTAGGATGTTCTCAAAGATAGGCAAAGCAGCATGTTGTGTAAATGAGCTACAGTAAGACAATTAGGTTAGGTGCAGTTTTATAAGTCAAGTGGGGACCATTCCCAAGCCATGGGAAAGTTTTCAAAGTTGATAAGGTAAAGCTCTCCACACTCTCCTTCATTCAAACGTTACCATAAGTTGAAATACATTTTCCACACATTGTCACATTTTTGTTCTGCAAGCATTGTGAGCTGAGAAAGTTCTCCACACTTTGGGAAGGGTCAGCTGAGAATGTTCTCCAAGTAAATTGATCAAATTCTCCACACTTTCATAATGTTTTGTAAGTTAATACAGTTCTCCAAACTTTAGGTCAGGAGGTCAGGAGTCTGGTAAGCGACCACTTCAAGTGGTGGAAGATTCACTAGTCTGTTGATTGAAAAACATGTAAGGTGCTGAGGATCTATATAATAAGAAAAAAGTTTATGCAACATTTGTACAGGTCTAGGAGCACGTTGAGCACTTTAATATTAATAAGAACTATCTAAAGAGAAATATATTATAATCAGAACATGGGGCATTTTATGCAAGTGAGTTGAGAACATTCTCCATATTTTTGGAAAGTGCTCGTTACTTAGGGAGGATTCAGTTGCAAAAGTTTTCTGCAATCAAATAATGGAAGTTTGCTTCAAAATTCTTCAAAATGTTCTGCAATTTCCATACCCTGGTAAACCATTAAGTAGAAATAGTACACATTTACAAATTTCTCCAGATAAGTTGAGAAAGTTATCGACACTTTCACAAAAAGTTCAGCAAGTAAATTGAGAAAGTTCTCCAGACTTTGGGAAATTTCTATAGACTTTGGGAGCAATTTAGATTGCTGCACAAAATAAAATATTTTACTTTTTTCAAACCCCTGCTGTAGTAAATTTTAGACACAAAATGCTGGGAGAGGAAGCTCCAAAATAGCAACTACCGTATTGTCGCCCTATAAGACGCACCGGCTTATAAGACGCACCAAGGATTTGGGGGAGGAAAATAAGAAAAATAATATTTTTAACCAAATAGGCAAAGTGCAGCATCCTCCAATTACAGTAATGCCCTTCCCATTCCCAATAGCCAGTGTGTCATTCCCCCTTCCCATAGGCAGAGTGGAATTCCCCCCATCCCATTCCCATAGGCAGTGTGGCATTCCCCCCATCCCATTCCCCATATAGGCAGTGTGGCATTCCCCCCTCCCATTCCCCATATAGGCAGTGTATCATTCCCCCACCCATTCCCCATATAGGCAGTGTGGCACCCCCCTTCTATTCCCCATATAGGCAATGTGGCACCCCCCCTCCTATTCCCCATATAGGCAATGTGGCACCCCCCTCATATTCCCCATATAGGCAATGTGGCACCCCCCTCCTTTTCCCCATACAGGCAATGTGGCAACCCCCTCATATTCCCCATATAGGCAATGTGGCACCCCCCTCCTTTTCCCCATACAGGCAATGTGGCAACCCCCTCATATTCCCCATATAGGCAATGTGGCACCCCCCTCATATTCCCCATATAGGCAATGTGGCACCCCCCTCCTATTCCCCATACAGGCAATGTGGCACCCCCCCTCATATTCCCCATATAGGCAATGTGGCACCCCCCTCATATTCCCCATATAGGCAATGTGGCACCCCCCTCCTATTCCCCATATAGGCAGTGTGGCACCCCCCATCCTATTCCCCATAGAAGCAGTGTTATACCCTCCCCCCGTTCTCTATAGGCGCACAACAACAAAGAAAAAATAAATAAACTCACATGTTCATCCCGCGTTGAAGATGGAGGTGCGTCCCCGCCGCTGCTCCTTACTGGCCGGGCTGCGCAGACACCCGGCCCCGTGAATCGGGTGGGCTTGGCCTGCGCCGCGTCAGCGTGCATCGTGTCACAGGCCACGCCCACCCGTTCTATGGAGCCGGGTGTCTGCGTGGCCCGGCCAGTAAGAAGGAGCGGTGGGGACAGGGACAGCCGCTCCTTCCTCTCTTCCGCAACTTCTCTGCTGCCTCTTCCGGCAAGGGCAGCAGTGAACAGCCGGGTCCGTGCAGCGAGTGGGCGTGGCCTGCGCCTACGCGATGCAGGCCACGCCCACCTGCTGCATGGAACCGGCTGTTCACTCCTGCCCTTGCCAGGAGAGGCAGCAGCTGGAGGGCAGGTGATGATGGTGGAGCGGCAGGCGCTGCCTCCGTCTCTGCCACTGCTATCACTGCCTCAGCAATAGCAGTGGCGGGGACGGGGACAGAGCCCACCGCTCTTCTGACTTCTTCTGGCCTCCTGCAGTGCGGCAGGCAACGCGGGAGCGCCGGGAACGGGTGAGTTTCATTTTTTTTTTTATTTTTTTTTTTACATTCGCCCAATAAGGCGCACTGGAATTTTCCCCCCACTTTTGGGGGGAAATAAGTGCGTCTTATAGGACGAAAAATACGGTACCTTTTTTTTTTTTGCAATTGTGCCAGGCTGTTGGTCCAGTTTAAGTTGAGAAAGCCTCCACAGTTTGGGAAAGTTATCTATACTATACAAATTAGAGCAAATGAGAGAGATGCAAATGGCAATTTACAACTTTTTCAGTATGTTGCCATACCTTCAATATTTTAGTAAATGCAGTGCAGCAACATGCACCAGTGTAAAAAAATATATAAATTAGATTTTGAACAACTTCTTTAGAATTGATGAGGCACAGTCCAGCAGCTAATGCTTGATAAATCAGACCCTATATGTAAATATCTTTCCTATCATAACCAAAGTTGCTTTCTTTGCTTCAAATTATGTCTCGTGGCCATGACACAACATTATGAGTCATGAGCATACTCTGCTGTTGACAGATATGGCTGTGGGAACATCGTGGCTTGTCATACCCACTTGGCAAAGTTCTCTAAGTAAATTAAAGTCCCTGCACACTTGGGAACGTTTTCCAATAAATAAAGTCCTGGTCCAGGCATTTTCTCCCCTATTATCCCTCTTGGGCACGGTATAAATAAAGCTCTTTGAAAACATCTGAAGTTTTGGATTATATGTAAATACATTATGTATCCTGAGTGACGGGGTTTTTTTGCTTCAATTTATGGGCCATGGCTGAGCTGGATGGGTAGGTCATGGTGCAGCATTATGAGTCATAAGCATGCTCTGCTGTGGACAGAAACAGCTGTGAGCCCACTGTGGCTTGCCGTATTTACTTGTGCTGAAAACAGCAAGGGACACGGTGACTGTTAGACCACTTTTTTGTGTGATCCTGTATAATTGGAATTGGAAGGAGTGCAGAATTTGAAGACCTGCTACAGCTTCTGCCTGGCACTGCAGGAAATAGAGGAGAGACTCATGGAACAGGTATTAGGCAAGCTGCTTGCTGCCCTATTATTGTAGTAAATTTTGAATGTTCATACTTTAAATAGAAAGGTTTGCAAGTATTTTGAAAGTTCTCCACTCATTTTTTTCACAGCACAAGAAAATTCAAAAAGGAAGTACGGTTAATTTTTTACACTTTGGCAACATTCTCCAGGTCACTTGAGAAGGTTTCCACGCGTTTAAAACATTCTGCATGTAAGTTGAGAAAGATTTCCACACTACGGCAACACTCTGTAAGTGAATAGAGAAAGTTCTACACACTTGCAAGCACGGTAAAAAAACATTCTTCATACTTTGATAAAAATCCCAGGAGAAATTAAAAAGTCAAGTAAATGTGTTAATCTTTGGCAAAATTCTCCATATATGGTAAGAAAGAAAGTTCTCTGCATTTTGGCAAAATATTCAATTTACAGTTTTACAATTATTAAAACTTTCAGAAAGTAAATAAAAAAATGTGTCCCCAAAATGTATTTTGATAGTTTTTCCTACTTTGTTAAACAACCCAAAAAAACTAAAAACTTGAGAAAGTTCTGCATTTCCATAAAGTTCTGCATTTCCATAAAGTTTTCCACACTTTGATATACATCCCAGGAGAAATTAAAAATCAAGTATATTTTTTACAATTAAGCTAAGTTCTCCAGGTATAGTAAGTTGAGGACACTGCAAGTTACTTTAGAAAGTGCTCCACTTTCTGGGAAAGCTCATCATGCTTTAGGAAGGTTCAGTTAGGAAAGTTGAAAAAGTTCTCCACAATTTCGGGAAAGATATACATGTAAGTCAGGAATGTTTTTCACACTTTAGAAAAGGTCTCCAAGGGAGTTAAGAAAGTTTTTCACACTTTGAAAAAGTTCTCTATATTTTTGGAAAAATTTAGTCAAGAAAGTTGTTTACACTTTCAGAAAAGTAATAACAAATATTGGTGAATTACAGCACCCTGCGGCAAGCGGGAGACTTGCCATTACCCCCGGCCCTAATATTGTTCCTCCAGAATGCCCAGGGGATGCAGAAGAGCCTGGACTGTTTTACTGGATAGAGGGTACCCCATGCTGTTTTATTTATTTTTTAAGAATTTGTTCTTTTTTTTAAGTGCCAGCCTACCTGTAGTTTTTGTCACCCTTTGCTGCCAGGCCATTTATCACTATTTTGCACTACGCATGTTCAAATGTGATTTTTGAAGGGATTTCCAGTGATTTCCCAGGAAACTGATATATTGTTTTTTTTTTTCAGCATAGTCTGGGCTTTAACATGAAAAGTCTTGTTTGTCATTTCTTAGGTGTATTCTCAATATTTTTGGTTGAAATATGTGCAAAAAAATTAAGAAAATCTATTTTTTACAATTTGTAGTATTTTTTGTAGTAAAAAATGTAAGTTTGTCAATAAAATCTTATTGCGTGTGAAATCCCAATTTCTCCCGGTTACAGCAGTACCACATATGTATTGGTAGACACACTTTCCTGCCCAGGAGACTCCCCCAAACTGAAACAGCGCTTTAGGGGATTGGGAGGATTTGGGAGTTGCCAAACAGTAAAAAAAAATAATTTTTTTTTAGAAAATTGTCTCCTTTATTTAAAAAAAAAATGTATTTTATTAAAGAAAACCATATTGCATGTGAAAGCCCCATTTCTACCAATTAGAACGGTACCGCATTTATCGGTAGCCCCCCGTTCCTGCCCAAGAGACCCCAAAACTGAAACAAGTACTTTATAACATTACAAATAGAATACAACTACCATTATTATTATTGTTATTATTGTTTATTTACATAGCGCCATCAACTTCCGTAGCGCTTTACAAGGTATGAATACAGACAGGGTAAAACATATAGTACAGAGAACAATACAAAATTAGATGCCACAGGTTAAAACCAAATGTTGTGAGCACAGGAGACAATAAGGAAGAGTGCCCTTCCCTTGCGAGCTTACAGTCTAAAGGATGGGGGTGGAGACAAAGGGGGCGGGGTCACAAGTGGTAGAGCTTGAGTATGGCTGCATGTGTCATTGAAGGTTATAGGAGTTGCTTAAGCCAGGTCATATGCTTGTCTGAAGAAGTGAGTTTTGAGGGCGCTTTTAACGGCTTGGAGTGATGGAGAGTGGTGGATTGAGCAGGGAAGTGCATTCCAGAGAAGTGGGGAGGCACATGAGTCTTGAAGGAGGGAGTGCGAAGAAGTAACCAAGGAAGAGGACAGGAGGCAGAGCGGAGGTTGCGCTTGGGTTGGTAATGCTGGATCAGAGATGAAATGTAGGAAGTGGCCTGGTTAGAGAGAGCTTTGTAGCGTTAGAAGTTTGAACTGAACTCTATGGGAGACAGGTAACCAGTGGAGGGAGGGATTGACAGAGGGGGATAGCACTGGAGAAGTGAGAGGAGAGGTAGATTAGGTGAGCAGCAGAGTTCAGAATAGATTGGAGGGGAGCTAGTCTGTTTGTTGGTAAACCACAGAGGAGGGTGTTGCAGTAGTCCAGTCGGGATATGACCAGGGCATGCACTAGCATTTTAGTGGTGACAGGTGAGAGGAAGGGAGGGATGCGGGAGATATTTTTGAGTTGGAGATGACAGGAGGTGGCCAGGGAGTGAATATGAGGTGTGAACGAGAGAGAGGAGTCCAGAATGACACCCAGGCATCGAGCTTGATGAGTTGCAGTTATTGTAAGATTATTTACAGAAATTGTGGTGTTAGAGAGGGGAGGGGAGTGAGATAGTGGGAAAATGACCAGTTCAGTTTTGTCCATGTTCAGTTTAAGGGAGCAAGATGTCATGAAGGAAGAGATGGCTGTTAGACAGTCAGGAAGGCGAGAGAGGAGAGAAGAGAGATTCGGGCCAGAGAGGTAGATCTGAGTGTCGTCTGCATAAAAGTGATATTGGAAGCCTAGCGAGGTTATTAGTTGTCCGAGACCAGAAGTGTATATTGAAAAAAGTAGGGGTTCTAGGACTGAGCCTTGTGGTACCCCTACAGACAGAGGCCGGGGAGAGGAAATGGTGTTTGAGTAAGATACACTAAATGTGCGGTGAGAGAGATAGGAGGAGAGCCAAGAGAGTGCGAGGCCTTGGATTCCAAGAGAAGAAAGAATATTGAGAAGCAGAGCATGGTCGACAGTGTCAAAAGCAGATGATAAGTCAAGTAGAATGAGAGCAGAGTAGTGGCCTTTGGATTTGGCTGTCAGTAGATCATTGGTGACTTTGGTGAGTGCAGTTTCGGTAGAGTGACATGAGCGGAAACCAGATTGGAGGGGATCTAGGAGGGAGCTTGTAGACAGATAGTTGGCAAGTTCTGTATGGACATGCTGTTCAAGAAGCTTTGATGAGAAAGGAAGCAGAGAGATTGGGTGGCAACTGGGGAGGGCAGAGGGGTCCAGAGAGGGTTTTTTGATGAGTGGAGTTATAATAGCATGCTTATAGGTGGAGGGAAAAGTACCAGTGGAGAAGGAGAGGTTGAATTAAGATATTAGGGCTGGAATGACAGATGGAGACAGTTGAGGGATAAGGTGGGATGAAATGGGATCAAGGAAGCAGGTGGTCAGGTGAGCCTTTGAGACCAGGGAGGAGAGACCTTGAGCAGTTAACAGTGTGAAATGAGTTAATGAGTGGGGCAGGGGGGATGTTGGTAGGAGAGAGGTGTTCTTAGGGGTTAAGCCACTTCGAATCATATCGATTTTTGTCTTTGAAGTATGTGACAAATTGCTCAGCTGTTAGCTGTGAGGATGGAGGAGGTGGTGGTGGGAGGAGAAGGGAGTTGAAAGTGTTAAATAGCTGTTTTGGATTCCGGGCCTGTGCTGATATGAGTGATGTGAAATATTCCTGTTTAGCGGATGAAAGGGCAGTCCTGAGTTCCTGAAGGGCTTTCTTGTATAACAGGAAGTCCTCCTTGGTTTTGGATTTCTTCCAATGGTGTTCAGCAACTCGAGAATGTCGCTTCAATGTTGCAGTGTTAGTATTAAGCCATGGTTGTCTTTTCTTTGGCCTGAGGGCGGCTGTAGTTAAGGGGAGCAACAGAGTCAAGGGCAGCAGTTAGTGTATTATGGTAGTATGAAGCGGCAGTGTCTACATTGGTAAATGAGGGCAGGGTGTAAAGGGGATGTAAAGCATCGGAGAGAGATTGAAGGTCTAGGTTTCTGATGTTCCTGCAAAGAATTGCAGGTTTGTGTGCTGGGGGGGTAGTGGTAAGGGAAGAGAGTGTTAGTAGGTTGTGATCAGAGAGGGGAAGTGGGGATGAGGAAAGACTGGATACAGAGCAGAGGTGAGTAAAGAGTAGGTCACGCGTATGTCCATCTTTGTGGTTGAGGCTGGTAGACCATTGTTTGGGGCCAAAGGAGGTGGTTAGGGATAACAGTTTGGTGGTTGCAGGGTTGTTGATGTCAACGGGTATGTTGAAGTCCCCCATGATTATAGACGGGATGTCAGAGGACAGGAAGTTGAGAAGCCAAGTTGAGAAGTGGTCCAGAAAGAGAGTGGCAGGTCCAGGAGGGCAATATATAATGGCAATATTTAGGTGACAGGGAGAGTAGAGATGGCCACAGTGAACTTCAAAAGAAGGGAAGGAAAGGAAGGGTAAAGCAGGGGTTGGGTTAAATGAGCAGTATTCAGACAGAAGGATGCCAACACCTCCACCCTGTTTGTTTCTTGATCTTGGGGTGTGGCTGAACTGTAAACCCCCATATGAGAGGGCAGCGGGTGAGGCTGTATCAGAGGGAGTGAGCCAGGTTTCAGTAAAGGCCATGAAGGTGAAGAGGTTGGTAGTGAAGAGGTCATGGATGTAGGCAAGTTTGTTGCACACTGAACGTGCATTCCACAGTGCGCAGGTGACAATGGGGGGAGTGCGTGGGGAGGGGGTGATTGTTAAGAGATTGGCTAGGTTCCGTGTGTTTGTTGGCTTGCTACCATGGTGAAGGTTAGTCTGTGATGAGTTGTGGGGTGCAGAGGAGCGGGGGGGGTAAAGGAAATGGACTTGGGTTTTGAGCAATGTCACCAGAAGCAAGTAGGAGCAGAGAAAGGGAGAGGAGGTGACTGTGGGATTTGAAAGTGGCAGAGCGTGTTTTGCGGGTGCATGGAGAAAGGGAGAGAGATTTAGCCAGTGAGATAAATTCATGCGAGCACAGGTAGGGGGATGAAAGCAGTGATGGAGAGATATAGAGACACTTACCAGGTGCAGGGGGATGCTGGGAGTTCAGGAAGCAGGACTGTAAAATACCAGAGGAGCATTGTTGGGGATGAGTTCTTCAGAAGAGCAGAGTCTGGTGCCTGTTCTCTTCTGGTCAATTCGGGCTCAATTCGGGCCTAATTCTTTGATGGACTTAAAAAATCCCAGACTTCAGAAATCCGGGACTGCAGCCATTCTACTCAGATATATTACCACTTGTGAGAAGCCTTGATTAGCTCAGTCAAGCAGCTGGGGGGGGTGGGTGGTACTAGGGCAATAAAGTTGCTTAGCTGGGGTTATCAGGAGGGGAAGCTAGGGGGTCACAAAACAAACAGTATTTATGTGAACAGGGTCATTGCATAGACAAAAAGCAGTGATGGGTGACAGCCTTATGGCAATACATGTGGGACATACAGAGATGAGCATCCAGAGATGTGTCATAATACATGAAAAAGGTAGAGTAACAAGTCATTAGCAGCAGATAAGTCCTTGTTCCCAGTGGACATACCCAAATGTGGACCCAAACTGGCTGGCAGTGAAAGGGTTAACAGACAGTAGGTGAGTCCTACCATCCACACTACAAAGGGTTAAATCGAGAAAAAAAATGATATAGATTCCCCCTTCCCAGAGGGGGAGGGGACCCAATTTTGGGGATTTTTAAGGGTTAAAAACCCTTAAAAATCCACCCAAAAAATGACATGGGGTCCCCCCTACCCGAAGTAACCAGCCCGGGACCAGCTATGCAGGGCTTGTAGGAACAGGGTGCAGGGGCCAGCTTTGGTGGCCTCTGGCCCGGCAGGCTACAAGCCCGCATTGCCTATGGCCATGGGCTCTTCTGCCCCTCCCTGGGCTTTGGGGAGGCATGTAATTCGGGGTGCCGGGGGTTAATGGCAAGTCACCCACTAGCGGCAGGTGACTTGCCAGCCCACAGCCTTGTGAAAGCCACATCTTCCTAAAAAAAAAGATATACAAACAAGAAAAAACAAGTTTAATCTAAAAAAACAACATCCCCCGAACAAAATGATACCCAACATGCATTGCCACCGTTCCTGCGTTCCAGGAGACGCCCAAACTGAAACAAGTACTTTATAACATTTACAAATAAAATATAACTACCATCCACACTACAAGGGTTAAATCGAGAAAAACTCGATTACATGTGACTTGCCAGCCCACAGCATTGGGAACTGGTATTGGGGTCTCATGGACCCCTTACCAGTTCACAAAGGGTTAAATGTAAAAAATTAACGGACACAAAGAGAAAAAAAATTACATTTTTTTTTTTTTTTACTCTACTCACATCCGATCCTGCGCCCCTCGCCGCTGTCCCGCATCACTGACAGCTGTCAGACAGCTGATGACAGATGCTGCTAGTGATCGGAGCAGACCCGCCCTGCTCCGATCACCACCGGCATCTGTCAGAGCCGGGTGCGGGTATATGAGGAGCAGGATGATGTCATCCCGCTCCTCCCACAAAAGGCGGGGCTAGGGGTGGCGGCCAGCGCCGTCATTAGAGAAGGTGAGGACCTGGAAGAGGGATTCTCACCTGTAGCCTGCGGAGCTCGGGGGGGATCCGAACCCCCCCGGTGAAGCGAACACACGGCGGAGGGATCAGTCGAGGAGGTGAGTGAATTTCTTTTTTTTTTATACTTTTGCAGCCGCAAGTCAGCGGCGAAAACGGTAGGGGGGCCAGTTTTGGGCCCCTTCCTGAAGATGGAAGACCCCGGGGGGGATCAGATGCCCCCCCAGGAAGAGGAGACCCCCAGCTTCACATCCATAACGGGAGGTAAGTTTTTTTTTTTTCCATTTTTTAACTAGCAGGGGGAAATGGCAAGCACGTAGTTTCTACATGCTTGGCACTTAACGGTAGGAGAAGCAACCACGTAGAAAATACGTCCTTGGCATTTCAAGGGTTAAGGGTCAATTTTTTTTTGAAAAATGACACAGATCATGCAGATCAGAGGCATCACTATTAGAATCGCTGTTGCAGAGGGGCACAATTACAGAGCCTTAAGGTGGCATCAGCATAAGGAGTCCATATATTGCCTGAAAAACACACCCTGGAGTTGGCAGCAGCATGGGGAGCCCATATATTGCCTGATAAACACACCCTGGAGTTGACAGCAGCATGGGGAGCCCACATATTGCCTGAAAAAAACACTGGAGTTGGCAGCAGCATGAGCAGCCCATATATTGACTTGGAACACAAACCCTGGAGTTGGCAGCAGCAGCATAAGGTGCCCATATATTGCTTGAAAAACACCCTGGAGTTGGCAGCAGAATTAGGAGCCCATATATTGCCAGAAAATACATTGGAGTTGGCAGCAGCATAAGCAGCCCATATATTGCCTGAAAAACACATTGGAGTTGGCAGCAGCATAAGCATCCAATATATTGCCAGAAAAACACATTGGAGTTGGCAGCAGCATTAGAAATCCATATATTGCCTGAAAGACACACCCAGGAGTTGGCAGCAGCATAAAGAGCCTATATATTGCCTGAAAGACACACCCTGGATTTGGCAGCAGCATGAGGAGCCCATATATTGCCTGAAAAACACATTGAAGTTGGCAGCAGCATTAGGAGCCCATATACTGCCTGAAAGACACACCCAGGAGTTGGCAGCAGCAGCATAAGGAGCCCATATATTGCCTGAAAACACACCCTGGAGTTGGCAGCAACAGCATTAGCAGCCCATTTATTGCCTGAAAAACACATTGGGGTTGGCAGCAGCATGAGCAGCCCATATATTGCCAGAAAAACACATTGGAGTTGGCAGCAGCATAAGGAGCCCATATATTGCCTGAAAGACACACCCTGGAGTTGGCAGCAGCAGCATAAGGAGCCCATATATTGCCTGAAAGACACACCCAGGAGTTGGCAGCAGCAGCAGCATAAGCAGCCCATATATTGCCCGAAAGACACACCCTGGAGTTGGCAGCAGCAGCATAAGGAGCCCATATATTGCCTGAAAGACACATTGGAGTTGGCAGCAGCATTAGGAGCCCATATATTGCCTGAAAAACACACCCTGGAGTTGGCAGCAGCACGAAGAGAACATATACAGATTTTGCGCACATATATCTTATCCTAAGAATATTAATAAAAATTAAGATTAATGTAAAGCATTTCCTCAATAATTACTTGTGGTCTGATGCAGAGGAATGTCTGTAACCGGAAAGCAGCGCCTTAAATCTGTTTTGCACTATCCATATTTCTGAAGTGTTGGTGTGGCACCATGATCAATCTACTCTGATGCATCAGGCATTGGTGGGTGGAAATCTTGACTGATCCATGACTGATTCATTTTCACGCCGGCCAGTCTCTAAAAAAACTTTTTTCAAGCGTACTGGAGCACATTGAATTGCTCTCATCAGAGCATTACATACCACATCTAAGAGTTTTACCACTTTGTTCCTGTTAAAATCTTCACGGCCTAGTTACTACTTAGATAAAGGTCATAGATAGTTACACACCTGCTGCTGTTATCGACAAATCCTGTTTTAAGCGTAGTGTTTTGTCCTCCCCTCATATTCGCACTAAGTATGTCAGGCATAGAAGTGCCAGGATGGGCACAGAGGATTTGCAGAGGCCTGAATTCATCAAGCAGAGGTCACAGCAGACTAGGGGTGAGTGGCAGCAGGAGTCTCAGTGAGAGTCCTGATCTCCCGGTATGAGCTAGCGGTCGTATCTCGACCAGCAACCCATCTGCCGTCATTGATTGGTTAACATGATCATCCACTTCATCACAAGTGACGTCTGACCCCCCTAGTCAACTGTTGGTTATAGCTTATGCTGTGGGTTCAGCTCCACTATTCAGTGAGGACGATCTGCTAGAGAAAAATCAGCAGCTACTGCCCAGCCAAGAAGTGGAGGAGACACTCGCCGCTTCTTCCACTAGACGGGCAAGTAGTGATGAGGAAAGTGGCGTGGGAGGTGGTGTTGCAAGCGTTTTGGCTTCTTAAACAGACACTGTTAAGGAACCTGAGGAGGACATCAGTGAGTTTTGAGGGCACTTTGAAAGGCTTGGAGTGATGGAGAGTGACGGATTTAGCGGTCAGCATGGTGGCAGAAGGGGAAAGTCTGGAGGCAAATGTGCTCGAGGTAGACCACTTGCTGTGCGGCAGGCTACCTTCCCAGGAGGTACTGGAAAAGGGTCCCTGGAGTCAGCGGCGGCAGAAGCAGCAGTGAATTAGTGCGGACTGTTGGTAGGAAAATCAGCTACTCGGCGATGTGGCAGTTTTTCATCAAGCATCCGAAGGAGGTTAACATGGCTATATGAAAGATGTGTAGGCAGAAGGCAAAGTGTGGCCAAGGTCCCAGGGTTGGCCCCACAACATTTGCAGTGTCACCATAAAGCGGCCTGGGAGAGTTGGCTCCAAAGTGGTGGTTCAGCCTGCTGCCTTACCCAGCCTCCCTGTTCCAGACAGCCAAGGCTCCACCTCCTGTGTGTCATACCCATCCTCTGTCGCTCCAGATGCTCCTCCTCCTCTTAATCCGAGTCAGTCATTCCGCCAGAAATCCATTGGCAAAGCCATGTCCAAGAGACAACAGTATGTGCTCACTCATCCAACGCGCAGAAGCTAAATGTGCTCCTGTATAAGTTGCTGGTGCTGCAGTCCCTCCCTTTTGAGGTTGTGGACTCTGCACCTTTCAGAGAACTGATGGCTTGTGCTGAGCCGAGGTGGAGAGTCCCAAGCTGTCATTTCTTAGCGAAGAAGGCAGTACCAGCCCTGTACAGTTTTGTTGAACAGAAGGTGGGTCAGTCCTTGAGCCTGTCAATGTGTACCAAAGTGCAAGGATGCGCCTACGTCTGGAGCTGTAACTACAGTCAGGGACAATACATATCCTTTAAAACCCACTGGATGATTGTGGTTCCTGCACAACCACAACAGCAACTTGGACAGGTCCCACCACTTTGGCCTCCACGCTCCTAGGCCTTTGTGCCTGTGACAGTGCACTTGTCTATTTTGGTTCATGGATGTGCACATGTTTTTTGTACTTAGGCAATTATTTCTGTGACACCATTCTTATTGTCAATTACATATTTAATTATTAACATTTATCTTATTTGAACACATTTATAATAATAACATTTAATAACAAATAACGTAATAACAATAATATATAACATAATAACAATAAGATATACATTTTTTCAAATTTTTTTTTTGGTAAATTTTGTATTTGGCATTCCACCCTCCATATGTTGGATCGACTATACGAACAGAGAAAAGGCATCACTGACTTCTTGATGATCCAAGCGGATAGGGGGACTCCCCTGTGTAACTTCAATGTCAACCAGTGGCAGCTCATACGTGACACCTGCCGTTTGCTCAGGCCCTTTGAGGAAGGCACTTTATTTGTCAGTCGCCAGGACTACGGGATGAACTATGTGATTCCACTGCTTCTTGTACTACAACACATGTTGGAAACCATGGCTGGTCAGGGCACTGGAGACATGGCGCCTACATTTCACGGCCACATGAAGCCTGTGGGGGCTGAAGTGGAGGAGGAGGAGGGGGTGGGGCATAGCGAAGGACAGTTTAGGTTTGACAAAATGGCCATTTTATCTAGTCATCTGATGGAGAGGAGGAGTAGGAGCAGCCAGAGTAGCTAGAGGGTTGTAAGGAAGGCGAGACAGAGGACCAAGACACACCGTGGCAGTTTGCAGGGGAGATGGAGACAGGTAGTCCCTCCCAGTCACTTGCACAAATGGCACAATGCATGCTCACGTTCTTGCGCAGTGACCGCAGAATTGTCTCCATTTGTCAGCGGGATGACTTCTGGCTCTCCACCTTATTGGACCCTTGCTACCGGCAAAAAATGGGGGCATTTTTTTACACCCACTGAGAAGGAGGACAAACTGACCCACTACAAAGACATTCTACGTAGTCCGTTGGCCGATGCCTATCTGCGCCATGGTCCATACTCTCAAAGGTCTGACTCGGGGGGGACCTCTGCGCTCACCTTTCACTGCCGTGGCTGCTGGGGGGGTGGCAGCAGCAGCAGCTCCATCAGCAGCAGCCTGAGTCTTCAGTCGCTAATGAGTAGCTTTCTTCACCTGCATAGTGAGGCTAATCATGAGCAGCAGGAAGACCTGGAGCAGGGCCTAAACCAGCAGGTCGTGTCATACCTTGACATGACCATGCCAACGCACCTTGAGGACCTGCTGGACTTCTGGGCAGCCAAACTTGACTTGTGGCAGTAACTGGCAGAGTTTACCCTGGGAAATGTGTCCTGTCCGGCCAGTAGTGTGCCATCTGAGCGGGTGTTTAGTGCGGCGGGGGCCATAGTCACGCCAAGGAGAACTCGTCTGTCCACGAAAAATATAAGACAAAAGAGGGGTAGCTGGCACCAGTAACAAATGTAATATTATTGGTAATTATGGTGCAATGCTCTGTTGTTGACCAAAATATAGACAATGGCTAAAGGTAAGGGGGTACCCCACTATTCTCACCCCGAAAGGTACTAAACAGAGTCTTATAACTGCACCACAAAAGAGGTAAACTTAATATATATTGTTTATTAATCTCAATCAAATATTAAAAAAGTTCATTTTTTACATGGAAGACAAACTATTAAAAAACATATACGACATACTAAAATACATACTGCCACGAGGGGGCACTAATCAACCTTACTGCCATAGTGTTAAATGTGAATGAGAGAATTCATATATACAGTGTATCAACCTCTATATAAAAATACAAAAAAGTGCCAATGCTAATAAAGTGCTAAGTGCTAGTCCCAAAAGTACATCAATTACTAATAGAGCTCAGTGCAAAAAGGATTCCAACATTGCCCTGCACCAGAGGGCAATAACACAAATCAATGAAAAAAGCAGTGCAAGGTAAAAGAAACCATTACTTATCAATCAAGAAGTGCAGAGCGGCAGCAGGCGTCCCCCCCGTTTTCGCACAGGCCCCACGCGTTTCGAGACGTGGGTCTCTTTATCAAGGCAGAGTGCGTCTCTGTCCACGAAAAATGAAAGAGACTCACCTTTGTCAAGATGAAGCAGGCATGGATCAGCCAGGATTTCCAGCCACCCATGGCTGATCCATGGTAGTAGCTAATGCATGGTAGCTCCTAATGCTGCTGCCAACTCCAGGGTGTGCCTTTCAGGCAATATATGGGCTCCCTATGCTGCTGCTGCCAACTCAAATGTGTGTCTTTCAGGCAATATATGGGCTCCTAATGCTGCTGCCAACTCCAGGGTGTGTCTTTCAGGCACTATATGGGCTCCTTATGCTGCTGCTGCAAACTCCAATGTGTGTACTCTTAAAAGACACCTCCTAGCAAATTTGGGATGCCCCCCGGTGAAAGGCAATGGCTGGAAATTTGACAACGTGACTTTCTTTACAAAATGCAACCAGTTAACAGACAGGTACTCTTCAAATATTTATGCTATTATTTGGGATGCCCCCTGTTCAAAGGCAAAGGCTGCTTTAAAAGTGAAAAAGTGACTTTCTTTGCAAAATGCACAATGTTAATAGACAGGTACTCTTCAAATATTTATGCTAGTATTTGGGATGCCCCCTGTTCAAAGGCTGGCTGCTTTAAAAGTGAAAAAGTGACTTTCTTTACAAAATGCACAATGTTAATAGACATTTTCCCTTGAAATATTAAGTTCTCAAACGTAAATTAAGAAATGTGTCAACTAGAGATGAGCGAACTTTTGAAAAATTCGATTCAACTGATTCGTCGAATTTTCAGACAAAAATTGTTTCGACCCGAATTTATTGGCGACGAATCGCTATTAAAAATGGCTATTTCTGAGTTTCCTAGAGCCTCAATAGGGTTGTAAACCATTCTGCCTTGCTGTAACACGCATAGGATGCGTGCTGGGTTACTGAAATAATACTGTAAATAATTAGGACATGCAGATCAGAGGCATCGCTATTAGAATCGCAGAGCGGCATAATTACAGAGAGTTGAGGTGGCATCACTATGAGGGGCCCCTATATTGCCTGAAAAACACACCCTGGAGCTGGCAGCGGCAGGAGCCCAAACATTGGATTTGGCTCAAAGAGACATTGGAGTTGGCAGCAGGAGCCCAAAAATTGGCTGAATGACACCCTGGAGTTGCAAGCAGCAGCAGCAGCAGGAGCCCAAACATAGCTTGAAAGACACACTGGAGTTGGCAGCAGGAGCCCAAAAATTGGATGAATCACACCCTGGAGTTGCAAGCAGCAGCAGCCCAAACATAGCTTGAAAGAGACACTGGAGATGGCAGCAGGAGCCCAAAAATTGGATGAATCACACCCTGGAGTTGCAAGCAGCAGCAGCAGCCCAAACATAGCTTGAAAGAGACACTGGAGTTGGCAGTAGGAGCCCAAAAATTGGATGAATCACACCCTGGAGTTGCAAGCAGCAGCAGCCCAAACATAGCTTGAAAGACACACTGGAGTTGGCAGCAGGAGTCCAAAAATTGGATGAATCATACCCTGGAGTTGCAAGCAGCAGCAGCAGCAGCATGCAAAAGTATTGCCAAAGTGAAGTTTTGTTTGAGGGTGTGTTTCCACCTTTTAATTAAATCAGAAACAACAAGGTATCATTGCCTCTGACTAATTAGCCCTCAAAAATTCTTGGAATTTTTAATCTGGATGTCTGATCCGTCTTATCCGAAGAATATTAATAAAAAGTAAGAGTAACGTAAAGGATTTTTTAGCAATACTTACCTGTGGTCCGATGCGGAGGAATGTCTGTAACTGGAGAGCAGCACCTTAAATCTGTTTTGCACGATCCATATTTCTTTAGTGTTGGTCTGGCCCCGTCATCAATCTACTGGAATACATCAGGCATTGTTGGGAGGAAAGCTTGGCTGATCCATGCGCCATTCATTTCCACGCAGGGCAGTCTCTGGGAAAAAAAATGTATGTATAAACCAGGGACTTTTTCATATAAAAACAAATGGTTATTCTTGCTTTTCAACCATCAACCATTGTGTCAGGCAATGAAGCAACTTTGTCTGGAAGTGCTGCAAAAGCAGTCCACTGCATCACAAGTGGCATCTGACACCCCCAGTCAACTGTCTGTTGTCTGTTGTTATGCTTTGGGTTCAGCTCCACTATCCATTGATGAAGATCTGATAATCATAAAATTCAGCTGCTACTGCCCAGCCAAGAAGTGGAGGAGACACTCGCCTTTTCTTTCACTAGCCGGGCAATTAGTGATGAGGAGAGTGTCGTGGGAGGAGGTGTTGCAAGCGGAGGTAGTGGAAGAGGGTCCCTGGAGTCTGTGGCGGTGGCGGCAGCAGCAGCAGCAGTGAATTATTGCGGACTGTTGGTAGGAAAAATCAGCTACTCAGCGATGTGGCAGTTTTTCATGCAGCATCCACAATCCTGTGGAGAAAAAGTAGGTTAGTTAGTATATATACATAAAATTATGAATAAACAAATGCAATAGTATTGCCAAAGTGAAGTTTTGTTTGAGGGTGTGTTTCCACCTTGTAATTAAATCAGAAACAACTAGGTATCATTGCCTCTGAATAATTAGCTCTCACAAATTCTTGGAATTTTTAATCTTGATGTCTGAGGGATTTCTCCTCTCAGACAGCGTCACCATAAGTCCAGCCTGCTGCATTACCCAGTGGTGGACCTTTCAGAGAACTGATGGCTTGTGCCGAGCCGAGGTGGAGAGTCCCATGGTATCATTGCTTTGCGAAGATGGCAGTACCTGCCCTGTAAAATGTTGTTGAACAGAAGGTGGGCCAGTCCTTTAGCCTGTCAGTGTGTACCAAAGTGCACAGTGTTGTCTACGTCTGGAGCTGTAACTATGGACTCATGGTGGACAATATATATCCTTTTAGGCCCCCTTGGTGATTGTGGTTTCACGCTGTTCTTCACATGGTTTTCCTTAACCACACATGGGAGGAACTACTAAAAATGAGAACTCAATCCATGAAATCATTGCTTAATCCACGAAAACTGCAAATTTGAACCCATGGTGACTGACACTTGGAAGAACATCTTGTTTGCACTGCGACAAGGAAGCCAGAGTCATGCGTCCTGACATGGCACACGTGTTCAGTCTAGTTTTCTGAAGTCTTCCCCCCATCTGAAAGACATCCGAACAACAGGAAAGAAAGTTAGCATGCACTTCTGGCACTCCTACACCCCCAAGCACAACCTTATTGAGCTTCAGCGTCAGAACGGTGTACCCCAACATAGTCTGATTTGCGATGTTTCCACCCGTTGGAATTCCACCCTCCATATGCAGGATCCACTATAGGAACAGAGAAAAGCCATTACAGATTTCTGGATGATCCAAACGGATAGGGGGACACCCCTGTGTAACTTCAATGTAAACCATTGGCAGCTCATACGTGACACTGGCCGTTTGCTCAGGCCCTTTGAGGAAGCTACTTTATTAGTCAGTTGCCAGGACTATGAGATGAACGATGAGATTCCACTGCTTCATGTACTACAACACATGTTGGAAACCATGGCTGGTCAGGGCACTGGAGACATGGCACATACATTTCACAGCCACATGAAGCCTGTGGGGGCTGAAGTGGAGGAGGAGGAGGGGGTGGGGCACAGCAAACCACAGTTTAGGTTTCTAGTCATCTGACAGGAGAGGAGGAGCAGGAGCAGCCACAGGAGCTAGAGGGTTGTGAGGAAGGCGAGACAGAGGACCCAGACACACCGTGGCAGTTTACAGTGGAGATGGAGACAGGTAGTCCCTCCGAGTCACTTGCACAAATGGCACGATGCATGCTCACATGCTTGCGTACTAGTGAGTGCAGAATTGTCTCCATTTGTCAGCGGGAAGACTTCTGGCTCTCCAACTTATTGGACCCTCGCTTCCGGCACAAAATGGGGGCATTTTTTACGCCCACTGAGAGGGAGGACAAACTGACCTACTACAGAGACATCCCACATAGTCAGTTGGGCGATGTCTATCTGCGCCATGGCCCATACTCGGGGGGGACCTCTGCGATCACCTTCCACTGCCATGGCTGCTGGGGGGGGTGGAAGGAGCAGCAGCACCAGCTCCATCAGCAGCAGCCTCAGTCTTCAGTCGCTAGTGAGTAGCTTTCTACACCCGCATAGTGAGTCTACTCATGAGCAGCAGGAAGACCTGGAGCTGGACCTCAAACAGCAGGTCATGTCATACCTTGACATGACCATGCCAACTTTCCTTCAGGATCCACTGGATTTGCTGGGAAGCCAAACTTGACTTGTGTCCGCAACTAGCAGAGTTTGCCCTGGAAAAGCTGTACTGGCCGGACAGTAGTTGATTTAGATGGCAACTGGGCTGCTCTATATAATGAAGCAAAATGGCAAATTTACCTCACAATATAAGCTATTGCCCCTCAGATTTACACAGGGGCTGCTCTATATAATGAAGCAAAATGGCAAATTTACCTCACTATATAAGCTAATGCCCCTCAGATTTACACATGGGCTGCTCTATATTATGCTGCAAAATGGCAAATTTACCTCACTATATAAGCTATTGCCCCTCAGATTTACACAGGGCCTGCTCTATAGAATGCTACAAAACCAACAGCGGATTTAACTCACACAATATAACCTATTTCTCAGGTTTATATAGGGACTGCTCTATGTAATGGTGCAAAACCATGAATTTACCTCACAATATAAACTATTGCCCCCCAGGTTTACTCAGGGGCTGCTCCGTATAATGGTGCAAAACAGGGCAAATGTATTGTCCAATATAAACTATTGCTGCTCTGATTTACACAGGAGGGCCACTCTAAAGAATGGTGCAACATGGCGAATTTAGCTCACAATATAACATAGATTGCAAAATGAGATTTTCAGACAGGGCCTGCTCTATAAAATGGCAACTTTACCTCACAATATAAACTATTGCTCCTCAGATTTACACAGGGATTTAGGTTGATATATATAATAGTGCAAAACAGCGAATTTACCTCACAATACTGTAAAAAATATTGCTCCTCAGATTTACACAGTGAGCTTCTCTATATAATGGTGCAAAATGACGAATTTACCTCACTATATAATCTATTACAGCTCTATATAAATAAAAATAAATAAATTAAAAAAAGGGCCTGTAGAAGTTTATTTAGTATAACAGATAGGGTGACATGTGCTGGTTTGGGATGCCCATATGGGCTAGTGTTTTGACTGCAGGACAAAAACCAATTCAAAATGCAATGCTCAGATTCAGCTGAGGAAGGATCAACAAGCGTATTTAGTATAACAGATAGGCTGCCTAATGCAGGTTTGGGATGCCCTGCAGCCTGGTGTTTTTTTTGTTAAAGGCAGGCCAAAAACCAATTCAAAATGCAATACTTTGATTAAGCTGAGGAAGGATCAACAAGCGTATTTAGTATAACATATAGGCTGCTAAGTGCAGGTTTGGGATACCCTGGGGCCTAGTGTTTAGGCAGCAGGACAAAAACCAATGCAAAATGCAATAGCTTAATAAAGCTGATGCTGAACAACGCCTCTTTAGTATAACAGATGGGGTGCAACATGCAGGTTTGGGATACCCTGCGACCTGGTGTATTTAAAGCAGACCAAAACCAATTCAAAATGCAATAACTTAATAAAGCTGATGCTGATCAACGCTTATGTTGTATAACAGATAGGGTGCAAGGTGCAGCTTTGGAGTGCCCTGCGGCCTGGTTTATTGAAAGCAGTCAAAAAGGAAGTGCAAACTGAAGTAGCTTAATGAAGCTGATACTGATCAACGCTTATGTTGTATAACAGATAGGGTGCAAGGTGCAGCTTTGGGGTGCCCTGCGGCCTGATTTATTAAAAGCAGTCAAAAACAAGTGCAAACTGAAGTAGCTTAATAAAGTAGCTGATGCTGATCAATGCTTATGTTGTATAACAGATAGGGTTAAAATAGTATGTGCCTTGGGATGCCCGTGTGGCCTGGTATATTTCAAACTGAACAAAAAGTAACAATAATCCAAGTATGAGAAATGCTTGTGCTTAACAAATAGGGTTAAATAGCATGTGCCTTGGGATGCCAGTGTGGCGTAATGTATTTTAAGCTGAGCAGAAACTTTTAACACTAATCCAAGTATGAGAAATGCTTTTGCTTAACAGATAGGGTTAAATAGCATGTGCCTTGGGATGCCCGTGTGGCATGGTATATTTTAAGCTGAACAAAAAGTAACAATAATCCAAGTATGAGAAATGCTTTTGTTTAACAGATAGGGTTAAAATAGCATGTGCCTTGGGATGCCCGTGTGGCATGGTATATTTTAAGCTGAACAAAAAGTAACAATAATCCAAGTATGAGAAATGCTTTTGTTTAACAGATAGGGTTAAAATAGCATGTGCCTTGGGATGCCCGTGTGGCCTGGTATATTTCAAGCTTAACAAAAAGTAACAATAATCCAATTATGAGAAATGCTTTAGCTTAACATATAGGGTTAATTAGCATGTGCCTTGGGATGCCCGTGTGGCCTGGTATATTTTAAGCTGAGCTGAAACTTTTAACACTAATCCAAGTATGAGAAATAATTTTGACCTTCTTTACAGCGCCATACTTTGAAAAAAAATCCTAAATTTCATGCCGACCAATCCAAAGGTCAATGCCCCCAACAAAAATAGTGTTCGGCATAAGTTTTCCTTCTGGAAGCACGTAACCTTTAGTTTACATGGTTGTGGTAGGTTATATTACAAATTGGGATACCCCAGGCAGCAGTGTCATTGAAAGAGACAGATTGTAATGCAGACCATACGCAAGCAGAGAAACTCAGGCTGCAACAGGCCTCTTTAGTTTACATGGTTGGGGTAGGTTATCTTACAAATTGAGATACCCCACTGTATATGAAACCGAATATAATGCACACCCAAAAGTGGACAATCAGCCTCCAAGAGGCCTGCTTAGTTTAAATAAGAGAGCTGCTTAGCTTAAATAAGAGAGCTGCTTAGCTTAAATACGAGAGCTGCTTAGCTTAAATACGAGAGCTGCTTAGTGTAAATAAGAGGCCTGCTTAGTTTAAATAAGAGAGCTGCTTAGTGTAAATAAGAGAGGTAGGTTATGTTATGTTACAGAATGGGATACCCCCAAGCAGGCTTTAGAACAGTATATATGCACAGGAACAGTGGATAAGCAGCCTGCAATAGGCCAAATTACTTTAAATTAGTGTGCAGCTTAGAGGAAATACAGAGGCTAATGGGATGTTACAGAATGGGATGCCCCCACAGCAGACCTGAGATCAGTATATATGCACAGTAAAAGTGTCTAAGCAGGCTCCAACAGGCCAAATTACTTTAAATAAGTGTGCAGCTTAGAGGAGATACAGAGGCTAATGGGATGTTACAGAATGGGATGCCCCCACAGCAGACCTGAGATCAGTATATATGCACAGCAACAGTGTCTAAGCAGGCTCCAACAGGCCAAATTACTTTAAATAAGTGTGCAGCTTAGTGAAGATCAAGAGGGGTATGGTATGTTACAGAATGGGATGCCCCCCAGCAGACCTGAGATCAGTATATATGCACAGTAAAAGTGTCTAAGCAGGCTCCAACAGGCCAAATTTCTTTAAATAAGTGTGCAGCTTAGAGGAGATACAGAGACTAATGGGATGTTACAGAATGGGATGCCCCCACAGCAGACTTGAGATCAGTATATATGCACAGCAAAAGTGTCTAAGCAGGCTGCGACAGGCCAAATTACTTTAAATAAGTGTGCAGCTTAGAGGAGATACAGAGACTAATGGGATGTTACAGAACGGGATGCCCCCACAGCAGACTTGAGATCAGTATATATGCACAGCAAAAGTGTCTAGGCAGGCTCCAACAGGCCAAATTACTTTAAATAAGTGTGCAGCTTAGAGGAAATACAGAGGCTAATGAGATCTTACAAAATGGTAATGTTCCCACAGTAGACTTGAGATCAGTTCAGTATATATGCACAGTAAAAGTGTATAAGCAGCCTGAAACAGCTAACAAAGCCAGTCAGCCAGCCAGTAACACTCAGGCTGGATGAAAAAAAAAAATCTCCCTGTCACTGCCTCCGATTTTTCCTAACTTTCCCTGCTTCTCGCTGACTTCCTGCCTGTCTCCTGCCTGTCTCCTGCCTGTCCCTGACTGTCCCTGGCTCTCTAACTGTCTCTCCCTGAATACAGCAATGTCCTGTCTCTCACGAATGCAATAGAAAAATGAACAAAAGCAAGATGTCCGCCGCCTTATATAGCGCTGTGACGTCACCGGGCTTGCTGGCTGCTGATAGGCTGCATGTGACTGCCCCAGCATGCACTGGAGCAGGGTAGATTTCGGGACATGTCCCGTCCGCCATCTTAGAATGCCTGTAATGTAAATGAATGGATGTTAAAGGAAAACTTTGAGCGATCGAAGCACGGGGAAATTTGAATTCGATCCAAATCGAGTTTTTCATGAAATTCGGATCGAATACGGGTTCGTCCGGATCGATTCGCTCATCCCTAGTGTCAACTTTCAAAAGTTCTCCCCACTTTGTTAAATAGCCCAGAACAATGCAGTAAACCACACCAGTAAACAGTGAATTTGTGTCAACTGTACCCAGGGTGGAGTTGGTGGTTAGGTGCCTTGCTCAAGAGCATTTCGGTCATACCTTACGTGGGAATCAAACCTGCCACCCTCCATTCACAGGATCGTCCCCCATGCCACTAAGCCATGGCTACAGCATACTAAGAGCCTTATTTAAGAAGTGCTCTGTTGAGCGCCATTTTGGACTCATTCTGTGATTTTTGACTGCTGGCATCTATTTATGTTTTGGCGTTGTAATTTTAAGGGAATGTCTGATTTCAAAACTGTTTGGATTTGGGCACTAGATATTGGCCGGTCTGTGTCAGTGCCTGTTGGACCCTTATTTCAAGTACAGCTCTGCCTATTGTGGTCTATGGGATTTTAACCTACAGCACCATTATAACGCAGTGCAGCTTATACAAGAGCAGTCACCAAGGGCTATGGCTCTGGTGGTAAATAAAATGCAGTCTGGCGAATGCAGCTTGCTGACTGTTTGTTCTTTCTTAAATCAAGAAGTGCTGCTGAGGCAATATATTAGTGCTGGCCAGCAATGACTGGTGCTGACGCTTGATAAATGAGGCTCCTAGTTTATCATTTATTATTATACATAAAGTATGTAGTAACTAAGCCAATTCTTGCTATTTTAAATATTTCTTACGTAAGAAGGAGAAAAAAAGAAAATAAACAAGAAGGAAATGAAGAAAAAAAAGAGAAAAGAACAATAGAAAAAAAGGGTTATTGATGAGGAAATGTAGAATGATGTAGGAGAATATAAAAATATAAACCAGCCTTCCTTTCCTATTCCTGACTGAATTAGATACTGAATCACCTCTATAGCCAGCTGACAAAGTTTGTGTGCAAGATGGGCATAGAATATTTTACCCATGGCTCACAGACTTTTTGACGTGTTTTACCGCAGTTATCATACAAAATATGTTATATTTCTCCTACTATTCTTGTCTTTGCTGTATTTAATTCTAGTTCAGCGTAGCAAACACTTGTTTAGTTCTCCTGGTTTTAGCAGTGAACCAGATCGGAATCAATCTTTTTTTTCATCAAAAATGTCTCTTCAGTTGAATATCGCTCCTGTACCAGATATGTTGAGCTTGAAAGTCAGATAAGTAACTGTGTTCATATAAATTTTCACCCTTTTTTTAAACTCATTAAATAAACATTTGAAACAACCAAGACACTTCCGACACAACACACATTTAGAAGTTGACCGGCATTCACCAAACCATTTTTCTCCGTAAATGTCCGTCTTCCATCCAGGCAAAGTGCTGTTAAACAGAGTGTTTGTGTTCTGTTTTTGCTTAGTTTGCTGCTATGTGATTGTTCTAAATCAGGACCTTATTGTACAAGATTCAGAAAAATTCAAGAAACCCGCAACCAAATTCAATATGATCATCTTAATAATCAAAATATTCATAAAATAGCAAATGTCTGACAAAATGCAATAATAAATCCATAAGCAGGTTCACTAAGGAGTCTTCTTCTTTGTTAAATATATTTTAGATTTAATATAATATTTTGATAAAAGCTACCCATAGCATTATGTACAAATATGTACAAATTTAATGTTAAAATTACAACAGATTACATCTGCCATCATCTATATAAAAATTGCTGTAGTAAAATGTGTTTTCAACCAAAAACACAGTTGATTATAAAAACACTGATAGTCTGAAGCTAACATTTTGACTTTTACCAAATGTTCAATAAGCTTTTAATGAGCTTTAATATGTTTTTTCAAATCCTTTTTTCTCAAGCTGTATATGATTAGATTCATCACTGGGGTGACCAAGTAAACACTAAAACAGTACCATTAAAGCTGGCAACAACAGTTAAGTGGGAACTACAAGTTCAAAAACTGTATTTGTCCCAGTAATAGATGATATTTCAACAATGGAGGCTACTATATAGATGTATGATACAATGATGATACAGAATGGGATGACACTTAAAATAGCACCAAGTCAAATTAAATCATGGTGGTATTTATGCAAGAGCGTTCTGGCCCAAGATCACAGAAGAAGTGGTCAATAATATATGGGTCACAATGTTGTAACTTGAAGACCATTAATGCAATATCCAATATTGCTATAAGGCCTAACATCCAGGTTTTTTCAGCTTTCTCCAGCAAACCTGGTGGGTCATCATCATCAAAAATAATGCAAGGGCTTAAATATGGCCAAATATCTGTCATAACTCATCACTGTCAGGAGAAGCAATTATACAACTGAAAGTCCAACAAAAGAAAACTGGGTGATACAAGCAGAAAATAATTATGGCCACCTCAGCCAATATAGTGTAAAAGAATGTTATGAAGAATATCCATTACCAGTGAAATATCCACCACAGAAAGCTGTGAGAGGAGGAAGTTCATGGGGCAATAGAGGGGGCAGGCCATCGCAGTGATGATCAGGAGGTCAAAAGAAAAATACTGATGAACAAAAACGGAAGATCCTGGGGAAGCTGAAGTCCTAAGAGGACATGGCTGGTAAAGGAGGTAACATTTTCCGTGTCTGATCTCAAAAAAAGGCAGCTACGGCTTCCCACTAGTATGCCCTAAGCATATCTGAATGGCAGGGCATCGAAGTGTACCTCAGCTAAAGGAAATCTGAGCATGCATCCACAGTGACAGTGGAAGCCCCAGTAAAGATAAGCTTTGCAAGCAACGTAAGAGGTTTTACAAAATTGGCCATCCCTTTTTCAGATGCTTCGGTAGATGTCTTTCAGATTCCAAGGCCACACATTTAGGGTTTTGGTTCACTTGAGATAAGCATTATTGACATGGATTTATTAGAGATGAGTAAATCGAATCTGACAAATCCGAATTCGTTACGAATTTCAGGAAAAATTCAATTCTAAATGAATCCGAATATCGCCGCAATTTGAACGCTGGAATTGCTTCCTTAAACTCCATTTACTGCAGTCCAGGCCATCTAAAATGGTAGATCCGCATGTCAGGACATGTCCCATGGGGCAAAGAATCCTAGGTAGGCATCACATGCAGCCTATCAGCAGCCAGGTTCCCCGGTGATGTCAAAGCCCTATATAAGTGGCGGCAATCTTGCAGGCGCTCATTTCAGTGGTATTGCGGCGGGGTCAGGGATAGAGCCAGGGACAGATAGAGCCAGGGAGAGAAAAAGACATTAAAAGAAAAAGACAGGTTGAGAAAGACAGGGCGAGACAGAGATACTTGGTGACAGAGAGAGACAGTTTACATTGTGTTTGCATTTGCTTTTATGCTCAGATCTCTCAAGCCTATTTAGTGTTAATACAGGTCACACACACCTGCCTATTTAGCTTTTGCTTTTCTACCAAAACCACGATTTAATAGTCCTGTAGTGCATTTAAATCACTTTCACCAGGGGCATCCTATTTCAGGCCATGATGTAACAGTGTGTTTGCATTTTAGTAAGAGAACCTGTCTATATTGCTCTTGCTTTTCTACCAAAACCATGTTTTAAAGCTGGCTGTAGTGCTTTTAAATCAATTTCACAAGGGGAATCCTATTTAAGGCCATCTAACAGTGTCTTTGCCTCTATCTTTTGCTAGAGTGCCTGCCTATAATGCTCTTGCTTTTCTACCAAAACCACGTTTTAAAGCTGGCTGTAGTGCTTTTAACTCTGACCAGGGGCATCCTATTTAAGGCAATCTAACAGTGTCTTTGCCTTTATCTTTTGCTAGAGCGCCTGCCTATATTGCTCTTGCTTTTCTACTAAAACCACGCTTTTAAGCTGGCTGTAGTGCATTTAACTCTGACCAGGGGCATTCTAGTTAAGACCATTTAACTCTGACCAGGGGCATCCTATTTAACCCTTTTGTTGCCAAGCCCGTAACACCTACGTGCTGGCTTGGCTGGGCGTTAAGTGCCAAGCCCGTAGGTGTTACCTGCTTAACTTTCCCCCCCTGCTAGTTAAAAAATAAAAAATAAAAATACTCACCTGACCCCTTGTTGGATCCGGCAAGGGTCTTCTCTTTAATTTGGTGCCCCCCATGGGGGATCGGATGGCACCAGGAGAGCCCCCGCAATAGCCCCCCCCCCCCCGCTTTGGCAGCAGCAGCTGCTAACTGTAAAGAAAAAAAAAAATAAAAATGACATTTGCTTACCTGAGGCCGCGCTGTCTCCCGACGGGTGTCCTCTTCACTGGGGGGCCTCCGATCCACTGCCTCTTCCGTGGCGAGGAGAGGGCAGAAATCACCCTCTTCCCCCACTTCCTGGATCGCGACTGCTAGCCCCGCCCCCTGAGGGCAGGGCCGGGTGACATCACTGTGATGTCACCAGCAGCCGGCTTTTTAGTCCAGCACCCGAGAATAAGACTCAGTCTGCTTTGGTGGTTGGAGGAAAGAGGTGGGGAGGGGGAGAGGGCTGTGCTCGCCCCCCCCAGGCTCTCTCCTCCAAACACCTGAGCGGACTGTCAGCTGTCATCGGAGATCGCCGGGGGACACAGGATCGGAGGTGAGTAATGCAAAAAAAAAAAAAAAAATAAATGACATTTTTTTTCTTATGTCTGTGTGTTTTTATTTTTACATTTAACCCCTTGTGAACTGGTAAGGGGTCCATGAGACCCCTTATACCAGTTCACAAGGCTGGGGGCTGGCAAGTCACCTGCGGTAGCCGCAGGTGACTTGCCATTAACCCCCGGCACCCCTATTACCTGCCTCCCCAAAGCCCAGGGGGGGGCAGAAGAGCCCGGGCCCACATAGGCTTTGTGGGCTTGTAGGCTGCAGGGTGGGGGGCCACAAAAGCTGCCCCCCCCCACTCTGTTCCTACAAGCCCCCATAGCTGGTCCCGGGCTGGTAATGCTGGGTAAGGGGGACCCCATTTCATTTTTTGGGGGGATTTTTAAGGGTTTTAACCTTATGTTCAGTGGCCCAGCAGCTAAAAAAGGCTTCCAGCTGCAGCAGGAGAGCAGAAGCCAGATTGGTGGGATACAGGGATGGATGGGAGGTAAGTATAAAAAATAAATAAATAAAAAATTTTCTGCTTGTTTCTGTGTTTTTTTTTTGCATTTAACCCCTTGTGAACTGGTAAGGGGTCCATGAGACCACTATGCCAGATCACAAGGCTGGGGGCTGGCAAGTCACCTGCGGCTAGATAATTTTCCTGGGAAATCCCTGGAAATCCTTTCAAAAATCACAGTTGAACATGTGTAGCGCAAAATAGTGAAACATGGTCTGGCAACAGAGGGTGACAAAAGCTGCAGGTAGGCTGGCAGCGAAAGGGTTAAGGCCATCTGACAGTGTCTTTGCCTTTGGTTTTATGTTCAAGTGCTGATGGGCTAGTTAGTGTGAAAGGCCAGGCATAGTTACACACCTGTTGTATAAAAATTGGGGCCATTTTTACACCCACTGAAAGGGAGGACAAACTGACCTTTTGATCTATGCCATCGTCCATCGTCTCGCAGGTTTTACTCGATGGTCCTCTGCGCTCACTTTCCACTGCCATGGCTGCTGGGGGAGGGATGGGGTGGGGTGGCAGGAGCAGTACCAGCTCCATCAGCAGCAGCCTGAGTCTTCAGTCACTAATGAGTAGCTTTCTTCACCCGCCTAGTGAGGCAACTCATGAGCAGCAGGTAGACCTGGGGCAGAACCTGAACCAGCAGGTTGTGGTATACACTGGACTTATGGGCAAACAATCTGTGGCGGCAACTAGCAGAGTTTGCCCTGGGAAAGCTGTCCTACTCTGCCTGTAGTGTGCCATCAGATTAGGTTTAGTGCAGTAAGGGCGATAGTAACCACAAGAACTTGTCTGTCCACGAAAAATGTGTCTGGCCTTTCACAGTAACTAGACCCCAAAGACTTTAACAGGAAATGAATGGTGCAACTCTCAGATGTACGTAAGTGGTGTGCTCTGATAAGGGCACTTCAATGCTCTCCAGTAAAACAAGTTTTGTGCTGGTAGCAAGGGTCCAATAAGGTGGAGAGCCAGAAGTCATCCCACTGCCGAATGGTGACAATTTGGCGGTCACTACACAAGCATGTGAGCATGCATCGAGTCATTTGTGCAAGTGACTCGGAAGGACTACCTGTCTCTATCTCCACTGCTTAATGCCACGGTGTGTCTGTGTCCTCTGTCTCGCCTTCCTCAAAACCCTCTAGCTCCTCCTCTCCTGTCAGATGACTAGATAAACCACCCATTTTGCCAAACCTAAACTGTGCTTCACTGTGCCCCTCCCCCACTCCTCCTCCAGTTAAGCCCCCACAGGGTTCATGTGACCATGAGATGTAGGTGCCACGTCTCCAGTGCCCTGACCAGCCATGGTTTTCAACATGTGTTGTAGTACATGAAGCAGTGGAATCACGTAGTTGATGCCGTAGTCCTGGCAACTGACTAATAAAGTTGCTTCCTCAAAGGGCCTGAGCAAATGGCAGGTGTCACGTATGAGCTGCCACTGGTTTACATTGAAGTTACACAGGGGAGTCCCCATATCGGCTTCGATCATCAAGAAATCGGTGATGCCCATAGAATATAAAGGTTATTCTTGTTAATTGAATTCGCCTTCAGACCTCATAGAAGCAGTTCATATGCAGATGTAAAGAATGTCTAGGTATGTTTGAGTTCCCTCTCGTACTTACTTGATGTGGATTTTCAACTATTTAACTAGAAACATCTGTTGTTTTTAGGCTAAAGGATTGTATTTCATGAAGGCCTCTTTTTGTAACAGGAAGACTAAGGGGCAGTTTGGGAGGATGAGAAATTAAGGTTTGGCCTTTAAGCAGGGAATGTGGGGCAAGGATCCTTTCTCTCTGTTTCCTCGCTGACAATGCAGGAGACACGAAGAGCTGCCACGCAGGCAGTATGTCGGGGGCTGGGTAGAGGACAAAAGGCCCTGGTTGAATTAACTTGAGAGAGATTGCCGCCTATTTTGTATGGACATTGCAACTTTGCATATTATTTACACCATTCATATTATTACCTTTTCTGTGATGTAACCGGCTCCATTTTAATTAAATCCACTCATCGATTTTTGGTTTCAGGCCAATACTTGTTACTTGAAATATCATAGCTTAGATTATATTTGATTGCCCAATAGTCCTTGTTAAAGTTAACACAAGGTACCAACATCTTACATCTTCCCACTGACGGTCACCATGGTTCCCGTTTGCCGTTTTCATGGAGTAAGCCATGATTTGATTTCTTGAATAAGGATTTTTAGCAGTTCCTCCCATGTGTGACTCCGTTTACCAAGGCAAACCATGTGAAGAACAGTGTGACACTGCCATGTCCTGCACACATGGTAGGCTGGAGGGGTACTGAGACTTGGAGGCTGCGGAGCTGCACACTGTCACAGGCACATTGGCCTAGGAGCGTGGAGGCCAAACTGGCGTGACCTGTCCAAGTTGCTGTTGTGGCTGTGCAGAAACCACATTAAACCGACCTTAAAGCACATGCATTATCCCTGATCGTAGTAGTAGTAGTTACAGCTATGGTAGACGTAGGCGCTGCCATGCACTTTGGTACACACCTACAGGCTCAAGGACTGGTCCACCTTCTGTTCAACAAAATTGTGCAGGGCTGGTACTGCCTTCTTTGCAAAGAAATGACAGCTTGGGACTCTCCACCTGGGCTCAGAACAAGCCATCAGTTCTCTGAAAGGTGCAGAGTCCACCACCTGGAAAGGGAGGGACTGCAGCACCAGCAACTTGTACAGGAGCACATTTAGCTTCTGCGTGTTGTTTCTTGGTCATTGCTAGCAGAATGGCTGACTCAGAGTAAGAGGAGGAGGAACATCTGGAGCAACAGAGGATGGGTATTACACACAGGAGGTGGTGGAGCCTTGGCTGGCTGAAAAAGGGAGCGGTGTGCCACTGGGTAATGCAGCTAGCTGGACAACCACTTTAGAGCCAGCTCTCCCAGGCCACTTTATGGTGAAGCTGCATATGTTGACGCAGGGCTGAGGGGCCAACATTGGGACCCTGGACACGCTTCACCTTCTGCCTACACATCTTGCATGTGGCCATTTTAACCTCCTGCGGATGCTTGATGATAATCTGCCACATCATCGAGTAGCTGATTTTCCCACCAACAGCCCGCACTGATTCATTGCTACTGCCGCTGACTCCAGGAACCCCTGTTCCACTACGTCCCGAGAAGGTAGCCTGCCATGCAGAAAGTGGTCTACCCTGGTCCTGGGCACATTGCCTCCAGACTTTCCTCTTCTGCCACCGCTAAATCCATCACTCTCCATCACTCCAGGCCTTTAAAAGTGACCTCAAAACTCACTTCTTCAGACAGAGCATATAACCTGGCTTAAGTAATTCCTATAACTTTCAAACGGCACATGCAGCCCATCTTAAGCTCTACCACTTGTGATCCCTACCTTTTCTCTCCACCCTCATCCTTGTAAGCTTGCAAGGGCAGGGCTATCTTTCCTATTGTCTCCTGTGCTCATAACACTTGTTTTGAACCTCTTAGCATTAGTTTTGTATTGTTCTTTGTACTATATGTTTTACTTACTGTTTATAATCACACCTTGTAAAGCGCTACAGTAGATGATGGCGCTATATAAATAAAAATAGAGGGGTTCTGGCTTCTGAAGCAGACACTGTTGAGGAACCTGAGGAGGACATCAGTGATGTGCACACACAACTCTATGATGATGATGATTATTATTATTATTATTATTAGTAATAATAATAATAATTATTATTATTA
This sequence comes from Gastrophryne carolinensis, assembly GCA_027917425.1. NCBI lineage: Eukaryota > Metazoa > Chordata > Amphibia > Anura > Microhylidae > Gastrophryne > Gastrophryne carolinensis. The sequence goes on along the minus strand of CM051238.1, from coordinate 443,975,453 downwards.
TTATTAACCAATCGATGACAGCAGATGGGTTGCTGATCGAGACACGACCGCTAGCTGATACCGGGAGATAAGGCCTCTCACTGAGACTCCTGCTGCCACTCACCCCTAGTCTGCTGTGACCTCTGCTTGATGAATTTAGGCCTCTGCAACTCTGTGCCCATCCTGGCCCTTCTCTGCCTGACAAACTTAGTGCGTATATGAGAGGAGGACAAAACACTATGCTTAAAACAGGATTTGTTGATAACAGCAACAGGTGTGTAACTTTGTATGGCATTTCACTAAGTAGTAAATAGGCCCTGAAGACTTTAACAGGAACAAATTGGTTAAACTCTTAGATGTGGTATGTGATGCACTGATGAGTTGTTAAATGTTTATTTTTGGACAACACCAGCAGGTGTGTAACTATGAAGAAACTGAGCTGTGTAAAGATGAATCAGGCATGGATCAGCCAAGATTTACACCCACCAATGCCTGATGCATCAGAGTAGATTGATCATGGTGCCCCACCAACACTTCAGAAATATGGATAATGCAAAACAGACATTCCTCTGCTCTCTGCGCTGCTCTCTGTAACTGCTCTCCAGTTACAGACATTCCTCTGCCAGACCACAAATAATTATTGAGGAAATAACTTTTAACTTTTAATAATATTCTTAGGATATTCTTTGGATAACATATATGTGCCCAAAATTTGTGTTCTCTTCGTGCTGCTGCCAACTCCAGGGCATGTCTTTTAGGCAATATATGGGCACCTCCTGCTGCTGCCAACTCCAGGGTGTCTTTAAGGCAATATATTGGCTCCCCATGCTGCTGCCAACTCCAGGGTGTGTCTTTCAGGCAATATATGGGCTCCTCCTTCTGCTGCCAACTCCAACAAAATTTGGCGGCTCGGCCGAATCAAATTTTTCAAAAATTCGCTCATCTCTAGTTTTTATCATAGGTAATCAATATTTTAAGGATTGGTAAACCAGAAAAATTGGGCAAAATTGGGACATTCTCTACCAAGTCATCGGTCTACTAATATATATTTATTGAAAAGAGCCCCTGCAGTGTGCAGCCTACAATTCTGTTCAGTGACCTTCAAGTTGTACAGTCGCCAGCCGACTTCTTTTAATGGAGCATGGCCATTCAATCTGACTAAAGGGGTGGCCATTTGTCTAGGTGCTTGCTAGTGAGCAGAAAATTGGTGGAACATTTTTGGACAAGGCTTTTAATCAGAATAAGACACAAATGCTGCAGGGGATAAAAAGTAAGAATTAATGTTTATTTTATTTTCAGCTTGGACAGGGCATGTAACGGCCTAGCTCATCTGCTTCATAGCAGTCAATATATTGCAGGAGACAAAATGTGAGTATAAAGTATGTCACCTGGGCAATCACTTTCACTACATGATACTATGATAATACATAGATAATTTTTCTATTTCAATAACAGCACTTTAATGCGAGAAAATTGTGATTATAGCTGAACTCGTGATAGAAACATTGGAATACCATATCTAATAATGGAGTGTTCAGTCATTTTACTGTCTTAATTTACTGAGACTCACTTAGCCTCAGTTATGTAATTCTACACATGCTGTAATTTTTTTTATGTGTGTGTGGAGGGATGAATTCATGTAATGAAAAAGGGTCTCCTAACTCTTACTCGTAGAAAACTTTTTCTTCTGACTTGAGTAGCACTGCAGCACTAAATCGGGGGCTACTGAAATTATTGTTTTAAATCTATTGTACTTTCAGTGTTTTATTGTTTCAGATACATATACAATTTATTTTTGGCAAGAACATAGCATACGTATAAGGTACACCCATATCTGAAAGAGACAGGGCAGTCAAGTTTAAAGTTACTCCGGTCATGTTAAAACTATCAACACCTCACCTCCCTACTGTTTATGGTAGACAGAAGTGAAAAAATATCTGCCCCTATTACCGGCAGACACCTAAGAGCGACTCCCACTGAGTCCTCTACCTGGGATTACCTTATTTGTCTGTAGACCAGAGTTACCTTCACACTTCAGAGCTCCGGAGCCCACACCAAGCGCAAGAAAGACACATAACAGCTATTCTCGGTGTGAACTGTTTATTACGTCATGATTTTCAGTATATAAAGCATGATAAGGCCTAGGCGGGGAAAAGGTTCTAAAGTGGACATTTGCCTTTTAATTGGAGTAGCTGTATCAACATCTTGCTGTCAGGGGTGTGTGCTGGGGGTGGCTGTACATCACCCCATTGTGTGTCATTGTGTGTCATGGGTTTTTCCAGGCATTCACCTACCCATGGACATTTTCACAGAAACAGATTGTTATGTTCTTCTGTCTGCACATTCCATTCCCAGAGATAACGGTCACTCCGTTATTCTCACCCTTGGAGTTTTAAAGCAATCCCCTTAGGCATAAGCCAGGCATAAGCCATGCAGTAGCCATTTTGTTACTTTGTACCTACGTATCCTTTCAGCCCCTTCTTCGAGTCAATGACTTCTAAGTCGCTGACTCGCCCATTGCCTTCTCATATTCTTCTTGGTTGTGAACTAGATAAGCAGCATAAATACCTTGGGCTTTGCTAGCACACATGGCAACTACACACATTATAATCTTAAAAGCTACTACTGCAATTATGATGAGCATAATAATAATAATAAACCGAGTACACACGGTGGTACTGCCACAGCCCCCTGCCGTGTGGGAGCCTATCCAGTATAGCCCGGCATCTCCCACTGAGGGGTTCTCAATATTCAATATTACAGTATTACATCTTAACGCTGCGGTATCCTGCCGATATGGGCAGCTTTCCGAACCCTTTCTAAGCAACGTCATACGTGAAAGAAGGGATTTCCCACTGCTATCTTTTTTATCCAGAGCACTTTGGGGTCTATAGCCCCAGTTCCCTGGTAATCCTCCCTTATCAGTGTTCCATCCCACTGCCCCCCAGTAGTCACACGCTTTACCCCAATAATTATCAGTTACACACATGTAGTATTGTGAACGATAATCCCCTAAGAGTCGAGAGTGTGACTGACTAGTACAATTGACCATATCGCATAAATCAAAAATATACGTCACTACATGGGATGAGGTATTGAAATAAAGTATAGGGGCATCGTCTTTTCATGGAACCTGGGTCTCGACCCCAGTACTAGGGCTTCTCTTCTCCCTTCCAGGAACTGGGGTTCCATTCCCTGGTAGGTGTCTGGGGGTGTCAACGGTCATGGGCAGGGGACTCAGCCCTATTGGCTCACAGATTCCTTTAACTTTTTTTTTTACACAGCAAAGAATATATAGAGCGGTATACAGAATTGCTCCTTACCCCTCCCTTCGGGGAGCAACTATTAACAGGACATTTTGCACGTAGGCATAAACATAAACAATACAGTAAGTTCCTAAACAAGAGAAGGAATTAGAGGCGGCCTTGATGCTGTCTCCTGAAGCGTAAAGACTGACATTAGATAGGGCACATCTCATTAGCTAGGTTATAATAATAATAATGAAATGTCCAGTTTCTGCTAAATGATTACATGGATATGTAAGTGTCTTAAAGTGAAACTTTCACCTCTATTCTAAGCCTGAGCAAACTGATTCAAGCAAGCCTTAGTCTTGATATATGGCTGGAAATTTTCTGCTAAGAGCACATCTAAGGCCATTCTATTCTGGAATGCCATGGTGGACGTTTCCCCCTAGGCCTCTCGGTCAGCAAGGGGCAATGTATCTGCTCGGTCACCTTATTGGAGGGAGTAATAAGGAAAGGCATTACAATTTTCACCAAGGTACATTGGCCTCTCCATGATTGTCGAAGTTTATGTCTTATTTTCCCATCTCCACATAACCTGAACACATCTCCCACACTATGTGACTGATTAAACAAATAAGTCAGGGATGGTGGAACTACCATTATTGGCACAAAAACCTGGACTGAAAATGCTTACATTCACAGTGCCACTAGGCCGGGAATAACAGATGTAGTTACCGGGGTAAACCTCTATTCCAGGTCCTGGGGAAACAGTCTGGGTTAGTATAGGATAGTTTCTTTTCCAGATATCACATTCTCCCTCTTAGGTCCTATTGCTGTATATGCTAAGGAAACACTCCTACTCCTCCAGGGGCAGGGTCAAAGGTACAGGGCCTAGATGAGGACGGGCGGCTGCACAAACATAGTGTTCTGGCTCTGTGCCATATAATGAGCCAATTTAACCCATAAATTGGTGTTACTGTCAAACCCTGTCTCAGAGGCAAAAGTATCCTCAGGGGAAGGGTTGGTCATCATGACCTGGACCTCTTGCAGTGACAATTTTATTATCCAAGGGGTCATTTGGGGGAAGTGTTGGGGCTCGGGGCTTACTCCTAAAACTGGACATATCCCGGGAGTAAAACCTTCTTCCCCAATCTGAGCAGCCACTACAGGAACAAAAAAACCAATAGGTCCCATTGTCTGAGGGGGAAGGATTTTCTATAGCGAGGGTAAAAGTTGAGCAGGGGTCTCTCCCTATGGCCTGGAAGTGGCAGATGTGTGGGGTGGGGACCCTATCCTTATTTAACCCTATCATACACATAAACATTTTAAACAGCAAATATAAAAGCAGAATTATTAAAAGTATTGACTAGTATTGATATTGACTAATTTCAAAATAACACTTTCCCTCATGATCTTTATCACGACCAATTACAGGGATTAGGTCAGCCATATAGCACCATCCTTTCAGCTCTAGTGGGAACCAGGGGTAACGCACTTTCCCCACAACAAATGTAGATATTACACAAGCTCATGCCTCCTGTTATGCTCCTATTTCTAAACTTCCTTTATATTCTCCTCCATCAAAACATTATAAGAAATGCAGAAATTATAAGAAATTCAGTTAGGCACGTACAGATTAATCAAAATGAAATTCCAGCCAGTTGCGTTGTATTGGGCATTGATCTCAGCTGGCTTAGAAATATTAAACTAAGAATGGGATTTTCACTTCCCTATTAGATTTCCCAAACTTAAAACCAGCAGTCTGGGTTGTGGGTCTTATATCTGAAACCCAATCATTTCTCATTTGGTTTTAATAAATTAAAGGTCTGAGTGAGATTTAAAGGCATAGCTATCAACGTTGGATTCATTGTTTGGACACTTTTGGACATGCAGGGGCTCTAAGCAGCCTATTCTTATTTTGTTCTGTGCCACATCACTATATGTTAACCTTGGACCTACTGGGATATTTGGGTCATAGCACGTTGAGCAGTTCTCCTTTGTAAAACATAACAATACTTGTCTGCAAACACTATAACAAATTTTAGCGTGGTAATCTTTCCCAAATCTTTTTTTTCCCAAAATCTTTAGATAGATATCAAATGACCTGTAATATTTCAGGGTGTAATTTACTACAGATCCAACACTGGACTTTCAGGCATAGGCATCTATGAACTTTAGAAGTAGCATCTTAGGAGGTCACCTTCACTTGTCCCTCTTTTACCTAATTTCCCTAATTTTACTTTTCCCACCTTGAGTGGGGCCTAACACATGTGGGTCATAAATGCATAAAGTAAGCACATATATTATCACAAAAAGAATAAAAGCAAGTGTCAAAAGTTTAGCCATTTCAGCCCCAGAGTCCAGCAAATAAGGCCTGGTCAAGGGCTTCGTCTGTTCTTCCTTCTTCGGGGACCCTAGATCCCCCGCATTAGTCATCATAGTCGGCACCCACAACTGGCAATCCTCCACTAGGACTGGTTCTAGTCACTGCGATCACCGTGGCAGCCTTGCTTCTTTCTGCGATTCAGCTACTGGATCACAACCGTCACCTACTTCAAAAGGATGGATGGATGGATGAGGGACATCTGTGAAGAAAAAGAGAGATGCGAGACAGAGAGGTGCAAGCCATATTTCTTTCAACATTTTCCAAAGTTTTAATCAGCTTCCTCACATATTCTTCCTATATCAGGTCTAGGTCCCCTCTTTCTAACATAAAGGGGCACCCTAGCCCAGGGGGTGGGGAATGGTCTTCCCATTAAAACCTTAAATGATGAATACCCAGTGACCTTAGGAGGGGTCATTCTAATTCCTAACAATTCTACTCCTGGAAGGACCCTTTTACATTTAGCATAAGTTCCCTCCTGTGGCTTTTATAATTTATCCTCTCTGATCCTATTTATTTTTTATATTTTTTTTCCCAACTATTCCAGGGCTCTGAGGGTGGTAAGAGATGTGAAACTTCCACTCTATCCTAAGGGTTTTCACTAAATCCTGACAGGCCTTCACAGTGAGGGACAGCCTATTTGGATTTACCCATTTACCCACTAAGGGGCATCCCCATTTAGGAATATTCTCTTGTGTGAGAATTCTTACCACAGTCCTGGCATCTTCCCTCGTCGTCACAAAAAGTTCAACTCACCTTGGGAACATATCCACTATCACAAAAAGGTACTCCTGTATTTTCCCTAAACTAAGCATGTGAGTAAAGTCAATCCGCAGATGTGTGAACAGGGTTGTTGGAATGTCAGGTGCTCATTTCTTGCTTTCTGTGGGTTAAAAAAAAGGTGCACTACTAGCAGCTGCACGGTTTCCCTAGTTTTTCCCCTGAATTATCACAAAAAATCCATGGACATTTGTGCACTCCTGCCTTTCCTCAATCCTCCCTGTCCTTTTTACTAGCATATGTTTGGAAGTCAGTCGAAGTCTGGTCAGGGAGGGGTATGTCTGGTGTTAGCATGGGCGTTTGCATGTTTGCTGTTTGCGTGTTCTTGAGAAGGAAAAAAAAAATTGTGAGTAGTAAAGTAAGTTGTATCATGTCACAAAAAGTAAAGGTTTCTGCCATTCCTACTAACACTACACACAAGGCCAAGGCTATAAGACACACAGGCATTGCCCTGTACCTGCCCAGGGACCACCTTTGAGGGAAAAAAAAACAACAGGGCACCTCCATGTTCTTATGCTGGGCCCCTGCACATGGCTGTACAAATCCTGGCAACAAAATGACATCTTGCCATAATCGGGAAAGCCTAACCCTGGGGCTATCATATCTCAAATACACAAAACATTGCACATTACACATTTAACCATTTCAGGGTGTCAGGTTTATAAACATACATTTCAGTTCTCAATATGCTGTCATAACATGAACAATCTATAATCCACTGGTGGCAGCAACCAATCATACCAAGGAAGTTTAGCATGTCCTTCCTGGTAAGTGGGCAGGGCAGACCCACGACAGCAGCTATTTTCTTATAGCTTATTTCTTTGTCCCTGGGAAAGCACAAAACCCAGGTATTCAAGCTTTTTCTGACACCATTACAACTTTTCTTTAGACACTTTATAATCACTTACAAAAAGACAATTCAAATGATCCCTCTTATCCCACAGGGTGGCCTCCCAATCAAAACTGCAGAGGAGAAAACTGTCTGCAGTAGGACGGAACCATGGCTGGGTGTCCAGACTTTAAGAGGAGGACAATTGCACCATTACACAAAAAAAAAAAAAAAAAAAAAAAAAACGATTTACCAATACACATAAGCCTAGGGCAAATGTGACATAAAAGCAAAGATGGCCTGTGTCTCCTCGTCCACTGGGACGCTGAAAAAAAACAATTTCTTAAATCAATGTTGCTATTCCAGCCCATGTCACGAAGTGAGAAGAGATGGCAGACAGGCATTAAAAAGGGCAGTTGGCATTTTTAAACAATTTATGTCCCTGAGATCTTAGACAAATCTCATGGTTTCAATGTGGCCTTTTTTAAAAAATCTCCTGGCAATAAAAAATCCCACATCCAGGGGCTTATCTAGTTTAAGTCTACATACAACCTTTCTTGTTAAGTTTTATTGTGAAAATATGTATGATTCCCTGTTTAGCCTGAAGTTGGTCAGAAATTAGTAAGGGCGGTGTATTTATCTCCGTCTCTCCCCACACACACACACACACACATTCCGTTCTTGCCAGCTTGCGTGCTTTTAACCCATACACTGTCACACAGCATGGGATGTCTCTAAAATAATTTCATATTAGTCCAATCTTATGTGGATCCTAACAAAGCATCTTATGATTCTCCCACATTGTATCCTGACCTTTTCTCAGCAGTTGGGCTTCTATATTAACTTTCTTCAACTAATTTTACTCCTAGTATTTGCAGCGGGACCCCAATAGAAAACCCAGCTGTCATCTTTAACTAGTTCATTTTTCTCTTTGTGTTCCTCTTTATCTAGCGGAGAAACATCAGCAGACAACTTCTGTCTATCGCTGCTCATTTGTTTCCTGACTCTTCTATCTCTTCCTGAGTAGAGGAGGGATAGAGGCTGTTTTTCTTAGGTGGCACGCAAGGTGAGGGGCAGTTACTTTTAGCCCTAGACTCTTGTTTACATTTAATTTTAAATTTGTTTCTAGTTTGTGTTCCAGGGCATGAAACCCAGGGGACTCTTTGTCTCCTGCATTGGATGTCCTCTATAACTAGTCTATAACTAGTTTTAAACCAATAGGAAGCATGTTTTAACCCATTTCCACCTCCCTTCTTTATATAATCTTTATCTAAGTTTGGGTCTCCTTGATAATATGGGAACCTTTCCAGTCCACCCCGCCAAATTATCAACAAAAGGCAGCGTGTAACATGCTCCTCCAGTTAACCTCTCTACATAGTGAATACAATCCTCTCCCACATGGGGCACTTTAGACTCAGACTGACCCATTATCAGTTAACAAATGACAAATTAGCAAATGACAATATCCGTGGTTTAAAGCGTGCTCACCTTCACACTTATCAATCCACACAAACAAATAATCTTAACACTCTATTGTCAGAGAGAAAGAGAGAAAAGGGTTTCAGTGGTCAGGCAAACTCACAGTAAACAGACAAATCTGTTCCCATATCACAAATAATCACAATTTATATAGCACGCTTCAAATAACCAAGCAGCGGTTCCCTACGAACCCCGCAACGCCTCGCCAAGACTGCGAGAGGCACAAGGGCACAAGTCCTTTTACCTTCCCTCGGGGTTAAGCGTATTAATCACTTACCCCCTTCAAGGAGACTTGCCCCGCATAAACTCCACCACTGAAAAAAAATATCTGCCCCTATTACCGGCAGACACCTAAGAGCGACTCCCACTGAGTCCTCTACCTGGGATTACCTTATTTGTCTGTAGACCAGAGTTACCTTCACACTTCAGAGCTCCGGAGCCCACACCAAGCGCAAGAAAGACACATAACAGCTATTCTCGGTGTGAACTGTTTATTACGTCATGATTTTCAGTATATAAAGCATGATAAGGCCTAGGCGGGGAAAAGGTTCTAAAGTGGACATTTGCCTTTTAATTGGAGTAGCTGTATCAACATCTTGCTGTCAGGGGTGTGTGCTGGGGGTGGCTGTACATCACCCCATTGTGTGTCATTGTGTGTCATGGGTTTTTCCAGGCATTCACCTACCCATGGACATTTTCACAGAAACAGATTGTTATGTTCTTCTGTCTGCACATTCCATTCCCAGAGATAACGGTCACTCCGTTATTCTCACCCTTGGAGTTTTAAAGCAATCCCCTTAAGCATAAGCCAGGCATAAGCCATGCAGTAGCCATTTTGTTACTTTGTACCTACGTATCCTTTCAAGAAGATGTGAATTGGAGTTGAGGAATTGAGAAAGCTAGTTGTGTGACTAGTAAATAGAAATAAGCAAGGCCAAACTGTAATGTCCAGGGTCCATGATAAGCATGACCATGTGAGCTAGTATCACAAATAGCTCACAAACATCCTTATCCTTAGTGGCAGAAGGAATTGCAGGGATGTCTTTTCCTCTACAGCATCCTTTCTTACCCCTTCTTTTCCCAAACATTTTACTTAGGCCCTTTTTAACAAGGGATAGCGCCAGGTAGCGACTGGTGAGCGAACGGTAATGACGGTCACCGCCACGAGAACGCTGGCTCCCCACCACAATCACACATTTATCAAGCCGATCCTGCTTAGCGACTGAGAGAGCGCCAGATAGCGAATCATTCATCATTTTTCCAGCCTCACCCCACAGCGCCAGCGAGCAATCTTGGACAGCGACAGGTATGACATCTCGCTACCTGGCGCTCTCCAATACATTTCAATGGAACAATCTTTAAATATTCATAATTAATTATTATTTTTTTTTTTAATGTGAAAATTTCTGTTACCACTTCTGCCATGTTAGATATTTTTTTTAAGGTAAAAAAAAAAAATTAAAAAAACAATTGTGCAGAATTGATATTACAGGTCTGATATTAATGTATTCATATTACAAAATGTTTTTATAAACTTGTTTTTTTTTGTTTCAAAAAATATGGTTGTTTGGGGGTTAAAAAACTACTTTTAACCCATCGCCGCCAGCGCTCTGGGGTTTAAACATACATTTCACAGCGCGAGAATTTTTTGAGCGTGATTTGTTAATGAATATGGTGGGAGCCGTTCGCTATGGCCATTCGCTATCATGCGCTCCCATACAGCGCGGAACCTGTCAAATAGCGACTCCTCACCTAATATTAAACATTCAGCACTCCATGCAATTGCATAGACAGACTCCGCGGGAATAAACTTGTATTAAAAAGTCTCTTGTAATTATTCACCAGCAGTGCTTAACTTGAAAAAATCATGTGACCCCACCACCAGAATCACATTGCACGTACCAGATTGTTGATCAAAACAAGCCCATCAAATTATAACTCAATTTCTGCCAGTAGGGAAACTTCAACAATTATCTTCTCTTGATAGATTTTATATCGGCACCCGCTATTCACAACAGTGCTTTCCAATACTTCAAAAAAGACTCCTCAATAAATCCAGATATTGCGTGGGGAAAGATATTAAGAGACCGAACATAGCATAATATTGTTTGCAATGGGGTCAAATGTAAAAAGCTTTATTGCGCTTACCCTTCCACACATTCATACACGCATGTAAAAACAGATAGGGCTGTCCTCATCCACTTCTGCTCCTCCTTGGGTCATCAAGCAGGGGAATTGAACACCAAACCTTGCCGCCCCGGCCGTGGGCTAAGCAGGCAAAAGCACCGCTGTTTGGAGCAGTCAGATAGGAACGTAGTGACGTCGTGGAGGGTCCCGCCCATAATATTCAACATTACCGCACACCGACTGAGTCGCTGTCAACAACCGAACAACGGCCAAGCACAGCGACTACTAGCGGGCGCTGTAAAAATACTGCTACAGTCGCTCATCTGTTGCTACCTGGCGCTATTAATGAATCGGCCTCCCCGTATTTCCTAAAGCTGATATATTTTCCCTAAAATATTCCTTGGCAGATGAAATATTTTGCTTTTTTTAACTGTATTAACCAAGAAGGCATTGTGGACCCAACTTAGAGAGAGATGGGGCCGGACACTTAAAGCAGAGTTTTCCCCTTTTTTTTTTTTTTTTTTAACTGTATTTAACAAATAAGCACAGTGGACCCCAACTTAGAGACCCCAAATAATTCCTTGGCACCTGAATAAGATTGTTTTTTTTTTTAAACTGTGTTTAACAAAGAGGCACCATGGACCCTAATTTAGAGTGAGATGGTGTATGCATACTTCAAACAGAACTGCCCCCCAAAAAAGATTATTTGGCAGCTAAAAAAGATTTTTTTTATAAACTGTATTTAACAAAGAGGCACTGTGGACCCCAACTTCGAGCGACACAGAGCCTGCACAATTAAAACAGAGCTGCCCACTAAAAAATATTCATTGGCAGGTGAAAAGGATTTTTTTAGAGTTGTATTTACCAAAGAGGCACTGTGTATCCCAAGTTTCCCGCAGGGGACAGTTAAACCAGGCAGGTGTGGCCAAAAAATAAAAGAACACCCTCTCTGAAGTTTTCAGACTTTATAGGATGGACTACAATGACCAGCAGATTCCAGGGCAGGCAGATGCAGTTTTTCTGTGCAGCACACACTCCCCCCAGCATCCCACTGTGCCCACATCCTTCCCTGTCCCTTCTTTTCTCCTATGCTGTGATTCAACATGCCCTAAACTGTTGCTAAACTGTCCCTGCTCTAAGAGCAATGCTCTCTCTGCAACAGCCAGCTTTATAATGGTGGATAGATAGCACGTCACGTGAGAATCTTCTGCAATAGTGCCTTCTTATTGGCCCAGCTACCCTAACCATGTAAGCTGTGACCATGTAACCCTGTCTCTCTGCTTCGTCATTATTTTAACACACCAAAATAACCCTAAATTATATAACCATGTATTGGCTGAATAACCATCAAACTAAACAAAGTAATGCCATGCAGACACAATCCAATGATTTACGCAACATATTTATCAAGCATTCCAAAACAAATGCATAATCAATGAAAACAACCATTAAAATCCATAAATGGAGATAGTTGTTGTGGGCACATTCAGGACATAATTGACATGCAAATGTGTTTGCATTAATAATATTTATATTGGTTCCACTATGTAACTACACAAAATAGCTGCAAGGTATACACACATATCTCTATCCTAGTTACATGTAATTAAACAGGATCATATGAATCCACTATGCTATTTGACTATTGTAGTTATATAGTGGAACCAATGGCGCTATATAATCCAAAAGGAAAATGCAGCTCAGATAAGGCCTATATGCCTGAAAGAAGGGCTGCTACTGAGCCCAATCAAAAGCACAATCAAGGATCTTTCAAAGGATCTTTCAGCACAGGAACCCCGGACCAAAATATAAAACGTAACTTTGACTGTATATGAATTAAAATCATCTAACTTTGGGACCGACCTTCCAATTCCCTGAGCCCCAAAGTGAGTGACGTGTTTCAGGGGAGCACCCCTTTTATCAAACTTGAAGCAGCATGGTGCCCGTATTCTCAAGCCAATCAGCAACAGCAGAGGCAAGGGCCAATTTTCTACTCTGCTTGAGTATACCGGCCAATAAGCAAAGGCGTATATAAGCGCTAATCGGCTGTGTCATCGGTGCCTGAATCATAATAGCACAATTGGCTGGACGGAGTTAATAGAAGGAGAAGGCTTGTCAAGCCCAACGGCATCAAGCAACTACACCACCCATAGCCTATAGTTGAAGACACCAAGAATGGGAGAAAACAGGAAGGCATATAACTAGAGATGAGCGAACTTTTGAAAAGTTCGATTCGACCGATTCGACGAATTTTCAGACAAAATTCGCTTCGACCCGAATTTATTCGCAACGAATCACTATTAAAAATGGCTATTTCTGAGCCTCCTAGAGCCTCAATAGAGTTGTAAACCATTCTGCCTTGCTGTAACACGCATAGGATGCGTGCTGGGTTAGTCAAATAATACTTTAAATAATTAGGACATGCAGATCAGAGGCATCGCTAATAGAATCGCAGAGCGGCACAATTGCAGAGAGTTGAAGTGGCATCACTATGAGGGGCCCCTATAGTGCCTGAAAAACACACCCTGGAGCTGGCAGCAGCAGGAGCCCAAAAATGAGCTGAATCACACCCTGGAGTTGCAAACAGCAGCAGCCCAAACATTGCTTGAAAGAGACACTGGAGTTGGCGGCAGGAGCCCAAAAATTGGATGAATCACACCCTGGAGTTGCAAGCAGCAGCAGGAGCCCAAACATTGCGTGAGAGAGACACTGGAGTTGGCTGCAGGAGCCCAAAAATTGGATGAATCACACCCTGGAGTTGCAAGCAGCAGCAACAGGAGCCCAAACATTGCGTGAAAGAGACATTGGAGTTGGCTGCAGGAGCCCAAAAATTGGATAAATCACACCCTGGAGTTGCAAGCAGCAGCAGGAGCCCAAACAGTTCTTTAAAGAGACACTGGAGTTGACTGCAGGAGCCAAAAATTGGATGAATCACACCCTGGACTTGCAAGCAGCAGCATCAGCTGCAGGAGCCAAAACATTGCGTGAAAGAGACACTGGAGTTGGCTGCAGGAGCCCAAAAATTGGATGAATCACACCCTGGAGATGCAAGCAGCAGCAGCAGGAGCCCAAACATTGCTTGAAAGAGACACTGGAGTTGGCTGCAGGAGGCCAAAAATTGGATGAATCACACCCTGGAGTTGCAAGCAGCAGCAGGAGCCCAAACATTGCTTGAAAGAGACACTGGAGTTTGCTGCAGGAGCCCAAAGATTGGATGAATCACACCCTGGAGATGCAAGCAGCAGCAGGAGCCCAAACATTGCTTGAAAGAGACACTGGAGTTGGCTGCAGGAGCCCAAAAATTGGATGAATCACACCCTGAAGTTGCAAGCAGCAGCAGGAGCCCAAACATTGCTTGAAAGAGACACTGCAGTGGCAGCAGGTGCCCAACAATTGGATGAATCACACCCTGGAGTTGCAAGCAGCAGCAGCAGGAGCCCAAACATAGCTTGAAAGAGACACTGGAGTTGGCTGCAGGAGCCCAAAAATTGGATGAATCACACCCTGGAGATGCAAGCAGCAGCAGCAGCAGGAGCCCAAACATTGCTTGAAAGAGACACTGGAGTTGGCTGCAGGAGGCCAAACATTGGATGAATTACACCCTGGAGTTGCAAGCAGCAGCAGGAGCCCAAACATAGCTTGAAAGAAACACTGGAGTTGGCTGCAGGAGCCCAACAATTGGATGAATCACACCCTGGAGTTGCAAGCAGCAGCAGCAGCAGGAGCCCAAACATAGCTTGAAAAAGACACTGGAGTTGGCTGCAGGAGCCAACAAATTGGATGAATCACACCCTGGAGATGCAAGCAGCAGCAGCAGCAGTAGGAGCCCAAACATTGCTTTAAAGAGACACTGGAGTTGGCTGCAGGAGCCAACAAATTGGATGAATCACACCCTGGAGATGCAAGCAGCAGCAGCAGCAGTAGGAGCCCAAACATTGCTTTAAAGAGACACTGGAGTTGGCTGCAGGAGCCCAAAAATTGGATGAATCACACCTTGGAGTTGCAAGCAGCAGCAGGAGCCCAAACGTTGCTTGAAAGAGACACTGCAGTTGGCAGCAGGTGCCCAACAATTGGATGGATCACACCCTGGAGTTGCAAGCAGCAGCAGCAGGAGCCCAAACATTGCTTGAAAGAGACACTGGAGTTGGCTGCAGGAGCCCAAAAATTGGATGAATCACACCCTGGAGATGCAAGCAGCAGCAGCAGGAGCCCAAACATTGCGTGAAAGAGACACTGGAGTTGGCTGCAGTAGCCCAAAAATTGTCTGGAAGGCACACCCTGAAGTTGGCATCAGCAGGAGCCCAAAAATTGTCTGGAAGGCACACCTTGAAGTTGGCATCAGCAGTAGGCCAAAAATTGGCTGGAAGGCACACCATGAAGCTGGCATCAGCAGTAGGCCAAAAATTGGCTGGAAGGCACACCCTGAAGTTGGCATCAGCAGGAGCCCAAAAATTGACTGGAAGAGACACCCTGGAGTTGGCAGCAGCAGTAGGCCAAAAATTGTCTGGAAGGCACACCATGAAGTTGGCATCAGCAGGAGCCCAAAAATTGACTGGAAGGCACATCCCGGAGTTGGCAGCAGCAGCAGGAGGAACCCAGAAATTGGCTGGAAGGCACACCCTGAAGTTGGCAGCAGCAGGAGCACAAACATTAGCTGGAAGGCACACCCAGAAGTTGGCATCAGCAGTAGGCCAAAAATTGGCTGGAAGGCACACCCTGAAGTTGGCATCAGCAGGAGCCCAACAATTGACTGGAAGGGACACCCTGGAGTTGGCAGCAGCAGCAGGAGGAACCCAGAAATTGGCTGGAAGGCACACCCTGAAGTTGGCAGCAGCAGTAGGCCAAAAATTGGCGGGAAGGCACACCCAGAAGTTGGCAGCAGCAGTAGCACAAACATTAGCTGGAAGGCACACCCAGAATTTGGCATCAGCAGCAGGAACCCAGAAATTGGCTGAAAGGCACACCCTGAAGTTGGCATCAGCAGGAGCCCAAAAATTGACTGGAAGGCACACCCAGAGTTGGCAACAGCAGCAGGAGGAACCCAGAAATTGGCTGGAAGGCACACCCTGAAGTTGGCAGCAGCAGGAGCAAAAACATTAGCTGGAAGGCACACCCAAAAGTTGGCATCAGCAGTACTTTGTAGTAGTTCAGTTTCTCCTCCTTCTCGGCGGGTTTAAAAAATGCCCCCATTTTGTGCTGGAAGTCCAATAAGGTGGCCAGCCAGAAGTCATTCCGCTGACAAATGGAAACAATTCTGGCGTCACTACGCAAGCACGTGAGCATGCTTCCTGCCATTTGCGCAAGTGACTCGGATGGACTACCTGTCTCCATCTCCACTGCATACTGCCACGGTGTGTCCGGGTCCTCTGTCTCGCCATCCTCAAAAACCTCTAGCTCCTCTGGCTGCTCCTGCTCCTCCTCTCCTGTCCGCTGACTAGATAAACCAGCCATTTCACCAAGCCTAAACTGTGCTTCACTGGGCCACTCCTCCTCCTCCTCTTCCTCCTCCTCCTCCTCCAGTTCCGCTCCAACGGGGTTCATGTGGCCGTAAGATGTAGACGCCATGTCTCCAGTGCCCTGACCAGCCATGGTTTCCAACATGTGCTGTAGTACATGAAGCAGTGGAATCACGTCGTTCATCCCGTAATCCTGCCGACTGACAAATAAAGTGGCTTCCTCAAAGGGCCTGAGCCAACGGCAGGTGTCACGTATGAGCTGCCACTGGTTGACATTGAAGTTGCACAGGGGAGTCCCCCTATCCGCTTGGAACATCAGGAAATCCGTGATGGCTTTTCTCTGTTCATATAATCGGTCCAACATGTGAAGGGTGGAATTCCAATGGGTGGAAACATCGCAAATCAGACTATGTTGGGGGATACCGCTCTGACACTGTAGCTCAAGAAGGGTGTGTTTGGCGGTGTATGAGTGGCTGAAGTGCATGCAAAGTTTCCTTGAAGTTGTTAGGATGTCTTGCATATGGGGGGAACACTTCAGAAACCGCTTGACAACCAGATTGAAGACGTGAGCCATGCAGGGGGCATGGGTCAGCCTTCCTTGGCGCAGCGAAGACAAAATGTTCTTGCCATTGTCGGTAACCATGATTCCCAGTTTAAGTTTTCTTGGAGTAAGCCATGTTTGGATTTCCTGATGAATACATTTAAGCAGTTCCTCCCCTGTGTGACTCCGTTCGCCAAGACAAACCATGTGAAGCACTGCGTGACACCTCCGTGCCCTGCACACATGGTAGACTGGAGGGGAACCGAGACTAGAGCCTACAGTGGAGGGTGAGGAGATGGCGGAGGATGAGGAGGCCGTGTCGCACGTTGTCACGGGCCCAACGGGCAGGGAGCACGGAGGCCGAAGCGGCGTGACCTGTCCAAGTTGATGCTGCTGCTGCAAAGGGACCACAGTCACCCAGTGGGCCGTAAACGACAAGTACTGTCCCTGACCGTAGTTACAGCTCCAGACGTCGGCGCTGCCATGCACTTTGCTACACACCGACAGGCTCATGGACTGGCCCACCTTCTGTTCAACAAAAGTGTGCAGCGCTGGTATTGCCTTCTTGGCAAAGAAGTGGCGGCTTGGGACTCTCCACCTCGGCTCGGCACAAGCCATCAGTTCTCTGAAAGGTGCAGAGTCCACCACCTGAAAAGGGAGCGACTGCAGCACCAGCAACTTGGACAGCAGCACATTCAGCTTCTGCGCCATGGGATGAGTGGGCGCATACTGCTGTCTCTTGGACATGGCTTCACTGAGGGATTGCTGGCAGGATGCATGGCTTGGAGGAGGAGGAGGAGCAGGAGCGACAGAGGATGGGTATGACACACAGCTGCCTTCGGCTGAGGTGCTGGGGCCTTGGCTGGCAGAAATTGCGAGCGGCGTGCCACTTGGTGAGGAAGCAGGCTGGACCACCCCTTGGGAGCCTCGGTTCTCCCACCTCACTTTATGGTGACGCATCATATGTTGACGCAGGGCCGTGGTGCCAACATTTGGACCCTGGCCACGCTTCACCTTCTGCCTACATATCTTGCATGTGGCCATGTTACCCTCCTGCGGATGCTTCAGGAAAAACTGCCACACTGCCGAGTAGCTACTTTTCCCACCAACAGGCCTCACTGATTCACTGCTACTGTCGCCAACTCCAGGAACCCCTGCTCCACTACCTCCCGATAAGGTAGGCTGCCGCACAGCAGGTGCTCTACCCTGGCCCCGTTTGGCTCCAGCCTTTACAATTGTGCCCCCATGCTGACTGCCAACCACGCTGCTAACACCTTTCTGCCTTAGCTTCTGACTCCGGGGCAACCTGCGCCCCTCTTCTCCTGATGATGACGATGAAGCCCCTGAATCACCCGGCTCCCAAGTGCGATCGGCTTCAACATCATCATCATCATCACTGAGTTGTGGCTTTACCTAACTGATCTTCTCGGTTTCATCAACAGTGTCTGGCGCAGGAGTTGGAAAGCTCGCAACACCCACGACACTGTCGACTTCACTATTTGTCTGCCGAGCTAAAGAAGCCACCTCCATTTCATGGCTGGGCAGTAGCTTCTGACTGTCCTCTATCTGATCGTCCTCCTCACTAAACAGTGGGGCTGAACCCAAAGCATAGGATACGTCGCTGGGGGAGGGGACGGCGTAGGACAGAGGCAATGGGAGGACAGGGACTGCTCTCGGGGCATGCCAACTCAGGGTTGTGTCAGAGGAACCTACCGACCCTAGACTGGGGGTCTCAGACGTAACTTGTGATGATGTTGATGAGCGCGTTAACCAATCTACCACTGCAGATGCGTTACTGGTGGAGACACGACCGCTAGCAGATACTGGCAGATCAGGTCTCTCACCGTGACTCCTGCTGCTACTCGCCCCTAGTCTTCGGCGACCTCTGACTGCAGAATCTTGGCCTCTGCCACTCCTCTTTGAACTTCCAGGCACTTGTCTGCCTGACATTTTTATGTATTTGCTTATTTAGTCTAACTGGCGGGGTGGGTAGTTGAGATTTTGGGATACCCCAGTCCCCAGTGTAATTTGAACAGACAGAATTCAATGCACACCTAAAGCAATTAGTAAAACTCAGGCTGAAACAGGCCTGCTTAGTATAACTGGCGTGGTGGGTAGCTGAGATTTTGGGATACCCCAGTCCCCAGTGTAATTTGAACAGACAGAATTCAATGCACACCTAAAGCAATTAGTAAAACTCAGGCTGACACAGGCCTGTTTAGTATAACTTGCGGGGTGGGTAGTTGAGATTTTGGGATACCCCAGTCCCCTGTGTAATTTGAACAGACAGAATTCAATGCACACCTAAAGCAATTAGTAAAACTCAGGCTGACACAGGCCTGTTTAGTATAACTGGTGGGGGGGGGAGGGTAGCTGAGATTTTGGGATACCCCAGGCAGCGGTGGGTGTAATTTCAGCAGACAGAATTCAATGCACACCTAAAGCAATTAGCAAGAAACAGGCTGAAACAGGCCTGCTTAGTATAACTTGCGGGGTGGGTAGTTGAGATTTTGGGATACCCCAGTCCCCAGTGTAATTTGAACAGACAGAATTCAATGCACACCTAAAGCAATTAGTGAAACTCAAGCTGGATGAAAAAAAAAAAAAAAAAACTTTCCCTGTCACTGCCTCCGATTTTTTCCTACCTTTCCCCGGCTCTCCCTGCCTCTCCCTGACTTTCTGAGTCTTTCTGCCTGTCTCCTGCCTGTCTCCTGCCTGTCTAACTCTCTCTCCCTAGCTGAAGCAGCCAAAAATGTGCAAAAGGAAGATAGCCGCCGCTTTATATAGCACGGTGACGTCACCGGGCTTCCTGGCTGCTGATAGGCTGCATGTGACTTACCAATGATACCTTGCCCCAGGGGACATGTCTGGACATCGTGCTTCCACCATCTTAGAATGCCTGTAATTGAAATAAATGGAGTTTAAAGGAAAACTTCGATCGATCGAATCGCGGGGAAATTCGGATTTGCTCAGAATCGAATTTTTAATGAAATTCGGAACGAATCCGGGTTCGTCCGGATCGATTCGCTCATCCCTACATATAACAGATTTAAAATTAAAATGTTTTTATTAAGTTTCATTTAGTTTCTCTAGTTCAATTATATTTCAATTAAAAACAGAGATTCCTGAATTTTATCTGAAGTTTACAAATATATGTCCTATTTTGTATGTATGTTCAATAAGTCAGTGATGAGCTTTCCTATGGAATTTTTCAGATCCTTATTTCTCAAGCTATAAATGATTGGATTCATCATGGGGGTGACTAAAGTGTACATTAAAGACAGGAACTTAGCAATGCGCCGTAACTCTCCTCTATGTGGAACCAAATAGACACTAAAAATAGTGCCATAAAATATAGCAACAACAGTTAAGTGGGAGCTACAAGTAGAGAAAACTTTCTTTCTCCCAGTAATAGAAGAGATTTCAAAAATGGATTCTACTATATAGATGTATGATACAATGATGATACAGAACGGGATTACACTAACAATAGCACCAATTAATTTCACTTCATATTGAACCATGGTGGTATCAGTGCAGGAGAGATCGAGGATTGGCTCTAAATCACAAAAGAAGTTATCAATTATATTTGGGCCACAAAATTGTAATTTTAATACCATTAATATGGTATCCAGTGCTGGTATAATGCCTAAAATCCAGGTTATGATCACCATTCTCCAGCAAACCTGGTGGGTCATTATTAAAGTATAATGCAAGGGCTTACATATGGCCAAATACCTGTCGTAGCTCATCCCAGTCAGGAGAATTATCTCTACAGCTTCTGAAAGTCCAAAGAAAAAAAACTGCGTGAGACAAGCAGAAAACAGTATTATGGCCTCATCAGCCAATAGAGTGTAAAACATGTTAGGAAGAATATCCATCACCAGTAAAATATCCACCACAGAGAGCTGGGAGAGGAGGAAGTACATGGGGCAATGGAGGGTCTTGCTGTAGGACACTGCTGTGATGATCAGGAGGTTTCCACATATTGTCACACCAGACAACAAAAGAAAAATACTAAAGACCAAAAATAAAATAGTCTTGGGAAGCTGGAGTCCTAAGAGGTGAACGGTGGTAATGGAGGTGACATTTTCCTTCTTCATGACCTGACAAGAGAGTGTTAGCATTATGACCTAACCTTAAAAGACAGATGGAGACCTTATGATGAAAACAGCATGCACTAGTGACTAGTGGCTAGGCACCCAAACAGGGATACAGATTCCCAGCAACTGGCCCTGTTTGTAAAAAACATGGGTCTTTCCACATGCATAGCCATGCCCACCTGTCAGATTTGAGATTGCTGACTGGCTGATCTATTACTGTAAATTGAAATACTTTTAGCACAACCCAGAGATATATAGCATATACTTAAAGTGGACCAACACCCAAGGGGGATCGGCCCGGGAATCTACAAGATTCCCGGACCGATCAGATCCCTCCCCGCGGGGCACCAGAAATCGGGATGTCCCGCAGGGGAGGAACCCCCCAGGAGGCCCACAAACCTTACCTCAGCCCAGTTCCATCTGCGCATGCGCGAGCCGCTTCCACGTCTCGCACTTCCCTCTAGCAGGGCGCACACCCGCGCCGGCCGTTTGTGAATGGCCGGCGCAGGCGCGCTCCCTGTTAGAGGGAAGCGCGAAACGCGGCCTCCAGTGCTCAGAGCCGCTGAGCTGCTATGCGCGTCCAAGCGGCCTTGGACGCGCATACCACAGCGGCTCTGAGTGCTGTGATTGGCTGGAGTGGTCACGTGAGAGCGTGGTGAGGTGAGTGTTTCTGGGCTTTCGGGGGGGGTTTCAGACAGCGGGGCACCCCCGATCGGGGTGCCCCACCGAAGTGGACCAAAACCCAGGATAGTCAATATCCTGGGTGTTGGTCCACTTTAAATAGTAATAGAGATTGATATAGGGTTCTGTAAGGGACCGGAAATCTCTGTAGATTTCTACAGTTAGTAGAAAATATATAACGGGCAATCAGTACTTCAATAGCAATGGTTATGCAAAAGAGTATTATTTATTATCATAGAAAGATAAGGAGTTAACATACATTTTGCATTACATACATTAACATATATTTTGCAACAATCAAAATAACATTTAGGGGATATATACATCTCTTATCCCATGGATGATCTAATTATGTGGTATTTGCTGGTGGGCATAGACATGATGAGACTTGATTTTCGAACCAGCCTCATTTTCTTTCAAGCATAGATATTTTTCTTTAAAACGCAGATAGTCTTTCAGCAGCTTCACACAATTCAGCGTCCAGACATATTCATCAAACAAATTCAGATTCCCGATTCTGTGATCAGCAGCAAAGCATTTCAGGGAGTCTTCCTCCAAGTCATGCAGCTGATACATACCTGAGCCACAATCCTTATGTAATACAAAATCCAGAAGTGGTGCCGTTAGCTGCACTCCACCCCCCCACACACACACACACACCCAACCAGCAAGTTGGAGAGAGAATAGGAGGTAGGATAGAGGCCCAGCGCTGGTCAGATTCCAAACCATGCATGTGCCCTGGCAGATCCTGAGGAGGGGCAGAAAGACATGGGGAACTTGGGCCCTGCCCCTCTTGCATGTGCCACAGGACGGCCAGGGACCACACCACTGGCCACAACCCTCCAAAAAAGGAGCCTCTTCCTAGAGCCTCACAGGACCACAGATAGATCATTATGGGACAGCAAACGACTGGTAAATCGGTAAATAAATGTATTTCTTAATGTGTAAATAAACATAAATTGGTCTAGATAAAAACAATAATGGATGGGAAAAGGAATTGAAAGCAATATATATATATATATATATATATATATATATATATATATATCAGTATTATATAGGGCAAACATTTCTGAGAATGGAGAGATCATAATTAAAGCTAGTTGAAATTAAATGCCCATGATATTAGTATCCATTAATGTCCATATCATGTTAATACTGCTCAAACACAGCAATGGAGAAATACCTCTTAAAAGCAAAGAAATGAAGAAGGCAATTATAGAGCTATAATAAGTAAAAATCAGTTACCACATTAGTCACAAATATGATTAAATTGATAACCTGAGTGAATACTGCATAACAAAACTCAGGTGACAAGCACTGATAAATGTAGAATCTATAATAAGTTAAATTAAAGAGGAACAAAGTTCAGAGAGGCAGGCCCTAAACTCTAAAAGATTCCAATCTTCTGGGGTGTCCAAAATTGAGACACCCGCCCCCCCCCCAGTCACCGCAAACTTATCATTGTGACCTCATCCCCAACTTCTCTGAGCTGAGGTGCACTCCTGCTCACCCATTAGGCTGAGTGCAGAAGCCCACGCTGTTTGAACGAGACACCATGCATGCACTGTAGGACAAAGGAAAACTACATTGTTACTGGGGATCTCGGGGGTTTCAAACAACAGTGCAAGGAACAAAAACAGGGATTATAAAAATCCTGTCAAACTCAGGATATTAAAAATCAAGGCACACTTATCATGAAAAAGAGCTTATCAAAGAGGAACTATGGCCAAAAATGACCATAGTTCCTTTGTACTATAAAGCAGAGAGGCAGCGCGATTCGGGGGGCCCCACTATGCATCGCCGCATGTAAAACAAAGAAACATCCAACTGTATACTCCAGGAGCGCTCCTTCAGCGTTTTTTAGTCTTGGACAACATCTAGTCCTGTCTAAATAGGATGCTACATTACTTTATAGAAATCTTTTACCCTTGATTCAGTGTTGAAATTCAAATACAGTTTATTTGTGTATCTGTACATGGAACAGAAAAAAAATTATAGATCTACTACCATAATGTGTCATGCTTCTAATTTACATAATAGGGATTACACACAAAATAGAATTTATATTTTTCTACCTTTGAGTTGTGCCCTATATATAGACCAAGACAGATTTCCTAATAATATGGCAGTGCCTGCTAATTCTGTGTTGTGCAGATTAAGGATTAGACATGGTGGTGTGTGTATTTATTTCTTGTTCTGCTGTTGACTTGAAGAAGCTGTTGACTGGTGGTTCTCTGTAGCAGCACTCAGATGGTAATTAGGGATGAGCGAATCGATCCGGACGAACCCGGATTCGATCCGAATTTCAGGAAAAATTCGATTCGGATCGAATCCGAATTTCCCCGCGATTCGATCACTCGAAGTTTTCCTTTAACATCCATTCATTTACATTTACAGGCATTCTAAGATGGCGGACGGGACATGTCTGGACATCTATCCCGCGCCAGTGCAAGCTGGGGCAGTCACATGCAGCCTATCAGCAGCCAGCAAGCCCGGTGACGTCACACAGCGGTATTTAACGGCGGCCATCTTGCTTTTCCTCATTTCTCTATTGCATTCGTGACAGACAGAACGCTGTGTAGCTGAGGCACTTAGACAGGCAGGGACAGACAGGGACAGGCTGAAGACAGGCAGGAGACAGGCAGGAGACAGACAGGAGACAGACAGAAAGCCAGGGAAAGGTAGGAAAAACGGAGGCTGTGACAGGGAGATTTTTTTTTTTTCATCCAGCCTTTGTTAGCGTTTTCAGGCTGCTTATAGTAACTAACTGTGCATATATACTGAACTGATCTTAAGTCTGCTGTGAGGCATCCCATTCTGTGACTAAAGCAGCCTCTGTTTAAGACCATATAAGCATTTGCTCTTATCATATTTGAAATTAGCCTGATAAAGACACTTTTGCTGGGCAAAGCACTACTGGACCCTGCCAGGTCCATTCCTGCCCAGGGCATCCCATTCTGTGACTAAAGCAGCCTCTGTTTAAGACCATATAAGCATTTGCTCTTATCATATTTGAAATTAGCCTGATAAAGACACTTTTGCTGGGCAAAGCACTACTGGACCCTGCCAGGTCCATTCCTGCCCAGGGCATCCCATTCTGTGACTACAGCAGCCTCTGTTTAAGACCATATAAGCATTTGCTCTTATCATATTTGAAATTAGCCTGATAAAGACACTTTTGCTGGGCAAAGCACTACTGGACCCTGCCAGGTCCATTCCTGCCCAGGGCATCCCATTCTGTGACTACAGCAGCCTCTGTTTAAGACCATATAAGCATTTGCTCTTATCATATTTGAAATTAGCCTGATAAAGACACTTTTGCTGGGCAAAGCACTACTGTACCCTGCCAGGTCCATTCCTGCCCAGGGCATCCCATTCTGTGACTAAAGCAGCCTCTGTTTAAGACCATATAAGCATTTGCTCTTATCATATTTGAAATTAGGCCTGATAAAGACACTTTTGCTGGGCAAAGCACTACTGGACCCTGCCAGGTCGATTCCTGTTGGGGCATCCCATTCTGTGACTAAAGCAGCCTCTGTTTAAGACCATATAAGCATTTGCTCTTATCATATTTGAAATTAGGCCTGATAAAGACACTTTTGCTGGGCAAAGCACTACTGTACCCTGCCAGGTCCATTCCTGCCCAGGGCATCCCATTCTGTGACTAAAGCAGCCTCTGTTTAAGACCATATAAGCATTTGCTCTTATCATATTTGAAATTAGCCTGATAAAGACACTTTTGCTGGGCAAAGCACTACTGGACCCTGCCGGGTCCATTCCTGCCCAGGGCATCCCATTCTGTGACTAAAGCAGCCTCTGTTTAAGACCATATAAGCATTTGCTCTTATCATATTTGAAATTAGCCTGATAAAGACACTTTTGCTGGGCAAAGCACTACTGTACCCTGCCAGGTCCATTCCTGCCCAGGGCATCCCATTCTGTGACTAAAGCAGCCTCTGTTTAAGACCATATAAGCATTTGTTCTTATCATATTTGAAATTAGGCCTGATAAAGACACTTTTGCTGGGCAAAGCACTACTGTACCCTGCCAGGTCCATTCCTGCCCAGGGCATCCCATTCTGTGACTAAAGCAGCCTCTGTTTAAGACCATATAAGCATTTGCTCTTATCATATTTGAAATTAGCCTGATAAAGACACTTTTGCTGGGCAAAGCACTACTGGACCCTGCCAGGTCGATTCCTGCCCAGGGCATCCCATTCTGTGACTAAAGCAGCCTCTGTTTAAGACCATATAAGCATTTGCTCTTATCATATTTGAAATTAGCCTGATAAAGACACTTTTGCTGGGAAAAGCACTACTGGACCCTGCCAGGTCGATTCCTGTTGGGGCATCCCATTCTGTGACTAAAGCAGCCTCTGTTTAAGACCATATAAGCATTTGCTCTTATCATATTTGAAATTAGGCCTGATAAAGACACTTTTGCTGGGCAAAGCACTACTGTACCCTGCCAGGTCCATTCCTGCCCAGGGCATCCCATTCTGTGACTAAAGCAGCCTCTGTTTAAGACCATATAAGCATTTGCTCTTATCATATTTGAAATTAGCCTGATAAAGACACTTTTGCTGGGCAAAGCACTACTGGACCCTGCCAGGTCCATTCCTGCCCAGGGCATCCCATTCTGTGACTAAAGCAGCCTCTGTTTAAGACCATATAAGCATTTGCTCTTATCATATTTGAAATTAGCCTGATAAAGACACTTTTGCTGGGCAAAGCACTACTGTACCCTGCCAGGTCCATTCCTGCCCAGGGCATCCCATTCTGTGACTAAAGCAGCCTCTGTTTAAGACCATATAAGCATTTGCTCTTATCATATTTGAAATTAGCCTGATAAAGACACTTTTGCTGGGCAAAGCACTACTGGACCCTGCCAGGTCCATTCCTGCCCAGGGCATCCCATTCTGTGACTACAGCAGCCTCTGTTTAAGACCATATAAGCATTTGCTCTTATCATATTTGAAATTAGCCTGATAAAGACACTTTTGCTGGGCAAAGCACTACTGGACCCTGCCAGGTCGATTCCTGTTGGGGCATCCCATTCTGTGACTACAGCAGCCTCTGTTTAAGACCATATAAGCATTTGCTCTTATCATATTTGAAATTAGCCTGATAAAGACACTTTTGCTGGGCAAAGCACTACTGTACCCTGCCAGGTCCATTCCTGCCCAGGGCATCCCATTCTGTGACTAAAGCAGCTTCTGTTTAAGACCATATAAGCATTTGCTCTTATCATATTTGAAATTAGGCCTGATAAAGACACTTTTGCTGGGCAAAGCACTACTGTACCCTGCCAGGTCCATTCCTGCCCAGGGCATCCCATTCTGTGACTAAAGCAGCCTCTGTTTAAGACCATATAAGCATTTGCTCTTATCATATTTGAAATTAGGCCTGATAAAGACACTTTTGCTGGGCAAAGCACTACTGGACCCTGCCAGGTCGATTCCTGTTGGGGCATCCCATTCTGTGACTAAAGCAGCCTCTGTTTAAGACCATATAAGCATTTGCTCTTATCATATTTGAAATTAGCCTGATAAAGACACTTTTGCTGGGCAAAGCACTACTGGACCCTGCCAGGTCCATTCCTGCCCAGGGCATCCCATTCTGTGACTACAGCAGCCTCTGTTTAAGACCATATAAGCATTTGCTCTTATCATATTTTAAATTAGGCCTGATAAAGACACTTTTGCTGGGCAAAGCACTACTGTACCCTGCCAGGTCCATTCCTGCCCAGGGCATCCCATTCTGTGACTAAAGCAGCCTCTGTTTAAGACCATATAAGCATTTGCTCTTATCATATTTGAAAATAGGCCTGATAAAGACACTTTTGCTGGGCAAAGCACTACTGGACCCTGCCAGGTCCATTCCTGCCCAGGGCATCCCATTCTGTGACTAAAGCAGCCTCTGTTTAAGACCATATAAGCATTTGCTCTTATCATATTTGAAATTAGCCTGATAAAGACACTTTTGCTGGGCAAAGCACTACTGGACCCTGCCAGGTCGATTCCTGCCCAGGGCATCCCATTCTGTGACTAAAGCAGCCTCTGTTTAAGACCATATAAGCATTTGCTCTTATCATATTTGAAATTAGGCCTGATAAAGACACTTTTGCTGGGCAAAGCACTACTGTACCCTGCCAGGTCCATTCCTGCCCAGGGCATCCCATTCTGTGACTAAAGCAGCCTCTGTTTAAGACCATATAAGCATTTGCTCTTATCATATTTGAAATTAGCCTGATAAAGACACTTTTGCTGGGCAAAGCACTACTGGACCCTGCCAGGTCGATTCCTGCCCAGGGCATCCCATTCTGTGACTAAAGCAGCCTCTGTTTAAGACCATATAAGCATTTGCTCTTATCATATTTGAAATTAGCCTGATAAAGACACTTTTGCTGGGCAAAGCACTACTGGACCCTGCCAGGTCGATTCCTGTTGGGGCATCCCATTCTGTGACTACAGCAGCCTCTGTTTAAGACCATATAAGCATTTGCTCTTATCATATATGAAATTAGCCTGATAAAGACACTTTTGCTGGGCAAAGCACTACTGGACCCTGCCAGGTCCATTCCTGCCCAGGGCATCCCATTCTGTGACTACAGCAGCCTCTGTTTAAGACCATATAAGCATTTGCTCTTATCATATTTGAAATTAGGCCTGATAAAGACACTTTTGCTGGGCAAAGCACTACTGTACCCTGCCAGGTCCATTCCTGCCCAGGGCATCCCATTCTGTGACTAAAGCAGCCTCTGTTTAAGACCATATAAGCATTTGCTCTTATCATATTTGAAATTAGGCCTGATAAAGACACTTTTGCTGGGCAAAGCACTACTGGACCCTGCCAGGTCGATTCCTGTTGGGGCATCCCATTCTGTGACTAAAGCAGCCTCTGTTTAAGACCATATAAGCATTTGCTCTTATCATATTTGAAATTAGCCTGATAAAGACACTTTTGCTGGGCAAAGCACTACTGGACCCTGCCAGGTCCATTCCTGCCCAGGGCATCCCATTCTGTGACTACAGCAGCCTCTGTTTAAGACCATATAAGCATTTGCTCTTATCATATTTGAAATTAGCCTGATAAAGACACTTTTGCTGGGCAAAGCACTACTGGACCCTGCCAGGTCCATTCCTGCCCAGGGCATCCCATTCTGTGACTAAAGCAGCCTCTGTTTAAGACAATATAAGCATTTGCTCTTATCATATTTGAAATTAGCCTGATAAAGACACTTTTGCTGGGCAAAGCACTACTGGACCCTGCCAGGTCCATTCCTGCCCAGGGCATCCCATTCTGTGACTAAAGCAGCCTCTGTTTAAGACCATATAAGCATTTGCTCTTATCATATTTGAAATTAGGCCTGATAAAGACACTTTTGCTGGGCAAAGCACTACTGTACCCTGCCAGGTCCATTCCTGCTCAGGGCATCCCATTCTGTGACTAAAGCAGCCTCTGTTTAAGACCATATAAGCATTTGCTCTTATCATATTTGAAATTAGCCTGATAAAGACACTTTTGCTGGGCAAAGCACTACTGGACCCTGCCAGGTCGATTCCTGCCCAGGGCATCCCATTCTGTGACTAAAGCAGCCTCTGTTTAAGACCATATAAGCATTTGCTCTTATCATATTTGAAATTAGCCTGATAAAGACACTTTTGCTGGGCAAAGCACTACTGGACCCTGCCAGGTCGATTCCTGTTGGGGCATCCAATTCTGTGACTACAGCAGCCTCTGTTTAAGACCATATAAGCATTTGCTCTTATCATATTTGAAATTAGCCTGATAAAGACACTTTTGCTGGGCAAAGCACTACTGGACCCTGCCAGGTCCATTCCTGCCCAGGGCATCCCATTCTGTGACTACAGCAGCCTCTGTTTAAGACCATATAAGCATTTGCTCTTATCATATTTTAAATTAGGCCTGATAAAGACACTTTTGCTGGGCAAAGCACTACTGTACCCTGCCAGGTCCATTCCTGCCCAGGGCATCCCATTCTGTGACTAAAGCAGCCTCTGTTTAAGACCATATAAGCATTTGCTCTTATCATATTTGAAATTAGGCCTGATAAAGACACTTTTGCTGGGCAAAGCACTACTGGACCCTGCCAGGTCCATTCCTGCCCAGGGCATCCCATTCTGTGACTACAGCAGCCTCTGTTTAAGACCATATAAGCATTTGCTCTTATTATATTTATATTATAAGACACTTTTGCTGGGCATAGGCTTACTGCTGCCTGCCAGGTGCACTTCTGTTGAGGCATCCCATTCTGTAACATAGCATACCCCTCTTTATTTACACTAAGCAGCTCTCTTATTTACACTAAGCAGGCCTGTTGGAGGCTGAGTGTTACTGCTCACTTTTGGTGTGCATTATATTCTGTTTCATATAGACCCACCGCTGCCCGGGGTTTTTTTAAATATCACCTACTACCACGCCAGTTAGACTATGTCGGGCAGACAAGTGCCTGGAAGTGAAAAGAGGAGTGGCAGAGGCCAAGATTCCGCAGGCAGAGCTCGCATCAGACTGGGGGCCAGTAGCAGCAGGAGTCACGCTGAGAGACCTAATCTGCCAGTATCTGCTAGCGGTCGGGTCTCCACCAGTAACGCATCTGCCGTGGTAGATTGGCTGACGCGCTCATCAACAACATCATCACAACTTACATCTGAGACCCCCAGTCTAGGGTCGGTAGGTTCCTCTGACACAACCCTGAGTTGGCATGCCCCGAGAGCAGTCCCTGTCCTCCCATTGCCTCTGTCCTACGCCGTTCCCTCCCCCAGCGACGTATCCTATGCTTTGGGTTCAGCTCCACTCTTTAGTGAGGAGGACGATCAGATACAGGAGGACAGTCAGCAGCTACTGCCCAGCCAAGAAATGGAGGTGGCTTCTTTAGCTAGGCAGACAAATAGTGATGTGGACAGTGTCGTGGGTGCTGCGAGCGTTCCAGCTCCTGCGCCAGACACTGTTGACGAATCCACGAACATCAGTGACGTACAGCCACAACTCGGTGATGATGATGATGATGACGATGAAGCCGATCGCACTTGGGAGCCGGGTGATGAAGGGGCTTCATCGTCATCATCAGGAGAAGAGGGGCGCAGGTTGCCCCGGAGTCAGCAGCTGAGGCAGCAAGGTGGTAGCAGTCAGCATGGGGGCACAATTCCAAAGGCTGGAGCCGGCCGGGGCCGGGGCCGGGGTAGAGCACCTGCTGTGCGGCAGTCTACCTTATCGGGAGGTAGTGGAGCAGGGGTTCCTGGAGTTGGCAACAGCAGCAGTGAATCAGTGAGGCCAGGGGGTGGGAAAAGTAGCTACTCGGCAGTGTGGCAGTTTTTCCTGAGGCATCCGCAGGAGGGTAACATGGCCACATGCAAGATATGTAGGCAAAAGGTGAAGCGTGGCCAGGGTCCAAATGTTGGCACCACGGCCCTGCGTCAACATATGATGCGTCACCATAAAACGACCTGGGAGAACCGAGGCTCCCAAGGGGTGGTCCAGTCTGCTTCCTCACCAAGTGAGCTCCCAATTTCTGCCAGCCAAGGCTCCAGCACCTCAGCCGAAGGCAGCTGTGCGTCATACCCATCCTCTGTCGCTCCTGCTCCTCCTCCTCCTCCTCCAAGTCATGCATCCCGCCAGCAATCCATCAGCGAAGCCATGTCCAAGAGACAGCAGTATGCGCCCACTCATCCTACGGCGCAGAAGCTGAATGTGCTCCTGTCCAAGTTGCTGGTGCTGCAGTCGCTCCCTTTTCAGGTGGTGGAATCTGCACCTTTCAGAGAACTGATGGCTTGTGCCGAGCCGAGGTGGAGAGTCCCAAGCCGTCATTTCTTTGCCAAGAAGGCAGTACCAGCGCTGCACACTTTTGTTGAACAGAAGGTGGGCCAGTCCTTGAGCCTGTCGGTGTGTAGCAAAATACATGGCAGCGCCGACATCTGGAGCTGTAACTACGGTCAGGGGCAGTACATGTCGTTTACGGCCCACTGGGTGAATGTGGTCCCTTTGCAGCAGCAACTTGGACAGGTCACGCCGCTTCGGCCTCCGCGCTCTCTGCCCATTGGGCCTGTGACACCGTGCGACTCGGCCTCCTCATCCTCCGCCATCTCCTCACCCTCCACTGTAGGCTCAAGTCTCAGTGCCCCTCCAGTCTACCATGTGTGCAGGGCACGGAGGTGTCACGCAGTGCTTCACATGGTTTGTCTTGGCGAACGGAGTCACACAGGGGAGGAACTGCTTAAATGTATTCATCAGAAAATCCAAACATGGCTTACTCCGAGAAAACTTAAAATGGGAATCATGGTTACCGACAATGGGAAGAACATTTTGTCTGCGCTGCGCCAAGGAAGCCTGACCCATGCCCCCTGCATGGCTCACGTCTTCAATCTGGTTGTCAAGCGGTTTCTGAAGTGTTCCCCCCATCTGCAAGACATCCTAACAACTTCAAGGAAACTTTGCATGCACTTCAGCCACTCCTACACCGCCAAACACACCCTTCTTGAGCTACAGCGTCAGAATGGTATCCCCCAACATAGTCTGATTTGCGATGTTTCCACCCGTTGGAATTCCACCCTTCACATGTTGGACCGATTATATGAACAGAGAAAAGCCATCACGGATTTCCTGATGATCCAAGCAGATAGGGGCACTCCCCTGTGTAACTTCAATGTCAACCAGTGGCAGCTCATACGTGACACCTGCCGTTTGCTCAGGCCCTTTGAGGATGCCACTTTATTTGTCAGTCGGCAGGATTACGGGATGAACGACGTGATTCCACTGCTTCATGTACTACAGCACATGTTGGAAACCATGGCTGGTCAGGGCACTGGAGACATGGCGTTTACATCTTACGGCCACATGAACCCCGCTGGAGCTGAACTGGAGGAGGAGGAAGAGGAGGAGGAGGAGTTGCCCAGCGAAACACAGTTTAGGCTTGGCGAAATGGCTGGTTTATCTAGTCAGCGGACAGGAGAGGAGGAGCAGGAGCAGCCAGAGGAGCTAGAGGTTTTTGAGGAAGGCGAGACAGAGGACCCGGGCACACCGTGGCAGTATGCAGTGGAGATGGAGACAGGTAGTCCATCCGAGTCACTTGCGCAAATGGCACGAAGCATGCTCACGTGCTTGCGTAGTGACCCCAGAATTGTTTCCATCTGTCGGCGGGATGACTTCTGGCTGTCCACCTTATTGGACCCTCGCTTCCGGCACAAAATGGGGGCATTTTTTAAACCCACCGAGAGGGAGGACAAACTCAACTACTACAAAGACATTCTACGTAGGCAGTTGGCCGATGCCTATCTGCGCCATGGTCCATACTCTCGCAGGTCTGACTCGAGGGGACCTCTGCGCTCACCTTCCACTGCCATGGCCGCTGGGGGGGTTGGCAGCAGCAGCAGCAGAAGCTCCATCAGCAGCAGCAGCCTCAGTCTTCAGTCGCTAATGAGTAGCTTTCTACACCCGCATAGTGAGGCTACTCATGAGCAGCAGGAAGACCTGGAGCAGGACCTGAACCAGCAGGTCATGTCATACTTTGACATGACCATGCCAACACACCTTGAGGATCCGCTGGACTTCTGGGCAGCCAAACTTGATTTGTGGCCGCAACTAGCAGAGTTTGCCCTGGAAAAGCTGTCCTGCCCGGCAAGTAGCGTGCCATCTGAGCGGGTGTTTAGTGCGGCGGGGGCCATAGTTACGGCGAGGAGAACTCGTCTGTCAACTAAAAATGTGGAGAGACTCACCTTTGTCAAAATGAATCAGGGATGGATCAGCCAGGATTTCCACCCACCAATGCCTGATGCATGCGACTAGATTCAGCATGGTGCCACGTTTTACACTTTCCAAATGGTGCAAAACATATTTATGTCTTTAGGCCATTTTTTGGGCTCCTGCTGCTGCTACTGTCAACTCCTGCCAACTCCAGGGTGTGATTCATCCAATTTTTGGGCTCCTGAAGCCAACTCCAGTGTATATTTGGGCTCCTGCTGCTGCTGCTGCCAACTTCTGCCAACTCCAGGGTGTGATTCATCCAATTTTTGGGCTCCTGAAGCCAACTCCAGTGTATATTTGGGCTCCTGCTGCTGCTACTGTCAACTCCTGCCAACTCCAGGGTGTGATTCATCCAATTTTTGGGCTTCTGAAGCCAACTCCAGTGTATATTTGGGCTCCTGCTGCTGCTGCTGTCAACTCCTGCCAACTCCAGGGTGTGATTCATCCAATTTTTGGGCTCCTGAAGCCAACTCCAGTGTATATTTGGGCTCCTGCTGCTGCTGCTGCCAACTTCTGCCAACTCCAGGGTGTGATTCATCCAATTTTGGGGCTCCTGAGGCCAACTCCAGTCTATATTTGGGCTCCTGCTGCTGCTGCTGTCAACTCCTGCCAACTCCAGGGTGTGATTCATCCAATTTTTGGGCTCCTGAAGCCAACTCCAGTGTATATTTGGGCTCCTGCTGCTGCTACTGTCAACTCCTGCCAACTCCAGGGTGTGATTCATCCAATTTTTGGGCTCCTGAAGCCAACTCCAGTGTATATTTGGGCTCCTGCTGCTGCTGCTGCCAACTTCTGCCAACTCCAGGGTGTGATTCATCCAATTTTTGGGCTCCTGAAGCCAACTCCAGTGTATATTTGGGCTCCTGCTGCTGCTACTGTCAACTCCTGCCAACTCCAGGGTGTGATTCATCCAATTTTTGGGCTCCTGAAGCCAACTCCAGTGTATATTTGGGCTCCTGCTGCTGCTACTGTCAACTCCTGCCAACTCCAGGGTGTGATTCATCCAATTTTTGGGCTCCTGAAGCCAACTCCAGTGTATATTTGGGCTCCTGCTGCTGCTGCTGCCAACTCCAGGGTGTGATTCATCCAATTGTTGGGCTCCTGAAGCCAACCCCAGGGTCTCTTTAAAGTAATGTTTGGGCTCCTGCTGCTGCTGCTGCCAACTTCTGCCAACTCCAGGGTGTGATTCATCCAATTTTTGGGCTCCTGAAGCCAACCCCAGGGTCTCTTTGAAGTAATGTTTGGGCTCCTGAAGCCAACTCCAGTGTATATTTGGGCTCCTGCTGCTGCTGCTGCCAACTCCAGGGTGTGATTCATCCAATTGTTGGGCTCCTGAAGCCAACCCCAGGGTCTCTTTAAAGTAATGTTTGGGCTCCTGCTGCTGCTACTGTCAACTCCTGCCAACTCCAGGGTGTGATTCATCCAATTTTTGGGCTCCTGAGGCCAACTCCAGTGTATATTTGGGCTCCTGCTGCTGCTGCTGCCAACTTCTGCCAACTCCAGGGTGTGATTCATCCAATTTTTGGGCTCCTGAAGCCAACTCCAGTGTATATTTGGGCTCCTGCTGCTGCTGCTGCCAACTTCTGCCAACTCCAGGGTGTGATTCATCCAATTTTTGGGCTCCTGAAGCCAACTCCAGTGTATATTTGGGCTCCTGCTGCTGCTACTGTCAACTCCTGCCAACTCCAGGGTGTGATTCATCCAATTTTTGGGCTCCTGAGGCCAACTCCAGTGTATATTTGGGCTCCTGCTGCTGCTGCTGCTGCCAACTTCTGCCAACTCCAGGGTGTGATTCATCCAATTTTTGGGCTCCTGAAGCCAACTCCAGTGTATATTTGGGCTCCTGCTGCTGCTACTGTCAACTCCTGCCAACTCCAGGGTGTGATTCATCCAATTTTTGGGCTCCTGAAGCCAACTCCAGTGTATATTTGGGCTCCTGCTGCTGCTGCTGCCAACTTCTGCCAACTCCAGGGTGTGATTCATCCAATTTTTGGGCTCCTGAAGCCAACTCCAGTGTATATTTGGGCTCCTGCTGCTGCTACTGTCAACTCCTGCCAACTCCAGGGTGTGATTCATCCAATTTTTGGGCTCCTGAGGCCAACTCCAGTGTATATTTGGGCTCCTGCTGCTGCTACTGTCAACTCCTGCCAACTCCAGGGTGTGATTCATCCAATTTTTGGGCTCCTGAAGCCAACTCCAGTGTATATTTGGGCTCCTGCTGCTGCTACTGTCAACTCCTGCCAACTCCAGGGTGTGATTCATCCAATTTTTGGGCTCCTGAGGCCAACTCCAGTGTATATTTGGGCTCCTGCTGCTGCTGCTGCCAACTTCTGCCAACTCCAGGGTGTGATTCATCCAATTTTTGGGCTCCTGAAGCCAACTCCAGTGTATATTTGGGCTCCTGCTGCTGCTGCTGCCAACTTCTGCCAACTCCAGGGTGTGATTCATCCAATTTTTGGGCTCCTGAAGCCAACTCCAGTGTATATTTGGGCTCCTGCTGCTGCTACTGTCAACTCCTGCCAACTCCAGGGTGTGATTCATCCAATTTTTGGGCTCCTGAGGCCAACTCCAGTGTATATTTGGGCTCCTTCTGCCCCTCATAGTGATGCCACTTCAACTCTCTGCAATTGTGCCGCTCTGCGATTCTATTAGCGATGCCTCTGATCTGCATGTGATATTTCTTCAAAGTATTATTTAACTAACCCAGCACGCATCCTGTGCGTGTTACAGCAAGGCAGAATGGTTTACAACCCTATTGAGGCTCTAGGAGGCTCAGAAATAGCCGTTTTTAATAGCGATTCGTCGCGAATTTATTCGGGTCGAAACGATTTTTGTCGGAAAATTCGGCGAATCAGTCGAATCGAATTTTTCAAAAGTTCGCTCATCTCTAATGGTAATGACTTGAAGACTGAGTTCCTGGGGTGGGGTAGGTGTCTGATGATTTTCGTCCTTTGCATATTTAATCTTCACCTATAGAGTATATGTTGTCCATAGATGAAGGTTAAAAATTCAAGAGATTAAATTATCTGAGATTGTGAAGCGGTGACGCTGTCTACAGTTTTATGAATTGCTATTAGGGATGAGCGAATCGATCCGGACGAACCCGGATTCGATCCGAATTTCAGGAAAAATTCGATTCGGATCGAATCCGAATTTCCCCGCGATTCGATCACTCGAAGTTTTCCTTTAACATCCATTCATTTACATTTACAGGCATTCTAAGATGGCGGACGGGACATGTCTGGACATCTATCCCGCGCCAGTGCAAGCTGGGGCAGTCACATGCAGCCTATCAGCAGCCAGCAAGCCCGGTGACGTCACACAGCGGTATTTAACGGCGGCCATCTTGCTTTTCCTCATTTCTCTGTTGCATTCGTGACAGACAGAACGCTGTGTAGCTGAGGCACTTAGACAGGCAGGGACAGACAGGGACAGGCTGGAGACAGGCTGTGACTGTGACTACAGCAGCCTCTGTTTAAGACCATATAAGCATTTGCTCTTATCATATTTGAAATTAGCCTGATAAAGACACTTTTGCTGGGCAAAGCACTACTGGACCCTGCCAGGTCCATTCCTGCCCAGGGCATCCCATTCTGTGACTACAGCAGCCTCTGTTTAAGACCATATAAGCATTTGCTCTTATCATATTTGAAATTAGCCTGATAAAGACACTTTTGCTGGGCAAAGCACTACTGTACCCTGCCAGGTCCATTCCTGCCCAGGGCATCCCATTCTGTGACTAAAGCAGCCTCTGTTTAAGACCATATAAGCATTTGCTCTTATCATATTTGAAATTAGGCCTGATAAAGACACTTTTGCTGGGCAAAGCACTACTGTACCCTGCCAGGTCCATTCCTGCCCAGGGCATCCCATTCTGTGACTAAAGCAGCCTCTGTTTAAGACCATATAAGCATTTGCTCTTATCATATTTGAAATTAGCCTGATAAAGACACTTTTGCTAGGCAAAGCACTACTGGACCCTGCCAGGTCGATTCCTGTTGGGGCATCCCATTCTGTGACTAAAGCAGCCTCTGTTTAAGACCATATAAGCATTTGCTCTTATCATATTTGAAATTAGCCTGATAAAGACACTTTTGCTGGGCAAAGCACTACTGTACCCTGCCAGGTCCATTCCTGCCCAGGGCATCCCATTCTGTGACTAAAGCAGCCTCTGTTTAAGACCATATAAGCATTTGCTCTTATCATATTTGAAATTAGCCTGATAAAGACACTTTTGCTGGGCAAAGCACTACTGGACCCTGCCAGGTCCATTCCTGCCCAGGGCATCCCATTCTGTGACTAAAGCAGCCTCTGTTTAAGACCATATAAGCATTTGCTCTTATCATATTTGAAATTAGCCTGATAAAGACACTTTTGCTGGGCAAAGCACTACTGTACCCTGCCAGGTCCAT
Source organism: Gastrophryne carolinensis (assembly GCA_027917425.1). Taxonomy (NCBI): domain Eukaryota; kingdom Metazoa; phylum Chordata; class Amphibia; order Anura; family Microhylidae; genus Gastrophryne; species Gastrophryne carolinensis. The sequence continues at coordinate 443,937,675 of CM051238.1, read as the reverse complement.
TCCTGCCCAGGGCATCCCATTCTGTGACTAAAGCAGTCTCTGTTTAAGACCATATAAGCATTTGCTCTTATCATATTTGAAATTAGGCCTGATAAAGACACTTTTGCTGGGCAAAGCACTACTGTACCCTGCCAGGTCCATTCCTGCCCAGGGCATCCCATTCTGTGACTAAAGCAGCCTCTGTTTAAGACCATATAAGCATTTGCTCTTATCATATTTGAAATTAGCCTGATAAAGACACTTTTGCTGGGCAAAGCACTACTGGACCCTGCCAGGTCGATTCCTGCCCAGGGCATCCCATTCTGTGACTAAAGCAGCCTCTGTTTAAGACCATATAAGCATTTGCTCTTATCATATTTGAAATTAGCCTGATAAAGACACTTTTGCTGGGCAAAGCACTACTGGACCCTGCCAGGTCGATTCCTGTTGGGGCATCCCATTCTGTGACTAAAGCAGCCTCTGTTTAAGACCATATAAGCATTTGCTCTTATCATATTTGAAATTAGGCCTGATAAAGACACTTTTGCTGGGCAAAGCACTACTGTACCCTGCCAGGTCCATTCCTGCCCAGGGCATCCCATTCTGTGACTAAAGCAGCCTCTGTTTAAGACCATATAAGCATTTGCTCTTATCATATTTGAAATTAGCCTGATAAAGACACTTTTGCTGGGCAAAGCACTACTGGACCCTGCCAGGTCCATTCCTGCCCAGGGCATCCCATTCTGTGACTAAAGCAGCCTCTGTTTAAGACCATATAAGCATTTGCTCTTATCATATTTGAAATTAGCCTGATAAAGACACTTTTGCTGGGCAAAGCACTACTGGACCCTGCCAGGTCCATTCCTGCCCAGGGCATTCCATTCTGTGACTAAAGCAGCCTCTGTTTAAGACCATATAAGCATTTGCTCTTATCATATTTGAAATTAGCCTGATAAAGACACTTTTGCTGGGCAAAGCACTACTGGACCCTGCCAGGTCCATTCCTGCCCAGGGCATCCCATTCTGTGACTAAAGCAGCCTCTGTTTAAGACCATATAAGCATTTGCTCTTATCATATTTGAAATTAGCCTGATAAAGACACTTTTGCTGGGCAAAGCACTACTGGACCCTGCCAGGTCCATTCCTGCCCAGGGCATCCCATTCTGTGACTACAGCAGCCTCTGTTTAAGACCATATAAGCATTTGCTCTTATCATATTTGAAATTAGCCTGATAAAGACACTTTTGCTGGGCAAAGCACTACTGGACCCTGCCAGGTCGATTCCTGTTGGGGCATCCCATTCTGTGACTACAGCAGCCTCTGTTTAAGACTATATAAGCATTTGCTCTTATCATATTTGAAATTAGCCTGATAAAGACACTTTTGCTGGGCAAAGCACTACTGGACCCTGCCAGGTCCATTCCTGCCCAGGGCATCCCATTCTGTGACTACAGCAGCCTCTGTTTAAGACCATATAAGCATTTGCTCTTATCATATTTGAAATTAGGCCTGATAAAGACACTTTTGCTGGGCAAAGCACTACTGTACCCTGCCAGGTCCATTCCTGCCCAGGGCATCCCATTCTGTGACTAAAGCAGCCTCTGTTTAAGACCATATAAGCATTTGCTCTTATCATATTTGAAATTAGGCCTGATAAAGACACTTTTGCTGGGCAAAGCACTACTGGACCCTGCCAGGTCGATTCCTGTTGGGGCATCCCATTTTGTGACTAAAGCAGCCTCTGTTTAAGACCATATAAGCATTTGCTCTTATCTTATTTGAAATTAGCCTGATAAAGACACTTTTGCTGGGCAAAGCACTACTGGACCCTGCCAGGTCCATTCCTGCCCAGGGCATCCCATTCTGTGACTACAGCAGCCTCTGTTTAAGACCATATAAGCATTTGCTCTTATCATATTTGAAATTAGGCCTGATAAAGACACTTTTGCTGGGCAAAGCACTACTGGACCCTGCCAGGTCCATTCCTGCCCAGGGCATCCCATTCTGTGACTAAAGCAGCCTCTGTTTAAGACCATATAAGCATTTGCTCTTATCATATTTGAAATTAGCCTGATAAAGACACTTTTGCTGGGCAAAGCACTACTGGACCCTGCCAGGTCGATTCCTGCCCAGGGCATCCCATTCTGTGACTAAAGCAGCCTCTGTTTAAGACCATATAAGCATTTGCTCTTATCATATTTGAAATTAGGCCTGATAAAGACACTTTTGCTGGGCAAAGCACTACTGTACCCTGCCAGGTCCATTCCTGCCCAGGGCATCCCATTCTGTGACTAAAGCAGCCTCTGTTTAAGACCATATAAGCATTTGCTCTTATCATATTTGAAATTAGCCTGATAAAGACACTTTTGCTGGGCAAAGCACTACTGGACCCTGCCAGGTCGATTCCTGTTGGGGCATCCCATTCTGTGACTAAAGCAGCCTCTGTTTAAGACCATATAAGCATTTGCTCTTATCATATTTGAAATTAGCCTGATAAAGACACTTTTGCTGGGCAAAGCACTACTGGACCCTGCCAGGTCGATTCCTGTTGGGGCATCCCATTCTGTGACTACAGCAGCCTCTGTTTAAGACCATATAAGCATTTGCTCTTATCATATTTGAAATTAGCCTGATAAAGACACTTTTGCTGGGCAAAGCACTACTGGACCCTGCCAGGTCCATTCCTGCCCAGGGCATCCCATTCTGTGACTACAGCAGCCTCTGTTTAAGACCATATAAGCATTTGCTCTTATCATATTTGAAATTAGGCCTGATAAAGACACTTTTGCTGGGCAAAGCACTACTGTACCCTGCCAGGTCCATTCCTGCCCAGGGCATCCCATTCTGTGACTAAAGCAGCCTCTGTTTAAGACCATATAAGCATTTGCTCTTATCATATTTGAAATTAGCCTGATAAAGACACTTTTGCTGGGCAAAGCACTACTGTACCCTGCCAGGTCCATTCCTGCCCAGGGCATCCCATTCTGTGACTAAAGCAGCCTCTGTTTAAGACCATATAAGCATTTGCTCTTATCATATTTGAAATTAGGCCTGATAAAGACACTTTTGCTGGGCAAAGCACTACTGGACCCTGCCAGGTCCATTCCTGCCCAGGGCATCCCATTCTGTGACTAAAGCAGCCTCTGTTTAAGACCATATAAGCATTTGCTCTTATCATATTTGAAATTAGCCTGATAAAGACACTTTTGCTGGGCAAAGCACTACTGGACCCTGCCAGGTCGATTCCTGCCCAGGGCATCCCATTCTGTGACTAAAGCAGCCTCTGTTTAAGACCATATAAGCATTTGCTCTTATCATATTTGAAATTAGCCTGATAAAGACACTTTTGCTGGGCAAAGCACTACTGGACCCTGCCAGGTCGATTCCTGTTGGGGCATCCCATTCTGTGACTACAGCAGCCTCTGTTTAAGACCATATAAGCATTTGCTCTTATCATATTTGAAATTAGCCTGATAAAGACACTTTTGCTGGGCAAAGCACTACTGGACCCTGCCAGGTCCATTCCTGCCCAGGGCATCCCATTCTGTGACTACAGCAGCCTCTGTTTAAGACCATATAAGCATTTGCTCTTATCATATTTTAAATTAGGCCTGATAAAGACACTTTTGCTGGGCAAAGCACTACTGTACCCTGCCAGGTCCATTCCTGCCCAGGGCATCCCATTCTGTGACTGAAGCAGCCTCTGTTTAAGACCATATAAGCATTTGCTCTTATCATATTTGAAATTAGGCCTGATAAAGACACTTTTGCTGGGCAAAGCACTACTGTACCCTGCCAGGTCCATTCCTGCCCAGGGCATCCCATTCTGTGACTACAGCAGCCTCTGTTTAAGACCATATAAGCATTTGCTCTTATTATATTTATATTATAAGACACTTTTGCTGGGCATAGGCTTACTGCTGCCTGCCAGGTGCACTTCTGTTGAGGCATCCCATTCTGTAACATAGCATACCCCTCTTTATTTACACTAAGCAGCTCTCTTATTTACACTAAGCAGGCCTGTTGGAGGCTGAGTGTTACTGCTCACTTTTGGTGTGCATTATATTCTGTTTCATATAGACCCACCGCTGCCCGGGGTTTTTTTAAATATCACCTACTACCACGCCAGTTAGACTATGTCGGGCAGACAAGTGCCTGGAAGTGAAAAGAGGAGTGGCAGAGGCCAAGATTCCGCAGGCAGAGCTCGCATCAGACTGGGGGCCAGTAGCAGCAGGAGTCACGCTGAGAGACCTAATCTGCCAGTATCTGCTAGCGGTCGGGTCTCCACCAGTAACGCATCTGCCGTGGTAGATTGGCTGACGCGCTCATCAACAACATCATCACAACTTACATCTGAGACCCCCAGTCTAGGGTCGGTAGGTTCCTCTGACACAACCCTGAGTTGGCATGCCCCGAGAGCAGTCCCTGTCCTCCCATTGCCTCTGTCCTACGCCGTTCCCTCCCCCAGCGACGTATCCTATGCTTTGGGTTCAGCTCCACTCTTTAGTGAGGAGGACGATCAGATACAGGAGGACAGTCAGCAGCTACTGCCCAGCCAAGAAATGGAGGTGGCTTCTTTAGCTAGGCAGACAAATAGTGATGTGGACAGTGTCGTGGGTGCTGCGAGCGTTCCAGCTCCTGCGCCAGACACTGTTGACGAATCCACGAACATCAGTGACGTACAGCCACAACTCGGTGATGATGATGATGATGACGATGAAGCCGATCGCACTTGGGAGCCGGGTGATGAAGGGGCTTCATCGTCATCATCAGGAGAAGAGGGGCGCAGGTTGCCCCGGAGTCAGCAGCTGAGGCAGCAAGGTGGTAGCAGTCAGCATGGGGGCACAATTCCAAAGGCTGGAGCCGGCCGGGGCCGGGGCCGGGGTAGAGCACCTGCTGTGCGGCAGTCTACCTTATCGGGAGGTAGTGGAGCAGGGGTTCCTGGAGTTGGCAACAGCAGCAGTGAATCAGTGAGGCCAGGGGGTGGGAAAAGTAGCTACTCGGCAGTGTGGCAGTTTTTCCTGAGGCATCCGCAGGAGGGTAACATGGCCACATGCAAGATATGTAGGCAAAAGGTGAAGCGTGGCCAGGGTCCAAATGTTGGCACCACGGCCCTGCGTCAACATATGATGCGTCACCATAAAACGACCTGGGAGAACCGAGGCTCCCAAGGGGTGGTCCAGTCTGCTTCCTCACCAAGTGAGCTCCCAATTTCTGCCAGCCAAGGCTCCAGCACCTCAGCCGAAGGCAGCTGTGCGTCATACCCATCCTCTGTCGCTCCTGCTCCTCCTCCTCCTCCAAGTCATGCATCCCGCCAGCAATCCATCAGCGAAGCCATGTCCAAGAGACAGCAGTATGCGCCCACTCATCCTACGGCGCAGAAGCTGAATGTGCTCCTGTCCAAGTTGCTGGTGCTGCAGTCGCTCCCTTTTCAGGTGGTGGAATCTGCACCTTTCAGAGAACTGATGGCTTGTGCCGAGCCGAGGTGGAGAGTCCCAAGCCGTCATTTCTTTGCCAAGAAGGCAGTACCAGCGCTGCACACTTTTGTTGAACAGAAGGTGGGCCAGTCCTTGAGCCTGTCGGTGTGTAGCAAAATACATGGCAGCGCCGACATCTGGAGCTGTAACTACGGTCAGGGGCAGTACATGTCGTTTACGGCCCACTGGGTGAATGTGGTCCCTTTGCAGCAGCAACTTGGACAGGTCACGCCGCTTCGGCCTCCGCGCTCTCTGCCCATTGGGCCTGTGACACCGTGCGACTCGGCCTCCTCATCTTCCGCCATCTCCTCACCCTCCACTGTAGGCTCAAGTCTCAGTGCCCCTCCAGTCTACCATGTGTGCAGGGCACGGAGGTGTCACGCAGTGCTTCACATGGTTTGTCTTGGCGAACGGAGTCACACAGGGGAGGAACTGCTTAAATGTATTCATCAGGAAATCCAAACATGGCTTACTCCGAGAAAACTTAAAATGGGAATCATGGTTACCGACAATGGGAAGAACATTTTGTCTGCGCTGTGCCAAGGAAGCCTGACCCATGCCCCCTGCATGGCTCACGTCTTCAATCTGGTTGTCAAGCGGTTTCTGAAGTGTTCCCCCCATCTGCAAGACATCCTAACAACTTCAAGGAAACTTTGCATGCACTTCAGCCACTCCTACACCGCCAAACACACCCTTCTTGAGCTACAGCGTCAGAATGGTATCCCCCAACATAGTCTGATTTGCGATGTTTCCACCCGTTGGAATTCCACCCTTCACATGTTGGACCGATTATATGAACAGAGAAAAGCCATCACGGATTTCCTGATGATCCAAGCAGATAGGGGCACTCCCCTGTGTAACTTCAATGTCAACCAGTGGCAGCTCATACGTGACACCTGCCGTTTGCTCAGGCCCTTTGAGGATGCCACTTTATTTGTCAGTCGGCAGGATTACGGGATGAACGACGTGATTCCACTGCTTCATGTACTACAGCACATGTTGGAAACCATGGCTGGTCAGGGCACTGGAGACATGGCGTTTACATCTTACGGCCACATGAACCCCGCTGGAGCTGAACTGGAGGAGGAGGAAGAGGAGGAGGAGGAGTTGCCCAGCGAAACACAGTTTAGGCTTGGCGAAATGGCTGGTTTATCTAGTCAGCGGACAGGAGAGGAGGAGCAGGAGCAGCCAGAGGAGCTAGAGGTTTTTGAGGAAGGCGAGACAGAGGACCCGGGCACACCGTGGCAGTATGCAGTGGAGATGGAGACAGGTAGTCCATCCGAGTCACTTGCGCAAATGGCACGAAGCATGCTCACGTGCTTGCGTAGTGACCCCAGAATTGTTTCCATCTGTCGGCGGGATGACTTCTGGCTGTCCACCTTATTGGACCCTCGCTTCCGGCACAAAATGGGGGCATTTTTTAAACCCACCGAGAGGGAGGACAAACTCAACTACTACAAAGACATTCTACGTAGGCAGTTGGCCGATGCCTATCTGCGCCATGGTCCATACTCTCGCAGGTCTGACTCGAGGGGACCTCTGCGCTCACCTTCCACTGCCATGGCCGCTGGGGGGGGTTGGCAGCAGCAGCAGCAGAAGCTCCATCAGCAGCAGCAGCCTCAGTCTTCAGTCGCTAATGAGTAGCTTTCTACACCCGCATAGTGAGGCTACTCATGAGCAGCAGGAAGACCTGGAGCAGGACCTGAACCAGCAGGTCATGTCATACTTTGACATGACCATGCCAACACACCTTGAGGATCCGCTGGACTTCTGGGCAGCCAAACTTGATTTGTGGCCGCAACTAGCAGAGTTTGCCCTGGAAAAGCTGTCCTGCCCGGCAAGTAGCGTGCCATCAGAGCGGGTGTTTAGTGCGGCGGGGGCCATAGTTACGGCGAGGAGAACTCGTCTGTCAACTAAAAATGTGGAGAGACTCACCTTTGTCAAAATGAATCAGGGATGGATCAGCCAGGATTTCCACCCACCAATGCCTGATGCATGCGACTAGATTCAGCATGGTGCCACGTTTTACACTTTCCAAATGGTGCAAAACATATTTATGTCTTTAGGCCATTTTTTGGGCTCCTGCTGCTGCTACTGTCAACTCCTGCCAACTCCAGGGTGTGATTCATCCAATTTTTGGGCTCCTGAAGCCAACTCCAGTGTATATTTGGGCTCCTGCTGCTGCTGCTGCCAACTTCTGCCAACTCCAGGGTGTGATTCATCCAATTTTTGGGCTCCTGAAGCCAACTCCAGTGTATATTTGGGCTCCTGCTGCTGCTACTGTCAACTCCTGCCAACTCCAGGGTGTGATTCATCCAATTTTTGGGCTCCTGAAGCCAACTCCAGTGTATATTTGGGCTCCTGCTGCTGCTGCTTTCAACTCCTGCCAACTCCAGGGTGTGATTCATCCAATTTTTGGGCTCCTGAAGCCAACTCCAGTGTATATTTGGGCTCCTGTTGCTGCTGCTGCCAACTTCTGCCAACTCCAGGGTGTGATTCATCCAATTTTTGGGCTCCTGAGGCCAACTCCAGTGTATATTTGGGCTCCTGCTGCTGCTGCTGCCAACTTCTGCCAACTCCAGGGTGTGATTCATCCAATTTTTGGGCTCCTGAAGCCAACTCCAGTGTATATTTGGGCTCCTGCTGCTGCTGCTGCCAACTTCTGCCAACTCCAGGGTGTGATTCATCCAATTTTTGGGCTCCTGAGGCCAACTCCAGTGTATATTTGGGCTCCTGCTGCTGCTGCTGCCAACTTCTGCCAACTCCAGGGTGTGATTCATCCAATTTTTGGGCTCCTGAAGCCAACTCCAGTGTATATTTGGGCTCCTGCTGCTGCTGCTGTCAACTCCTGCCAACTCCAGGGTGTGATTCATCCAATTTTTGGGCTCCTGAGGCCAACTCCAGTGTATATTTGGGCTCCTGCTGCTGCTGCTGCCAACTTCTGCCAACTCCAGGGTGTGATTCATCCAATTTTTGGGCTCCTGAAGCCAACTCCAGTGTATATTTGGGCTCCTGCTGCTGCTACTGTCAACTCCTGCCAACTCCAGGGTGTGATTCATCCAATTTTTGGGCTCCTGAAGCCAACTCCAGTGTATATTTGGGCTCCTGCTGCTGCTGCTGCCAACTTCTGCCAACTCCAGGGTGTGATTCATCCAATTTTTGGGCTCCTGAAGCCAACTCCAGTGTATATTTGGGCTCCTGCTGCTGCTACTGTCAACTCCTGCCAACTCCAGGGTGTGATTCATCCAATTTTTGGGCTCCTGAAGCCAACTCCAGTGTATATTTGGGCTCCTGCTGCTGCTACTGTCAACTCCTGCCAACTCCAGGGTGTGATTCATCCAATTTTTGGGCTCCTGAAGCCAACTCCAGTGTATATTTGGGCTCCTGCTGCTGCTGCTGCCAACTCCAGGGTGTGATTCATCCAATTGTTGGGCTCCTGAAGCCAACCCCAGGGTCTCTTTAAAGTAATGTTTGGGCTCCTGCTGCTGCTGCCAACTTCTGCCAACTCCAGGGTGTGATTCATCCAATTTTTGGGCTCCTGAAGCCAACCCCAGGGTCTCTTTGAAGTAATGTTTGGGCTCCTGCTGCTGCTACTGTCAACTCCTGCCAACTCCAGGGTGTGATTCATCCAATTTTTGGGCTCCTGAGGCCAACTCCAGTGTATATTTGGGCTCCTGCTGCTGCTGCTGCCAACTTCTGCCAACTCCAGGGTGTGATTCATCCAATTTTTGGGCTCCTGAAGCCAACTCCAGTGTATATTTGGGCTCCTGCTGCTGCTGCTGCCACCTTCTGCCAACTCCAGGGTGTGATTCATCCAATTTTTGGGCTCCTGAAGCCAACTCCAGTGTATATTTGGGCTCCTGCTGCTGCTACTGTCAACTCCTGCCAACTCCAGGGTGTGATTCATCCAATTTTTGGGCTCCTGAGGCCAACTCCAGTGTATATTTGGGCTCCTGCTGCTGCTGCTGCTGCCAACTTCTGCCAACTCCAGGGTGTGATTCATCCAATTTTTGGGCTCCTGAAGCCAACTCCAGTGTATATTTGGGCTCCTGCTGCTGCTACTGTCAACTCCTGCCAACTCCAGGGTGTGATTCATCCAATTTTTGGGCTCCTGAAGCCAACTCCAGTGTATATTTGGGCTCCTGCTGCTGCTGCTGCCAACTTCTGCCAACTCCAGGGTGTGATTCATCCAATTTTTGGGCTCCTGAAGCCAACTCCAGTGTATATTTGGGCTCCTACTGCTGCTACTGTCAACTCCTGCCAACTCCAGGGTGTGATTCATCCAATTTTTGGGCTCCTGAGGCCAACTCCAGTGTATATTTGGGCTCCTGCTGCTGCTACTGTCAACTCCTGCCAACTCCAGGGTGTGATTCATCCAATTTTTGGGCTCCTGAAGCCAACTCCAGTGTATATTTGGGCTCCTGCTGCTGCTACTGTCAACTCCTGCCAACTCCAGGGTGTGATTCATCCAATTTTTGGGCTCCTGAGGCCAACTCCAGTGTATATTTGGGCTCCTGCTGCTGCTGCTGCCAACTTCTGCCAACTCCAGGGTGTGATTCATCCAATTTTTGGGCTCCTGAAGCCAACTCCAGTGTATATTTGGGCTCCTGCTGCTGCTGCTGCCAACTTCTGCCAACTCCAGGGTGTGATTCATCCAATTTTTGGGCTCCTGAAGCCAACTCCAGTGTATATTTGGGCTCCTGCTGCTGCTACTGTCAACTCCTGCCAACTCCAGGGTGTGATTCATCCAATTTTTGGGCTCCTGAGGCCAACTCCAGTGTATATTTGGGCTCCTTCTGCCCCTCATAGTGATGCCACTTCAACTCTCTGCAATTGTGCCGCTCTGCGATTCTATTAGCGATGCCTCTGATCTGCATGTGATATTTCTTCAAAGTATTATTTAACTAACCCAGCACGCATCCTGTGCGTGTTACAGGAAGGCAGAATGGTTTACAACCCTATTGAGGCTCTAGGAGGCTCAGAAATAGCCGTTTTTAATAGCGATTCGTCGCGAATTTATTCGGGTCGAAGCGATTTTTTTCGGAAAATTCGGCGAATCAGTCGAATCGAATTTTTCAAAAGTTCGCTCATCTCTAATTGCTATCCTATATGCCCATCTTCTAAGGACATCAGCATAAAGATGTGTCTCCTGTATAACAGCCATCAGATGTATAACAGCCATCAGAATACATGTGCAATGAGCTCTGTATTTATAGATGTCAGGTGCATTGTTTTGTATTGTACAGGTAGAGACAATGAAACAGGGAAGAAATAATTAGGTCGTGCAAGGGGAATATTTACAGTTTAAAATTTCAAACAACCTTAGAGAATATTAACTATGTGCATATGATGAAAAAAATGTAAACCATAAATTTCATCAAACACCGCGCTTACACAACTTAACAAGTGATTAACATATAATTAATAATTAACATAAAGTCCTCGCTGGAGTAGCTCAAACTGTGTTGGATCAGTCTGTAAATAATTCACAATACTTTTTTAAAATATTAGTGCCAAAACACCAAATAACTCCGCGGGACGATATCCTCTCCTCCAAGACATAAATTAATTTTCAATCTCGTTTAAGAAAAGTCCACCTCTTATCTGAATTTTCAATAAGGATAATAATTTGTGCCAACTCCCATCACCACAATATAAATCACGTACCAGATGAACAATACAAAACTTGCAATATGGATTTTAGATCCTCTTTAGAGTGTCAAAATCATTTTCCATCAATTAGGGTATGCTTGAGCAATACCAATGTATTTACAACTTCCTTCTCACTCGAGACTCCTTATAGCTCCTCCACTCCAGAGATTTATAATATGGAAGCAAACAAATAAAAACACATAGCGTGATACCCTTAAAACTTCAGAGCTCCTGCCCACATTTATTAGGCTTACCAGCATTAATATAAAAACAGGTATTTCAGAATCAAGGTTCCAGCTTCAAACATTATACTGGGAAGCGCGCTGTAAAGACCCTTTATGCTCACATGCACGCTACCTTCAATCCAGTTTAAATCAATCCGTGGCTCAGCAGCACGTTCCTCCCCGTCTCCTCGGCCGCTGGACACGGGAGCGCTTGCTGTCTTTCCTCTGTTTAGCTACGTGGTGATGCCTCACAGTGCTAGCCCCGCCCAACGCGTTTCATCGTCACCTGACAACTTAATCATGAGCTGCGGGCACTGTGGAGCGTCTCTCTTTTCAATGAAGCAGCGGTCAAATGATCTGGCTGATTTAACTGCTGAGCCACGGATTGATTTAAACTGGATTGAAGGTAGCGTGGATGTGAGCATAAAGGGTCTTTACAGCGCGCTTCCCAGTATAATGTTTGAAGCTGGAACCTTGATTCTGAAATACCTGTTTTTATATTAATGCTGGTAAGCCTAATAAATGTGGGCAGGAGCTCTGAAGTTTTAAGGGTATCACGCTATGTGTTTTTATTTGTTTGCTTCCATATTATAAATCTCTGGAGTGGAGGAGCTATAAGGAGTCTCGAGTGAGAAGGAAGTTGTAAATACATTGGTATTGCTTAAGCATACCCTAATTGATGGAAAATACACAGAAGTTTTTGACACTCTAAATAGGATCTATAATCCATATTGCAAGTTTTGTATTGTTCATCTGGTACGTGATTTATATTGTGGTGATGGGAGTTGGCACAAATTATTATCCTTATTGAAAATTCACATAAGAGGTGGACTTTTCTTAAACGAGATTGAAAATTAATTTATGTCTTGGAGGAGAGGATATCATCCCGCTGAGTTATTTGGTGTTTTGGCACTAATATTTTAAAAAACCTTACAGAATAAGAACCATGAAAAAAACAATCTCTAACTTTTGTTACACTGGTAAAACTGTTTTAACTTAGTTGGATGATGTTAAGGTATATAAATATACATGATGTTTTGATATATGATTGTATATTGTTTTTATTAGAGATGAGCGAACTTTTGAAAAATTCGATTCGACTGATTCGCCGAATTTTCCGACAAAAATCGTTTCGACCCGAATAAATTCGCGACGAATCGCTATTAAAAACGGCTATTTCTGAGCCTCCTACAGCCTCAATAGGGTTGTAAACCATTCAGCCTTGCTGTAACACGCACAGGATGCGTGCTGGGTTAGTTAAATAATACTTTGAAGAAATATCACATGCAGATCAGAGGCATCGCTAATAGAATCGCAGAGCGGCACAATTGCAGAGAGTTGAAGTGGCATCACTATGAGGGGCAGAAGGAGCCCAAATATACACTGGAGTTGGCCTCAGGAGCCCAAAAATTGGATGAATCACACCCTGGAGTTGGCAGGAGTTGGCAGCAGCAGCAGCAGGAGCCCAAATATACACTGGAGTTGGCTTCAGGAGCCCAAAAATTGGATGAATCACACCCTGGAGTTGGCAGGAGTTGGCAGCAGCAGCAGCAGCAGGAGCCCAAATATACACTGGAGTTGGCTTCAGGAGCCCAAAAATTGGATGAATCACACCCTGGAGTTGGCAGGAGTTGACAGCAGCAGCAGCAGGAGCCCAAATATACACTGGAGTTGGCTTCAGGAGCCCAAAAATTGGATGAATCACACCCTGGAGTTGGCAGGAGTTGACAGCAGCAGCAGCAGGAGCCCAAATATACACTGGAGTTGGCTTCAGGAGCCCAAAAATTGGATGAATCACACCCTGGAGTTGGCAGAAGTTGGCAGCAGCAGCAGCAGGAGCCCAAATATACACTCTAGTTGGCTTCAGGAGCCCAAAAATTGGATGAATCACACCCTGGAGTTGGCAGGAGTTGACAGTAGCAGCAGCAGGAGCCCAAATATACACTGGAGTTGGCCTCAGGAGCCCAAAAATTGGATGAATCACACCCTGGAGTTGGCAGAAGTTGGCAGCAGCAGCAGCAGGAGCCCAAATATACACTGGAGTTGGCTTCAGGAGCCCAAAAATTGGATGAATCACACCCTGGAGTTGGCAGGAGTTGACAGCAGCAGCAGCAGGAGCCCAAATATACACTGGAGTTGGCTTCAGGAGCCCAAAAATTGGATGAATCACACCATGGAGTTGGCAGGAGTTGACAGTAGCAGCAGCAGGAGCCCAAATATACACTGGAGTTGGCTTCAGGAGCCCAAAAATTGGATGAATCACACCCTGGAGTTGGCAGAAGTTGGCAGCAGCAGCAGCAGGAGCCCAAATATACACTGGAGTTGGCTTCAGGAGCCCAAAAATTGGATGAATCACACCCTGGAGTTGGCAGGAGTTGACAGTAGCAGCAGCAGGAGCCCAAATATACACTGGAGTTGGCCTCAGGAGCCCAAAAATTGGATGAATCACACCCTGGAGTTGGCAGGAGTTGACAGTAGCAGCAGCAGGAGCCCAAATATACACTGGAGTTGGCCTCAGGAGCCCAAAAATTGGATGAATCACACCCTGGAGTTGGCAGAAGTTGGCAGCAGCAGCAGCAGGAGCCCAAATATACACTGGAGTTGGCCTCAGGAGCCCAAAAATTGGATGAATCACACCCTGGAGTTGGCAGGAGTTGACAGTAGCAGCAGCAGGAGCCCAAAAAATGGCCTAAAGACATAAATATGTTTTGCACCATTTGGAAAGTGTAAAACGTGGCACCATGCTGAATCTAGTCGCATGCATCAGGCATTGGTGGGTGGAAATCCTGGCTGATCCATCCCTGATTCATTTTGACAAAGGTGAGTCTCTCCACATTTTTAGTTGACAGACGAGTTCTCCTCGCCGTAACTATGGCCCCCGCCGCACTAAACACCCGCTCAGATGGCACGCTACTTGCCGGGCAGGACAGCTTTTCCAGGGCAAACTCTGCTAGTTGCGGCCACAAATCAAGTTTGGCTGCCCAGAAGTCCAGCGGATCCTCAAGGTGTGTTGGCATGGTCATGTCAAAGTATGACATGACCTGCTGGTTCAGGTCCTGCTCCAGGTCTTCCTGCTGCTCATGAGTAGCCTCACTATGCGGGTGTAGAAAGCTACTCATTAGCGACTGAAGACTGAGGCTGCTGCTGCTGATGGAGCTTCTGCTGCTGCTGCTGCCAACCCCCCCAGCGGCCATGGCAGTGGAAGGTGAGCGCAGAGGTCCCCTCGAGTCAGACCTGCGAGAGTATGGACCATGGCGCAGATAGGCATCGGCCAACTGCCTACGTAGAATGTCTTTGTAGTAGTTGAGTTTGTCCTCCCTCTCGGTGGGTTTAAAAAATGCCCCCATTTTGTGCCGGAAGCGAGGGTCCAATAAGGTGGACAGCCAGAAGTCATCCCGCCGACAGATGGAAACAATTCTGGGGTCACTACGCAAGCACGTGAGCATGCTTCGTGCCATTTGCGCAAGTGACTCGGATGGACTACCTGTCTCCATCTCCACTGCATACTGCCACGGTGTGCCCGGGTCCTCTGTCTCTCCTTCCTCAAAAACCTCTAGCTCCTCTGGCTGCTCCTGCTCCTCCTCTCCTGTCCGCTGACTAGATAAACCAGCCATTTCGCCAAGCCTAAACTGTGTTTCGCTGGGCAACTCCTCCTCCTCCTCTTCCTCCTCCTCCTCCTCCAGTTCAGCTCCAAGGGGGTTCATGTGGCCGTAAGATGTAAACGCCATGTCTCCAGTGCCCTGACCAGCCATGGTTTCCAACATGTGCTGTAGTACATGAAGCAGTGGAATCACGTCGTTCATCCCGTAATCCTGCCGACTGACAAATAAAGTGGCTTCCTCAAAGGGCCTGAGCAAACGGCAGGTGTCACGTATGAGCTGCCACTGGTTGACATTGAAGTTACACAGGGGAGTCCCCCTATCTGCTTGGATCATCAGGAAATCCGTGATGGCTTTTCTCTGTTCATATAATCGGTCCAACATGTGAAGGGTGGAATTCCAACGGGTGGAAACATCGCAAATCAGACTATGTTGGGGGATACCATTCTGACGCTGTAGCTCAAGAAGGGTGTGTTTGGCGGTGTAGGAGTGGCTGAAGTGCATGCAAAGTTTCCGTGAAGTTGTTAGGATGTCCTGCAGATGGGGGGAACACTTCAGAAACCGCTTGACAACCAGATTGAAGACGTGAGCCATGCAGGGGGCATGGGTCAGGCTTCCTTGGCGCAGCGCAGACAAAATGTTCTTCCCATTGTCGGTAACCATGATTCCCATTTTAAGTTTTCTCGGAGTAAGCCATGTTTGGATTTCCTGATGAATACATTTAAGCAGTTCCTCCCCTGTGTGACTCCGTTCGCCAAGACAAACCATGTGAAGCACTGCGTGACACCTCCGTGCCCTGCACACATGGTAGACTGGAGGGGCACTGAGACTTGAGCCTACAGTGGAGGGTGAGGAGATGGCGGAGGATGAGGAGGCCGAGTCGCACGGTGTCACAGGCCCAATGGGCAGAGAGCGCGGAGGCCGAAGCGGCGTGACCTGTCCAAGTTGCTGCTGCAAAGGGACCACATTCACCCAGTGGGCCGTAAACGACATGTACTGCCCCTGACCGTAGTTACAGCTCCAGATGTCGGCGCTGCCATGTATTTTGCTACACACCGACAGGCTCAAGGACTGGCCCACCTTCTGTTCAACAAAAGTGTGCAGCGCTGGTACTGCCTTCTTGGCAAAGAAATGACGGCTTGGGACTCTCCACCTCGGCTCGGCACAAGCCATCAGTTCTCTGAAAGGTGCAGATTCCACCACCTGAAAAGGGAGCGACTGCAGCACCAGCAACTTGGACAGGAGCACATTCAGCTTCTGCGCCGTAGGATGAGTGGGCGCATACTGCTGTCTCTTGGACATGGCTTCGCTGATGGATTGCTGGCGGGATGCATGACTTGGAGGAGGAGGAGGAGGAGCAGGAGCGACAGAGGATGGGTGTGACGCACAGCTGCCTTCGGCTGAGGTGCTGGAGCCTTGGCTGGCAGAAATTGGGAGCTCACTTGATGAGGAAGCAGACTGGACCACCCCTTGGGAGCCTCGGTTCTCCCAGGTCGTTTTATGGTGACGCATCATATGTTGACGCAGGGCCGTGGTGCCAACATTTGGACCCTGGCCACGCTTCACCTTTTGCCTACATATCTTGCATGTGGCCATGTTACCCTCCTGCGGATGCCTCAGGAAAAACTGCCACACTGCCGAGTAGCTACTTTTCCCACCCCCTGGCCTCACTGATTCACTGCTGCTGTTGCCAACTCCAGGAACCCCTGCTCCACTACCTCCCGATAAGGTAGACTGCCGCACAGCAGGTGCTCTACCCCGGCCCCGGCCCCGGCCGGCTCCAGCCTTTGGAATTGTGCCCCCATGCTGACTGCTACCACCTTGCTGCCTCAGCTGCTGACTCCGGGGCAACCTGCGCCCCTCTTCTCCTGATGATGACGATGAAGCCCCTTCATCACCCGGCTCCCAAGTGCGATCGGCTTCATCGTCATCATCATCATCATCACCGGGTTGTGGCTGTACGTCACTGATGTTCGTGGATTCGTCAACAGTGTCTGGCGCAGGAGCTGGAACGCTCGCAGCACCCACGACACTGTCCACATCACTATTTGTCTGCCTAGCTAAAGAAGCCACCTCCATTTCTTGGCTGGGCAGTAGCTGCTGACTGTCCTCCTGTATCTGATCGTCCTCCTCACTAAAGAGTGGAGCTGAACCCAAAGCATAGGATACGTCGCTGGGGGAGGGAACGGCGTAGGACAGAGGAAATGGGAGGACAGGGACTGCTCTCGGGGCATGCCAACTCAGGGTTGTGTCAGAGGAACCTACCGACCCTAGACAGAGGCTGCTGTAGTCACAGAATGGGATGCCCCGGGCAGGAATCGAGCTGGCAGGGTCCAGTAGTGCTTTGGCCAGCAAAAGTGTCTTTATCAGGCCTAATTTCAAATATGATAAGAGCAAATGCTTATATGGTCTTAAACAGAGGCTGCTTTAGTCACAGAATGGGATGCCCCGGGCAGGAATCGAGCTGGCAGGGTCCAGTAGTGCTTTGGCCAGCAAAAGTGTCTTTATCAGGCTAATTTCAAATATGATAAGAGCAAATGCTTATATGGTCTTAAACAGAGGCTGCTGTAGTCACAGAATGGGATGCCCCGGGCAGGAATCGAGCTGGCAGGGTCCAGTAGGGCTTTGGCCAGCAAAAGTGTCTTTATCAGGCTAATTTCAAATATGATAAGAGCAAATGCTTATATGGTCTTAAACAGAGGCTGCTTTAGTCACAGAATGGGATGCCCCGGGCAGGAATCGAGCTGGCAGGGTCCAGTAGTGCTTTGGCCAGCAAAAGTGTCTTTATCAGGCCTAATTTCAAATATGATAAGAGCAAATGCTTATATGGTCTTAAACAGAGGCTGCTTTAGTCACAGAATGGGATGCCCCGGGCAGGAATCGAGCTGGCAGGGTCCAGTAGTGCTTTGGCCAGCAAAAGTGTCTTTATCAGGCTAATTTCAAATATGATAAGAGCAAATGCTTATATGGTCTTAAACAGAGGCTGCTGTAGTCACAGAATGGGATGCCCCGGGCAGGAATCGAGCTGGCAGGGTCCAGTAGGGCTTTGGCCAGCAAAAGTGTCTTTATCAGGCCTAATTTCAAATATGATAAGAGCAAATGCTTATATGGTCTTAAACAGAAGCTGCTTTAGTCACAGAATGGGATGCCCTGGGCAGGAATCGACCTGGCAGGGTCCAGTAGGGCTTTGGCCAGCAAAAGTGTCTTTATCAGGCTAATTTCAAATATGATAAGAGCAAATGCTTATATGGTCTTAAACAGAGGCTGCTGTAGTCACAGAATGGGATGCCCCGGGCAGGAATCGAGCTGGCAGGGTCCAGTAGGGCTTTGGCCAGCAAAAGTGTCTTTATCAGGCCTAATTTCAAATATGATAAGAGCAAATGCTTATATGGTCTTAAACAGAGGCTGCTGTAGTCACAGAATGGGATGCCCCGGGCAGGAATCGAGCTGGCAGGGTCCAGTAGGGCTTTGGCCAGCAAAAGTGTCTTTATCAGGCCTAATTTCAAATATGATAAGAGCAAATGCTTATATGGTCTTAAACAGAGGCTGCTTTAGTCACAGAATGGGATGCCCCGGGCAGGAATCGAGCTGGCAGGGTCCAGTAGTGCTTTGGCCAGCAAAAGTGTCTTTATCAGGCTAATTTCAAATATGATAAGAGCAAATGCTTATATGGTCTTAAACAGAGGCTGCTGTAGTCACAGAATGGGATGCCCCGGGCAGGAATCGAGCTGGCAGGGTCCAGTAGGGCTTTGGCCAGCAAAAGTGTCTTTATCAGGCCTAATTTCAAATATGATAAGAGCAAATGCTTATATGGTCTTAAACAGAGGCTGCTGTAGTCACAGAATGGGATGCCCCGGGCAGGAATCGAGCTGGCAGGGTCCAGTAGTGCTTTGGCCAGCAAAAGTGTCTTTATCAGGCCTAATTTCAAATATGATAAGAGCAAATGCTTATATGGTCTTAAACAGAGGCTGCTGTAGTCACAGAATGGGATGCCCCGGGCAGGAATCGAGCTGGCAGGGTCCAGTAGTGCTTTGGCCAGCAAAAGTGTCTTTATCAGGCCTAATTTCAAATATGATAAGAGCAAATGCTTATATGGTCTTAAACAGAGGCTGCTTTAGTCACAGAATGGGATGCCCCGGGCAGGAATCGAGCTGGCAGGGTCCAGTAGTGCTTTGGCCAGCAAAAGTGTCTTTATCAGGCTAATTTCAAATATGATAAGAGCAAATGCTTATATGGTCTTAAACAGAGGCTGCTGTAGTCACAGAATGGGATGCCCCGGGCAGGAATCGAGCTGGCAGGGTCCAGTAGGGCTTTGGCCAGCAAAAGTGTCTTTATCAGGCCTAATTTCAAATATGATAAGAGCAAATGCTTATATGGTCTTAAACAGAGGCTGCTGTAGTCACAGAATGGGATGCCCCGGGCAGGAATCGAGCTGGCAGGGTCCAGTAGTGCTTTGGCCAGCAAAAGTGTCTTTATCAGGCCTAATTTCAAATATGATAAGAGCAAATGCTTATATGGTCTTAAACAGAGGCTGCTTTAGTCACAGAATGGGATGCCCCGGGCAGGAATCGAGCTGGCAGGGTCCAGTAGTGCTTTGGCCAGCAAAAGTGTCTTTATCAGGCTAATTTCAAATATGATAAGAGCAAATGCTTATATGGTCTTAAACAGAGGCTGCTTTAGTCACAGAATGGGATGCCCCGGGCAGGAATCGAGCTGGCAGGGTCCAGTAGTGCTTTGGCCAGCAAAAGTGTCTTTATCAGGCCTAATTTCAAATATGATAAGAGCAAATGCTTATATGGTCTTAAACAGAGGCTGCTTTAGTCACAGAATGGGATGCCCTGGGCAGGAATCGACCTGGCAGGGTCCAGTAGGGCTTTGGCCAGCAAAAGTGTCTTTATCAGGCTAATTTCAAATATGATAAGAGCAAATGCTTATATGGTCTTAAACAGAGGCTGCTTTAGTCACAGAATGGGATGCCCCGGGCAGGAATCGAGCTGGCAGGGTCCAGTAGTGCTTTGGCCAGCAAAAGTGTCTTTATCAGGCTAATTTCAAATATGATAAGAGCAAATGCTTATATGGTCTTAAACAGAGGCTGCTGTAGTCACAGAATGGGATGCCCCGGGCAGGAATCGAGCTGGCAGGGTCCAGTAGTGCTTTGGCCAGCAAAAGTGTCTTTATCAGGCCTAATTTCAAATATGATAAGAGCAAATGCTTATATGGTCTTAAACAGAGGCTGCTTTAGTCACAGAATGGGATGCCCCGGGCAGGAATCGAGCTGGCAGGGTCCAGTAGTGCTTTGGCCAGCAAAAGTGTCTTTATCAGGCTAATTTCAAATATGATAAGAGCAAATGCTTATATGGTCTTAAACAGAGGCTGCTGTAGTCACAGAATGGGATGCCCCGGGCAGGAATCGAGCTGGCAGGGTCCAGTAGGGCTTTGGCCAGCAAAAGTGTCTTTATCAGGCCTAATTTCAAATATGATAAGAGCAAATGCTTATATGGTCTTAAACAGAGGCTGCTTTAGTCACAGAATGGGATGCCCTGGGCAGGAATCGACCTGGCAGGGTCCAGTAGGGCTTTGGCCAGCAAAAGTGTCTTTATCAGGCTAATTTCAAATATGATAAGAGCAAATGCTTATATGGTCTTAAACAGAGGCTGCTTTAGTCACAGAATGGGATGCCCCGGGCAGGAATCGAGCTGGCAGGGTCCAGTAGTGCTTTGGCCAGCAAAAGTGTCTTTATCAGGCTAATTTCAAATATGATAAGAGCAAATGCTTATATGGTCTTAAACAGAGGCTGCTGTAGTCACAGAATGGGATGCCCCGGGCAGGAATCGAGCTGGCAGGGTCCAGTAGTGCTTTGGCCAGCAAAAGTGTCTTTATCAGGCCTAATTTCAAATATGATAAGAGCAAATGCTTATATGGTCTTAAACAGAGGCTGCTTTAGTCACAGAATGGGATGCCCCGGGCAGGAATCGAGCTGGCAGGGTCCAGTAGTGCTTTGGCCAGCAAAAGTGTCTTTATCAGGCTAATTTCAAATATGATAAGAGCAAATGCTTATATGGTCTTAAACAGAGGCTGCTTTAGTCACAGAATGGGATGCCCTGGGCAGGAATCGAGCTGGCAGGGTCCAGTAGGGCTTTGGCCAGCAAAAGTGTCTTTATCAGGCCTAATTTCAAATATGATAAGAGCAAATGCTTATATGGTCTTAAACAGAGGCTGCTTTAGTCACAGAATGGGATGCCCTGGGCAGGAATCGACCTGGCAGGGTCCAGTAGGGCTTTGGCCAGCAAAAGTGTCTTTATCAGGCTAATTTCAAATATGATAAGAGCAAATGCTTATATGGTCTTAAACAGAGGCTGCTTTAGTCACAGAATGGGATGCCCCGGGCAGGAATCGAGCTGGCAGGGTCCAGTAGTGCTTTGGCCAGCAAAAGTGTCTTTATCAGGCCTAATTTCAAATATGATAAGAGCAAATGCTTATATGGTCTTAAACAGAGGCTGCTTTAGTCACAGAATGGGATGCCCCGGGCAGGAATCGAGCTGGCAGGGTCCAGTAGTGCTTTGGCCAGCAAAAGTGTCTTTATCAGGCTAATTTCAAATATGATAAGAGCAAATGCTTATATGGTCTTAAACAGAGGCTGCTGTAGTCACAGAATGGGATGCCCCGGGCAGGAATCGAGCTGGCAGGGTCCAGTAGGGCTTTGGCCAGCAAAAGTGTCTTTATCAGGCCTAATTTCAAATATGATAAGAGCAAATGCTTATATGGTCTTAAACAGAGGCTGCTTTAGTCACAGAATGGGATGCCCTGGGCAGGAATCGACCTGGCAGGGTCCAGTAGGGCTTTGGCCAGCAAAAGTGTCTTTATCAGGCTAATTTCAAATATGATAAGAGCAAATGCTTATATGGTCTTAAACAGAGGCTGCTTTAGTCACAGAATGGGATGCCCCGGGCAGGAATCGAGCTGGCAGGGTCCAGTAGTGCTTTGGCCAGCAAAAGTGTCTTTATCAGGCTAATTTCAAATATGATAAGAGCAAATGCTTATATGGTCTTAAACAGAGGCTGCTGTAGTCACAGAATGGGATGCCCCGGGCAGGAATCGAGCTGGCAGGGTCCAGTAGTGCTTTGGCCAGCAAAAGTGTCTTTATCAGGCCTAATTTCAAATATGATAAGAGCAAATGCTTATATGGTCTTAAACAGAGGCTGCTTTAGTCACAGAATGGGATGCCCCGGGCAGGAATCGAGCTGGCAGGGTCCAGTAGTGCTTTGGCCAGCAAAAGTGTCTTTATCAGGCTAATTTCAAATATGATAAGAGCAAATGCTTATATGGTCTTAAACAGAGGCTGCTGTAGTCACAGAATGGGATGCCCCGGGCAGGAATCGAGCTGGCAGGGTCCAGTAGGGCTTTGGCCAGCAAAAGTGTCTTTATCAGGCCTAATTTCAAATATGATAAGAGCAAATGCTTATATGGTCTTAAACAGAGGCTGCTTTAGTCACAGAATGGGATGCCCTGGGCAGGAATCGACCTGGCAGGGTCCAGTAGGGCTTTGGCCAGCAAAAGTGTCTTTATCAGGCTAATTTCAAATATGATAAGAGCAAATGCTTATATGGTCTTAAACAGAGGCTGCTTTAGTCACAGAATGGGATGCCCCGGGCAGGAATCGAGCTGGCAGGGTCCAGTAGTGCTTTGGCCAGCAAAAGTGTCTTTATCAGGCTAATTTCAAATATGATAAGAGCAAATGCTTATATGGTCTTAAACAGAGGCTGCTGTAGTCACAGAATGGGATGCCCCGGGCAGGAATCGAGCTGGCAGGGTCCAGTAGTGCTTTGGCCAGCAAAAGTGTCTTTATCAGGCCTAATTTCAAATATGATAAGAGCAAATGCTTATATGGTCTTAAACAGAGGCTGCTTTAGTCACAGAATGGGATGCCCCGGGCAGGAATCGAGCTGGCAGGGTCCAGTAGTGCTTTGGCCAGCAAAAGTGTCTTTATCAGGCTAATTTCAAATATGATAAGAGCAAATGCTTATATGGTCTTAAACAGAGGCTGCTTTAGTCACAGAATGGGATGCCCTGGGCAGGAATCGAGCTGGCAGGGTCCAGTAGGGCTTTGGCCAGCAAAAGTGTCTTTATCAGGCCTAATTTCAAATATGATAAGAGCAAATGCTTATATGGTCTTAAACAGAGGCTGCTTTAGTCACAGAATGGGATGCCCTGGGCAGGAATCGACCTGGCAGGGTCCAGTAGGGCTTTGGCCAGCAAAAGTGTCTTTATCAGGCTAATTTCAAATATGATAAGAGCAAATGCTTATATGGTCTTAAACAGAGGCTGCTTTAGTCACAGAATGGGATGCCCCGGGCAGGAATCGAGCTGGCAGGGTCCAGTAGTGCTTTGGCCAGCAAAAGTGTCTTTATCAGGCCTAATTTCAAATATGATAAGAGCAAATGCTTATATGGTCTTAAACAGAGGCTGCTTTAGTCACAGAATGGGATGCCCCGGGCAGGAATCGACCTGGCAGGGTCCAGTAGGGCTTTGGCCAGCAAAAGTGTCTTTATCAGGCCTAATTTCAAATATGATAAGAGCAAATGCTTATATGGTCTTAAACAGAGGCTGCTTTAGTCACAGAATGGGATGCCCCGGGCAGGAATGGACCTGGCAGGGTCCAGTAGGGCTTTGGCCAGCAAAAGTGTCTTTATCAGGCTAATTTCAAATATGATAAGAGCAAATGCTTATATGGTCTTAAGCAGAGGCTGCTTTAGTCACAGAATGGGATGCCCTGGGCAGGAATCGACCTGGCAGGGTCCAGTAGGGCTTTGGCCAGCAAAAGTGTCTTTATCAGGCTAATTTCAAATATGATAAGAGCAAATGCTTATATGGTCTTAAACAGAGGCTGCTTTAGTCACAGAATGGGATGCCCCGGGCAGGAATCGAGCTGGCAGGGTCCAGTAGTGCTTTGGCCAGCAAAAGTGTCTTTATCAGGCTAATTTCAAATATGATAAGAGCAAATGCTTATATGGTCTTAAACAGAGGCTGCTGTAGTCACAGAATGGGATGCCCCGGGCAGGAATCGAGCTGGCAGGGTCCAGTAGGGCTTTGGCCAGCAAAAGTGTCTTTATCAGGCCTAATTTCAAATATGATAAGAGCAAATGCTTATATGGTCTTAAACAGAGGCTGCTTTAGTCACAGAATGGGATGCCCTGGGCAGGAATCGACCTGGCAGGGTCCAGTAGGGCTTTGGCCAGCAAAAGTGTCTTTATCAGGCTAATTTCAAATATGATAAGAGCAAATGCTTATATGGTCTTAAACAGAGGCTGCTTTAGTCACAGAATGGGATGCCCCGGGCAGGAATCGAGCTGGCAGGGTCCAGTAGTGCTTTGGCCAGCAAAAGTGTCTTTATCAGGCTAATTTCAAATATGATAAGAGCAAATGCTTATATGGTCTTAAACAGAGGCTGCTGTAGTCACAGAATGGGATGCCCCGGGCAGGAATCGAGCTGGCAGGGTCCAGTAGTGCTTTGGCCAGCAAAAGTGTCTTTATCAGGCCTAATTTCAAATATGATAAGAGCAAATGCTTATATGGTCTTAAACAGAGGCTGCTTTAGTCACAGAATGGGATGCCTCACAGCAGACTTAAGATCAGTTCAGTATATATGCACAGTTAGTTACTATAAGCAGCCTGAAAACGCTAACAAAGGCTGGATGAAAAAAAAAAAATCTCCCTGTCAGCCAGCTCCGTTTTTCCTACCTTTCCCTGGCTTTCTGTCTGTCTCCTGTCTGTCTCCTGCCTGTCTCCTGCCTGTCTCCAGCCTGTCCCTGTCTGTCCCTGTCTCCAGCCTGTCTAACTGCCTCAGCTACACAGCGTTCTGTCTGTCTGTCACGAATGCAATAGAGAAATGAGGAAAAGCAAGATGGCCGCCGTTAAATACCGCTGTGTGACGTCACCGGGCTTGCTGGCTGCTGATAGGCTGCATGTGACTGCCCCAGCTTGCACTGGCGCGGGATACATGTCCAGACATGTCCCGTCCGCCATCTTAGAATGCCTGTAATGTAAATGAATGGATGTTAAAGGAAAACTTCGAGTGATCGAATCGCGGGGAAATTCGGATTCGATCCGAATCGAATTTTTCCTGAAATTCGGATCGAATCCGGGTTCGTCCGGATCGATTCGCTCATCCCTAGTTTTTATGCAGAAAACCACGTTCCCTAAAGAGCAATAGGCCTTGTATTTGAAGAACAACAGACCCAAGATAAAACCAGATGATACGTTTAAAGAACTTTCAAAGATGACAGGCCTCTCCATAGACATTCCATCAGATCTTTCTCTTTGCTGCAACATCTGCTTATGTATTCTAAAGCTGTTCCTCCCTCTGTCTTTCAGAATGCTGTGCAATCAGTAAAAAACTGGTTGATGGTGCTCAAAGTCAGGTTATGATGTTCCTAAAGATACATAAGCAGCATGCTATGTAAGTGAGATACAATAAATCAATCAAGTTGAAAAGGCACAGCTCTCCACGCTCTCCTTCATTCAAACTTTGCCATATTTTCAAATACATTTTCCACACATTGGCACATTTTTGCCACATAAATCTCCATACTTTACAGACCAACATATAGTAATTCATTACACCTTGGCACAGTTCTCCAAGAACATTTAGATATGTTCCTAATTTCTTCAAGTACTGTAAGTTGAGAAAGTTCTCCACACTTTCAACATTTTTTGCAAGTAAGTTAATACAATTCTCCACACTTTGGTAAAGAGAAATAGAAAAATACAAAAAGTCAAAGTCGAGTATAATTTTACTCTTCAGTTCTGCAAGAAGTTGAGGAAGTTCTTCTCATTTTGGCAAAGTTCTCCAAAGTAAATGTCCCACACTTTGGTAAACAGTCCAGGGGGAATTAAGTCTGATAATGTTTTTTTTACATTTTGACAAAGTCCTCCAGGCAAGTTGAGAAAGCCTATTTTCAAGTGGAGTCTGGTAAGTGAGCATGTGGTGGAGGATTCACTAGTCTGTTGATTGAAGAACACATGGAGTGCTAAGGATCTATAAGTGTTCTGCAAGTAAATAAAGGAAGTTCTCCATGCTTCAAAATGTTGTGCAGTTAGTTTTCCATAACTTATTAACCATCCAGGAGTAATAATAAAAGTCAAGTACACTTGGTAAATTATGAAAGTTATTGACACTTTCCTTAAATTCTGCAAGTAAAATGAGAAAGTTCTCCTGACTTTGGGAAACTTCTATAGACTTTGGAAGAATATTTTAGAATGTTATCAACATTTTGGGAAAGGTAATTCGATTAAAGTAGACCAACAGTCAAAAAATGACTTAAACCAGATCAAAACAACAGACAGTTGAGGAGCCCATATATTGACTGAAAGACCCCCTGGAGTTGGCAGCATCATGAGGAGACCATATATTGCCTGAAACACACATCCTGGAGTTGGCAGAAACACAAGGAGTCCATATATTGCCTGAAAGACACACCATGGAGTTTGCAGTAGCATGAGGAGACCATATATTGCCTGAAAAACAAACCCTGGAGTTGACAGCAGCATGAGGAGACTATATATTGCTTGAAAGACACACTAGAGTTGGCAGCAGCATGAGAAGACCATATATCAACTGAAAGACACACCCTAGAGGTGGCAGCAGCATGAGGAGCCCATATATTGCCTGAAACACATACCATGGGGTTTGCAGCAGCATGAGGAGCCAATATATTGACTGAAACACACACCCTGGAGTTTGCAGCAGCATGAGGAGCGCATATATTGCCTGAAAGACACCCTGGAGTTGGTAGAAGCATTAGGAGACCATATATCATCTGGAAGACACATCCTGTAGTTGGCAGCAGCATGAGGAGCCTATATATTGACTGAAAGATGCACTGGAGTTGGTAGCAGCATAAGAAGCCCATATATTGCCTGAAACACACACCCTGGAGTTGGCAGAAGCATGAGGAGAATATATAAAAATTTTGGGCACATATATGTTGTATGTAACTGAGGAATGTCTGTAACTGGAGAGCAGCGCCTTAACCCTTCTAGTGCCAGCTACGTGAGTCTCACGTAGCTGCCTCTCCAACCGTTAAGTGCCAGCTACGTGATACTCACATTGCTGACTTTAAACCCCCATAACAAAAACTATAAAAGATACAGACTTACCTGACCCCTCGTTTTATAGTGCCAGCGATTCTCTTCACCCAGGGGTCATCCGATCCCCCCCTGGGACTTTCCTCTCTTCAGGAGAGCGCCCGTAATCGCGCCCCCCCCCATTGATTTGGCGATATTCTTTCCTGTAAAAAAAAAATAAAATAATGACATTTACTCACCTGCGCTCGCGATCCCTCCTGCTGCCTCTGTTTTTCACAGGATGGGCCTCCGATCGCCCCCCAGGCTCTTCTGTATTGAACAAGAGGGCCAAGATGGCCCTCTCCTTCCCTTCCTCATGTCAGCTGCTAGCCCGGCCCCTTGGGGGCGGGGAAAATTGACTTCTATATGACGGCACTCAGCAGCCTACATCTCCATCCACATTGATGCCGATGATCAGTGCTGTTGGATGCTCAGCAGAGGAAGGTTGGAGGGGGGAGAGGGTTGTGATAGCTCTCTCCCTCTCCAGCCCTTCTACACCGAGCTCCCAGCAGCTGTCATCATGGATCACCGAGGGACAGAGAACACAGCATGACCAGAGGTAAGTAAAGTAAAAAAAAAAAAAAGTAAATGACTTTTTCTCTTTGTCAGTGTCATTTTTTTCAATTTAACCCCTTGTGAACTGGTAAGGGATCTGTGAAATCCCTGTACCAGTTAACAAAGCTGGGGGCTGGCAAGTTACCTGCTGCTAGCGGGTGACTTGCCATTAATGTGGCTTTCAAACGCAATAAGATTTTATTGACAAACTTGCATTTTTTATTACAAAAAACACTACAAATTGTAAAAAATAGATTTTTTTATTTTTTTGCACATATTTCACCCAAAAGTATTAAGAATACACTTTAAAAAGGCCAAACAAGACATTTCAAGTTAAAGCCCAGACTCTGCTGAAAAAAAACAATATATAATTTTCCTGGAAAATCACTGGAAATCCCTTCGAAAAACAAAGTTGAACATGTGTAGTGCAAAAACGTGAAACGTAGTCTGGCAACAGAGGGTGACAAAACATCTAGGTAGGCTGGCACTTAAAAGGGTTAAATCTGTTTTCCACTATCCATATTTCTGAAGTGTTGGTGTGGCACCATGATCAATCTACTTTGATGAATCAGGCATTGGTGGGTGGAAATCTTGGCTGATCCATGCCCGATTCATCTTCACACAGGTCAGTCTCTCCATAGTTATACACCTGCTGCTGTTGCAAAAAAAATAAAGCATACTGGAGTGCATTGAACTGCCCTCATCAGTGCATACCACATATGCACATATAAGAGTTTTACCAATATGTTCCAGTTAAAGTCTTCAGGGCCTAGTGTAAGGCCAGCCACACCTGCTGCCGTTGTTGACAAATCTTGTACTAAGTGTAGTGTAGCGTTTTGTCCTCCACTCATATACGTACTACTACATACGTAAGTGTGTCAGGCAGAGAATTGCCAAGATGGGCACAGAGGAGTGGCAGAGGCCTAAATTCATCAAGCAGAGGTTGCAGCATAGTTGCAGCAGGTGTTGCAGCGAGGGGCCTGATCTCCCGGTATCAGCTAGCAGTCGTGTCTCGACCAGCAACCCATCTGCCATCATAGCTTGGTTAACATGGTCATCCACTTCATCACAGGTGACTTCTGACAACCCCAGTCAACAGTCAGTAGGTTCCACAGACACAACCCTTAGTTGGCATGGCCCGGGAGCAGTCCCTGTCCTCCCATTGCCTCCGTCCTATGCCGTTTCCTCTCCCAGTGATGTATCTTATGCTTTGGGTTCAGCTCCACTATTAAGTGAGGATGATCTGATAGAGGACAGTCAGCAGCTACTGCCCAACCAAGAAGTTGCGGAGACATCTGCCGCTTCCTTTGCTAGGTGGCCAAATACTGATGAGGAGCGTGGCATGGGAGGCTCCTGCAGCAGACACTGTTGAGAAACCTGAGGCGGACATCAGTGATGTGCAGACACAACTCAATGATGATGAAGCCAATCCCACTTGAGAGCTAGGTGCAGATGGGGATTCATTATCATCAGGAGAAGAGGGTTGCAGGTTGCCCGTGAGTCAGCAGCTGAGGCAGCAAGGTGATAGCATGGTTGGCAGTCAGCAAGGTGGCAGAATTGGAAAGTCTAGAAGCAAACATTCCCGGGGCCGGGGTAGACCACCTGCTGTGTGGCAGGCTACTTTCCCAGGAGGTAGTGGAACAGGGGTTCCTGGAGTCGACGGCAGTAGCAGTGAATTAGTGCGGACTGTTGGTGGGAAAATCACCTACTCGGCGATGTGGCAGTTTTTCATCAAGCATCCACAGGAGGGTAACATGCAAGATGTGTAGGCAAAAGGTGAAGCGTGGCCAGGGCCCCAGTGTTGGCACCACGGCCCTGTGGCAACATATGAAGCGTCAACATAAAGTGGCCTGGGAGAACCGAAGTGCCAAAGTGATGGTCCAGCTTGCTGCATCACCCAGTGGCACACCACTCCCAGTCCAGCCAGCCAAGGCTCCACCCCCTCAGCAGAAGTGTCTGTGTCATACCCATCCTCTGTTGAGTCATCGAGTCAGTCATTCCACCAGCAATCCATTGGCGAAGCCATGCCCAAGAAGGGCAATGTGCAGAAGCTAAATGTGCTCCTGTCCAAGTTGCTGGTGCTGCAGTCCCTCCTTTTTCAGGTGGTGGACGCTACACCTGTCAGAGGACTGATGGCTTGTCCCGAGCCGAGGTGGAGAGTCCCAAGCCATCATTTCTTTGCAAAGACGGCAGTACCAGCCCTGCACAATTTGAACAGAAGGTGGGCCAGTCCTTGAGCCTGTCAGTGCGTACCAAAGTGCCCGGTAGCACTGACGTCTGGA
Source organism: Gastrophryne carolinensis (assembly GCA_027917425.1). Lineage (NCBI taxonomy): Eukaryota > Metazoa > Chordata > Amphibia > Anura > Microhylidae > Gastrophryne > Gastrophryne carolinensis. Next base: position 443,907,784 of record CM051238.1, on the reverse strand, counting down.
GCCGTAACTATGGTCAGGGACAATACATGTTCTTTATGGCCCACTGGGTGAATGTGATTGCTGCACAGCCACAACAGCAACTTGGACAGGTCACGCGGCTTCTGCCTCCATGCTCCCAGGCCGTTGTGCCTGTGACAGTGTGCAACTCTGCCTCCTCATCCTTATGCCGTCTCCTCAGCCTCCACTGCACAGACAAGTCTCAGTGCCCCTGCAGCCTACCATGTGCGCAGGGCACGGCGGTGTCACACTGTTCTTCACATGATTTGCCTTGTCGAACTGAGTCACACAGGGGAGGAACTAAAATTCAATCAATAAATCACCATGGTGACATACAACAGGAAGAACATCTTGTCTGTGCTGTAACAAGGAAACGTGAGCCATGCACCCTGTATGGCACAAGTGTTCAATCTGGCTGTCAAGCATTTCCTGAAGTCTTCCCTAATCTGCAAAACATCCTAAAAATGGGAAGGAAACTTTGCATGGACTTCAGCCACTCCTACAGACTTTGCATGACTTCTGGCTCTCAACCTTATTGGACCCTTGTTACTGGCACAAAATGGGGACCTTTTTTAAACTCACTGAGAGGGAGGACAAATTGACCTTTACAGAGACATCCTACGTTCAGTCAGTTGGCCGATGCCTATCTACGCCATCGTCCATCCTTTCACTGGTCTGACTCGGGGGGCCCACTATGCTCACCTTCCACTCCCATGGTTGCTGGGGAGGGGGTGGAGTGGCAGGAGCAGTACAATCTCCATCAGCAGAAGCCTGAGTCTACAGTCCCTAATGAGTAGCTTTCTTCACCCGCATAGTGAGGCAACTCATGAGCAGCAGGTAGACCTGGAGCAGGACCTGAACCAGCAGGTGGTGGCATACCTTGACATGACCATGCCAAGACACCTTGAGGATCCACTGGACTGCTGGGCAGCCAAACTTGATCTGTGTCCATAACTAGCAGAGTTTGCCCTGGAAAAGCTGTCCTGTTCCAGTAGTGTGCCATCAGAGCGGGTTTTGTGCGGCAGGAGCCATAGTAACCACAAGGAGACTTTGGCTGCCCACGAACAATGTGTTTGGCCTTTCACAGTAACTAGGCTATGAAGACTTTAACAGGAAAAAATGGTGCAACTCTCAGATGTACGTATGTGGTGTGCACTAATAAGGGCAGGTCAATGCTCTCCAGTAGGCTCAAACAGTATTTTTACACAACAGCGGCAGGTGTGTCTATGTCAACTAAGTCTGGCCTTTCACACTAACTAGCCCATCAGCACTTGAACATAAAACCAAATGTAAAAACTCAGATGCCCTTAAATGGGATGCCCCCATCAGAGTGAGTTAAATGCACTACAGCAAGCTTTAAAACCTGTTTTTAGTAGAAAAGCAAGAGCACTATAGGCAGGTCTGTGTCTGTAAGGCTAACTAGCCCATCAGCACAAAGCCATATGCAAGAACTCTCTGATGCTCTTAAATGGGATGCCCCCTGTGAGGGTCAGTTAAATAGGTCAGTTTTATGGGCCAGGTAAATACGTTACAGCAAACGTTAAATCTAGGTTTTGGTAGAAAAAGCAAGAGCACTATATATGTGTGGCCTGTAAAACTAACTAGACTTTCAAGACCTGGGCATAAACCAAATGCAAACGCTGTCAGGTGTCCTTAAATGGGATGCAAGCTTTAAAATGTGGTTTGGGTAGAAAAGTAGGAGCAACATAGGCAGGTGTGTGTCCTGTAACACTGACTAGACTTGCAAGACCTGGGCATAAATTCAAATGCAAACACACTGTACACAGTCTCTCTCTGTATCTTTCCCTGCCCTGTCTCTTTCTCTGCCTCTTTCTTTCATATCTTATCTTTATCTTTTTCTCTCCCTGGCTCTATCTCTCCCTGGCTTTATCTGTCCCTGACCTGTTCTCGTTGCAATACACCGCTGAAATGAGCACCTGCAAGATGGTCGCCCTTATATAGGGCTGTGACATCACCAGGCTGCCTGGCTGCTGATAGGCTGCATGAGATGCCTAAGGATTCTTTGCCCCATGGGACATATCCTGACATGTGGATCCACCATTTTAGATGGACAGGACCGCACTAAATGGAGTTTAAGAAAGCAATTCGAGCGATCGAATTGCGACGATATTCGGATTCGTTTAATCTACTTTTCCCTGAAATTCGTAAGTAAGTTGATACCATTCTCCATAGTTTGGTAAACAGCCCAGGAGACTTAATGACATAAAAAGTTATATATATATACTTTACATTTTGGTAAAGCTCTTGGTTAAGTTTAGAAAGTTTTTCACAGTTTTGCAATTGAGTTGATAAAGTTCTTCACACTGTGGCATATTTTTCCAAGTAAGCTGAGAAAGTTCGTCATACTTTGGTATACAGTTCAATGGAAATTAAAATTTAAGTCTAGTCATTTTGTTTTTACACTTTGGGAAAGTGATCTGTGTGAATTGAAAAAGCTCTCCACTCTTTTAGAATGTTTTGCAAGACAGGTTAAACAAGTAAGGGAATTACATTTTACACACCTTAGTAAAGTCCACGTTCTCTAAGTATATTGAAGTCCCTGCCCTGGAAAAGAATAACCCCCCCCCATTATTCCTCTTGGAAACATAATAAAATAAGTCCTTTGAAAAAATCTCAAGTTTCTGATTTTGAGCCTGATTGATTAAAGCACTATTGGCTGCCAGACTATGCCAAATTAGAGAAAACGAGAAATGGTAATTTAGAACTTTTTCAGTATGTTGCCGCACCTTCAATATTATAGTAAATGTGTTTATTGCAGTGTAGCAACATGCACCAGGGTAATAAAAAATATAAATGATATTTTGAACTACTTCTTTAGAATTGATGGGGCATAGTCATGCAGCTAACGCTTGATAAATAAGGCCATATATGTAAATGCCTTACCTATCCTAAGCAAAGTTGCTTTCTTTGTGTCAAATTATGTCTCGTGGCTGAACTGGGAAGTGTGTGCCATGGTGCAACAATATGAGTCATGAGCATGCTCTGCTGTGGACAGAAATAGCTGTGGCTTGTCATACTCAAGTAAGTAAGTTAAAGTCCCTGCACACGTGGTAAAGTTTTCCATGGAAATAAATTCTCTGTCCAGGCATTTTCTCCTCCATTATCCCTCTTGTACACGGTATAAATAAAGTCCTTTGAAAACATCTGAAGTTTTGGATTATATGTAAATACCTTATGTATCCTGAGCGAAGTTCTTTGCTACATGGGTCATGACTGAGCTGGAAATAGTGTGTCATGGCGCATATTATAAGCATGTGCTGCTGTGGACAGAAACAGCTGTGAGATCACTGTGGCTTGCCATACTCACTTGTACTGAAAACAGCAAGGGACACCAAGAGTAACTGTTGGATGGAGGGCAGAATTTGAATATCTTCTACAGCTTCTACCTGGCACTCCAGGAAGGCAGTCTCATGGGATAGACTTTAGGTAAGCTACTTGCTGCTACTTTAGGTAAACTACTTGCTTCTTTATTATTGCAGTGGGGATTTTGCACATTTTGCAAAATACGAAAAGTAAATTATGAATGGTCTCCATACTTTCAACATAAAGTTGTGCAAGTATTTTGAAAAAGTTCTCCACACTTTTTTTTAACAGCACAAGACAAATTAAAAAGGGAGTAAAGTTTATTTTTTACACTTTGGGAAAGTTCTCCAGGTCAGTTGAGAAGGTTTTCTACACTTTTAAAACATTCTGCAAGTAAGTTGAGAAAGATTTCACACAACATTCTGTAAGTGAATTATAAGTTCTACACAGAAAGATTTGCAAGCACGGTAAAAAAAAGTTCTTCACACTTTGGTAAAAAGCCCAGGAGAAATTAAAAATGTCAAGTAAATGTGTTAATCTTTGGGTCTCTAGGTATGATAAAAAAGAAAGTTCTCCATGCTCTTAGCAAGTATCTGCATTTATTTTGATAACGTTTTTCACACCTTGTTAAAAAGTCCCAAAAGGAATAAAAAAGTCAAGTAAAAAGTGATCACTTAGAACGTTCTCCAACTATTTTTTTCCAAAATTTTCTTTCTTAAAGTTCTGCTATTATGTTATTACATTTTTTTGCAATTCAAGCTGATTGAGATAATTATTAAAGCTTTCTGAAAGTTTAGAAAGTTCTCCAAGTAAATTGCGAAAGTTTTCCACACTGTGCAAAGTTCTCAAGGTATACTAAGTAATGTGTCAACTTTTCAAAAAATATTTTGAAGTTCTCCCCACTTTGTTAAATAGCCCAGAACATGGCAGTAAACCACATGTGCCCAGAGTTGTGGGCTGTCACATAAACTGTACCCAGGGAGTAGTTGGGGTTAGGTGCCTTGCTCAAGAACACTTTAGTCATGCTCTAGGTGGGAATCAACCCCCGTGCCACTAAGCCATGGCTGCAACATATTAAGAAACAGTTTCTTTTGAATTTGTGCAAGCACATGGGGTGTGGGGTCTAGGCTGTATTGCAAGGTCTTTGACCCTTCCACCCCATGGCTTGCACTTGAGGTTTAGGGCAACCTCAGGTAAGCCTGCTCCCAATTTATCTATTGCATTGTATGTCCCAAATGGGGCTCTCAGAGATTAGAGTTAGGACTGCACCCCATAGAGGCACCTTGGCGCTGGTGGTGCAGCTTAATCTACTTCTGCAGATGTGTGTGACTGAGCCCTCTGTTTTCAACCATGTTTAGAGACAGATTGTAGGTTGGTCTGCAAGCTAAAATGGTTGAGTACTGTGGCTCCTTTAAGATTTTTGCAACATACTAAGAGCCATATTTAAGAAGTTTTCTGTTGAGCACCATTTTGGAGTCAATCTGTCGGTTTTGACGTTGAGCATTTATTTATGTTTTGGCGCTGTTATTTTTAGGGAATGTTTAATGTCAAGTCTACGTGGACTGATGCAATAGGTATTGGCGGGCCTGTGTCAGTGCCTGTTGGACCTTTATTTCAATAATAACAGCACGTAAAAAGGAAAATAAAAAAAAGAAAAGACAAGAAGGAAATGAAGAAAAAAAAGAGAAAATAACAAACAAGAAAATAGGGATATTAACAAGGAAGAGTAGAATGAAGAAGGAGAAAAGCTAAATAAGAACCAATCTTCCTCTCCTATTCCTGGCTGGATTAGATACTAAATCACCTCTATAGCCAGTTGACAAAGTGTGTGTCCAAGATGGGCATGGAATATTTTATCCATGGCTCACAGACTTTTAGACATATTTTACCGCAGTTACCAAACAAATGTGTTATATTTCCCCTACTATTCTTGTCTTTGCTGTATTTAATTCTACTTCAGTGTAGTTAGGAGAATGCTAGTAAATAGAGATGAGCGAACTTCGTGAAAGTTCGATTCGGGCGATTCGCCGAATTTCCCCCAAAAAAATGCCGGCATGGTGGGAGCGGGCAGGCCGGCGCCGCTCTCAGCTGTCATCAGAAGACGCGTCATCAGAGGGCGCCTGAGAGCGGCGCCGGCCTCCACGCTCCGACCATGCCGGCCTTTTTTTTTATTTCAGGGAAAATTCGATCGGCACGAACCAAACAAAATTCGGGTTCGTGCCGAATCGAATTTTCCCTGAAATTCGGAGCGCATTCAGGTTCGTCCGAACCGGTTCGCTCATCCCTACTAGTAAACACTTGTTTAGTTCTGTAAAGTAGTGCAGTGGCCATTTGTCTCGGTACTTGCTAGTGAGCAGAAATTTGCTGGAGCCTAATTTTTGGACAAGGCTCAATTTCTATTTAATCAGACTAAGACATAAATGCTGCAGGGAGATAAAAAGTGAAGTGATAGCTATACATTAGGCTGTATAGCTACCACCCAAGAATGCTACATAGGGTCCAGGTGGGAAAAGAACGCTACCCAGCACTCTCCACCATGCACCCACGGCTTCAGAGTAAATCTTCACTCACCTCATCCTGTAAATCTCAACCCACCTCATCCTCATTGTCTTTATAATCAGACTAAGACATAAATGCTGCAGGGGGATAAAAAGTGACAAGGTTTTTTTTTTTTTATTTTCACCTTGTACAGGGCATGTAACGGCCTAGCTCATCTGCTTTATAGCAGTCAATAAGTTGCAGTATAAAAATTGCAAGTAAAAGTAAAGGTATAACTTTTTTCATCTGGGCAATCACTTGCATTACATGATAATATGATAATATTAGATAATTATTCTATTTGAATAACGCCACTTTAATACAAGAAAATGGTGATCATTAGAAATGTTGGAATACCATGTCTAATAACGACGAGTTCAGTCATTTTACTGACTAAATTTTCTGAGACTCACTTAGTCTCAGTTATTTAATTTCACGCATGCTGAAATTTGTGTATGTGTGTGTGGAGGGATGTATTCATGTAATGATAAAGCGTCTCCTAAATCTTACTCATAGAAAACTTCTTCTCCTGACTTGAGGAACTTCACTACTGCAGCACAAAATTGGGTGATACTGAATTATTTTTCAAAATCTCTTGTACTTTCGGTGTTTCAGTGTTTTAGATACAGATGCTATTTATTTTCACCAAGTACATAGCATACGTAGAAGGTACACTCATATATGAAAGAGACAGGGCATTCATTTGATGACAGTCAAGTTCACAGTTACTCCAATCATGCAAATGCTATCAATGTCTCGCCTCCCTACTGTTTATAGTAGACAGAAGCTGTGAATTGGAGTTGAGGAATTGACCGCATCTCCTGATGAAGACATTACTGTCGAAACATTGAGAGAAGTTCCAGCTGTTGCTTCTACCTGTATCCTGCCTGTAAGCCTTTTTGTTCTATGTATCTCTAATTATCTGCATTGCAAATGGGATTTTTGGTTCTGTTCAGCTCATGGTCATGTTGCTTACCATTTTCTCTGTTGGACAAAAAACTTTTTCCTGGATCATCTTAATGAGCAACAGAACCTGAACTGTGAAAACCCATACAACAGCGGTCACAATGGTTATTCTGTATATAAACTATGTCTATGTCTGAATTATGTTTTCACATTATTAAATCACTTTTTTTCATTGCAATTAATTTTCCTGGGTGTTCATTCATTGTATTCTCAATTTAACATAACCTTATTTACAGTGCAATTGATCCATTTACTAGTTTACAGGGTAGAGCTACATTTTTTAAAAATATTTTTTATATAAATAAAAAAGGGAAACATTATTAATAGTCTTGCAAGGGGAATATTTACACTTTTAAACTTTGAACAACTCAGAGAAGAAATATGAAAAAGCAACTTTTTATACATTGTCAAAACGTGTTTAACTTTGTTAGCTGGATAATGTTATAGTATATACAGTATGTCTATATCATGTTTCTGATATATGATAGTATAGTGTTTTGTATGCAGCAAACCACATTTCTTAAGGGGCAAGAGGCATTGTATTTGAAGATTCAAAGATGAAAACAGAAGACAAGATGATAGAACTTATAAAGATGACAGACTTTTCCATCTGTCTCATGGCTGCAAGATGTACTGCAAGCTGAACTGGTCTTCCATCTGTCTCTCTGCATGCCTGTCTCTGTCCTTTCTACATGTCTTCCTATACACTAATTATGGTCAAATCAAGTGATATTTTACATAATTTAAATATTTAACATAATATATTTAACATAAACATATATTTAACGTAATGTAAGTCAGATTAGACCTTCGGGACTTAGTCTACATCAAAGAGAGCTTTGAAGATGCCAGGCCAGGAGCTGGCATAAGACCTAATAAAATGTGGTCTATGTTGCCTAAAGAAGTTTCACAACTACTAGTCTTACGGGGAGGATTGTGCCAGATAAAGAAAAATATATTTATCTTAAATACATTTTACAAAATGTCAAAATAATAGAAACATTTAATAAAAATTTACAGTTTAAGTTTCAGCCTGACCTGGTACAGGGCCCACATTTTCGTAGTCTTCTACACAGCACAATTCTTTAACCTATCAATACATATGTTGCTGTTAAATTCACTACCTAGATATGTTAGTGGTATTGGAAATCTCAACATTTTTACCCATGTACCCAGAGGGTAGAGGTCATCTCAGCCTAGACTTTTGCATGCTCCACTTACAGTAGCTCCCCTCAACTGTCTCTAAACCCAGCCTATAGTCCTATATCATTCAAGCTCCACCTTCCTCTAACATATGGGCCTATCCCACTCCAGGGAACCTTGCCCTTCTCCTAAAGTGGTCCCTACATTAATGTATTATTTGATTGCTTCTAATGTAATCTTAGCAAGCCACCTTAGGGAGAGGTCTGTGTTAGGCTTAATATAGTGGGATAAAATAGACCAAAATCCCCCTCAATGGTAAGAGGTAAATATTGTTTTCTAACAGAAGGTCAAGTAGTAGTATTATTCTTATTAATAGATCATGTGGTTCTATTAATGGCTGACAAAACTTTATTGTTCTTTACTGCATTATTGTCTCAGTGTAAACGATTCAGCAAGTAGGTGTCAAGATAAAGATAAAGTCTACACTGAGGACTGTCACACAGGAAATGTCACACAGTGACAACTGCTGCTGATCCATCAGTCGAAAACTCGTTACTGGTGATCAAAATTAAAGGCTCAGTCATGTTAAGATGTTCTCAAAGACAGATGAAGCAGCATAATATGTTAGATAAATTGATGAGATACAATAATTTAGGTCAGGTTCATACATTTTCTAGATGTCTGCACCTGAGGTCAGTTTTACTCGTCAAGTGCGGATGTTTTCCAACCCATGTAAAAGGTTAAACTTTCCACACTCTGCTCCACCCAGACTTTTTCATATGTTCAAATATATTTTCCACACATTGGGAAAGTTCTCCAGACTTTACAGCCCAGCAGTGCAAGAGAAAGTATTTTTTTACACTTTGGCACAATTCTTCAGGAACATTTGAAAGGTGTCCACAGTTTCAGAAATTTCTGCAAGTACAGTACTGTAAGTTGAGAAAGTTCTCCACACCTTGGGAAGGTTCAGCTGAGAAAGACTTCCCAAATTTGACAATGTTCTCTAAATAAATAGAGAAAATAATCCACATTTTCCTGATGTTCTGCAAGTAAGTTAATAACATTATCCACACTTTGATAACAGTGCAGGAGAAATAACATTCAAAAATTCAAGTCATTATTTACAGTTTAGTTCTGTAAGTTGAAAAATTTCTTTGCACTTCAGCAAAGTGGTACAAGTAAATTTCTCCACACTTTGATAAAAGCTCAGGGGAAATTAGAAATTAAATACAGTCATTTTTTTACACTTCAGCAAAAATGAGAAAGTTATCCACACTTTCAGAAATATCTGCAAATGAGTTGAAGACATTCTCCACACTTTGGGAAAGTTCACGTTACTTTGAGAGGGTTCAACTGTAAAAGCTTTCCACAAGTAAATAAATGAAGTTCTCCATATTTCAAAAGGTTCTGCAATTAGTTTTCCATACTTTGCAAAATCATCCAGGAGAATTTTCTCCGGGTAAGTTGAGAAAGTTATCAACATTTTCATAAAAATCTGCAAGCAAATTGAGAATTTTCCTCAGACTTTGGGAGGTTCAGTTGAGAAAGTTTTTCAAACTTTGTAAAAGTTCTCCAATTAATTTGACAAATCCCCCTATATTTTGGGAAAGTTATTTACACACATATATATATACGTATATATATATATATATATATATATATATATTTTTTTTTTTTTTTTTAAATTCAGTGGACAAAGTTCTACAGACTTTGCTAAACAACCCAAGAGAAATTCAAAAACTATATGATTTGTTATTGTTTTTTACCCTTTGGCAAAGTAGTGAATTGACAAAGTTATTCACACTTTTAGAAAGTTCTGAAAGTTAGTTTAGAAGGTTTTCCACATTTTAGCAAAGTTCTACAATTAAATTGAAATTTCTTCTCAACTTTAGAATGGTCTTCGTGTTGATACAATTCTCCATACCTTAGTAAACAGTCCAAGAGAATTAACAAAATATCATGTCAAGTTATTTGTGATGCCCAGCGGGACACCAGCCTTCTGTAAGCAGGCAACCCCCAATCTCCACCGCCGCTTCTGCCTATAGTCAAGCCCCCGCTTGCCGGGACGCTAGGCACGTCTCACCGGACACGGTTGCCCCCAGGTCTTAATAGGCGCAAAGGATGGCTGCTTACGGTGAAGGCCGATGAACCACGAGGGTATCCCGAAGCCGAGGTCGTTCACAGGTAGTCAATCCGGAGGGTGCGTCAGAGTACAGGGATGAGACAGGTGCGTAGTCAGGGGTAGCCAATGGGTCAAGCCAGGAGGTCAGAGATCGCAGGGTATCCAGAGGGGCAGGCAGGTTCGCAGTCAGACAAAGCAGAGGTCGGTACAGGCAGCAGACAGGGATGGTCGATCAAGCCGGGTCAGGATCAGATAACAGCTAACAGAATCACACCCTAATCACAAGAGACTATCACGGGCACTGAGTGCTGGGCTGACTCCATATTTATTTGGGAATCGGCCAATGGCCAACCTGGGGGGGAGTGTATGTGCTGATTGGTGTAACTTACAACACTGTGAGTGATTGGACACACTATCCAGGGGCTGGTCAGTCTTGGCTGCAGGGCTGATCAGCCCCTGATTCCCATCAGGTGTGGAGCACTCTGCGCTGCCTGCCACTCACAGCACAGCGCCTCCTAGTGGCAAAATTTACAGACTGCGGGACGCGCGCCTGCACAGCTAGAGAGGGGCAAGGGAGGCTGCCAGAGTGACGCGCCGCGCTCCCAGCAGCAGGAGTGCTGCGTCGCCCCGCGGACGCTCGCCGCCGGCCCCCTGGCAGAGGTAAATTCCTTACATTATTTTTTTTACTTTTCTTGTGGTTATTTTTAGAAAGTTTTAAACACTCTTTGTTCTTTTTGTGTGTAAGCAAAGTAAGCAAGTCGGCAACACTTTGGTAAACAGTCCCTGGGAAAAATACATTTTTGTAATTTTTTTGACACTTTGGGAAAGTAATGGAACTAAAAAAGAGAGGCTCACATATGCGAATAAGTCAGTGTATGTATACACATTCCATTAACAATACAAAAAACAGCATTTGCAGGGAAAATTAATGAGATAAACAGATCTTTTCTGAAGGGAACTAGTAGGACCTCGCTGGACACTGAAACATTACATAGCATGATACATTAAAAATGCTGGAGGACGGGTCTTTCACTTCAAGGCAAACTAAACTGTCATCCATCATCTCAGCAGCAAGAGCCATATGCACAGCGCTTTTGATGGCTTACGCAACAATGAGCACAGGGTGAAAGACTCCCGGTGGGGCCTCTGAATTGCACCTACAATCAGCGAGTAATATGTGTAGTGAACGCACTTAAGCACAAAAATGAAAACTAATATAGAAGGCTCTGAATACACTCTTTTCTCTGCATGGAAGGTAAATGATAATGAAATGATTACAGTGATTATATTAAAGATTGGCTGGATACACAGCTCAGGAATCTTTTCAGGATTATCAGGATACATTGAAAAGAGATAAGGATAAGTATGAGGAGAATATTGTGTATAAAAAACGCTCTAAGATGGCTAGGGACAAGAAGGATAAGGAGGACAATCATGTTTATAAGTGGAGACTTACTGGGAATAGAAGAAACTATAATAAGGGTGTAGGATATCGCCAACTTAATGACCCAGGGAGTAGGAATTCCTCATTCTCTGGCCAATCCCCTGAAGATTCTGGAAATGGAGAATTTTTTTCTTTAAGGATAAAGGAGGAGGACTAGGAGGGTGGAAAGAATGGTAAGGGAAGAGGCAAATGTTGGGAGAGCACGACACGGGTTTTGGATTCGTCTGAATCAATCCTTTTGAGAATTGCTCATTTCTAGTAATTTCTCTGTAATACACACAGCACGGTGGGAGCGGGGGAGGCCGGCCTCATTGTCAGCTGTACAAGTAGGCTTCTGCAGCCTACTGTGTATAAGATCCCAACATTTATTTTCCTGTAGAAGTCCACTGAATTCCCCCTGGGGAAGGAAGAACCATTGGAAGAACATGAGTTGGGGAGAATGAGTGTGGATACTTCCTTTTCATTTTATTAGGATTGGTTATTATTATTAAATATTATTAAATACATTAAATAAATTGTGAAAAGTAAAGCGTTATGGTGTTGATATTGTTCTATTAGGAATAATGATTGTTATATAAATATTGAATCGTTGATAATGACGACTGAAGGTATAAAAAAATACAATAATTATGTTTGGGGTGAATGTTATAGATTAACATATTATGTTATAATCCCCCCTTATTTAATTTAATCTACTGAAGCCCTAGAAAATTATTATTACCATGATTAAACTATCATGATAATATTAGAAAAACTACATTTTTTGTGTCTATATAAGTAATTTATTGTAATTGATTTTGTAATTTACTCTAAGATGCAGCCTTTTAGAGGTTATTGATTATGGTTTAATAATGGGTAAAAATATTATTAGAATTCAGGTATTTAGATATTAGTGTTTAATGTAAATGTAGGTTTAGGATGTTTGTTGTTCTATGGGACTAGAGGTTGGGGATACAAGTGCTTAAATTACCTCCCACCGGATATCTGTTTATCTTTATATGTCGGCACCTGCTTGGGATCGCCGAGACTCGGTTCCCACCACCTGCCTCCCATTGTCAGAGACACCTGCTGCTGTCATAGTTGCTGCGTGACGCGAGTATGGGGTGGTTTGTGGTGGCGCAGCCTTGGCGATGCATCAGATAGACTATGCTCTATTTGGAGCTTGGGTGTTGATGTAATAATGATCATCAAAATATTCATAGAATAGCAAATGTCTGAAATTGGCAAAATGCAAATGATACTAAGCTAAGTCAGTTTTGAGCAGAGTGATTTTTTCAAATAAAAACAGAGATTTCTGAATTTTATCTGATTTTTGCAAAAATACGTCCTATTCAAAATCGCTGAAGAATATAATTTCTTGATTACATGTAAGAACACAAAACCCACAATCAGAATTTCAACAATAGGACACTCCACCAGATAAAAATCAAATTAATTTATTGGTTAGCGCAATATAGTAAAAAAAACATACAACACAAACACATAACACTAGTAAAACAATTCGACCATTGGACAAATGAAGTACCTATACAATAATGATTGGTATCCCAAAATTTCAGCAAAAATAAATCAAAAAAGAATAGAAATAAGGAAGCGAACTGCTCTCAATGGTATTATATCTGCTACAACAAAGGTAATATACAAAAATGTCTGCCGCCCCAGGCTAATAATAAAAAGGTCTGCTACAAAAAGCTATTCAAGGCTGTATAAGATATGGCTTAAGCTACTATAGCAGAACAGTATGGAAGGTGATCCTCTACTGCCCCCTGGATGTCACTGCATATATTAACTACCCAAAATGAATGATAATACAGGATATTCATAAACTGTGAGTAAAACTCTAAGACCGTGATTCAAATAAAGTGCATGGTGCTAAATTACTAATTCTTAATTAAAAAAAACAAACTTATTAATTCTCAATAATTCATATACAAACAACATGTTACATGGAAAGTGCTAAGTGCAAAGAAAAAGTTTTTTCATTTATCTAGGTAATAATATACAAAGTTGTGCATAAGAGTAAATGGGAGCAATGTATACAAAAAGTATCAAACCATAATATTCACATAGTAACAAATGAGCAATTAGCTACCGCCAATTAGATAGGTGCAGTGGTCTAACAGCTGCCCCGCGCGCTCCGCCAAGCGCCCAAGGCTTCTCTTGATTACATGCACATTGCTTTTCTGAAGCTTAAATTTTACCTTTAACCTATTTAAAATAAATGTTTGTTAAATAAGTGATGAGCTTTTCTATGGCATTTTTCAGATCCTTATTTCTCAAGCTGTATATGATTGGATTCATCATTGGGGTGACTACAGTGTACAGCAATGACAGGAACTTAGCAGTGCGTCGGAACTCTCCTTTATGTGGTACCAAATAGACACTAAAAATAGTGCCGTAAAATAAAGCAACAACAGTTAAATGGGAGCTACAAGTAGAGAAAACTTTCTTTCTCCCAGTAAAAGAAGATATTTCAATAATGGAGGCTACTATATAGATGTATGATACAATGATGATACAGAACGGGATGACACTAACAATAGCACCAATTAATTTCACTTCATATTGAACCATGGTGGTATCAGTGCAGGAGAGATCCAGGATTGGCTCTAAATCACAAAAGAAGTTATTAATTATATTTGGGCCACAAAATTGTAATTTTAAGACCATTAATAGGGTATCCAATCCTGCTATAAGGCCTAACATCCAGGTTATGATCACCATTCTCCAGCAAACCTGGTGGGTCATTATCAAAGTATAATGCAAGGGCTTACATATGGCCACATATCTGTCATAGCTCATCACTGTCAGGAGAAGCAATTCTACACCTTCTGAGAGTGCAAAGAAAAAAAGCTGCGTGAGACAAGCAGAGAACATTATTATGGCCACTTCAGCCAATAGAGTGTAAAACATGTTAGGAAGAATATTCATCACCAGTAAAATATCCACCACAGAGAGCTGGGAGAGGAGGAAGTACATGGGGCAATGGAGGGTCTTGCTGTAGGACACTGCTGTGATGATCAGGAGGTTTCCGCATATTGTCACACCAGACATCAAAAGAAAAATACTGAAGCCCAAAAATGACATAATCTGGGGAAGCTGGAGTCCTAAGAGGTGAATGGTGGTAATGGAGGTGACGTTTTTCTTATTCATGACCTGACAAGCATCTGACATTCTAACCTAACCTTAAAAGACAGATGAAGACATATTAAAACGACATTTACTATTGACTCCACTAGACTCAACTGCTGAGCGCCCCCAGCCCGGTGCTAATGTGGATTTAGGCATTAAAAATAAAAATATCTTACTTGCGATGGCCACCAGACTACCCGCAAGGAGCAGATTTTTTTAATTCTGAGATCCCATCTCAGCATGTCCAGCCCATCAATAAGTGTGCAGCTCTGCTGCTGCACTGATTGGCTGGCTAGGCACCCAAACAGGTAGGCAGATTCCCGCCAACTGGCCCAATTTAGAAAAAAAAACATGGGATTTTCCATAGGCATAGCCATGCCCACCTGTAAGATTTGAGACTGCTGACTGGCTGATCTTTTAGTGTGAATCAAAAGACAGATTAGCACAATCCAAATATATAAAGCATATACTTAAATAGTATTAGAGATTAATATAGGGTGCTGTAAGGGACCTGAGATCTCTGTAGATTTCTACAATTAGTAGTAACTCTATAGTGGACAATCTGCACTCCAATAGCAATGTGTATGCAAAAGAGTAGAATTTATTATCATAGAAAGGTAAGGGATTAACATATATTTTGCAACAATCAGAAATAATATTTAGGGGATATATACATCTCTTATCCCATGGATGATCTAATTACAATCAGAAACAAATGAAGCAAAGGAAATTAATGCTGGTTAGACTCCTGGCCGCTATGCGGTGTCAGGGAGCGTAACCCAGAACTCTCAGTGCAGAAAATTGTTAACCAATGCACACCCTAACTCCCAATGTTTCAGGCTGAATAGCCTTTCTTCAGGGTATGTTATATTTCTGATTTGTGCAAAATATATGTTACCTTACCTTTCTATTACAGTAATTACTACTCTTTTGCATAAACATCGCTATTGAAGTGCTCACTGCCCATCATATACTTATGACTGGCTGATCTAAAAAATACCAGATTTTATCTTTCCTCTGGCAGCTTCCCCTGCACCCATCTTCTCCTATTAGTGTTCCCCATCCCCAGCCTGTCCAAATGGCTGGGCTCAGAAACATGTCTGAAATATAGGAATGTTGGGAATGTGGCACAAGCACCATGGGAGCCCCAGGAAAGGTAGATTTTGTGGGTGGCCTGCAAGGGTTCACACAGCAGGGCATCTCAATTTGGGATGTATTTTAGACTCCATGGCCACGCTGCCAGAATTTTTATCTACTTTGATATTCTTTATTGACATGATTTTTATCATAGGTTAATCAACATTTCAGGGTGATAAACCAGAATAAATGGCATCAGTGCTCAATTTTCTACTATGCAAAACATAAGAAACATTTATTCCCCACCAACTTTCTCACCTAGACCAAGTGAATCAAGTCCTGCAGTGTGCAGCCTCAATTCTGTTCAGCAGTGGCCACCAGGTTGTACAGCAACCGTTAGAGCATGGTTACTTTGACTTACCAAGTGGGGTGGCTATTTGTCACGCTACTTGCTGGTGGGCAGAGACATGATGAGACTTGATTTTCAGACCAGGCTCATTTTCTTTCCAACAAGCAGATAGTCTTTCAGCAGATCCACACAATTCAGTTTCCAGACATATTCAGTAAACAAATTCCGATTCCCGATTCTGTGATCATCAACGCATTTCAGGGAGACTTCCTTCTAATTATGAAGCTGTTTCTTACCTGAGCCATGATCCTAATGTAATACAGGATCCAGAAGTGGTGCCATCAGCTGCACGCCACCCCCCACACACTAGCCCTCCCACCCAGAGATTTGGCAAAAGCATAGGAGAGAGTCCCAGCGCTGGCCAGATTCCAAACCATACATGTGTCCTGACAGCTCCAGAGGAGGGGCAGAAAGACATGGGGTGCTTGGGCCCTGCCCCCACATGTATTGGATAGCAAGTGGGGGCTGTGCCACAGGAAGGCCCTGCCCCCCCACACTGGCCGCATCCCTCCAAAAAAGGAGCCCCCTCTACAGCAGCACAGGACCACAGATAGATCATCATGGGGAAGTAAAAAAGAGGGGCACCATGGCTAGATCTGTAAAAAAATGTAGTTATTAATATGTGAATTAAAATAAATTGTCCCAAATAAAATCAATAATGGATGGGTAAATGTATTAATAGCAATATATATATATATATATATATATATATATATATATATATATATATATAAATATTATAAAGAGCAATAATTTCTGAAAATGGGGAGATCATAAAATTTAAATCTAGCTGGAATTATATGCACACAATACTAGTATCCATTAAATGCCCATATGATGTTTATACTGCTTGAACTATTTAAAGGGGATGTACTCTGCAATGGAGAAATACCTCTTTAAAAAAATCCATTCTAGCAAAAAAATAAAAAAAAGGAAATTATATAGGTATAGAACTAATGAGACCCAGGTGAAAGATCAATTTATAATCCATGATACCATTAATTATAGAGGAAAAAAGTCCAGAGAATCACGCCCTGGGCTCTAAAAGATTCCAATGCTGGCCACTGGCATTCTTTTGGGTGTCCAAAATTGAGCGCCTCCCCCTCCCCCGGGCACTGCAAAACTCACTTTTAGTGCCAGCTCCCTCGCAATAGGACAGGCTGGGTGCTGAAGCCCAATCGTCCCACAGGAAAACCGCAGCTGCAGCCTCCTGCTCCAGATTGCCAATCGCTGCTCTAAACAGAGGCATTTTGCTGGGCATTTTGCATGGCATATTTCTCTGTTTGAATAAGAGACCGTGCATGCACTGTAGAATCAGGGTAAGGTATATTTTACTGGGGATCTGGGGGGTTCAAACGGCAGTGCAAGAAATAAAAACTGGGGATATTGAGAATCCTGTCAAACCTAAATGAAATAGAGATTATTAAAGAGGAAAAATGGTCCCTAGTTGACCATAGCTCGTCTGTATTATACAGGAGCACTGCATGTAAAATGAATAAATGGCTACCCAGATACTCACTGCTTCTGGGTCCTCCTCTACAGCTGGCATAAAGCATCCTATCAGTTTCTAGGACCAGAGTCAGGACTGATATACTCGGCAGCTAGACGCGCTGATGGGCTGCTTGGGGTGATGCATGCATGTCTGTGTGTGGTGGAAAGATTCATGAAATTATAAGGTCTCTTAATGTTTTGTAGTCCTGGAGTCTTCTCCAGACTAAATTGAGTGCCTCAGAATTAAAAAAAAAAATCTTTGCCCTTGATTCAGTGTTGAAATACAGATACAGTATATTTTTGTATCTGTATTTAGCATACATACATACAAGGAATTTGTGTGGCAGGGGCTAAGGGTGCATGGAACAGAACAACAAATGATAGGTCTAATACCATTAGATTAAGGACTAGACAGGGTGGTGTGTGCCTGTATTTATTTCTTGTACTGCTAAGGGGAAGAAGCTGTTGTCTGGCTGTTCTCTGTAGCAGCACTCAGATGGTAATTACCTGAAGACTGAGTGTCCGGTGTGGAGTGGTTTTGTTCCTTGCAAGTTTAATCTTTGACTGTAGAGTATATGTTGTCTATAGATGAAGGTTAAAAATGCAACAGAATAAATCATCTGAGATTGTGAAGTGGTGAAGCTGTCTACAGTTTCATAACTAAAAGGACATTTTAACTGAGGGCTGAGATGTTGAGATTCACTGAGTGATCACCATCCTCTCATCAAAATTACTCATATGGCATGATCAGTTGTATTTATTGTAGGACACTGTGTCTCAGATACCAGCATATATAGATTGCTATATATCACTATCATCTTTATAATGTGTATTTTTTATGAAGAAGTAAACAAAATTACCTCTGAAATCACAAGGAATGGTTTGACTAGAGTATTACATGATAGATCCTCTTAAAATGAGCTTGCATGACTAACTAAATAATAGGATAATAGGATAATGGGACATGATTTTTCATGATTTGACCAAGAAAAAAAAGTAATGTTTGCCAAGATACAGAATAGCCATTCCCTGTAAAAATGATTGTAAGCTTTAGACAAAACTGATTCCTGCTTTGGAATATAGCACTTTGTTAGTAAATTAGCCATTCCAGTAACCAAAAGTAGTTCTTATGCTTTAATTTGTGCAGTTATCTAATGCGGAAAAATAACATGATATAATAATTGGAAGCAATAAACAGGAGAAATAAGTAGCAAAAGCAGTGGTGGAATGTTACACATGAACATTTTGGAGCTGATGGCCAGGACTAGGAGCTCACTGGTATAAAGAAGTCCACACAGACAACATGGTGCCACAGATCAGTGATTTCTTCTAAGGGCATCAGCATTAAGATGTGTCTCCTGTATAATACATGTGTAATGAGCTACACTTATACATTTATAGCTAAATTTATAGATGTCAGGTCCATTGTTTTATATTGTGAAGGTGGAGACAATGAAACTGGGAAGAAATAATTAGGTCTTGCAAAGGGAATATTTACAATTTAAAAACTTTAAACAACTCAGAGAAAACAAACCATGAAAAAGCCAACCTCCAACTTTTGTTACATTATTAAAACTTTTTAAAAACGTTTTTAAGCTGGATGATGTTAAGGTTAGAGATGAGCGAACTTTTGAAAAATTTGATTCGGACAATTCGGCGAATTTTCCGTAGAAATTTGTTTCGGCCCGAATTTGTTTGTGATGAATCGCTATTAACAAACGGCTATTTCTGTGCTTCCAAGAGCCTCCATAGGGTTGCAGAATGTTTTGCCTGGCTGTAACATGCATAGGATGCATGCTGGGTTAGTGAAATAATATTGTGAAGAAGTATGACATGCAAAGGCGTCACTATTAGATTCGCTGTCGCAGAGCGGCACAACTAGAGAGCCTTGAGGTGGCATCAGCATGATGAGCCCATGCCTGAAAGACAGCAGCATAGGGAGCCCATATATTGCCTGAAAGACACACCCTGGAGTTGGCAGCAGCCTAAGGAGCCAATATATTGCCTGAAAGAGACTCTGGAATTAGCAGCAGCATTAGGAGCCCATATATTGCCTGAAAAATAGACCCTGAATTTGGCAGCAGCATAGGGAGCCCATATATGTCCTGAAAAACACACCCTGAATTTGGCAGCAGCATAGGGAGCCCATATATTGCCTGAAAGAAACACTGGAGTTGGCAGCAGCATAAGGAACCCACATATTGCCTGAAAAACACACCCTGGAGTTGGCAGCAGCCTAAGGAGCCCATATATTGCCTGAAAGGCACATTGGAGTTGGCAGCAGTATTAGGAGCTCATATATTGCCTGAAAAAACACATTGGGGTTGGCAGCAGCATTAGGAGCCCATATATTGCCTGAAAGACACACACATGAGTTGGCAGCAGCATTGTGAGACCATATATTGCCTGAAAGACACACCCTGGAGTTGGCAGCAGCATTAGTAGCCCATATATTGCCTGAAAGACACACCCAGGAGTTGGCAGCAGTATTAGGAGCCCATATATATTGCCTGAAAGACACACCCTGGAGTTGGCAGCAGCATGAAGAGAACATATACAGATTTTGGGCACATATCTTATTCTAAGAATATTAATAAAAATTAAGATTAACGTAAAGCATTTCCTCAATAATTACTTGTGGTCTGATGCGGAGGAATGTCTGTAACGGGAGAGCAGTGCCTTAAATCTGTTTTGCACTATCCATATTTCTTTAGTGTTGGTCTGGCACCATGATCAATCTACTCTGATGCATCAGGCATTGGTGGGTGGAAATCTTGGCTGATCCATGCCCGATTCATTTCCACGCAGTCCAGTCTCTAAAAAAAACATTTTTCAAGCGTACTGGAGCACACTGAATTGCCCTCATCAGAGCATTACATACTCACATCTAAGAGTTTTATCACTTTTTTCCTGTTAAAGTCTTCAGGGCCTAGTAACTACTTAGTGAAATGCCATAGATAGTTACACACCTGCTGCTGTTATTGACAAATCCTGTTTTAAGTGTAGTGTAGCGTTTTATCCTCCCCTCATATGAGCACTAAGTATGTCAGCAGAGAAGTGCCCGGATGGGCACAGAGAAGTTGCAGAGGCCTAAATTCATCAAGCAGAGGTCGCAGCAGACTAGGGGGGAGTGGCAGCAGGAGTCTCAGTGAGAGGCCTGATCGCCCGGTATCAGCTAGCAGTCGTGTCTCGACCAGCAACCCATCTGCCGCCATAGATTGGTTAACACGGTTATCCACTTCATCACAAGTGACATCTGACACCCCCGGTCAACTGTCGGTTATATCTTATTCTCTGGTTTCAGCTCCACTATTCAGTGAGGATGATCTAATAATCTGAAAAATCAGCAGCACAGCCAAGAAGTGGAGGAGACACTCACCACTTCTTCCACTAGACGGGCAAGTAGTGATGAGGAGAGTGGCGTGGGAGGTGATGTTGCAAGCGTTTTGGCTTCTTAAGCAGACACTGTTGAGGAACCTGAAGAGGACATCAGTGAGTTTTGAGGGCACTTTTAAAGGCTTGGAGTGATGGAGAGTGACAGATTTAGCGGTCAGCATGGTGGCAGAAGGGGAAAGTATGGAGGCAAATATGCTTGGGGTAGACCACTTGCTGCGCAGCAGGCTACCTTCCCAGAAGGTAGTGAAAGAGGGTCCCTGGAGTCGTTGGCGGCGGCAGCAGCAGTAAATTAGTGCAGACTGTTGAAAATCGGCTACTCTGCGCTGTGGCAGTTTTTTCATCTAGCATCCGCAGGAGGTTAAAATGGCTATATCAAAGATGTGTAGGCAGAAGGCGAAGCAATGGTTTGCTTTGGCGCACAGAGTCACACATGGAAGGAACTGCTAAAAATCATTAATCAGTAAATGAGATCATGGCTTACTCCATGAAAACTGCAAATGGGAACCATGGTGACTGACAATGGGAAGAACATCTTGTCTGTGCTGCAAGAAGGAAGCCTGAGCCATGCGTCCTGCCATGGCACACGTGTTCAATCTAGTTGTCAAGTGTTGTTTTATGAAGTCTTCCCCCCATCTGCATAACATCCTAACAACGGGAAGAAAACTTTGCATGCACTTCAGCCACTCCTACACCGCCAAGCACACCCTTCTTCAGCTACAGCGTCAGAATGGTATCCCCCAACATAGTCGATTTGCAATGTTTCCACCCGTTGGAATTCCACCCTCCATATGTTGGATCGACTATACGAACAGAGAAAAGCCATCACTGATTCCTTGAGGATCCAAGTGGATAGGGGGACTCCCCTGTGTAACTTCAATGCAAACCAGTGGCAGCTCATACCTGACATCTGTCGTTTGCTCAGGCCCTTTGAGGAGGCCAATTATTAATCAGTCGCCAGGACTACGGGATGAACGTCGTGATTCCGCTGCTTCATGTAATACAACACATGTTGGAAACCATGGCTGGTCAGGGAACTGGAGACATGGCGCATATATTTCATGGCCACATGAAGCCTGTGGGGGCTGAAGTGGAGGAGGCGAAGAAGGGGCACATTGAAGCACAGTTTAGTTTTGGTGAAATGGGCGGTTTATCTAGTCACCTGACAGGAGAGGAGGAGCAGGAGATGCCAGAGGAGCTAGAGGGTTGTGAGGAAGGCGAGACACCCAGACACACCATGTCGGCAGTATGCAGTGGAGATGGAGACAGGTAGTCCCTCCGAGTCACTTGCACAAATGGCACGATGCATGCTCACGTGCTTGCGTAGTGACCACAGAATTGTCTCCATTTGTCAGCGGGATGACTTCTGGCTGTCCACCTTATTGGACCCTCGCTACCGGCACAAAATGGGGGCATTTTTTTACACCCACTGAGAGGGAGGACAAACTGACCTACTACAAAGACATTCTACGTAGTCAGTTGGCCGATGCCTATCTGCGCCATCATCCATACTCTCGCAGGTCTGACTCGGGGGGACCTCTGTGCTCACCTTCCACTGCCATGGCTGCTGGGGGGGGGGGGTGGCAGGAGCAGCAGCATCAGCTCTATCAGCAGCAGCCTGAGTCTTCAGTCGCTAATGAGTAGCTTTCTTCACCTGCATAGTGAGGCTAATCATGAGCAGCAGAAAGACCTGGAGCTGGCCCTGAACCAGCAGGTCGTGTCATACCTTGACATGACCATGCCAACGCACCTTGAGGACCCGCTGGACTTCTGGGGAGCCAAACTTGACTCGTGGCCACAACTGGCAGAGTTTACTGTGGGAAAACTGTCCTGCCCGGCCAGTAGTGTGCCATTTGAGCGGGTGTCTAGTGCGGCAGGGGCCATAGTCATACCAAGGAGAACTCGTCTGTCCACGAAAAATGTGGAGAGACTCACCTTTGTGAAGATGAATCAGGCATGGGTCAGCCAGGATTTCCGGCCACCAATGGCTGATCCATGGTAGTAGCTGATGCATGGTAGCTCCTTATGCTGCTGCAAACTCCAGGGTGTGTCTTTCAGGCAATATATGGGCTCCCTATGCTGCTGCTGCCAACTCCAATGTGTGCATTTCAGGCAATATATGGGCTCCCTATGCTGCTGCTGCCAACTCCAATGTGTGTACTTAAAAAACACATGCTAGCAATTTGACAACGTAACTTTCTTTACAAAAATGTTAATAATGCACAATGTTAATAGACAGCTACTCTTCAAATATTTATGCTAGTATTTGGGATGCTCCCCTGTTCAAATACACAGGCTGGCTGCTTTAACAGTGAAAAGGTGATTTTTAGCAGACAGCTATCTTTCACTTTCTTTTCAAAATGCACAATGTTAATAGACTTAGGTATTTTTCAAATATTAATGCTAGCACGCTTTTTACGCAGGTACTTTCTTTACAAAATGCAACCAGTTAGTTAGCAGACAGGTACTCTTAAAATATTTATTCTAGTATTTTGGATGCCCCCCCCCCCCGGCGAAAGGCAAAGGTTGCTTAAAAAGTGACCTTCTTTACAAAATGCAACCAGTTAGCAGACAGGTACTCTTCAAATATTTATGCTAGTAATTGGGATGCCCCCCCCGGCAAAAGGCAAAGGTTGCTTAAAAAGTAACTTTCTTTACAAAATGCAACCAGTTAGCAGACAGGTACTCTTAAAATATTTATGCTAGTATTTAGGATGCCCCCCGGCGAAAGGCAAAGGTTGCTTAAAAAGTGACTTTCTTCACAAAATGCAACCAGTTAGCAGACAGGTACTCTTCAAATATTTATGCTAGTATTTGGGATGCCCCCCCCCCCCCCCCCGCCCAAAAGGCAAAGGTTTCTAAAAAAGTGCATTTCTTTACAAAATGCAAAATGTTAATAGACAGGTACTCTTCAAATATTTATGCTAGTATTTGGGATGCCCCCCCAGCAAAAGGCAAAGGTTGCTTAAAAAGTGACTTTCTTTACAAAATGTACAATGTTAACAGACAGGTACTTTTCAAATATTAATGCTAGCACGCTTTTTAAAGAATGACACCAGGAAAAGGAAAAGCTAAATAGGCAGGTGTGTTATTAACACTAAATAGGCTTGAAAGCTAATGCAAACACTTTAAACTTTCCCTGTCTTTCTCTGTCACTGTCACAGCCTCTCTCCTTCTCTATCTGTCCCTCACTGTATCTATCTGTCTGTCTGTCCCTCTCTTCCTGCCTTATCTGCTCTGGCCGCAATACAGTGCCGAAATGAGCTTCCGCAAGATGGCCACCACTTATATAGGGCTGTGACATCATCAGTAAGCCTGTCTGCTGATAGGTAGCATGTGACACCTACCCAGGATTCCTTGCCCCAAGGGACATGTCCTGACATGTGGATCCTCCATTTTAGATGGGCTGGATAGTAGTAAACAAAGTTTTAAGGAAGCGATTTGAGCGATCGAATCGCGGGGATATTCGAAACCGTTACGACTCAAATTTTTCCTGAAATTCGTTATGAATTCGGGTTCGTCAGATTCAATTCGCTCATCTCTAGTTAAGGTATATACATCTATATAATTTTTTGATATATGATTGTATATTGCTTTTATGCAAAAAAACACATTTCCTAAAGAGCAAGAGGCCTTGTATTTGAAGATAACAGACCCAAGATAAAAACAGATGATAAGATTATAGAACTTTCAAAGTTGACAGGCCTCTCCATAAACATGTCAATAAGTCTCTCCCATTGCTGCAATATCTGTCTATGTATTCTAAAGCTGTTCTTCCATCTGTCTTTCCAAATGCTGTGCAATCAGTAAAAAACTGGCTTCTGGTGCTATGTGAGGTACAGTAAGACAATTAGGTTAGGTGCAATTTTATAAGCCAAGTGGGGACCATTTCCAAGCCATGAAAAAGTTTTCCAAGTTGAAAAGATAAAGCTCTCCACACTCTCCTTCATTCAAAATTTACCATATGTTCAAATAAATTTTTTACAAATGTATAATGTTTTCCACATGTTTACAGACCAACATAAAGTAATTTTTTACACTTTGGCACAGTTCTCCAGGAACATTTAGATATGTTTCTAATGTCTTCAAGTACTGTAAGTTGAGAAAGTTCATCACACATTGAGAATAGAGATGAGCAAAATTTTGAAAAATTCGATTCATCTGATTCGCCGAATTTTCTGACAAAAATCGATTTGATCCGTACGCATTCGCGGCAAATCGCTATTAACCATCCTTGACTTTCTCCCCTGCTAGTAAAAAAATAACTGTACAAAAATACTCACCTGACCCCTCTATCGAATTGGCCGGGTATCCTCTTTCATCCCCCTTAGGGGCTCGGATGGCCCCAGGAAAGCCCCCAGAAAAGCCCACCCCCGATTTTCTGTAATTTGAAAAAAAAAGCCCAGCCGCAAAGTTGGGCGGGCGGGAGGGAGGTAATGACAGCTTGGAAAGAAAGCGGGCGGGGTGGGAGGGAGGGAGGAATGACAGCGGGGTGGGAGGGAGGTAATGACAGCTTGGAAAGAAAGTGGGCGGGGCGGGAAGGAGGAATTACAGCGGGCGGGGAGGTAATGACAGCTTGGAAAGAAAATGGGCGGGGCGGGAGGAATGACAGCTTGGAAAGAAAGTGGGCGGGGCGGGGGGAGGAATGACAGCTTAGAAAGAAAGTGGGCGGGCGGGAAGGAGCTTCTGACAGCAGGCGGGGAGGTAATGACAGCTTGGAAAGAAAGTGGGCGAAGTGAGAGGGAGGAGTTACATCGGGCGGGGAGGTAATGACAGCTTGGAAAGAAAATGGGCTGGGCAGGAGGGAGAAATGACAGCAGGCAGGGTGGGAGGGAGGAATGACAGCGGGCAGGGTGGGAGGGAGGAATGACAGCGGATGGGGATAGCGGGCGGGGTGTGAGGGAGGAATGACAGCTTGGAAAGAAAGTGGGCGGGTGGGAGGGAGGAATTACAGCAGGTGGGGAGGTAATGACAGCTTGGAAAGAAAGTGGGCGGGTCGGGAGGGAGGAATGACAGCTTGGCGGGGCGGGAGGAATGACAGCTTGGAAAGAAAGTGGGCGGGTTGGGAGGGAGGAGTTACAGCGGGCAGGGAGGTAATGACAGCTTGGAAAGAAAGTGGGCGGGGCAGGAGGGAGGAATGACAGCTTGGAAAGAGAGTGGGCGGGGATGGAGGGAGGAGTTACAGCGGGCGGGGAGGTAATGACAGCTTGGAAAGAAAGTGGGCGGGGCGGGATGAATGACAGCTTGGAAAGAAAGTGGGCGGGGCGGGAGGGAGGAGTTACAGCAGGCGGGGAGGTAATGACAGCTTGGAAAGAAAATGGGCGGGGCGGGAGGGAGGAATGACAGCGGGCGGGGTGGGAGGGAGGAATGACAGCGGACGGGGCAGGCAGGCAGGCAGGAGGAATGAGAGAGCGCGGGCGAGCGGAAAGACAGGGGGCGGGGCGGCCGAGCGTGAAGAAAGAACGCTTGAAAAAGGTAAAAGCTGACTAACTGTCAATGATTGGGGGGGCGAAAACTGAATGTTTAGTTAATCTGGGGGAAGATTGCAGGGGTTTGGGATGCCCAAGGATACCTTTAAAGTGGAACCCACCAGTGGCTGGCCTAGAATCTAAAAGATCTAAAAGATTCCAGGGCTGGCCGCTGGCTTTTCCCTGAGGCATTCTGATTTGGGATGCCCCCGCTGGGTGAACCCCCCTTCTCCAGGGCACCTGTAAAAACTCACCTTTCCCAGCCCCATCCCATCTGTCTTTTCCCAGCTCTGCCCCATCCCATCTCTCTATTCCCAGCTCTGTCCCATCCCATCCCTCTATTCCCAGCTCTGCCCCATCCCATCTCTCTATTGCCAGCTCTGCCCCATCCCATCTCTCTATTCCCAGCTCTGCCCCATCCCATCTCTCTATTTCCAGCTCTGCCCCATCCCATCTCTCTATTCCCAGCTCTGCCCCATCCCAACTCTCTTTCCCTAGCTCTGTCCCATCCCATCTCTCTATTCCCATCTCTGCCCCATCCCATCTCTCTATTCCCAGCTCTGCCCCATCCCATTTCTCTATTCCCAGCTCTGCCCCATCCCATCTCTCTATTCCCAGCTCTGTCCCATCCCATCTCTCTATTCCCAGCTCTGTCCCATCCCATCTCTCTATTCCCAGCTCTGTCCCATCCCATCTCTCTATTCCCAGCTCTGTCCCATCCCATCTCTCTATTCCCAGCTCTGCCCCATCCCATCTCTCTATTCCCAGCTCTGTCCCATCCCATCTCTCTATTCCCAGCTCTGCCCCATCCCATCTCTCTTTTCCCAGCTCTGTCCCATCCCATCTCTCTTTTCCCAGCTCTGTCTCATCCCATCTCTCTTTTCCCAGCTCTGCCCCATCCCATCTCTCTTTTCCCAGCTCTGTCCCATCCCATCTCTCTTTTCCCAGCTCTGTCCCATCCCATCTCTCTTCTCCCAGCTGTGTCCCATCCCATCTCTCTATTCCCAGCTCTGCCCCATCCCATCTCTCTTTTCCCAGCTCTGTCCCATCCCATCCCTCTATTCCCAGCTCTTTCCCATCCCATCTCTCTATTCCCAGCTCTGCCCCATCCCATCTCTCTATTCCCAGCTCTGTCCCATCCCATCTCTCTTTTCCCAGCTCTGTCCTATCACATCTCTCTTTTCCCAGCTCTGTCCCATCCCATCTCTCTATTCCCAGCTCTGTCCCATCCCATCTCTCTATTATCCCAGCTCTGTCCCATCCCATCTCTCTATTCCCAGCTCTGCCCCATCCCATCTCTCTATCCCCAGCTCTGCCCCATCCCATCTCTCTATTCCCAGCTCTGCCCCATCCCATCTCTCTTTTGCCAGCTCTGTCCCATCCCATCTCTCTATTCCCAGCTCTGTCCCATCCCATCTCTCTTTTCCCAGCTCTTTCCCATTCCATCTCTCTATTCCCAGCTCTGTCCCATCCCAGCTCTCTATTCCCAGCTCTTTCCCATCCCATCTCTCTATTCCCAGCTCTTTCCCATCCCATCTCTCTATTCCCAGCTCTGCCCCATCCCATCTCTCTATTCCCAGCTCTGCCCCATCCCATCTCTCTATTCCCAGCTCTGCCCCATCCCATCTCTCTATTCCCAGCTCTGTCCCATCCCATCTCTCTTTTCCCAGCTCTTTCCCATTCCATCTCTCTATTCCCAGCTCTTTCCCATCCCATCTCTCTATTCCCAGCTCTGCCCCATCCCATCTCTCTATTCCCAGCTCTGCCCCATCCCATCTCTCTTTTCACAGCTCTGTCCCATCCCATCTCTCTATTCCCAGCTCTGTCCCATCCCATCTCTCTTTTCCCAGCTCTGTCCCATCCCATCTCTCTTTTCCCAGCTCTGTCCCATCCCATCTCTCTTCTGCCAGCTCTGTCCCATCCCATCTCTCTATTCCCAGCTCTGTCCCATCCCATATCTCTATTCCCAGCTGTGTCCCATCCAATCTCTCTATTCCCAGCTCTGCCCCATCCCATCTCTCTATTCCCAGCTCTGTCCCATCCCATCTCTCTATTCCCAGCTCTGTCTCATCCCATCTCTCTATTCCCAGCTCTGTCCCATCCCAGCTCTCTATTCCCAGCTCTTTCCCATCCCATCTCTCTATTCCCAGCTCTGCCCCATCCCATCTCTCTTTTCACAGCTCTGTCCCATCCCATCTCTCTATTCCCAGCTCTTTCCCATCCCATCTCTCTATTCCCAGCTCAGCTTTAGTGTGGTTTTAATTGATTTTATTGTCATGTTTTAGTGTCATGTGTTGTATATTTTGTATGTGACCATTAAATATTGAAGTAAACATATATCCTTTGTAAATATCAAATTGGTTGTGCAGCCTTTTGTATGGGTGGTGACCACTTTTGGGCCAGTTCTGGCGGGCTCAGTTGTGTTTTATAGTACTGTCTGACATGATATGTCTTTGGTCTTCCCAGGGCTAGCACCCACTTCATTATTTAGTCTAGTCTAGCTGTGCTGAGTTCCATCTGTGTTTTCATTAGTTTTATCTCCTCCATCCTGCTAATATAGCCAACCCTGGTGAGCCACATAGCCGTCGTGGGAGGTACAGACAATTTCCAATAGGACGGGATGCAAGTCCTGGCTGCATTCAAAACGGGAGCCAGTAAGGCCTTGGTCTTCTTCCTGATAGATGTGGGAGCTAAGCCAAGGAGGTAGCCCGCCAGATCTTCGCCTAAGTCTATATCTGTCAACATCAGAACTATCTTTCTGACATTGCTCCAAAACCCAACCAGGGAACCACATTCCCAAAAGATGTGGATCATAGTGCCCCTAGCCCCCGAACATCTCCAGCACGGGGGGGAAGAGGAGGGGAATATTCTTGGTAGTCTAGATGGTACAAGGTGTGAGAGAACTTTATAGAGGCTTCTTGGTATCTACATGACATTGATAACTTGTGGGCTACCTGTAGCATGGCCTGCATTTGCTCCTTCGTGAATCTCCTATTCAGCTCCCTCTCCCAGCCCTCGACATACGGGGGTTTGTAGGAGTCTGGGGGGTGAGGAGTCTGCAGACGCCCCTGGTGTTTTTGAAGGGGCGTCTGCAGAGGACTGGGACCCATTAATTGGTGACAGTATTATGTTTAATTTTGCCTTGTTTTGGTAAAGTTCTTGTTTATTATACATGCCATGGTGTATTGGTATAACTGCTATTAGCACTTTCTGGTCACCCTTTGCACTTGCACTTTTTTTGCTTCAGTATTCTGTTTGGGGTCTCTTTCACCTATCTAGTATTTATCATTTTATCCACAATCTATGTGGTTTTTTTCAACTACATATACCATTGAGTATATGCTTATTTGCACTCCAGACACTTGTACCTTATACACCTGCCATACCTTGAACCTATTGTTATATTAAATTAATTAGTGATTGGTAGTCCCATACAGCCCATCTGCAGGGCTCGCTCCTTGGTCTGTGTATATATTTGTATACACATTTTATTGTGTTTAGATGTGGTTATTGTCTGTTATGTTATATGATGTGTCCTTGGCAAAATAAACCTTGATTAATCATTCAATATAATGTGTGTGCGGCTTAGTCTATAGGGTGAGATACCAGCTATCCAATACTGGTGGATGGCCCCTGTGTTAGTGTTCTAGTGGGCCCAATAGTGGACCCTTCTCACCAAGCCAGCACCGCACTTACACCCAGCTGTGCGGGTTTCTTTTAGATTATGCTATAAAACCATATGAAAAATGTTTGCATAACCTAAAATAGGGTGATAAACATTTAGTGCATCCAGGCATCTTAGTAAGTAGCAAGTTCTGTATTTTTGGAAAGAAATTATTTATTGTACAAGAAAAAACACAAACTAGGGCATGATGGGAGGCATTATATCATCCCGCTTCCTTGGCATGATGGGAGCCATTATATTATCCCGCTTCCTTGGTGTGATGGGAACTATTATATTATTCTGCTTCCCGGTAATGATGGGAGGATTTATATTATCCCGCTTCCTTGGTGTGATGGGAACTATTATATTATTCTGCTTCCCAGTAATGATGGGAGGATTTATATTATCCCGCTTCCTTGGTGTGATGGGAACTATTATAATATTCTGCTTCCCGGTAATGATGGGAGGCATGATATTATCCCGCTTCCTTGGTGTGATGGGAACTATTATATTATTCTGTTTCCCGGGAATGATGGGAGGCATTATATTATCCCGCTATCTTGGCGTTATGGGAACTATTATATCATTCTGCTTCCTGGGAATGATGTGAGGCCTTATATTATCCTGCTTCCCGTGAATGATGGGAGCCATTATATTCCTGTGAATGATGAGAACCATAATATTATTCTGCTTCCGGGCATGATGGGAACCATTATATTATCCTGCTTCCCGAGGAATGATGGGAGCCATAATATTATTCCGCTACCTAGGGCATGATGGAAGCCATTAATTTTCTATATAAATCTATATTTGTTACATTTACCTTGGTATAAAATCAGAATTTGTTGATAAAAATAATTCTACTACCATTACTAATAATAATGTATAACAAATGTATTATTATTATTTGCTGTCATGATCAATAAAAGTTTTTTTTTTATTTGATTGCTATATTTTTTATTATATTTGATCTTGGTCAAACATATCTATGGTTTTATTAATGTTGAATTTTACTAACTCTACGTTGTTATTTTACTATTTTACAGTAACAATAATAATAATATTGTATTATGGTTGCTATAATTATTATTATTAGTAGTAGTATTTGTAGTAGCAGCAGTATTATAGGTGTGCTGTCCATTTAAATAATTTTAAAGAAATAATCAATAATATATGGTAATAAGTTATTGACACCAATGAGGGGGTCAGACTTAGGCCCTTATTTAACAAGGGATAGCGACAGGTAGCGACTGGTGAGCGGCCGGTAATGACGGGCCCCGCCACGAGAACGCCGGCTCCCCGCCACAATCACACATTTATCAAGCCAATCCTGCTTAGCGACTGAGATAGCGCCAGATAGCCACTCATTCATCATTATTCCAGCCTCAGCCCACAGCGCCAGCGTCCGACCTTGAAAAGCGACAGGTATGACCTCTCGCTACCTGGCGCTCTCCAATGCATTTCAATGGAACAATCTTTAAATATTCATAATTAATTGTTATGTTTTTTATTTTTTTAATGTGAAAAATTCTGTGACCACTTCTGCCATTTTAGAAAAAAAAATTGTACAGAATTGATATTACAGGTCTGATATTAATGTATTCATATTACAACATTTTTTAAAAAACCTTTTTTTTTTTTGGTTTCCAAAAATATGATTGTTTGGGGGTTAAAAAACTACTTTTAACACATCGCCGCCAGCGCTCTGGGGTTTAAACATGCATTTCACAGCGCGAGAATTTTTTCAGCGTGATTTGTTAATGAATATGGTGGGAGCCGGTCGCTATGGCCAGTCGCTATCATGCGCTCCCATACAGCGCGGAACCTGTCAAATAGCGACTCCTTGCCCAATATTCAACATTACGGCAAACCGACTGAGTCGCTATCAACTACCGAACAACGGCCAAGCACAGCTACTAGCGGGCGCTCTGAAAATGCCACTACTGTCGCTCAACTGTCACTACCTGCCGCTGTTAATGAATCGGCCTCGCAATATTTGATGCATTTGGGTGTGAATTGCCACCTGCATCTCGCTGAGCTTTTTAACTTTAACACTCAAGAAGTGCAATAAAAAAGTTTTCTGTTTGGAAACAACAGTAACTTATTAGGTATGCAGAAAAAAAAATCTTTAGCATGCGCCATAGGGTGCTGTTGTTTTAACATTTTCAAAAAATGATTTCATGGACCTTACGAATGAAATAAATGCCCCCATCACATGTGCAGGTGTTTTTTTTCGGAAAAAATTAGAACAAAAAGTTTTTATTGCATTTTTTTATGTGTTGAAATTAAAAAGCTCACCCAGATTCAAGTGGCATTGGACACCCAAATGTGCACCCAGAGCTAAACTTGCTTCAATATGGGGTTGTTCATGAAGGGATAGCGCCAGGTAGCGCCTCGTAGCGACAGGCAGCGTCTGGTGAGCACTGGGCGCTGTACGCAAAACCACATTTATGAAAGTGAATCTGGTTAGCGCCTCTAACAGCATCATGTATCATCACATGTATTATTACAGGCGTCTCAGTGT
Source organism: Gastrophryne carolinensis (assembly GCA_027917425.1). NCBI lineage: Eukaryota > Metazoa > Chordata > Amphibia > Anura > Microhylidae > Gastrophryne > Gastrophryne carolinensis. The sequence goes on along the minus strand of CM051238.1, from coordinate 443,875,092 downwards.
ATAGCGCCGGCGCTCTAGCTTACAGAGCACCAGGTTTTACCTTCCGCTCAGTATCGCTCTCCCATACATTTTAATGGCCGTTGTGTTTAATCAGCGTGTTTGACATTTTTTATTTTTTTTTGCTCATATCATTGTGTGACCTCTCCTGGCTGCAAACACTTTTATACATTTTTTGGACTTTTTATACATTTATGCAGAATTGTCATTACAGGTCTGGCAATGTCAATGTTATAACAATGTCATTCCATGAGTTTTCGCTTTGTTACAGGTGGATATGTGTTCAAAAACAGACTTTAATCACACAGCATCTGGCGCTCTATGCTATAGCGCCCAGATCCAGAGCGGCCATGCTGTGTGTGTGTAGTTCTTTATAAAAATGGTGTGGAGCACTGAGAGTCGGTCGCACTGCGCTGGTGCTACCTCTCGCTCCCTGCAGCACTGTACTGACGTTAGAGCGTCCAATATACATATATATCATACCCACTTACAGCATCTATTAGCGGTCGCTCTAAGCGCCGCTATACAGACGCTCATCTGCCGATACCTGGCATTAGTAGTGAATCAGCCTCTAAATCTTTAGCATGACCAGCCATGTATCATCAGTAAGCTTTGTTCTTTAATTTGATTAATCTGTTGTACATTTGTTGGGGGTAATTTACTTTCATGTAAACTTACAGATACTCTTATTATTAGTAATATTATTTCTTCACTATAGGAGCCCTTTGCAGTTGATTTGAAATGGCTTAAAAGAACATTTTATTAATAAATAAGAAGACAAAATACAATAAATAACAAACAGTAATAAATACATCATACACAGTAGTTCTATGCTAGAGACCTATTTACTTTGCATTCATTTAACATGGCTTATTTTTCATTACAAAATATAATTCATTTTCTTTTAAACTTTTTAATAACACTTTTCACATCTATCGTGCTACTCGTTCCCTTGGTGCTCTGGCTTTTTTTGGTCTTCCAATCGGGAAATTAAATAAAACATATGAAGACTTAATGCACTTGAAATTATCACACGTTTGCTTTTCATTGTAATTAACACCCCAGAGGATCTTGGATATTAGTAGTTCTGATTATTTTCATTGGAGCTCCCCGAGCTCCTAACAATGAGACCTGATTGCGTATTTTAAGATTACTAATAATTAATTTTAAGAAATAGACCAATTTAAAGTTGTGTTTTTCCTGCTATACGGGGAAGAACTAAACTTGGTATAAAAAAATAATTTAATATTATAAAATAGAATAATATAAAATAATAAAATAAAATAATATAATATAAAATAATTTAATATTATAAAAAACAATTAATATTCAATTTTTATTTGGGATAATATTTAGGTTTTACTGTATAAAGCATAATATTAATATTGGATTTAAAAATATAAAATCATAATAAAATGAAATGTAAGGGAGTGAGCACCCAATCAGCTTTTTTTTGTCACAGCCCGTTTCTTACCTGGTGTTTGAGGTAAAGCAGCAGTTGCTTTGGTTTTAGACTTATGCCCTTATTCATCAAGCGATAGCACCAGATAGTGTCTGACGAGCACCAGGTACCGCCAGCTAACGGCGACTACCGACTCAAGTACGCCCGGCGGCGGTCACAATGACGCATTTATCAAGCAAAATGAGGCTAGCGCCGGCGAGAGCGTCGGCTAGCGCGGCATTCATCATGAAGCCGCCTGGACCGAACAGCGCCGCTGCAAATTCCCTCACAGCGCCAGGTATGAGCTGTCGCTCCCTGGCGATGTCCAATGCATTTCAATGGAGCAATCTATAATTAATCATAATTAATTGGTATTAATTTTTTTTATTATTTTTTTAATGTCAAAAAATCGGAGACCACTTCTGCAATGTTAGGATTTATTTTTAAGTAAAAAAAAAAATAAAAAAAAATATGTGCAGAATTGATCTAACAGGTCTGAGATTAATGTATTCATATTACAAAATGATTCTAAAAACATGTATAATGTTACATTCAAAAAATATGGTTGTTTAGGGGTTAAAAACTAGTTAATACACATCGCCGCCAGCGCTCTGGGGTTTAAACAAGGAATGGACAGCGACAGCACATTCGGAGCGTGATTTGTTGATGAATATGAAGCTAGCCGTTCGCTCTGGCCATTCGTTGTCAGGCGCTCACATACAACGCTGAACCTGTGAAACAGCGACCCCCCAGCCCGTATTCAACATTACCGCACACCGACTGAGTCGCTGTCATCAAGCTAACGCCGGCCAAGCACAGCGAATACTGGCTGGCGCTGTAAAAATCACGCTACAGTCGCTCATCTGTCGCTACCTGGCGCTATTAATGAATCGGCCTCCCCAAGTGATACAGCACTTTTACAACAGTGCATCGGGCAACATTTGGTGCTGTCCTAAAGTTTTTTCCATTTCTAAATTGAAGCAGAAATGGCCGAGATATTGTGGTTTACAGGTTCAGCCAATGCCATTTTCTTTTACAGCCATTCCCCCAGTCAGCAGGACAGGGTTGCTGGCCCCTCCCTCTTCTCACCCCTCACTCCGCCTCCTCCTCTGCCTCCTCCTCTAGATTCATCACATTGCTGATTATTATGCAGCATCACAGATCCGAGGGGCCACGCCCACTATTTCTGAAGTGGAATCATGAGGTGAAAATGTAAACCTTGATATATCAGCCATTTCTTTTTCAATAAAAAAAAAAAAACAGTTTACGACCAATTGTAACCCGACACAATGGTGTAACAATTACCTTTGCCGGCAGTAGCACTTTAATCCGTGATTGTTTTCTGGCTGTACAAATCTGTCTCTTTCTTAAGCCTCAGTAGAGTTTGTCCACCAAATGAACAAGATGCAACTGAATATTCTCCCATGGGTCATGCTAGATAAAGCAAGGTGCAATTCCACTATGCCTAACAGCAAATATTTCAAGACACAAGAAATCTCAATAAATAATGTTGGTCTATTTTTTCCCACAAAAAATCACCTATACCTGCAATGGGGCATTATTACATGTGAGATACATAGACTTTCCCAATGAGATAAGTATTTGTTTTTAGGAACTTAGAGATAAAAGGGTCTTATGTGGTATGCTGATATTTTCAAGCTTAATATAAAAATATATTATATATATTAAAATAATATTAAAGATAATATGCTGGTTGCAATTCACACTGCAAGGCACCATATATTGCCTGAAAGATACATCCTGGAGCTGTCAGCAGTATATGGGCTCCTCATGGTGATGCCAACTCCAAGGTGTGTTTTTCAGGCAATATATGGGCCCTTCATGCTGATGTCAACTCCAAGGTGTGTTTTTCAAGCAATATATGGGCTCCTCATGCTGATATCAACTCCAAGGTGTGTTTTTCAGGCAATATATGGACTCCTCATGCGGATGTCAACTCCAAGGTGTGTTTTTCAGGCAATATATGGCCCCTCATGCTGATGTCAACTCCAAGGTGTGTTTTTCAGGCAATATATGGACTCCTCATGCTGATGTCAACTCCAAGGTGTGTTTTTCAGGCAATATATGGGCTCCTCATGCTGCTACCAAATCCAGGGTGTGACTTTCAGGCAATATATGTGCTCCTCATGAAGCTGCTAACTCCAGTGTGTCTTTCAGGCAATATATGGGCTTCTCATGCTGATGCCAACTCCAGTGTGTGTCTTTTAGGCAATATATGGGCTCCCCATGATGCTGCCAACTCCAGGGTGTCTTTGGAGCAATATGTGGGCTCCTCATGCTAATGCCAACTCCAGGGTGTGTCTTTAAGGCAATATATGGGCTCCTTGTGCTGCTGCCAACTCCATGGTGTGACTTTTAGGCAATATATGGGCTCCTCGTGCTGCTGCCAAATCCAAGGTGTGTCTTTCAGGCAATATATGGACTCCTCATGCTGCTGCCATCTCAAGGCTCTGTCATTGATCATAGCATGCATCCTATGCATGTTACAGCAAGACAAAATGTTCTACAACCCTATTGAGGCTCTCGGTCTGCCAGAAATAGCTGTTTTTAATAGCAATTTGCCGCAAATAAATATGGACCGTAACAGTTTTCCGGAAAAAAATCGACAAATCGGGCGAATCAAATTTTTCAAAAATTCTCTTATCTCTAACGTCATTAGCCCTGTAGATTTGCAAGGAAGGGGGTTGAAAAGTGTTGCAGAATTGTTTGAAATCTTTTATATTCCTTCTAATAATATATTGGCCTATATAATATAATCCCTTTTCAGGCCATCAGCCAAATTGGGGCAGGAGATAGGTGGTTGGATTTAAGAAGACATTTATTAGACAGGGTCACCAATGAGTTGGATAAAACTGGTCAGATGATCAAGGGTCCATCTCTAGAACAGCGGGTCTAGGGGCCACATTGTTGGCCTTAAAAAGTGTAAGCTGTGAATGCCTTTATGTATATGCAAATGTGAGCAGAGGTGGCAGGAAGAGGTAGGGTGAAATAACATGAAAGAGCTAGGGTGACCAGAGGTGGGTAGAGGTGAGGTGAGAAGGAGTGGGCAAAGATAAGGCAGAGAGAGGTAATTTCAGCACAGGTTACGTGGACAGAGGTGGGTAGAGGTAGGCAGAGGTGAGTTGAGGTAAGGTGGGCAGAAGCGAGATAATAAGAGAAGCGTTGGACAGATAGTAATAGGTGGGGTGGGAAAGAGTGGACATAGGTAAGGCAGGTAGAGGAGAATTGAGCAGAGGTGAGGCAGAAGAGGTGAGGTGGGCAGAGTTGAGCCAGAAAGAGTTGAGCAGAGGTGAGATGCTAAGAGAAGTGATGGATAGAGGTGAAGTGGTAAAAGGTAGATAGAGATAAGTAGAGTTGAGGGCAATGGGGGTAAGATGTGACAAGGTGAGTAGAGGAAGGAAGAGGTAAAATGAACACAGTTAAAGAGGGAAGAAGTAGGCAAAGGTGAGGTGGGCAGAGGGGAGCTGGTAAGAGTCTACACAGGCATCCCAGACACAGTCAGCACAACAAAACTCCAGTAGCACATTTGTGTCACTTACCTCAACATAGAAGTTTATAGGAGACCCCCTTTCTGCTTTGGAAATTAGAGACACACTGCTCTCTAGTGGTCAGTCGCTTCCACTGCAAAGCAAGCTCTGCTTTTTAACTGCTGGGGATGTAAGTGAGGGTAGTGCGGGCCGCATGCAGCCCCTGGGCCGGCATTCTAGTGGAGCTAGATAAGCTAATCTGGCTGAATAAAATATTGCTAAGGCCCCCTCTCCATTTTTAAGATCTTCAGATAGTTTACATTATAGGTTTTTAGATTAGATGGGTTAGGGGTGAGTGTAATGGCCAGGCATAAATTGTCCGAGTTCCAAGTGAATTAGAAACATTTTTAGATGTTATTCCAAATATCATCTGAAATATTATTGTTCATTGCTTCAGACTTACTCCCACTGATCTCCGGACCCGACAGTGGTGAAAAAGAGTTTTATAGGCTAAGCAAATTAGGTAAAAAAGATGAGCGGATTGGAGAAGTATAGTGAGAGCAAATCATCAGCAAAGAGGCACATTTGTGTTCCCTGTCACATGTGTACGTTGTGGATCCATTGGGGCTCCAATGTTAATGCAAAAAGTCATCTGCAGATGCGACAAATCTCAGAGAGCCATATATTTAGATGGAATGTTAAAACCTTGTGATGGGCTATTTCTCCCTCCCTCCTGCTGTGACTGTAACAAACAAGATGAGTCATTCTGAAAAGCCTACCAGCTCCCTGCTGAGAGGACCATTGTGTTACATTATTTAAGCCAAATTGCAGTTCATTTATCTTAATTGTTTAAATTATACTCAGATGTGATTCTTTCTAAAGAAGTCATAGGCCTTTTATTGGACTTCAGATAGCTTTTAGGACAATGTGATGTGTGCATCGAGCTGTGGGATGGGAAAAACTCTCTAAAGATTGGCTCCTCTGTATGTTAAAGCTGCACCACAAAATGCCAAGGTGCATTTGTGTAGGTAGAACTCTAACTCTAGTCAGGTAGCGACAAATGAGCGTCTGTAGCAGCATTTTCAGAGCGCCCGCTAGTAGTCGCAGTGTTCAGCCGTGAGTCGTGCAGTAATGTTGAATACATTGTGAGGAGTCGCTATTTGACCAGTACAGCGCTGTATGGGAGCGCATGTTAGCGACTGCTCATAGCGACCGACTCACACCATATTCAGCAAAAAAACAGCCTCACAAATCTCTGGCGCTGAAAAATGCTTCTCTGAAGCCCAGAGCGCAGGAGACGGTGTGTTTAAAGTCTGTTTTCCAGCATCTATCCACTAGTAACAAAGCGACAACATATGGAATTACATTGTAGCAACATTGTAACATGAACACTTTAATGCCAGACCTGTAATGTATAAGACTAAAGCCGCACCAACCCCCACAATCCAACACACTTACTGGTGTGCCTGGGCAGGCTATATATTATCCACTCAAAAAGATTGTGGGATCCCACATATCCCACACCATGCAACCTGCTCTAAATTATGGCACCACCACATTTATTTATGATACAAATATATAAATTTTATTTGTTATTTGTCCAATACAAAAATATTAAAAGCAATTAAAAACAATGAACATACGGGGGCGCTATGGTTAGAGGGTGGTCTCCTACAAATTATATATACACCATAAATCGTGACAATTAATTACATAGCATGTGCTCTTATATTCATTATATACACATATGAAACAATTAATTCTAAGTGTTCTATATATAAGCTCAACAGAGGTAAGGTTTATTACCAGTTAAAATAATGATTGGGGTACACTCATAAAAATTCTGAGGCGAAACTGGAAGATTCTGAGAACGGATCCCATATTAACTAGATGGGTTGGACCAGGCCCCCGCTTGACGGCACGAAGAGCCCCTAATATTAGGGACAAAGTATGTAGTAGCCATTTCAAGAGATCTGGAACTTGGCTGGATGAAAAGGGGTTGGAGAGTGGGAGCTATCGGTGTGGTTCATGTTCTATTTGCCCTCTTATGCAAAGGGATAAATGTATCAAGAATCTACGCACAGGTCACCAACATAGAATTAGACAATTCATTAACTGCAAATCGTTGGGGGTGATATATGCGCTGATATGCGGATGCCCAAAAGTATATGTGGGCGAAACCAAGAATTCCTTGAAGGAATTCAAGCGCATATCTCTAACATCAGGTTGGCCGCTAAGAACATGGAATTGGGGAAGATGATCCCCCCGGTGGCACTTCATTTCTTACAGGTCCATGAGAGCAAACTTGACAATCTAAAGGTGATTGGACTGGAAAAGGTGAGTATGGGACAGAGGGGTGGTAATCTCAAACGTCGGCTCCAGCAACGGGAGCTTCGCTGGATTTTCAACCTGGATGCGCAGGCCCCATGGAGGCTAAACGAGGATATAGCTTTTACACCATTTTTAGGTGAGGATTAAGATATGGGTGGTTGTACCCCTTAGTTGAGGGTTATTAGGAGGTGGGCACTGTTGTATTAATCACATTGGATTATATTAATTAGTTGATTAACTATCATTTATTATATACATATTTCACATACACTGTTGTGTCACAAGTGTTGGTTGGTATGTGGGTTTTCACGTTGGAGTTTATAGAATATTTTCCTCGTTGGCAACACCAGAACAAGTGCATGGGCCCATATCTTGGAGAACCTGGCGAGGGAGTTGGACCAGCGAATATTCAGGACATCTAGCGAAGAGCTCGACGTTTGCTTTTTAGCTCTGCCCGATACTCACCTGTGTATGCCTCCTGGTCCTAGCTTTCCTGTTCCCCGCTGCCTCCTTCCTCTTCCCTCCCTCCCCCCCGTCACCCCTTTTTCCTTCCCCTCCTTCCCCTTCCCCCTTCCCCCCTTCCCCCCCCTTCTTTTGTTTCTCTTGCTTTCCTCAGTTTGGCTTAGACTGGCTTCCCTTTCCCTTCTTTTGTCCTCCCTGCCCTACTTCTTCCTGCCTGTGTCTATCTATCCATCATTATGACAGGGTGTGTTAAGCACGCCCGTGCCAAATATGTTTTAGTAGGGAGGACCATGTTCGTTGATATGAGGTAGAAGGTTGGGGTTACTTAGGGGCATACAAGGGCCCCTTTGATATCGTCCAACCCTTATAAAGAATATAATGGACCCCGCTCATTTCCGCTCTGGCCCACTACGTATGAGAACGGGCCATTATAAAATAACTCCATTCAGTTGTATGGCACGACATACCTGAGCCCGGGTGTGAGTATTAGCCTCTATTGGGTGTTCCCCAATGTGGTATCTAACCAAAACAATTATCCTTGTGTGACAGGTAGTCTCCGTTGTGCAAATATCAAGATAGTATTCTGTTCATTATGGTATCTATGTAGTTTCTATGTAATGCTAGTTTAGTCCAATAAAGGGTCTATATTGAGTGGACTGTGGCTGTCTTCCCATGTCTTACTTACCTCCCCTGTTCAGCTTCTTATATTGTGACCACCGGGTAACATACTGGTAATGATATTGGCCGGTAGCGCGCGCCTGTCACTGAGCGTCTGTTGCTCAGTAACATGATTGGGATACAAGATGGAGGGCGGGCCGCTGGCGTACTTCCGGCCAGAGTACGTCAGTGCGTTCCAGCCCTCGGTCTCGGCGTAGCTTGCTGACGTACTTCCGGGATCGGAAGCGTCGGCTCACCAGCTGCTTTCTATTGATTCATTAGCTATGGGTATTTAAGTGGACATGGGGGACAGTCACACACACCTTTCTGCCCAGATGAAGTAGCGGGGGGACCGTTACGAAACGCGCTGGCTGGGGCGGGGTACAGCGTGTGGCTACTGGGTGTTCCCATGGTGATGTATATAGCACATTTATTTTTTTGATTGTTGGGTTACTTGTTTCCTCCTTGGAGTGTCCTTAGGAGTAATTGTCACTGTCTTATGTAATCGAGTGATAGCTTATATATAGAACACTTAGAATTAATTGTTTCATATGTGTATATAATGTGAATATAAGAGCACATGCTATGTAATTAATTGTCACGATTTATGGTGTATATATAATTTGTAGGAGACCACCCTCTAACCATAGCGCCCCCGTATGTACATTGTTTTTAATTGCTTTGAAAATGTTTGTATTGGACAAATAACAAATAAAATTTATATATTTGTATCATAAATAAATGTGGTGGTGCCATAATTTAGAGCAGGTTGCATGGTGTGGGATATGTGGGATTCCACAATCTTTTTGACCAGACCTGTAATGTCATTTCTGTAGAAATATATAAAAAATAAAAAAAATTTGAAAAAACTGCTTATTCAATGCCAGGAGAGGTCACAGGATTATTTGTGATTTAAAAAAAAAAAAAATCAAAAACACAGTTTAAAGAGAAGGAAAGGTTCGTCCATTGCAATGTATAGGAGAGCGACAGGTAGCGAGAGGTCATACCTGGCGCTGTGCAAGGCTGAACGCCGGCGCTGTTCGCTGAGGCTGTGAAAATGATGAATCAGACGCTACATGGCGCTATCCCAGTCGCTAAACAGATTCTGCTTGATAAATGTGTAATTGCGTGCCGTGTCCGGCGTTCACCAGTCGCTACCTCTCATTAACCAGCCGCTACCTGACGCTATCCCTTCATGAATAAGGACCACAGAAGAGAAAGATAACAGCAGCTCAGACCAATATAAAACTGACCAAGGAGGGTCACGTGGTTGCTAACTAGTTAAGTGCTGTGACTCCTTTAATATTTTTGTATCCTAATTGCCCTGCTCATGTGTCTCTCCCAGATTAGTTATAAATTCTGCCACCAGTCTCTTTTATTTCTTATTAATGGACATTGGAGTTGCGTTGAGGCCTGTGAAGCCTATGACATTAATCCTACCCTCTTGTTTTGATATAGTCATCTATTTACTAGAAAAGCTGTGCTGTTATTAGTAAAATATTGTAAAAATATGTATCATTTTGGAGAATGTATTTTGATTTCATATTTATGTTATACTTTATTTCATATGTAATAATAATAATAATAATAATATGCTTCATACGTTATAATCATTATTTCAAAGAATCAATAATAATATTTGAATTTCAGTATCTTTATGGCATTTTGCTGTTGTAAGTTTAGTGATAAATCACTGAAGAGAAATTATGAACAGAGTGGGAAAAAAGCAACTGATAAGCGGCCTGTTAATTTATTATTAAGAATCCTAAAAGACACAATCAGGTCTCATCATTGGAAGCTCAGAGGGCTCTAATGAAATGAATTAAAGCTATTGAGTCCAACGGTGGAATGGAATGGACACTGGAGTTGCGTTGAAGCCTGTGAAGTGTATGGTCTCGATTCAATAAAGGTAGAAAAAAAATTCTCATGGTAGTAATAAAAGATTCAATTCATGAGAAAAAAGCCTGAGAATGTCACTGTTACTGAATCACCAGATAAGAAAACAATAAAAGTCAATGGCACTTTTTTACTCCTAAGAAAAGTAGAGAAGTGTTTCCTCCTTTCTACACTGTAATAAAAGCCGCCATTGACTTTCATTGTCTTTTTATCTAGTGATTCAGTAACAGTGACATTCTCAGGCTTTTTTCTCATGAATTGTATTTTTTACTACCATGAGAATTTTTTTCTACCTTTATTGAATTGAGGCCTATGACTTTAATCCTACCCTCTCGTTTTGATATAGTCATCTATTTATTCGAAAATATACAGAGAAATTACCGCACTACACAAAAGGAAATAATAGTATAAAAATTCAGGGCTCAACGTATAAACAAGAAGTCCTTCCTCTCAATGGTGTACAATTTAAACAAATAAAATAAAATACAGAGCTCCAAATTTATCAAAAGATCGCAGTGTCCTTTGTTAAATACAGTCACTTTGAAAATCACCCGTTGTGTGAAAAACCGGTATTCAGTGCCAGCCACCACAATTGCTTATACAGCCTCTTACCAGATATAGGCATAGGTTTCAGCCTTATAATAATGCAGGTGTCCTTTATATTGCACGTCATCCAATATAGAGGTAAAAGTCTCCACTCTAGGTCCTCTTTAAACTAGATCAATACCAGCTCAAAGATCCCCATATTAAAAACAGGTGATGCAAACATGGAAGAGAGAAAAGCTACATCTAGTGCAACACCGTTTGTTAAAAGCACGTGGTTTTATTCAGCTACTATGTACTCACATTATAAAAAACATCAACAAGCTTGTAAACAAAAGGTGACACGTCTCACCACTCCTTGCGAGGCTCCACCGCTTTCAGAATAAAGTACTCGCTCCAACGCGTTTCGTCCCGAGCTGGGAGCGGGGATGGCATCCGGGTTCAAGTCCCAGCTCGGGACGAAACGCGTTGGAGCGAGTACTTTATTCTGAAAGCGGTGGAGCCTCGCAAGGAGTGGTGAGACGTGTCACCTTTTGTTTACAAGCTTGTTGATGTTTTTTATAATGTGAGTACATAGTAGCTGAATAAAACCACGTGCTTTTAACAAACGGTGTTGCACTAGATGTAGCTTTTCTCTCTTCCATGTTTGCATCACCTGTTTTTAATATGGGGATCTTTGAGCTGGTATTGATCTAGTTTAACCCTTTAAACGCCAGCCACGTAAATTTTACGTGGCTGCCTCTCCAACAGTTAAACGCCAGCCACGTAAAATTTACGTGCCTGACTTTCCCCAGTAAAAAAAAAAAAAGTAAAAATAAAAGACACTTACCTGACCCCTCGTTCGATCCGGTCGGGTCTCCTCTTCAGCCAGAGGGGCTCCGATCGCCCATCGGGGCCCCTCCGGCTGCAGGGGAGGGCCCGGAACAGGGTGCCCCCCCCCCCCGTTTCAGCAGCCGCCCGGTTTACTGTAAAAAAAAAAACAAAAAAAAAAAAAACAGTCACCTACCTTTGTCCCCGCCGGCTCCCGCAGGCTCTCCTCTTCACGGGGGGGGGCTCCGATCCCCCCCCCCCGCTCTTCTGTCTTCTGGAGGGGGCATAACAGCCCTCCTCCCTTGCCTCTTCCGATGGCGGCCGCCATCTTGGTGACGTCACGGGGCGGGGCCAGATGACGTCACCGCCGGGTGTCATCGGGGCACCCGGCAGTTCGTTTCTCAGATGCCGGTGACGGCTGGGCGGGGAAGGAGGGAGGTAGGCGATCCTCCGATCGCCTGCCTCCCCCCTTCTCTGCCCAGCCGTCACTGACAGCAGATCGCCGCGGGACACAGAAGATGAAGATCGGAGGTGAGTAAAGTAAAAGTTTTTTTTTTTTTTTAATAAACTTTTTTAAAAAACGTCTTGTCTTTTTTTTTTTTACCATTTAACCCTTTGTGAACTGGTAAGGGGTCCATGTGACCCCTTATACCAGTTCACAAGGCTGGGGAGATGGCAAGCCACCTGCGCTAGCGGGTGGCTTGCCATTAACCCCTGGCACCCCCATTACCTGCCTCCCCAAAGGCCAGGGGGGGGCAGAAGAGCCCGGGCCCACATGGGCTATGTGGGCTCGTAGGCTGCAGGGTGGGGGGGCCACATAAGCTGGCCCCCCCACTCTGTGCCTACAAGCCCCCATAGCTGGTCCCGGGCTGGTTACTGTGGGTAAGGGGGACCCCACGTCAATTTTTTTTTTGATTTTTAAGGGTTTTTAACCCTTAAAAATCAAAAAAAAAATGGGGTCCACCCCCCCTGGGAGGGGGGACCCTATGTCATTTTTTTTTTTTGATTAACCCTTTGTGTTCTGTCATCCAGCAGCTATAAAAGGCTTCTAGCAAGGGAGCAGAAGCCAGTGATCGCCGAGGGACAGAGTGCTCCAGGATGGATGGGAGGTGAGTACAGTGTAAAAAAAAAAAAAAAAAATTAATAAAATATTTTTTCTCTTTTGTGTGTCTGTGTCATTTTTTACTTTTAACCTCTTGTGAACTGGTAAGGGGTCCATGACCCCTATACCAGTTCACAAGGCTGGGGGGATGGCAAGCCACCTGCGCTAGCGGGTGGCTTGCCATTAACCCCCGGCACCCCCATTACCTGCCTCCCCAAAGGCCAGGGGGGGGCAGAAGAGCCCGGGCCCACATGGGCTATGTGGGCTCGTAGGCTGCAGGGTGGGGGGGCCACAAAAGCTGGCCCCCCCACTCTGTGCCTACAAGCCCCCATAGCTGGTCCCGGGCTGGTTACTGTGGGTAAGGGGGACCCCACGTCATTTTTTTTTTTATTTTTAAGGGTTTTTAACCCTTAAAAATCAAAAAAAAAAAATGGGGTCTCCCTCCCCTGGGAGGGGGGACCCTATGTCATTTTTTTTCTCGATTTAACCCTTTGTAGTGTGGATGGTTTTTGTGTTTTTTTTTGTGAATGTTATAAAATACTTGTTTCAGTTAGGGGGGGTCTCCTGGGCTACCGATAAATATGTGGTACCGTTCTAATCGGTAGAAATGGGGCTTTCACATGCAATATGATTTTCCTTAATAAAATACATTTTTTATTTAAAATAAAGGAGTCAATTTTATTTATTTATTTTTTTTTTCACTTAATAATATTGTAAAAAAAAAAAAAAAAAATTACAAACAAGACATTTCATGTTAAAGTCTAAACTCTGCTGCAAAAAAAAAAATATATAATTTTTCTGAAAGTTCCAGCAAAAATGGCGCAAAACATGTCGCAAAACATGACGCAAAATGGGGAAAAATGGCCTGTCAACAGAGGGTGACAAAATCTCAAGTAAGCTGGCAATTAAAAGGGTTAATAGTACCTATGCATGTTGGGTATTGTTCTGTTCGGGGGACCTTGCGCTTTCAGACTTAGCTCGTTTTTTCTGGTTTGCATATTTATATTTTAGGAAAAGGTGTTTTTTATTCAGCTTTTTTATAAATTTTTTAGGGAAACCCTGCGCAACCAAAGAATTCTTTGAGGAATTAATTCCAGAAAGATGAGCCCACTACAGCAAGCTGGGTACCCTTAGAAAGCTTAACGTGTGTACTTTCAGGGAATATATGGTTTATGGGGGATATTCCAAATGTAAAGGGTTGTTTTGGTTGAAAAATCGCAAGGTGCGCACTTTGTCTGCAGAGCTGAAATTTTCAAGTAAAATTACCGTTACGCACATGCTTTACTTTGGGGTGTTTGGCAACTCTTCCCTTGACAGAACCTATGCATGTTGGGTATCGTTCTGTTCGGGAGATGTTGCTTTTTCAGATTAAACTTGATTTTTCTTGTTTGTATATAGTTTTTTTAGGAAAATGTGGCTTTGATTCTGCTTTTTTATCCTTTTTTTAGGGAAACTCTTTGCAACCAAAGATTACGTTGAGGGATTACTTCTAGAAAACTGTGGCCACATCCACAAGCCTGGTACGCCTAGAAAGCCTGAGGTGTGTACTTCCAGAGAATATATAGTTTGTTGGGGGTATTTTAAATGTAAAGGGTTGTTTTTCTGGAAAAACCGCAAGGTGCGCATATTGCGTAGCACAGTTGTATTTTATCTGAAAATCTCCTAAAGCGCTGTTTCAGTTTGGGGGAGTCTCCTGGGCAGGAAAAGGTGTCTACCTATACATATGTGGTACCGCTGTAACCGGGAGAAATTGGGATTTCACACGCAATAAGATTTTATTGACAAACTTACATTTTTTATTCCAAAAAAAACTACAATATTTTTTTTTTTTTTTTTTGCACATATTTCACCCAAAAATATTAAGAATACACCTAACAAATGACAAACAAGACATTTCATGTTAAAGCCCAGACTATGCTGAAAAAAACAATATATCATTTTCCTGGGAAATCCCTGGAAATCCCCTCAAAAATCACAGTTGAACAAGGGGAGCGCAAAATAGTGCAAAATGGTCTGGCAACAAAGGGTGACAAAATCTCAAGGTAGGCTGGCGGTTAAAGGGTTAAAGAGGACCTAGAGTGGAGACTTTTTCCTCTATATTGGATGACGTGCAATATAAAGGACACCTGCATTATTATAAGGCTGAAACCTATGCCTATATCTGGTAAGAGGCTGTATAAGCAATTGTGGTGGCTGGCACTGAATACCGGTTTTTCACACAACGGGTGATTTTCAAAGTGACTGTATTTAACAAAGGACACTGCGATCTTTTGATAAATTTGGAGCTCTGTCTTTTATTTGTTTTTATTTATTCGAAAAGCTGTGCTGTTATTAGTAAAATAGTATAAAGTATGTATCATTTTGGAGAATGTATTTTGATTTCATATTTATGTTATACTTTATTTATTTCATATGTATTAATAATAATAATAATAATAATAATAATAATAATAATATGCTTGATATGGTATAGGCATTATTCCAAAGAATCAATAAAACATATGAATTTCAGTATCTTTATGGCATTTTGCTGTTGTAAGTTTAGTGATAAATCACTGAAGAGAAATTATGAACAGAGTGGGAAAAAAGCAACTGATAAGCGGCCTGTTAATTTATTATTAAGAATCCTAAAAGACACAATCAGGTCTCATCGTTTCAAGCTCAGAGGGCCCCAATGTAATGACTTAGAGCTATTGAGTCCAACAATCTCCGGAGTGTTAATCAGAGAGCTGCTAATGAAATTGATTGAAATAATAGCATGTGCTATGGACATGGCCTCTGCTGGTTGCAGCAAGGCAATAGCATTCTCTTTGATTGCCTTAATTTCCCTATTGGCAAACCCAATAAAACAGAGAGCCAAGAGAATGAGCAGCGTGATAGATGTCTTCGTAGAAGGAAGTGTTCATTTTAAGCTAATAACTAGAAGTATATTTTGAACAGGAGAATACATCAAGTTACTGTAGTGCAAACTCAATAACGACATGCTTACATGTATCTACTGTTTATTATATAGTATATTTGATTTATAGAAACAACATTTACATTATTGAAACAGGATTTTTATATAGTTCTTTCAGACTGATGAACTCAAACCAGTCCAATATGCAAGAAGAAATAATATTATTATTAATAATAATAATAATAATAATAATAATAATAATAATAATAATAGTAATAATAATTCTTAGTAGTAGTAGTATTAATAGTAGTTGTAATAGTAATGTTTGCAGTGTCAAAATGAGTGAGGTGGATTTTCTCTTGGCTTTTGGGGAGTGAATCCTGTAAGACCTCAGATAGAGAAATAATTGAGTGGGCCAAAATACAGCACAAGGTCAATTATGTGGTTTCAGCCCCAATATGATCAAGCAAGTCAAAAAGGAGTTCCAAGACCTCAAGAAGGCTGTGCAGAACAAGCATAATGCCATACCGAACTTCAGAAAAATGTGTGTTTCTAATCTGCTTTTATTTGTAACCAAACGTGTAGTCAATAAGTGTGCAACCAGGTAAATGGGGGGACCATGAGTCTGGGACCACAAATAACCAATGAAAGATATGCCAATGTCGGGGGAGGGGGAACATATGTCTACCTGTGGGCATGCACAGATGTATTGTAGGGAGTGGGCTTCTGCTCAAGTGACAGATAGGCCACTCGCAAATCCATGAAGGTGGGGAACACACACTAAAGTACATAATTACTCAGACAAGGGTTTAAAGGCTGAAAAACAACAATGTTTTAACTTCAACTTCAATGCAACACTAACACACATTAGTCAAAATAATTATTAATGATTTGGCTACTCACAGCTTGGCCAGCCTGACTACGAGTGCCAGAATAGGTCACCGAGGGCCTATCATCGGATATCTGGGACATCCTCAGACAGATAGCCAGACATGATATGAAGAAAGGCCAGGTTAATGCAGCAACGCACATGCAAGAATGATTTCCACCACCTTGGTGGGAAAATATTGTAGAGCCCCACTGGTGGTATCAAGGCATCAAAATCAACACTTGGGCAGGCCAAACACACGCTCTATAATGGCCCGGTTCTGGCTATGCACACCATTGTAGGCCTCCTCCCTAGCAGTCGCAGGATGCAGGAAAGGTGTCATGAGCCACCGAAGGCAAGGATAGACCGAATCAACTGTTTCAAAACATAAAAAAAAAAAAAAAAAAAAGGAAACAACAACACAATCACAAAGAAGGACATGCACAACAAAGGAGGAAAATAAACAGCACAAACACAAAGACGGAATGCAAATGAGGCCTTAAAGCGGACCAACACCCAGGATTTTGACTATCCTGGGTTTTGGTCCACTTCAGGGGGGCACCCCGATTAAGGGTGCCCCACTGTTTGAAACCCCCCAGAAAGCCCCCAAAACTCACCTCACCACGCTCCCACGCGGCCGCGCTGACCAATCACCGCCGACGGACAAGCGGGTGACAGCGGCAGACAACACAGCGCGTCCGCCGCCGCCGCCTCCCATCCCATCCTCCATTCACAAACGGCCGGCACGGGCGCGCGCACGTCTAGAGGGGCGCGCGGGGCGCGATGAGGTAAGTTTTTGGGGGGTTTGGGGGGGGGGGTCCCTCACCGCGGGACATCTCGATCTCGGATGTCCCGCGGTGAGGGAGGTGATCGGCCCGGGAATCTTATAGATTCCCGGGCTGATCACCCCTGGGTGATGGTCCACTTTAAACCTTGGGGGGGCATACAGATGGAAATACACAGGACACACAGCCAGGACCAGAAAAGACTATAAGAGCAGGGGAATTACAACACACTGGCTGAAAAACTAGTGTGGACTGACATAGCTGAGTTATGTACACATATATTTTAGGCCCAGGGGTGGGGGGGCAGGAGGGAAGCCAAGAGAGATGGGGACAGCCAGAGATGCTGAGCAAGATTAGGTACAATGACAGACCAAAATATAAGGGCTAATGGAGCACAATGGTGAGGGAGGAACACACAACAACCTGAAAATAAAAATTATAACAAAAAACACTCACCAAGTAAACATTAACTGGCAAATTACTGAAATATTCATGAATTAGGGAGGATGTGGGTATTGTGGCATGAACCAAGGACATCTACGCTCAGAAATTGAAGCCGCCTGTCCCAGATGAATCGGACATTTAGGGAATGTCCCAGCTTCAAATTCCTGTGTGGAGGTAAGACAGATATGAGCAACAAAAAAAGCTATTGACAGGGGCTTTGGCCAAATGCATTTCACGAGTTTAGTGAGTTTTGGTCCGCTTTAAAGTCCGCTTTATCACCCAGGGGTGATCGGCCCGGGAATCTATAAGATTCCCGGGCCGATCACCTCCCTCACCACGCGGCATCCGAGATCGGGATGTCCCGTGGGGTGAAACCCCCCCCAAAAGCCCCAAAAAACCTTACCTTATCGGCGACGGATCAGCCGCCGCCTCCCGTGCGCCCCTCTAGCAGTGCGCGCGCCTGTGCCGGCCGTTTGTGAATGGCCGGCGCGGGCGGGCGCGCGCCCTGTAAGAGGGACGCGCGGGAGGCGGCGGCGGCTTGTCCGTCACTTGTCCATCGCCGAAAAGGTACGTTTTTTGGGGCTTTTGGAGGGGTTTCACACAGCGGGGCATCCTGATCTCAGTGGACCAACACCCAGGATAGTGAAAATCCTGGGTGTTGGTCCACTTTAACTGCATTCCACTGAGAGTGGTAGGAAAATGCACATATTTGGGCAATATGCGCCTCAGGAACACATGGAACACAGGAACATGAGTGCGAGAGAGTGAAGACTGGCATAAACCCACTGAGAAGGCTCCCAGTCTCTGGAAAGTTCTCTTAAAATTGCAGGCAGCCAGCTAGTTTAGTTATTCCGGCAATTGACTGCCCTCTACTTTTGGTGCAGGCCAACAATGGCTGCAGGTCTGCATAGAGGTCATGAAGGGCATGATGATCCAGGAGGGTTAGCTCAAAAAGAGCTTGATCAGACAGGGAGTCCACTTCCAGCCTGTTAGGCCGAGTGCAACACCTGCCTTCAGGTGAGTCTGCAACACACTCTCCGCTGCTGCTTCTGCCTATAAACAAGCCCCCGTTTTGCCCGGATATGCCTCACCAGACATGGTTGCCCCCAGGACTTTGATACCACAAAGGATACGGACTTACATGGTGAAGGCAGGTGAACCAGGGATGAGGCTGGGCAGAGGTCAGGCTGGCTGAGGTTATACACAGCAATGACAGTCCTTCCGATTTGGGGTTCCAAGGGGATCCACAGGAGAATGATCAAGGGTCAAGCCAGGTTGTCAGATGGTTCTTAGTACAGATGAGCAGACAAGCTCGAGGTCAGGCAGGTGTTGGCCCAGGCAGCCATCAGAAGAGGGTCATGAAAAGCAAAAGTTGGGGACAGGTAATCAGAATACAGCTAACGGTGGTACAAAAACACCCAGCAAAAGCATGCTGGGAGAGTACTGTTTTTTGTGGCCATTGGCAAATCAGGACAGGAGGCCAGAGTCAGCCCACCAGCTTAATTCCAGCAATACCTGTGGAAGCTGACCTGCAAAACATGGCCATAAAAGGAGACATAAAGGTATGCCGGGGATGCACAGCCATACCGATAGCCAGAGCACACAGAGGAGGGGATTAACCAGCATGTGGGGAAGCTGAAACCAGGACACAGCCTTAGGTGCAGCGGAACACTTTCCAGCCATGCCGACTGTAGCCGACACAGTTCAGCCAATCAACCAATTCCTCAGCAGGCTCCATTTTGCAACATAGAGGCCGATTCATTAATAGCGCCAGGTAGCGACAGTTGAGCGACAGTAGCGTTATTTTCACAGCGCACGCTAGTATTCGCTGTGCTTGGCCGTTGTTCGACTGTTGACAGCAACTCAGTCGGTGTGCGGTAATGTTGAAAACGGGGTTAGGAGTCGCTGTTTGACAGGTTCCGCGCTGTATGGGAGCGCATGACAGCGAATGGCCATAGCGACCGGCTCCCACCATATTCATTAATAAATCACGCTCCAAAAATTCTCGCGCTGTGAAATGCTTGTTTAAACCCCAGAGCGCTGGTGGCGATGGGTTAAAAGTAGTTTTTTAACCCCCAAACAACCATATTTTTTGTTAAAAAAAAAAACGTGTTTTTCAAAAGATTTTGTAATATGAATACATTAATATCAGACCTGTAATATCAATTCTGCACAAATTTTTATTGTTATTTTTTTTACCTTAAAAAAAATATCTAACATTGCAGAAGTGGTCACAGAATTTTTGACATTTAAAAAAAAAAAAAAAAAAAAAAAAACATTAATAGCAATTAATTAAGAATATTTAAAGATTGTTTCATTGAAATGCATTGGAGAGCGCCAGGTAGCGAAAGGTCATACCTGGCACTGTTCAAGGTCGCTCGCTGGCGCTGTGGGGTGAGGTTGGAAAAATGATGAATGATTCGCTATCTGGCGCTCTGTCAGTCGCTAAGCAGGATCGGCTTGATAAATGTGCGATTGTGGTGGGGAGCCGGCGTTCTCGTGGCGGTGAGCGTCATTACCGTTCGCTCACCATTCGCTACCTGGCGCTATCCCTTGTTAAATAAGGGCCATAGATGCATAAAAAACCACAGGAAACAGCTTTCCGCCTCTTCAGTGCTGAATCAAATTACCACTCCAAACCTTGTTCTTTTAATTGAGGGCAAAGAATCATGCAGGGGCACAAGATTTAGGGAGTAAATTGGCACATTAGTAAAATTTCATGAGCAAGTTTGTCCATCTGCCCAGGCTCGTGTGCAAACGTACACATTAAAAGTCGAATGAAATTGTGAGAGCAATAACAGGCTGATTCATCATTAGCGGCAGGTAGCGACAGATGAGCGTCTGTAGCAGGCATTTTAAGAGCGCCCGCTAGTAGTCGCAGTGCTCGGCCGTGAGTCGCTACTGTATGGCGACTCAGTCGCTGTTCAGTAATGTTGAATACATTGTGAGGAGTCGCTATTTGACCAGTACAGCGCTGTATGGGAGCGCATGTTAGTGACTGCTCATAGCGACCGACTCACACCATATTCAGCAAAAAAACAGCCTCAAAAATCTCTGGCGCTGAAAAATATTTGTTTGAAGCCCAGAGCGCAGGAGGCGGTGTGTTTAAAGTCTGTTTTCAAGCATCTATCCACTAGTAACAAAGCGAATTACATTGTAACAAACTTGTAACATGAACACTTTAATGCCAGACCTGTAATGTCATTTCTGAGGAAATATATAAAAAATGAAAAAAATAATGAAAAAAAACTGCTATTTCAATGCCAGAAGATGTCACAGAATTATTTGTGATTTTTATTTGGAAAAAAAAAAAAATCCCGTTTAAAGAAAAGAAAAGGATCGTCCATTGAAATGTATGGGAGAGCGTCAGGTAGCGAGAGGTCATACCTGGCGCTGTGCAAGGCGCTGTTCGCTGAGGCTGTGAAAATGATGAATCAGACGCTACATAGCGCTATCCCAGTCACTAAACAGATTCTGCTTGATAAATGTGTAATTGCGTGCCGTGTCCGGCGTTCACCAGTCGCTACCTGTCGCTACCTCTCATTAACCAGCCACTACCTGACGCTATCCCTTCTTAAATAAGGCCAAAATCAGGCGAAAGGCATTTCAGAACTTTGCACACAAAAAAGTGAGGAAATACCTTGGCCCATGGCCAAAAATCTACCTTATTGTTGCTAGCGGGAAAGTGTTTTCTTTTATTACATGGAGTTGCAAAATAGTAGAAAAAAAAATTAACAAGTGAGCTCAGCACCTTGAACAAATCATAATGGCACACAATAATGAAAACTTTTAAAAATGCCAACGAAAGTATAATTACCCTTTAAGTTCGTCCATTTTAAAACTTAACATTGAAATTGTATACTGCTTAATTTCAGATAGTTATAATAACTAGAGATGAGCGAACTTCTTGAAAGTTCGATTCGGGCGATTCGCCGAATTTCCCCAAGAAATTCGGGTTCACCCGAATCGAACTTTCACGAATCGCTCATCTGAAAAAAAAAATGCCGGCATGGTGGGAGCGGGCAGGCCGGCTACGCTGTCAGCGGGCGGCGGAAGGCCGGCGTCGCTCTCAGGCGCCCTCTGATGACGCGCCCTCTGATGACGCGTCCTCTGATGACAGCGAGCATGCAGATAAGTGTTTGCTTTTTAAACAAATGCCGGCATGGTGGGAGCGAGCAGGCCGGCTGCGCTGTCAGCGGGCCGCTTCCACCGCCCGCTGACAGCGTAGCCGGCCTGCCCGCTCCTACCATGCCGCCACTTTTTTTTTCTTTTTTTTTATTTCAGGGAAAATTCGATCAGCACGAACCAAAAAAAATTTGGGTTCGTGCCGAATCGAATTTTCCCTGAAATTCGGAGTGAATTCCGGTTCGTCCGAACCGGTTCGCTCATCTCTAATAATAACGTATGTATAACATATGAACACAATCTGTAAGAAAAGAAATCTTTCTATTTGCTATGCTTATATGTGCATTTGTCTTGTATATTTCAACAAAATGTTTCCTTTATGTTTTTACATCTATTGTCATAAAAAGTTATGCTTTCTATTTTAATGACATAATGAGCTCAGCCACAGGGGTATCTAATCTACTGTCTATAGAATAATTTATGGTGTACAGAGGTTTATTACCGTGTATAAAATGCTGTTCCTTCCAAACAGCTAATGGAGCCTGGAACCTGAACCGATCACTTTGTTGCTGATACCTGATATTGACTCCTTATATAATTAGACATGAACAGCACAGTATTTTATAAGTTATTTTAACTCTAATCTTGTTTTGTGTTTCATTTCCATATTATCCCCCCTATGGATCATCATCGAACATCAATGGTAGGCCGTGTAAGGTGTCTCTTCTTATACCGTATTTCTTACCAAAACTCTGCTCGATCAGTAATAGTATGAATGAAATTAATCTTATAAAAGCAGCTTTTTGAGAAAACCTTAGTGTATTAACAGTAATAAAAACATGTCTGCATGTTGTTTATTGAGTGTATTTTTCAATATACTGTGTATTTTAGTTGTATGAAAGAAATATTATTGCCCTAAACGTTTTACTTTCTTATAGCTCCTAAAGTTCATACTAGAAAGATATAGAAACGTGTTTAGAAAATGCTATTCTTTAATGTTCCATTCTTAGACCCCCACTCTTCTCATTCTGCACCATTGTTCCTCAACCCTCTCTTGGAGAACCACCAATAGGTTATTTTTCCCCTGATGGGGAAGCAACAGGCCATGTTTTTCAGATCTCCATGGAGGCACACAGGTGAATGATTAGTGCTCAGACAGAGCTATAGATCTGGTTTTGTGGAGATCAACAAAACATGACCTGTTGTTGGCCTTTCAAGAGTTTGACACCCCTGGTCTAGGACAAGTTCCCAACCAGCAGGTCATAGCACACCTCATCCAGATTTTTCCTCATAAGAAATCCCCCCTTACCCCTCTCCCCATGCCTGACCCCATTGAACCGCCCCCCTTCCCTTGGTCAAGCCACCTCAGCCCATGTTCTGCCCTTGCAATACTATCATCTGCAGCTGCCATACCAACTACTGTCACTGTATCTGAGCCTACAATACTAAAGCTTTAATACCACAGCTTTAAAGGTGGCTGTATTCACTATGGCCATGTCTAGTTTCAGAAACCTTTATTGTTTCATCTCACCCATTTAGTGGACATGTAGTATATGGGGGGCAGCAGTTTGTGCGCTGGCCAGGGCCATTAAAATTTCAGGATGATTCTTGCCCCTAATCATCCCATTTGTGACAAGGACATGTCTTGGGGTTCATGGAGTAGTCACAAGAAAATACTTGCCTTGGGACTGTTGTGAAAAGCTGTTTATCGCACCACACAAATCTCACAACATACATATCTAGGCACGAACACAAAAGTAAGGGAGACATCTGTGTGCAATTGCAGTATTATAATTGCATGTTATATTATATTTTTTTCACATAGGCATCATATAAGAATAATGTCACAACAATTGTACTTTTGGGATTCCAAAACATTGGCAGATTCAAGTTACTGTTCCTCTCCTTGATTCTTTTTGTATATTGTGTGACAATATGTGGAAATATGTCAATCATCATACTGGTGTCCTTCAGCAAGATCCTCCACACTCCCATGTACTTCTTCCTCACCCAGCTCTCTATAGCTGATACCATGCTGAGCACAGATATTGCCCCTAACCTGATTAAAATCATAATACACGAGAGGGCCCCCATGTCTTTTTTTGGCTGTATCATTCAGATGTATTTCTTTAGTTCAACAGAAGCTTTTGAATGTCTTCTTCTGATGGTGATGTCCTATGACCGATACCTCGCTATCTGTTCTCCTCTCCATTATACCTCCATAATGACCAACGTGTTTTGTACTAAATTAGTTTTGGCATCCTGGCTGTCAAGTAATAGTGTATCATTACTGATCATTCTATGTGTAGCACAATTACATTTCTGTGGGCCAAATGCCATTGACCATTTTTTCTGCGATTTCAATCCTGTACTGGAACTTTCTTGTTCAGACACCTTCATGGTACAACTAGAGGCCATCTTGTCATGCATTCCTGTGGTAGCTGTGCCATTTTTTGTAATTGTAGTATCATATACAAAAATAGTTTTGGCCATTTTGAAACTGTCATCCTCAGGAAGACTGAAATCGTTTTCCACTTGCAGCTCCCACCTGACAGTCGTGTGCCTGTTTTATGGAACTCTATCTGCCATTTACATGCTTCCAAAGGAAGGCCAGTCACTGATCACCAGCAAGGTGCTGGCTATGCTATACACAGTGTTTACACCTTTTTTAAATCCTTTTATATACAGTTTAAGAAACAAAGACATTAAGGAAGCTGTGAGAAAAGCTGTCACATTTTAGATCACTTTTAACAACTTTTTCAAATTTTTCCCTTCAAATCTTCGCCTTTTTTTGAACTTTACCCGCACTTTTTATGGCAAGAATACAGTAAACTGTGTGAGAACAGACACAAGAGTGGTTTAGGTTTTTTTGAAAAGTTTAATATAGTAGTAATAGAAATGTTACCCTTAATGAATATACCGAATATTTGCAGTAAATAGTCAAGTTAACTTAGTTAATAATTTAACTGACCTCCATTCAAGTGAGCATTGACGAAGCAATTTGGTGGGAAATGCCAAGAACTTTCTTACAGAAGAGGGTCATTTTAGTGCATTAAAGAGGAAAGAAATGCCTCATGGTGTGATTTTTTCTGCTATATACAAATAAGACATATTGTTAGTTTCTTGGTTCAAGATAACCCTTATCTAATGTTTTTGACTGACTTTGAAAGATGGTGCCTTTAGTCTGCCCTAAACAAGGTTTGATATTTTCTCTTTACTTTTTCCCTGAACCTTCACCTTCTGGGAAACTTTTATATGAATCTAAATAGGAAATGGATTTAAGAGAGAGCCTTACTATGGCTGATTGGACAGCTATAACCACTGCTATAGCTGGTTCCTTTTTGGGGTATCCCATGTAGTGACCTTGTTCTTTCTCCCCCTTTCAGGGCATCCAATGTAGATTGCATCCCCAGTGTCACTCACCTTCTTTCTCCTTGTTCTTCCTCCTCCTATTTTGGGGCATCCCATATAGTCTGTGGCCCCAGTGTGACTCTCCTTCTTCCTCCTTGTTCTTCCTCCTCCTATTTTGGTCATACCATGTAGTGTGTATCCCCAGTGTGACTCACCTTCTTCCTCCTTGTTCTTGCCTGCTTCCTCTGAGTGATGTCTGCCATGTTCCAACACCCCAACTTTCCCTTCTGCAACCTGCAATTATGTGTTTTTCCTGAACACACTGCACTGCATCATTTTCTGTTAAAAACATTTCTCTTTTATTTGTTTACTACTTGCCTCTTTTTCTGGCCTTTTTAAATCCACATTCTCATTTTTTTAAGTTTTAAGAATTGTATTATAAAGCTATTGTAGAAAAGGAAAAACTGGTTCAAATTTGGTAAAATAATAAAATCTGCTGGGGCCCAGCTTCTATTCTGCTTAGCCATATTGTCCCTGTCACCTGTAAAGACAAAACAAAGGCAGGTCAACTTCTGCTTGAAAACGTTTCCCAGGTTTCCCTGACAATTGCCCACAATGTTTCATTACTTTCTGCAGCCTTGTAATTTCTTATTTTAGGGCGACTCTCCGCTTTGGTGGCATGCCTTCATCGGGGTCTGTAAGTACATAAAAATATATTTCATAACTAGAAAGCTATATAGCTCCGTTTGTAAAGTAATGGACTCTGAATCAGAGTATCTGGGGTTCAAATCCAACTGCCGACTATATTATTACTACTATTATATAACACATGTGTTCTAGTGTTTTGGTTAGCCCACCTAAGTCATGCGAGGGTCTTGCCTCAGATTGTCAACTGCTGCCATTTATTCCAGGTCTGATGAGTCTGTAAGTACAGAACACCAGCAATTAGCAGACATGTCTTTGGGAGTTCCTTGCGTTGAGGTGTGTTTTGGTTGTCTGTTGTTCTACCTGTGTTCTCAGCTTCTGGCTGGGACTCCAAGCCCAACACCTGGGTCTCCTCCTCTTTAAATTGGTCTGTGTCTGCTGTGGGGGATTTCGAAGAGGAGGATGAGGATGTTGGCAGTCCTCTGGTGCGATGCCCTACAGCACACCCATCTTTACCGAAGCTTCTGTATTTCCAGGTCCGACCAATGCTGCATTATGTGGGTGGATATGTGTATAAGCCGTCTGCCCCTGTGCATTTAGGTGGTCTAAACACTTCCATTGCCAACCTCCTCTTGGTGTGGGTTTGGACTAGAAGTCATACCTCTCCCTCATAAAAGTCTGCAATGAAAAAAAATGTCAATTTGCTGTAGGTGCAAGTGTTCCCCACAAGTCTATCGCAGGATCTACTGCTTCATCTCCAATTATTTATTATGATAAGAATGTAAAAGTATTCAGAGAAATACGAACATTAGTACATAACACCGTGCTCAGTTCTTAAATGCATAAAAGTTCAGCAAATTCAGATTAGTAGTGCTCAACGTGTAATTTTCCTTATTCCAAAAAGGAGTACATAAACATAAATATATAAAACACAGAGCACTAAAACTTGATGATAGTTGAAATCAGTGTCCCAAAACACGTGCACTTCATACTGTAACTTGACTGAATTTAATCCACCACCGACAATGTAAATGTCTTACCAACTATAGGAAAGAAAAGGGCTTCAAAAATATCCAAAGCAGCAACAGATAATTCCGGGTACGTTCCCTTTAAGGCATGTACTCGCCAAAAATAGTAGGAAGGTAGAAATCCAAGTTTTGAGCAGAGCACATACAGAAATCAAAAGAATCAAATCTAGTGTAATTCAGCAAACATCAGAAGTTTAATAAGCATAAAAGAAATGCACTCACAAACAGGGCTGGAAATGACAGCATTAAATAAATCCAGATCTCGCCAGCCCTGAAATCCGACAGCCACAGGAAGGCCAGGTCTCTAAAGCTTGGGTACCACTTTAAATTGAAAGGTCTTGAGAACTCCGCCACTCACCACCGCCGACGCGTTTTTTTAGAAAAAAAACGCGTCGACGGTGGTGAGTGGCGGAGTTCTCAAGACCTTTCAAGACATTGTTGGTGGTGGATTGAATTCCGTCACGTTACAAAAAAATGTGTCGTGGTGGTGAGTGGCGGAGTTCTCAAGACCTTTCAAGACATTGTTGGTGGTGGATTGAATTCAGTCACGTTACAGTGTGAAGTGCACGTGTTTTGGGACATTGATTTCAACTATCATCAAGTTTTAGTGCTCTATGTTTTATATATTTATTCCAATTATTTATTGCCGTAGTTTAACACATGTACACTAACCTTTCCATTAATAGGGTGTGGAACATCTCACAGCAATGTTTACATTTTAACTGCCTGGGTCTCACATTTCCCCCATGGCAGCAGGACAATGCATGTATTGGCCTCCCCTATGGCCTCCCGAGCTCAGCAGTATGTGCATTTGCACCACGAAGTAGGCGCATGTCACTACTCTAAAACAGAATGTGCATATTCATCTCCCATGCCACTGTCATACTGGATTATCTAAGGCCTCGCTCCTGTCTCAACCAGCAACTGTGCCCTTACCCCTCATTGTCAACACATCTGAGCACCCCCAGCATCCCAGTGAAACAGGCAAGGGTGGTACATTTGCCAGTGGCCAGGCACACTAACCTTCTGTGCAGACCCCAACCCTGTCTGACTCAAAAAACCAGGCCTCCTTCATTGTTGTGTGCCACACCATGTGCCTTGGTTGCTATGCCTTTGCTCCTGCGGACACTCTGTCATCTGTCTGGACATTTGCCTGGTGTAAAGCAGAAAACATGCATAGGCGAGGCATGGCATGCATGGGTACTTAGGAGCATAATGTACTCCTGTTCATCGTAGGTAAAGAGGGAGGATGCCATAGTGCCAAGTGTCTCTTCAGCCTTGGTCCAGTAGACCCCTGAGGATCCTGGTGTTGTGCTGGCTGATGTGCATATGCCCATGGTGTTGTAGCCTCTAGGTTGCAAATGCCTGTGTGCACCTGTTAAAAAGTCTTAATTGGAGCCCAATTACCCATACGCTTGTCTATAAAAGCATACACCTTACATCTGTAGTTTAATGGCAGAGATTACTTCAAGCACATCCTAGGTGTGGAGGAGGAAGCCTCAAACTATGTGCTACCACAGCCCCCAGATCCCCAGGCATGGCAGAAGGGAACACAGCTCCTGGACATGGCACCACAACCCCAGCCCAAGGCACCACCGCTCAGGCCACAGACACTCCCCTGCTGCCAGACACACTACACACTCTGACCACCTCATGCCAAACACCCCTATGCTCCAATCAATACTCAGCACACAGGAGCCCAGTGTGGACACCAGTGTGGAGTCCACTACGGAGTCCACTGTGGAGCCCATGGCAGAGCCAACCTTGGAGCCCATGGTAGCCTGGATATCCCTGCCAGCTTGCAAAGCACCCCTTCAGGCCCTGGGAGTGGTCACAGTGTCTCATCCTTCCCTGCCCAATCCAGTCAGCAGGGAGCAGCCGCTACCACACATAGCAGCCATTAGCTTACATGAGGCAATGGCAGCATCCTGTACACAGAGGCACACGCAGAGGTTACATGAATGGCCAGGTCAGTATGTAGAGGTAGTGTAGGTAGCTTGCGGTGGGTCCCCTGTTCCATGGGCCCGGGGGTCTGTGCCTGCACTGCCTCTATGGTATGTACTCCCCTGAGTGTGTGGTGTTTTCAACTAGTTTTTTTCACAGAGGATAAATGATGGGTATTGCTTCTTTTTTTTTAATTTTCTTTATTTTGGTATTTTTGAGATACAGTATAACACGTACAAACAAACATTATAGAACAGGGGAGGAAGGAGAGATGGGCTCCCTGTTCACAGCATGAACACCTGTTACACCATAGCCTCCGAAGTGGGCGTTGGATATCCTCATAGTGCCATGGATGTTATAGATGTCCTAATGCTTTTAAGATCCAGATGACTTATCCCAATCTCCTTTCTGGAATGCCCGGGGACCCACTCCTCCTGCTTTTACATAATGCAGGAAAGAATATAGGGGGGACACATAAGGGGCTAATGGGGGGGCAAATGGATGGGGGCGGGGGGCAGATGATCGGCCATGTGGCAGATCTCCGCCCGCAGAGGGCACACGATATTCTGGATGAGGGCTTTTCTCAGGAGTTTCGTCACCTCCTACACGCTCAGGCCCGCCGGCGCGGACACATCCCAGGGTCCTTGTGACCTAACAGGGTTCCAAATTCCTTAGACTCCTGGAACATCAGCCAAGGCATGTCAATCTGAACTGTTTATCTCTATCATGGAGTGACAGCGTCAGGTCTTCCATCTCGCAGATATTTGATACCTCCCCCACCCAGTCCCTCATGGATGGGGCACTTCTCTGCTTCCAATACTTAGGGAAAACCCGCTTGGCTGCGTTCAATAAATGGGCTTGAAGGGTTTTTCTTATATTTCCCAACTGGATGCTTTACCAGATGCAGGAGGACCTGGGCTGGGTCCTCCTGAATTTGAGCTCCAGTGACCTGTGTGATGATGGGCAAGACCTCTCCCCAATACTCCTTGATCTTGGGACAAGTCCAAAATATGTGGAACATCGTGCCACACCTGGTGTACAACAAACAACATGGTGCCAAATATATCTAGGACTATTGAGGTGTTAGCAAACCACTACTGTAATTCCTCCTGTAAGTAGAATCTATGGAGAAAAATAAGGAATAAAGATATAAATTTCCTGGGGGAGCACCAACACTGGCAACTTACTGTATGATTGCAGAGGAATCCCAGTTCTGAACAAATCTCAACAGAGTATTCAAAATTTAATGAATTCAACACCATTCTTATTCTGCCAGACCCAGCTTTAGCTAATCTTTCTAGATGGACATTCAATGTCCTGCACTGCTTCCACCTCGTGTTCTCTACCTGTGGGTGTGCCAAATAGTTATGTTCTGTCCCCCCTAGCTTTTACTCAGATTGACATTTTTAACAGCCCAATCTGTGGTCTACAAATTAACACATACCTTTCAAATGTCCGAAAAACTTTGCAGCTCATTTTTATAACTTTGCGTGCATGTTTCTGAGGATGCCACTGTCAGCTCTAAACCTGCTCACCAGTAACATGACGAAATACATTTTAACTCTGACTTGCAATGCTTTTTTCAACATGTCTCCAACATGGCGTCCGAATATACTACAGTTCACTCAACATATGCCGCATTAGAGATCTGCCTCTTAAGTCACCTCCCACACTCTACAAGACATATGTGACATGTCCTCAACAGGATCAAAGTGGCTGCTATACAGAGAGATGAGCCTGGCATGTCCTTAGCAGAGTTAGGGTGGCATGACATGTTGTCAACAGCTGCAGGATGGCTGATATTCAGAGAGATGTTCATAGCATGTGCCCAGCAGAGTCAATATTGCTTAGGATGGCTATTATGCAGAGAGATGGGCACAGCAGGTCCCCAGCAGGATCAGGGTGGCTCACATACAGAGAAATGGCGCACATCTCCATTAGAGACTGGACAGCTGCTATAAAAATAGTTGGCTTGGCATGTATCCAATGGGATCAGTGTGACTTAAATGCTACATAGGGAGATGGGCATGACATTTATCCAACAGCTGCTATACAGAGAGATGGCATGGCATGACTCCAACAGGATGGCTTCTATACAGAGAGCAACCTATATATGTAGAATGCATGGGAAGAGATCCTCTTGGCTGTGGACACAGGAATCAGGAACCCCAGCAGCCTCCAGAAAAGGGAGCACAGGAATAAGCCAGCTGGATGACAGATGCAAAAATCTGAATTCCTATAAGCCACCAGGAACAGGCACAGGAAGAGGTCTGTTGGGTGATAGGTAGACTACAAAAATCATGATCTGTATCACTCTCTAGGAACAAAAGCACAGTGTGATGAGATATGAAATATATGCTTGTCAAAACATACCTTGTCAATTAGAAGGCTGCCTGTACATTTGTCTGCAGTTACCAACACGGAGCCATTTACATATGACAAGCCGCTTTGCAACCATGTGCTAAATAGGTTTCCTGGCGAAGGCAGATCACACCTCCACATGTAATTGTTTTTGCAACCATGTGCTAAATAGGTTTCCTGGCGAAGGCAGATCACACCTCCCCATGTGGTAATTGACATCTACTTACTACAAACCAGTGAATGAGACATTTTAGACACATCTCGCTTCAAAAGAAATTTAAAACACGACTTTTACAATAAAATGCCCCTGACACATGATTGGCCGCAGCCAGCATACGGCCCGCCCCAATAACCAGTTTAAAAATGAGAGAGTTGACACAGATGATATGACATGCCAGGGGACTGCTTCCAATAAGTAGGCTGTTATCATTTGCTTTCTGTGTACCCCTCACAAGACATTATCTTCAAAAAAGGTAATGCTCTCTGTTATTTCTCCATTTTATAAGCATCTTGCCATATATTGTATGTCTGTTATTTTTATTGTACATCTTTGTTTTACATGCACTGCCCCTTATGGGTGAATTAAATCTTAAAAATTTATAAAGTGGTCTTCTGTGTGCTAACCCTCTAAACCTTTAGAAGAGACATTGTATATGTGCTAAATCTTGTGCCCTGAGTGCTTGCCTATCGCTACCAGTGTGACTTTATTGCTGTATAGTCGGGCCTAGGACCTTATCGGGTGATTGTGTATATTGACTGCATAAGGTGAGATCTTCACTTAAAGATCTGTGTGTGTATGTAGTGTCTGGCTATTAGGGCCAGGTCCCAAAAACGTGTGTGTGTAAACGATTGTTTGTAGTACGATCAAAATCCAGTCTGGATTAAGGCATAAAACCTCCGTCACAGGAGGAATCAGGATCTGCAAAAGCTCTACGAACATGGGCATAGGAAGATGGCTGTTAGGTAAAACAGAGAAACCAGGTTCTGTAGCAGCCTCTGTGATTAGAGGCACAGGAAGAGGCCTGTTGGCTGACAGACACAGGGGCAGCAACCCCCAGGGAGTAGGCACACAGGAAGAGGCATGCTCGGTTATATACATAGGAATCAGGATCTGTAGCAGCTTCCAGCAACAGTGCCACAGACAAAGCAATCAGGACATGTAGCAGCTCTGGGACCAAGGGGGGCACAGGAAGAGGCCTGATCAGTGACAAACACATGAATCATGTTCTATAGAAGCCTCCATTAAGAAGAGGGCAGGAGGAATTGACTGAACTGTGGCTCAGACTCACAGTGTTGTTTACGGGCTGCCTGATTCATCACTAACGCCAGGTAGTGACAGATGAGCGTCTGTAGCGGCATTTTCAGAGCGCCTGCTAGTAGTCACTGTGCTCAGCCATGGCTCGCTACTTCAGTCGCTGTCCAGCAATGTTGAATACATTGTGAGAAGTCGCTATTTGACCAGTACAGCGCTGTATGGGATCGCATGGTAGCGACTGCTCATAGCGACCGACTCACACCATATTCAGCAAAAAAACAGCCTCACAAATCTCTGGCGACGAAAAATACTTGTTTGAAGCCCAGAGCGCAGGAGGCTGTGTGTTTAAAGTCTGTTTTTCAGCATCTATCCGCCAGTAACAAAGGGAAAACATATGGAATTACATTGTAGCAACATTGTAACATGAACACTTTAATGCCAGACCTGTAATGTCATTTCTGAAGAAATATATAAAAAAAAAAAAAATGTGAAAAAACTGCTTATTCAATGTCAGAAGAGGTCACAGAATTATTTGAGATTAAAAAAAAAGCAAAAAAAAAAAAACACAGTTTAAAGAGAAGGAAAGGATCGTCCATTGAAATGTATGGCAGAGCGTCAGGTAGCGAGAGGTCATACCTGGCGCTGTGCAAGGCTGAACGCCGGCGCTGTTCGCTGAGGCTGGGAAAATGATGAATCAGACGCTACATGGCGTTATCCCAGTCGCTAAACAGATTCTGCTTGATAAATGTGTAATCGCGTGCCGTGTCCGGCGTTCACCAGTCGCTATCTGTCGCTACCTCTCATTAACCACCCACTACCTGACGCTATCCCTTCATGAATAAGGCCCTTAGTTAACCTCAACCTGTTTTTCACTTTGATAATAATTGATCCATCCAATCCACAGTATGAACTTCCTTCATAATAATACACTTGCTGAGGGTGACAGACAACTGTAGCCTGCTACTATTGGTAAGTAGGCTGGTGCCAGCAGTTGTAGTATTGCTGTTGCTACTTGGCCTTCTTGCTTGCATGTTGCATGTATAGTAAGTAGCACGGGTGTTTCTTTTATCATTATGCCCTATAGTTGCATGATGTCTTTCACCTGATGTTCTTTAACGTGACGCACCACTATCCTGTGCTGATTATTTTGTGGTGTGTGCTTATAATTGAAAGTAGTGATGAGCTTCACATTGGGGCATAATTATATTTGGCCCAAGTATTGACTATTCAATTGGACTCAACCTGAAGTGGATAAAAATATGTAACACAAAAAAGTCGATACCCAGGGACCATTTATATTTATTCCTAGACAGTTGGGTCAGCTGAGTCAAATACAATTCTGCACAGTCATAGTCAAGACAGTCGGACCACTATTTAAATACAAAATCGCCATACACATAACCAGGGCTGGATTATGAGAGGGGCGCAAGGGGCGCGAGTCCCGGGACCTCCACCACTTGCCCTGCAAAGGGGGCCTCCACCAACCTTTGGGTTATGGTCTGGTCCAGGAGGCTTTTCCCATGGGGCCAGTGAAAAAGCTATCGGTGGCCCCAGGCGCTGGGGCCCCCAGCGCCTGGGAAAGCCTTTTTTTTTGCAAACCTGCAGCCAAAGCTGCCACAGGACAGGACGGAGATTCTAGAGCAGGAAAGCCGCCGTCAGCAACGTTACAGTGATGGGTGCAGAGCTGTCACTGCACATAAGCCACCAAGCACAGCCGCTGGCAGCTCAATGCAGGGAACTGTTTTCTGCTGGACCAGCTGGACGACTACACCCCCCACCCAGAATGGCAAAGCAGGAGTTCCCGAGCAGCACGCACCCGCACAAGGGGGGCACAAGAGACTCCATCTGACCTTCCAGTAAGTAGGCGGGTGCCAGACAACCACCAATCAGTTACTTGGCTGGACTATTATTTTAAGGGGAAAAAATCCTGTATCAGGGGCCTCCACCACATTTTATGCCCAGGGGCCACAACTACGCTTAATCCGTCCCTGCACATAACTGGCATACGGCAATGGTATCATTTTAGAAATAATGCTAAATTCTGTCAATGAAAGGACAGTATGCCTATTATCTATGTAAAATATTAATGTTATAGTGTGATTCGTCCTACTTTTATCACTTAATAATAATCATGTACTGAGCATCACTCTAGCATACAATCATATGCAATAAAAAGTAATTGCTTGAATACATACAAATCTTTTTAAGGTAATATAGGGCCTGATTTATCAAGCGCCAGCACCAGTCACTGCCACTCACGCAAATAATTGATGCTGAGGGGTATTTTTAAGGTAATATAGAGCCTGATTTATCAAGCACCAGCGCCAGTCACTGCCACTCACACCAATAATTGACACTGAGGGGTATTTTTAAGGTAATATAGAGCCTGATTTATCAAGCACCAGCACCAGTCACTGCCACTCACGCAAATAATTGACGCTGAGGGGTATTTTTAAGGTAATATAGAGCCTAATTTATCAAGTGCCAGCACCAGTCACTGCCACTCACACCAATAATTGACCCATGAGGGGTATTTTTAAGGTAATATAGAGCCTGATTTATCAAGCGCTAGCACCAGTCACTGCCACTCAGGCAAATAATTGATGCTGAGGGGTATTTTTAAGGTGATATAGAGCCTGCTTTATCAAGTGCCAGCACCAGTCACTGCCACTCACGCCAATAATTGAAACTAAAGTTGATTTTTAAGGTAATATAGAGCCTGATTTATCAAGCGCTAGCACCAGTCACTGCCACTCAGGCAAATAATTGATGCTGAGGGGTATTTTTAAGGTGATATAGAGCCTGATTTATCAAGTGCCAGCACCAGTCACTGCCACTCACAACAATAATTGACGCTAAGGGGTATTTTTAAGGTAATATAGAGCCTGATTTATCAAGCGCCAGCACCAGTCACTGCCACTCACACCAATAATCGACGCTAAGGGGTATTTTTAAGGTAATATAGAGCCTGATTTATCAAGCGCCAGCACCAGTCACTGCCACTCACGCCAATAATTGACTCTAAGAGGTATTTTTAAGGTAATATAGAGCCTGATTTATCAAGCGCCAGCATCAGTCACTGCCACTCACACCAATAATTGAAACTAAAGTTGATTTTTAAGTTAATATAGAGCCTGATTTATCAAGCGCCAGCATCAGTCACTGCCACTCACACCAATAATTGAAACTAAAGTTGATTTTTAAGGTAATATAGGGCCTGATTTATCAAGCGCCAGCACCAGTCACTGCCACTCACAACAATAATTGACGCTAAGGGGTATTTTTAAGGTAATATAGAGCCTGATTTATCAAACGCCAGCACCAGTCACTGCCACTCACAACAATAATTGACGCTAAGGGGTATTTTTAAGGTAATATAGAGCCTGATTTATCAAGCGCCAGCATCAGTCACTGCCACTCACACCAATAATTGACTCTAAGAGGTATTTTTAAGGAAATATAGAGCCTGATTTATCAAACGCCAGCACCAGTCACTGCCACTCACGCAAATAATTGACGCTAAGGGGTATTTTTAAGGTAATATAGGGCCTAATTTATCAAGTGCCAGCACCAGTCTCTGCCACTCACACCAATAATTGAAACTAAAGTTGATTTTTAAGGTAATATAGAGCCTGATTTATCAAGCGCCAGCACCAGTCACTGCCACTCACACCAATAATTGACTCTGAGGGGTATTTTAAAGGTAATATAGAGCCTGATTTATCAAGCGCCAGCACCAGTCACTGCCACTCACACCATTAATTGAAACAAAAGTTGATTTTTAAGTTAATATAGAGCCTGATTTATCAAGCACCAGCACCAGTCACTGCCACTCACACCAATAATTGACTCTGAGGGGTATTTTTAAGGTAATATAGGGCCTGATTTATCAAGCACCAGCACTAGTCAGTGCCACTCACACAAATAATTGATGCTGAGGGGTATTTTTAAGGTAATATAGGGCCTGCTTTATCAAGTGCCAGCACCAGTCACTGCCACTCACACCAATAATTGACTCTGAGGGGTATTTTAAGGTAATATAGAGCCTGATTTATCAAGTGCCAGCACCAGTCACTGCCACTCACACCATTAATTGAAACAAAAGTTGATTTTTAAGTTAATATAGAGCCTGATTTATCAAGCACCAGCACCAGTCACTGCCACTCACGCCAATAATTGACTCTAAGGGATATTTTTA
Organism: Gastrophryne carolinensis; assembly: GCA_027917425.1. NCBI lineage: Eukaryota > Metazoa > Chordata > Amphibia > Anura > Microhylidae > Gastrophryne > Gastrophryne carolinensis. Next base: position 443,838,462 of record CM051238.1, on the reverse strand, counting down.
AGGTAATATAGAGCCTGATTTATCAAGCACCAGCACCAGTCACTGCCACTCACGCCAATTATTGACGCTAAGGGGTATTTTTAAGGTAATATAGGGCCTGATTTATCAAGCACCAGCACCAGTCACTGCCACTCACGTCAATAATTGACGCTAAGGGGTATTTTTAAAGTAATATAGGGCCTGATTTATCAAGCGCTAGCACCAGTCACTGTCACGCGCACCAATAATTGACGCTAAGGGGTATTTTTAAGGTAATATAGGGCCTGATTTATCAAGCGCCAGCACCAGTCACTGTCACTCACACCAATAATTGACGCTAGGAGGTATTTTTAAGGTAATATAGAGCCTGATTTATCAAGCGCCAGCACCAGTCACAGCCACTCACACCAATAATTGACGCTAAGGGGTATTTTTAAGGAATTATAGAGCCTGATTTATCAAGTGCCAGCACCAGTCACTGCCACTCATGCCAATAATTGAAACTAAAGTTGATTTTTAAGGTAATATAGAGCCTGATTTATCAAGCGCCAGAACCAGTCACTGCCACTCACGCCAATAACTAAAGCTGAGGGGTATTTTTAAGGTAATATAGAGCCTGATTTATCAAGCGCTAGCACCAGTCACTGCCACTCACGCAAATAATTGACGCTGAGGGGTATTTTTAAGGTAATATAGGGCCTGATTTATCAAGCGTCAGTGTCAGTCAGGGCCACTAATGCCAAACTATTCACCTTAGCAGCACTCAGTGCCCGATTTAATAAACAAAAAACAGTCAGCGCTGATGCATCCACCAGCCTGCATCTAATTTATCGCATCTAATTTAACTAATTATTTATATAGTTCACTATGACCGGTGCTCTTGTTTAAGTTGCAGCGGTTTATAGTGGCTCTGTAGGTTTAGATCCCATAGATTACAATGGGCAGAACTTTATTGAAGTGTTCTATGCTAAATAATGTTATACACAATAATACAGCAAATGCATTGTGACTTGCCAATGATGTAAACGCAGAACCCAGATGTCACCAAATGTCATTATATTTTTTTCCTATAAAATATGTTATCTATGCTTTTTTACCTTACCAATGTGTACTTAGAACTCAACAACTTAAACCCAGACTAACACACTGTAAAGTTTGTCCCCAGCAGTGATATCCTGTAACAGTTTATTATTAATTTATTATTAATTATTAATTAAGAAACGATAACTGCCTCCTGTTACGTATTGCGAAATCTTTTCAGCATGCCAAAAATGAATAAATACCATGTGCAGTGCCTAAAAGTTGTCAGCACAAAGTGTCATTCACTGGCACTGGCGCCTAACTGGCCATCCAATACCTAGTGCAACAATCAAGACTGATTATTTAACATCAGTCATTGCGACTTGCAGCGTCATTCTGTACACATAACAGCGTCAAAATATAAATAGATGTCAGTGTCCAAAATCGGAACGTATGCCAGCAAAATGAGCTAAACAGTGCAGTACCTACATAAGGCTCGGGGAGGCCGATTCATTAATAGCGCCAGGTAGCGACAGATGAGCGACAGTAGCGGTATTTTCACAGCGCCCGCTAGTATTCGCTGTGCTTGGCTGTTGTTCGGTTGTTGACAGCGACTTAGTCGGTGTGCGGTAATGTTGAATACGGGGTTAGGAGTCACTGCTTGACAGGTTCCGCGCTGTATGGGAGCGCATGACAGCGAATGGCCATAGCGAACGGCTCCCAGCATATTCATTAACAAATCACGTTCAAAAAATTCTCGCGCTGTGAAATGCTTGTTTAAACCCCAGAGCGCTGGCGGCGATGGGTTAAAAGTAGTTTTTTAACCCCCAAACAACCATATTTTTGGGAAAAAAAAAACAAGTTTTTCAAAACATTTTGTAATATGAATACATTAATATCAGACCTGTAATATCAATTCTGCACAAATTATTATTTTTTTTTTTTTACCTTAAAAAAAATATCTAACATTGCAGAAGTGGTCACAGAATTTTTGAAATTAAAAAAAAAAATACATTAATAGCAATTAATTATGAATATTTAAAGATTGCTCCATTGAAATGCATTGGAGAGCGCCAGGTAGCGAGAGGTCATACCAGTCGCTGTTCAAGGTCGCTCGCTGGCGCTGTGGGGTGAGGCTGGAATAATGATGAATGATTCGCTATCTGGCGCTCTGTCAGTCGCTAAGCAGGATCGGCTTGATAAATGTGTGATTGCGGAGGGGAGCCGGCGTTCTCGTGGCGGTGACCGTCATTACCGTTCGCTCACCATTCGCTACCTGGCGCTATCCCTTGTTAAATAAGGGCCATAGTTTCACAGATAAATACACCTATTACATTTTGAGTTGCTTCAACTAATAACGATTCATGTTCAATGTGTAATTGATCAGTCGTCTTATGGCAGCTTTTAAATCCTTATTCCTCAAGCTGTAGATGATTGGATTCATTAATGGGGTGACTACAGTGTACAACAAAGACAGGAACTTAGCAACGTGCTGTAACTGCCCCTTATGAGGAACCAAATAAACACTAATTAGAGTGCCGTAAAATATGGAAACTACAGTTAGGTGGGAGCTACAAGTTGAGAAAACTTTCCTTCTTCCAGTAATAGACGGGATCTTAAAAACGGTGACTATAATATAGATGTATGATACAGTAATTATTATTAGTGGGATGACAGCAAAAATAGCACCAAGTGATTTCACTTTTAATTGCACCTCAATGGTATCTGTGCAGGAGAGTTTCAAGATTGGCTCAAGATCACAGAAGAAGTGGTCAATAATATTTGGACCACAAAACTGTAATTTTAATAAAGCTAATGTGTCGTACAACACAATTATGATGTCTAAACTCCAGCATGTAATTGCAGTTTTCCAGCAAATTTGGTTGGTCATTATTAAGGTATAATGCAAGGGCTTACAGATGGCCAAATATCTGTCATAGCTCATTACTGACAGCAAAAGACATTCTAAATTTTCTGTAGCTCCAAAGAAGTAAAACTGGGCGATACAAGCAGAAAACGATATTGCGGCCTCTTTGGTCAATACAATAAGTATAGTAGGAAGAATATCCATTACTACTAAAATATCCAATACAGCAAGTTGGGACAGGAAGAAGTACATGGGAGTACGGAGGGTCTTGCTGGAGTACACAACTGTGATGATCAGGAGATTTCCACATATTGCCGCACCAGACATCAAAAATAAAATACAGAAGACCAGAAATGAAATATCCTCAGGGAGCTGAAATCCCAAGAGGAGGATGCAGCTAATAGAGGTGACATTTTCCTCATCCATGACCTGACAAGAGGACATTAGTATTCTGAATTAGATTTGTTTTGAAGAACAGATGAATAACATTTTGCTGGTCATTCAGCCAATTATCTAGATGTATAAAGACCTAACTATCAGATGTTCTAGTCCACATGTGCTCAACCCTCCTTCTCAAGGGCCACCAACAGGCCAGGTTTAACAGATCTCCACACTGATGAATGGATGGAGCAATTAGTGCTCAGACAGAGCTATAGACTCTGCTCTAATTACTATACCTGGGTGACTGTGTGGAGATCTGCAAAACATGGCCTGTCGGTGGCCCTTAAAACAAACCAACACCAGTTTTTCCTTTGACTTGATCCTACAGACAATTAATCAAAACAAGCTCGGGGGGGGGATTATCCTAAAATTTGGGTTCAGCAAACCTGACTTGCAAATTTCGGGCCCATGCTGAATTTTGCAAGTTCATAGTGAAGTTTGTGTTTGAGTTCTGCATTAGATTGGACCCAGCAAGAAGTTTGATTGGCTGAACAGCTGCCCGTAAAACTTCTGCAGCCCATTCTGGTCATGGCTGTGATTGGCCAGGTGGGACATGTGATCCCACTGTGCATTAGATAGAGAGAGTTTGGTTTTGAAGTGAGGGACAGACAGGCATTTTTGCAAACATAAATTGTCCTTTTTAGGGCAGATAGTAAGGGATAACAGATGGAGTGAGGGGCAGCGAGGGTCATTGTAGTTGAGGCCAAGTGAGGGACATAGTTTATTAAAAAATAGTAGTTGAGTGTCCAGTAGTTCAGGCCATATGAGGGTCATTTGTGTTTAATAACAAATAGTAATTGAGTTTTCACTTGGTCAGGCCATGTGAGGGATATTTAAAAAAAGTATTTGTTCAGGGTTCACTAGTTCAGGACACGTTAGGATCATTAGTGTTTAATAACAAATAGCTATTGAGTGTCCACTAGTTGGGACACCGTGAGTTTAATTTGTGTTTAATAACAAATAGAAAAAAGTAGTCCACTTTATCAGGCACATGAGGGTCATATGTGTTTTATAACAAATTAGGGAGTGTTTACTTGTTTAGACCAGGTAAGGGTCATTTGTGTTTAATAACAAATAGTAGTTCAGTGTCCACGTTCTCAAGCAACATGATGGTCATTTGTTACTTAATAACAAATAGTAACTGAGTGTCCACTTGTTCACGCCATCTGAGGGTTATTTGTGTTTAATAACAAGTAGTAGTTGAGTGTCCACTTGTGCAGGCCACTTGAGGGTCATTTGTTTTAAAATTACAAATAGTAATTGACTGTCCACTTGTTCATACCACATGGGGGTCATTTGTGTTTAATAACAAATAGTAATTGCGTGTCCACTTGATCCGGCCACATGAAGGTCATTTGGTCAGGGAATTATCAGCCACTTATCCGCCGGAATCTGACAATAAGTGAGAAAACCCACAAAAAGGTGCACTTAACTATAGTACACAAAAATTGGGCACATCCTCTTTAGGTCCATCTGGTTGAGGGCCCCTTTCTGGTCCAGCAGGCTGTGATCTTCTTGAGTCCAGGAATTGGTCAAACAGTATTCAGGGACAATCTACCAGTCTGTATTCAGGCTCTGCCAAATTACACAACTTCGTATGCCAATGTAATATCTTACAGTCTTCATTTCCTTTGGAAATAACAGGAAATTGGCACCTGCATTGCAAAGTGCTATAGTTATGTTGAATAAGTAGTCTAATACAGTGTTCCCCAACCCCATCCTCAAGGCCCACCAGGTCATGTTTTGTGGATCTCCACAAAGCCAGATCTATAGCTCTGCTGCTGCACTAATTACTCTACCTGTGCATCTGTGTAGAGATCTGCAGAACCTGGCCTGTTGGTGGGCCTTGAGGACAGGGTTGTGAACCCCTGGTCTAATAAACCCAACATGGGAAGTGAATGACTAGCCTTGGGGTGAACAAGGCCTTAAAGTGGAAATTCAGTATAGCAATGAGTTATGACCTGGGCACCTTAATCTTGAACAGGAATCTACCTTTATCTGTGTGGGATCCACCCACACATTCAATTGTATGGGTGGATGGCTGCGCATGCAGAGTGGGGGATTGCGCTCTGTTGCACATTACACTGTTCCTGCAGCTGCTGCAGGCATGCTGGGTCTGGGCTAGCTAAGATGTTTATTTAATTGGAATTCCCCCCCCCCCCACCCTGCCTTAGCAGGGGGAGAGAGGCAGGGCAGGGGGGGGATCATTGCTTCATTGGACATCCAATTTAATCTAGACAGTTGCCGTTAAACAGGATCAACACCCGTTTTCTTCTTTAACGGGTGTTGGTCCAGCAGACAGCTAATCAGAACAAGTTAGGAGGGGCATCCAGAATGCTGGAGCCCCCTTCACTACAAGGTAGAGCCGGGAAATAAGTCCTGCAATTGGCCACTGGCGCACACATGGGTCATGGTCATGTCCTCGGCGCCGGCCACCGGAACGCCCTGTCCCCATGACTGCCCGCCAGCCAATCGACTAATAGTCAGGATATTGGGTGTTCTGTGGTGATTATGTGCAAGGGGGCTCCAGCATTCTGCCCCCCCCCGGGCTTATTTTGTTTAGCTGTCTGTGGGACCAACACCCATTAAAGAAAGAAAAGGTGTTGGTCCAGTTTAACTAATTTTGTTAAAGTGGACCAACACCCAGGGGGGATCGGCCCAGGAATCTATAAGATTCCCGGGCCGATCAGATCCCTCCCCACGGGGCATCCGAAATCGGGATGTCCCGCGGGGAGAAACCCCCCAAAATCCTACCTTTTCCACGTTCCAGCGGTGCATGCGCGTCCGCGTCCGCCGCCTCCCACTCGTCCCTCTAGCAGGGAGCGCTCCCACGCCAGCCGTTTGAGAATTGCCAGCGCGGGTGTGCTCCCTGTAAGAGGGACGCGCGGGAGGCAGCGGTGGACGCGCTCTGCTTGTCCGGCGCTGCCTCTCGCTTGTCCGTCGGCGGGGATTGGCTGCAGCGGTCACGTGGGAGTGGGGTGAGGTGAGTTTTCGGGGCTTTCTGGGGAGTTTCACACAGCGGGGCACCCCCGATCGGGGTGCCCCACCGAAGTGGACCAAAACCCAGGATAGTCAAAATCCTGTGTGTTGGTCCACTTTAAATGAACCATTTAATTGAATGTTGAACCAGACAAAATGACGTTAATCTTTTAAAAATTATATATGTTTTGTTATTTATGTTTATTGCTAAACTAAGCAAGTCGCCAATTAAATTACAGGTCACAAAATCAAGATAGCATGAAAACTGGGGCAATTCTTTGTCTTTATCTTTGACGCTTTGAGAATATTTGTTGTATAAAACATACTTTATATGTCTTATGATCTTATAGTCAAGGGGGTTATTCATCAAGGGATAGCTCCAGGTAGCGCCTCGTAGCGGCAGGCAGCGTTTGGTGAATGCCGGGCGCTGTACGCAAAACCACATTTATGAAAGTGAATCTGGTGAGCGATTCTAACAGCGCCATGTAGCGTCACATGTATTATTACAGGTGGCTCAGCGTATAGCGCCTAGCTTCCAGGGTGCCAGGTATTACCTGTCGCTACCCATACATTTCAATGGACATTCCTTTTCCTCTTGGTGAAACAGGGTTTTTTGTGTTTCATTTTTTTGCTCTCAAATAATTGTGTGAACTCTCCAGGCCTAGAAAGAGTCATTTTTGAAAACTTTTTTTATATTTTTATGCAGAATTGTCATTACAGGTCTGGCACTAAAGTGTTATTGTCCCAGTGTTACTACAATGTCATTCCATGTGTTTTCGCTTTGTTACTGGTGGATATGTGTTCAAAAACACACTTTATTCACACAGCGTCTGGCGCTCTATGCCATAGCGCCCAGATCCAGACCACAGATGCTGTGTTTGACTGTTTTTTTGTTGAATATGGTGTGAGTTGCTGAGAGTCGGTCGCACTGAGCTGGCACTATCTTTCACTCCCTGCAACGCTGTACTGGTGTTAGAATGCCCAACCTGCCGATAGCTGGCGCTAGTAATGAATCAGCCTGCCCCTGCGTGATTTTAAATTTTGATATTTTAGATTTGCACAGCATTTTTTTGTTTGCTTTTTGTTTTCCAATCTTTTTTTTTTTTTTAAAGCGGGCCAAAACTTTTAATCTCCCCATCCCCAAATCAGGAAGCCCCGTTGTGTGAAAACCAATAGGATCACTGTAAAACATACCTTTCCAAGGATCTGTCAGCGAATGCTGCATCACTGCCATCCTGCGACTGATGTGCATTATGGCACCCAGCCATTTAGGGCCAGATTATAGGGGGGAGCAAGGGGTGCGTGCCCCAGGGCCTCCACCACATGCCCAGCAAAGGGGGCCTCCACCAAGCTTTAGGTTATGGTCTGGTCCAGGAGGCTTTTTAGTCTATGGCAGTCGCTCACTGCACATAAGCCACCAAGCACAGCCTCTGGCAGCTCAATGCAGGGAACTGTTTTCTGCTGGACCAGCCGGGCGACTACACTCCCCCACCCAGAATGGCAAAGCAGGAGTTCCCGAGCAGCACGCACCCACACAAGGGGGGCACAAGGGATTTGATCTGACGTTCCAGTAAGTAGGCGGGTGCCGGACAACCATCAATCAGTTACTTGTCTGGATTATTGTTTTAAAGGAAAAAACATTGTATCTGGGGCCGCCACCAGATTTTAACACTGATTGGAGGAGAGTCGATGCATGCACAAAATGTTCACTGGTGAGGCGAGTGACCCTTCCCCCCCTGGGAGAAATAAACCAGGGATGGTCAAAATTCCTGGTTTTGGTCTATTTAAAATACTTTACATGTAGCCCTAGAGCAATTTAGAGAACAAACTTCACCAGACCCTTATATGGTATATAGTAACAGCCTGGGGCAGCATAAGGGATGAAACCAGGACAGTTTGTAGGCAGAATATTACTCAGTGTGGTAAAGAAAAAACCTCTGCCCCCTCATTACCCATCCAATGGTGCTGCTGCCGTCCCATACCCATACGTGCCATGCTGTGCCACTTTCCCATACCTGAGCCTAATATGGGGGGATGTGGGCCCAGGTGTATGGCTGGCACCACTAATAGTGGCCCTGACCTAACTGCAGAAAAGAGAATGGCTGGGATAAAGGCTCCCCAAAGGCCTTGGTGCTCGGGGCTCTCCATTATAAACAGCCCTGGATGAAACTAACAGCACAAGTTGAGATCCCTCACAGAACTTCTGCTTTTGTAAATTTGTCATTCCAAAAAGCAAAATGATTTTTGCTGGTATATTCACAACATTGCAAAGATCTGTGATAGAATAAATGAAACTTAAAGCAATGGACATACTGTAGGTAGTAGATAAGAGAAGCAATGGAAGTGCATTAAACATGGACATGTTGGAGATGATGGTCACATTCAATGTATGAAGATGTCCACATTAGAAACTACATGGGGAGGTGGATAAGCCATTTCTTGCAGATGATTCAAATAAGCATGATGAGCAGTTCCCAGAATACAGTACAAGTGTGAAATAGCTGGAATTATATAAAGATCAGCCTAATTAATTGTATTGTACAGAAGGGCATATAAGTCACTGGGGAGATCATTATCAGTCTTGTGAAGGGAATATTTTCCAGACAAGTCGATGGCTGCCACACTCATACCATGTACAGAAAAAAATATATTATTATGAGTGCATGGTCAGAGGAGACACTGCAGATCCAAGGTAGCAAGAAGACCAGCACACCAGCAAATCTTGAAGATCAGACAAATGTATTAATCCTAATGTGATTACATTGTCATAGTCAACGTTTCGGGGGTTAAGCGGAGACCCCCTTCATCAGGATGAGCAGAATTCATCTGTTATACACACTCAAAAAGAAAGAAAAAGCCGGAAAAATTGAATTCTGTCTGAGACTAGGGCAGTTAACTGATCCGAAACAGGTGACCTGGTTCTCTTGAAGCTCGGTCTGATCCGCAAAAAGTAAAACAGAGCATTTATACATATAAAATGTCATTCTATGCCCTGACCCTTTACTCTTTGGGATACACGTGACTTATTGGAGCAGCTTTTGTGAGAACCAAATAAGTTTTGTTCTGCAACGGGAAGCCCTCATAAAAGCAGGCACATGATGTAGGGTTAGCTCCCTGTATGCACCTTCTAGTTTTCTATATAAATCAGGGAAGCCATTTAAAGTGGAACAAGATCCTTTTCCAGTACCTCCACAGCTCTCACCCGCCCTCCTTGCCCGAGATCCTCAGGAGATATGGCTGGCATTGCAGTGGCCCAGTTTGAAAAAAAAAACTTTTTTCTGCCACAAGGTCACACACATCTGGTTTTTTTGAGATCACTGATAAGCTAGCTGATGTTATCCAGCCCCGCTAGCAGCATACGGGGTCGGGAGCACTTCTCAGTCTACAGGAAAGCTGGGGGGCTTCATTGTGGACTGGGAAGTGCTCTCATTCCCCGCCTATCTGAATGGCTTGGCACAACAGGGAAGCTGAAGATGTGGCATCAACAAAGACAGTGCAATGTGAGCTGCCATAATAGGTGAGTTTAATGCTATCAACGTGGTGCTAAGGACTGTCACGATGACCAAGTGTACATATGGAGGCAGACCAGAAGTGCTAGACACATCCAAACTAACTGACAGTGACTCTGGTAGCACATCAGATTCCAGCAGACCACGTTTTTTAAGGGTAATTTAGAGCAAATCCCAAAGAGGTAGAGTAAGACTAGGAGGTACAAGTGACATCCCGGACAGTCAAAAACTTGCACAGGTGAAAGACTAGTGATCAACCTGGCATAATGCACTTTAATGCCTACCGAGAATAAGGTATTGAATAGGGGATTGGGTTTTGTTCTTTGCTTCTTGGGTGAATGCATACAGACTGACATTAATCTCCAACATCTTCATAGGATACTGAGACTAAAAGCATTCTTCACTACCACTAACCTGGAGATGGGACCCAACACTTCACTTTTCCAAACAAGACCAGCTGGAATTACAGACCTTTATGGATGATAGTTTGGTTGGGGGCTAGGCTCACCCCCATATAGGAGAAGAAACACCTTTGAGACTAACCACGCCTGTTTTATCCAGTATTACAAATGTTCATTAAGTGTTAATCATTCATAACTAATTTTATTAAACAATCCTAAAAATAGTCTTGGTCCCCTATATGGGTGCCACTATGAACTGCCTATGCTGCATATTGTTATTGGTTTTTAACTTTGTATAAGTGTTTTATATGTGATTATTGTTGTACAAATGTGTATCAAGTCTTTTATAAAATAACAATTGATTGTAAACTTGTGGCTGGTACCTTTAGTTATGAACGATTAACACTTAATGAACATTTGTAATACTGGATAAAACAGGTTAGTCTCAAAGGTGTTTCTTCTCCTATATGGCGGTGAGCCTAGCCCCCAACCAAACTTTTTCACTATCATAACACCTTGAGACTATACCAGCCGACTGGGTAACTTTATATATCTCAGTTAGTTGAGGTGTGGTCTCCTCACAGGAGGAAGGCGAACTACCCGATCAGGGGGCTTCTAGTCGCCTCCTTCCTGTGAGTTCTCCTACGATTGCTCTTTATGGATGATAACTGTAAACTGTGATACTAGATCAGCAGTATTATCATGCTACCATAATGGCACAATTGAATAATAACACATTTTACCAGAAATTATCTCATGTTCCATTGCGCTCCATCAAACATGAATTAGACACACGCATTATTACAGCCTTCGAGAAGGGAATCAGTGATAAAAAACTGAAAGACTTCATGATTTCTGATTTTCCAATAACCCCTGTTTTCTTTATTTTACCAAAAGTCTACAAGCACCCAATGCATCCACCTGGCAGACTGATTGTGGCGGGTAAGGACGTCTTAAAAAATCCAGCTGTCTTTCTTGACAAAGTATTATAGCCTAAGGTAATAAACAAATGCTAGCATTTAATCAGACAAGCTCTCTCTGAGATGGCTGGTACCAGTGAATTCAATGATTTATGCATAGATCTTTTAACCTTAATGTTAACCAAAAATTTACCAATTTTACCTACAATTACAGGGGCACAATGATGGGGTCCAATGTGGCCCCATCATATGCCAATCTTTTCATGAATGCCTTTGAGGAAAACTTTGTGTGCATTGATAAGGCTTTCTGCGCTAATGTTCTCTAATAAACCCGTTACATAGATAACATGAACCGCACACTTCCAACTATATCATTCACCCTTGATTGCAGCAGCCACCAGGTACACTTTCTAGACTTACAAATTAACATTTAAGATCACATAATCCACACTGACCTATATAGTAAGGACACTGACAGGAACACCTTTTTGCTTTACAAAAGCCACCATCCACGCCCAATGCGGGATAGTCCCCAATATAGCCAAGATATTGGGTTGAAAAGAATTATTTCTGATGATCTATCTTTCTTGAAAGAGCAAATACAGTAACCACTAATTTCATAACATGGGGCTATGATCCAGTAAATCTGGAAGAAGCAAAGGTCAATTTAAGAGGAATAGAAACTCTCTGTAAGGGAATGCCGGACACCCTTCTCTCTTAAGCAAGGTAATCCCCAATCTCCACCGCCTCTTCTGCCTATAGACAAGTCCCCGCTCGCTAGAGACGCGGATTATGCCTCTCCAGACTCGGTTACCCCCAGGTCTTATCTGGCGCAAAGATTACTGTGGAGATGGATGAACAGCAGGGTATCCCAAAGCTGGATGCTGGAGTGGATACGGGTTTAAGCGTGGGATCCAGACAAGGAAAGTCCAAAACAAGCAGGGGTCAAAGCCGTGTGGTCACAGAGCGCAGTATCCGAAGGGTTAAACGTAGAAGGGTCAAAACAAGCCGAGGTCAAACCAGATGGGCACCGAAACGCAGTATCAAAAGGATCAGGCAGAGACGTAGTCAGACAGGCGAATGGTCGGGGCAGGCAGCAGACAAGGATGGTCAGAAAACAAGCCGGATAATAATTATAAGCACGGTTCAGAAGGCACACCCTATTAACCAGAGGCTATAACGGGCACTGGAGAATGGGGCCGAACAATATTTAAGGGAATGCTGGCCAATGGGAAGGGGAACTTAGTGATTGGTGATCGGGGGAGGAAAATGTGCTGATTGGTGCAACTAATGATCCCAATAGGAGTAGTCCCAGGGACTGGACCGCCCAGGCCAGATGAACTGTCCAGTCCCTGGGTCTATCCCCCACCAGGACAAGATGATAGGGCCCTTTAAACTTGCCCCCGGTGGACGCGCTGGGAGCAGCGTCGCCGAGGGGCATAAACAGAGCGTGCTCGCGGCTGGCCGGGCGCGCTCCCCGCCGGGAGGGAAGCACCCGCACCGGCTGAGGAGACCGAGGGGCCGCCCGTGCCCACCGCCGCTGCGCCCAGCGCCTCAGAGCTGCGCACGAGGACAGCCGCCCGACGGGGCCGCCAGAGGACTGGAGGCCGGGATCCCCCGGACAACGCACCGTGGGACAGAGGACGGGGAACAGGTAAGATTCTAACACTCTCTCTTAAAAGAAACCCCAAGAAATCAACCCAAGTGTATTCCAGCCATGTAACTTTTCTATGATGTCACCTAAAATTGAACAGGTGGTCAGAAAACACTTGCCTGTGCTAGCAAATGATGACTGCCTCAGATATACATTCCAATCTCTGCCTAGGTTTGTGCACAGATGTTATAGGAATCTATGGGATCACCTCATTAAAGCAGATACACCTTATCAGACAACCAATGCCACACACAGAACAAGTAACTAGCGTTCCTCTATCCCTCCAACATTAGGAATGTATCCATGTGGCCATTGTACATAGTGTGGGTTTGTGACTAAAGGACCAGAGTTTACACATCCCCTATCAGGGAGAAAACAAGATTAGGTCTTTTTTTCAACTGCAATTTTACTTGTGTCATATGTGGGAAAAACAGCCGGGGGAACTTAAGACAAGAATCAGTGAACACTGAAGTGCAGTAGATTCCCCCTTAGCCAGACACATATTTGAAGCAGGTCACCATTTCCTCCAGCTCAGATTGACCATGTCAAACCCTTGAGGAGCTACACTGGATACATACTCTCAATACCAAGTCCCCACCGGGTCTCAGCAAGGAAAGCACTTTGGTGCAGTTTGGACATCAGTCAGTGCCTACTGTCCCCTCATCCTCCTCACGCAGTCAGTGCAGCCCCTGACACCACCACTTTAAGGCACAACTATGGGAAAAAGGCAGCATGCGCTGCTAAAACTCTAAAAAGAATTCTGGAGTAGACAGATGATTGGCTGCTGCTGTTGCTCCTGAAGCCAAGCAAAATGGTGTGCAACAATGTGCATAATCTTATAGCAGCCTTGGGCCGAGATGAGTTGACACACATCCCTTGCCTTGTGCACATGCTCAACTTGGTGGTGCAAAGATTCCTGGCCCATTATCTAGAGAAGCAGGAGCTGCTGCATAAAGTGCGTAGCGTGTGCACGCACTTTCAGCATTCTCACCCTGCTGCTGCTCTCACTTTGGGCTTCCCACCCACCTCATCATATGTGACATGCCAACCAGGTGGAATTCCACTTTGTATATGTTGAAAAGGGTGTGTGAGCAGCAGCAGGCAATAGTGGAGTTTCTGCTTCAAAATCCAGTTTGTTGTAGTGAGCACATGTTTCTGGAAGTAATCCCTCAAAGAATTCTTTTGTTGCACATGGTTTCCATAAAAAAATGTCTAAAAAGCAAAATTGAAAGCAAATTTTCCGTTAATATCAATAAATAAAATATCAATAAATAAAATATCTATAAATACAATATCAACATGAGATTTTGTTACCCTTTCAAGTCATTTTTCACCATTTTTAGCTATGTTTAACTGCAATTTTTCCAGGAAAATACAGTTTTCAACATAAAATGTCTTGCTTGTAATTTTTTCACTGTGTTTTAAATATCTTTGAGTTATAACATTTACAAATAAAATACTACTATCCACACTATAAAGGGTTAAACAAAAACACTTGGCGTAGGGTCCTCATTTCTTTTGGCATTTCAAGGGTTAAAAACTCCTAAAAATAATAATAATAGCATGAGGTCTCCCTGTAGAACAGGGCACGGGGGCCAGCCTTGGTAGCCCCCTGCCCTGCAGGCTACAAGTCTGCACAGCGTAACAGACCCCTGGCTCTTCTGCTTCCCCCCTATTTTGGGGAGGCAGGTAATGGTTGGCCGGGGGATTAATGGCAAGTCACCTACTAGCTGCAGGTGACTTGCCAGCCCCCTAAGCCTTGTGAACTGTATAGGGTCTCATAGATCCCTTACCAGTTCGCAAAGAGTTAAATGTAAAAAAAAAAAAAAAAAACACAAACAATGTATTTTTTTATTACTTACCTTACATCCATCCTGGAGCACTGTGTCCCATGCTGATCACCTTGGCTGCTGCTGGAATCACTGGGTGACATCATCAATTTCCCTTACAAGAGAAAGGCTAGCGGCGATGAAGGTGGAGGCAGGTGGGGCCTCTTTCAGGCCCTCTCCTCCCCGCAGAAGAGCCCAGGGGGGTTGGGGCCCCCGGGTGAAGAGGAGATCCGGCAGGAGGGATCACCCACGGAGGAAAGCAAATGTCATTTTTTTACAGTAAATGTCGGTGGCTGAAGCATATTCCCCTTCTGAAGCTAAGAACCCCCCCCCCCCCGGGTGTAAAGGAGACCCGGCCAGATTTATCGAGGGGTCAGGTGATTGTCTTTTTTTGGCCACTAGCAGGCTGAAAAGTCAGGTACATACAATTTACATAGCTTGCATTTAACGGTAGGTGAGGCAGCTAGGTAAATTTTAGGTTAAAGTCCCTGGGGCACTCCACAGAAATGCAGGGAGTGTCATGCTACGAACCGGAAGTCAAGACTCTTCAGCCAGCTCAGCATTCCCTGCTGTTCTGGTGCCCAGGATAAAGACACTGCTCAACTAGTTCTAGAAACTGCCCTGCAGATGTCTATAGATTCATCCAGCCTATCACACACTTATCCAAGTCAACCTTCAGCTTAACCGACCACATGGAGATATTGGGCCCCACCACCTGGGAGGAAACACAAAGATTTAACAGAGCTTAAAAGCCCCACCCCTTCCTCTCCTCCTCATTTCTTTGTGTTTCCTCCCCGGGAAACTGTTGGACAGAGAGTACTGTTAGACTTCGGCCATGTTTTTTTATTTTAATTTATTGTTTTCTTACCTCTTTTCTTAGCCCGCTGCACCAAACTAGTACCAAGGGAGTCCCTACTGATGTTTGAATGTAGACCTTACGTTCACACTTGTTGTGTGTTATAACTTTAAGAAATCCTGCTATATTGGCAAGTCATGTTGGGGTTCTACTGTCAGGAGTGTTTTTTCATTTGAAAAGTGTTTTAATGTAAGTGTACTGTTATGGTCACTTTAATTCCCTGCCAGAATTTTTTAATTTCTGGGTGGGGTGATGTCGCGAATGATGTGTACCTGATGTCACACCTGGTATTTGGCAAGTAAAGGTGGAAACCTAAAGGACTCTTCAGCGTGTTCTTCATCGGCAGGCAGCCATAAGGAAGAATCCTGTTTTTTTTTTGTAATAAAAAATGTATGTTTGTCAATAAAATTGCTGTGAAATCCCAATTTCTCCCGGTTACAGCAGTACCACATGTGTATTGGTAGACCCTTTCCTGCCCAGGAGACTCCCCAAACTGAAACAGCACTTTAGGAGATTTTTCGAGCTATGCTCACCTTGCAGTTTTTTAAAGAAAAACAACTCTTTACATTTGATAATGTATACAATACCCCCCACAAACTATAAATTATCTGGAAGTACATACCTTAAGCTTTCTAGGCATACCAGGTTTGTTAATGTGGGTACAGTTTTCTGGAAGTAATCCCTCAATTAATTATTTGGTTGCACAGAGTTTCCCTAAAAAATATTAAAAAAAGGAGAATCAAAGCGACATTTGCCTAAAAAAATACTATATGCAAACAAGATTAAAGAAGTTAAATCTGAAAAAGCAAGGTCACCCGAACAGAACAATACCCAACATGCATAGCCACTGTCAAGGGAAGAGTTGGCAAACACCCCAATGTAAAGCATGTGCGTAAGGGTAAATTTACTTGAAAATTTCAGCTCTGCAGACAAAAGCCTCGATTCAGAGAGACACAAAAAAACTTCCGTTTTCTTGCCGATCTGTTTTTTTTGTGAAATGTTTCCGTTCTCGTATGAGCGTTCGAGCGATTCAATGCATGCATTGAAAACCTTCTGTAAAGTTTCCGTCCGTTCGTACGGCAGATTACGAATTACGAGGATGTCATTTTCCATCCAGACTTTTCCGTTTCATTTTCACATGTTACAACGTAGGCTTTCGTTTTTGCCCTTTTCCCATCGTATCCTCCAACGAATCCTTTACGTTTCCAGTTCGATTCTGTTTCCCTTTTTCAATAAATATTCGTCCAGACGGAAATCCTTACCATCTTGCGCCTGCGCACTACAAACTTAACTCATTAAAGTGCTTGCCTACATATTTGCCACCCTCACTTCTACTACAATGTTTAGCTAAATCACTTAGCACTCTCCTCCATCTTCCCTTTTGGACCCTTAAAGCTCACCCAAACCACTTCTCGGTTAGGTTCTTCTTCCATTTTAGCCCCCTAAAACTTACCCAAATCACTTCTCGGTCATGTGAATATTCATCTTTAAATATTTCTGGGCCCATTAGTTTTGTGTTAATGTATTTTGTAAATGAAATGACAATGTAACATTTTTTTTTTATACCATCATAAAATATAAAATGTAAAAAAATTTTGAAAATGTAAAATTTTTACTGCTATAAAAAACAAAATACATAGCAATGGCAGGCCACAGAACATTATTCTTCATCTGTGGTCCCCAACGGGTTGCGCAGCTCCTGCATCCCGCCCACCAACTGAAGGACCCTGACACTCAGTTGTGCCACTCTGGCACGTGTGGTCCCTGTTAAAAAACGTAAATTAAAATTTTGGTATAACCTTGTTGGGGTCATACTGCAGTGCCCCCCCCCCCTGTGTGGTCCAACCCACCTAAATCTGGACTTCAAAAGCCAGAGGACCCTTGCCACCACGGCCCGGGTTTTGCATAGTGCCAGATTAGAGAACCCCTGGCCCGCATTCTGCAGGCAAAGAACGGGCATCAGGAGCAAGGGCGAGTGGCACATCTTGCAGTTCCTGCAACCAAATATAAAATAATTACACAAAGCAAAGGTAACCAACTAAAACAATAACTCCTACAACAAATTAAGATTCAAGTTCAACAATCCTAATATAATTCACAAAGGACATAAGTCTAAAAAAAATAGCAATTATATGGATGTGTGGGAAAATAAATGTTTACATGCTAAGGACTAATTTAGGTCAGCATTAAAATGCATCTATAAGGCATACATGAAATGTATTGATTCAGGTATGCATTGCTATACAATTTATGGCCTCGGCCATGCTGATACATGCAATGCCTTGGTGCTAAAGGCGCGCAGACTCCTCCACATAGCCGCAAAACATGTTCAACAATAGCAATCCGAGCCCTCAAAGGTCTCGTAAGTGGATCGGAAATGAAACGGATTTATAGGGTGGAGATCCGTCGGAAATCAGCTCTCTGAATCAGACAGAAACCATCCCAACAACGGAAGTTATCTGAACGAACGGAAAATTTCCGATTTTGTTTGGAAATGTTCCGATTTCCTTCCGTTCATCGAAAGAGCATATACACATTTTCCAGAATGTTCGTGCGAGTAGAAAATGGACGAAAAAAAGCAAAAAAAAGACTAACACCCACCAAAACTTTCACAGACAGCTACGGAAGTCCGGACGAATGTGTCTCTGAATCGAGGCTAAAGTGCTCACCTTGCGCTTTTTCTACCAAAACAACCCTTTGCATTTGGAATATCCCCCATAAACCATACATTCCCTGAAAGTACACATGTTAAGCTTTCTAAATGTACCCAGCTTATTGTAGTGGGCTCATCTTTCTGAAAATAATCCCTTGAAGAGTTCTTAGGTTGCACAGGGTTTCCCTAAAAAATGTATAAAAAAAGCAGAATAAAAAAAATGTTTTCCTAAAATATCAATGCGAAAATAAGCTAAATCTGAAAGCACAGGGTGCCGCAAACTTGAAGTTTTGTCACCCTCTGTTGACAGGTCATTTTTCACCATTTTGCACCATGTTTAACCATGATTTTTGCAGGAATTTCAAGGAAAATTATATATATATATTTTGCAGCAGAGTTTAGGCTTTAACATGAAATGTTTTGTTTGTAATTTTCCTACTGTTTTATTTAAATATTTTTGCGTAAGTAAAACAAAAAATATATAATTTTTTAGAAAATTGTCTCCTTTATTTTAAATAAAATATTTGTTTTATTAAAGAAAACCATATTGCATGTGAAAGCCCCATTTCTCCCGATTACACCAGTACCACATATGCATTGGTAGCCCCCCTATTCTTGCACAGGAGACCCCCCAAACTGAAAAGAGCACTTTATAACATTTACAAATAAAATATAACTATTATCCACACTATAAAGGGTTAAAAAATGGTGGTCCCTTTCTCAGGGGCCAGCTTTGGTGATCCCCTTCCTACCGGCTACAAGCCTGCACAGCCTAAATTGGCCCGGACCATTCTGCCCCCTCCTTGGCTTCTTGGCTTTGGGGGGCAGGTAATAGGGGGGTTGGGGACTAATAGCAAGTCACCCAGTAGCTGCAGGTGACTTGCCAGCACCTAAGCCTTGTGAACTGGTATAGGGGTCTCATGGGCCCCTTACCAGTTCACAACGGGTTAAATATAAAAAGACACACTGAGTAAAAAATATTTTATTCCTTTTTTTTTAATACTTACCTCCCATTCCTCTCCTTCCCTCACCAATCAATTTTAAGGGTTAAAAACCCTTAAAATAAAAATTACATGGGTCCCTCTTACCCATCATAACCAGCCCAGAACCAGCTATGGGGACTTGTAGAACAGGGTGCAGGGACTAGCTTTGGTGGCCCCCCGCCCTGCCGGTTAAAAGGCCACATAGCCTCTGTGGGCTGGGCTCTTCTGCCCCCTGGGCTTTGGGGAGGCAGATAATTGGGGTGCTGGGGGTTAATGGCAAGTCACCCACTAGCCACAAGTGACTTGCCAGCCCCCAGCATTGCGAACTGGTATAGGGGGTCTCATGGACCCCATACCAGTTCACAAGGGGTTGACATTTATTTATTTTTTTCACTACTCACCCCCGATCCTCTGCTGTCCCCCGGCGATTATGTCCCACGAAGATCCGATGACAGCCGACTGCCAGGTGACATCATAGATGACATCATCTGCCCAGGCGGGGCTAGCAGCCGACGACCCTCTCCTCACCACTGAAGAACCCAGGGGGCGATCGATGGCCCCCGGTGAAGAGGATACCCAGCGGGAGGAATCACAGCCGCAGGTGAGTAAATGTCATTTTTTTTTTACAGCTGTTAGCGGTGGAACCACTCAGGGGGCAGGGGGTGGGGTATTTCGAGAGCCACAAAAAGTCACAAGAGCAATGGGGGATCGGATGCCCCCGGGTAAAGAGGAGACCTGGGTGGATCGAACGAGGGGTCAGGTGAGTGTTTTTTTTTCATTTTTTTTAACTAGCTGTGGGGAAAGTCAAGCAGGTAACACCTACGGCTTGGCACTTAAGGCCTGTGCAAGCGAGCACGTAGGTGTTAAGTGTTTGGCAACAAAAGAGTTAATGCATTTTCTGCTTCTTATTCATTTGAGAGCAGCCATAACATCACCAACACTTAAGCAGGGTGTAGGGCGGTGGCTGGCGGTGGCTGGCGGTCGGCACAACGCTTATTTTGCAGTTTTACACTACCTCTGCACTACCCAACAAATTCTCATCTTTTAACTTTCCTTGCCTGTTCCTAAGCACTTCCATTATTCAAAATTCAGTCTAACATATCTGCTTAGCCCACATACTTTTATCAACTTTTTAAACTTCTCTACCTACATAGAGCCTTTGCGCTCCGCTACCAATTCAACAGCAAATTTCTCTCCGTCTAACAACTTCTCCCAGTGAAAACACTTGAGCAGGTGGTTGCACATTTTTCACGGTCTCTGATTAGGTCAATCTGTATCGCTAATTCAATCAACAGAGATCTATGACAGTTAAATGTGCTCTTATACTACAACGTATAGCCCTTGAAATGGAAAATAGAACTGACTCAGAAACAAAGGTCTTCAGAAAATGCAATATTTATTCGGTCAATCGGAGGCTGGTACTTCCCAAATTTAAGGGCTCTTTTGCTTGCATAAATACAGTTTTAGAAAAAAGGAGCTTAAATGACCATTCTGATTGAATGCCTGGACACATGTCAGACGTCCATTTGACATTTCAAATATACATACACAGACATATATGCACGGTATAGCTCAGACGTGAAGAACATCTGTTTCTCATCAAGCAGACATAAGAGGAGGGAGGGGTGAAAAAAAAACCCTAAACATTGACAATGTGAGAGATTGGCGGCTAGAACTAAATAATTAATACTAATTATAATATTTCATTTTCCACCTCACCCTGAGCCTTTCTGCATTGACTTAACTGAATATCTCTAACCAAATTGCAGTGATGAGGATTACTCAGACAGACTTTTTTCTTAGGCCCCCGCAGGTGTGCCGTCATGAACACAGAACACAGACTGACCAAGACCTTATCTCTTCAGTAACTATGCTGTGGATGAAAATAGCCGGACCCTTAACGGGCCCTTTGTACTTTTTTGAGGTGCAGACCATGAAATGACCATCCAGGGTCCTTCCACACAGATAGGGCATAAACAGCATTAAGGTCAAGAAAACAAGTTCCTACCTTTTATGGGTTGATCAGGTTCTGCTGGTATGTCTTGTATGCCGGTATTCTCCCATTGTTGCATGGTCTGTCCTGAACTTTAGTGGTCTCTAATTCCAGCCCAACACATTGGGCATCAATTTTCAGGGATATACAGGGACACCCCCTCTTTTGCCGGTAAGGGCCTTAGGCATTGGTCGGCGTCCAAATCAGATTAAAATTGAAAGAATGCAAGCAACAGAGAAGCACACACATGATGTGTGTACAATGCTGTCACAGGGAGAAGCTTCTGGCGAGTTCCTCCCCTGCAGCTCTATATTTATACCAAACAGTTAAAAGGGACCAGCAGTCAAAAGTGACTTAAACCGGACCAAGACCCAATTGGCCGCCGAGTGGTCCCGTGGGCACAGTCGTGTCCTCTGCATCGGCAATCGCGGGGCTCCATTCTCGACGCTGGCTTGTAATGAAGGTGAGTAATATAAGCTTTTTAGGTGGTTTGCTGCGAGGGGGGCCCCAGATTTTTGGATGCCCCCCCTAGCTTCTAATTATCACCACACAGCGGGATCAACACCCACAAGTCTAAATATAAACTAATGAATGTATTCGTTTTGAAAATGAATGTAAACGTATTGAGCTTGAGGATATTCTATATCATTTACTCTGACTATTATCTTCTGACATGAGAAAAGTGTGAGGGAGGGAATTTCACACATTAATCACAAGGAACCACTATAGCTAACCTCCGTCCTTTATACTTAACAATGTAACACAATGTAACTCTCACCAGGAAGATGGCAGGCAGGCAGGCTGGCAGAATGACTCATTTTGTTTCCTATAGTCACAGCAGGAGGGAGAAATAACGCATCCCGATTTTTTAAACTCCCAATGCAATATGAGATCTGTGAACTCTGTACAAAGAAACTGGACAATAGACAATGATGACACTAGAAAATAAAAAAAAAAATAAAATACAGAGGAGACAATTCTTAGAGAGTCTTTTCCATCCCACGGTGCGATGCACACATCAAATTGCATTGTAAGCTATCTATAGTTCAATTATAGGCTCATGACTGCTTTAGAAAGTATCACAGTTGATTACAATAGAAACACTTAAAACATGAATTGCTATTTGGCTTAATTAATGTAACATAATGGATCACTCAGCAGGGAGCTGACTGGTTTTCCAGAATGACTCATCTTGTTTGATATAGCCCCAGCGAGATGGAGACATAGCCCAACCCAATGTTTTACCTCCCATTTCAATATATGGCTTTCTGGCTTTTGTTGCATCGTTGAGTATATTATAAACGATTACAACGTTTTGGAAGCCACTGTTTTAAGGTGACCTCTGCCTGGTACAGCTCTCTAGAACTGGCGCTATCCGGGGCCATGGCGTTTATGCTTTGGAAATTGCTAGAGGAGACAGGATTGCGTTCTGTACAGTGATTTTTTGCAAGCCATCTCGTTCAATGGAGTGCAATTGCCCAACACATATGTGAAAGGGCCTAGTTCATTATGGGCATCGCTTTCATGATGATTGTGGGACATTCACAAGCAGATCACAACCTGGCAGTCAGCCTGCAATTGCCCTGGTGTGAAACTTGCCAACTGCCAAATTTTCCATCTTGAAAAAGCTCCTTTATTTGACTGCCAGGTCAGTATAGATTCTCATTGACTTGGGTACTTATGGGGTGCTTTTACATTAAGCTTCTGCATTAGCTTTCATAGCTGTCACTTTGCTTCTTTTTTTGTCACTCCATAAAGTGTTGAAAATAAAAGCTAGAATAAGGTATTAAAATAAAAACAGACAGATGATAAAAAAGTAAATATTTAGACAACACATAATTTAATAACTCCCTCAGGCTTTATAATTGGTCAGATTATGGTACCTGTGAGAAATTACCTGCTAGACAAACAATTACCCAGAAGAGTTTCACAGAATTTCCATTCGCGGGTTGGTGCTATAAAACTGCCACTGCAGCTAATTGAGCTCTTTACAGACATCATAGAAACAGTCGGCATCACTTATCAAAACATATTTTTTATGATCTGCATTTAAACACAACCTTTGTAAGTTTTGTTATCATTTGCTTTGTATTTAAGTTTTGACCTTCTTTTAGCTTTTTAAGCACTTTTTTATTTACATTACCTACTGAATGTTTTTGTTGTTAAAATCTAATAAGCATTTTATTGATGGACCAAACCATTTCAATACATTTAGCAAGTTTATGATGATTCTTGATGTTAAGCACATATATCACATCAGATTTTTGTAGCTATAAATAGAAAACAGGGGTGAATTTAAGAATATAATCAATCATCAAAGCACCTGCGCAGGTTAATATACAACACTCATCACCAGGGGTGGCCTGACCATAGAGAGACCCGGGACAATGCCTGGTGGGCTGCATTGCTTTGGTGCCAGTTGGGCTGCTGCTTTTAACGCCCATATTCAATCCCTGCCCCCTTAATCTCCCTCTCAGCCCCCTGTAACCAGCCCCACTGCACCCACAAGCCAAGGAACCCCAGCCCCCAATGATATAGATTGGGGGTGCCTCAGCAGGGATGCCTCATGCCGGCCAGGGGCTGGTAAACTTCAGGCCTGATTTTTGGTCCCAGTCCGCCACTGATCATCAGCCATTATTACTCTTACTCAGTATTTGGGTGTAAAAAAATAGCATTTATCAAAAGATGAATTGGATAGACACAATATGCCTAATTTCCATACACAGCAAGTAAGCTGGTGGAGTCTGAAGAGCACAGACGGCAGAGTCAAATTTTACTAGTGTAGTACCTGCAATGTTGTTGCACTCTCCGAATGAGCACAAAAACATCATCACACGAAACATGGCTAATTGTGGGCCCAGGTACTAATAAAAAAGGCACTTTAAATTAATGCCAAAATACAAAAGCTTTATTAGACTATTGCACATATAACCAAACCCTAGGCTGTATTGCCTTCACTTATTGCATAAAATACACAACGTTGTGTTATAAACTAAAACTAAACGCCCCCCCCCCCCCATGCACCCATGTGCCCACACTATTGCACTGAAAATCTGGCCAGTTAGATAAAAGCTGGTAGAACCATAGTCTCTCCTGGTGTGTCACCACAGCCTCGCAATCCTCATATTCCAACGAAAGGGCGTCATCATAAAGTGCTGGAAGTGCAATAAATCATCACAATCACGGAGCAGGTTGATTCATGATCTTGGTGCAGAGCTCATCGATTTAATGAGTCGGAAGTGTACTACACCCACTTACGGTTCGATGCCAAACAAATTGCAAATGCATTCTACGATATACTTAGCTCGAGCTTATGTTGTAGTAGCCTCATTCAGCCTATGCACAGACGCCTCATTTCTCGCTCAATAACAGTGAAGGGTTGCCAGCCAGTCTCAGCGCGTGGCGCAAGGACGTGGTGCAAGGTAGGGCCGGCCGTCCCACAATGCACGTTTCGCTTTGCCTACCATTTTGGTTAGTGGGACGCTGTTGAGGACTATATCGGCAGTGCACTTGATTTTCACTGTAGGGATCTCCCTGACTTTTTAATCTTTTTGTGCACTCTCAAAATGGGCCATTACAATAAAGCTCTAGTCATTTATTTTATATTTTAAATGTTGGTAACCCACATAAAAAACACAGACACTTAAAGAGGAGACTTCACAGTGCTTTTTCCATCCCAGCAGGGCCATGCAGTGCAACCTTCCCACGTTGGTGTCCTGGTGTTGGTCCGGTTCAAATCAGGTTCTAAGTGTAAAATAAAAGCGAGCATTTTTTTTACCTCCCTGGTAGTTGATTACTGCTAAGCTGCTGTGTCAAAAGAGGTTTGCTACTAAATTATTATCTCCTGTCGTAAAACAGTGGCTGCAAATTCCATTTAAGCCTAAGTCACAGCCAGGTGGTTACATTTAAGTCTCTGAAAGAAAGAGGCTTCACTGGCAGTTTATTCTGGAATTAATTACTGTCAGAGAAACAGAGTTTGTGTAGGGCTAATTGCCCCATCTAACCCCGTTAGATGGTGGGAAGACAACAATCTTAGCCTTGTCCATGTTCATAAGGAGCATGATGACATGAATTAAGAGAGAGATGTCAGACTGTCAGGCTAAAGTGATGGTGGACCTTGCAATTACTATCTTAAAATATACAATGGCTGAGGAGGGCTTTATAAAAGTTAGGGGAGCGTCTGAGAAGGTGAGTTTTAAGGACACATTTGGAAATGGGTAGAGATTGGTACAGATGTAGCAATCGTTAACGGTCACATCTCAGCCCATTGTTATAAAGCACAAAGAAGGCATTAAAAAATGCTTTTAAGATTTTAAGATAGCACGATGCACCAGTGCAATAATTGGATGGTTAAAGAAAGCTGCATCTATACAAGTATGAAGGATTCAATTTGTATTGGTAAATTGTAGAGAGGTGGGCAAAGAGGGACAATTAGTAAGGAGGTGATTGAGGTAGTGTCACGCTCCCGGAACCACAATTTACCACTTGGACAACTCCTGCTCTCTTAGTAAGGACCTCAACCCCCAATCTCCGCAGCCAGCTTCACCTATAGGAGCCCCCGAGACGCAGAACACGCCTGCTCGGGATCGGTTGCCCCCAGGACTTTATGGCTCAAAGGATGAGGTCTTACGGTACAGAGAACTGGAGAGCCCGCGGCTGGAAGTGGAATCGGGTAGCCGGTATATGAGCGTAAGGTGGAAGTCCAACAGACAGGCAAGGGTCGGCAACAGGAGTGGAGATCGAGGATGGTCAAACAAGCGAGGGTCGGCAACAGGAGTGGAGATCGAGGATGGTCAAGGCAAGCAAGGGTCGGCAACAGGAGTGGAGATCGAGGATGGTCAAACAAGCGAGGGTCGGCAACAGGAGTGGAGATCGAGGATGGTCAAAGGCAAGCAAGGGTCGGCAACAGGAATCAGGATCAATCTCAGGGATAAGCAAATACTAGGGTCTAGGCGCTATAACAGGCAATGACCAACTGGCTGAAGAGGGGTTATATAGGAGGCAGGTATGATTGGGCCAGGGAAGAGAGCCTGATGATTGGTGCAACTAGGATCTTTAATTTAATAGGATAACACAGGGCGTACCGCCCAGGAGTCTGAAAGGGCTGATAGGAGCATACAGAAATCAGAAGGAGATTGGCCAGTAATAAGAACACCCCTCTGACTACAACTGCACCTAATTAACTCTCCTCCTCTCCGACGCAGGCAGAGGCGCGTGCACGCCGGGCGGAAGAGAGGCCGCCGCCAGCCGCGGCCGCCGCTCAGACAGCCGTGCGGCGGGACGGGGAGCACCGCAGGAACGGGACGCAGGTAAGTGGATACTGACATTACCCCCCCCTCACGAGGGGCCTCCGGACCCTCACCCGGCTTCCC
This sequence comes from Gastrophryne carolinensis, assembly GCA_027917425.1. Lineage (NCBI taxonomy): Eukaryota > Metazoa > Chordata > Amphibia > Anura > Microhylidae > Gastrophryne > Gastrophryne carolinensis. The sequence continues at coordinate 443,812,006 of CM051238.1, read as the reverse complement.
CGGATTGTCACGGTGAAATTTCCGTACAAGAGCCCTGGCATGGACATCACAAGAAGAAACCCAGCACCTCTCCTCAGGACCGTAACCAACCCAATCAATTAAATACTGTAACGTATTGCGAACCTTACGCAAATCCAGAATCTTGTTCACTTCATACTCTTGCACATTATCCACTAAAACAGGAGGAGGACCAGCAGGAGAAGAGTTTTTAGCTGGTTTCAACAGTGATACATGAAACGAGTTGGAAATTTTCATAGTAGGAGGGAGCTGAACTTTGAAGGTCACGTTATTAAGTTTCCTGATAATGGGGTAAGGACCGATAAATTTAGGACCCAGTTTATAAGAAGGCTGCCGGAGAGCAATATTCCTAGTGGAAACCCAAACAAGGTCTCCACACTGAAGGATAGGTTCCTGAGACCTGCGACGATCAGCAAACTTTTTATATTTAACACGCATAGTTTCTAAATTTTCCTTGACGCGTGCCCAAACCTCTTTCCGTTTCTGAAGCCACTCTTCTAAGACCGGAAAATCAGAAGGTGCTGCAGAAATAGAAGAAGCTCTAGGATGCTTTCCATAATTACAAAAGAACGGGGATATCTTGGTACTGTCACTTGGCGCATTATTATATGCGAACTCGACAAAGTCAATAAATTCCGACCACTGCTCCTGAGTGTCAGAGATGTAACATCTTAAATATTGTTCTAAGCTTTGATTTGTTCTTTCAGTCTGCCCATTAGACTGGGGATGATACGCGGAGGACAAAGAAACCTGAATCCCCAAACGTGAACAAAAATTTTTCCAAAATCGTGATATAAATTGCACACCCCGATCGGAAACAATATTTAATGGAATACCATGAAGACGAAAAATATGTGAGACGAACAAGTGCGAAAGTTCAGGAGCCGAGGGTAGCTTGGGTAAAGCAATAAAATGAGCCATCTTACTGAATCTATCGACGACTACCCAAACCACAGTGTTCCCATGCGAAAGGGGTAAATCAACAATAAAGTCCATTGAGATGTAAGACCATGGTTCTTTAGGGATCTCAAGCGGAATCAGGTACCCACTAGGGGCCTTGTGTACCCCTTTACTTCGTGCACAAACAGGACATGCGTCGATAAGGGTAGTGATATCACGTCTCATAGAAGGCCACCATACGTGGCGCCGAGCTAAAATAAAAGTCTTACGAACTCCCAGATGCCCAGCAGTCTTTGCGTCGTGGAATTCGCGAATAACATCAGAACGCAAATGCGGCGGTACAAATTGACATCCTATAGGTGCGTTTACAGGCGATTCATCTTGGAACGGCGCCAAAACATTAGAGAGATCAGGGAGCAAGGCCCCGACTACACAACCTGCAGGTAAGATAGGCTCACCAGTATCCCCCCGATCCTTACACTCACCAAACATGCGCGACAGAGCATCGGCCTTAGTATTTTTCACGCCCGGCTTAAAGGTAATAATAAAATTGAAACGTGAAAAAAACAATGCCCAACGGGCCTGTCGAGAATTTAACCTCTTGGCGGCACCTATATACTCGAGATTTTTGTGATCGGTATATACAGTGATAGGATGTAAGGAACCCTCCAACCAATGACGCCATTCATCAAATGCCAGTTTAATAGCTAATAGTTCCCTATTGCCGACATCATAATTTTGTTCTGCGGTATTAAATTTCCGGGAAAAATAGGCACATGGATGCATACGTTCAGGAGATCCGGAGAATTGTGATAAAACAGCTCCAACACCTAATTCAGACGCATCTACTTCAATAACAAAAGGTTTGTTGACGTCGGGGTGCACTAAAACTGGCGCCGAAGTAAAAGCCTGTTTTAGGACACGGAAGGCTTCAATAGCTGATGGTGACCAGTTAACAGTGAACGCGGCTTTGCGGGTGAGATTGGTGAGAGGCGCAACGATACTAGAAAAACCCTTGATAAAACGTCGATAGAAATTAGCAAACCCTAAAAAGCGTTGTAATTCTTTTAAGGATTTGGGTTGTACCCAATCCCGTACTGCCAAAACTTTTCCCCCATCCATCTCCGGCCCCTGACTAGAAATAATATACCCCAAGAAGGGAACGGAGGCGACCTCAAACATACACTTAGAAATTTTAGCGTATAAATTATTCTCTCTCAATTTCTGAAGGACCAGTTTTACATGTTGCCTGTGTTCGGAAAGGTTCTTAGAGTAAATGAGGATGTCATCCAAATAAACCACAACGAGGTTACCCAAAAAGTCACGGAACACGTCATTAACAAAGTCTTGAAAGACCGCAGGAGCATTACAAAGGCCAAAAGGCATCACTAAATATTCATAATGACCATCTTTAACATTGAACGCCGTTTTCCATTCATCCCCTTGCCGAATACGGATCAGGTTGTAGGCCCCCTTTAGATCTAGTTTAGAAAAAATTCGAGCCCCCACAACCTGATTAAACAAATCGCCTATTAAGGGAAGAGGATAACGATTTTTAACAGTGATCTTATTCAAGGCTCTATAATCTATGCAAGGCCTTAAACCTCCATCCTTCTTCTCAACAAAAAAGAAGCCAGCACCCGCCGGTGAAGTTGATGGGCGGATAAAGCCTTTACTCAGATTTTCAGAAATATATTCTTTCATGGCCTGCTCTTCAGCTCGATTCAGATTATAGATTTTGCCCCTAGGAGGGATAGTTCCAGGAAGTAGGTCGATGGGACAGTCATAGGGTCTGTGTGGGGGAAGATTATCAGCGGACCGCTCAGAAAAGACATCTGCCCAGTCTATGTAAGGCAGAGGCAGTTCTTGGGGCGAAATCTGCACACTCCTAAGGATAGTGGAGAAGCAATGTGATCTGAAGAAATTACTCCACTTAACCAGATCACCCGACTGCCAATTAAATACGGGGTTATGGAGCTTTAGCCATGGGTATCCCAAAACTACTGGTGTCTCCGGACAATCAAACACCAGGAATTCTATATGTTCAGTATGAGATGAGCCGGCCACCAATCTGAGAGGAGGGGTCTTGTGACTGACCGGCCCTCCCAGGATAGCCTTCCCATTTATGGCCAAAACCTGAAGAGACTTTTCAAGGGGTACCAGTGGAACCCCTAGGATGGAGATTATGCTCCGATCCAGGAAGTTACCTGCAGCTCCACTATCGACAAAAGCAGATACTGCCTGTTTGGAAAGACCCCAGAAAAGCTCCGTAGGGATTAACATTTTATCGTGATGAGAGTAATGCTTCAACCCACCTAGATCAGTACCCTCTTCCTGATCTAGGCGAGAAAGTTTCCCGCCGGATACCCCTTATTCGGACAGGACCTGGCAAAATGACCCGGGGACCCACAATAGAGGCAAAGACCCAAAGACCGTCTCCGTTGTTTTTCATCCTGAGAAAGACGGGCTCTGCCAACCTGCATTGGCTCCTCTTGAGAGGAGGAGGAGGTATTTACCCCACCAGGGGTTGAAGGGTTGGGAGTTTGTGGAGGTCTAAAGGGAGTGGTAGCCCTAACCCTTTCTCTGGCTCTCTCCCTAAGACGTCTATCGATCCTGATGGAGACCTGCATAAGTTGATCCAAATCTTTTGGAGTGGGGAAATTGACCAAAGCATCTTTAATATTTTCGGAGAGCCCCATACGGAATTGGCTACATAGGGCTGGATCATTCCAAGTAGACTCCACTGCCCAGTGCCGGAATTCGGCGCTGTAGTCCTCGGCGGAATTCCGACCCTGCTTCAGGGCCCGAAGCCTGCTTTCCGCCGTGGACTGACGATCGGGTCCGCATACAGCACTCCCATAGCTGAGAAAAAGGAAGTAACGGAGTGTAAGGCAGGATCTTCAGGAAGCAAGCTGAAAGCCCATGACTGGGGTTCTCCTTGCAACAGAGAAATAATTAAAGCCACCCGTTGGGTTTCAGTGCCAGAAGATAAAGGCCGCAGCCTGAAATAAAGTTCACATGAATTCTTGAAGTTCGAATAACCGGTCCGGTCTCCAGAGAACTTTTCAGGTAAAGGAACCTTAGGTTCAGGAATATGAGGTGGTACAGCGGGTGTTGAAATCTGGCGGGTTTCTTGATTGGCCACTCTCTGGGCAAGTTGGTTGATAGCGGTGGCCATCGCCTGAACTTGCTGTACCAGGTCATATTGATAAGTGGGCCTGTTATACTGTCACACTCCCGGAACCACAATTTACCACTTGGACAACTCCTGCTCTCTTAGTAAGGACCTCAACCCCCAAGATCTAGAGCCGGGGCCGCCGGCCGACGCAGGCAGAGGCGCGTGCACGTCGGGCGGAAGAGAGGCCGCCGCCTGCCGCGGCCGCCGCTCAGACAGCCGTGCGGCGGGACGGGGAGCACCGCAGGAACGGGACGCAGGTAAGTGGATACTGACAGGTAGGCAGCAGAGTTAGGATCAGTTGTAGAGTTGCCAGTCTGCTCAGTGGTAAGCAAAGGGGGGGGGGGGATATGTATATAAAGTGACCCTAAAGCCAAATATTAGACTCCCTCCTCTGCTGCTATGTCATTGTAAGGGGTTATAAAATGATCTCATCTAGTCCCAGCTGCAAGCTGGTCCCCCTGGTGCTCCCAACACCGGCCATTGCGAGCATGCACAAAAAAAGGTCAACCAGATTATTAATATTACTTAATTATTATTCATAACAATATCATAGAAACCTTTTTTAATGATTAACTTTCAGTCATTTTTAGGAATGTATGCAGTCTCTAAATGTCACAACGTTTGTGCTGCTGGGGTTTCAGAATCTCCATATCACGAAGCCCATCCTCGCAGGTCTTCTCTTGGTAAATTACTGTGTAACCCTCTGGATAAATATACTGATTATTTTATTGGTGGTATGGTCCAAAGCTCTCCATACCCCCATGTATATTTTTCTTACTCAGCTCTCTATTTCGGACATCCTGGTTACTACGGATGTTGTTCCCAACATGCTGCATATTGTAATAAATGACAGAGGCCTGATTACATCCAAAAGGTGCCTCGTTCAGCTTGGATTGTTTGGTGCATCAATAATATTTGAGTGTCTTCTGCTGTCTGTGATGTCCTATGACCGTTATGTGGCCATCTGTAGACCACTGCACTACAACTCAATAATGAACCAAAAGAAATGCCTGATATTTATTATTTCCTCTTGGTCTTATACTTTTTCGACAATAACGAGTCAGTCAATACATTTAAACATGTTGCATTTTTGTGGCTCCAATATGATTGACCATTTCTTCTGTGACTTTGAACCTGTAATACAGCTTTCATGCAGTGATATTTTCCTTGCCAGGCTTCTGGCATCGGTGCTCGGCTCACCAGTGATTGTGTTGTCCTTTTTTGCCATAATTTCATCTTACTTCAATATTCTTACCGCTATTTTAGGGATCTCATCTGAGACAGGAAGACAGAAAGCGTTTTCCACATGTAGCTCTCATATAACTGTTGTATCCATATTTTTCGGGACATTAATTATGATATATGTCTGTCCGACCAGAGGTAGTCCCTCAGTGTGGAATAAATACTTTTCCATTTCCTATACTGTATTGACTCCATTAATGAACCCCCTCATTTACTGCTTGAGAAATAAAGAAATGAAAGAAGCATTTAGAAAATTAATTTACAATGTAAAAAAACTTTTAAATTAAAAATGGCATGCAGATGTAACCCACTATAGTCTTTTATTGCCCAAATTGGGCTAAGTGCATGGGGTGGAAGAGGTGATTGGGTAGTTACAGAAATCTTGTCTCAGGGTGCACTTACATTTAGCCCAGTCCAGCGGTGTCCTAGGGCGGCTGGCCAGGACTCCTTCCACCCAACAGCCGCATTCATGCCAGGCCAGGCTCTTGTCCCTTTCCCCTTGTCCAATCCCGTTAGATTCAGCCCTATACAGGTTTTACCTCCCCAGTCTGTCACTGCCTGTGACATTGTTTAGCTAGACGTGCTTATCTTGAGTTCCTGTGTTGATACCTGTTGCCGACCTTGCTAGACTGACTAACCTGACTGCCGCCTGTACCGATCTCAGCCTGAATTACGACCACAAACCAGTCTCATCCCTGGTGCCGCAAAGCTCTCAGATCTCTTGTTTTGACCATTGGTGTGACCTTTGACCTTGCCTGTTTTCTCCCTCAGAGTTACCAGAACTGTATTTTGTACTTACCTTGGCTACCCGATCATGCCCAGTCTTACCTTTGGTTCATCCGTCTTCACCCCCGTGAGCTTACATCCTTTGAGCTAATCAGTCCTGGGGGCAACCATGTCCAGTGAGGCGTTTAAAGCTTGGCTAAAGGTTAAGCTAGCTGCGGATTTTGTTGTAGGATCACAAAGAAGATGGGTGTCCCTGGGGCTTGACACTTTGGACTTCTTTATTGTGAAATGAGCTGTATAGACCATATGGCCTTTAACTAAATCCAAAATTTACTGAGAAAAGGACACTCAATATTTTGTATAGGTCAACAGAAGTTAGTTTCAGAAAATGGCACTGGTGTAACGCTACACCTGAATCTGCAAGAAATAGAGTCCATGAAACTTGTAGGGTAGAATGAGTAAAGGAAACAAAGAAAACAAATACACCACACCAGATAAATATGAATCAATTTAGAATTTACTAGTTGAATATTAGGCAAAGTATTTTAATGCAATAGTTGATTGATAATAAATGTAGCCACTGAAATAAAGCAATAAATGAATTTCTACTTTTGAAAAATAGGGGGGGTGGGAGGAGGAGGCATATCTCAACAACAATAAGGAGATAAGGAGATTGATAGTTTCAACTTCACTGTGGTCCTATAATTTATGCAGACTCAGAAACACATACAAATACAGAAGTGCTCCTTTTGACCCACCTCAGGGACTCTGGTCTCTCAGAGCTGTTTTGTGCCTATTATAGCCCACTGGAAGGACTGCATGGCTGCCCATCCACACATAGAAGGAGTTTCCAGAACCTTCCCAGCGAGCACATCCCCTCCCTCCCTCCCCCAAGATAGTGTGTTATTGCACAGGTGTATGCGCAGCTTACTCCACTGCCGCCAGCTGTTTGCCCCTCTTGAAAATGAAGAAAGCAGAGCCACATGAGCAGTAAGTCACCACACCTCTGTTGAGGAAAATGTCCTTGCGTCTCTCCTATGAGGGATGAGAGCTCCACTCCCAGTTTTATTTCTTCCACCTGTTCCTATGTTAAATGTAGTTCCCGTTCCATGGGTCTCTCTTTTTTCTTGTTTGACCCTGCATGAAGTTGGGGTTGGATGACCCACCAGTCCAATTGTCTTCGTTATGAACTGTAGGTACTAGGATTACTTTTGGTCCGTCTGAGAGCATGACTGGCATACGCAATGATTCTCTCTTCCTTCTCGTTTCTGTGCCAGAATTACACTTAATCCCTGGAGACTGCTACCAGTTTGTAATATAAATGGCTTACTGTAATCAGCATACCCCAACATTGGAGCCTCTAAAGGTTTTTGCTTTAGTTCATTGAAACTTTTTCAATACAGATTGGATGTTACTGGCCACGCATTTGTTTTTATTTTGTGGTTTCCCTCTAAGTAGGTGATGGAGAGGTCCTGCACTTTGAAAAGCGATCCTTTGATATACTGCCTGTAATAGCCAACTAGTCACAGGAAAGCTCTTACTTCCTTCACAGTATTTGGACAAGGCCAATTTTTTATGGCCTCCATTTTTACTGGGTCGGGTACTATTCCCAGTTCCGTAACTATATGTTTAAGAATTTATTTTTTGTTGAGTAAATTTGCACTTGCTGGGTTGCAGTTTGAATCCAAACGCAATAATTCTTTGTAATACTTGTTCAATATGTTCTAAATGTTCCTAGAAATTTCTAGAAAAAAATATAACATTATACAGGTAGGTCTGAATAATTTGAAAGTTTAAATCACCTAGACATCATTCATTGAGTCTTTGGAAAGTACTCGCGGCATTTGACAGTCTGAATGGCATCCAGTTTAGATCATTCAGTCCCATGGGTGTAATGAACACTGTCTTTGGTTTATCTTGCTCTCTAATAGGCACTTGCCAATATCCACAGGCTAAATCCAGGGTAGTATATAAGGTAGATTCTCTTAATGCCGCCAATTCCTCCACTAGTGGCAAGGGATATGCGTCTTTTAATGACAAAGCATTTAATTTTCTATAATCTACACAGAACCTGAGTTGTCAATTTTTCTTTCGAACCAGTACAATGGGAGAAGCCCAAGGACTCTGACTTGGTCTCACCACTTTCCTTCTATCATTTTATCCAAAATGTCCTTTACTTCTTGAAAAAGTGCCGGGGAAATATTTTTATAATGTTCATGACTTGGTTTGTCCTCAGTTGTGACTATATTATGTTCAATAGCTGAAGTATGCCCCACGTCATCTTCTGTTCAGGCAAAAGCTGTTATGTTGTGTCACAGCACTTCTCTGAGTTATTCTAATTGCTCAGAAATCAACCATGAATTACCCAAGCTGTGCGGTAATGGATATTTCAGCATTTCAATTTTTCTCTAGGACGGAATTGATAGCGGTCTCTACTGCAAGTACTTCAAGTATCAAGAAGTGGTGGGGCATTGTTACGGATATCTGTCCCAGATTGGTGAGTCTGAAAGAAACTACCCCTTGTGTAACAAGGGAGAGAGTGCGTCCTACCAACCATTCCCCACTCAATTCCAATTCTCTGGATCCACTAGCACAGGGATACCTTGGGCTCTACAATGACCCCCCACCCTCAAGGGTATGATTACTCTTTTCTAGGAGGAGGATAATTTATTTCTTAGGAGGTGTGTGTATCACTGCCACCCTCCCTTTGTTTTTATGCAAGGTGTAATGTATGCTACATACTCTTTTCAACTTAAGCAACCATTTTTGATCATTTTATTTTTTAAAGATTTGGGACCAATATGTTTGTCCAAATGCATTAAACATTAGACCCTCCAGTTCCCAAAGAACATTATTCCCAATATTACTGAAGCAGATGGCAATACAGTGTTTTGTGAGATGATCAACCCTTCTTGGCAAATATTTTTATTAAAAAGTTTAATGTCCACCCAAGTCACCCCCAGTATGGGTAAAGGTTGTTCATTGGCAGCCTTTAACTTCTAATGTCAATCTCATCCAATTTATCCAGTTTGGCAGGAATTTAAAAACAACGTATCATCTTCCCATTCATTTTTGCTGTTATCACTGGGCAATTGCCCACTAGAGCCAGAAATAACTCTGGGGTCTTAGTACCATCGCCTCCCATAGTTTGCCCCACAGCTGTAAGATGCTCTAGTTGAAAGGTCGAGGGTGAGGACATTCAGGCTCCAATGACCCGGAAACAGAAGCCCCTGAACATTGTCTTTCTAGATGTCCAGGTTGACCACACCTTCAACATCGACGTTGGTCGGGTCCTTGAGAGTCATATTCTTCTCTTCCATATCCCCATCCTCCTGCCCCTCTACCCATAAAGGTCTCTTTTAATAGTTAAAAACCCTTAAAAAATCCACCCAGAAAATGATATGGGGTCCCCCTTACCCATCATAACCAGCTCGGGACCAGCTATGGGGGCTTGTAGGAACAGGGTGCAGGGGCCAGCTTTGGTGGCCCCCCCGCCCTGCCGGCTACAAGCTCCGTGGGCCGGGCTCTTCTGCCCCCCTGGGCTTTGGGGAGGCAGGTAATTGGGGGTGCCGGGAGTTAATGGCAAGTCACCTGCTATCTGCAGGTGACTTGCTAGTCCCTAGCCTTGTGAACCAGTATAGGGTTCTCATGGATCCCTTACCAGATCACAAGGGATTAGTTGTAAAAAAAAAAAAAAACACAGACAAATATTTTATTTATTGTTTTTTTTTATTACTTACCTCCCATCCATCCTCGGGCACTGTGTCCCATGCTGATCACTCTGGCATTTGCTCTCTTTCTGCTGCTGGAAGCCTTTTATAGCTGCTGGGCATAAGGGGTTAATTTAAAAAAAAATGACATAGGGTCCCCCCTGCCTAGTGTAACCGGCCCAGGACCAGCAATGGGGGCTTGTAGATCAGGGCGCAGGGGCCAGCTTTGGTGCTCTCCGCCCTGCAGCCTACAAGCCCACATACCCTCTGTGGGTTTGGGCTCTTCTGCCCCCCCTGAGCTTTGGGGAGGCAGGTAATTGGGGGTGCCAGGGGTTAATGGCAAGTCACCCGCTAGTTGCAGGTTACTTGCCAGCCATGGATCCCTTACCTGTTCACAAGGGGTTAACAGTATAAATTAAAACACACACACACAGAAAAATTACATTTATTAGTTTTTTTTTCTTTACTCACCCCCGATCCTCTGCTGTCCCCCAGTGATCATGTCCCACGATGCGCCGATGACAGCTGCGGGTGATCAGTGGAGGAGGACTGAGGGGGCAGAGATCAGAGCCATCTACCCCCTCTAACCTTCCTCTACTAATCACCCGCATCTACGGAGCTTCTCGGCTCAGATGCGAGGTGTCGACTGGCAGGTGACATCACAATGACATCACTCACCCCACCCACAAAGGGGCAGGGCTAGCAGTCGTGACCCAGGAAGTGAGGGAGAGGGCAATTTCTCGCCCTCTCCTCACTACGGAAGAGCCTGGGGGGGGTTGATCGGAGGTCCCCCGGTGAAGAGACCCCGCGGAAGGGATTGCGGCCGCAGGTGAGTAAATGTCATTTTTTATTTTTTTTTACAGTTAACTGTGGCAGCGCCCAAAGCGGGGGGCACTATTTCGGGTGCCCTCCTGAAGCGAGAAGAGCCCAGGGGGGGATCGGATGCCCCCGGGTGAAGAGAAGACCCGACCCGTTCCAACATGGGGTCAGGTAAGTCTTTACTTTTATACTTTTTTTTCAGTGGGGGTTTAAAGTCAGCTATGTGAGACTCACGTAGCTGGCACTAAAAGGGTTAAAACACACTGTAGGCTCTATGTATTTCAAACAGTCTATCAAAACACACCTAATCTGTTTAAAATGTAAAATTAACTCTATATAATAAACTTCGGATAGATGATGCTCTAAATGTGTAACTATGCTGTAAATAGTGAGGAGAACTGAAAAGAGTTCACTTATCCTTAGACCAAACAATCTTAGTGGAAAATAACAGTCCTCGTATTGCTGAATAATATTCTGCTGTTTCTTTCAATATTTTCCAGATATTTCTTTCTGCTGCTGGTCACAAGCCTCAAAAACACTCCTAAATAAAATTGCCAAGGGCATCCTCCAACTGCGCTGAGCCCCTTTCTTTGTGCTCCACGGGAGGCTTCACATAGTGAATAACACACTAAAAAAAATTATTCTTTACACCAGTCACACAGTTCAGCAGAGAGTTAAATAAGGAGAGTGTTAGTTTCAGCCAAAAACTTCACGGTGGCCCTATAATTTATGCTGGCTCAGAAACACATGCAAACACAGAAAATGAAGAAAGCAGTGCCGCATGAGCAGTGAGTCACCGCCCCTCCGGCACCCACACAAACCACCTTAGCAAATGGAGAAGACCCTGCCAGCCAGAAGAATCCCGAAACCAGAAGAGGTTTGTTATATGTCGGTTACAAACTTGTCAAGTTGGTCCTTGCTGTGCGAAGTGTTACATTACCAGCCTGCAATGACGGAAGCCACTGTTGGTAACCACTCTTGGTAACAGTTCTGGACAGAGACAGTGCCTGCTTTGACAGTGTCTACAGCGGGTCTGCTAGGATAAGATCTACCTGTAGCAGCTGGTGATAATAGACATTCAATTGTCAAACGAGAAGAGCAGGCTATGGCTTTATTATCCTCCGGCACCCACACAAGCCACGTAAGCAGACGGAGAGGACCCTGCCAGTTGAAAGAATCCTGGAATCTGGCCAGTAGAGGTTTTTTATATGTTGGTTACAAACTTGTCAGGGAGTGTGGCTGAAGCTCTATTCAAGTTGGTCATTTCTGTGTGGAGTGTTACATTACCAGCCTGCTATGACGGAAGCCACTGTTGTTAACCATTGTTGGTAACAGTTCTGGACAGAGAGAGTGTCTGCTTTTACTGAGTCTACAGCAGGTCAGATAGGGTGAGATCTACCTGTAGCAGCTGGTGATAGTAGAAATTCAATTGTCAAACCAGAAGAGCAGGCTTTGTTATCCACCATGAGCAGTAAGTCACTGCGCACCCGGCACCCACACAAACCACTTCAGCAGACGGAGAAGACCCTGCCAGCCAGAAGAATCCCGGAACCTGGCCAGCAGAGGTTTGTTATATGTCGGTTACAAACTTGTCAGGGGGTGTGGCTGAAGCTCTAGTCAAGTTGGTCCTTGCTGTTCGGAGCACTACATTACCAGCCTGACAGAAGCCACCGTTGGTAACAGTTCTGGACAGAGAGAGTTTCTGCTTTTACAGGGACTACAGCAGGTCTGCTAGGATGAGATCTACCTGTAGCAGATGGTGATAATAGACATTCAATTGTCAAACCGGAAGAGCAGGCTATGGTATAAGCAGATCAACAACTGCGTAAAATACTCAGACCTGGTCAGGTATAGCAGCGACAGGCACCACCTAGCAAACAGTAATGATGGTCGGATTGGTACATGGACATGGTCAGAGAGACAGCGAGCAACATAAGAACTTGGCACATTGACGTGAGCAGACAGGCAGCAGTTGGCAACAAGATATCCAGTAGAGATAGTAAGCAAACGGAGGCAGGGAGTTTGCTGGAACATCACAGCAGCTTAATAACACAGCCTGCTCTGCTGTTCCTGGAGGATGCAGAGGAAGCCATTTTGTTCCCTTTCTGTGTGGCCATCACCCCTAGCCCTGACGACTGGGACTGGACGAGGTAAAGTGGGGTTTACATGATTGAAAATCCACTTTAGCCCTTAAGCACTGAACCAAGTAACTTCATGCGGTTGTCTCACCATTTTTCTTTTAACTTTCTAATGTTTATTTTGCAAAAATCACAGTTAAATATAGCACAAAATATCATAAAAAGGCCAGGAAATGGAGGGTGACAAACTCTCAATTAGGCTGCCAGTTCAAATCTATGCACACTGGATATTGTTCTGATCAGGGAACTGAGTCTTCAATGCAATTTCAGATTTAGCTTGCTTTTTCTTGTTTGCATATTAATATTTTAGGAAAAAAATGCTAGAGAAAACCTGTGCAACCAGTGGGTTTGCGTCCAGAAAACTGCATCCATGACAACAAGCCTGGTACACCTAGAAAGCTAGACAACACACTGACAACACAACAAACAAGACACTGTATGTTAAAGACCAAACTCTGCTGAAAAACACAATTTAGATGCAGCTTTCTTTAACTTTTTGCACTGGTGCATTATGTTATCTTGAAATCTTCAATGCTTTTTAATGTATATAGGTGTATATACACATCTGTGTATAAGGCTCAGCGAAAACTGTATTAACACCACAGGTGCTCTTCACACTAATCCGGTGACTTCAATCCACCACCACCTTCTTATAAATCACGTACCAGATGTATTCTTTGTAATTTGCATATATGATCTCCCTTCAATTTAAAAGGCTCCACAATTTTTTTTATGATCAGAAGGACACACTTATTTGATTAGGTCCCTGTGTTTCACTTCATTAAACCAAGCACAAAGGGCTCCAATCACTCCACAGGAATAATTCAGCTTGATCCAAATTTATTGTAACATGTTAAAAAAGACAAAAATTGCTCTAATAGCGTAAGTACGTTCCACATAAAGCATAAAAACTCTGTGGCCACTGGCCCTTTAAAAAGCCGCTCACCAGATGTAAGAATAAAATGCGCTTTTCTCAATATTAGGGATGAGCGAATCGATCCGGACGAACCCGGATTCGATCCGAATTTCAGGAAAAATTCGATTCGGATCGAATCCGAATTTCCCCGCGATTCGATCACTCGACGTTTTCCTTTAACATCCATTCATTTACATTACAGGCATTCTAAGATGGCGGGCGGGACATGTCTGGACATGTATCCCGCGCCAGTGCAAGCTGGGGCAGTCACATGCAGCCTATCAGCAGCCAGCAAGCCCGGTGACGTCACACAGCGGTATTTAACGGCGGCCATCTTGCTTTTCCTCATTTCTCTATTGCATTCGTGACAGACAGACAGAACGCTGTGTAGCTGAGGCAGTTAGACAGGCTGGAGACAGGCTGGAGACAGGGACAGACAGGGACAGGCTGGAGACAGGCAGGAGACAGGCAGGAGACAGACAGGAGACAGACAGAAAGCCAGGGAAAGGTAGGAAAAACGGAGCTGGCTGACAGGGAGATTTTTTTTTTTTCATCCAGCCTTTGTTAGCGTTTTCAGGCTGCTTATAGTAACTAACTGTGCATATATACTGAACTGATCTTAAGTCTGCTGTGAGGCATCCCATTCTGTGACTAAAGCAGCCTCTATTTAATAGCATAATAAACATTTGCACTTATTCTCATAGAAATCAGGCCTGATAAAGACACTTTTGCTGTGCATGCTCTCTGGTTTTTGTGGCACTGGCATCCCATTCTGTGACTAAAGCAGCCTCTATTTAATAGCATAATAAACATTTGCACTTATTCTCATAGAAATCAGGCCTGATAAAGACACTTTTGCTGTGCATGCTCTCTGGTTTTTGTGGCACTGGCATCCCATTCTGTGACTAAAGCAGCCTCTATTTAATAGCATAATAAACATTTGCACTTATTCTCATAGAAATCAGGCCTGATAAAGACACTTTTGCTGTGCATGCTCTCTGGTTTTTGTGGCACTGGCATCCCATTCTGTGACTAAAGCAGCCTCTATTTAATAGCATAATAAACATTTGCACTTATTCTCATAGAAATCAGGCCTGATAAAGACACTTTTGCTGTGCATGCTCTCTGGTTTTTGTGGCACTGGCATCCCATTCTGTGACTAAAGCAGCCTCTATTTAATAGCATAATAAACATTTGCACTTATTCTCATAGAAATCAGGCCTGATAAAGACACTTTTGCTGTGCATGCTCTCTGGTTTTTGTGGCACTGGCATCCCATTCTGTGACTAAAGCAGCCTCTATTTAATAGCATAATAAACATTTGCACTTATTCTCATAGAAATCAGGCCTGATAAAGACACTTTTGCTGTGCATGCTCTCTGGTTTTTGTGGCACTGGCATCCCATTCTGTGACTAAAGCAGCCTCTATTTAATAGCATAATAAACATTTGCACTTATTCTCATAGAAATCAGGCCTGATAAAGACACTTTTGCTGTGCATGCTCTCTGGTTTTTGTGGCACTGGCATCCCATTCTGTGACTAAAGCAGCCTCTATTTAATAGCACAATAAACATTTGCACTTATTCTCATAGAAATCAGGCCTGATAAAGACACTTTTGCTGTGCATGCTCTCTGGTTTTTGTGGCACTGGCATCCCATTCTGTGACTAAAGCAGCCTCTATTTAATAGCATAATAAACATTTGCACTTATTCTCATAGAAATCAGGCCTGATAAAGACACTTTTGCTGTGCATGCTCTCTGGTTTTTGTGGCACTGGCATCCCATTCTGTGACTAAAGCAGCCTCTATTTAATAGCACAATAAACATTTGCACTTATTCTCATAGAAATCAGGCCTGATAAAGACACTTTTGCTGTGCATGCTCTCTGGTTTTTGTGGCACTGGCATCCCATTCTGTGACTAAAGCAGCCTCTATTTAATAGCATAATAAACATTTGCACTTATTCTCATAGAAATCAGGCCTGATAAAGACACTTTTGCTGTGCATGCTCTCTGGTTTTTGTGGCACTGGCATCCCATTCTGTGACTAAAGCAGCCTCTATTTAATAGCATAATAAACATTTGCACTTATTCTCATAGAAATCAGGCCTGATAAAGACACTTTTGCTGTGCATGCTCTCTGGTTTTTGTGGCACTGGCATCCCATTCTGTGACTAAAGCAGCCTCTATTTAATAGCATAATAAACATTTGCACTTATTCTCATAGAAATCAGGCCTGATAAAGACACTTTTGCTGTGCATGCTCTCTGGTTTTTGTGGCACTGGCATCCCATTCTGTGACTAAAGCAGCCTCTATTTAATAGCATAATAAACATTTGCACTTATTCTCATAGAAATCAGGCCTGATAAAGACACTTTTGCTGTGCATGCTCTCTGGTTTTTGTGGCACTGGCATCCCATTCTGTGACTAAAGCAGCCTCTATTTAATAGCATAATAAACATTTGCACTTATTCTCATAGAAATCAGGCCTGATAAAGACACTTTTGCTGTGCATGCTCTCTGGTTTTTGTGGCACTGGCATCCCATTCTGTGACTAAAGCAGCCTCTATTTAATAGCATAATAAACATTTGCACTTATTCTCATAGAAATCAGGCCTGATAAAGACACTTTTGCTGTGCATGCTCTCTGGTTTTTGTGGCACTGGCATCCCATTCTGTGACTAAAGCAGCCTCTATTTAATAGCATAATAAACATTTGCACTTATTCTCATAGAAATCAGGCCTGATAAAGACACTTTTGCTGTGCATGCTCTCTGGTTTTTGTGGCACTGGCATCCCATTCTGTGACTAAAGCAGCCTCTATTTAATAGCACAATAAACATTTGCACTTATTCTCATAGAAATCAGGCCTGATAAAGACACTTTTGCTGTGCATGCTCTCTGGTTTTTGTGGCACTGGCATCCCATTCTGTGACTAAAGCAGCCTCTATTTAATAGCATAATAAACATTTGCACTTATTCTCATAGAAATCAGGCCTGATAAAGACACTTTTGCTGTGCATGCTCTCTGGTTTTTGTGGCACTGGCATCCCATTCTGTGACTAAAGCAGCCTCTATTTAATAGCATAATAAACATTTGCACTTATTCTCATAGAAATCAGGCCTGATAAAGACACTTTTGCTGTGCATGCTCTCTGGTTTTTGTGGCACTGGCATCCCATTCTGTGACTAAAGCAGCCTCTATTTAATAGCACAATAAACATTTGCACTTATTCTCATAGAAATCAGGCCTGATAAAGACACTTTTGCTGTGCATGCTCTCTGGTTTTTGTGGCACTGGCATCCCATTCTGTGACTAAAGCAGCCTCTATTTAATAGCACAATAAACATTTGCACTTATTCTCATAGAAATCAGGCCTGATAAAGACACTTTTGCTGTGCATGCTCTCTGGTTTTTGTGGCACTGGCATCCCATTCTGTGACTAAAGCAGCCTCTATTTAATAGCATAATAAACATTTGCACTTATTCTCATAGAAATCAGGCCTGATAAAGACACTTTTGCTGTGCATGCTCTCTGGTTTTTGTGGCACTGGCATCCCATTCTGTGACTAAAGCAGCCTCTATTTAATAGCATAATAAACATTTGCACTTATTCTCATAGAAATCAGGCCTGATAAAGACACTTTTGCTGTGCATGCTCTCTGGTTTTTGTGGCACTGGCATCCCATTCTGTGACTAAAGCAGCCTCTATTTAATAGCACAATAAACATTTGCACTTATTCT
Source organism: Gastrophryne carolinensis (assembly GCA_027917425.1). Lineage (NCBI taxonomy): Eukaryota > Metazoa > Chordata > Amphibia > Anura > Microhylidae > Gastrophryne > Gastrophryne carolinensis. The sequence goes on along the minus strand of CM051238.1, from coordinate 443,794,612 downwards.
CATAGAAATCAGGCCTGATAAAGACACTTTTGCTGTGCATGCTCTCTGGTTTTTGTGGCACTGGCATCCCATTCTGTGACTAAAGCAGCCTCTATTTAATAGCATAATAAACATTTGCACTTATTCTCATAGAAATCAGGCCTGATAAAGACACTTTTGCTGTGCATGCTCTCTGGTTTTTGTGGCACTGGCATCCCATTCTGTGACTAAAGCAGCCTCTATTTAATAGCACAATAAACATTTGCACTTATTCTCATAGAAATCAGGCCTGATAAAGACACTTTTGCTGTGCATGCTCTCTGGTTTTTGTGGCACTGGCATCCCATTCTGTGACTAAAGCAGCCTCTATTTAATAGCATAATAAACATTTGCACTTATTCTCATAGAAATCAGGCCTGATAAAGACACTTTTGCTGTGCATGCTCTCTGGTTTTTGTGGCACTGGCATCCCATTCTGTGACTAAAGCAGCCTCTATTTAATAGCATAATAAACATTTGCACTTATTCTCATAGAAATCAGGCCTGATAAAGACACTTTTGCTGTGCATGCTCTCTGGTTTTTGTGGCACTGGCATCCCATTCTGTGACTAAAGCAGCCTCTATTTAATAGCACAATAAACATTTGCACTTATTCTCATAGAAATCAGGCCTGATAAAGACACTTTTGCTGTGCATGCTCTCTGGTTTTTGTGGCACTGGCATCCCATTCTGTGACTAAAGCAGCCTCTATTTAATAGCACAATAAACATTTGCACTTATTCTCATAGAAATCAGGCCTGATAAAGACACTTTTGCTGTGCATGCTCTCTGGTTTTTGTGGCACTGGCATCCCATTCTGTGACTAAAGCAGCCTCTATTTAATAGCATAATAAACATTTGCACTTATTCTCATAGAAATCAGGCCTGATAAAGACACTTTTGCTGTGCATGCTCTCTGGTTTTTGTGGCACTGGCATCCCATTCTGTGACTAAAGCAGCCTCTATTTAATAGCACAATAAACATTTGCACTTATTCTCATAGAAATCAGGCCTGATAAAGACACTTTTGCTGTGCATGCTCTCTGGTTTTTGTGGCACTGGCATCCCATTCTGTGACTAAAGCAGCCTCTATTTAATAGCATAATAAACATTTGCACTTATTCTCATAGAAATCAGGCCTGATAAAGACACTTTTGCTGTGCATGCTCTCTGGTTTTTGTGGCACTGGCATCCCATTCTGTGACTAAAGCAGCCTCTATTTAATAGCATAATAAACATTTGCACTTATTCTCATAGAAATCAGGCCTGATAAAGACACTTTTGCTGTGCATGCTCTCTGGTTTTTGTGGCACTGGCATCCCATTCTGTCACTAAAGCAGCCTCTATTTAATAGCATAATAAACATTTGCACTTATTCTCATAGAAATCAGGCCTGATAAAGACACTTTTGCTGTGCATGCTCTCTGGTTTTTGTGGCACTGGCATCCCATTCTGTGACTAAAGCAGCCTCTATTTAATAGCACAATAAACATTTGCACTTATTCTCATAGAAATCAGGCCTGATAAAGACACTTTTGCTGTGCATGCTCTCTGGTTTTTGTGGCACTGGCATCCCATTCTGTGACTAAAGCAGCCTCTATTTAATAGCACAATAAACATTTGCACTTATTCTCATAGAAATCAGGCCTGATAAAGACACTTTTGCTGTGCATGCTCTCTGGTTTTTGTGGCACTGGCATCCCATTCTGTGACTAAAGCAGCCTCTATTTAATAGCATAATAAACATTTGCACTTATTCTCATAGAAATCAGGCCTGATAAAGACACTTTTGCTGTGCATGCTCTCTGGTTTTTGTGGCACTGGCATCCCATTCTGTGACTAAAGCAGCCTCTATTTAATAGCACAATAAACATTTGCACTTATTCTCATAGAAATCAGGCCTGATAAAGACACTTTTGCTGTGCATGCTCTCTGGTTTTTGTGGCACTGGCATCCCATTCTGTGACTAAAGCAGCCTCTATTTAATAGCATAATAAACATTTGCACTTATTCTCATAGAAATCAGGCCTGATAAAGACACTTTTGCTGTGCATGCTCTCTGGTTTTTGTGGCACTGGCATCCCATTCTGTGACTAAAGCAGCCTCTATTTAATAGCATAATAAACATTTGCACTTATTCTCATAGAAATCAGGCCTGATAAAGACACTTTTGCTGTGCATGCTCTCTGGTTTTTGTGGCACTGGCATCCCATTCTGTGACTAAAGCAGCCTCTATTTAATAGCACAATAAACATTTGCACTTATTCTCATAGAAATCAGGCCTGATAAAGACACTTTTGCTGTGCATGCTCTCTGGTTTTTGTGGCACTGGCATCCCATTCTGTGACTAAAGCAGCCTCTATTTAATAGCACAATAAACATTTGCACTTATTCTCATAGAAATCAGGCCTGATAAAGACACTTTTGCTGTGCATGCTCTCTGGTTTTTGTGGCACTGGCATCCCATTCTGTGACTAAAGCAGCCTCTATTTAATAGCATAATAAACATTTGCACTTATTCTCATAGAAATCAGGCCTGATAAAGACACTTTTGCTGTGCATGCTCTCTGGTTTTTGTGGCACTGGCATCCCATTCTGTGACTAAAGCAGCCTCTATTTAATAGCACAATAAACATTTGCACGTATTCTCATAGAAATCAGGCCTGATAAAGACACTTTTGCTGTGCATGCTCTCTGGTTTTTGTGGCACTGGCATCCCATTCTGTGACTAAAGCAGCCTCTATTTAATAGCACAATAAACATTTGCACTTATTCTCATAGAAATCAGGCCTGATAAAGACACTTTTGCTGTGCATGCTCTCTGGTTTTTGTGGCACTGGCATCCCATTCTGTGACTAAAGCAGCCTCTATTTAATAGCATAATAAACATTTGCACTTATTCTCATAGAAATCAGGCCTGATAAAGACACTTTTGCTGTGCATGCTCTCTGGTTTTTGTGGCACTGGCATCCCATTCTGTGACTAAAGCAGCCTCTATTTAATAGCATAATAAACATTTGCACTTATTCTCATAGAAATCAGGCCTGATAAAGACACTTTTGCTGTGCATGCTCTCTGGTTTTTGTGGCACTGGCATCCCATTCTGTGACTAAAGCAGCCTCTATTTAATAGCACAATAAACATTTGCACTTATTCTCATAGAAATCAGGCCTGATAAAGACACTTTTGCTGTGCATGCTCTCTGGTTTTTGTGGCACTGGCATCCCATTCTGTGACTAAAGCAGCCTCTATTTAATAGCACAATAAACATTTGCACTTATTCTCATAGAAATCAGGCCTGATAAAGACACTTTTGCTGTGCATGCTCTCTGGTTTTTGTGGCACTGGCATCCCATTCTGTGACTAAGCAGCCTCTATTTAATAGCATAATAAACATTTGCACTTATTCTCATAGAAATCAGGCCTGATAAAGACACTTTTGCTGTGCATGCTCTCTGGTTTTTGTGGCACTGGCATCCCATTCTGTGACTAAAGCAGCCTCTATTTAATAGCATAATAAACATTTGCACTTATTCTCATAGAAATCAGGCCTGATAAAGACACTTTTGCTGTGCATGCTCTCTGGTTTTTGTGGCACTGGCATCCCATTCTGTGACTAAAGCAGCCTCTATTTAATAGCACAATAAACATTTGCACTTATTCTCATAGAAATCAGGCCTGATAAAGACACTTTTGCTGTGCATGCTCTCTGGTTTTTGTGGCACTGGCATCCCATTCTGTGACTAAAGCAGCCTCTATTTAATAGCATAATAAACATTTGCACTTATTCTCATAGAAATCAGGCCTGATAAAGACACTTTTGCTGTGCATGCTCTCTGGTTTTTGTGGCACTGGCATCCCATTCTGTGACTAAAGCAGCCTCTATTTAATAGCATAATAAACATTTGCACTTATTCTCATAGAAATCAGGCCTGATAAAGACACTTTTGCTGTGCATGCTCTCTGGTTTTTGTGGCACTGGCATCCCATTCTGTGACTAAAGCAGCCTCTATTTAATAGCATAATAAACATTTGCACTTATTCTCATAGAAATCAGGCCTGATAAAGACACTTTTGCTGGCCAAAGCCCTACTGGACCCTGCCAGGTCGATTCCTGCCCGGGGCATCCCATTCTGTGACTACAGCAGCCTCTGTTTAAGACCATATAAGCATTTGCTCTTATCATATTTGAAATTAGCCTGATAAAGACACTTTTGCTGGCCAAAGCCCTACTGGACCCTGCCAGGTCCATTCCTGCCCAGGGCATCCCATTCTGTGACTAAAGCAGCCTCTGTTTAAGACCATATAAGCATTTGCTCTTATTATATTTATATTATAAGACACTTTTGCTGGGCATAGGCTTACTGCTGCCTGCCAGGTGCACTTCTGTTGAGGCATCCCATTCTGTAACATAGCATACCCCTCTTTATTTACACTAAGCAGCTCTCTTATTTACACTAAGCAGGCCTGTTGGAGGCTGAGTGTTACTGCTCACTTTTGGTGTGCATTATATTCTGTTTTATATAGACCCACTGCTGCCTGGGGGTTCTTAAAATATCACCTACTACCACGCCAGTTAGACTATGTCGGGCAGACAAGTGCCTGGAAGTGAAAAGAGGAGTGGCAGAGGCCAAGATTCCGCAGGCAGAGCTCGCATCAGACTGGGGGCCAGTAGCAGCAGGAGTCACGCTGAGAGACCTAATCTGCCAGTATCTGCTAGCGGTCGGGTCTCCACCAGTAACGCATCTGCCGTGGTAGATTGGCTGACGCGCTCATCAACAACATCATCACAACTTACATCTGAGACCCCCAGTCTAGGGTCGGTAGGTTCCTCTGACACAACCCTGAGTTGGCATGCCCCGAGAGCAGTCCCTGTCCTCCCATTGCCTCTGTCCTACGCCGTTCCCTCCCCCAGCGACGTATCCTATGCTTTGGGTTCAGCTCCACTCTTTAGTGAGGAGGACGATCAGATACAGGAGGACAGTCAGCAGCTACTGCCCAGCCAAGAAATGGAGGTGGCTTCTTTAGCTAGGCAGACAAATAGTGATGTGGACAGTGTCGTGGGTGCTGCGAGCGTTCCAGCTCCTGCGCCAGACACTGTTGACGAATCCACGAACATCAGTGACGTACAGCCACAACCCGGTGATGATGATGATGATGATGACGATGAAGCCGATTGCACTTGGGAGCCGGGTGATGAAGGGGCTTCATCGTCATCATCAGGAGAAGAGGGGCGCAGGTTGCCCCGGAGTCAGCAGCTGAGGCAGCAAGGTGGTAGCAGTCAGCATGGGGGCACAATTCCAAAGGCTGGAGCCGGCCGGGGCCGGGGCCGGGGTAGAGCACCTGCTGTGCGGCAGTCTACCTTATCGGGAGGTAGTGGAGCAGGGGTTCCTGGAGTTGGCAACAGCAGCAGTGAATCAGTGAGGCCAGGGGGTGGGAAAAGTAGCTACTCGGCAGTGTGGCAGTTTTTCCTGAGGCATCCGCAGGAGGGTAACATGGCCACATGCAAGATATGTAGGCAAAAGGTGAAGCGTGGCCAGGGTCCAAATGTTGGCACCACGGCCCTGCGTCAACATATGATGCGTCACCATAAAACGACCTGGGAGAACCGAGGCTCCCAAGGGGTGGTCCAGTCTGCTTCCTCACCAAGTGAGCTCCCAATTTCTGCCAGCCAAGGCTCCAGCACCTCAGCCGAAGGCAGCTGTGCGTCACACCCATCCTCTGTCGCTCCTGCTCCTCCTCCTCCTCCTCCAAGTCATGCATCCCGCCAGCAATCCATCAGCGAAGCCATGTCCAAGAGACAGCAGTATGCGCCCACTCATCCTACGGCGCAGAAGCTGAATGTGCTCCTGTCCAAGTTGCTGGTGCTGCAGTCGCTCCCTTTTCAGGTGGTGGAATCTGCACCTTTCAGAGAACTGATGGCTTGTGCCGAGCCGAGGTGGAGAGTCCCAAGCCGTCATTTCTTTGCCAAGAAGGCAGTACCAGCGCTGCACACTTTTGTTGAACAGAAGGTGGGCCAGTCCTTGAGCCTGTCGGTGTGTAGCAAAATACATGGCAGCGCCGACATCTGGAGCTGTAACTACGGTCAGGGGCAGTACATGTCGTTTACGGCCCACTGGGTGAATGTGGTCCCTTTGCAGCAGCAACTTGGACAGGTCACGCCGCTTCGGCCTCCGCGCTCTCTGCCCATTGGGCCTGTGACACCGTGCGACTCGGCCTCCTCATCCTCCGCCATCTCCTCACCCTCCACTGTAGGCTCAAGTCTCAGTGCCCCTCCAGTCTACCATGTGTGCAGGGCACGGAGGTGTCACGCAGTGCTTCACATGGTTTGTCTTGGCGAACGGAGTCACACAGGGGAGGAACTGCTTAAATGTATTCATCAGGAAATCCAAACATGGCTTACTCCGAGAAAACTTAAAATGGGAATCATGGTTACCGACAATGGGAAGAACATTTTGTCTGCGCTGCGCCAAGGAAGCCTGACCCATGCCCCCTGCATGGCTCACGTCTTCAATCTGGTTGTCAAGCGGTTTCTGAAGTGTTCCCCCCATCTGCAGGACATCCTAACAACTTCACGGAAACTTTGCATGCACTTCAGCCACTCCTACACCGCCAAACACACCCTTCTTGAGCTACAGCGTCAGAATGGTATCCCCCAACATAGTCTGATTTGCGATGTTTCCACCCGTTGGAATTCCACCCTTCACATGTTGGACCGATTATATGAACAGAGAAAAGCCATCACGGATTTCCTGATGATCCAAGCAGATAGGGGGACTCCCCTGTGTAACTTCAATGTCAACCAGTGGCAGCTCATACGTGACACCTGCCGTTTGCTCAGGCCCTTTGAGGAAGCCACTTTATTTGTCAGTCGGCAGGATTACGGGATGAACGACGTGATTCCACTGCTTCATGTACTACAGCACATGTTGGAAACCATGGCTGGTCAGGGCACTGGAGACATGGCGTTTACATCTTACGGCCACATGAACCCCGTTGGAGCTGAACTGGAGGAGGAGGAGGAGGAAGAGGAGGAGGAGGAGTTGCCCAGCGAAACACAGTTTAGGCTTGGCGAAATGGCTGGTTTATCTAGTCAGCGGACAGGAGAGGAGGAGCAGGAGCAGCCAGAGGAGCTAGAGGTTTTTGAGGAAGGAGAGACAGAGGACCCGGGCACACCGTGGCAGTATGCAGTGGAGATGGAGACAGGTAGTCCATCCGAGTCACTTGCGCAAATGGCACAAAGCATGCTCACATGCTTGCGTAGTGACCCCAGAATTGTTTCCATCTGTCGGCGGGATGACTTCTGGCTGTCCACCTTATTGGACCCTCGCTTCCGGCACAAAATGGGGGCATTTTTTAAACCCACCGAGAGGGAGGACAAACTCAACTACTACAAAGACATTCTACGTAGGCAGTTGGCCGATGCCTATCTGCGCCATGGTCCATACTCTCGCAGGTCTGACTCGAGGGGACCTCTGCGCTCACCTTCCACTGCCATGGCCGCTGGGGGGGTTGGCAGCAGCAGCAGCAGAAGCTCCATCAGCAGCAGCAGCCTCAGTCTTCAGTCGCTAATGAGTAGCTTTCTACACCCGCATAGTGAGGCTACTCATGAGCAGCAGGAAGACCTGGAGCAGGACCTGAACCAGCAGGTCATGTCATACTTTGACATGACCATGCCAACACACCTTGAGGATCCGCTGGACTTCTGGGCAGCCAAACTTGATTTGTGGCCGCAACTAGCAGAGTTTGCCCTGGAAAAGCTGTCCTGCCCGGCAAGTAGCGTGCCATCTGAGCGGGTGTTTAGTGCGGCGGGGGCCATAGTTACGGCGAGGAGAACTCGTCTGTCAACTAAAAATGTGGAGAGACTCACCTTTGTCAAAATGAATCAGGGATGGATCAGCCAGGATTTCCACCCACCAATGCCTGATGCATGCGACTAGATTCAGCATGGTGCCACGTTTTACACTTTACAAATGGTGCAAAACATATTTATGTCTTTAGGCCATTTCTTGGGCTCCTGCTGCTGCTACTGCCAACTTCTGCCAACTCCAGGGTGTGATTCATCCAATTTTTGGGCTCCTGAAGCCAACTCCAGTGTATATTTGGGCTCCTGCTGCTGCTACTGCCAACTTCTGCCAACTCCAGGGTGTGATTCATCCAATTTTTGGGCTCCTGAAGCCAACTCCAGTGTATATTTGGGCTCCTGCTGCTACTACTGTCAACTCCTGCCAACTCCAGGGTGTGATTCATCCAATTTTTGGGCTCCTGAGGCCAACTCCAGTGTATATTTGGGCTCCTGCTGCTGCTACTGTCAACTCCTGCCAACTCCAGGGTGTGATTCATCCAATTTTTGGGCTCCTGAAGCCAACTCCAGTGTATATTTGGGCTCCTGCTGCTACTACTGCCAACTTCTGCCAACTCCAGGGTGTGATTCATCCAATTTTTGGGCTCCTGAAGCCAACTCCAGTGTATATTTGGGCTCCTGCTGCTGCTACTGTCAACTCCTGCCAACTCCAGGGTGTGATTCATCCAATTTTTGGGCTCCTGAAGCCAACTCCAGTGTATATTTGGGCTCCTGCTGCTGCTACTGCCAACTTCTGCCAACTCCAGGGTGTGATTCATCCAATTTTTGGGCTCCTGAAGCCAACTCCAGTGTATATTTGGGCTCCTGCTGCTACTACTGCCAACTTCTGCCAACTCCAGGGTGTGATTCATCCAATTTTTGGGCTCCTGAGGCCAACTCCAGTGTATATTTGGGCTCCTGCTGCTGCTACTGCCAACTTCTGCCAACTCCAGGGTGTGATTCATCCAATTTTTGGGCTCCTGAAGCCAACTCCAGTGTATATTTGGGCTCCTGCTGCTACTACTGCCAACTTCTGCCAACTCCAGGGTGTGATTCATCCAATTTTTGGGCTCCTGAGGCCAACTCCAGTGTATATTTGGGCTCCTGCTGCTGCTGCTGCCAACTTCTGCCAACTCCAGGGTGTGATTCATCCAATTTTTGGGCTCCTGAAGCCAACTCCAGTGTATATTTGGGCTCCTGCTGCTACTACTGTCAACTCCTGCCAACTCCAGGGTGTGATTCATCCAATTTTTGGGCTCCTGAGGCCAACTCCAGTGTATATTTGGGCTCCTGCTGCTGCTGCTGCCAACTTCTGCCAACTCCAGGGTGTGATTCATCCAATTTTTGGGCTCCTGAGGCCAACTCCAGTGTATATTTGGGCTCCTGCTGCTGCTGCTGCCAACTTCTGCCAACTCCAGGGTGTGATTCATCCAATTTTTGGGCTCCTGAGGCCAACTCCAGTGTATATTTGGGCTCCTGCTCCTGCTGCTGCCAACTTCTGCCAACTCCAGGGTGTGATTCATCCAATTTTTGGGCTCCTGAAGCCAACTCCAGTGTATATTTGGGCTCCTGCTGCTGCTGCCAACTTCTGCCAACTCCAGGGTGTGATTCATCCAATTTTTGGGCTCCTGAGGCCAACTCCAGTGTATATTTGGGCTCCTTCTGCCCCTCATAGTGATGCCACTTCAACTCTCTGCAATTGTGCCGCTCTGCGATTCTATTAGCGATGCCTCTGATCTGCATGTGATATTTCTTCAAAGTATTATTTAACAAACCCAGCACGCATCCTGTGCGTGTTACAGCAAGGCTGAATGGTTTACAACCCTATTGAGGCTGTAGGAGGCTCAGAAATAGCCGTTTTTAATAGCGATTCGTCGCGAATTTATTCGGGTCGAAACGATTTTTGTCGGAAAATTCGGCGAATCAGTCGAATCGAATTTTTCAAAAGTTCGCTCATCTCTACTCAATATAACACAATGGGGCAGGCGTCGTCTAAGCCCTCCGATGTGCGCGCACACAGCACAATATTGAATACTGGATAGAACGAGTTCAGCTCACCGCCTTCTCCGGCCGTAGTACGCGGCGCTGCCCGTCCAGAAACAACTCACGTGACACTCCTAGGCTCCGCCCAACGCGTTTCGTCATTAAAACTTATTCATGGGCTCGCGCGGGGCTAGGAGCGTCACTAATTTATTCACTTCAACCTGTCACGTGGTTATGATTCATTGTTAACCTATTAGGTTCAGATTCAATTCCCATTATCTCCGGCTGTTATATCAATATTATATATAGTGTGTGCGTCCCCCAGAAAGATTAGAGGACACCTTTATTTGCCATAACCATTTTTGATGTTTTTAAATGGCACATAATTAAAACCAAAACAGCTTATTCCGATTTTACACAAAACCAGAGACATTCTATTATGCTATCTTATTACATTTTCATCATAGTAGCATCTTTACTTTGCTTTCCTCAAAAGTATATAATTATTTACTATAATAAAACTGTGATACATCATATTTGCTACAATACAACCTATTGTTCTATATAAGGCTACATATTCAGATATAATCAGTTTTATATATTCCATTCTCATCTTGAAATTGCGCAACTATAAAATCTCAGCTATAAAATCCATTCTAATCATTTTTATTTATATATATTATTATAAAAATTCCCCAAAGGACTCTAAAAAGGGATCTTAAAACAACTTAGGTGAGGGTATTTCATTAATTATCCCCTATAAAACAGTTAAGATCATACTCCACATTTAACCCTTTCGGTTGCATAGACTGGAGTTTATAAATCCATTTTGATTCCATTTTAGAAATCTCCCTAATATTGTTACCTCCTTTTAATCCACCTATCCACTGGTCTATCACCCAAAATTTTAACGTTGAGGGGTCTCTGTTGTGGGAACGGCTAAAATGCAATGAAACACTATGAGATTCATATCCTTTTTTAATATTATATATATGCTCTCTGAGTCGCACTCTAAATTTTCTCCCTGTGCGCCCAACATACTGTTTTCCACAGGGACACTCCAGCACATACACTACATTTTCACTATTACAAGTCATAAAATTATTAATTTTAAAACATTCTTTTGTCACTGTGGACGTAAAGCTCTTGATACTCTTTTTATTTTTAGCATCACAAGTGCGGCATCCCAAACATTTTTTACATTTAAAGAACCCTTTCACATCACAAATTAAGCTATCTCCTCTTTTTTTAGGGGATATATAGCTCTTAACCAAGTGGGTCATGAGTTTAGGTGGCTTTCTATATATCACTTTAGGCTTTTCTGGGAGATGGGGTCCCAATACCTCATCATTTTTAATCACATGCCAATGTCTTTTTAAAATCTTACTCACTCTGTTGTAGTCTTCCCCAAATCTTGTAATCATAGCGCAATTCGCAAACTTGTTATTTTCTAGGTTCTTTTTCTTTTTTTCTTTTGAGGCCTCAGCCATAGTGGATGGTTCTAAGGCAGCTATCTTCTTGATTTCATCTTGGACTGCTGATTCCTCATATCCCTTATTAATCAATCTATCGCCTATTAACTTCGCCTGACACTCAAAATCTTCATTGTTGGTACAATTTCTTTTTATACGATAAAATTGCCCCCTTGGGATATTATTCAACCACCTAGGGTGGTGGCAGCTTTCCTTTGGAACATATGAGTTCCTATCGGTGTCTTTGAAGTATGTTCTTGTTACAATATTTTTATCTTTGATCTCTATTTCCAAATCAAGAAAATGGATCTTACTCCTACTTATTTCTTTTGTGAATGCCAACCCCCAATCATTGGCATTCAGATTGGCAAAAAATAATTCTAGAGATTCCTCGCTGCCATCCCATACAACCAGGCAATCATCGATATAGCGCCCCCATAATCTTAAATTGGGGTGTCTTTCCCCATATATAAAGGATTCTTCCCACATCCCCAAAAGTTCATAAGGACCAAAAAAACCCCCCGCACAGACCCATTATTAGCGGGATTCATTCTCTGACCTACAATCTTGGGAAGTACCTAGATTGGTTTCTTCAGCCACTAGTAGTTAACCTCCCTTCGTACATAAAAGATAGCCAACAGGTTTTGGAACTACTGAGAAATGTAGAAATTGCTGAGAATACTATTCTAGCCACAATTGATGTGGTTTCACTGTATACGTGTATACCGCATGAAAGAGGGTTAAAAGCCATCAGACACTATTTGATGCAGGCCACAAATCTCTTATTGATTCAAATCGATTTTTTAATGGATTGTTTTGATTTTGCCCTAAATCATAACTATTTTTGGCATAATGGGAGTTATTATTTGCAAACAAAAGGAGTTGCTATGGGCGCTAAGTTCGCCCCAAGTCTAGCAAACCTCTTTATGGGGATGTGGGAAGAATCCTTTATATATGGGGAAAGACACCCCAATTTAAGATTATGGGGGCGCTATATCGATGATTGCCTGGTTGTATGGGATGGCAGCGAGGAATCTCTAGAATTATTTTTTGCCAATCTGAATGCCAATGATTGGGGGTTGGCATTCACAAAAGAAATAAGTAGGAGTAAGATCCATTTTCTTGATTTGGAAATAGAGATCAAAGATAAAAATATTGTAACAAGAACATACTTCAAAGACACCGATAGGAACTCATATGTTCCAAAGGAAAGCTGCCACCACCCTAGGTGGTTGAATAATATCCCAAGGGGGCAATTTTATCGTATAAAAAGAAATTGTACCAACAATGAAGATTTTGAGTGTCAGGCGAAGTTAATAGGCGATAGATTGATTAATAAGGGATATGAGGAATCAGCAGTCCAAGATGAAATCAAGAAGATAGCTGCCTTAGAACCATCCACTATGGCTGAGGCCTCAAAAGAAAAAAAGAAAAAGAACCTAGAAAATAACAAGTTTGCGAATTGCGCTATGATTACAAGATTTGGGGAAGACTACAACAGAGTGAGTAAGATTTTAAAAAGACATTGGCATGTGATTAAAAATGATGAGGTATTGGGACCCCATCTCCCAGAAAAGCCTAAAGTGATATATAGAAAGCCACCTAAACTCATGACCCACTTGGTTAAGAGCTATATATCCCCTAAAAAAAGAGGAGATAGCTTAATTTGTGATGTGAAAGGGTTCTTTAAATGTAAAAAATGTTTGGGATGCCGCACTTGTGATGCTAAAAATAAAAAGAGTATCAAGAGCTTTACGTCCACAGTGACAAAAGAATGTTTTAAAATTAATAATTTTATGACTTGTAATAGTGAAAATGTAGTGTATGTGCTGGAGTGTCCCTGTGGAAAACAGTATGTTGGGCGCACAGGGAGAAAATTTAGAGTGCGACTCAGAGAGCATATATATAATATTAAAAAAGGATATGAATCTCATAGTGTTTCATTGCATTTTAGCCGTTCCCACAACAGAGACCCCTCAACGTTAAAATTTTGGGTGATAGACCAGTGGATAGGTGGATTAAAAGGAGGTAACAATATTAGGGAGATTTCTAAAATGGAATCAAAATGGATTTATAAACTCCAGTCTATGCAACCGAAAGGGTTAAATGTGGAGTATGATCTTAACTGTTTTATAGGGGATAATTAATGAAATACCCTCACCTAAGTTGTTTTAAGATCCCTTTTTAGAGTCCTTTGGGGAATTTTTATAATAATATATATAAATAAAAATGATTAGAATGGATTTTATAGCTGAGATTTTATAGTTGCGCAATTTCAAGATGAGAATGGAATATATAAAACTGATTATATCTGAATATGTAGCCTTATATAGAACAATAGGTTGTATTGTAGCAAATATGATGTATCACAGTTTTATTATAGTAAATAATTATATACTTTTGAGGAAAGCAAAGTAAAGATGCTACTATGATGAAAATGTAATAAGATAGCATAATAGAATGTCTCTGGTTTTGTGTAAAATCGGAATAAGCTGTTTTGGTTTTAATTATGTGCCATTTAAAAACATCAAAAATGGTTATGGCAAATAAAGGCGTCCTCTAATCTTTCTGGGGGACGCACACACTATATATAATATTGATATAACAGCCGGAGATAATGGGAATTGAATCTGAACCTAATAGGTTAACAATGAATCATAACCACGTGACAGGTTGAAGTGAATAAATTAGTGACGCTCCTAGCCCCGCGCGAGCCCATGAATAAGTTTTAATGACGAAACGCGTTGGGCGGAGCCTAGGAGTGTCACGTGAGTTGTTTCTGGACGGGCAGCGCCGCGTACTACGGCCGGAGAAGGCGGTGAGCTGAACTCGTTCTATCCAGTATTCAATATTGTGCTGTGTGCGCGCACATCGGAGGGCTTAGACGACGCCTGCCCCATTGTGTTATATTGAGAAAAGCGCATTTTATTCTTACATCTGGTGAGCGGCTTTTTAAAGGGCCAGTGGCCACAGAGTTTTTATGCTTTATGTGGAACGTACTTACGCTATTAGAGCAATTTTTGTCTTTTTGTTACAATAAATTTGGATCAAGCTGAATTATTCCTGTGGAGTGATTGGAGCCCTTTGTGCTTGGTTTAATGAAGTGAAACACAGGCACCTAATCAAATAAGTGTGTCCTTCTGATCATAAAAAAAATTGTGGAGCCTTTTAAATTGAAGGGAGATCATATATGCAAATTACAAAGAATACATCTGGTACGTGATTTATAAGAAGGTGGTGGTGGATTGAAGTCACCGGATTAGTGTGAAGAGCACCTGTGGTGTTAATACAGTTTTCGCTGAGCCTTATACACAGATGTGTATATACACCTATATATGTTTATTTTGGAAGCTGACTTGACAACAGCCCAAAGGCTTGGAGCGAAAGACTTTAGATTTAATTTAAATAATTGTTAATTTAATTGTTTAGAAGCGCGTTTTTTTAGAGCTGTTTAAGCTCTAAATTTCTTTAATGCTTTTTAATGGCTTCTATAATCCAGTTAGTTGAGCTTCTGATGTGTTGGTTAATGATTGCTGTATCTATATAATTTTCCTGGGAAATTGCTGGACATTTTTTTTAAATCACAGTTAAACATGTAAAATGCAAAATGTCGAAAAAGGGTTTGGCAACAGAGGGTCACAACAGCTCTTGGTAGACTGGCAGCGAAAGAGTTAAATAGCTTCCTCCAATCATTGTTGGGGCTTACAAAAAAATATAATTCTTGTAACCCAGCAAGACATCATTCCTCCATCCCACCGGTCAACTAAAACACAATTAGATTATTTCACACTATAAAGTGCAATGTTTATTAATCAAATAACCAACACCTTACCAGTGGTGACCTGAGGTCCAGCGGAGGATAATCCAGTAAGCCCAGTGGTGGGCTAGAACACTGGGTTTACTGTATTTAGCAGGTATGTGAGTCATCCCATATGTGACAAATATTTTTTTGTTTTCTTTCTCTCATTCTTTCTCTGGTTTAGTTACATCACTTCCATGAGAGCTATAAGGAATGTAAGCTTTTAGGATATTTTTACACCTTTCTGGATGCATTTGCTGGAAGCATTTTTGCATTAAACATGTGTTGAAATTAATTTTCCCTGATCTCTAATGGGCAACAAATACTTTTAAGGCTTGACTTAATGTTTTAAACACTGGATAAAGTGTGGGGAAAAAAAGCTAGAATACTGTAATAAAAAGTTAGACAGATTGTAAAAAAGTAAATATTTAGAAAAAATATAATTTAATATAATTTAATAATTCCTGCAGGCTGTATAATTGGCCATAATATGGTACCTGTGAGCAATTACCTGCTAGACAAACAATCACCCAGGAGAGCATCACAGAATTTCCATTCGAGGGTTGGTGCTATAAAACTGTCACTGCAGCTTATTGAGCTCTTTACAGACACTATAGAAACTATCTGCATCACATATCAAAAGTTAGTTTTTATGCTCTGCGTTTAAACACAACCTTTTGTTAGTTTTGTTATCATTTGCCTTATTTTTAAGTTTTGATCTTCTATTATATTTAGCTTTTTAAGCATTTTTTTAAATTACAGCACCTACTGAATGTTTTTGATAATCATTTTCTTGATGTACCAAACCATTTTAATATTATTTTCAGGTTTGCTAAAATTGTTATTATAAATGTATATTAGCACTAGGGATGAGCTGGACGAACTGGAATTCGCTCTGAATTTCAGGGAAAATTCGATCGAATTTTCCCTGAAATAAAAAAAAAAAAATGCTGGCATGGTGGGAGCGGGCGACAGGCGTAGCCGGCCTGCCCGCTCCCACCATGCCGGCATTTTTTTTTTCAGATGAGCGATTCGTGAAAGTTCTATTCGGGCGAACCCGAATTTCTTGGGGAAATTCGGCGAATCGCCCGAATCGAACTTTCAAGAAGTTCGCTCATCTCTAATTAGCACATATATTGCATCAGGTTTTCGTAGCTTTAAACAGAAAACAGAGGATGCTAAAACATTAGAATTTATGAATATAATCAATCATCAAAGCACCTGCGCAGATTGATTTACAAAACCCATCGCCCATCATCCCTCTCATCCGCAAATATTCGAGTGTGAAAAAAACAAAACATTTATCAATGGATGAATGATTCGCCCAGCTCGGATAGTCACGATTTGCCTAATTTCAATACACGGCAATGACGAGCATGGACGGCAGAGTCAATTTTTCCTGGTGTAGGCCATAGACCTACCATAGGGCACCAAGCTCACTAGCTTAATTCTTGCACTTTTTTGTAGGCTTTTTCTACCTGCAATGTTGTAGCCCTTGCCGAACGAGCCATTCCAATAAAGCCCAAGTCATTTATTTTATATTTAAATGTTGGTATCAATTAGGGATGAGCGAACCGGTTTGGACGAACCGGAATTCGTGCCGAATTTCAGGGAACATTCGATTCGGCACGAACCCGAATTTTTTTTGGTTCGTGCCGATTGAATTTTCCCTGAAATAAAAAAAAAAATGCCGGCATGGTGGGAGCGGGCAGGCCGGCTACGCTGTCAGTGGTCGGCGGAAGCCCGCCTGCTGACAGCGCAGCCGGCCTGCCCGCTCCCACCATGCCGGCATTTTTTTAAAAAGCAAACTGCATGGCCGGAGCGTGGAGGCCGGCGCTGCTCTCAGGCGCCCTCTGATGACGCGTCCTCTGATGACGCGTCCTCTGATGACAGCTGAGAGCGGCGCCGGCCTTTTTGCATTTTTGCCGGCATGGTGGGAGCGGGCAGGCCGGCTACGCTGTCAGCGGGCCGACGGCGGCCCGCTGACAGGCGTAGCTGGCCTGCCCGCTCCCACCATGCCGGCATTTTTTTTTTCAGATGAGCGATTCGTGAAAGTTCGATTCGGGCGAAACCGAATTTCTTGGGGAAATTCGTCGAATCGCCCGAATCGAACTTTCAAGAAGTTCGCTCATCTCTAGTATCAATAAACCATAAAAAACAAACAACCAGCTAGAGACAATTTCCACAGTGTTCTTTCCATCCCAGCCGTCCGATGCAGACATCACAGAAAGCTGTAAGCCAGCTATGATCTGTTTACATTCCGATAACAGGCTCATGGTTGCTTTACATTGTACAGCTGATTACAATAGAATCAATTATGATACATCAGCTGCTCCTTGGCTATAGCAATATAACACAATGTAACACTCACCAGGGAACTATCCCTGGCTTCTCAGAATAACTCATCCTGTTTGTTACAGCAGGAAAGAGAGATAATGCATTCTTACTTTTTAAACTCCTAATTGCCTTTGTACCATCTCTTCCACACAGAAGGTCCCAGATGGTCTACCTCTCAGAAACCTATGGGTTTCCAAGAACAGGGCTCCCGGTGTCCTCATGCACTGTTTTTACTCACGCCAATCACTGTGCCTGTACACAGCCCCATCCATTCAACGCAATAGAGGGGGAGTGCCAAGGTACAGTATGGCACACCCCCTTCATTGCAATGAATGGTGGGGTCTGTGCACAGGCACAGTGACTGATCTGGAGCAGTGGGGCCCTGGCTGAAAGGGAGCATGGTCATGACCCAAAGAATTCTGGGGAACTTCCTCATGACATCCCGCAATCTCAGGAACCAGGAGGCTTTTGAGTGGTGAAGCATCCAGGAGCTGCTGTGGGGGAGAGAGGTAAGTGTCTGTTTTTTTATGGGGTATAACGGATGTTTAAACTAAATTAAAGCACAGCTTTAATTGGTAAAGATCATGCCCTTAAACTAGCAGAAGCAGTTTTAAGTGTGGAATGTGCAGCACACTGTAAAAATGTGGTCTGCATCGACACTGCTCACACCCCAGTGTAATGACACCTGCATTGCTTTGTAAACTAGTGGTTTCCGACCAGACAATTGCCTGTTTTTTCTTTAAAGGGCGTTGGTCCCCCTGTCTTCTCCTCACAATAAGCTTGGGGGGGGGGGTATCCAGAATGCTGGCGCCCCCCTCACAGATGACTGCACAGAATCCTGTAATGATCACCTTCATTAAGAGCCAGCTCCGGGAAAGGAGTTCTGCAATTTGCCGCCGGACAGTCACGTGGGTCATAGGTTTCCGGCTGCCCCGTGCTCTCCTCCCCTGGCTGTTGCCTTCATATCTACTGAGGCCCTTATTTATGAAGGAATAGCGACAGGTAGCGACTGGTGAGCGGCCGGTAATGACGGGCCCCGCCACGAGAACGCCGGCTCCCCACCACAATCACACATTTATCAAGCCAATCCTGCTTAGCGACTGAGATAGCGCCATATAGCCACTCATTCATCATTATTTCCCTTAAAAAAATTATCTAAAAAGGCAGAAGTGGTCGCAGAATTTTTCACATTAAAAAAAAAAAAATATATATATTAACAATTAATTATGAATATTTAAAGATTGTTCCATTGAAATGCATTGGAGAGCGCCAGGTAGCGAGAGGTCATACCTGGCGCTGTTCAAGGTCGGACGCTGGCGCTGAGGCTGGAATAATGATGAATGAGTCGCTATATGGCGCTATCTCAGTCGCTAAGCAGGATTGGCTTGATAAATGTGTGATTGTGGTGGGGAGCCGGCGTTCTCGTGGCGGGGCCCGTCATTACCGGCCGCTCACCAGTCGCTACCTGTCGCTATTCCTTCATTAATAAGGGCCTAAGTCACAGCCAGGTGGTTACATTTAAGTCACTGAAAGAATGAGGCTTCACTGGTAGTTTATTCTGGAATTAATTACTGTCAGCAAAACAGAGTTTGTTTGGGACCAATAGGAATGTTAAATGGGAAGACCACAATCTCAGCCTTGTCCATGTCCAGTTTGAAGGAGCGTGATGACATGAATGAAGGGAGAGCTGTCAGAATGTCAGGCTGAAGAGATGGTGGACATACCCGTACGATTTACAATAGGATGGAGGCCATCGCAATTACTATCTTAAAATGTTCAATGTCTGTGGAGGGCTGTACAAGAGTTATGGGAGCACCTGAGGAAGTGCGTTTTAAGAAGACATTTGGAAATGGGTAGAGATTGGTACAGATGTAGCAATCCTTAACTGCCACATCCTAGTTCATCACTTTGTGATATGTCACAAATTGAAAAGCATTTAAACCAGACATTCAGCATGATTCAATGAAAAGCCCAAACCCTTAAAAAACTATTCCCTGTATATAAAATTAATATATTTTAAGTTTTTAGGCACTTATTATTATTTCCCCCACTGGGCTGCAACTCTGTTCAGGACTCTAGGATACGGGCAACGTCATCTTGATTCAGAAGCATCACATATACTGAGGAGAGGAGAGGGGGATAAAGTACAAGGGGTGGGGTTATAGCTGTGACAGAGCAGAGCTGGGGTCAGGGAAAGGACAGCAATCCCAGAATGCAGAGCGACACAGTCAGAAGACACTTCCCGTTTGCAGGCTGCCGGATGCCCCATGAGCCGCCATCTTAGGTGTTTAAAGGCTCATAACATGCAGTAGATGCAGGTAGAATTATTTTTAATGTGAGCAATCTGTATGTACAGGGTTTTGGAAACATAATATAGATAGGCTCTTATTCAGGGCGAAGGTTCAGATTAATGTGGGCAATCTGTATGTACAGGGGGGAGAAACATATAAGATAGGCTCCTATTCAGAGTGAAGGACTGGATTAATGTGGGCAATCTGTATGTACAGGGGGGAGAAACATATAAGATAGGCTCTAATTCAGAGTGAAGGACTGGATTAATGTGGGTAATCTGTATGTACAGGGGGGAGAAACATATAAGATAGGCTCTGTGGAGATTAGCTCTGGTAGGCGACCGGGTGTCAGCAGTATAGAGTCGGAGGCAAACAGTTCAAAGTAAAGTCTGTGTTTATTTTCACACAAAAATCCACAAAAGCATATGTCCATACAGGTTACATCACCTTTTCAGGAAACCGCAGCATAAATATTTCACTCAGGCAAACAGCTTTTAGTCCTTGAGCAAAAGTCCTGTTTACAGTCAAAATAGGCCTCAGGTCTGCATGAAACAGCCTCCACAGGAGATTTCAGCCAGGCTCACAGAGTCTCACTCCCATGTGAGCTCTAGACAAAGGACAGGGCACAGCTGATTCCCCAGGCTATTAAAACAGCCCGCAAAACCCGGACCTGGGTAGTGGGATGGAGTCCCACCCTGCTCTACTCTATCCCAGTAAAGCCGTTCCAGGTTAGCCTTTCGGCTATTCTAAAGCAACAGCAGCAAACTGCCACCAGCAGCTGATGCTGGAAATCAGACTACACGACTTTACTGCACCAATGCCAGGTACATTGGTGCTACATACCTGCCGTCAATAACGGCCCCTTGCACCTTACCACATACCCCCCCCTTTGTTCAACCCTGAGGGGGTGGACACATGCCAAACAATGTGCTCGGGACAGGGCATCCGCATTACCCAATAATCGTCCCGCTCTGTGCTCAACTGTGAACTTGAAGTTTTGTAGTGACAAGAACCACCGGGTGACCCTGGCATTCCTGTCCTTAGCCTGGCACATCCACTTGAGGGGAGAGTGGTCCGTAATCAGACGGAACCTTCTCCCCAGCAAGTAGTAGGGAAGAGACTCCAGGGCCCATTTAATGGCCAAACACTCCCTCTCCACTATACTATACCGGGTCTCCGCGGGTGTTAATTTGCGACTCATGTAGACAACGGGGTGCTCCTCCCCGTTGACTTCCTGAGACAGTACAGCACCGAGACCTACCTCGGAGGCATCGGTCTGCACTATGAACTCCCTCTTAAAGTCGGGTGTCACCAACACCGGAGACCCACACAGGGCAGACTTCAAAGCGGAGAACGCTTTTTCGGCCTGTTCATTCCACTTCACCATGACAGACTTGCGTCCCTTTAACAGGTCTGTCAATGGTGCCGCTAGGGTGGCAAAATTGGGAATGAACCGCATATAATATCCCACCAACCCCAGAAATGACTTTACCTGGCGGGTGGTGTTCGGCCGTGGCCAGTTACGGATGGCTTCTAGTTTGTTCACCTGGGGCTTGACCACTCCTCGTCCAATCACATAGCCCAGGTATTTTGTTTCTTCTAGGCCTAAAGCACATTTTTTCGGGTTTGCCGTCAACCCAGCCTTCCTGAGGGAATCCACTACGGCCTGGACTTTGGGTAGGTGACTTTCCCAATCCGTGCTATGGATAATTATATCGTCCAGATATGCCAAAGCATACCGACGATGTGGCCTGAGGACAATATCCATTAACCTTTGGAACGTAGCGGGAGCGCCGTGTAACCCAAAGGGTAATACCTTGTATTGGAACAGTCCCTCTGGTGTAATAAAGTCTGTTTTCTCCTTGGCAGCCTCAGTCAAGGGCACCTGCCAGTATCCTTTTGTGAGGTCCAAAACCGAAAAGTACCTGGCTTGGCCTAGCTTCTCAATGAGTTCATCTACCCGGGGCATAGGGTAGGCATCAAACTTGGAAACTTCATTAAGTTTGTGGAAATCGTTACAGAACCGCAACGTACCATCGGGCTTGGGAATCAAGACTATGGGGCTGGCCCACTCACTCTTTGATTCTTCAATCACATCTAACCGGAGCATTTGCTGCACTTCCTCCGCGATAGCTTGTCGCCGGTACTCAGGTACCCGGTAAGGCCTCAATCGGATCTTGACCTGAGGTTCCGTGACAACATCATGTTGGATGACCGAAGTGCACCCAGGGAGTTCTGAAAACACGTCTGTGTTTCTGCTAATAAACTCCCTGGCTTCCTGAGTCTGTTTAGAGGAGAGGTTGTCGCCAGTTTTCACCTCGACTACTGCTTCTCTAATAACAGACCGAGGGATGGGAAGCTCCACCCCTACCATACCTGGTCGGGGACTGTCACCCCCAGGGGTCTCCCTGTCTTTCCACAGTTTCAGCAGGTTTACATGGTACACCTGCTCTGGCTTCCTCCGCCCAGGCTGATGTACCTTGTAAGTCACTTCCCCAACTTTTTCAATGACCTCATAGGGACCCTGCCACCTAGCTAGAAATTTACTGTCCACCGTGGGTACCAGAACCACAACTCTGTCACCTGGGTTAAAGTTCCGTACCCTGGCTTGCCGATTATAAATCCTGCTTTGGGCCCGCTGCGCTGCCTCCATATGTTCTCTGACAAGCGGCAAGACGGTCTCTATCCGTTCTTGTAGCTGAGTAACGTACTCTACCACACTTTTGTGGGGTGTGGGTTGCTGTTCCCAGGCCTCCTTGGCTATATCCAACAGGCCCCGTGGATGTCGACCGTATAAGAGTTCGAAGGGCGAGAACCCCGTAGAGGCCTGGGGCACCTCTCGCACTGCGAACATCAGATAGGGCAGCAGCAAGTCCCAATTCTTCCCATCCTTGGTGACCACCCTTTTTAACATGGTCTTTAAAGTTTGATTAAACCGTTCTACTAGGCTGTCTGTTTGCGGGTGGTAAATGGATGTCCGCAACTGTTTCACCTGCAGCAGTTTACAGAGCTCTTTCATTACTTTCGACATAAACGGGGTACCTTGATCGGTCAGGACCTCTTTAGGCAGACCTACTCTGGAAAACATTTCCATAAGCTCCTTAGCAATGAGCTTGACAGAGGTGTGACGCAGGGGCACTGCCTCAGGGTACCGCGTGGCATAGTCCAAGATCACCAGAATATGTTGGTGCCCTCTAGCGGATTTTGGCACTGGACCCACTAGATCCATGGCAATCCGCTCAAAGGGTACCTCGATAACTGGGAGAGGAACTAAGGGACCACGGTAATGAGGCTGAGGGCTGGTCATCTGACATGTTGGGCAGGACTCACAATATCTCTCCACCTCCTTGTACACACTGGGCCAGTAGAATTGTTGTAAAACGCGGTCCAGTGTTTTCTGCTGGCCTAGGTGTCCACCCAGAACATGTTGGTGGGCCAAATCCAACACCAACTTGCGATATGGATTGGGTACCACCAATTGTTCCACCACCTATTCACGTACCTTGTTTACTCGGTACAACATTTCCTGGTGAACCACAAAGCGAGGAAACTGTAACTCCGCCCCTCGCTGTTGTGGTTCACCTTCCACCTCAAGAACATTCTCCCAGGCCCGAGAGTGTAGGGTCCTGGTGTTGAGCGGTACCAAAGTTAATTGTGGAGACATGGAGATCTGCCAACTCTGGACCTGTTGCCAACTCTTCCACATCTCCAACCATAACATTTAGTGGGGTTGACTCCCCCTCTTCCATTTTAGGGGCGGGCACCTCTTCCACGGTGCCTCCTGATTCCGGTTCCCAGGGCACCGGGGTCTCCCCTGAGTAGGGCCAGTCTATAGGGGACACACCCGCCTCGCGGGTTTCCGGAACTGCCAACTTGGCCCACAGTGACCTGAACCCTGGAAAATCTCTCCCAATAATCAGTTCATACGGGAGTTTAGCGGCGACAGCGACTTCATGTTTCCAGCTGCCGGAGACGGTGGTGAGAGACACTTGTGCTGTGGCATAGTCTCTCAAGTCCCCATGAATGCACAAAACCCCGGTTTTCCGCCCAGTGTACTCATCGGGCAGTACTAAGGCGGGTCTTGCCAGGGTAACCATACTCCCCGAGTCCAAAAGGGCCACAGCCAGGGTGTCTCCCACTTTCACCTGACAGAGGTGACTTTGCCCCACAAGCTCAGGGACACCGGCAGCACACAGCCTCCTGGCATACATGGAAGGGCGGTAACCAAAGTTCACGTCCATGGGCTCCCCCTGGTGGGGACAATTGGCTCTGATATGTCCCGGCTCCTTACATCCCCAACACAATACTTGGACAGGGACTTTGGGGGGAGGTCCTGAGGGGGTTTAGGGGACGCCACTCGCCTGAGCTGGGGCGGGAACCTCCGGGGTTTCCCCGTACCCCTCCTCATGGAGCCGTCTTGCAAGTTCCTGGTGGCCTCATATCGCTCCACTAGGTCCACCATCCCTAGTGCGTTGTCAGGGGATACCTGGCCAACCCAGTGCTGAAGAGTGTGCGGTAAAGCCCTCCAGAAAATGTCCGCCAGCAAGCGGTCCAACATGGCAGTGGGGCTTAACAACTCCGGCTGCAGCCATTTTTGCAGCAAGTGCAGCAGTTTATAGTACTGGGGCCGGGCGGGCTCTGCCGACTGGTAGCTCCACTGATGCACCCGCTGAGCCCGAACTCACACATTCACTCCCAGTCTGGCCAGTATCTCACCCTTCAGAGTCGGGTAGTCAGCGGCTTGGTCCTCTGGGAGATCAAACAACACCTGCTGGGGTCCAGACGCCAGAAATGGAGCGATGACATCAGCCCACTGGTCATGCGGCAACTTCTCCCTTGCAGCCACCTTTTCAAACACCGCCAGGTAAGTCTCAACGTCATCTGAAGGGGTCATTTTTGTGAGCGCCGAGCGGACAGCTTTCCGGGCATCAGGAATACTTTTGGGCGCACCTGCAGCTTGCTGCGCCATCATATGTTGCAAAAACAGCTGGTTGGTCTCCTGCTGCTGCTTGTTGGCCTCCTGCTGCTGCAGATTCACCTCCAAGAGCGCTTTCACAACCGCCTCCATTTTGTCTGCAGTCCCAGGTAGCAGCCTGGCAGGTTTAATATAGGACATGCACAAAACAAAAACTTTTTCGTCGGTAGCAACGGCCTCACTGCTGTGCCCGCATCCGACACCAAATGTGGAGATTAGCTCTGGTAGGCGACCGGGTGTCAGCAGTATAGAGGCGGAGGCAAACAGTTCAAAGTAAAGTCTGTGTTTATTTTCACACAAAAATCCACAAAAGCATATGTCCATACAGGTTACATCACCTTTTCAGGAAACCGCAGCATAAATGATTCAATCAGGCAAACAGCTTTTAGTCCTTGAGCAAAAGTCCTGTTTACAGTCAAAATAGGCCTCAGGTCCGCATGAAACAGCCTCCACAGGAGATTTCAGCCAGGCTCAGAGAGTCTCACTCCCATATGAGCTCTAGACAAAGGACAGGCCACAGCTGATTCCCCAGGCTATTTAAACAGCCCGCAAAACCCGGACCTGGGTAGTGGGATGGAGTCCCACCCTGCTCTACTCCATCCCAGTAAAGCCGTCCCAGGTTAGCCTTTCGGCTATTCTAAAGCAACAGCAGCAAACTGCCACCAGCAGCTGATGCTGGAAATCAGACTACACGACTTTACTGCACCAATGCCAGGTACATTGGTGCTACATACCTGCCGTCAATGACGGCCCCCTTGCATCACCTTACCACAGCTCTTATTCAGGGTGAAGGTCCACTTTAAGATTTCAAGATTGCACCTGCATCTGTGCATGTATAAAGGAGCCGAGTTAAGGATCGGTTGTAGAGTTGCCAGTCTGCTCAATGGTAAACAAAGGGGGGGAGGTTCTTTTTATAAAGTGGCCCTAAAGTCAAATAGTAGACTCCCTCCTTTGCTGCTCATTGTAGGGGGTCTCACCTGGCCCTGGCTGCAAGCTGGTCCCCCTGGTGCCCCCAACAAAGGCCATTGTGAGGATGCGCAAGAAAGGTCAGTAAGATTATTATTATTATTTATTTATACAGCACCATCATCTTCCGTAGCACTTTACAAGGTGTTATAAACAAGGTAACACATATAGTACAGGGAACAATACAAAACTAGATGCCACAAGGTTTAAACCAAGTGTTGTGAGCACAGGAGACAATAGGAAAGAGAGCCCTGCCCTTGCGAGCTTACAGTCTAAAGGATGGGGGTGGAGACAAAAGGTAGGGATCATAAGTGGTAGAGCTTGAGTTGGGTTGCTTAAGCCAGGTTATATGCTTGTCAGAAGAAGTGAGTTTTGAGGGCACTTTTAAAAGCTTGGCAAAATGTAGAGTGACGGATTGAGTGGGGGAGTGCATTCCAGAGAAGTAAAAGGCATGTGTAAGGAACTTACCTGGGAGTCTGTCCCGCGGTGCCTCCGCACGCTCACTGGTGGCGCCGCCCCTCCGGCGGTCGCGCCAGGCAGCCGCCCCTCCAGCGTCGGGCGCACCGGCAGCCGACGGCCATGCACGTGCTCGCGTGCGAGCACGTTCCCTTTATGTCCCCCGGCGGCGCTGCTCCCAGCGCATTCGCCGGGGGCAGATTTAAAAGGACCAATCCTGACCCAGGAATCCTCTGCTATGGGGAGGTCAGGGAATGGACAGCCTGACTGGCCAGGGCGGTCCAGTCCCTGGAGTTTCTCCTATCAGGGGTGAGATCGTGTGTTGCACCAATCAGCACATTCCCCTTCCCATTGGTCAGTCACCATTTAAATATTTTCCCGCCCGAACCACCAGTGCCTGTTATAGCCATTTACTAGCTTGGGTGTGCTTCTGAATCTCGTCTTAGTGTGTTTGATCCGGCTTCGTCCTTGACTACTCCTGCTCGCTGCCTGAACCGACCTTCTGCCTGTCTGACTTCGTTTCTGCTTAACCCCTTGGATACTGCGCTTCTGTGATCACCCGGCCTTGACCCTTGCCAGTCTTTATCGTAAGCCAGCAATCTTTGCGCCAGTAAGACCTGGGGGCAACCGAGTCTGGAGAGGCATAACCCGTGTCTCCAGCGAGCGGGGGCTTGTCTATAGGCACAAGAGGCGGTGGAGATTGGGGATTGTTGGCTCACAAGAGAAGGGTGTCCAGCGGTCCCTGACAGTATAACAGGCCAGAACTATGGACCAAATTTTGGAGCAGGTGCAGGCCTTGACTGCGGCTGTTGAGCACCTGGCTCATCGAGTGGCGGCCCAGGAGAACCGTCCAACTCCTATCAACCCAGTCCCTCTGGGGGCACCGGCCGTCCATCCTGTGGAACCCAAGATACCACTCCCCGATAAGTTCACTGGGGACAGAAGCAAGTTTTCCAACTTTCGGGATGCCTGCAAACTTTATTTTCAACTCCGCCCACACTCCTCTGGCTCCCAAGAACAACGTGTGGGCCTGGTCATCTCCCTCCTGCAAGGGGACCCACAGTCCTGGGCATTCGGCCTGTCACCTCAGGACCCAGCACGGCAATCAGTCGATGTGTTTTTTTCAGCTATGGAAATTCTTTATGATGACCCAGATAGGGGTGCCACTGCTGATGCCAAACTGCGTTCCTTGCGACAGGGTCGCCGGCAGGCCGAGGAGTATTGTTCCGAATTCCGTCGGTGGGCTGTGGACTCTCGGTGAAATGACCCTGCCCTGTGTGGTCAATTCCGTTTGGGCCTATCTGACGCCATTAAGGACATTTTTGTGAATCACCCTGTACCTCAGTCTTTGGATGAAACCATGCAACTCGCTATCCGAATCGACCGGCGTTTACGGGAGAGACGCCTTGAAAGAGGGGCGCATCCCGATACCAGCTGGAAAGCTGGAGCTCCAGCCCCTTTACCAGTCGAGGAACCTATGCAGCTGGGAGCTACCAAGCTTTCTGAGGCTGAGAGGCGTCGGCGATTGACAGAAGGACTGTGTCTCTACTGTGGAGGGACCGGTCACCTGGTCAGAGTCTGCCCCAAGAAGCAGCCGGGAAACTTCAGAGCCTAGGTGGGGTCGAGGGAACCCACCTAGGCTGCAAGGTATTTCCTCAGATTTATTCCCAGTTTATGGTCCCAGTCCAGATTAAAGTGGACCTTGAATTTAAAAATTTGGAGGCCCTTCTTGATTGTGGGGCTGCAGGGAATTTTCTTGACTTAGAGCTAGCTCAAAGTTTGAAGATTCCGCTCCAACCTCTGTCTAAGGTTATCCGGGTTTTAGCCATTGATGACACACCTATTGCGGGGGGCCTCATACACTTTAAGACCCCACCAGTGTTTCTTAGAGTGGGAGCAGGGCATTCTGAATGGATTTGCTTTTTTGTCTTAAAAATGCCCTTAACTCCATTAGTACTCGGGTTGCCTTGGCTACAAAAGCATAACCCTCAGATTGACTGGGCTGCAAGGCAGATTACTAAATGGGGCCCGTCATGTTTCCAGTCCTGTTTGGAAGTCCCGGTGCGTGCCACACAGCTACTCCCCGATGGGGTTCCAGGCCCTTATCATGATTTTCTCGATGTATTTTCGGAAAAAGCGGCGGATGTTCTTCCGCCTCATAGGTCCTTTGACTGCCCCATAGAACTTCTTCCGGGGACTATGCCACCCAGGGGAAAAATCTATAATTTGACCCGGGCGGAAAACAAAGCTATGAAAGATTACATAGCTGAGAATTTACAGAAGGGTTTCATCCGGGCATCCACTTCTCCGGCTGGGGCGGGTTTTTTCTTTGTTGAAAAAAAAGATGGGGGGCTCCGCCCCTGTATAGATTACCGGGGTTTGAATAAAATAACCATTAAAAATAAATACCCCCTTCCTCTGATTGATGGGTTATTTACACAGATCATCGGGGGCCAAAGTCTTTACCAAGTTGGATCTACGGGGGGCCTATAACTTAAAAAGGATCTGTCAGGGTGATGAATGGAAGACCGCCTTCAACACCCAAGATGGGCATTACGAGTACCTTGTGATGCCCTTTGGTTTGTTTAACGCCCCGGCCGTCTTCCAGGACTTTGTAAACAAAATTTTTAGAGAGTATTTGGGTCGCTTTGTAGTAGTGTACCTCAATGATATTTTGATTTTTTCTTCCTCTTTAATGGAACATCGTGAACATGTTCGCCTTGTCTTACAAAAAAAAAATTCAATCCCGCTGAGCGGAATTATGACATTGGGAATCGGGAGCTCTTGGCGGTTAAACTAGCCTTTCAAGAATAGAGACACTGGTTAGAAGGGGCCCAGTTCCCTGTTACGGTCTTCACGGACCATAAAAATTTAGAATATATTCAGTCTGCAAAGAGGTTAACCCCTAGGCAAGCTCGTTGGTCCCTGTTCTTTTCCCAATTTAACTTTACAATTACTTACAAACCGGGGTCAAAGAACGTAAAAGCTGATGCCATGTCTCGAAGCTTTTCCACGACTAACTTACCTGAGGGGAAGAATTTGCCCATACTGCCACAACACATGGCGGTAGCTGTGATTCAGCCGAACCTCTCTGACCTGAATCAGTTTCAGTCTGAATCTCCGCCTGGTAAACCGGCTCATGTCCAGTTTGTACCTGCGTCACATCGTTCGCCCATCCTACAGCAATTTCATGCCTCTAAAACTGTAGGCCATCCTGGAGTTAAGAAAACCATTTCCATGTTGTCACGTCATGTTTGGTGGCCCTCTATTAAAAAAGATGCTCAGGATTATGTTCGAGCCTGTAAGATTTGTGCCCGGAGTAAAACCCCTAGACATTCTCCTGAAGGTTCACTGTTGCCCTTATCCATTCCTTCCCGACCATGGACACACCTTGCCATGGATTTCATCACCGATCTTCCATCATCGCAGGGGTTTACCGTCATCTGGGTGGTGGTAGATCGGTTCAGTAAGATGGCACACTTTATCCCGTTAAAAAAGTTACCAACCGCTCAAGACCTTGCACAACATTTTCTAACACATATATTCAGACTCCATGGAATCCCGGAGCATGTGGTCTCTGACAGGGGACTACTGAAGAGAGACTGCACAAGGCACTTGTTTACTAATGGAAAGAGGCAGTGTGCACAGGTGGGGGTATCACGAAATCTAAAGATACACTATGAGGTGGGACCCACAACCCTCCTAAACCCCCATACAAAATGGCACTACTGCTAATGTAAAAATGATTCTTTATTAATAGCTAAGTCACATGACATACAAAAACTAGACTATAGTTAAAAAACACTTAAACACAAGACAATAATGTTCAATAAGGAAGAGAACCACACTTCTGGGGGCAATGGCGATGGCAGTCACAATTCATATATTTACAATATTATAGTATCACTCCTGGCTGAGTCATAATGAACTAAAGTGCTATAGTGCTACAGTGCAAGGGTGCTGGAAAAACAATCCATCTAAAGCCAATACATTATCAAAACTAAATACATGTATACTGATTAATAATATATATTATCCCTATAATTGTGTGAGATGCACCCCTAATAGGGCCTGAAAACACACTTAAAAACTACCAACAGTGAGAACACACCAGGGGGGGAAGGAAAAAAACAATCCCCTGCTACAGAAAAGAGTGACTTACATAATGATACGACCGCCAGCCCACTGCCCCTCTGTCTACGCGTTGCGTGACGTCACTACACGTCACTTCCTCAGGACATGTCTCTGACAGGGGGGTACAGTTTGTCTCTCAGTTTTGGAGGGCATTTTGTGCCAGGTTGGGGTTCTCTGTCTCTCTGTCCTCTGCATTTCATCCCCAATCAAATGGACAGACAGAGAGAACCAACCAATCACTGGAGCAGTACCTTCGATGTTTTGTTTCCGATGTCCAGACAGATTGGTTACTGTAACTTCCGTTTGCAGTGTTTGCTCTAAATAATGCCACCTATACTTCCACAGGGGCTTCCCCGTTTCGCTGTGTCTTCGGTAGGGACCTCAAGTTTTCTGCTTTGTCCCAAGAACCCTCTAGTGTGCCCTCGCTTGAGGAATGGTTGTCCCAATGGCCGGACTTATGGGCAAAGATCCAGCAAAACTTGACCAGGGCTGTCGGCCAGCAGAAAACTTTTGCCGATCACGGTCGGTCTAGTGACCCTGATTATGAGGTGGGGGAGTTAGTTTGGCTTTCCACCAAAAATTTGGCATTACGTCAACCCTCTGCTAAGCTAGGTCCAAGGTTTATTGGCCCTTTTCCTATACTACGGAAGATTAATCGAGTTACTTATCGCCTTGATCTCCCTCCCTCCATGAAAATTTGCAATTCTTTTCATGTTTCCCTTTTAAAATCTAGGGTAAAAAAAGGGTATTGAGCCAGATACTTCCCCTGCTGCCATCCTGGTAGACGGGCAGCAAGAATTCGAGGTAGCCCGGATATTGGACTCACGTTTCTTCCGAAACTTTCTCCAGTACCTAGTAGATTGGAAGGGATACGGTCCAGAAGAGAGGTCTTGGGTCCCGGCCAGAGATGTCCACGCGGGGAGGTTGGTTAGGAAGTTTCACAGAGAGAACCCTCAGAAACCCAGCTTGGAGGGTCCAGAGGCCCCTCCTCAAGGGGGGGTAATGTAAGGAACTTACCTGGGAGTCTGTCCCGCGGTGCCTCCGCATGCTCACTGGCAGCCGACGGCCATGCACGTGCTCGCGTGCGAGCACGTTCCCTTTATGTCCCCCGGCGGCGCTGCTCCCAGCGCATTCGCCGGGGGCAGATTTAAAAGGACCAATCCTGACCCAGGAATCCTCTGCTCTGGGGAGGTCAGGGAATGGACAGCCTGACTGGCCAGGGCGGTCCAGTCCCTGAAGTTTCTCCTATCAGGGATGAGATCGTGTGTTGCACCAATCAGCACATTCCCCTTCCCATTGGTCAGTCACCATTTAAATATTTTCCCGCCCGAACCACCAGTGCCTGTTATAGCCATTTACTAGCTTGGGTGTGCTTCTGAATCTCGTCTTAGTGTGTTTGATCCGGCTTCATCCTTGACTACTCCTGCTCGCTGCCTGAACCGACCTTCTGCCTGTCTGACTTCGTTTCTGCTTAACCCCTTGGATACCGCGCTTCTGTGATCACCCGGCCTTGACCCTTGCCAGTCCTGACTACTCTTTGCCTTGCCCCTTGGTTTTGACGTTTACAGACTTTGGTGCATGAACTCCTGATTTGGGATACCCCGCAGTTCATCCGTCTTTATCGTAAGCCAGCAATCTTTGCGCCAGTAAGACCTGGGGGCAACCGAGTCTGGAGAGGCATAACCCGTGTCTCCAGCGAGCGGGGGCTTGTCTATAGGCACAAGAGGCGGTGGAGATTGGGGATTGTTGGCTCACGAGAGAAGGGTGTCCAGCGGTCCCTGACAGCATGGGAGAAGTTTTGAAGGCGGGAGTGCGAGGAGGTAACCAAGGAGGAGGACAGGCAAAGTGGAGGTTGTGCTTGGGTTGGTAACGTTGGATCAGTGATGGAATGTAGAGAGGGGCCTGGTTGAAGAGAGCTCTGTAGGTTAGTGTTAGAAGTTTAAACTGAATTCTCTGAGAGACAGGTAACCAGTGGAGTGACAGAGTTTAGAACAGATTGGAGGGGAGCCAGTCTGTATGTTGGCAAACCACAGAGAAGGGTGTTGCAGTAGCCCTTTCGGGATATGACCGGGGCGCACTAGCATTTTATTGGTATCACGTTAGAGGAAGGGACGGATACGGGAGATATTTTGAGGTTGAAGACGACATGAGGTGGATAGGGAGTGAATGTGAGGTGTGAATGATAGAGAGGAGACCAGAATGATGCCTAGACACCGAGCTTGATGAGTTGTGGTGTTAGAGAGGTAAATGGAGTGAGATGGGGGGAAGATGATCAGTTCTCTTTTGTCCATGTTCAGTTTAAGGGAGCGAGATGTGATGAAGGAAGAGATGGCTGTTAGACAGACAGGAAGGAGAGAGAGGAGAGAAGAGAGATTCGTGCCAGAGCGGTAGATATTAGTGTCATCTGCATAAAAGTAATATTTGAAGCCCAGCAAGGTTATTAGCTGTCCGAGACCAGAAGTGTATATTGAATAAAGTAGGGGTCCTAGGACTGAGCCTTGTGGTACCCCAAGAGACAGAGGCCGGGGAGAGTAAATTGCGATCAGTGAGATCAGAGGAGAGCCAAGAGTGTGCGAGACCTTCGATTCCAAGAGAAAAAAAGAATATTGAGAAGCAGAGCATGGTTGACTGTGTCAAAAGCAGCGGATAGGTCGAGGAAAATGAGAGCAGAGTAGTGGCCTTTGGATTTGGTAGCCAGTAAATCATTGGTGACTTTGGTGAGGGCAGTTTCGGTGGAGATACCTGAGCAGAAACCAGACTGGAGGGGATCTAGAAGGGAGTGTCTACACAGATAGTGAGCCAGTTCCTTGTGGACATCCTGTTCAAGAAGCTTGGATGGAAAAGGGAGCAGTCATACAGGGTGGCAACTGGGGAGTGCAGAAGGGTCCAGAGAGGGTTTTTTGATGAGTGGAGTTATCATGCTTATAGGAAGAAGGAGAGATGCCAGTGGAGAGGGAGACATTGAATAAAGATGTTAAGGCTGGAATGACACATGTAAACAGTTGAGGGATAAGGTGGGATGGAATGAGATCAAGGGAGCGGGTGGTCAGGTGGGCCTTTGAGACCAGAGAGGAGAGACCTTGTGCAGTTAACTGTGTGAAATGAGTTAATGAGTGGGGCGGGGGGGATTTGGTAGGAGAGAGGTGTTCTGAGAGGTGAATGGGGAGATGGCGGTGGGCGGAGTATGGAGTTGAAAGTGTTAAATAGCTGATTCCGGCCCTGTGCTGATATTCCTGTTTAGCAGATGAAAGTACTGAGTTCTTGATAGGCTTTCTTGAACAGGAAGTCCTCCTTGGTTTTGCATTTCCTCCATTGTCCATCAACTCGAGAATGTTGCTTCAGTGTTAGCATTAAGCCAGGGTTGTCTTTTTTTGGCCTGAGGGTGGCTGGAGTTAAAGGAGCACCTGAGTCAAGGGCAACGGTTAGTGTGTTATGGTAGAATGAAGCTGAAGCGTCTACATTGGTGAATGAGGGCAAGATGTGGAGGGGTTGTAAAGCAATTGAAGGTCTGTTTCTGAAGGAAGTTTCTGAGGTCCCTGCATAGAAAAGCAGATTTGTGTGCAGGGGGGTAGTGGTGAGGAAAGAGAGTGTTAGCATCTGTAGGTTGTGATCAGAGAGGGCTAATTGGGAATGAAGAAAGGCTGGATACAGAGCAGAGGTGAGTGAAGAGTAGGTCAAGCATATGTCCATCTTTGTGGGTGGTGCTAACTGACCATTGTTTGAGGCTAAAGGAGGTGGTTAGGGATAAAAATTTGGTGGTTGCAAGGTTGTTGGTGTCAACGGGTATGTGGAAGTCGCCCATGATTATAGCCGGGATATCAGTGGACGGGAAGTGGAGAAGCCGGATGGAGAAGTGGTCCAGGAAGAGAGTGGCAGGTCCAGGAGAGTGATAGATAATGGCAACTGTAAGAGAGGGCAGTGGGCGAGGCTGTATCAGAGGGAGAGAGCCAGGTTTCAGTAAAGCCCGTGAAATTATTATTACTATTATTATAATTGACAATGATATATTTTATTTTTTGTTAGGAATATATGCAGTCTCTAAATGTCACAATGTTTGTGCTGCTGGGGTTTCAGAATCTCCATATCATGAAGACCATCCTCGCAGGTCTTCTCTTGGTAAATTACTGTGTAACCCTCTGGATAAATATCCTGATTATTTTATTGGTGGTATGGTCCAAAGCTCTCCATACCCCCATGTACATTTTTCTCACTCAGCTCTCTATTTCGGACATCCTGGCTACTACAGATGTTGTCCCCAACATGCTGCATATTGTAATAAATGACAGAGGCCTGATTACATCCGAAAGGTGCCTCGTTCAGCTTGGATTTTTTGGTGCATCAATAACCTTCGATTGCCTTCTGCTGTCTGTGATGTCCTATGACCGTTATGTGGCCATCTGTAGACCACTGCACTACAATTCAATAATGAATCAAAAGAAATGCCTGATATTCATCATCTTCTCTTGGTCTTATACCTTTTCTACAATAACGAGTCAGTCAATTCATTTAAACACGTTGCATTTTTGTGGCTCCAATATAATTGACCATTTTTTCTGTGACTTTGAACCTGTAATACAGCTTTCATGCAGTGATATTTTCCTTGCCAGGCTTCTGGCCTCAGTAATCGGCTCACCAGTGATTGTGTTGTCCTTTTTTGCCATTATTTCATCTTACTTCAATATTCTTACCGCTATTTTAGGGATCTCATCTGAAACAGGAAGACAGAAAGCGTTTTCCACATGTAGCTCTCATATAACTGTCGTATCCATATTTTTCGGGACATTAATTATGATATATGTCTGTCCGACCAGAGGTAGTCCCTCAGTCTGGAATAAATACTTTTCCATTTCCTATACTGTATTGACTCCAGTTATTAACCCCCTCATTTACTGCTTGAGAAATAAAGAAATGAAAGAAGCATTTAGAAAATTCATTTACAATGTAAAAAATCGAATATATTAAAAATGATATGCAGATGTAACCCACTATTCTCTTCCAGAATTCTGTTTATGGAAAAGTCTGTAACTAAAGAGGAAGTCCAAGCATTTTGAAACATTCTGTGCAAATCCCAATTTGAAAAAATAACTCATTGGGTGGGTGGACAATCTGCACTGGTCACTCACTCAACTCTATGCAGCAGTGTAACTGTACTGACCTTTCACTCAAGTGCAAATGTCACATAAAGTAGACCTTCACCCTGAATAAGAGCCTATCTTATATGTTTCCCACACATTGTACATACAGATTGCTCACATTAAAAATATTCCTACCTGCATCAATTGTTATGTTATGAGCCTTTAAACAGCTCTGGAACATCAGGTATCCTGCAAACAGGAAGTGTCTCCTGACTGTGTCGCTATGCATTCTGGGATTGCTGTCCTTTTCCTGACCCCAGCTCTGCTCTGTCTGCGCAAAGCACAGCTATAACCCTGCCCCCCTCTACTTAATCCCCCTCTCCTCAGTATGTGTGATGCTTCTGAGGCAAGATGGTGGCGCTCGTATCCTTGAGTCCTGAACAGAGTTGCAACACGGTGGAGGAAAGAATAATAAGTAAAGGACTAAAAACATAAAATATATTAATTTTAGATACTGGGGAATAGTTTTTTTAAAGGTTTGGGCTTTTCATTAAATTATGCTGAAGGTCCGGTTTAATTCAGTGCCTGCCATTGAGGGCCCTGCCCCCTACTAAAAATCAGGGGAGGAATACATTGGACATTAAAAAATTGTTTTAATTTTAGTTTCAATATCTTTTTTAATTTAAGGAGTATAAAGTACAATTAATCTCCTGCATTTCAGGAGGATAAAGCCACTAATTTAAAAAAAAGAAATCTTCTAATAATATATAAAGTGCAAGATGCATACTCAATTTCCCAATATGAGCTATTAGATAACGATTGTCAAAGATAAAAATCAAGACTCTGAGGTATATGCTAACTATTCTTCTCTGGATCTCAAGTTTTTCACAGGAGATATAAACGGTGAATGCAAGAGGGTTGATTTGGTAGTTTTGGTAGTGAGTCTATTAACCTAAGGCACGTTATAACTTGAAATATTGATATATACTCAAGAGCAATACATTGCAAAATTAATAAAAGCAATGTTGAAGGAATCCTGATCTTGAGGAGAGGAAGAGAGGAGATGTAGATGGGATAGAAAAGAGAAAAGAGGGAAGGGAGTCCAAGGGGGGAAGTAAGGCATTTGGGGTGTAGGGTACAGAGGGTTAGTGAGGGGGTAGGGGAGGGGAAGAGGGGCCCCAGTCTAATTCATTATAAGGGTAAGTGGAAGTGGCTTCCCCATGGAGTCTAGAGCTGCTCAAACTGTGCATGATTGTCGTTAACAATACTGGAAATGTTGTCATTAACCATGATCCATTTCATTTTTATGAGAACTGGATATATGGAAGCTTCTATGAGACTGCTATTGTGATTTTAGCGGATAATAGGAACTTGGTTATGATCTGATCCGTTCTTTCATGGATTTCTCAGTGGAGAAATCCTCTATTAAAGAGTGACCAGAATTTCGAGAACTACGAGACAGAGACACTATGAATATGCAGCACCTGTATATAATTGTGACAACCAGTGAACAACACACAGATCAAACAGGCTGCTGTACATATATATATACATGTGGAATGAGAGTGCAAACATACGGGTTCAAATTCAGATTCAGGTCCAGAAGTTCAAAGACAAAGTCCGGGTAGACAGTTCAGAAGACAGATTTAACGCTGATCCACTGAGGCCATGTGTGGATCATCTTATATAGGCCAGGTAATGTCACAGGTGTAAGCTGATTTCCAGGAACTCTGCAGAACAGCACCATCTGCTGGCCAAGCTGCACACAGCAAAGAAAAGTCCCAAAAAGGAGCAGCTGAAAGCTAAGGAGGAACTCCAGGCATGACACATTAATTGAGCAAGTAAATTCCAGGTGAGGGGAATGGAGACCTTTGTAACATCTCGTATGAGATTTCCTATCTTATTCCAGAACTGGGAAGCCTGGAATCAAGTCCATCATGTGTGTAGCATGTCCCCTGTAACATTACATGATCTAAACCAATTGGGGAAAGCATTTGGGAAAGCTTGGCTATTCTAGCTGGGACCATATACCTGTTTTAATTTTTTAACGCCCAAATTAGGCTAAGTGCATGGGATGGGAGGAGTAATTGGGTGGTTACAGAAACCTTGGACTTACTCTTTATACTGATATGAGCTGTATAAACCATGTTGCCCTTAACTAAATCCATAGGTAATTAACCTACAACAGGACATGGCCAGAGAGACAAGGAGCAACAAAAGAACTTGGCACATTGACATGAGCAGACAGGCTTTAGTTGGCAACCCTTCAAAAATTAAAAAAAAGCATCCCCGCCCCAGAAATTTTTACAAAATCACAGTACGCTGCAGTTAAAAGCTATGCACATTGGATATTGGATATTGTGCACCTTCAATGCAATTTCAGATTTAGCTTGTTTCTTTTTGTTTGCATATTGATATTTTAGGAAAATGTGTTTTTTATTCAGTTTTTTAGACATTTTCTATAGAAAACCTGTGCAACCAGTAAATTCCTCGAGAGTTTGTATCCAGAAAACTGCATCTAGGACAACAATCCTGGTTCTCGTAGAAAGCTGAAAAAATCATATTGTGTTTACATTTTTATTTAAGAATAGCATTAAAAAAAAAAATTCAAATCACATTATTTATTTTAGAATAGCATTGAAACAAAAAATAATAATTCCAAATGTTTCACCCAAAAATATTACGAAAGCACTGAAAAAATTAGAAACAAGACGTTGCATGTTGAAGACCAAACTCTGCTGAATAAAATAATACAGATGCATCTTTCTTTAACTTATTACACTGGTGCTTTGTGCTATCTTGAAATCTTCAATGCTTTTTAATGGCTTCTATGCTGAGATAATCCAGTTCGTTGAGCTGTGACGAGTCGGTTAACAGTTGCTGCATCTTTATAATTTTCCTGGGAAATTGCTGGACATTTTTTTAAATCACAGTTAAACATGTATAGAGCAAAATGGTGAAAAATGCTCTGGCAACAGAGGGTCACAACATTTCTTGGTAGGCTTGCAGCAAAAGAGTTAAATAGCTTCCTTAATAACTGCTGGGGCCCACTAGAGAATATCATTCTTGGAACCCACCAAGATATCATTCCTCGAGCCCACCCATCAACTAAAAGACAATTAGATTCACCCAGGTCACCACTGGTAAGGTATTGGTTATTTGATTGAAAAACATTGCCCTTTATAGTGTGCAATACACTATAAAGTACAACGTTCAAAGAAGGACAACAAAGTTAATAAGAGTAGTGCGGGGGGTACCCTGAAAAATTGTAAAAGTTAGGTTTATTTAGTTTAGAAAAAAAATGCTTGAGGGGTGATCTAATAACTATGTATACATATATTCGGGGTCAATACAAAGATCTGTTCCACAATCTATTAATACACCGAAGTGTAACCATAAACAGAGGGCATCCACTAACATAGCAGGGGATTCTTCTCTGTAAGAGCATTGAGACTAGCTATGGCTACTAGACCACTGGAAGGAGATCTATAGTGGCCGGGATGCCCTCCTTGCATGTAATAACATTACCAGCTATGGCTACTAGACCACTGGAAGGAGATCTATAGTGGCCGGGATGCCCTCCTTGCATGTAATAACATTACCAGCTATGGCTAATAGACCACTGGAAGGAGATCTATAGTGGCCGGGATGCCTTCCTTGCATGTAATAACATTACCAGCTATGGTTACTAGACCACTGGAAGGAGATCTATAGTGGCCTGGATGCCCATCTTGCATGTAATAACATGACCAGCTATGGCTACTAGACCACTGGAAGGAGATCTATAGTGGCCGGGATGCCCTCCTTGCATGTAATAACATGACCAGCTATGGCTACTAGACCACTGGAAGGAGATCTATAGTGGCCGGGATGCCATCCTGGCATGAAATAAAAATACGAGCTATGGCTACTAGACCACTGGAAGGAGATCTATAGTGGCCAGGATGCCTTCCTTGGATGTAATAACATTACCAGCTATGGCTACTAGACCACTGGAAGGAGATCTATAGTAGCTGGGATGTATTCCTTGCATGTAATAACATTACCAGCTATGGCTACTAGACCACTGGAAGGAGATCTATAGTGGCCGGGATGCCATCCTGGCATGTAATAAAAATACGAGCTATGTCTACTAGACCACTGGAAGGAGATCTATAGTAGCCGGGATGTACTCCTTGCATGTAATAACATTACCAGCTATGGCCACTAGACCACTGGAAAGAGATCTATAGTAGCCAGGATGCCCTCCTTGCATGTAATAACATTACCAGCTATGGCTACTAGACCACTGGAAGGAGATCTATAGTAGCTGGGATATACTCCTTGCATGTAATAACATTACCAGCTATGGCTACTAGACCACTGGAAGGAGATCTATAGTGGCCGGGATGCCAGCCTGGCATGAAATAAAAATACGCGCTATGGCTACTAGACCACTGGAAGGAGATCTATAGTGGCCAGGATGCCCTCCTTGCATGTAATAACATTACCAGCTATGGCTACTAGACCACTGGAAGGAGATCTATAGTGGCCGGGATGCCATCCTGGCATGTAATAAAAATACGAGCTATGTCTACTAGACCACTGGAAGGAGATCTATAGTAGCCGGGATGTACTCCTTGCATGTAATAACATTACCAGCTATGGCTACTAGACCACTGGAAGGAGATCTATAGTGGCCGGGATGTCCTCCTTGCATGTAATAACATTACCAGCTATGGCTACTGGACCACTGGAAGGAGATCTATAGTGGCCGGGATGCCCTCCTTGCATGTAATAACATTACCAGCTATGGCTACTAGACCACTGGAAGGAGATC
This sequence comes from Gastrophryne carolinensis, assembly GCA_027917425.1. Taxonomy (NCBI): domain Eukaryota; kingdom Metazoa; phylum Chordata; class Amphibia; order Anura; family Microhylidae; genus Gastrophryne; species Gastrophryne carolinensis. Next base: position 443,754,444 of record CM051238.1, on the reverse strand, counting down.
TATAGTAGCTGGGATATACTCCTTGCATGTAATAACATTACCAGCTATGGCTACTAGACCACTGGAAGGAGATCTATCGTGGCCTGAATGCCCATATTACATGTAATAACATGACCAGCTATGGCTACTAGACCACTGGAAGGAGATCTATAGTGGCCGGGATGCCCTCCTGGCATGTAATAACATTACCAGCTATGGCTACTAGACCACTGGAAGGAGATCTATAGTGGCCGGGATGCCAGCCTGGCATGAAATAAAAATACGCGCTATGGCTACTAGACCACTGGAAGGAGATCTATAGTGGCCAGGATGCCCTCCTTGCATGTAATAACATTACCAGCTATGGCTACTAGACCACTGGAAGGAGATCTATAGTGGCCGGGATGCCATCCTGGCATGTAATAAAAATACGAGCTATGTCTACTAGACAACTGGAAGGAGATCTATAGTAGCCGGGATGTACTCCTTGCATGTAATAACATTACCAGCTATGGCTACTAGACCACTGGAAGGAGATCTATAGTGGCCGGGATGTCCTCCTTGCATGTAATAACATTTCCAGCTATGGCTACTAGACCACTGGAAGGAGATCTGTAGTGGCCGGGATGCCCTCCTTGCATGTAATAACATTACCAGCTATGGCTACTGGACCACTGGAAGGAGATCTATAGTGGCCGGGATGCCCTCCTTGCATGTAATAACATTACCAGCTATGGCTACTAGACCACTGGAAGGAGATCTATAGTGGCCGGGATGCCAGCCTGGCATGAAATAAAAATACGCGCTATGGCTACTAGACCACTGGAAGGAGATCTATAGTAGCCAGGATGCCCTCCTTGCATGTAATAACATTACCAGCTATGGCTACTACACCACTGGAAGGAGATCTATAGTGGCCGGGATGCCCTCCTTGCATGTAATAACATTACCAGCTATGGCCACTAGACCACTGGAAAGAGATCTATAGTAGCCAGGATGCCCTCCTTGCATGTAATAACATTACCAGCTATGGCTACTAGACCACTGGAAGGAGATCTATCGTGGCCTGAATGCCCATATTGCATGTAATAACATGACCAGCTATGGCTACTAGACCACTGGAAGGAGATCTATAGTGGCCGGGATGCCATCCTGGCATGTAATAAAAATACGAGCTATGTCTACTAGACCACTGGAAAGAGATCTATAGTAGCCGGGATGTACTCCTTGCATGTAATAACATTACCAGCTATGGCCACTAGACCACTGGAAAGAGATCTAGAGTAGCCAGGATGCCTTCCTTGCATGTAATAACATTACCAGCTATGGCTACTAGACCACTGGAAGGAGATCTATAGTGGCCGGGATTCCCTCCTTGCATGTAATAACATTACCAGCTATGGCTACTAGACCACTGGAAGGAGATCTATAGTGGCCTGGATGCCTTCCTTGCATGTAATAACATTACCAGCTATGGCTACTAGACCACTGGAAGGAGATCTATAGTGGCCGCGATGCCCTCCTTGCATGTAATACTATTACCAGCTATGGCTACTAGACCACTGGAAGGAGATCTATAGTGGCCGGCATGCCCTCCTTGGATACAATAACATTACCAGCTATGGCTACTAGACCACTGGAAGGAGATCTATAGTGGCCGGGATGCCCTCCTTGCATGTAATAACATTACCAGCTATGGCTACTAGACCACTGGAAGGAGATCTATAGTGGCCGGGATGCCCTCCTTGCATGTAATACCATTACCAGCTATGGCTACTAGACCAATGGAAGGAGATCTATAGTGGCCGGGATGCCCTCCTTGCATGTAATAACATTTCCAGCTATGGCTACTAGACCACTGGAAGGAGATCTATAGTGGCCGGGATGCCCTCCTTGCATGTAATAACATTTCCATCTATGACTGCTACACCACTGGAAGGAGATCTATAGTGGCTGGGATGCCCTCCTTGGATGCAATAACATTACCAGCTATAGCTACTAGACCACTGGAAGGAGATCTATAGTGGCCGGGATGCCCTCCTTGCATGTAATAACATTTCCATCTATGACTGCTACACCACTGGAAGGAGATCTATAGTGGCTGGGATGCCCTCCTTGGATGCAATAACATTACCAGCTATAGCTACTAGACCACTGGAAGGAGATCTATAGTGGTCGGGATGCCCTCCTTGCATGTAATAACATTTCCATCTATGACTGCTACACCACTGGAAGGAGATCTATGGTGGATGGGATGCCCTCCTTGGATGTAATAACATTACCAGCTATGGCTACTAGACCACTGGAAGGAGATTTTTAGTGGCCGGGATGACTTCCTGGCATGTAATAACATTACCAGCTATGGCTACTAGACCACTGGAAGGAGATCTATAGTGGCCGGGTGCCCTCCTTGGATGTAATAACATTACCAGCTATGGCTACTAGACCATGTGAAGGAGATTTTTAGTGGCCAGGATGACTTCCTGGCATGTAATAACATTACCAGCTATGGCTACTAGACCACTGGAAGGAGATCTATAGTGGCCGGGTGCCCTCCTTGGATGTAATAACATTACCAGCTATGGCTACTAGACCACTGGAAGGAGCTCTATAGTGGCCGGGATGACTTCCTGGCATGTAATAACATTACCAGCTATGGCTACTAGACCACTGGAAGGAGATCTATAGTGGCCGGGTGCCCTCCTTGGATGTAATAACATTACCAGCTATGGCTACTAGACCATGTGAAGGAGATTTTTAGTGGCCGGGATGACTTCCTGGCATGTAATAACATTACCAGCTATGGCTACTAGACCACTGGAAGGAGATCTATAGTGGCCGGGATGCCCTCCTGGAATGTAATAACATTTCCAGCTATGGCTACTAGACCACTGGAAGGAGATCTATAGTGGCCGGGATGCCCTCCTTGCATGTAATAACATTTCCAGCTATGGCTACTAGACCACTGGAAGGAGATCTATAGTGGCCGGGATGCCTTCCTGGCATGTAATAACATTACCAGCTATGGCTACTAGACCACTGGAAGGAGATAAACAGGCTGAACTGGATGGACTAAAGTCTTTATTCAGCCGCACATACTATGTTACTATGAGTAACAGGCTTATTTGAGCATTGAAAGTGTCAGACGCAAGTTCATTTGAGGGATTGAACGCCTTTTTTTTTGTTTTGCTAAAAAAAAAAAAAAATGTATAAAAAATGTGTAAAAAGTGTTGTGATTGGGCCCAAAAAGTTTAACATAAACACAAACACAAAACATGTATAGATAAATTATTAAGCATTAATATGCAAACCAAACAGGGGAGTGTTATAGGAAAATATAATAGGTACAGTTAAATAGTAAAATAAAATGTTAATGTCATTTTTAAATTGGTAAATATTCGAATAAAAAGTTTTTCAAGATTTATTTTGGCAGTGGAATTAATAGATAATATATTGTAATGAGTGTATAGACCTCATTACCTGCTAGACTGAAGATTGCACAGAGGAGCTTTGCAGGATTCCCCTTTGTACTGCTAACACTATAAAACTGGCATTGCAGTTTATTATAAGAAATCTACACACACACAGTCTAAAAAAACACATCGCAAACTAAGATTTTTTATGCTCTGCAGTTTTATACAACCTATTGTGAGTTTTATTATCATCTGCTCTCTTTCTTTATTTTTTCGATGTAAGCTATTTTAATTTACATATAAAATTAAGTATTCAACATTGTGTTATGGTTTGTATTATTTTCATGATTGTTTTCACTATTATTGGTGTTATACCTAAGTCTTGATTAATTTAGCGTTTCCATATTATGTTTTTGTGTTGCTTTTGCAAAGTGTTTATTCTTACATGGAAGTACGTATTATTTAGATGCAACAATGATAAATACATTTGTTTCTGCACTTACAAGCTCACAACCTTAGAACCTTGTACAGGTTTAGAAGTACAGAAAGGGGTGCCCCTTATTATTTAAGGGTGTTTAAATGGGGAAAGGGTAGGAGGACCCCCATACCGGGCCACTTTGGGGTTGGAGTTTTTTTCAAGGCGCAGTATCAGGGTAGATGTACTCACTCAGTTCCAAGCATGGATCCTTCTGCACGCCCCCTGGCAGATTCAGGTGAGCTTGAAATTAATAGACAGACACAGTCCATAACTGTTGCAAACAAGGCCTCTTGCTTAGACAATTGGACTTCCACATGGGGGACAATGACACATATGGGTTCATTCAGAGCCTGGTGAGAAAACACAGTTCGTTTTTTAGGACAGAAAACAGCCATTCAGTTTCATTGTCTACCCTGGGTTGTTGAATGAGCCCAAAGGTAGACAATGAAAGTGAATGGCAGTTTTCTCTACTAAAAAAAGGAGTGAGTTTTCTTACATGGCTCTACCTTGACCACCTTGGCTTCTCTTGGTCCCCACCTGGTCCACTCTCCGGGAGCCATTCTGGTGATGTTTTTGTGACCAGAGCCTCAGAGAGCACTTGTCTATATTGGGACTGATTCAACACCGGGTTAAATTTTACATCAAGTTGTTGAATCAGTCCCAAGGAAGACAATGAATGTAAATGGAAGTTTTCTGTCCTAAAAAAAACTGTTGCCTCCTAGGAAACTGTCTCCTAAAAAAACAGCCCTTAAATGTTGAAAACAAGGCCTGTATTGGACTTTCACATGGGGGCCCCTGACACACAGGGCTTCATTCAGAGCCTGGTGAGAATACACAATTCTTTTTTAGGAGAGAAAACAGCCATTCACTTTCATTGTCTACCCTGGGACTAATTCAACACAAGGTAAACATTTACATCGAGCTGTTGAATGAGCCCAGAGGTAGACAATGAAAGTAAACTGCATTTTTCTCTACAAAAAAAAGGCTCTAAATTGACCACCTTGGCCTCTCTTGGTCCCCACCGGGTACACCCTCCAGGAGCCATTCTGGTGCTGTTTTTGTGACCAGAGCTTCAGAGAGTGCTTTCCTTCTTCTCTGTAAAGGGAGATTGACACCTTGCCTGACCACCCGAGAAAAATAGGGTGGGTCCTTTTCTAATTGGTACCTAAATTCTCCCCATAGAGCAAGGGCGACATCTGATGCCTTAACTCTTATGTGCTGCCTTGTCCAAGCAAATAGGTGTTACGTGCTCTACTTTTCCCCCTGCTAGTTAAAAAAATGTAAAAAAAATACTCACCTGACCTCTGTTTCAATCTGTCCGGGTCTCCTCTTTAATTGGGTGCCATCTAATTTCCCCTGGGGGCTTGAATGGCTCCAGGAGAACCCCCAGAATAGCGCCTTTGGGCACGGCCACTGCTAAAAAAAAATGACATTTACTCACCTGCAGGCCCGATCCCTCCAGACGGCTCTCCTATTCACCGGGGGGGGGGGGGGCCTCCGATCGCCCCCCAGGCTCTTCCATGGTGAGTAGAGGGCGAAAAATCGCCCTCTCCCTCACTTACTGGGTCGCAGGATTTCACACGCAATAAGATTTTATAGCCAAACATACATTTTTTTCTTACAAAAACACTATAAATTGTAAAAAATTGATTTTTTTTTTATTTTTTGCACATATTTCACCCAACAGTACCGATAAGACACTAAAGAAAGGCCAAACAAGACATTTCAAGTTGAAGCCCAGACTGCTGAAAAAAAAAACAATATATAATTTTCCTGAGAAACCCATTCAAAAATCACAGTGGAACATGTCAGCGCAAAATAGTAATCTGGCAACAGAAAGTGACAAAATCTCCAGGGAGGCTGGAACTATAAGACTCTAGGGCCAGGGGTCTCCCTTTCCTGGTTCGTACCTTTCCAGTGATTCAACGGGGTATCCCACTAACTGCTATGCTGATCCACGCCTGCTCTGTCTGAATGACTGGCACAGCTGGACGGGAGGGGCTGAAGGGATTCATTGTTCTATGGCATTCATTAAACCGGACTAGAGATGAGCGAACTTCTCAAAAATTCGATTCGGCAATTCGCCGAATTTCTCAAAGAAATTCGGGTTCGTCCGAATCGAACTTTAGCGAATCGCTCATCTCTGGTGGGAGCAGGGAGGCCGGCTGTGCTGTCAGAGGCCTCCTGCTCCCACCATGCCGGCAATTTTTTTTTTCATTTCAGGGAAAATTCGGTCAGCACGAACCACTAAAAATTCGGGTTCGTGCTGAATCGAATTTTCCCTGAAATTAATATATTTTACATTTTTAGTCCCTTGACTTTTATTCTTTCCCCCACTGGCCTGCAGCTCTGTTCAGGACTCTAGGACAGGGGTTCTGCCACCTTGCCTCAGAAGCATCACATACTGAGGAGAGGAGAGAGGGGCAAAAGCACAGATATATTAGGGAGTCAGAGCTGCAGAAGGGTGTTATATGAGCATTATTAACTGGTGGCCGAAAAGCAAATAACATCTGGGCAGCCTTTATAGCGCTGCCCCCCCCCCCCCCCTCCGTCCCTCCCGCTCCCCTTTTCAAGGGTTGTCTGTATATATGTATTTTAACCTGTTTTTAAATGTGTGTATATATGTACAGAGCATCTTTGGATTAATAAAGAAGTATCAAATTTGAATCTTAATTTTGGAGTGGTGCCAATTGTTTAGAGGATGGATTAGGGAGTTGTGGGACTCTTTGGTCTTTTTGGTATAGTAGTGCACAATTGTGCCTCCATCCCCATTTTGTGCACACTCTATAGATGAATAGCTGGTGCTGTCTATTTCTGTTCTTTTTGCACTTTATGTATTTGTATGCATTCTATATTCCGCAAAGTAATTTATTGTTCTTTCAGGATCTAGACGTGTATGTGGATGCAAGTTTAACCCTCCTTTACTCCAGAATAGGAATTGATCATTATTATTAGTTTCTAGTAAGTTGTTGTACCGTGTTAGCCATCGATGTAAGCAGGAAATCCAAGGTTAAGGTAATACCATTTATTGGCTAACTCAATAAGATTGAAAATGCAAGCTTTCAAAGCTGTTCAAGCTTCTTCTTCAGGCATAATACAGATCTGTAATTTAGACACACATTTATACACGTGCTCAAAGGGGGTTTCTGCTCACAAATGGAGAGATTGGAATGGGAATGTAAATGCATCCAAATCTTTAAATCGATGGACTGTGGGCTAAACAGGGACAATAATTTTATGTGTCACTATGACATGGATTGAATAGACAAGACTCATCACAAGGTCTGATATTAAACAGACTGTCTGACCTGGTGTGAGAGCAATTAAAATTCCACACACTTTCTCTCCCCCTCTCATTCTTATCAGCCCACTATTAATTGTTATAATCCCCCTGATTCTTATCTCACAGTATACGATTTTACGACTTAGCTATTTTTCATGTGTGTCAGTGTAAAAACAATTTTCACTCCTTTGTAGTATTTTGTATAAATGTGTGTCTGGGAGGCCGATTCATTAATAGCGGCAGGTAGCGACAGTTGAGCGACTGTAGCGGCATTTTCAGAGCGCCCGCTAGTAGTCGCTGTGCTTGGCCGTTGTTCGGTAGTTGATAGCGACTCAGTCGGTTTGCCGTAATGTTGAACATTGGGTGAGGAGTCGTTATTTGACAGGTTCCGCGCTGTATGGGTGCGCATGATAGCGACTGGCCCTAGCGACCGGCTCCCACCATATTCATTAAAAAATCACGCTCAAAGAATTCTCGCGCTGTGAAATGCTTGTTTAAACCCCAGAGCGCTGGCGGCGATGGGTTAAAAGTAGTTTTTTAACCCCCAAACAACCATATTTTTGGAAACCAAAAAAAACAAGTTTTTAAAATAATTTAGTAATATGAATACATTAATATCAGACCTGTAATATCAATTCTGTACAATTTTTTTGTTTTATCTTTTTTCCCTTAAAAAAATTATCTAAAATGGCAGAAGTGGTCACAGAATCTTTCACATTTAAAAAAAAAAAAAAACATTAATAACAATTGAGTCGCTATATGGCGCTATCTCAGTCGCTAAGCAGGATTGCCTTGATAAATGTGTGATTGTGGTGGGGAGCCGGCGTTCTCGTGGCCGGGCCCGTCATTACCGGCCGTTCATTACCTGTCGCTATTCCTTCATAAATAAGGGCCTAAGTTACAGATCTGTATTATGCCTGAGGAAGAAGCTTGAACAGCTTCGAAAGCTTGCATTTTCAATCTTATTGAGTTAGCCAATAAATGGTGTTACCTTAACCTTGGATTTCCTGCTTATTAGTTTCTAGAAGTTATTTGGAAAGGATATTTTTTCGCATTGTTTTGCGATGTTGATCAAACATTGTTTATATATTTTGTTCATCGACATCCCACTATTCTGCTTCAGAATTCTCTTCTTGCAAAGATCTAAACTGCCTGGCCTGCATAGATAGTATTGTGCTATCTCTCTTTTGGTTAAAGTCTTAATATTTGAATTAATATCTTTCAGCCATTTTCCAGGATGTATGCAGTCTCTAAATGACACAAGTTTTGTACTGCTGGGGTTCCAGAATCTCCATACCATGAAGCCCGTTCTCTCAGGTCTTCTCTTGATGGTTTATTGTGTAACTCTCTTGGTAAATACCATTGTAATCTTTTTGGTGGCATTGTCCAAAGCTCTCCAGACCCCCATGTACATTTTTCTTACACAGCTCTCCATTTCAGACATCCTGGTAAGCACGGATGTTGTTCCCAACATGCTCCATATTGTTATAAATGACAGAGGCCTGATTCCATTGGAATGGTGCCTTATCCAAATTGGATTCTTTGGTGTATCGGAGGTTTTTGAGTGTCTTCTGCTGTCTGTGATGTCCTATGACCGCTATGTGGCCATCTGTAGACCTCTGCACTACAACTCAATAATGAACCAAAAGAAATGCCTGATATTCATCATCTCTTGTTGGTCATATAGTTTCTCTACAATAATGATTCAGTCAGTGCACTTGACCACATTGTATTTTTGTGGCTCCAACATCATTGACCATTTCTTCTGTGATTTTGAACCTTTGTTAAAGCTTTCGTGCACTGATCTTTTTTCCGTCAGGCTTCTGGCCTCGGTGCTCGGCTCCCCGGTGATTGTGTTGTCCTTTCTTGCTATTATTGCTTCCTACTTCAATATTCTCACAGCCATTTTAAGGATCTCATCTGAAACTGGAAGACAGAAAGCATTCTCCACCTGCAGCTCCCACATTACCATTGTTTCCATATTTTTTGGAACTTTGATTATTATATATGTTTGTCCAGCCAAAGAAAGTCTCGTGCCCTGGAATAAATACTTTTCCGTTTTGTATACTGTAGTGACACCACTAATAAATCCCCTAATATACTGTTTGAGAAATGAAAATATTAAGGAAGCTTCAAGAAAGTTAATTGACAATGTATTTTATTTTCAAAAACATACATTTTGTTAATTCATATTGGCTCTTTTTTGTTTCCCTTTAGAGATGAGCGAACTTTTGAAAAATTTTTTTACGGGAAAAATGGTTTCGGTCCGAATTTATTCACAACGAATCGCTATTAAAAATGGCTATTTCTGGGGGCATCCAAGAGCCTCCATAGGGTTGCAGAACGTTTTGCTTGGCTGTAACATGCATAGGATGCATGCTGGGTTAGTGAAATACTATTGTAAAGAAGTATGACATGCAGATCAGAGGCGTCGCTATTAGATTCGCTGATGCAGAGCGGCACAATTACAGAACCTTGAGGCGGCATTAGCATGATGAGCCCATATATTGTCTTAAAGACACACAGTGGAGTTGGCAGCAGCATAGGGAGCCCATATATTGCCTAAAAAACACACCCTGAATTTGGCAGCAGCATAGAGAGCCCAAATATTGCCTGAAAGACACACTCTGGACTTGGCAGCAGCATAGGGAGCACATATATTGCCTGAAAAACACACCCAGGAGTTGGCAGCAGCATTTGGAGTCCATATATTGCCTTAAAGACACACCCTGGAGTTGGCAGCAGCAGGAGCCCAAGCATTGGCTGAAAGAGACACTGAAGTTGCCAGCCGTAGCCCAAAAATTGGCCTAAAGACACACCCTGGAGTTGGCAGCAGCAGCAGCAGCAGGAGCCCAAAAATTGGCCTAAAGACACACTGGAGTTGGCAGCAGCAGCAGCAGGAGCCCAAACATTGGCTGAAAGAGACACTGGAGTTGCCAGCAGGAGCCCAAAAATTGGCCTAAAGACACACTGGAGTTGGCAGCAGCAGCAGCAGGAGCCCAAAAATTGGCTGAACGGGACACAGGAGTTGGCAGCAGGAACCCAAACATTGGCTGATAGACACACCCTTGAGTTGGCAGCAGCAGGGACACAAAAATTATCTAAAAGGCATACCCTGAAGTTGGCATCAGCAGGAACCCAAAAATTGGCTCAAAGGCACACCCTGAAGTTGGCATCAGCAAGATCCCAAAAATTGTCTGAAAGGCATACCCTGAAGTTGGCATCAGCAGGAACCCAAAAAATGTCTCAAAGGCACACCCTGATGTTGGCATCAGCAGGAACCCAAAAATTGTCTGAAAGGCATACCCTGAAGTTGGCATCAGCAAAAGCCCAAAAACTGGACCAAAGACATAAATATGTTTTGAAAGTGAAAAACATGGCACCATGCTGAATCTACTCACGTGCATCAGCCTTTGGTGGGTGGAAATTCATGGCTGATCCATCCCTGATTCATTTTCACAAAGGTGAGTCTCTCCACATTTTTAGTTGACAGATGAGTTCTCCTCTGCGTTACTATGGCCCCCGCCACACTAAACAACCGCTCAGATGGCACGCTACTGGTCGGGCAGGACAGCTTTTCCAAGGCAAACTCTGCTAGTTGCGGCCGCAAGTCAAGTTTGGCTGCCCAGAAGTCCAGCGGATCCTCTAGGTGTGTTGGCATGGTCATGTCAAGGTATGACATGACCTGCTGGTTCAGGTCCTGCTCCAGGTCTTCCTGCTGCTCATGAGTAGCCTCACTATGCGAGTGTAGAAAGCTACTCATTAGCGACTGTAGACTCAGGCTGCTGCTGATGGAGCTGCTGCTGCTGCTCCTGCCAACCCCCCCCCCCAGCAGCTATGGCAGTGGAAGGTGAGCTCAGAGGGCCCCCCGAGTCAGACCTGCGAGAGTATGGACAATGGTGCAGATAGGCATCGGCCAACTGACTACGTAGGATGTCTCTGTAGTAGGCCAGTTTGTCCTCCCTCTCAGTGGGTGTAAAAAATGCCCCCATTTTGTGCCGGAAGCGAGGGTCCAATAAGGTGGAGAGCCAGAAGTCATCCCGCTGACAAAGGGAAACAATTCTGGGGTCACTACACAAGCACATGAGCATGCTTTGTTCCATTTGTGCAAGTGACTCGGATGGACTACCTGTCTCCATCTCCACTGCATACTGCCACGGTGTGCCCGGGTCCTCTGTCTTGCCTTCCTCACAATCCTCTAGCTCCTCTGGCTGCTCCTCCTCTCCTGTCAGCTGACTAGATAAACCAGCCATTTCGCCAAGCCTAAACTGTGCTTCACTGTGCCACTCCTCCTCCTCCTCCAGTTCAGCTCCAACGGGGTTCATGTGGCCGTAAGATGTAGACGCCATGTCTCCAGTGCCCTGACCAGCCATGGTTTCCAACATGTGTTGCAGCACATGAAGCAGTGAAATCACGCCGTTCATCCCGTAATCCTGGCGACTGACAAATAAAGTGGCTTCCTCAAAGGGCCTGAGCAAACGGCAGGTGTCACGTATGAGCTGCCACTGGTTGACATTGAAGTTACACAGGGGAGTCCCCCTATCCGCTTGGATCATCAAGAAATCTGTGATGGCTTTTCTCTGTTCGTATAGTCGGTCCAACATAAGGAGGGTGGAATTCCAACGGGTGGAAACATTGCAAATCAGACTATGTTGGGGGCTACCGTTCTGACGCTGTAGCTCAAGAAGGGTGTAAAAGTCTTAAAGGAGCCACAGCACTCAACCCTGTTAGCTTGCAGGCCAGCCTATAATCTGTCTCTAAACTTGGCTAAAAACAGAGGACTCGGTCACACACATCTGCAGAAGTATGCTTAAGCTGCACCCCTACGCCAAAGTGCCTCTGTGGGGTGCAGTCCTAACTCTAATCTCTGAGAGCCCATTTGGGACATACAGTGCAATAGATAAATTGGGAGCAGGCTTACCTGAGGTTGCCCTAAACCTCTCAAGTGCAAACCATGGCGTGGAAGGGTCAAAGACCTTGCCATACAGCCTACACACCATGTGCTTGCACACATTCAAAACAAACAAAGGGGGGGTGGCAGCCGCTCAGACCATTTTATAACTAACCTGGGAGGTGCACGTTAGCAGGGCAATTAGGATACAAAAGTCTTAAAGGAGCCACTTTTATTTGTATTTGTTATTGATCCCGTTGCCGACCACCGCCTGAACCGACCGTTCTTGATCTGAAACCCCCGTTGCCGACCACCGCCTGAACCGACCATTCTTGATCTGAGATCCCCGTTGCCGACCACTGCCTGAACCGACCATTCTTGATCTGAACTCCTGTTGCCGACCTCTGCTCAGAAACTTGACCCGAATTGCCTAATCCTTCGGTACTGCCACGATCTCTGTCTTCCCGTTGTCGACCTCTGGCCTGTTTCTGGACTTCCGCTTCTAACGCTCTAATCATTAGGTTCTCCAGACCTCCTACCAATAAGCTCTCATCCTTTGAGCCATTGAAGTCCTGGGGGCAACCGATCCCGGGCAGGCGTATTCTGCATCCCGGCAAGCGGGGGCTCCTACAGGTGAAGCTGGCTGCGGAGATTGGGGGTTGAGGGCTTATCTGGAGGGCTGGAGTTACCCCGAGCGTGACATTATCACAGGCCCCACAAAAATTGATGACCTGGTACAGCAGGTGCAGGCTATGGCCACTGCGATTAATCAACTCGCTCAAAGAGTGGCCACTAAGGAATCCTGTCAATCACCTGCCTCCTCTGTACCACCTCACGTCTCTGAACGCGAAGATGCCGCTACCTGAAAATGTTTTGGGAGATCGTGCCAAGTTTTCCAATTTCAAGAATGCCTGCGAACTTTATTTCAAGTTGAGACCCGTCTCTTCAGGCACCGAGACCCAGCGAGTGGGCTTGGTTATTTCTTTACTTCAAGGAGACCCTCAGTCCTGGGCCTTTAGTCTGCCTCCCAATGATGCAGCCTTACATTCTGTCACGGCCTTCTTCATTGCCATGGGCATCTTGTATGCTGATCCTGATCAGCAATCCACGGCCGAGAACAGGCTTCGAGCCTTGAAACAAGGGCGGAACACGGCTGAGGATTATAGTGCGGAATTCCGCCGGTGGGCCGTAGAATCTAGGTGGAATGACCCAGCCCTGTGCAGTCAATTCCGAGTGGGGCTGTCAGAAAGCATCAAGGATGCGTTGGTAAATTTCCCCCCACCGACAGACCTGGACCAATTAATGCAGGTCTCCATTAAGATTGACCGGCATCTCAGGGAAGGGGCTAGGGAGAGAGCCAGGGCGTCCACGTCTCTCAGGTCTTTTCAGAACCCAATTCCACTGGTTTCCCGTGGGGAGAGTCCTCTCAGGAGGAACCCATGCAGTTAGGGAGAACCCGCCTATCCCAGGATGAGAAGCAGCATAGGCGTTCCATGAGATTATGCCTTTATTGCGGGAACCCAGGACATTTTGCTGGGTCTTGCCCAAACAAGGGGAAACCGGCGGAAAACTCCCACACCTAGATCAGGGGGAGAGTGCTGGTCTAGGTGAGTCAGTTTTTTACTCTCGCCAGAATAAGATGCTAGTGCCTGTAGACCTTTACTGGGGCTCCTCCAAGCAGACTAGGTCTGCTTTCATCGACAGTGGAGCTGCGGGTAATTTTCTCGATAGGGGCAGGATCCCCATTTTAGCAATCCCTTTGGTACCCCTCGAGAGATCACTGCAGGTGTTGGCCATTAATGGGAAGGCCATTCAGGGGGGACCGATCAACACTAAGACCCCCCCTCTTAAATTAATTGTTGGCTCCTCCCACTCTGAGTTCATAGAATTTTTTGTCTTCGACTGTCCAGAAACTCCAGTGGTCCTGGGATACCCCTGGTTGCAACTCCATAACCCCATTTTAGATTGGCAGGCTGGGGAATTGATTAAGTGGAGTAACCACTGCAAGGGCCACTGTTTCTCTACGGTCCTCAGAAGTGTTCAGATGTTGCCCCAGGGGTTACCTCAGTCGTATGTGGACTGGGCCGATGTTTTCTCGGAACGATCGCCTGATACTCTTCCTCCACATCGGGCCTACGACTGCCCCATTGACTTGCTCCCCGGAACGATTCCGCCGAGAGGGAAGATTTACAATCTCACCAGGCCTGAGGAGTTTGTTTAATCAAATTGTAGGAGCCCAAATCTTTTTCAAGTTGGATTTAAGAGGGACAATTTGATTCGTATCCGACAGGGGGATGAGTGGAAAACGGCCTTTAATGTGAAAGATGGTCATTACGAGTTTCTGGTCATGCTCTTTGGCCTTTGTAATGCACCAGCCGTCTTCCAAGACTTTGTAAATGACGTATTCCGAGATTATCTAGGTAGATTCGTGGTTATCTACTTGGATGATATTCTCATTTTTTCGAATTCTTTGTTGGAGCACAGAAATCATGTCAAGTTGGTACTGCAAAAACTAAGGGCGAACAATTTATATGCGAAACTTTCTAAATGCATGTTTGAGGTCACCACTGTTCCCTTTCTGGGGTATGTAATTTCCAACCGGTGTTTAGAGATGGATACGGTGAAGGTTTCGGCGGTGCAGAATTGGGTCCAACCCAAAACTCTGAAAGAATTGCAGCGTTTTCTTGGTTTTGCGAATTTTTAACCTGCGTTTTATCAAGGGCTTTTCCCATGTTGTAGCACCTCTCACCAACCTTACTCGTAAGGGCGCCTTTACTGCTAACTGGCCTCCCTCTGCCTGCGAGGCCTTCCTGACTTTAAAACAGGCCTTTACTTTGGCGCCAGTGTTAGTTCATCCGGATGTTAATAAACCTTTTATCATTGAAGTTGATGCGTCTGAGTTGGGTGTGGGGGCAGTTTTGTCGCAATATTCCGGTCATCCTGAACGTCTACATCCTTGCGCTTATTTTTCGAGAAAATTTAGTACCGCGGAGCAAAACTACGATGTAGGTAACAGAGAGTTATTGGCGGTAAAACTGGCCTTTGATGAATGGCGTCACTGGTTGGAGGGTTCATTACATCCGATAACGGTCTATACAGATCACAAAAATCTTGAGTACATTGGTTCAGCTAAGAGACTGAACTCTCGTCAGGCACGTTGGGCATTGTTTTTCTCTCGCTTTAATTTCATAATTACATTTAAACCAGGAGTTAAAAATTCTAAGGCGGATGCCCTGTCCCGCATGTTCGCGGAATGCAAAGATCGGGGTGATATGGGGGAACCAATTTTGCCTCTGGGCTGTGTGGTAGGGGCATTGCTTCCTGATCTCTCTAATACCCTGGCGCCGTTTCAAAATGATTCCCCTGTGGATGTATCTTTGGGATGTCAGTTTGTACCGCCGCACCTAAGCCCTGATGTAATCCGCAAATTTTATGATGCTAAAACTGCTGGTCATCTGGGAAATCGTAAGACTTTCATTTTAGCTCGACGCTATGTATGGTGGCCTACTATGCGACGTGATATTTCTGCCTTTGTCAATGCATGTTCTGTTTGTGCATGAAGTAAAGGGGTGCACAAGGCCCCTAGTGGGTGTTTGGTTCCACTTGAGATTCCTAAAGAACCTTGGACTCATATCTCTATGGATTTCATTGTAGATCTGCCTCCTTCCCATGGGAACACTGTGATTTGGGTGGTCGTCGATCGTTTCAGCAAAATGGCACATTTTATTCCATTATCTAAATTACCGTCGGCTCCTGAGCTTTCGCGATTATTTATCTCGCATATTTTCCGTATCCATGGCATACCTTCAAATGTGGTTTCCGATCGGGGTGTGCAATTTACTTCGCATTTTTGGAGGAATTTCTGTTCACGCTTGGGAATCCAGTTATCTTTGCCATCCGCGTACCATCCTCAGACTAATGGGCAGACTGAGAGACAAATCAAAGTCTGGAACAATACTTAAGATGTTATATTTCTGATGCTCAAGAGCAATGGTCGGACTTCATTGATTTTGCTGAGTTTGCGTACAATAATGCGCCGAGTGAAAGCACTAAGATGTCCCCATTTTTCTGTAATTTAGGGAAAAATCCCAGAGGCTCCTCTCTCTCGGTGTCACCTTCTGATTTACCGGCATTGGAAGAGTGGCTCCAAGAACGGAAAGTAATCTGGGCTCGCGTCCAAGAGATTTTAAAAACTACGGGTTTGAGATATAAGAAATTCGCAGATCGCCGCAGACCTGTCCTTCAGATTGGGGATCTCGTTTGGGTTTCCACTAAGAACATTGCTCTCCGGCAGCCTTCCAGTAAACTGGGTCCTAAGTTTATTGGTCCTTTCCCCACTATTAGGAAATTGAACAATGTGACCTTTAAAGTTCAACTCCCTCTGACTATGAAAATTCCTAATTCTTTTCATGTATCGCTGCTAAAACCAGCTAAGAATACTCCTCCTGCTGGTCCTTCACCAATCTTGGTCGATAATGACACGGAATACGAAGTAAACAAAATCCTAGATTCGCGTAGGGTTCATAATTCCTTACAGTATTTGGTTGACTGGGTTGGCTACGGTCCAGAGGAGAGATGTTGGGTTGCAGCAAGAGATGTTCACGCCAGGGCTCTTGTAAAGAAGTTCCATCGTGACAATCCTGGGAAACCTGGTGAGGGTCCGGAGGCCCCTCGTGAGAGGGGGGGTAATGTCAGGTTCCACTTACCCGTTCCCCGGTCCAGCGGCGTCCCCCTGGTGCGGCTGCCCGCTGCGCTGCCTCCCGCCCGGCAGCCGCGGCGAGCGGCGGCTTCTGCTGGCGTGCGTGCGCCTCCTCTTCCTCCAGCCGGCGTCCCCGGCTTCCTCACACGTGCTCGCGCGCGCAAGCACTTTCCGTTTATGCCCTCCGGCGGCGCTGCTCCCAGCGCGGCCGCCGGAGGAGACTTAATTAAAGGGCCAGGTAGGGTGGGGGGAGTGTTCTGCTGCACAGGGCCCTTGACTTGGGGCTGAACGCCCCTGGGGTTGTATATGGGCCAATGAGCCCAGGGTAGGTAGGTTGTGCCCTCATCCCTCATCCTGGCCAATCCCTAACCAGTTCCTATGTGCACCAATCACACACCCATTCCCCTCATCCCCAATCTTGTCTGTGCCTATATCAGGTTCGCTCCGTCAGTCACCCAGTGCCTGTGATAGCGCCATGTACCTAGTACTATCCTCCGTGTATTTGTCATTGATCCCGTTGCCGACCACCGCCTGAACCGACCATTCTTGATCTGAAACTCCCGTTGCCGACCACCGCCTGAACCGACCATTCTTGATCTGAGACCCCCGTTGCCGACCACTGCCTGAACCGACCATTCTTGATCTGAACTCCTGTTGCCGACCTCTGCTTAGAAACTTGAGCCCGAATTGCCTAATCCTTCGGTACTGCCACGATCTCTGTCTTCCCGTTGTCGACCTCTGGCCTGTCTCTGGACTTCCGCTTCTAACGCTCTAGCCATTAGGTTCTCCAGACCTCCTACCAATAAGCTCTCATCCTTTGAGCCATTGAAGTCCTGGGGGCAACCGATCCCGGGCAGGCGTATTCTGCGTCCCGGCAAGCGGGGGCTCCTACAGGTGAAGCTGGCTGCGGAGATTGGGGGTTGAGGGCTTATCTGGAGGGCTGGAGTTACCCCGAGCGTGACAAAGGTCTGGCCCACCTTCTGTTCAACAAAATTGTGCAGCGCTGGTACTGCCTTCTTGGTAAAGAAATGACGGCTTGGGACTCTCCACCTCGGCTCGGCACAAGCCATCAGTTCTCTGAAAGGTGCAGGGTCCACCACCTGAAAAGGGAGCGACTGCAGTACCAGAAACTTGGACAGGAGCACATTCAGCTTCTGTGCCGTAGGATGAGTGGGCGCATACTGCTGTCTCTTGGACATGGCTTCGCTGATGGATTGCTGGTGGGATGCATGACTTGGAGGAGGAGCAGGAGCATCTGGAGCGACAGAGGTTGGGTATGATGCACAGCTGCCTTCGGCTGAGGTGCTGGAGCCTTGGCTGGCAGAAATTGGGAGCGGCGTGCCACTTGGTGAGGAAGCAGGCTGGACCACCTCGGAGCCTCGGTTCTCCCAGGCCGCTTTATGATGACACAGCATATGTTGACGCAGGGCAGTGGTGCCAGCGTTGGGGCCCTGGCCACGCTTCACCTTCTGCCTACACATCTTGCATGTGGCCATGTTACCCTACTGCGGATGCATGATGAAACACTGCCGAGTAGCTAATTTTCCCACCAACAGCCCGCACTGATTCACTGCTACTTCCGCCAACTCCAGGAACCCCTGCTCCACTACTTCCCGAGAAGGTAGCCTGCCGCACAGCAAGTGATCTACCCCAGCTCCAGACTTTACAATTCTGCCCCCATGCTGACTGCCAACCATGCTGCTAACACCTAGCTGCCTCAGCTGCTGACTCCGGGACAACCTGCGCCCCTCTTCTCCTGATGATGTTGATCCCCTTCTGCACCCAGCTCCCAAGTGCGATCGGCTTCATCATCATCATTATCAAGTTGTGTCTGCACATCAATGATGTTCTCGGTTTCCTCAACAGTGTCTGGTGCAGGAGCTGGAACGCTCGCCACACCACCTCCCACGCCACTCTCCCCATTACTATTTGTCTGCCTAGCAAAAGAAGCCACCTCCATTTTTTGGCTGGGCAGTAGCTGCTGACTGTCCTTTATCTGAGAATGGAGCTGAACCCAAAGCATAGGATACGTCGCTGGGGGAGGGAACGGCGTAGGACAGAGGCAATGGGAGGCTAGGGTATGCTCCCGGGCCATGCCAACTTAGGGTTGTGTCAGAGGAACCTACCGACTGTAGACTGGGAGTGTCAGATGTAACTTGTGATTGTGTGGATCGTTAACTAATCTACGACGGCAGATGCGTTACTGGTGGAGACACGACCGCTAGCAGATACTGGCAGATCAGGTCTCTCACCGAGACTCCTGCTTCCACTCGCCCCTAGTCTGCTGCGACCTCTGCCTGCTGAATCTAGGCCTCTGCCACTCCTCTGTGAACATCCTGGCACTTGTCTGCCTGACATTTGTATGTATTTGAAATGAGCAACAGGCACTTTAAAAAATGTGTTTACTTTAAAAAGCAGAAGGTAAATAAACTGAGGAACTGCTTCTGTGTAACAGATACTATGAAAATTGGCAATATGGGATGCCCTGTGCTCAGGGGTTTTTAAAGCAGACACAAAAACACTTTTAAAACTGTGCTCTAGTTAGATGAAATCAACTATAAGACCTGCTTCTGTGTAACAGATAGGGTTAAATGTGCAAACATGGGAAGCAAAGTGCCCAGGGGTTTTTAAAGCAGACACAAAAACAATTTAAACTGTGGTCTAGTTATATGAAATCAGCTTTAAGAACTGCTTGTGTGTAACAGATAGGGTTAAATGCGCTAATATGGGATGCCCAGTGGGCAGGGGTTTTTACAGCAGAAACAATAACAATTAAAACTGTGCTCTAGTTAGAAGAAATCCCCTTTAAGAGCTGCTTGTGTGTAACAGATAGGGTTACATGTGCTAATATGGGATGCCCAGTGGGCAGGGGTTTTTACAACAGACACAAAAACAATTAAAACCGTGCTCTAGTTAGATGAAATCCCCTTTTAGAGCTGATTGTTTGTAACAGATAGGGATACATGTGCTAATATGGGATGCCCAGTGGGCAGGGGTTTTTACAGCAGACACAATAACAATTAAAACTGTGCTCTAGTTAGAAGAAATCCCCTTTAAGAGCTGCTTGTGTGTAACAGATAGGGTTTAATGTGCTAATATGGGTGCCCAGTGGGCAGGGGTTTTTACAACAGACACAAACACAATTAAAACTGTGCTCTAGTTAGATGAAATCCCCTTTTAGAGCTGATTGTTTGTAACAGATAGGGAAAAATGTGCTAATATGGGATGCCCAGTGGGCAGGGGTTTTTACAGCAGACACAAAAACAATTTAAAACTGTGATCTGGCTAGTAAATCAAATGAAAATAAAAAAAAGCTGTCCCTGCCTCGATCTTTCCCTGGCTCTCTGTCTTTCCCTGTCTTTCCCTGTCTTTCCCTGTCTCTACTCAGCTGCATTCTCGCCGCAATACAATGCTGAAATGTGCACCAGCAAGATGGCCGCCGCTTATATAGCACTGTGACGTCACCGGGGTTCCTGGCTGCTGATAGGCTGCATGTGACCTTCCCATGATACCTTGCCACAGGGGATACGTCCAGACGTGCATCCACCATTTTACAATGCCTGTAATTGCAGTAAATGAAGTTTAAAGGAAAAATTTGATCGATCGAAACGCAGGGAAATTCGGATTTGTTAGGAATCGAATATTTCATAAAATTCGGAACGAATTTGGGTTCGTCCGAATCGATTCGCTCATCTCTATTTCCCTTTGTCTTATATGTCTTATATTATCATTTGAGAAAAGCTGAGAAATTTGAGAATCAATATACAATTAGGGATTTATCCATCAAGGGATAGCACCAGGTAGCGCCTCGTAGCGGCAGGCAGCGTCTGGTGATTACCGGGTGCTGTACGCAAAAGCACATTTATGAAAGCGAATCTGGTGAGCGACTCTAACAGCGCCATGTTGCGTATGATTCATCATTACAGGCGGCTCAACGGATAGCGCCGCGCTCTAGCTTCCAGAGCACCAGGTATTACCTGTCACTACCAGTCGTTCTACCATACATTTCAAGGCTGGCACTTAAACTCAAACTGAGCCAGCAGAGAGTCTATAAGATTCAAGGGATTCAATGGGGTATCCCACTAACTGCTATGCTGATCCACGCCTGCTCTGTCTGAATGACTGGCACAGCTGGACGGGAGTGGCTGAAGGGTTTCATTGTTCTATAGCATTCATTAAACCGGACCTTCAGCATCATTTAATGAAAAGCCCAAACCCTTAAAAAAACTATTTCCCAGCATCTAAAATTAATATAATTTATATTTTTAGTCCTTAAGTTACTTTTTATTCTTTCCCCCATCGGGCAGCAAATCTGTTCAGGACTATAAGACACGGGTGCCGCCATCTTGCCTCAGAAGCATCACATACTGAGGAGAGGAGAGAGGGGCAAAAGCACAGGGGGACGGGCTATAGCTGTGCTTTGCACTGACAGAGCAGAGCTGGGGTCAGGAAAAGGACAGCAATCCAAGAATGCAGAGCTACATAGTAAGAAGACATTTCCTGTTTACAGGCAGCCTGATGCTTCATGTGCCACCACCTTGGATGTTTAAAGGCCCAGAAAACGCAGTAGATGCAGGTAGGATTATTTTTAATGTGGGCAATCTGTATGCACAGGGGGGGGGGGACTTATAAGCTATGCTCTTATTCAGGGTGAAGGTCTGGGTTAAATGCACGCAGCATATAATGCTGATTGGAGGAAATCCTGCACATGTGTAGTAGGATCGCCACAGAGGTAAGCAGACCCATTTACACAGCGATGGCAGGTGAACGCCAGATGCTGTACGCAAAACCACATTTAAGAAAGCGAATCTGGTGAGTCACTCTAACAGCCCCATGTAGCGTCCGATATATTATTACAGGTGGCTTAGCATATAGCGCCAGCGCTCTAGACTCAGGAGCGCCATGCCTTACCTATCACTTGGTGTAGGAATTTGGGGGTTGTTTAAGAAGGGATAGAGCCAGGTGGTGCCTCGTTGCGGCAGGCAGTACCTGGTGAACGCCGGGCGCTGTACGCAAAACCACATTTAAGAAAGCGAATCTGTTGAGAATGTAGCGTCACATGTATTATTACAGACGGCGTATAGCCCCAGTGCTCTAGGCTCATGGCGCATGTAGTACCTGTCCCTCTTTAGCGCTCTCCCATTCATTTCAATGGACATTCATTTGCTTGTGTTTAACCCCTCTATTGCCAGCCACGTAAAATTTATGTGGCTGCCTGTCCAACCGTTAAACGCCAGCCACCCAAATTATACATGTCTGACTTTTCCCCCGGCTAGAGCATAAAAAATAAAACAAATGCTCATTCAATCTGCCTGGGTCTCCTCTTCAGCCTGGGGGGGTTCCGATCCCCCGTCGGGGCTTCCCCGTCTGCAGCAGAATGCCCGGAATAGGTAGCCCCCCATTTCAGCTGCCGACGGCTTTTCCTGAAAAGATAAAAAAAATAAAATTAAATTTACTCACCTCCATGTTTGCTCACTCTCACTGGCCCTCCTCTTCACCCGGGGGGGCCTCCGATCCCCTCCCAGGGCTCTTCGATCTTCAGGAGAGAGCCTGCCTTTAACCCTTAAAATATCCCCCAAAAATGGGGTCCTCCCCTGGGAGGGGGGCCCTATGTCGCTTTTTTTTAAATTAACCCCTTATGTTTATAGTGTGGATAGTAGTATTTTATTTGTAAATGTTATAAAGTGCTCTTTTCAGTTTGGGGGGTCTCCGGGCAAGAATGGGGGGCTACCGATACATATGTGGTACCGCTGTAATCGGGAGAAATGAGGCTTTCACATGCAATATGGTTTTCATTAATAAAACAAATGTTTTATTTAAAATAAAGGAGACAATTGTTATTATTTTATTTATTTTTTTGATTTTTTACGCAAAAATATTTAAAAAACAGTATAAAAATTACAAACAAGACATTTCATGTTAAAGCCTAAACTCTGCTGCAAAATATATATAAATATTTTCCTGGAAATTCTTGCAAAAATCACGGTTAAACATGGCGCAAAATGACCTGTCAACAGAGTGTAACAAAACTTCAAGTAGGCTGCCAATTAAAAGGATTAATAGAACCTATGCATGTTGGGTATTGTTCTGCTCGGGGGACCTTGCGCTTTCAGATTTAGCTTGTTTTTTCTTGTTTGCATATTGATATTTTAGGAAAAGGTGTTTTTTTATTCTGCTTTTTTATACATCTTTTAGTGAAACCCTGTGCAACCTAAGAATTATTCAAGGGATTACTTCCAGAAAGATGAGCCCACTACAAAAAGCTGGGTATGCTTAAAAAAGCTTAACATGTGTACTTTCAGGGAATATATGGTTTATGGGGGATATTCCAAATGTAAAGGGTTGTTTTGGTAGAAAAATCGCAAGGTGCGCACTTTGCAGAGCTGAAATTTTGAAGTAAAATTACCGTTACGCACATGCTTTACTTTGGTGTGTTTGGAAACTCTTCCCTTGACAGTAGCTATGCATGTTGGGTAGCATTCTGTTTGGGGGATGTTGCTTTTTCAGATTTTCTGTTTTTTTCTTGTTTGCATATAGTTTTTTTTTAGGAAAATGTGGTTTTGATTCTGCTTTTTTATTCATTTTTTAGGGAAACCCTGTGCAACCAAAGAATACAATGAGGGATTACTTCCAGAAAACGACACCCATGTCAACAAACCTGGTACGCCTAGAAAGCTTGAGGTGTGTACTTCCAGAGAATGTATAGTTTGTTGGGGTTATTGCAAATGTAACGGGTTGTTTTTCTGGAAAAACTGCAAGGTGCGCATAGCATAGTTGTATTTTATCTGAAAATCTCCTATAGCTCTGTTTCAGTTTGGGGGAGTCTCCTGGGCAGGAAGGGGTGTCTACCTATACATATGTGGTATCGCTGTAACCGAGAGAAATTGGGGTTTCACGCGCAATAAGATTTTATTGACAAACTTACATTTTTTATTACAAAAAAACACTACAAATTGTAAAAAATAGTTTTTGTTTTTTTTGCACATATTTCATCCACAAATATTGAAAATACACCTAAAATGACAAATATATAACTTTCCTTGGAAATCCCTGGAAAGCCTTTCAAAAATCACAGTTGAACATGGGGAGCGCAAAATAGTGCAAAATAGTCTGGCAACAAAGGGTGACAAAAACTCAAGGTAGGCTGGCGGTTATAGGGTTAAACAGCGTGTTTGACAATTTTTTTTTTGCTCCAATCATTGTGTGACGTCTCCTGGCTGCAAACAAACACTTTTAGAAACTTTCTTGATTTTTTATATTTTTATGCAGAAATGTCATTACAGTTCAGGCACTAAAGTGTTAATGTCACAGTGTTAAAACAAGTGTTAAAAAAATCATTCCATGTGTTTTTGCTTTGTAAATGGTGGATATGTGTTCAAAATCAGACTTTAATCGCACAGCGTCTGGCGCCCAGCTTTAGATTGCCGACGCTGTTTGTGTGTGTCCTTTTTAGATAAATATGGTGTGGCGCGCCGAGAGTCGGTCGCATTGAGCTGGCACTACCTTTCGCTACTGGTGTTAGGGCGCCAGACATACATCACATTCATCAATTTGGGCCATGTTACTGTTACAGTGCCCAGTACTCGCTTACAGCGTCTACTAGCGGTCGATCTAAGCGCCGCTATACAGACGCAGATACCTGGCGTTAGTAGTGAATAAGCCTCTTTGATGCATTTGAGTTGAAATTGATGGGAGCTGTCGTTAGATATTATTATCACTTTTGGTTACTATATTTGAATTAATATCTTTCAGCCATTTTCCAGGATGTATGCAGTCTCTAAATGACACAAGTTTTGTACTGCTGGGGTTCCAGAATCTCCATACCATGAAGCCCGTTCTCTCAGGTCTTCTCTTGATGGTTTACTGTGTAACTCTCTTGGTAAATACCATTGTAATCTTTTTGGTGGCATTGTCCAAAGCTCTCCAGACCCCCATGTACATTTTTCTTACACAGCTCTCCATTTCAGACATCCTGGTAAGCACGGATGTTGTTCCCAACATGCTCCATATTGTTATAAATGACAGAGGCCTGATTCCATTGGAATGGTGCCTTATCCAAATTGGATTCTTTGGTGTATCGGAGGTTTTTGAGTGTCTTCTGCTGTCTGTGATGTCCTATGACCGCTATGTGGCCATCTGTAGACCTCTGCACTACAACTCAATAATGAACCAAAAGAAATGCCTGATATTCATCATCTCTTGTTGGTCATATAGTTTCTCTACAATAATGATTCAGTCAGTGCACTTGACCACATTGTATTTTTGTGGCTCCAACATCATTGACCATTTCTTCTGTGATTTTGAACCTTTGTTAAAGCTTTCGTGCACTGATCTTTTTTCTGTCAGGCTTCTGGCCTCGGTGCTCGGCTCCCCGGTGATTGTGTTGTCCTTTCTTGCTATTATTGCTTCCTACTTCAATATTCTCACAGCCATTTTAAGGATCTTGTCTGAAACTGGAAGACAGAAAGTGTTCTCCACCTGCAGCTCCCACATTACCATTGTTTCCATATTTTTGGGAAATTTGATTAATATATATATATATATATATATATATATATATATATATATATATATATTTGTCCAGCCAAAGAAAGTCTCATGCTCTGGAATAAATACATTTCCATTTTGTATACTGTAGTGACACCACTAACAAATCCCCTAATATACTGTTTGAGAAATGAAAATATTAAGGAAGCTTCAAGAAAGTTAATTCACAATGTTTTTTATTTTTATTTATTTTTAGGTTTTATTTATTGTATCTTATGTTAATTCATATTGGCTCTTTTTATGTTTTCCTTTGTCTTATATCATTATAATTTGAGAGCTTCAAAGAAAAAGCTGAGAAATTTTGAATCAATATACAATTAGGGGGTTATTCATGAAGGGATAGCACCAGGTAGCGCCTCGTAGCGGCAGGCAGCGTCTGGTGAACGCCGGACGCTGTAAGCAAAACCACATTTATGAAAGTGAATCTTGTGAGCGACTCTAACAGCGCCATGTAGCGTATGACTTATCATTACAGGTGGCTTAGCATATAGCGCCGGCGCTCTAGCTTCCAGAGCGCCAGGTATTGCATGTTGCTACCTGTCATTCTCCCATACATTTCAATGGACGTTCCTTTTCTTCTAAAGACTTAAATCTGCAGAAGTATGCTAAGCTGCACCACCACGCCAAGGTCAGGCCAACCTCAGGTAAGCTGCTCCCATTTTATCTCTTGCATTGTATGTCCCAAATGGGTCTCTCAGAGATTAGAGTTAGGACTGCACCCATAGAGGCACCTTGGCGCTGGTGGTGCAGCTTAAGCATACTTCTGCAGATGTGTGTGACCGAGCCTCTGTTTTTACCAGATTTAGAGACAGATTATAGGTTGGTCTGCAAGCTAACAGGGTTGAGTGCTGCGGCTCCTTTAAGTCTTTAGTAACTTAATTGCCCTGCTGACTTGCACCTCCCAGGTTAGTTATAAAATGGTCTGAGCAGCTGCCACTCCCCTTTTGTTCCTTTTCTTCTGTTTAAACATGGTTTGTTATTTTTTTCTCTCTCAAATAATTGTGTGACCTCTCCTGGTCTAGAAAAAGTCATTTTTGAAAACTTTTTTGATTTTTTATATTTTTATATTTATTATTTTTTTTTTATATTTAATTATCATTACAGGTCTGGCATTAAAGTGTTAATATTACAATGTTACAACAACGTCATTCCATGTGTTTTCACTTTGTTACAGGTGGATAAGTGTTCAAAAACAGACTTTAATCACACAGCGTCTGGTGCTTTATATTATGGCGACCAGATCCAAAGCGCCTACGCTCTGTGAGTAGGTTTTTTTGTTGAATTTGATGTGAGTCACTCAGAGTCGGTCGCACTGAGCTGGCGCTACCTTTCGCTCCCTGCAACGCTGTACTGATGGTAGAACGCCCAACATACATCTCATTCATCAATGCTGCCCAAGTTATTACAGCAACTGAGGCACTCTGTTACAGCGCCTGATAGCCGATCACAGCGTCTACTAGCGGTCGCTATTAGGGCCTCTGTACAGACGCTCATCTGCCGATACCTGACGCTAGTAATGAATCAGCCTGCCCGTTTCAAATGTGAGTGCAGTAAATAAATCTGCAAAATTGCACCTTTAATTTCCCTTTATTCTGAGGACTGATATGGAGACTTTATGGAAGAAAGATTCCCTTTTCTTTTAATGTAGAACCTTCTTATAGAGGTTATTAAGAAGACCGCGTTCACTTTTCTGTTCAAGACTTTGGGATATTGAGATTTTAAACAAGGTAAGAAAAGTGAATACGCATGGGGAGGCTAATATATTGTTAAAGGTGCAGGCGACACTTGAGCGCCTCGTCCAAGACACTCGGACCGCAATGTCGGCTTCAGGCTGGTTGCACTGTCAGCTGTGGTGCTCCCGGCCAGGCAGTGTTTGCAGTGCACGGCTTTTATATGCCTATGCACTATTGACACCCACCTGGAAGGTCTGTGAGGGAACAGGTTTTCACATATGTGGCATGGTGAGGAACATGTGACAGTAGGTTCTAAAAGGTAGCTAAAGGTTAAATTAGGGAGAGATACCCAGTACTAGTCTTCTATATCACTTGAATCATTGAGGAACAAATGTGGAGCACCCTGGGCTCATAAGAACCTGCTCCCTGCCATCCTCAACAAGTGCCAGGAGCATGAGGGTTACATTAGTATCTGGACATCCTCATTTAATCATTTAATCATATTTTTTTTTTAAAGATACAGGTATGGTATATATGGAAATATAATTTTTATGGAGCAGTATGATTAGAAGTGGGTATATATTCAGATTTTCAACATTACTGAATAAATAAGTATATATTCACAGAGTACTTCAATCAAACCACTAATACACTGTGATAGTCCTAGGGGCCTACACAAGCATCCTCTGTAATTCCGGTTGACCAGTTTGAGCTTGCATGTAGATATCAGGTGTCAAATAATGCAGCATTAATCCAGAACTGTGATGCTTTGAATACAGACACCTTTGGAACCACACTAAACACAGACAGACAGCATTCATTTAGTATTTCCACTTCCCAGGACCTCTCATTACTGCATCTTAGAGGAGAACTCTAGAGGAGTATATACCAAATGTATCGCAAACGTTTCCACTTTATTGAGAGATTTTTCACCTTTGGTATAACATCAGATTTTCACATGTTATTAAAAATTGTATGTGTTGGAAACTTCACAATATATAAAGAACTTATCCAACTCAAAACTCCTGGATAGTTCCAAGATAGAATTTAATAATCACCAATAGTGATTGGATAATTTTTCCAGATGAACCAGAATTCAGTCTGGATTTCATGGACAAATTGAATTCATTGCCTATTCATAATAATGAATTGATTTTTCACTGAAACCTCAAAAATAAAAATTTAAGGAGCACTATCATGAAATTGTGTAATATTAAAAATCCATATAAACACTATAGCTAATAAGGGGAGGGGTCACGTATACACCCAAACTTAATAAAACTCCCGCCAAGCTTATGGTTTTCTTCCCCTGGTAGGAATAAAATCCTGGGGTTACAGGTCTAGTCTATGAGGGGTGACAGAGTCTGTCATCCAAGATGTCCTCTTCCTTCCATTAAAACAACAACAAGCCTGGCTGGATATTTCTCAATACCGGGTGTATAAGTGACCCCCTCCTCCCGCCATCCAGCAGATTTATATGGATTTTTATTATTGGGCCATTTTTCACGATAGTGCTCCTTTAAGTAAACTTTTCTCTGTCCATGTTCCAGCATTGGGTGATGTCTTTATCAGCTGTCGGTCCTCCAGTCTTTTCAGCCTGATGGGAGCACTGGGCTCCTGCCATCTCAATTATTATTGGTGAGAAGTGAGCTGGCTGCCAAAGCCCTTCACACCCCCGGTCACTCACAGTGAAAAAAGTGAGGACAAGGACGAAGGTGAGCCTTTTCTTTTTTACAGCAACGTTTTGAAGCAAAATCCATTTTTTTGGGAAATGCTTTAAATTGTCCATGTCGAACTTAAAAAAAATTAGCTAATTCCTAATCGCCAACCTTGTAAGGTTCTCCAATTCTCCATTGAAGTAAAAATGTTTTCTACATCTAATAACAAATCAATCATTGGAGTGGCAGTTCATTTTAAACATGACTAAGTTCGCTAAATAGTATCTCTGCTGCTATGTAGGACAAGGGACTTTACACGTATTATGGGAGGTTTCCCAAATCTTTGGCTACATTATTATGCCTGAAATTTATATTAGCACCTGAAAGGCTTTTTTAAAGTCTTTGTTCCTGAAAGTGTATATGATTGGATTAAGCAATGGAGTCATTACGGTGTAAAACAGAGTGAGGGCCTTGCCATGATTCGTTGATTGTTCCTTTTTTGGAAACATGTACACAATAGAAAGTGTCCCATAGAAAATAAGCACCACGGTCAAGTGAGAGCTACAGGTGGCGAAGGGTTTCTGTCTCCCCTCAGCAGCAGGAATCTTTAGGATATTTAAAACGATACAAATATATGATATAGAAATTATTACAAAAGGAGCTATAATGAAAAGGAAGCCGGCTACTAAGCTCTGAGTAGCAAGCCAGGAGGTATTTGAACATGAGAGTGACAATATTGGTTCAAAATCACAGTAGAAATGTTCAATAACATTTGGTCCACAGAAGTCCAAAGCACACATTGGTACAGTGTCAACCAACACTAATGCAACACCTGATAGCCAAATGAAAATGACTGATTTCCTGCAAAACAGAGGGGTCATTATAGCGTTATAATGCAATGGTCTGCAGATGGCCAAATACCGATCATAGGACATTACAGTCAGTAAATAACATTCCAAACCTTCAATAGATCCGAAGAAACAAAACTGGATGATACATCTGGGAAGAGACATGACACATCCATTATAAAGAATAATCTGAAGTAGGACAGGTATTATAACTGTAGGCAGTATTATATCACACAGTGATAGTTGAGTTATAAAGAAGTACATGGGAGACTGTAGGTTCTTGCTCAGTAGAAACAAAATGATTATAAGGAGGTTTCCAAAAATCAGCAAGCAGTATACCATGCAAAGGACCATGAAGAATACAATTCTCATATTTCTGAGATTAGGAAACCCCAAAAGCACTACATAGGTGACATTATTGTAACTGTTCACCTGATGAATTAAAAATATAATATAATGAGTATATATGATTATTCACAGTCTTGTTATAAAATCACTCCAGAAACAAAATTTAGCGTGTTCCTTTTCATAAATGTTTGGACAACTTTGGTCCATGTGCAGATGGGCATACCGATTGTTGATGTCCCCTTACGTGCATGGGTCCCACGGTGAGGTGAGTATTTAATGCCCAAAGGTAACTGGAGGGGGGGGCAGCAGAGAGGTGAGGTTTGGGGGAGGTTTTAAACCTCACCTTATGTTCCTCTTTAACGGGTGTTTGTCCTGTTCAGACAGCTAATCAAAACAAAGCTCAGGGGGTGTCATCCAGAATGCTGGAGTCCCCCACTCGCACATAATCCCCAAGAACGCCCGTAATCCTCACCTTCATTATGAGCCGGTGTGGGGAATGGAGTCCACAATTGGCCAGTGGACGGTCACGCAAGGAGGCAACCATGGTCCGGCGGCCAATCGCAGGACTCCTTTCCCGGTGCTAGCACACAGTGAAGGTGAGGATTGCGGGCGTTCTGGGGGGTTATGTGCAGGGTGGACTCCAGCATTCTGGATGACCCCCCCCCCCCCCAAGCTTGTTTTCATTAGCTGTCTGCAGGACAGTTTAAGTGCATTCTCCAGACTTTCATGGGTTCCATACTGTTATGTATATAAATAATTGTATATATTACACCCATGTATCTGAGTCTATCCACCTTCTGTACCTATGTTTGTTAATAGCAGCAACGTGCTGCTAGCGGGGTAACCATTAAAGAAGCACTATCGTCAAATTGTGTAGTAATAAAATTCCATATAAACACGTTGGCTAATGGGAGGAGGGGTCACTTATACACCCAAACTGAATAAAACTCCTGCAAAGCTTGTGGTGTCAGGCCGGAGAGTTCTCAAATATGAACTCTCTGCCAGGGAGCAGAACGTTTGGCCAGAGCAAAGACACAACAAGCAAATGCAGTAAACAGAGGGGTTTATTATAAGTCAAGGGAAACAACAAAAAGATCTTAATTTCAGTTGAATAACCAAAGGGACAAAACAAAGCTGCTGGCGCACTCACCTGAAGGCTCAGGGCAGATGATACAACCCAGGTACAGATTCAGACTCGGGTTTCAATAGCTACAAGAAAGTCACCAAGGCAAACAAACAAAATGCTGCTGCACCAGGGGGAGGGCAGATCCACTTTAATAGCCCTCACACCAGGTGCAGCAGATGATGGGGAGGGAGAGCATCCAGGGCTCTGCTGACACCCCCTGGTGGCTACCGGTACTGCAGATGGGGTAATTGACCCCAGCCACCAGCCAGGCATCAGACGAACCCGGGGTTCTAATATGTGGTTCATTCTCTCATGGTAGGAATAAAATCCAGGGCTGACAGCTTTAGTCTATCTTTTCCTCTTCCTTCCATTAAAAAAAAAAAACAAGCCTGGCCAGATATTTCTTGATGTCGGGTGTCTAAGTGACTTTTCCTCCCATCATTCATCATATTTATATGGATTTTTATTACTGGCGCATTTTTCGCGATAGTGCTCCTTTAAATGTGAAATGGTCCTGGTTATATTTGCTTAAATAAACTACCACAATTCCCACAACTACCACAACTATATTTAATTCTATGTATATAAAGGGTTGAGATACCCCCCACCCCCATATTGATTTGCACTCCAGAAGAACTATAAAGTGCGAATGCATTAACTAATTTAACATGTATTGTAAGTCATAAGCCTCCGTGGAACTTAAAAAACTACCTTAAAAAGGGATATTAACCTAACCATGAGGTCTCAAGTTCCATTATCTCACTCCCAGATAAGGGTAAGGTGAGCCAATAATAAACTGTAATAATAGAAGTAGAGACCAAAATAGTCAACTCATAGATGGTCTTATCCGTATCGGGCCTGGGCTCTAATGGAAAAGAAATAGGCCCGGAAAAAATGTAATGGATCCCATTAAAATCAATATGAATAAAATCAAAACTGCTGCAGAGGTGTCTTCCAATTAGAGATCTGTAAAAAGAGAGATGTCCAGCCTGTTATTAAGGCCCTGGAAGATCACAGGGTCCCCGCTGTGGAGCACACATTTATAAGGTCCGGGCACATATGATTTGATGATTTGATTTTTGCACAAGGACACTTGCACTTTATGTGGATTACGGCATTTCAAACTTTTGGATTAAAAGTTATGTTTTAATGAAATGAGAAGGCTGGACTTTCCTTTTAACTGCAAATGAGTGAGAGTGGGTAGGAGTCTTAGGTGTTTGGGCACTTTCCTTTTAGTTCACTGGTAGAATTTAGACTTATTCAGCTTGGGTTCAGGTTCTTCAGGAAGAAGATATTTTAAAGAAAAGGGACATCCTTCCAGGGTCATTTTAAAACTCCCCACACTAGGTCTTTCCCCTTTCAATAAAAGGTGAAACCTCCCCCCCAAATCATTTCTTCAGGAAGAATTGTGGGACTTGTAGTCCATGTGTTTTACTTAAGGCCATGAAAACCACTCCCACTGTAGCAAAACAGAGCCCCTGGAATATGAAAAAACATGGAAACACAATACTGATAACTAAATCACAGGTCTGGGGGCAAAAATGATTATTTTCAGTTCCAAAAAAATGAAAGCAATAAGGCATGACACAAAAACATGCCAAAAAGGGCATTTCCATTAAATCCGGACCAACACACACTTTTCCATTGATGACTGTTGGTCCCACGGACAGAAAATAAGGACAAGCTCAAGGGGGCATCCAGAAATCTGGTGCATAACCCTGCCCAGATCATCAAATATCCTTACCTTCATTGTAGGAAAGGAGTCCTGCGACTGGCTGTCGGCACACACGCTAACGTCCAGCGGCCAATTGCGGAATTCCTTTTCCGGTGCTAGCTTGAGGTGAAGGTAAGGTACATCGGGCATTCTGGGGGGTTATGTTCAGGGGTGGCTCCAGCATTCTGGATGCCTTCGAGCTTGTTCTTTATCACTGTTTGCAGAACCAACATCCATTAAAGAAGAAACGGGTGTTGGTCCGGTTTAAATTAGATTTATGTTATATTTTGTTTAACAATAAGAGGCAAGATTAAGGCCTAACATCAAATTAAGGGTTTTTAAATGAAAGATGATAGGTTCAGATTAAGAATAACGGAGGACAGGATGAGTCTGAAATAAGTATTACTGTTAGTCTTATGACTCAGCACATTGCAAAGGTAATAAGCCTCCTACCATCTTCTTAAGTTAAACCACCTCGGACAGCACCTCCATTCTTGAAGGTCAAAGAGCTTGACAAACAGAATAAGGCTAAGGCAGATTTTTTGTGTACTCTATAGGTGCAAAACTGAATTCATTGACAGAATCAGGACTGAGAAGAGTTTATTGCTTCAGGTGTAATCTTGGCAGTGCTAACAGCGACCACTGCCTAATCATGAATACAGCCACACCAAGCAGCAAAAAGCAACATCCTCCTTTGCTTTTACTTGTTCCAGGAAATGTCAAATAATAATAATAATAATAATAATAATAATAATGTCGTTCTTTTCGTTTTGGGCCAGAACCTTTTGATGAAGCAAGGATGACATCAAAGCAGGACATGGTATGTAGTCAAGGTGATGTTTGTTTCTCTATCTCAGGCTCTTTTATACATTTGTTGCACCTCCAGGTTGTTTTCTATAATTAAGCGAGCGGCTAATTAATCTGCTGAGAAACTATCTTTTAGGAATATTACTTCACTGCATTTCTCCTGAGATGCACCTTTTAAAATGAAATAACACAAAGGA
The DNA here is from genome assembly GCA_027917425.1 of Gastrophryne carolinensis. Classification (NCBI taxonomy): domain Eukaryota; kingdom Metazoa; phylum Chordata; class Amphibia; order Anura; family Microhylidae; genus Gastrophryne; species Gastrophryne carolinensis. The sequence goes on along the minus strand of CM051238.1, from coordinate 443,720,783 downwards.
TTTAAAGAGGAACGTGAGAAATTTTCTGATGTTTCTCTCTAAACATCCCTCCCCCCTCCAGAACTGCCTTTTGGATGTCGGCGTTATCTAAAACCCAGACATCTGGCGGCATTCCTGGTGCCTTTGCACCCCCCACCCCCTTAGCCATCGCTGAGTGAAGGCTGCAGCCTTTTCTGTATTCACCCTTTGCTGCCCCCCTTCAAATGTCCCACGCCATTCTTCAAATCTTGCGGGAGTTGTGCCTAGTGTCAATGCAGTGACACTGCGCGAGATCTGTGGGAATGGTGCAGAGCATGACGGAACGGAAAGATGACACTGCCCTACGGAGACGGAGGTGGACTGAGGGATGCCAGAGCATGACGCGACCGGACAGGTAAGTTTAAAGTTGTAAATTGTGAAATCGGAGGGGCCAAGCAAGCCAGGTTTCGAAAGTTTTTATTAATACCTGCAACGTTCCTCTTTAAAGTTTCTTTTTCTTTTACTTCTAACTTATTTCGATCTATGGATACTCCTGGACCCACTGCACCAAAACCAGACCCCTCAAAATTAGCACATTAAAATTAGTGTAGATTGGCCCAAGACAACAAAGAGGACAGCAATTTATAGGAGTTTGGCCCAGTCACTCTCACATGGCCAATAACAAATATGCACCACTGAATGTAACTAGATATTCATGGTCATTTATTATCATTACTACACTAACAATGACATAGACAAAATATAAAATAATTCAAAAACACACACAGTAGGGGGCACGCAGCACTTACCTGAACCCACATTTATCCAGTAACAGTAATTAACCCCTTTTAAATCTCTCCTGACTCATCTCTAATAAGATCCCAATATAGGCTTCATAATTAGGGATGAGTGAATCGATCCGGACGAACCTGAATTAGTTCCGAATTTCATGGAAAATTCGATTCTGAACGAATCCGAATTTCCCCGCGATTCGATCGATCGAAGTTTTCCTTTAAACTCCATTTATTTCAATTACAGGCATTCTAAAATGGTGGAAGCACATGTCCGGACATATCCCCTGGGTCAAGGTATCATGGGAAAGTCACATGCAGCCTATCAGCAGCCAGGAAGCCCGGTGACGTCACAGCACTATATAAAGCGGCGGCCATCTTACTTGTGCGCATTTCAGCATTCTATTGCGGCCAGAGCACAGCTCCTTACAGACAGGGACAGAGTTAGAGATAGGTAGGGAGAGAAGACCCACAGGGACCCACAGAGTTCCAGGGTGTGATTCATCCAATATTTGGCCTCCTGCAGCCAACTCCAGTGTATCTTTCACGCATTGTTTGGGCTCCTGCTGCTGCTGCTGCTTGCAACTCCAGGGTGTGATTCATCCAATTTTTGGCCTCCTGCAGCCAACTCCAGTGTCTCTATAAAGCAATGTTTGGGCTCCTGCTGCTTGCAACTCCAGGATGTGATTCATCCAATTTCTGGCCTCCTGCAGCCAACTCCAGTGTCTCTTTCACGCAATGTTTGGGCTCCTGCTGCTGCTTGCAACTCCAGGTTGTGAATCATCCAATTTTTGGCCTCCTGCAGCTGACTCCAGTGTCTATTTAAAGTAATGTTTGGGCTCCTGCTGCTTCTTGCAACTCCAGGGTGTGATTCATCCAATTTTTGGGCTCCTGCAGCCAACTACAGTGTCTCTTTAAAGCAATGTTTGTGCTCCTGCTGCTGCTTGCAAGTCCAGGGTGTGATTCATCCAATTTTTGGCCTCCTGCAGCCAACTCCAGTGTCTCTTTAAAGTAATGTTTGGGCTCCTGCTGCTGCTTGCAACTCCAGGGTGTGATTCATCCAATTTTTGGCCTCCTGCAGCCAACTCCAGTGTCTCTTTCACGCAATGTTTGGACTCCTGCTGCTGCTGCTTGCAACTCCAGGGTGTGATTCATCCAATTTTTGGGCTCCTGCAGCCAACTACAGTGTCTCTTTAAAGCAATATGTGTGCTCCTGCTGCTGCTTGCAACTCCAGGGTGTGATTCATCCAATTTTTGGCCTCCTGCAGCCAACTCCAGTGTCTCTTTCACGCAATGTTTGGGCTCCTGCTGCTGCTTGCAACTCCAGGTTGTGATTCATCCAATTTTTGGCCTCCTGCAGCCAACTCCAGTGTCTATTTAAAGTAATGTTTGGGCTCCTGCTGCTTCTTGCAACTCCAGGGTGTGATTCATCCAATTTTTGGGCTCCTGCAGCCAACTCCAGTGTCTCTTTAAAGCAATGTTTGTGCTCCTGCTGCTGCTTGCAAGTCCAGGGTGTGATTCATCCAATTTTTGGCCTCCTGCAGCCAACTCCAGTGTCTCTTTAAAGCAATGTTTGGGCTCCTGCCCCTCATAGTGATGCCGCTTCAACTCTCTGCAATTGTGCCGCTCTGCGATTCTATTAGCTATGCCTCCGATCTGCATGTGATAATTATTTACAGTATTTCACTAACCCAGCACGCATTCTTTGCGTGTTACAGCAAGGCAGAATGGTTTACAACCCTATTGAGGCTCCAGGAGGCCCAGAAATAGCCGTTTTTAATAGCGATTCTTCACGAATAAATTCGAAGTCGAAACGATTTTTGTTGGAAAATTCCGCGAATCAGTCGAATCAAATTTTTCAAAAGTTCGCTCATCTCTATTCATAGAAGAGCTAGTCTAAATAAGTAATCAAATAAAACTAATAAAGTGTTAGTGCTGTGTTTCACACAGTGAGACATCCCTGGTCAGGGTGCCCCGGGCCCAAGAACCAAAACCCAGGATAGTCAAAATTGTGGGTTTTGGTCCACTTTAAGCAGCAGAGGGTAAATCATAATTTTGTTTTATCTGGACAGAAGTCTTCCAAATATCTGTATTTCTCGAACTTCCCCATGTGATTCATACTGTGTAGGTGTGTAATTACAAATAATAACTTCTTTCAGTGTGCTTACCATTATTTATAATTTCCCTGTATATGGAAACGCCTTTCAATGGGAGCGCTCCGTACACAGGTCACCCGACAGCCAGGCTTCTTCTACTGGCACTGCAAATGAGCGAGAGCAGGTAGCGGTCATAGGTCTTTGGGCACTTTTCTATTAGGACACTGTTAGAATTTAGACCCTTTTCAGTTTGGGTTAAGGTATAGTTGGATTTTTTGAATTATAAGGTTAAGCATGGGACCAGGGTTTAATGTTACTATTCAAAATACAATTCAAAAATAAAAGGTAATTCCACTTTCGATAGCAGTTTTAAAAGTTCCATTATTGTGTGGCACATGATCCCCTCGATTCAAAGAGCAAAAGTTAATTGATTTCGGATCGAGAATCGTAAGTTTGGGTGGGTGTTAGTCATTTTTTCCTGTTTTTTTGGCCATTTCCGACTCGCACGAGCCTACGTACGAATTCGTATATGCTCTTACGATCATCGGAAGTTCGTTCCTAAATTTTAGGATCAAAACGTAAAACTTAGGATCAAATCCTAAAACTTAGGATCAAAACCTAAAACTTAGGATAATCGGATGTGTTTACGTGTGATTCAGAGAACAGTTTTCAAACCTCTAAATACGTTTTAAAAGAAAGCCACTGGCGACACCTTTTAGCAGTCGGATTGCTGTTCTTGAACAGGTTTTTTGGCTATGTGGAGGAGTCTGCGCGTCTTGAGCTCCAATGAACTGCATGTATCAGCATGGCCGAGGCCATAAATTGTATGGCAATGCATACCTGATTCATGTATGCCTTATAAAAGCATTTTAATGTGGACCTTAATTAGTCCTTTGCATGTAAACCTTTATTTTGCAATATATTTGCGTTAATTAAAGAAACTTATGTCCTTTGTTATTTATTTTTAAATTGATGTACTAGAATAATATTTTTAGATTGAATTTATTGGTGTAGTTGTTTACCTTTGCTTTGTTTAATTATTTAAGCGCATCTTTGGTCAGATGCATTACACTTACTGAGGAGAGGAGAGCGGGATAAAGTGCAGGATGTGGGTTACTGCTGTATTTTGCACAGACACAGCAGAGCTGGGGGCACGGAAAGGTCAGAAATCAAAGAATGCAGAGCAACACAGTCACAAGGCCCTTTCTGTTTGCAGGCTGCCCGAGAATACCTGAGCCGCCATCTTGGCTGTTTCTAGGCTCATAACATGCTGAAGTTGCTGGGTGTTTTGTAATTTTTGAGAGCAAATCTGTATGTAGAGGGTGTGGGTAACCACACCCAAAATTTTAAGTTGTACCATTTGAAGCCAAAATATTTAAATTAAATCCTCAAGTAAAAAATGCAAGTTAACTAAAAATTAAACAAAGTAAGATTTACTTATGCAAATGCATTCATTAATGGTTGGTTACTACAAAATGAATGAAATAAAGAAAAATAAAAGACCAAATATTTAGAATGCACTTTAATGAGGTAAGTTTGTAGTGCGGAGCCGCAAGATCAGAAGGATTTACGTCCAGACAAAAAAGGAAAAAGGGCAAAACCAATGTTGCAACCTGAGAAATGAAACGGAAAATTCAGGATGGAAACTGACATAGGTCTGATTCCCGAACTGCCATACGAACGGACGGACATTTTAGGATAGAAACGTATTTGCTTTTAGAATCACTCGCAAGTTCATACGAACGCACGAGCGTACGGGAAAAATAGGATGATCGGCACCAAAATCAAAGCTGTTACATGTTTCTTTGAATCGACCCTGATGTCTTCAATGTTCTAAATATATCTGTTTTTTTTTCTATTTGTTTGCAACGCTGGGTGTTACTAGAAAACAGTTTTCCATAGAAACAGTCACTTCACCAGCTTCATGAGGTCTTTTGATTTTTTTAAAATATGATTCTTTGAATTTATATAACTCACAAGGCATATCAAGAAGTCCGCCTGAAATTTCAGCAAAGGAATTTACAAAACAAGCGTATCCGGAAATCGAAGCCAAAAATAGATGAATGGATTTTATTATTCTTGATAATGATAGATGAGATAGATAGCCAGTGGCTTGCGTCACATAAAATTGCATAGGCTGCAATGACACTCGGTGCAAATCCCACAAAATTTGAAGAGCAGTGCAGGATATTTAAAGAAGGATGGAGAAGGGTGAGTATGGCTAAGGCTTACAGCCTTCACTGAGCAACAGGTAGGGGGGTGTAAAGGGGCCAGGAATGCTGCCGGATGTCGTGTTTTAGATAACACCATCATACAAAAGGCTATAAGAGAGGGGTAGGGAAGTTTAGAGAGGAACATCATGAAAGATCTGATGTTCCTCTATAACCTCTTTTTCGTTAATGCCGATGGGGAGAGGATTTGGGTAAGACCCTTGGAAATCTATTACCATCTCAACAGTTTTCTTGATGTTGAGAAGCAGGTTGCTGTTTGTAAAAATTAGGTACAGAGCAAAACGAATAAAATAACACCTTAAGTGAAATAAGCAATAAAAAATAGAATAACAATCAAGTGATAAGTTATAAATAAACGTAAATCAAAAACATTGATCAAAATTAATAGATCAAAAATAGTGATTAATGTCCCAAAGTCCATGCACCAGTGAAAAGTGCCAATGTGGGGAATCCAGAAAATATATTCCACCACACTCTCCACGCTGAATGTACCCACAAAAAGTGATCACTCTTCACACCATGTGCCTTTCTCACACTTATATGCGCTTACCAGAAAATAAATGAGTGACTCTTTGTATAATAACTCCTGTGATAAATCCGAGGTCAAGAGTATAATATTGTTCTCCAACTGCGATCCACCATACTCAGTATTTTATGTGAAAAAAAGAGGAAGAAAATAGTGCAACCCCGTTTGATAAAATTACCTATTTAATAATTAAAATTGCACTTACAAAAATACAGGAACGTGTGCACATTGATTAGGTATAAGATGGTTCTTGTTCCCTGTTCCACTATGGCCAGTAGGTGAAAGGGTAGACCTTAAGAGCAATGGGACACTCTCTTCCTTTAAAAGAAGAAAAAAACTTGCCGCTGCCCCGCCTAACGCGTTTCACTGTGTATCAGCTTTATCAAAGGCTGGGAGCGGTAAAAGCGGCTACTTAGAAAAACATACTTAAAAAACCAAACTTTTATCAAAGTGGAATAAAAGCTTACCTTAACCAGTGGCGTATGTATCCACCACGTGTGTACAGGGCGCCTGCAGTACGCCACAATACCGGCTCTATCCAGAAACCGGAAGTTAAATGTAAGACACGTCGGTAAGCCCGCCCTTCCACGGACGTCATATAGAACATACAAGAGACTAGAAACCAAGCCTGCCTGTCAGTCACTCAGAAAACACGGCTCGCCAATCAGGGTCCGCTCAGCCAACAGACCGAGCGTACAGCCAATCAGGATCTGCTCAGCCAACAGGCAGTGCGCCCAGCCAATCAAGGTCCGCTCAGCCGCCAGACAGAGCGCACTACCAAACAACGGGATGCTGTCAGCGTTGCTGTCAGCGTTGACAGTTAACCAATCTGTACCATTAGTGGGCAGGGCAGTCAAACCAGCCGAGAGACGTTGCCAATACGTCAGCAAACATTCCCTCTGAGCAGGGGCCCTCACCTTCACCCCGGATAACCGCCGGTTGACAGCCCTCACCCAGGCACACCAGAACATTAGACACCTTTATTATGTCAACAGCCTGACTGTGTCCATTGATATACTAGTTTATATTATCCCCCCTACGGGCCCAACGGAACTTTAATGCGGGGCTAAACCAACATATACTTATAACATTAAAGTACTAAATTCCTAATATAGAATTAGTGAATTTTGGGTATATGTTGATGCTAATAATGCAAATGCAACCCGTCCTTGGCGCCCAAAAGGAACAATGAAGTGGAACTAAACTAGGTATTAGTGTGATCAAGGATTTAAAATGGGGGTCCAGGGAAAAAGAACCTCCTTTTACAAATTATTACAATGTCTTTAGTCATTCCAACAATACAATAGACCATATGGGCTATATAATATTCATAGTCTAAAATGATTAATATCCATGCAAATATTAAAATATCTAAGAGTACATAAGAAATCATAAAAGTTACTAGAAAATAACATAAATAAAAAGGTTATACATATTGTTTAAGAATTATCCAGAAAACAATTCAGATCGAACTCCACATTAAGGCCCTTGGGGGACATAGTGTCTAATTCGAAAATCCATCTGCTCTCCCGTTGGGAGATCTCCCTGGTGAGATTGGAGCCTCTCCAATTTTTCTCTACATGATCGATGCCCATAAAGGACATACCGCGGGGATCGCTATGGTGTACATTTGCAAAGTGAGCAGATAAATTGTGGGCCATAAAACCACGCTTGATGTTATATACATGTTCTCTAATGCGTGTTTTTAGCTCCCTAGTAGTTCGGCCTACATAATAAAGTTGACAAGGACACCAAATCAAATAAACCACAAATTTGGTGTGGCACGTAATGAGAGTAGAAACCTCATAGGTTTTACCTCTTTCGCCTGCTTGAAAGGTCTTTTTTGGCTTATCCACTGGCTTACATGACTTGCAGCCCATACAGGAGCCGCATTTGTAAAAGCCTTTCATAGAATCACCAGTTAGAGACACCATCTTAGGAGGATCCACATAACTCCGAGTTATGAGGTCCTTCAAATTGGGTGCCCTCCTAAAGACCACTCGGGGGTTGTCAGGTAAAATGGAACTAAGCACAGGATCATCTTTGAGGAGATGCCAATGCCTCGATAGCAGTCGTTTTACATCCTTATGTTGGACATTGAAATCGGTGATAAAAAGTGGAGACATATTCACCTCCTCTTTGTCCTTCTTATTCCCACTAGAAAATCTCTCTTTACACCTCACCTCCTCCAGTTGTTGCCCAATGGTTTTTGGGTCGTAGCCCTTCTCAATAAACCGTTCAGTTAGCACCTTAGCCTGTTTCTCAAAGTCACTTAGGTGAGTGCAATTCCTTCTGAGTCTCGCATACTGCCCTTTTGGGATCGCTTCTAGCCATTTCGGATGGTGGCAGCTGCTAGCAGGAACATAACCATTCCGATCAGTTGGCTTAAAGTACGTCAGAGTGGAAACACCCGTTCCTACCTTTTGAATGGTTAAATCAAGAAAGTTTATTGATTCTGTACTCTGTTCCAATGTAAATTCCAGATTAAAGGAATTGTTATTAACTTTCTCAAAGAAGGAATTTAGATCTACATGTGTACCTTTCCATAGTATCAAAACGTCATCAATATATCGCCCCCATAAGGCTAGTTGGGGCCACTGGAGATGATAAATGAATTGAGCCTCCCATAGCCCCACATACAAGTTGGCCATACTGGGGGCAAATTTGGCCCCCATAGCGACCCCCTTGATCTGTAGGTAAAATCTGCCCGAAAACCAAAAATAGTTGTGTTTTAGAGCGAAGGTTAGACACTCCAACAGAAATTCTACCTGGGCTTCCGGTAGGCCCGATCCTAAGCTCAAAAAATGCTTAACGGCCAAAATGCCCTTGTCATGGGGGATCACGGTATATAGCGAGGTCACATCTGCCGTCCCTAATATAGTCACCTCCTCCCAAGCTTGATTTTCTACTAAACTAATAACCTGGGTAGAGTCTTTGAGGTATGAAGGCAGAGTAATCACCAATTTCTGTAAATAAGAATCGATGAACTCGCCTAGGCGGCATGTTAGGGACCCCACGCCACTAACTATCGGGCGTCCCGGGGGTTTCACAGTACTCTTGTGTACCTTTGGCAATTGATAGATTGTAGGAATCCTGACGGTTTGAGGACTGAGATATTTATACTCCTTATCTGTGAGGAAACCCTTAGAATGACCTTCTGACAATAAACTATCCAACTTGGATCTATATTCTGAGGTCGGATCCTTACTTAATATCTCATAAGTGTCCTTGTCCTCTAGGAGCCTATTCAATTCTGTGAGATAATAGGACTTGTCTAGTACTACTAACCCCCCCCCCTTATCGGCCGGTTTAATAACTACCTCATGTTTACTTTCCAAAGTCTTTAGCCCATTGAAAAGGGGGGATGGCCACCTCCTTTTCTTAAGGGTCAGTCGTTTGAGATCTCTCGTGACTGCCGTTTTAAAGGCTTCGACTTGTGGGCCTGCTAGAAAAGATGGGTTGAAAAGGGAGTTGTTAGAAAGTGTAGTGTGTTGTATCCTGGATGGGGTTTCTCCTGTGTGTGCAATCTCATGGACCTGGCCAGATCCCACTGGCATCTGCCCACTTGTTCCTTCCTTGGTCATAAAAAATTTTTTGACCGTAAGTTTCCTAGTAAACTTCTGTACGTCCACAAACAACGAAAACGTATCCAGATTTTTTGGTGGGGCGAACTTTAAACCCTTATCAAGCAATGACAGCTCATCTTTAGATAAGGTAGCTGAGCTCAAGTTAAAGATCCCTTTACCTAGTATCGTCGTTGTTTTCTTATGCTTAAGTCCTCCTCTTGTTCCTCTCCCCCTTTTCTTTTTTGAGGGGGCCTCCTGTCCCCCATAACCTTCCCTCCTCTGTCTATTGGGGAAGTTGTCATCCAATCTCTCAGATTGGGTAGTTGGCCCTCGTGAAAAGGAGTGGAGGGCGGGAACCTCCTTTCATGTAGTCTATGATTAAATTTCTCAGATGGAGAATATCTCTGTCTATTGGCCCCTGTTAATTGGGAGTGGGACTTCATATTGGGTTTTCTCCAACCTCCTTCTTGTCTACTTAAAGGGCGTATTGGTTCCCGTCTCCAAGGTAATCGATTTTTATATGGTGAATCCTTTTTAAAACGTGGGGATTCCTCATTTCTAATCCTATCTGGACCCCCAGGGGGCCTATCACTGCGTTTTGGTATAGTCCCCAAGGGGGGGGTTTCTCCTTCCCCCATCTTATTAGAAGTTGAGGTAGTTTGCCAACTGAATACATTGCACATGGCATAGTCCCTACTATCACGCTGAAATTTCTTTATCTTTCTATTTTTAAGTACCTTTTCATCCTTAGTCAACCTTTCTTTTAGATTGTCAGACCTTGTTCTAAATTCAGCAGAGTCACTCATTGGGGTTAATCTCTGTTTTATGGTCTCTTTCTGCTCTTCCATGGTTACAACCTGTCTCCTTTTCTTACCAATCAATCTTTCAAGCAGGGCTAAACCACACTCATTGAAAAAATTAAACCACTCCAGCTGAGCTTCAGATGTATCTTCCCCATCGTATATTTGTAAAGACCAGCGCAGCTGTCGTGGTACCATTTTTTTCTTTATGTATTGCTCTAGTGTGGCCAAATCCAGTTTAGTTCTGAGCTCCCTATTCAGGAGTTTGTAAAGGGATTTAAATTCTTCTTCAAGGCCCACCTCCACTGATAAGTTAGGTTCCTCATTGAACATATCCCCAATGTCTACCATTTGTGCATTACAGAAGGAGAAAATATCCATAACTCAATGAGGTAAAATCCTGAACAATATCTTTCAATAAGGATCGCTGGTGTATAGGGATATAGAAACAAAAGAATGATAGAATAAACACCGCGCGCCTAAAGATTAAAAACCATAAAAACAATTAAAGATGCTACAACGTACCGGACTAAAAATCCCTGATAAGCCCCAAAAATTGTAAAAATTAGGTACAGAGCAAAACGAATAAAATAACACCTTAAGTGAAATAAGCAATAAAAAATAGAATAACAATCAAGTGATAAGTTATAAATAAACGTAAATCAAAAACATTGATCAAAATTAATAGATCAAAAATAGTGATTAATGTCCCAAAGTCCATGCACCAGTGAAAAGTGCCAATGTGGGGAATCCAGAAAATATATTCCACCACACTCTCCACGCTGAATGTACCCACAAAAAGTGATCACTCTTCACACCATGTGCCTTTCTCACACTTATATGCGCTTACCAGAAAATAAATGAGTGACTCTTTGTATAATAACTCCTGTGATAAATCCGAGGTCAAGAGTATAATATTGTTCTCCAACTGCGATCCACCATACTCAGTATTTTATGTGAAAAAAAGAGGAAGAAAATAGTGCAACCCCGTTTGATAAAATTACCTATTTAATAATTAAAATTGCACTTACAAAAATACAGGAACGTGTGCACATTGATTAGGTATAAGATGGTTCTTGTTCCCTGTTCCACTATGGCCAGTAGGTGAAAGGGTAGACCTTAATAGCAATGGGACACTCTCTTCCTTTAAAAGAAGAAAAAAACTTGCCGCTGCCCCGCCTAACGCGTTTCACTGTGTATCAGCTTTATCAAAGGCTGGGAGCGGTAAAAGCGGCTACTTAGAAAAACATACTTAAAAAACCAAACTTTTATCAAAGTGGAATAAAAGCTTACCTTAACCAGTGGCGTATGTATCCACCACGTGTGTACAGGGCGCCTGCAGTACGCCACAATACCGGCTCTATCCAGAAACCGGAAGTTAAATGTAAGACACGTCGGTAAGCCCGCCCTTCCACGGACGTCATATAGAACATACAAGAGACTAGAAACCAAGCCTGCCTGTCAGTCACTCAGAAAACACGGCTCGCCAATCAGGGTCCGCTCAGCCAACAGACCGAGCGTACAGCCAATCAGGATCTGCTCAGCCAACAGGCAGTGCGCCCAGCCAATCATCAGCCGATCTGATGTTCCTCTATAACCTCTTTTTCGTTAATGCCGATGGGGAGAGGATTTGGGTAAGACCCTTGGAAATCTATTACCATCTCAACAGTTTTCTTGATGTTGAGAAGCAGGTTGCTGTTTGTGCACCACAAGCCAAGGTTGTTTGTTGTCACTGACAAGACCAACAACTGTGGTATCATCAGCAAAGTTTAGAATCTTTACTGACAGGCTTGTTGAAACACAGTAATTTGTGAAGAGGGAGAAGAGCTTAGAAGAGGTTAAGTACACAACCATGAGGTGCTCCAATGGTATTAGTTCTGGCAAGGAACTATTAGTGCTCAGTCTGTAGCTCTGTCTACTTCACCTATGCATCAGTGTGGAGATTAGAAAATCCTGGCCTGTTGGTGGTCCTCGGGGAGGATGGTTGAGCACATGTGGGTTACTAGGTTAATAGGGTTAATTGAAAAGAAAAGGATAAAAGACTTGGGCTCCCTCCACCTGAGCCTACTGGTCAAATGAATAAATGCTGGTATCCCCATGCCATGGAAGCCAGATAGGAAGAGGAGCTGTGTAGCTGTGACATCATGGGAAAACTAGGGAGGAAACCTCCTCCTGCCCTTCTATATATTCTAATACTTGGGCCCTTATTTATCAAGGGCTAGCGCCAGGTAGTGTCTGACGAGCGCCAGGTACCGCCAGCTAACGGCGGCTACCGACTCAAGTACGCCCCGCGGTCACAATGACGCATTTATCACGCTAAATGAGGCTAGCGCCGGCGAGAGCGACAGCTAGCGCGGGATTCATCATGTAGCCGACTGCAACGAACAGCGCCGCTGCTAATCCCATCACAGCGCCAGGTATGACCTCTCGCTCCCTGGCGGTGTCCAATGCATTTCAATGGAGCAATCTTTAATTAATCATAATTAATTCCTATTAATGTTTTTTTTTTTTTTTTTTAAATGTCAAAAATTCTGTGACCACTTCTGCAATGTTAGGTTTTTTTTTTAAGGTAAAAAAAAAAAAATAATAAATTTGTGCAGAATTGATATTACAGGTCTGATATTAATGTATTCATATTACAAAATGTTTATAAAAACTTGTATAATTTTACAATCAAAAAATATGGTTGTTTGGGGGTTAAAAACTATTTTACACCCATCGCCGCCAGCGCTCTGGGGTTTAAACAAGGAATTTACAGCGCAAATAAATTCGGAGCGTGTTTTGTTAATGAATCTGCAGCAAGCCGTTCGCTCTGGCCATTCGTTGTCAGGCGCACACATACAACGCTGAACCTGTGAAACAGCGACCCCCCTGCCCGTATTCAACATTACTGCACACCGAGTCGCTGGCAACAAGCAAACCCCGGCCAAGCACAGCGAATACTAGCTGGCGCTGAGAAAATCACGCTACTGGCGCTCATCTGTCGCTACCTGGCGCTATTAATGAATCGGCCTCCCCAGCAACTACTTTAATCAAGCTAGAACAGCTGAATTTGATAGTTATTAGTGACAATTAATGCATATAACATTAAAAACCCATACTCGCATATAATTTCGAGAAGCAGCTCTTCTACTCTTGATGCTGGAGAATAGCTCTCCAACATCAGCCTGTTTTCTATGAGCAGGAGGATTTTAAAGTAGTTTTATACAGACATGGAAAGTCTCACAATGACCAAAGACAATTAGGTCAAGGTGAACACTTTAGGTGCAAAAAGGTTAACACCTGGTGCTGAATCACCCTGAAGATATAAAATGAAAGTTTATGGCAGTTTTCTCTCCAAAAACAGTAGCACACTTTTTAAACTAGGTGCTGAATCGAAAAGTGTATTAAGCACTAGAAAGAAGTGCTTAGAGATTAGAGAAAACTGCCATTTACTTTCATTGTCTACCTTGGGGGCTTATATATTACATAGTTACATACATAGTTACATAGTTAATACGGTTGAAAAAAGACATATGTCCATCAAGTTCAACCAAGGGTGTTGGGGTAGGGGAAGTTGGGGGTAGGGGGCGTTTCAGTAAAACTTCTAATTTTTTGTTCACCTAATGTGAACTTTATTTACCTGGTGCTGTATCCACCCTTATATGGCCATGAACATTAGTATAGAACTGAAAGGTATAGGTGCAGCTTTCTTTAATCATCATTCTATCTCAAAATCATAGTTGCTTTTTAATGTCTTCTTTGTGAGATACCACAATGGGATGAGCTGTGATGTGTCAGATAACGATTGTTACATCTGTACAGTTGGATATGGAACATTGCCAGTGGAGGTGGAAGAATATCCAGGCATGTACGAGTATACCTAATTTAGATTTTATTTTAATGTTTGTGTATTTTTTTATGTGTATAATTCATGTTAACTGTTAAGGATCTCCAAGAGTAGGGGAGCACAGCATGCTGAGGGGTGGCTTGTAGATACAGATTACATTCACCCATACCAGCCTGTTGAGTAAGAAAAAGCCTGTTCCCACTGGCAAAAGGGAGGTTTTCTTCCATGGATGCCTCCTGGAATTAAAACAATTAAAAAAGGGAAAATGCCCAAGTAGATTTGGATGGCCTTTGAGGCCACCAACAGCTGGATACCCAGGGAAGGCCTGCAGACCACAGGACTGCGGGGACAATCGTAGCGCTAGATTTCATAAAAAACAAATAATTGTTGTCCAGGTTTAAAAAGAGCAGATACATATAAAAGTATATTTATATATATTATCTATTATATGATCAGATATAAAAATGTAACATGATGTGCATTTCATTAAAAAGTTCCTACAATATCCCTTAATACTTCCCCCTGTTCCATTATATTAACTTCTACCTGAGAAAAGTATCATCCTCATCCAATGGGTTTAATTTTGAAAGTGATATGGGCCCATTCATTTTTTTGAGAAATGTTTTGCTAATTTTCTTTTAATAATATAATATATCAGGACCATTACATATTCAACAAAACATTCCAAGATCACCAACAGGTGGTTAAATATTTTTACATAAACTACATTTTTAGAATGTTTCAGAGGTTGTCCCCTTCCATGGTCCTACATGCATGTATGGTGGGATTGCAGGTTGGTTAAGCAATTTTGGATGAGGGTTTGCTATATTATAAATAGAGCCACTGGCCTGAAGCTGAGCCCAACAGCACAGCATGTCCTACGTAACCTGAAACCTCCTGATTTAATGAGCCTGCTATTTATTAGATTTTCCTATGGAGACGTGGTACCCATTCTTTTTCTTCTTTCCTTTCCTTTCTCTCTTTCTTCCCTCTGTTCCTCTCTTTTGTATTTATTTTGTCAATCATTTCTACTCGATTAATATAATTTATTTTTCTTTCTTTTTTTGTGTGGCTCCCTCTTTTTCCTTTCTGCTCCTTTTCTTTTGTTTGTATAGCATTTCTCGGTGTATATAATAGGCCTGATCCACTTTAGAGGTTGCAGTTCAGGTTCATTTTTCGGATTTGTTGATGTTAAGAATGATAGTTGTACATGTGTTACCTTATTGGTAATTGCTTTTATAATGCTAGTATGAACCTTACGAAGCTCTGGCAGCTTTAATTTATGTGTGTACAATTAAACACAATCTTGTATGTAAATCTCTGCAATACAAACTATTGAATATAGAAAAAGTAAATTGTTTGAGATGAAAAAACGTCACCCATAAAACATTCTGCTCTGCTTATATATAGTTAGAACCCACAAACACGGACCAGAATGTTGACGTTATTATTTTATTATTTAGGGTTAATGAGATGCAGTTTTAGGAAAGAGATTTCTCAAGAGATTAATTAGCAATACACACTACAATTATAGAATGCAACTTGGAGGAGCGACAATAGATATTGTATATAAGAGTGTGAGATTGCGAGAGAAATAAAGTCATCGCTAGACTCCTCTTATGGCTTTATTGTCCTCCTTGTTTGATCAATGCGGTTCTCTCCAAGACACAAGAAAATACGTTTATTTTACATTTATTAGATAAACAAGGAAGCAATGAGCTGAAACTTGGGACTACACATCCTTGCTGCTTTATGATTAAGTAGAAATAACTTGCTGCATTTAGATGTAGACAGTGACCACTGTGCATAGGGCCCAATTTTTAAGGGCCTCATTCAAGAAAAAGAATTTAAACATCTTCAAGAAACTGCTTAATTGTTTGCCAAACTCCCTGTCCTTATATTTAAAAATAAAATAAAAATGTGTTTAACTGCAGTTAGAATGCAATCACTTAATTAATAGCCTGACGCAATGATGCATTGGACATCATCCGGTATTGCTTCGTCTGAACATAATGTGCAAATTCACAGAATTATTGTGGGTTCTACGCTGATCATCCCTATATTGTGGCTTTCCAGCCTTCAAAGATATTCTATTATTATACAGAGGTGCTTCTGAGTGTTGTTGACAGTCATGATGGTATGTTGAGCATGAAGCTTTTGCCTCTAAATATTGTGTTTTGAATAAAATGTGCAAAAAATCTCAACCCTATATAAAATCCATCCATCATTCAAATGTTACTTTATATACTCTCACATTTGACTCTTAATGTTAACCTGTTAGCTTTAACCTTGTTTGAGCTTATACAATCTTAATCTAAACCCTAAAACAAATTTTGTCTAAACCCTAAAATTGATTTTTACCCAATTGTCACCTGAACTCTAAAAACAAATTTTGTCTAAACCCTAAAATTGAATAGTATTAAACCCTAAAAATGAATCTTCATCTAAACCCTAAATATTATCTTTTAACCTCAGATCACCCTTTAACATCAACCTTTGATATTTCC
Source organism: Gastrophryne carolinensis (assembly GCA_027917425.1). Lineage (NCBI taxonomy): Eukaryota > Metazoa > Chordata > Amphibia > Anura > Microhylidae > Gastrophryne > Gastrophryne carolinensis. The sequence continues at coordinate 443,704,479 of CM051238.1, read as the reverse complement.
TTAATGTTAACCTCTTAGCTTTAACCTTGTTTGAACTTATCTAATCTTTATCTAAACCCTAAAACGAATTTTGTCTAAACCCTAAAATTGATTTTTATCCAATCTTCACCTGAACTCTAAAAACGAATTTTGTCTAAACCCTAAAATTGAATTGTATTTAAACCCTAAAAATGAATCTTCATCTAAACCCTATATATTATCTTTTAACCTCAGATCACCCTTTAACATCAACCTTTGATATTGACTTACTTTTTACATTTACACATAACCTTGACCTTCTTTATATTAACATTAAGCTTACACACTGTAAACCTCAAGCTAACTTTACAGGCTTTAAAAATCCTATTATGTAAAGTTGAAACATCAGCTTTTAATAACCAGCCCCCCCAACCCCAAGTTCAAGTATAGCCATCCTTTCCATTATAGTGCAATGTGAGTATGAATATCAGATGAACAAAAATATGTGATTACCTTTTGATCTCCACATGGGGTAGTCTGGTAGTGTTACTTCTGAACGGTGAAGGCCTGATCAAAATTTACCTCTGACCTCCTGGAAGAGCTTTGAGTTCCTCTGCCAATAAGTGTCTGGTGCACTCACACTCAATTCATTGCAATAGAGGGTTATCAGATCTCAGTGCAACCCCTGAATTGTACTGAATTGAATGGGTGTTCTGCAATCTTTGTGGGTGACGTGGGGAATGGACATCTCTCTAAAAGGACGTTGATTATCTGTGATTCGATTTTTGTGTTTTTGTGTTTTTATTTCAGGCCTTAAAATAAGATGTGATTAAGTAAATGGAGAAAGATTTGAACTGAACACTTTCAATAATGTGGAAATAAAGTGACAATAGGGTTGATTCAGAGCCCCTTTCTCAACATTTTTTTTAGTAAAAATTTCAGTTTCCTTCAATTTTTACCCCTCGTCTGATTCGGCAGAGCCTATTTTTCAGTGAGAATTTTTGCGTGGAATGTTTTCATTTTTGCACAATTTTTTGTTTGGTGGCAAGACCTCCAAGAAAACGGTAAGAAAAGGGCTCTGAATCAACCCTAATGTTTATCACTGTATGTTTCACTCCATGAGAAACATCTGACCATGAGACACACCCACAGTTAAGGGAAGGAAAATTAGAAAAAAAATATTCTGAACCAAATGGTGTGCTAAATACCCCTCCCAATTACCTAATTGCAGGCAGTGTGCAGCTTCCCCCATTATAGGCAGTGTGTGTGGCATCCCTCTTTACAGTCAGTGAGAGCCATCCATCATTAGAGGTAGTGTGTGGCACCCCCCCATTACAGGCAGTGTGCAGCATCCCTTATTACAGGCAGTGTGAGGCATCCCCCATTACAGCCAGTGAGTGGCATCCCTCATTACAGCCAGTGACTAGCATAACTCATTACAGGCAGTGTGCAGCATCCCCTATTACAGCCAGTAAGCGGCACCCCTCATTACAGCCAGTGAGCGGCTTCACTTCTGCAAAATCAGAGTAACATCAACTACATTTCTAATCAGCAGTTTGGCAAGATGAGTTGCCCAAAAGAAGATGATTAGGTTAGGGTGAGGGGGACTGCTTGCGTTCAACACAGTACAGTATATACATGTTACTTACAGTCTTAAAACATCTGCATACAAGGGGGTTTCTTTTGTTAAATTTATCCTAGATTTTTCCCTAGCTATTTAGTGGTTTTCCCCTTTCAGATGCCAGAAAACACAACTAAAATGTATCCACCTCCTTAAACTGTAACTTGTATTTGGATTTAGGTCCCCAAGAATCTTGAATTGTTGTAAACTTTTGCCTGAACTGCCTATTAACTAGAAACATATTCTCATTTTGCTGACTCTAATGTTGTATTTTTATTTTTTTTTTATTTTTATAATTCCTTTAAATTATCACTGTCCAGGCAAAAAAAAAGGGATAATTTTGCACTCTGAAGAAGATCAGTGCTACTTGGCAGCCTAACTCTGCATAATACGATTAAGTTTCCCCTCTGTCCAGGCCCCATCTCCAGTCACAGGTGGCCCTCACAAAGAATGGACACCTCCAGCTATCTGTCATAGTGATGCTAGCATGTCCAAAGCTGTGCTAGCTATACTGTGACAGGTGATCAGGTCTGGGAAGTGCTCATGATCCAGTAGATGTAAGAAGTAGCACCAGCCCCCTGGCAGGACCTAAAAATGTTTTTGTTAAAAAGTCCTGTTAATGTGTTTTTTTTTAACATAAATAAAAACGATAATTTAAATTTAATATATGATATTACTTTGTCAGGCTGGTCGGAATAATATCACCTCTGTTATTCTTTTGGGATTTCCAAATCCCCCAAATGTCAGAATTTTTATCTTTTTGGCTCTCTTTCTCATATACTGTCTAACCATTTCTGGAAACTTCCTTATCATCGTCTTGTTTCTGTTGAGTAAGACACTCCAGTCCCCCATGTACTTCTTCATAACACAACTATCACTGGGTGATATCATCCTGGCTACAGATATTCTTCCCAACCTTCTCCACACAGTACTCCATAATGGATCTTTCATGTCTCTACCTCAATGTATCATCCAGCTTTGTATCTTTGGCTCTACTATGGTTTCGGAATGTTATTTACTGACTGTCATGTCATATGATCGGTATTTGGCCATCTGCAAACCTTTGCGTTATAATGCCATAATGAGCCCAATATTTTGCAGGAAATCGGTCACTGTTGTTTGGTTATCAGGTTTCATTATCATGTTGGCCGACTCAATACCGATTTGTTCTCTGGACTTCTGTGGTCCAAATGTTATTGACCATTTCTACTGTGACTTTGAACCAATACTTTCACTCTCGTGCTCGGATGCCTCGTGGCTTTTTACTCAGAGCTTAGTTGTTGCTTTCCTTTCCACTTTAGTTCCTTTTATAATTATTTCCATATCGTACATCTGTATTGTTTTAACTGTTCTTAAAATTCCTACAGAGGGGAGAAGTAAACCATTTGCCACCTGCAGCTCGCACTTGACTGTGGTGTCTATATTTTATGGAACACTTTTCATTGTCTACATGTTTCCAAAAGAGAAATCAAGAAACCAAAGCAAAGTCCTTTCTCTGTGTTACACTGTAATGACTCCACTGCTGAATCCAATCATATATACTATTAGGAACAAAGATTTTAAACAAGCCTTTAAGACAGTAGCGACAGTTACAGGCACCCTGTAGCCATAGGTTGAGTAATACCTCAGAATGTACTGTAAAAAAGTAGAAACCCGTTTACATCAACCCTGTGTCTGTAGATGTCTGTTAGCAGACATGTCTGTAAGCCTTCTTTATTCTTTTAACTTCATAAGTTTCCAAGTGGACTAATTTTATGTAAAAGGGAATTATTAAAGAGGAGCAACCACCAACACATAACAGTGGCTTCCAACCCTTCTACTCAAGGCCCACCAACAGTTCAGGTTACTCAGGTCTCCACACATATGAAATTACATGTGCTCATGTAGAGCTATAGAGACAGTTATGTGGAATTCTGCAGAACACGACTTGTTGATGGGACTTACAGAGAGGGTGGTTGAACACTGGTCTATAAGACTCTAGGCTGGTCCTTCTCCTGTCTATGGGGTTTTCGAATCACAGATGTGCCTCCAAGTTCTCCACAAAATGTTATCTTTCCAGTGATACCACAGTGCATGCATGGGCATTGCTGCATCCCTTGGATCCCTCTAGCAGTTGCACGCACCCGAACCAGGCCTACACAGAACACACAGCCAGAGAGGGCACAATAAATGTCTGCTGCATCCTTATATTCAGCATCTTTTGCTGCTTATTAACATAAAGGGAAAATAACACTGATTGTTAGGAGAGCCTTTGCATGTGTGGTGAAAATGCAGAATAGGTAGGAAAACGAGCCAGGGACTTCACACAATGGAGCATCCTTAATAATGCATAAACAAAAACCTGGTTATAATCTCGGGTTCTGTTCCCATTTAAGTGTTGAGAGCTTTTCTACTTCAATGAAGTACAGGAGAATATACAGTATCTCACGTATCTGATGTCTAATGAGCTTTAAAAAGCTATTACCTTACCTTACATAATCCACATAATCCATTTTGCTTTGAGGTGGAGCCTGTTTCATAGAGGGTGAGAAACAACAATGCATGTTCATATTGCCTCCAAACGGCCTGCTTGCAGAGGGTGAGGAATTTCCATACATGCTAAGATTGCCCGCAAAAGACCTGTTTACAGAGGGCAAGAAACCACCCTATATTTTAAGATTACCCGCCGAAGGGACATTTTTTAAAGCCAGAAGAACCAGTATACATGCTAAGGTGGACCAAAACTCAGGATTTTCACTATCCTGGATTTTGGTCCATCCCCATGGGGCACTTCAGTTTTATGGGTGACCCACTACGCGAAACCCCAATCAGCTCTCCTCAAATCAGCTTCTCTAGCCGCCCACATTAATGTGTGACTGGAGAAGCTGAATGGAATCCCAGCTGAACACCAGAGCAGCACGTGGCATTACTCGCATCCTTCGGCTGTGATGCTAGGATGTGAGTGATGCTGCCAGCCACACATGCACCATGAGCTTAACAGGCAAAACGGGAAAACGGTGGGGGTCACACAGTCACACCAGTAGAGGGAATAAGCTGACCCTGGAGTCTCATAGATTCCAGGGCTGCTTTTAGTCCACTTTAAGATTGCCCGCCAAGGGCCATTTTAAAAAAAGGCAGAGGAACTAGTATATGGGAGACCATCTTCACAGAGTTCTCTTCATTACAGCAGCGCCATACACACATTACAGTAAGCTGGGAGTGATCTGTAAGTTATTTACATCTCAATGACAAGCTCAGGACTGCTTTACAATGCATCGCATCTAATTACAAAAGCTTCTTAGCTGTAACAATGTAACACACTGTAACTCTCAGCAGGCAGCTGGCGGTCTTTTCAGATTGACTAATCTTGTCTGTTATAGTCAAAGCAGGAGGGAGAGATAATACATTTTTATACCCCAATCCCTGTACATGACACTGATATTTGTCACCTCTCTACATGTGAAGATTGCCTGCCAAGTTCTGTTTTTTTAACGTTTTTGTATTTATAATTTTTAAATTAGATTGTAAGGGAGAATAGAAAAAAATAATTAACCAACAAGGAAGATAAATCACAGGCAACCACTCACACCCAAATTCACACAAGCCCGATCTAGCACTGTTTGTTTGTATATAAGGTATTGTGAGGGATACCCAGAAGGATGGACCAGTATCTCATTCATGGAGCATTAAGCCTTGCTTCCCAAGTGCTTTCAAATGTCTTTGGACACCCCTGGTTTGATAATACGTCTTATTATCCCGGGCCTGCCAAAGGTGATGGGGAATTGACTGTCAACAGGCCCAGCCTGTGCTTCAGCTCAGTCAGAGGTGATGGGGATTCAAGCTGAGCCAAAAACACAGGTCAGGCCTGCCTGTATACCACCCAGCTGGCAACATGTCTGACCATTGCTTTGAGTCAGCCAGTGGTGATGGGAATTTTGGCAGAACAGCAGGCTCGACTTGTGCTTTGGCTCAGTCACAGGTGATGGGAATTTTCGCTGAGCCAACGCACAGGCCGGGCCTTGCCTCAGCCAGAGGTGAACAGGATTTTTGCTGGGCTAAAGCATAGACATGCCTTTGTGCATCCAGCCAGCAATAGGCATATAGCATGTGCTTTGGCTCAGACAACAGGCCGGACCTGCCTTAGCCAGAGGTGATTGAGATTTTGGCTAAGCTAAAGCGCCAGCTGGGCCTGCCTGTGTGCCATCCAGCCAGCAGCAGGTTAGTTGTACTGTACTGTAAGAAAAGAAAACAAATACAAGTAGGGTTAAGGTTAACAAAAATGTAATATATATATATATGTGTGTGTATATATATATATATATATATATATATATATATATGCCCCAGCATTTCACCAACCCACCAATGGCCTGAATTTCTGCCAACAAGGCCACACAGACCAAATGCTTGATCCTCTAAGGAAAGCATGGCAAAATAAACTTGAATCATGTCCCTTAAACAAGGCCCACCAATAAAAAGAGGCGCTGGCCTTTGTCATAAACTGTTCTCGAAAAAGCCACATGGGTCTGTGGAACTTAGACCAGAACAGCATCCATTTCCCTCTGAGCATTAAATGGGGAATGCTTAGATTTCAACTCATTCCCCTAGCAAAATCGAGCCCTGTAAATGGCCTCTACGCTCATGTGATAGTCAGCTACTGTATTCCTAGGGGAGGCCTGCAGATCCTGGTTCTCTTTTACCGATCTGGTTATTTTTGGTAAGTTGTGGTGGTGAAATTATCCTAAAATTGTGAAGTAATATATTTAAAATCTGCATGTTTTCTTTTTAGTAAACTAGTGTGGTTTAAACTGACAGAAGCATGTTATTTCCTTTGCTCTATTTCACCAGCCTGGCTTCGTTAGGGGAGGAGTCATTAGGGGTAAATTGCCTTTAAAACCAAGTGCAGGGCTCGTTTCTGTGCCCGTTCCTACTCTGTGTCTGTTTATTTAAATTGGCTGGTTTCAACGTGAGGAGTTATAACAAAAGATTAAAAAGCTGAGGTAAAGCACATATGTTGTATACACATTTGAATTTTATTTAATTGTCTTGTCTTTTTATCTACTTAGTTGTAAAATCCTCAGTTTATTAAAGGATTTGTTAGTTAGTTCCCCAATTTAGAAAAATATGTGCTCTTTGCTCACCAATATTATCCCTCTTGTGTTATGTATGCACTGCATGAACAACCAGTCGAGGATGCATACTGCTGCACAGGATGTGTGCGTGTTGCACATTTGGAAGCCCACATTGTGGATCTAAATGAGCAACTGGCAAGACTGAGAAGCATTGAAATCATGAAAAGGAGTCTGGTGCTCACTGAGCATGCACTCTATGGGTTAGGGGATGAGGAAGGGTGGTATTACAAGGAGACAGAAAAATGGGCAGCTAGCTGGATAACAGTTAGAAAGCAGCACATGGGGTAACAGTACAGGAAGGCTAGTCTTGAGCAGGCACCACTTAACAAGTTTTCCCAGTTGTCAGATGAGGAGCTCCGGGGTTGCACATCTGCAGCAAGACAACACCGCTGTCTGCTCCAGTAAGAAGGGGAAGGGGAATGGAAGTACAGGGAAAGCAAGACAGGTACTGGGTGATTCTATTACTAGGGAACAGAAAAGGCAATCAGTCACAAAGACCAGGATTACTGAACAGTGTGTGGCTTCCTGGGACAAGAGTTCAGTATGTCACGGAGCAGGCTGATAGATGAGACCCCAGCAGTCATAGTGCATATTGTCACCAATGACATGCCGAAAGGTCCTTAAAATGATTTCAGGGTCTTAGGCATTAAGCTTAAGGTAAAGACCTCAACTAAAGTATTCTCAGAAATATTACCAGTACCGAGAGCCGCACCAGAGAGGCATCAGGGGGGTAAACAGGTGGCTCAAAAATTGGAGTAAAAAGGAGGGGGTTTGTGTTCTTAGAGAACTGGTTCTTTGGCAGGGATGGGCTGCACCTATATGAGGAGGGTGCATTTCTTCTGATGGAGAGAATGGCCAAATTATTGGCTTAAACTAAGCATGGGGGGTATATGCTATTATAGAGGAAAGATAGTGGGGTAGAAATGAAACTGGGGGTGGAGAGGGGGATATATGTAGCAGGTTTAAGGGCAATATACAAAATAACCATAAGAATTTGAACTGCATGATTCCCAATGTTATAAGTTTGATAAATAAAATGGATGAACTAGAACTAATAACTAGAACTAAGAGTATTGATATGACATAGTGGGGGTGTCAGGTCCCGTGGGACGTCTTCCTTCCAATAAGTCAGCAACCCCCAATCTCCGCTGCTTTCTTCACCTATAGCCAAGCCCCCGTTTGCCGGGACGCAGGATACGCCTCACCGGACACGGTTGCCCCCAGGACTTGTTAGCACAAAGGATGCTGACTTATGCAGGGGAAGGTGGACGAACCAGGAACAAGACTGGTAAGACAATCGGGCAGAGGTCATACACGGGAGGTCAGTCCAAGGAAGCACGGTACAGGAGGATTTAGATAGAAGAATGGTCACACCAGGAGGTCAGAGATACGCGGTACAGAGGAGCAGGCAGGAATCGTGGTCAAAAACAGGCAAGGTCGGTCCAGGCGGCAATCAGGAATGGACATACACGGCAGAATCGTAAGGAAAATAGCAATCACAATCACACCCAGCAGCACGCTATCACGGGCAAGGAACAAGTGCAGAGTGAGCAGCTTTATAGGAGTGATGGAACAGGAAAGGGGGATTGATTGGTGCAACATAGGAACCTGAGGCTGATTGCCCCATTCAAACTGCCAAGCTTTGGGCTCATTGGCCCGATCTAATTACCTCCGGCGGGCGCCCTGTGTGCAGCGCCGCCGGAGGGCATAAACAGCAGCAAGTGACGCGCGCGCGCGTGTACGGAGTTGCGCGCCGGGAGCGCGCCGAGACGGCCGTGGCGCGGCCGCTCCCGAAGCCGCCGGAGAGGAGACCGCCCTAGCAGCCGCTCGCGACGGAAAGAGCCGAGCGGCAGCTCGGGCCGGAAATAGCCGAGCGGCGGCCGGGGAGAGGAGACGCCGAGCCGCCGCCTGGCAGAGACGCCGCCCAGCCCGCACGCTGGCCGAGCGGGAGCCGCCGACGTGGGACCGAAGGGCAGGTGAGTGTCCAGGGTTCTGTACAGGGCTCGTGACAGGGGGTAATTGAGACATGGCTGGACAAAAGCTATGACTGGGCAGTAAACCTACAGAGTTTACACAAGGGGGTGGAGTCTTATTTGTAAATTCCTTTTTACAGCCCACTCTGAGGGAGGATATATGTGAAGGAAATAACCATGTGGTATATGGTAGAAATACATGGAGGAAAAACAAAAATATTGCTACTAAGGCAAATAGATAAAGCTGCTAATTTAAGTAAAGTATGGGGGACTTTAATTACCCAGATATAGATTGGGGAGTTGAAACCTGTGGATTTCATAAAGCTAAAAGTTTATTGCCAAAAACAAAAGATGGCTACCTTTCACAACAAAAAGTAGGGCCATCTTGGACTTAATACTAACCAACGTACCAGACAAAGTAACAAAGGTACGGGTCAAGGGCCACCTTGGAAACAGTGATCATAAAATGAATTTCCACTTAGCAGTCACAAGTATTTCTTTTCAAGGAGCCATAACATTGCACAAGTCCAGAAAGGCAAAGTTTGACAAGCTTAAAGATGCATTAAAATGTGTTGACTAGAAAACTGCCCTCCAAAACAAACACTTAATGGGATATTTTTAAGGAAATCCTTAATAATTATTGTGATAGATATATACCTTACAGGAATAAAAAGGTTAGTAACAAGAGTAAACCTGTGTGGCTAAACAAAAAGGTCAGGGGGCACTGTGAAAGTATTACAAAACTATAAAGATGAAAAAAAAACTATGTAATCAACAGATAAGGGAGGCAAAGCTGGAGACAGAAGGTCACTGTCACGCACCGGGTGGAGCAGACTTGGATGTGGATCCGCTTTGACTGTGGAACTGATGGCGAGTGCCGTGTTAGGGGAGCGGAGTCTAAGAGGCTACCGGTATTCACCAGTGCCCACCGCAAGGCAGGTTAATCTTGTAGCGGCGAGTGACCCCCAGGTCGCTACCCCCCAACAGCGGCCCAGTTCCACAGTTAGCCGAGGTTCAGCGTGGTGCACAGGGGCAGGCAAAAGGGAACAGGGACGGCTGGGAGCAGCCATGGAGGTGAGGGAAGTGCTGTGAGATGGATGACGGCTGGATGCAGCCATGGAGGTAAGTGAAGTGCTGCGAGATGGGCACGCAGCACTCGCCCTAACAGTCACATTGCCAAATAGAGTAAAACTAACCCCAAAATGTTCTTTAGCTTCATAAACAGTAAAAGATACAAACCTGAAGGATGGGCGCCCTAAAAAGCAAGGAGGGAACACCTATAGAAGGGAATGAGGAGAAAGACAATTTACTAAACAGCTTCTTTGCTTTCATATTCACAGAGGAACATTATTTGCCAGGTGAAATGCAGAAGAATATATCAAACTCCATCAAATGTCACTTGTCTAACCAATGAAGAAATGCAGCACCGCCTTAAACAAATATAAATAAACAAATCCCTGGAACCAGATTGCATCCGTCCCCATGTTTTAAGGGAATAATATACAGTAATAGACATGCCACTATTTTTAATATTTGTAGATTCAATAATAATGGGGGTTGTTCGAAGGGATGGGTGCTTATCAAATGTGGTGTAAATATTTTAAAAATGGTCTAAAGGAGAACCTGGGAACTACAGATCAGTAAGTTTAACATATGTTGTGGGCAAGATGTTTCAAGGTTTTCTAACGGATGCTATTGTGAAGTATCTCATTAAAAATTACCTTATTATTCCTTATCAGCATGGATTCACGATCATTCGATCCTGCCAGACAGTTCAAGTTCATGACTGGGTCACGGTGAGTCATTGGATGTCACATATCTTGACATTTCTTAAGCAATTGATACTGTGCCACATAAAAGGCTGGTTCAAAAGATGAGAATGCTTGGACTGGGGGAAAATGTTTGCACATGGGTGAGAAACTGGCTAAATGATAGGATTGGATCACCGTTACTAGCGGAGTACTGCAAGAGTCAGTTTTGGGCCCAGTCCTCTGTTCAGCTGTCAAGGAAAACAGAATCATGGGGTGCATCAAGAGGGACATAGGTGGCCATGACCAGAGCATCATTTTACCCCTCTATACGTTACTTGTCAGACTCCATGTTGAATATTGTGTTCAGTTCTAGGCACCAGTGTGTAAGTAAGATATCAGAAATGGAGCGCATTCCAAGGTGAGCAACTAGATTAATACATGGAATGCAGGGACTAGAGGACCCTGAAAGATTGTCAAAGTTAGGTCTATTTAGTTTGGAAAAGAGACGTCTGAGGGGTGATCTAATAACTATGTATAAATATATTCGGGGTCAAAACAAATTGCTTTCCCACAATCTAGTTATACCCCCGAGTTTAACCATAACATGAGGGCATCCACTAAGGTCAGGGGAAAGGTTATTCCTTCACTGACATAAGATGGATTTCTTCACTGTAAGAACAGTGAGGCTAAGGAACTCTCTGCCAGAGGAGGTAGTCATGAAGAATACACTAAAACAGTTCAAAAGATACCTGGATGGAATATTACAAGCTGTGGCTACTAGACCACTGAAACTGGATCTTCTTTTCTACAGGGGCTAAACTGGATGGACTAATATATTTATTTAGCCTTACTTACTATGCTATTATGACCATGTGACCTCGGGGCCAATCACAGAGCTCATTTATGTAAATAAATGGATGTTGTTCTGGTTCAAAAAACAGCCTGTTACCATACATCCAGTAAACCCATTAGATAAATCACTTATAAAGTTTATGTTTCTTTATTGCAAGATCAAATATTAAAATGTAACACATGGAAGACAACTAAATACAAAACTAAAATGAAAAAAAAGATGTGCGTGCCATTAATTAGTCCATGCACTGTACCTCCTATTTTAAGAGGTCTCTCGTAAATATTCCTTGATGCCTCCCCAATTCGAAAACATTTTTCTCAGGTGGAGGTTGAAAGTTGCTACTGATTCCAACACGTTCCGTCAAGTCAGCCTGAGAAAAATATTATTGGAACAGAGAAGTATCAAGAAATATATAAGGAATTAAATTAACAGCAGTATATGGTAACAAGCTCCCTTTTAAACTGGACCTTCAGCATCATTTAATGAAAATCCTAAACTACTTAAAACTATTCTCTAGCATCTAAAATTAATATATTTTATGTCACTTACATATCATTCTTTCCTCCACTGGGCTGCAACTCTGTTCAGGACTCGAGGAAATGGGCGCCGCTATCTCTTTTTTATAAATTCTTTATTTTGAAATTTTCAGGTATAATAAACATAATTACAGAATAATAAAATTAAGCATCAGGGTGTGTTACAGTTAGAGATTAGCGAACTTTTGAAAAATTCGATTCGACTGATTCGCCGAATTTTCCGACAAAAATCGTTTCGACCCGAATAAATTCGCGACGAATCGCTATTAAAAACGGCTATTTCTGAGCCTCCTACAGCCTCAATAGGGTTGTAAACCATTCAGCCTTGCTGTAACACGCACAGGATGCGTGCTGGGTTAGTTAAATAATACTTTTAAGAAATATCACATGCAGATCAGAGGCATCGCTAATAGAATCGCAGAGCGGCACAATTGCAGAGAGTTGAAGTGGCATCACTATGAGGGGCAGAAGGAGCCCAAATATACACTGGAGTTGGCCTCAGGAGCCCAAAAATTGGATGAATCACACCCTGGAGTTGGCAGAAGTTGGCAGCAGCAGCAGCAGGAGCCCAAATATACACTGGAGTTGGCTTCAGGAGCCCAAAAATTGGATGAATCACACCCTGGAGTTGGCAGGAGTTGACAGCAGCAGCAGCAGGAGCCCAAATATACACTGGAGTTGGCCTCAGGAGCCCAAAAATTGGATGAATCACACCCTGGAGTTGGCAGGAGTTGGCAGCAGCAGCAGCAGGAGCCCAAATATACACTGGAGTTGGCTTCAGGAGCCCAAAAATTGGATGAATCACACCCTGGAGTTGGCAGGAGTTGACAGCAGCAGCAGCAGGAGCCCAAATATACACTGGAGTTGGCTTCAGGAGCCCAAAAATTGGATGAATCACAGCCTGGAGTTGGCAGAAGTTGGCAGCAGCAGCAGCAGGAGCCCAAATATACACTGGAGTTGGCTTCAGGAGCCCAAAAATTGGATGAATCACACCCTGGAGTTGGCAGAAGTTGGCAGCAGCAGCAGCAGGAGCCCAAATATACACTGGAGTTGGCTTCAGGAGCCCAAAAATTGGATGAATCACACCCTGGAGTTGGCAGGAGTTGACAGTAGCAGCAGCAGGAGCCCAAATATACACTGGAGTTGGCTTCAGGAGCCCAAAAATTGGATGAATCACAGCCTGGAGTTGGCAGGAGTTGACAGTAGCAGCAGCAGGAGCCCAAATATACACTGGAGTTGGCCTCAGGAGCCCAAAAATTGGATGAATCACACCCTGGAGTTGGCAGGAGTTGACAGTAGCAGCAGCAGGAGCCCAAATATACACTGGAGTTGGCTTCAGGAGCCCAAAAATTGGATGAATCACACCCTGGAGTTGGCAGAAGTTGGCAGCAGCAGCAGCAGGAGCCCAAATATACACTGGAGTTGGCTTCAGGAGCCCAAAAATTGGATGAATCACACCCTGGAGTTGGCAGAAGTTGGCAGCAGCAGCAGCAGGAGCCCAAATATACACTGGAGTTGGCTTCAGGAGCCCAAAAATTGGATGAATCACACCCTGGAGTTGGCAGGAGTTGACAGCAGCAGCAGCAGGAGCCCAAATATACACTGGAGTTGGCTTCAGGAGCCCAAAAATTGGATGAATCACACCCTGGAGTTGGCAGAAGTTGGCAGCAGCAGCAGCAGGAGCCCAAATATACACTGGAGTTGGCTTCAGGAGCCCAAAAATTGGATGAATCACAGCCTGGAGTTGGCAGAAGTTGGCAGCAGCAGCAGCAGGAGCCCAAATATACACTGGAGTTGGCTTCAGGAGCCCAAAAATTGGATGAATCACACCCTGGAGTTGGCAGGAGTTGACAGCAGCAGCAGCAGGAGCCCAAATATACACTGGAGTTGGCTTCAGGAGCCCAAAAATTGGATGAATCACACCCTGGAGTTGGCAGAAGTTGGCAGCAGCAGCAGCAGGAGCCCAAATATACACTGGAGTTGGCTTCAGGAGCCCAAAAATTGGATGAATCACACCCTGGAGTTGGCAGAAGTTGGCAGCAGCAGCAGCAGGAGCCCAAATATACACTGGAGTTGGCTTCAGGAGCCCAAAAATTGGATGAATCACACCCTGGAGTTGGCAGAAGTTGGCAGCAGCAGCAGCAGGAGCCCAAATATACACTGGAGTTGGCTTCAGGAGCCCAAAAATTGGATGAATCACACCCTGGAGTTGGCAGGAGTTGACAGCAGCAGCAGCAGGAGCCCAAATATACACTGGAGTTGGCTTCAGGAGCCCAAAAATTGGATGAATCACACCCTGGAGTTGGCAGAAGTTGGCAGCAGCAGCAGCAGGAGCCCAAATATACACTGGAGTTGGCTTCAGGAGCCCAAAAATTGGATGAATCACACCCTGGAGTTGGCAGGAGTTGACAGTAGCAGCAGCAGGAGCCCAAATATACACTGGAGTTGGCTTCAGGAGCCCAAAAATTGGATGAATCACAGCCTGGAGTTGGCAGGAGTTGACAGTAGCAGCAGCAGGAGCCCAAATATACACTGGAGTTGGCTTCAGGAGCCCAAAAATTGGATGAATCACACCCTGGAGTTGGCAGAAGTTGGCAGCAGCAGCAGCAGGAGCCCAAATATACACTGGAGTTGGCTTCAGGAGCCCAAAAATTGGATGAATCACACCCTGGAGTTGGCAGGAGTTGACAGTAGCAGCAGCAGGAGCCCAAAAAATGGCCTAAAGACATAAATATGTTTTGCACCATTTGGAAAGTGTAAAACGTGGCACCATGCTGAATCTAGTCGCATGCATCAGGCATTGGTGGGTGGAAATCCTGGCTGATCCATCCCTGATTCATTTTGACAAAGGTGAGTCTCTCCACATTTTTAGTTGACAGACGAGTTCTCCTCGCCGTAACTATGGCCCCCGCCGCACTAAACACCCGCTCAGATGGCACGCTACTTGCCGGGCAGGACAGCTTTTCCAGGGCAAACTCTGCTAGTTGCGGCCACAAATCAAGTTTGGCTGCCCAGAAGTCCAGCGGATCCTCAAGGTGTGTTGGCATGGTCATGTCAAAGTATGACATGACCTGCTGGTTCAGGTCCTGCTCCAGGTCTTCCTGCTGCTCATGAGTAGCCTCACTATGCGGGTGTAGAAAGCTACTCATTAGCGACTGAAGACTGAGGCTGCTGCTGCTGATGGAGCTTCTGCTGCTGCTGCTGCCAACCCCCCCAGCGGCCATGGCAGTGGAAGGTGAGCGCAGAGGTCCCCTCGAGTCAGACCTGCGAGAGTATGGACCATGGCGCAGATAGGCATCGGCCAACTGCCTACGTAGAATGTCTTTGTAGTAGTTGAGTTTGTCCTCCCTCTCGGTGGGTTTAAAAAATGCCCCCATTTTGTGCCGGAAGCGAGGGTCCAATAAGGTGGACAGCCAGAAGTCATCCCGCCGACAGATGGAAACAATTCTGGGGTCACTACGCAAGCACGTGAGCATGCTTCGTGCCATTTGCGCAAGTGACTCGGATGGACTACCTGTCTCCATCTCCACTGCATACTGCCACGGTGTGCCCGGGTCCTCTGTCTCTCCTTCCTCAAAAACCTCTAGCTCCTCTGGCTGCTCCTGCTCCTCCTCTCCTGTCCGCTGACTAGATAAACCAGCCATTTCGCCAAGCCTAAACTGTGTTTCGCTGGGCAACTCCTCCTCCTCCTCTTCCTCCTCCTCCTCCTCCAGTTCAGCTCCAAGGGGGTTCATGTGGCCGTAAGATGTAAACGCCATGTCTCCAGTGCCCTGACCAGCCATGGTTTCCAACATGTGCTGTAGTACATGAAGCAGTGGAATCACGTCGTTCATCCCGTAATCCTGCCGACTGACAAATAAAGTGGCTTCCTCAAAGGGCCTGAGCAAACGGCAGGTGTCACGTATGAGCTGCCACTGGTTGACATTGAAGTTACACAGGGGAGTCCCCCTATCTGCTTGGATCATCAGGAAATCCGTGATGGCTTTTCTCTGTTCATATAATCGGTCCAACATGTGAAGGGTGGAATTCCAACGGGTGGAAACATCGCAAATCAGACTATGTTGGGGGATACCATTCTGACGCTGTAGCTCAAGAAGGGTGTGTTTGGCAGTGTAGGAGTGGCTGAAGTGCATGCAAAGTTTCCGAGAAGTTGTTAGGATGTCCTGCAGATGGGGGGAACACTTCAGAAACCGCTTGACAACCAGATTGAAGACGTGAGCCATGCAGGGGGCATGGGTCAGGCTTCCTTGGCGCAGCGCAGACAAAATGTTCTTCCCATTGTCGGTAACCATGATTCCCATTTTAAGTTTTCTCGGAGTAAGCCATGTTTGGATTTCCTGATGAATACATTTAAGCAGTTCCTCCCCTGTGTGACTCCGTTCGCCAAGACAAACCATGTGAAGCACTGCGTGACACCTCCGTGCCCTGCACACATGGTAGACTGGAGGGGCACTGAGACTTGAGCCTACAGTGGAGGGTGAGGAGATGGCGGAGGATGAGGAGGCCGAGTCGCACGGTGTCACAGGCCCAATGGGCAGAGAGCGCGGAGGCCGAAGCGGCGTGACCTGTCCAAGTTGCTGCTGCAAAGGGACCACATTCACCCAGTGGGCCGTAAACGACATGTACTGCCCCTGACCGTAGTTACAGCTCCAGATGTCGGCGCTGCCATGTATTTTGCTACACACCGACAGGCTCAAGGACTGGCCCACCTTCTGTTCAACAAAAGTGTGCAGCGCTGGTACTGCCTTCTTGGCAAAGAAATGACGGCTTGGGACTCTCCACCTTGGCTCGGCACAAGCCATCAGTTCTCTGAAAGGTGCAGATTCCACCACCTGAAAAGGGAGCGACTGCAGCACCAGCAACTTGGACAGGAGCACATTCAGCTTCTGCGCTGTAGGATGAGTGGGCGCATACTGCTGTCTCTTGGACATGGCTTCGCTGATGGATTGCTGGCGGGATGCATGACTTGGAGGAGGAGGAGCAGGAGCGACAGAGGATGGGTATGACGCACAGCTGCCTTCGGCTGAGGTGCTGGAGCCTTGGCTGGCAGAAATTGGGAGCTCACTTGGTGAGGAAGCAGACTGGACCACCCCTTGGGAGCCTCGGTTCTCCCAGGTCGTTTTATGGTGACGCATCATATGTTGACGCAGGGCCGTGGTGCCAACATTTGGACCCTGGCCACGCTTCACCTTTTGCCTACATATCTTGCATGTGGCCATGTTACCCTCCTGCGGATGCCTCAGGAAAAACTGCCACACTGCCGAGTAGCTACTTTTCCCACCCCCTGGCCTCACTGATTCACTGCTGCTGTTGCCAACTCCAGGAACCCCTGCTCCACTACCTCCCGATAAGGTAGACTGCCGCACAGCAGGTGCTCTACCCCGGCCCCGGCCCCGGCCGGCTCCAGCCTTTGGAATTGTGCCCCCATGCTGACTGCTACCACCTTGCTGCCTCAGCTGCTGACTCCGGGGCAACCTGCACCCCTCTTCTCCTGATGATGACGATGAAGCCCCTTCATCACCCGGCTCCCAAGTGCGATCGGCTTCATCGTCATCATCATCATCATCACCGGGTTGTGGCTGTACGTCACTGATGTTCGTGGATTCGTCAACAGTGTCTGGCGCAGGAGCTGGAACGCTCGCAGCACCCACGACACTGTCCACATCACTATTTGTCTGCCTAGCTAAAGAAGCCACCTCCATTTCTTGGCTGGGCAGTAGCTGCTGACTGTCCTCTATCTGATGGTCCTCCTCACTAAAGAGTGGAGCTGAACCCAAAGCATAGGATACGTCGCTGGGGGAGGGAACGGCGTAGGCCAGAGGCAATGGGAGGACAGGGACTGCTCTCGGGGCATGCCAACTCAGGGTTGTGTCAGAGGAACCTACCGACCCTAGACTGGGGGTCTCAGACGTAAGTTGTGATGATGTTGTTGATGAGCGCGTCAACCAATCTACCACGGCAGATGCGTTACTGGTGGAGACCCGACCGCTAGCAGATACTGGCAGATTAGGTCTCTCAGCGTGACTCCTGCTGCTACTGGCCCCCAGTCTGATGCGAGCTCTGCCTGCGGAATCTTGGCCTCTGCCACTCCTCTTTTCACTTCCAGGCACTTGTCTGCCCGACATAGTCTAACTGGCGTGGTAGTAGGTGATATTTAAAAAAACCCCGGGCAGCGGTGGGTCTATATGAAACAGAATATAATGCACACCAAAAGTGAGCAGTAACACTCAGCCTCCAACAGGCCTGCTTAGTGTAAATAAGAGAGCTGCTTAGTGTAAATAAAGAGGGGTATGCTATGTTACAGAATGGGATGCCTCAACAGAAGTGCACCTGGCAGGCAGCAGTAAGCCTATGCCCAGCAAAAGTGTCTTATAATATAAATATAATAAGAGCAAATGCTTATATGGTCTTAAACAGAGGCTGCTTTAGTCACAGAATGGGATGCCCTGGGCAGGAATGGACCTGGCAGGGTCCAGTAGTGCTTTGGCCAGCAAAAGTGTCTTTATCAGGCTAATTTCAAATATGATAAGAGCAAATGCTTATATGGTCTTAAACAGAGGCTGCTTTAGTCACAGAATGGGATGCCCCGGGCAGGAATCGAGCTGGCAGGGTACAGTAGTGCTTTGGCCAGCAAAAGTGTCTTTATCAGGCCTAATTTCAAATATGATAAGAGCAAATGCTTATATGGTCTTAAACAGAGGCTGCTTTAGTCACAGAATGGGATGCCCCGGGCAGGAATCGAGCTGGCAGGGTACAGTAGTGCTTTGGCCAGCAAAAGTGTCTTTATCAGGCTAATTTCAAATATGATAAGAGCAAATGCTTATATGGTCTTAAACAGAGGCTGCTTTAGTCACAGAATGGGATGCCCCGGGCAGGAATCGAGCTGGCAGGGTACAGTAGTGCTTTGGCCAGCAAAAGTGTCTTTATCAGGCTAATTTCAAATATGATAAGAGCAAATGCTTATATGGTCTTAAACAGAGGCTGCTTTAGTCACAGAATGGGATGCCCCGGGCAGGAATCGAGCTGGCAGGGTACAGTAGTGCTTTGCCCAGCAAAAGTGTCTTTATCAGGCTAATTTCAAATATGATAAGAGCAAATGCTTATATGGTCTTAAACAGAGGCTGCTTTAGTCACAGAATGGGATGCCCCGGGCAGGAATCGAGCTGGCAGGGTACAGTAGTGCTTTGGCCAGCAAAAGTGTCTTTATCAGGCCTAATTTCAAATATGATAAGAGCAAATGCTTATATGGTCTTAAACAGAGGCTGCTTTAGTCACAGAATGGGATGCCCCGGGCAGGAATCGAGCTGGCAGGGTACAGTAGTGCTTTGGCCAGCAAAAGTGTCTTTATCAGGCCTAATTTCAAATATGATAAGAGCAAATGCTTATATGGTCTTAAACAGAGGCTGCTTTAGTCACAGAATGGGATGCCCCGGGCAGGAATCGAGCTGGCAGGGTACAGTAGTGCTTTGGCCAGCAAAAGTGTCTTTATCAGGCTAATTTCAAATATGATAAGAGCAAATGCTTATATGGTCTTAAACAGAGGCTGCTTTAGTCACAGAATGGGATGCCCCGGGCAGGAATCGAGCTGGCAGGGTACAGTAGTGCTTTGGCCAGCAAAAGTGTCTTTATCAGGCCTAATTTCAAATATGATAAGAGCAAATGCTTATATGGTCTTAAACAGAGGCTGCTTTAGTCACAGAATGGGATGCCCCGGGCAGGAATCGAGCTGGCAGGGTACAGTAGTGCTTTGGCCAGCAAAAGTGTCTTTATCAGGCTAATTTCAAATATGATAAGAGCAAATGCTTATATGGTCTTAAACAGAGGCTGCTTTAGTCACAGAATGGGATGCCCCGGGCAGGAATCGAGCTGGCAGGGTACAGTAGTGCTTTGGCCAGCAAAAGTGTCTTTATCAGGCTAATTTCAAATATGATAAGAGCAAATGCTTATATGGTCTTAAACAGAGGCTGCTTTAGTCACAGAATGGGATGCCCCGGGCAGGAATCGAGCTGGCAGGGTACAGTAGTGCTTTGGCCAGCAAAAGTGTCTTTATCAGGCCTAATTTCAAATATGATAAGAGCAAATGCTTATATGGTCTTAAACAGAGGCTGCTTTAGTCACAGAATGGGATGCCCCGGGCAGGAATCGAGCTGGCAGGGTACAGTAGTGCTTTGGCCAGCAAAAGTGTCTTTATCAGGCCTAATTTCAAATATGATAAGAGCAAATGCTTATATGGTCTTAAACAGAGGCTGCTTTAGTCACAGAATGGGATGCCCCGGGCAGGAATCGAGCTGGCAGGGTACAGTAGTGCTTTGGCCAGCAAAAGTGTCTTTATCAGGCCTAATTTCAAATATGATAAGAGCAAATGCTTATATGGTCTTAAACAGAGGCTGCTTTAGTCACAGAATGGGATGCCCCGGGCAGGAATCGAGCTGGCAGGGTACAGTAGTGCTTTGGCCAGCAAAAGTGTCTTTATCAGGCTAATTTCAAATATGATAAGAGCAAATGCTTATATGGTCTTAAACAGAGGCTGCTTTAGTCACAGAATGGGATGCCCCGGGCAGGAATCGAGCTGGCAGGGTACAGTAGTGCTTTGGCCAGCAAAAGTGTCTTTATCAGGCCTAATTTCAAATATGATAAGAGCAAATGCTTATATGGTCTTAAACAGAGGCTGCTTTAGTCACAGAATGGGATGCCCCGGGCAGGAATCGAGCTGGCAGGGTACAGTAGTGCTTTGGCCAGCAAAAGTGTCTTTATCAGGCCTAATTTCAAATATGATAAGAGCAAATGCTTATATGGTCTTAAACAGAGGCTGCTTTAGTCACAGAATGGGATGCCCCGGGCAGGAATCGAGCTGGCAGGGTACAGTAGTGCTTTGGCCAGCAAAAGTGTCTTTATCAGGCCTAATTTCAAATATGATAAGAGCAAATGCTTATATGGTCTTAAACAGAGGCTGCTTTAGTCACAGAATGGGATGCCCCGGGCAGGAATCGAGCTGGCAGGGTACAGTAGTGCTTTGGCCAGCAAAAGTGTCTTTATCAGGCTAATTTCAAATATGATAAGAGCAAATGCTTATATGGTCTTAAACAGAGGCTGCTTTAGTCACAGAATGGGATGCCCCGGGCAGGAATCGAGCTGGCAGGGTACAGTAGTGCTTTGGCCAGCAAAAGTGTCTTTATCAGGCCTAATTTCAAATATGATAAGAGCAAATGCTTATATGGTCTTAAACAGAGGCTGCTTTAGTCACAGAATGGGATGCCCCGGGCAGGAATCGAGCTGGCAGGGTACAGTAGTGCTTTGGCCAGCAAAAGTGTCTTTATCAGGCCTAATTTCAAATATGATAAGAGCAAATGCTTATATGGTCTTAAACAGAGGCTGCTTTAGTCACAGAATGGGATGCCCCGGGCAGGAATCGAGCTGGCAGGGTACAGTAGTGCTTTGGCCAGCAAAAGTGTCTTTATCAGGCTAATTTCAAATATGATAAGAGCAAATGCTTATATGGTCTTAAACAGAGGCTGCTTTAGTCACAGAATGGGATGCCCCGGGCAGGAATCGAGCTGGCAGGGTACAGTAGTGCTTTGGCCAGCAAAAGTGTCTTTATCAGGCCTAATTTCAAATATGATAAGAGCAAATGCTTATATGGTCTTAAACAGAGGCTGCTTTAGTCACAGAATGGGATGCCCCGGGCAGGAATCGAGCTGGCAGGGTACAGTAGTGCTTTGGCCAGCAAAAGTGTCTTTATCAGGCTAATTTCAAATATGATAAGAGCAAATGCTTATATGGTCTTAAACAGAGGCTGCTTTAGTCACAGAATGGGATGCCCCGGGCAGGAATCGAGCTGGCAGGGTACAGTAGTGCTTTGGCCAGCAAAAGTGTCTTTATCAGGCTAATTTCAAATATGATAAGAGCAAATGCTTATATGGTCTTAAACAGAGGCTGCTTTAGTCACAGAATGGGATGCCCCGGGCAGGAATCGAGCTGGCAGGGTACAGTAGTGCTTTGGCCAGCAAAAGTGTCTTTATCAGGCTAATTTCAAATATGATAAGAGCAAATGCTTATATGGTCTTAAACAGAGGCTGCTTTAGTCACAGAATGGGATGCCCCGGGCAGGAATCGAGCTGGCAGGGTACAGTAGTGCTTTGGCCAGCAAAAGTGTCTTTATCAGGCTAATTTCAAATATGATAAGAGCAAATGCTTATATGGTCTTAAACAGAGGCTGCTGTAGTCACAGAATGGGATGCCCCGGGCAGGAATCGAGCTGGCAGGGTACAGTAGTGCTTTGGCCAGCAAAAGTGTCTTTATCAGGCCTAATTTCAAATATGATAAGAGCAAATGCTTATATGGTCTTAAACAGAGGCTGCTTTAGTCACAGAATGGGATGCCCCGGGCAGGAATCGAGCTGGCAGGGTACAGTAGTGCTTTGGCCAGCAAAAGTGTCTTTATCAGGCCTAATTTCAAATATGATAAGAGCAAATGCTTATATGGTCTTAAACAGAGGCTGCTTTAGTCACAGAATGGGATGCCCCGGGCAGGAATCGAGCTGGCAGGGTACAGTAGTGCTTTGGCCAGCAAAAGTGTCTTTATCAGGCTAATTTCAAATATGATAAGAGCAAATGCTTATATGGTCTTAAACAGAGGCTGCTTTAGTCACAGAATGGGATGCCCCGGGCAGGAATCGAGCTGGCAGGGTACAGTAGTGCTTTGGCCAGCAAAAGTGTCTTTATCAGGCTAATTTCAAATATGATAAGAGCAAATGCTTATATGGTCTTAAACAGAGGCTGCTGTAGTCACAGAATGGGATGCCCCGGGCAGGAATCGAGCTGG
This sequence comes from Gastrophryne carolinensis, assembly GCA_027917425.1. Taxonomy (NCBI): domain Eukaryota; kingdom Metazoa; phylum Chordata; class Amphibia; order Anura; family Microhylidae; genus Gastrophryne; species Gastrophryne carolinensis. The sequence continues at coordinate 443,681,855 of CM051238.1, read as the reverse complement.
CAGGGTACAGTAGTGCTTTGGCCAGCAAAAGTGTCTTTATCAGGCTAATTTCAAATATGATAAGAGCAAATGCTTATATGGTCTTAAACAGAGGCTGCTTTAGTCACAGAATGGGATGCCCCGGGCAGGAATCGAGCTGGCAGGGTACAGTAGTGCTTTGGCCAGCAAAAGTGTCTTTATCAGGCCTAATTTCAAATATGATAAGAGCAAATGCTTATATGGTCTTAAACAGAGGCTGCTTTAGTCACAGAATGGGATGCCCCGGGCAGGAATCGAGCTGGCAGGGTACAGTAGTGCTTTGGCCAGCAAAAGTGTCTTTATCAGGCCTAATTTCAAATATGATAAGAGCAAATGCTTATATGGTCTTAAACAGAGGCTGCTTTAGTCACAGAATGGGATGCCCCGGGCAGGAATCGAGCTGGCAGGGTACAGTAGTGCTTTGGCCAGCAAAAGTGTCTTTATCAGGCTAATTTCAAATATGATAAGAGCAAATGCTTATATGGTCTTAAACAGAGGCTGCTTTAGTCACAGAATGGGATGCCTCACAGCAGACTTAAGATCAGTTCAGTATATATGCACAGTTAGTTACTATAAGCAGCCTGAAAACGCTAACAAAGGCTGGATGAAAAAAAAAAATCTCCCTGTCAGCCAGCTCCGTTTTTCCTACCTTTCCCTGGCTTTCTGTCTGTCTCCTGTCTGTCTCCTGCCTGTCTCCTGCCTGTCTCCAGCCTGTCCCTGTCTGTCCCTGTCTCCAGCCTGTCTAACTGCCTCAGCTACACAGCGTTCTGTCTGTCTGTCACGAATGCAATAGAGAAATGAGGAAAAGCAAGATGGCCGCCGTTAAATACCGCTGTGTGACGTCACCGGGCTTGCTGGCTGCTGATAGGCTGCATGTGACTGCCCCAGCTTGCACTGGCGCGGGATACATGTCCAGACATGTCCCGCCCGCCATCTTAGAATGCCTGTAATGTAAATGAATGGATGTTAAAGGAAAACTTCGAGTGATCGAATCGCGGGGAAATTCGGATTCGATCCGAATCGAATTTTTCCTGAAATTCGGATCGAATCCGGGTTCGTCCGGATCGATTCGCTCATCCCTAGTTACAGTATATGTAAGCCACATTAACAATTCCATTATTAACATTGCGGATTTTTCCCAGATTGTGAACTGGGGTAACCACTGCCTCTGGCCGTCAGCCGCAACCTTGCCTGCTTGCGCAGGTGTGATACAACGAGTGGCCCCTGAGCAGATTCATCACCTCACCTAAACCGAGCAGCGCAGAGCAGTGGCCTCCATCCATCACCACCCGCCAAATCTGTCGGGTGACGGGGCTAGGCTAGCTCCTCTGGAACCAACACTCTGTAACAGTAGCACATTCACAAGGGGAGACACTCGCAGACAAGAGAGGGAAAGAAGGGGAGTTGGAGGAAGGGGTTGGGGGAGATTAGTTTGCACCCAGCAGGGTCTTGCCTTCCGCAGATTCAACAAAGACCATCCAGCCATACCAAGTGGTTGCAAACTTCTCATAGGTGCCTTCTCGTGAGGACATTAAGTTTTCTAGATAACCGAACTGGGGGTTGTGCTTTTCCAAAGATTTGAAATACAGGCTTTAGCAGCGTTTAAGAGGTGGCCAACTAGGGAGTTCCGGTATAGCTTTACCAGAGCCCCCGTCAGGTGGAGCAGGCATGTGGCTGGGTCGTCCGGGATTTCCGATCTCGTGATTTTCCCCGCAACACACCTGACCAAGTCCCAGAAGACTCTCAGTTTGGGGCAGGCCCAGAACAGGTGGAGTAAGTCGCCTCTCCCCTTCCCACATCTCCAGCACTCCGCAACGGCATCTGGGATCCATCTGCTCATGTCAGCTGGGACCCTGTACCATCTGGAAAGCAACTTGTAACCACATTCCTGGTATCTGGTACAGATAGATGACTTATGTGCAAGGGTCATGATTTTTTGGCATTGCTCAGACGTCCAACTGGTGTCCAGGTCTCTCTGCCATCTCACGAGGAAGGGAGTGTCCTCCGCCTCTGGGGGGCGATTAAGATCTTGTATATTCAAGAGAGTTTGTGTCACTCCTCCGCGCTGCTTTGGCACAGCTCTTCGAAGGCGGTTGGAGCCCGTCTTCCCTCTCTGCATTCTTGCAGAGACGCAAGGAAATGCGTCAACTGCAGGCACTGCCATGGTGACCACCCCCCCGCCAAGAACTGGCCTGCCCTATATACATTTGCATTAATCCAAGCTCTCGCCGTACTGCCCTCACATCCCGGGGTGAAGCTCGGGTTCCCCAGGATTAGGAACAAAGGGGAGGGAAAGGGTGAAACCACCCGGGGTCACCGCTATCTTGTCTCAGAAGTATCACATAATGAAGAGAGTAGGGGTGGACAAGTTCAGAGGGTGGGGTTATATCTGTGCTTTGCACAGGCAGAGCAGAGCTGGGGTCAGGGAAAGGACAGCAATCCCAGAATGCAGACTAGAAAATTCAGAAGACACTTCCTGTCTGTAGGCAGCCTTAGAATCCATGGACCACCGTCTTCGATGTTTAAAAATTCAGAAAAATCAGTAGATGCAGGTAGGATGATTTTTAATGTGGCCAATCTGTATGTACAGGGTGGGGGAAACATACAAGATAGACTCTTATTCAGGGTGAAGGTCCAATTTAAGTGCCACAGATCCATGTGGCTTTTGAGAGAATATGTTGCCAAATATTTGTATATAATAATATTTTAGGACCATTTAATATTCGACAAAGCATCTGAAGATCACCGGCAAGTTGTCAAATAGTTTTTATAAAGTCTTTTGGGGATATAAAAGGGTCACCCATAAAACTACCTCTAACTAGGTACAGTTAGAATCCACGAATACTGACCTGAATTTTCACATTATTATTTTATTTCTAAAGGATCCCCTTGGGGAAAATGCATTGCAAATTATATTTCTAAGAGGAGATTTCCTAGGGGATTAATAGAACATATTGCAATTATAGAAAGGAACCTGGAGGAGCCACAACAGATATAAAAGAGTGTCAGATGGCGAGATAAATAATCCCATTACTAAACCCTACTGGTGGCTTTAATGTCTTCCTAGTTTGGTCCTTGCGGTCCTCCCCAGTACACAAAATACCTTATTTCATTTATTGGATAAAAAAATAGAAATTAGCAAGAACTTTATGAGACTACACATCCTTGCTGCTTTTTGATTAAGTATAAATAAAGTGCTGCATTTAGAGGTAGCCATCAATGATCACTGTGCATAGGTTCCAAATTTTAAGGACCTCATTCGAGCAAAATACTGCTCAATTTTTTTGTCAAATTCCTTGCATTTGTATTTAACTAAAGAAAAAATCTTAACTGCTGTTAGCATGTAATCGCTTCATATACAGCCTGCCTGGTGCAATGGACGTCATCCAGTTTTGCTTCCCCTGAGTATTAAGTGCACATGCACCAAATTACTGGGTGTTTTAAGCTGACCATCTCTATTTTGTGGCTATCCGGTCTTTATACTTCATGATGGTATGTTAAGATTTAATATTTTGCCTCTAAATATTGTGTTTTTACTTACATTTTCTAAAAAGCATAAACATATTAATTAAATGTATCCCGCCTCTAAATGTTAACCACTTAAAAAGGAACATTGGACAGTCCAAAAGGTGAGGGGTGTAAAAGGACCTGGTCATTTAGAGGTCCCTTGTTCCTCTTTAATATATGCTACTCTTACAATGCATGCTGTGACCCTCGTTAATCTTATAATCATGACCCCTTAAAAACTGCTAAAATGCATCCATTAATCTTCATCTAAACCCTAAAATTATCTCTAACCTAAGAACGTTCTTAAACCTAAACCTTTGATATTGCATTACCTATATGCGTAAGCATAATTTTTACATGTTGTCTGTATATTAAAGGACATCTATCATTCAAGACCTCTGAAAATGTTATGTTCCTATATTATAGGACTTAGAAAAAGAATCTAAATAATGTATAATGGCAAAACGTTCCTATATTTAAGATCTGTAATATAGTAAAATGTCTATAAAATAAGAACATGAGACTTTCAGAGGTTTCGAATGATAGTAAACATTAAACCTGAGCCTTAATATCCAAATTTACTTCAAATGCACCATGCATTCTTTAAATGCTTCTCAAATTTTCATTTCTCAAAGTTTTTTTACTTAATGTTCAAGGGTGTTCCCAACACAATCTTAACCTTAGGCCCAGGTGGCTCTGCTGTCTTCTGGCGGCGGCTCTCCAGAACTGCCAATCATTACAACAATGATTTTTTTTAGACTCTAGAGCCAGCTAAAAAATAGGGTTTTGGCCCTCTTTAAGACCTTGCTGCAATTGATTAGCTCCACAGAGAGGAAGCTAGACGGCTCTGCTGCCTTCCGGTGGTGGCTCTCCAGAACTGCTGATCATTACGAGGAAAAGTCAGCTGAAAAGGTTTTTGTTCCTCTTTAATATTTTTCCTTTCCTATTGCCCCATATGCCTTTGTTTTTTCATCTGTTTTGCCAGTTGATTATGCATACTTTTCTACCCCGCAGAACATTGGTGCTACTTCTGGACTCGATCTCATGATCCAGTAGGTGTGAAAATACCAGAGTAGCATCAATACACAGCCATAAACAGAAAAGGGTGTATCTCTTTTTTGTTGTTTTTGTTGGGAAGTCCTGTTAATATATTTTTTTCTCTAACATAACTGGAAATAATCAATTAAACTGACTATGTGATATTCCATTATCAGGTGGGTCAGACAAATATCACCTGCTATGCGTTTGGGATTTACAAATCCCCCAAATGTCAGAATGTTATTTTTTTTGGCTATCACTCTCAAATACCGCTTGACTATTTCTGGAAATGTCTTTATCATCTTTTTTTTGCTGGGTAAAACCCCCCCGTCCCCCATGTACCTCTTCATGACACAACTAACATTGGGTGATATAATCCTGGCTACAGATATTCTTCCCAACCTTCTCCACACAGTACTCCATAATGGATCTTTCATGTCTCTTCCTAGATGTATCATCCAGTTTACTATGGTTTTAAAATGTTATTTACTGACCATTATATCATATGATCGGTATTTGGCTATCTGCAAACCTTTGCGTTATGTTTTGCGCCATTTTTGCTGGAATTTTCAGGAAAATTATATATATATTTTTTTGCAGCAGAGTTTAGGCTTTAACATTAAATGTCTTGTTTGTAAATTTTATTTAGTTTTTTATAATATTATTAAGTAAAAAATAAATAAATAAATACATTTTTTTTTTACAAAATTGACTCCTTTATTTTAAATAAAAAATGTATTTTATTAAGGAAAACCATATTGAATGTGAAAGCCCCATTTCTACCGATTAGAGCTGTACCACATATTTATCAGTAGCCCCCCGTTCCTGCCCAGGAGACCCCCCTAACTGAAACAATTACTTTATAACATTTACAAATAAGATACAACTACCATCCACACTACAAAGGGTTAAATCGAGAAAAAAAATGACATAGGGTCCCCCCTCCCGGGTTAAAAACCCTTAAAAATCCAAAAAAAATTGACATGCGGTCCCCCTTACCCAAAGTAACCAGCCCGGGACCAGCTATGCAGGGATTGTAGGAACAGGGCGCAGGGGCCAGCTTTTGTGGCCCCTGGCCCTGCAGGCTACAAGCCTGCATAGCCCATGGGCCCGGGCCCTTCTGCCCTCCCCCTGGGCTTTGGGGAGGCAGGTAATGGGGGAGCCGGGGGTTAATGGCAAGTCACCCGCTAGCCGCAGGTGACTTGCCAGCCCCCAGCCTTGTGAACTGGTATAGGGGTCATTGACCCCTTACCAGTTCACAAGGGGTTAAATGTAAAAAAAAACACAGACACACACACAAAGAGAAAAAAAATGTTATTATTATTATTTATTTTTTAATACTTACCTCCCATCCATCCTGGAGCACTGTGTTCCTCGGCAATCACTGGCTTCTGCTCACCTGCTGGAAGCCTTTTATAGCTGCTGGATGACAGAACATAAAGGGTTAATTAAAAAAAAATGAGATAGTGTCCCCCCTCCCAGGGGGGGACCACATTTTTGGGGGGGATTTTTAAGGGTTAAAAACCCTTTAAAATCCAAAAGAAATTTGATATGGGGTCGCCCTTAACCAAAGCAACCAGCCCGGGACCAGCTATGCAGGGCTTGTAGAAACAGGGCAGCTTTTGTGGCCCCTGGCCCTGCAGGCTACAAGCCCGCATAGCCCGTGTGCCCGGGCTCTTCTGCCCCCCCTGGGCTTTGGGGAGGCAGGTAATTGGGAGTGCCCGGGGTTAATGGCAAGTCACCCGCTAGTCGCAGGTGACTTGCCATCCCCCAGCCTTGTGAACTGGTATAGGGGTCATGGACCCCTTACCAGTTCACAAGGGGTTAAAAGTAAAAAATAAGACACTGACACAGAAAAAAACGATCTTTATTTATTTATTTTTTTTTACTGTACTCACCTCCGATCCTGGCTCCTTAGTCGCTGTCCCGCGCCGCTGTCACTGACAGATGCCGGTGGTGATCGGCGCAGCGCGGGTGAGAGGCGAGGAGGCTCCGATGCCGGAGCTCTGAGGGGGTATAGGAGGACGTCATCCCGCTGCTCCCACAATGGGCGGGGCTAGGGGGCGGTGGCCATCACTGCCATTAGAAGAGGTGAGGACCCAGAAGAGGGTCCTCACCTGAAGCCTGCACAGCCCAGGGGGGGGGGATCGGACCCCCCCTGGTGAAGAGAAGATCAGGTGAGGAGGTGAGTTAAAGACATTGTTTGTTTGTTTTTTTTTGCAGATAACTGTCAGCGGGGGGGGGGGGCGGCCGGTTTCGGGCCCCCTCCTGAAGACGGAGGACAACGGGGGGATCTGATGCCCCCCTCCAGGAAGAGGAGACTCGCAGCTTCACAGCAACATCAGAAGTAAGTCTTTATTTTTTTCTGTTTTTTAACTATTAGTGGAAAATGCCAGGCACATAGTTTCTATGTGCTTGGCACTTAAGGGTAGGAGAAGCAACCACGTAGAAACTACGTGCGTGACATTTAAAGGGTTAAATGTTTTTTAGAGTTTACACATATGCTTCTTAAATCCAAGTTCTCTTGCGTAATGCTTCCCAAGTTGAAGGATGTCCCCAACATTATCATAACGCAGGCGACAAAGCTTTACTAAACTTAAGGAGATATTGCTGTGCCTGGCAGTGGGAGAGGCCCCCTTATAAAAGGGTCAGCCAGGCACAATTGATTAGCTCCACCAAGGGGAAGCTAGAAGGCTCTGCTGCCTTCGAGTGGTGGCTTTCCAAAACTGCCAATCAATACAGGTAAGAACCATCTGAAAAGGGTTTTGTTCCTCTATAATATTTTTTTCTTTCCTATTCTCCCATATGCTTTTATTTTATCATCTTCTGTGCAAGTTGATTAGGCATACTTTTGTACCCCACAGAAGATTGGTGCTACTAGGTGGAGACGGACACAATCTCATGAGGCGTAAGAATACCAGAGTAGCACCAATATTCTTTTTTGTTGGTTTTGTTGGGTTGTCCTGATATTGTGTTTTTTTAACATAACTGGAAATGATAATTTAAACTGATTATTTAATATATTCCTTTATCAGGTGGGTCGGGATAATATCACCTCTGTAATGCTTTTGGGATTTCCAAATCCCCCAAATGTCAGAATTGTTATCTTTTTGTCTCTCTCTCTCATATACTGTTTAACCATTTCTGGAAACTTCCTTATCATCTTCTTGTTTCTGTTGAGTAAGAACCTCCAGTCCCCCATGTACTTCTTTATAACACATCTATCGTTTGGTGATATAATCCTGGCTACAGATATTCTTCCCAACCTTCTCCACACAGTACTCCATAATGGATCTTTCATGTCTCTACCTCAGTGTATCATCCAGTTTTGTTTCTTTGGCTCTACTGTGGTTTCGGAGTGTTATTTACTGACCGTCATGTCATATGATCGGTATTTGGCCATCTGCAAGCCTTTGCATTATAATTCGATAATGAGCCCAATATTTTGCAGGAAATCGGTCACTGTTGTTTGGTTATCAGGTTTCATTATCATGTTGGCCGATTCAATACCAATGTGTGCTCTGGACTTCTGTGGTCCAAATGTCATTGATCATTTCTATTGCGACTTTGAACCAATACTTGCACTATCATGCTCCGATGCATCGTGGCTTCTTACTCAGAGCTTAGTTGTTGCTTTTCTTTCCATTTTACTTCCTTTTATAATCATTTCCATATCGTACATGTGTATTGTGTTAACCATTCTAAAAATCCCTACAGAGGGGAGAAGAAAACCATTTGCCACCTGCAGCTCACATTTGACTGTGGTGTCTATATTTTATGGAACACTTTTCATTGTCTACATGTTTCCAAAAGAGAAATCAAGAAACCAGGGCAAAGTACTGTCTCTGTGTTACACTATAATGACTCCACTGCTGAATCCAATCATATATACTTTTAGGAACAAAGATTTTAAGCAAGCCTTTAAGGCAGTAAAATTAGTTACCAGCTTCCAGTTGTAGCCATAGACTAAATAATAGCTCAAAATGTAGAGTGAAAAAATACAATTCTGTGATTACTCACCTGTAGAATTGATTTTTTTGGTATCCTGCTCGGGTCATTTCATCTTTATTCTTCACGATTGGGTAATCCGCCACAAGGTGGCGCAGGTGACTGCAAGAAGACTTGTGGCTCCTCCCGGCCCATATAAGGGCAGACAATTCCCCATAATTCCCAGTGTTGAAAAGCAGTAATACAGAGAAAAGCCGGGAGGCCAGAGACCATGTTACTTCACACGGCCCCACAATAAACTCTCTCGATGGTAATCACCTTAACAAGGCAAAAGAAGATAAAAGAACGGGATGAAGCAACCCGAGCAGGATACCAACAAAATTAATTCTACAGGTGAGTAATCACAGAATTGTATTTTTCCTGGTATCCTGCTCAGGTCGCTTCATCTTCATTCTTCACGATTGGGACATCCAAAAGCAGTGTCCAAGAAGAAGGGTGGGATCCCCAGTGAGCAACAGCACACAGTTCATGACACTACCGCCTGAAGCACCTTGCGACCAAAAACAGCATCAGCTGAGGCCCTAACGTCAACCTTGTGAAACTTAGAAAAAGTATGAACTGAAGACCAAGTAGCGGCCTTACAATCTTCAACTGAAGCCTGGTGCTGAAAAGCCCAAGAGGCACCAATAGCTCTAGTGGAGTGAGCTGTAACACGGAAAGGGGGTTCCTATACCCCTTTGCAGAATATGCTTGCACCACCGCCTGTCTGATCCACTTGCTAATAGTGGATTTGGAAAAACAGAGAGTCCGACTTCCGAAAGGACTAGCAACCAACTAGTACTTAAGCGCCCTGACCACATCCAGGGAATGGAGGGTCCGTTCCTTAGAATTAGAAGGTGCAGGACACAAGGAAGGCAAGACAATGTCCTCATTTAGATGAAAGGCAGAGACAACCTTGGGCAAAAATTCCGGTTTAAGACGGAAAACCGCCTTATCCTGATGCCGCTCAAAATAAGGAGGCTTCATAGAAAGCGCCTCCAGCTCAGAGACGCGACGCACCGAGGTGATAGCTACCAAAAAGACCACCTTCAGAGTCAGAATGGACAGAGCAGCATTGCACAAGGGCTCAAAAGGGGGACCCTGGAGAGCAGAAAGCACCAAGTTCAAATCCCACACTGGTAGCAAAGGCTTACGAGGCGGACGTACATGTGTAATTCCTTGAAAAAAAGTCTTGATAAGCCTATGATTGGCGAAGGATCTCTGGGAAAAAAATTGCCAAAGCCGAAACCTGTTCCTTGAGGGTACTCAGTTATAGACCCGACTCCAGGCCATGTTGTAGTAATTCCAAAATCCTGGGAAAAAAAGTGTGACAAGGAAACGACCTAGACTCACACCAGACAATGTAAGCGTGCCAGACCCTGTAATAAATCAAGGAAGAAGATTTCTTCCGAGCCTGAATCATGGCACTGACGACCGAGGCCGGCAGCCCCTTGTCCATCAGGATGGAGGTTTCAGAAGCCAAGCCGTCAAAGCCAGCGTTTGTAAATTGGGATGGCGTAGCAGTCCCTGAGTGAGAAGCCCTGGATCGTCGGGCATGACAAAGTGATCCACTGACATCTGAACTATGTCCACGAACCAGAATCTTCTCGGCCAGCGGGGGGCCACCAGGATGGTCGGTACCCCTTCCTGGGCTATCTTGCGCAGCACACGACCCAGCAGAGGAAAGGGAGGAAATGCATAGAGGAGTCAAAATTCCGACCAATGATTTGCCAGAGCATCCGTGGCGAAGGCCAGAGGATCTCTTGACAGAGAGACGAATCTTGGGAGCTTGTGAATGTGACGGGATGCAAACAGGTCCATGTCTGGCTGACCCCAGCGGCGACACAGGGCGTGAAAGATCTTGTTGCTGAGAGACCATACTGAAGAGGTCTCATGTGGAACTGGGCAAAGGGTACAGCCTTGAAGCAAGACACCATGAGACCCACCAGCTGCATCCCCAGACGATTGCAGGGGTGGGGGCATGACAGCAAGGCCAGCGCCTGCGTCTGAAGACCCTCCACCTTCTGCTGAGGGAGGAACACCTTGGCCTGAGAAGTGTCTAAAGTCATGCCCAGGAAGGCCCTCACCAAGGACGGAGTGGTCAAAGACTTGGAATAATTGATCACTGAAAGCCTCGAGAGTGGACAATACCTGTTGAAGAGATTGAGCAGCAATCAACAAGTCGTCCAGGTAAGGAAGAATGCAAATGCCCTGGCTCCTCAGGTGAGCCATGACACCCTCCAGCACCTTGGTGAACACCCGAAGGGCCGAAGAGATACCGAACGACAATGCCGTTCAAGGCTGGCCATGCATAACGCCAGGTCCAAATGAGACTCTCTGCCGGCATCCCCCTCGCTGGGGGCTAAATGCAGGCACGGGGGTGTCGGTGATGCCGTAGGTAGAATAGGGCTGGGGAGAGTAGCGCTCGGCCCATCCTGTTCCGCAATAATACTCTGGGCTCAGGGGACACAAACCATGCTGCAACCGCTCAAAGGGGATGGACCACACAAAAGGCACAGCAGAGCCCACCCCGAAGGGCCCCCAAGCTCGCTATCCCCAGAAGCCTCCATTATGGTGATTATTAGCAATAAGGGGTTTGAGGGCACAGAGGGCCCAACCCGAACAATCCCCAATACTAGTCCACTAAAACCCGACGGGAGGGGGGGTGGATGGACATGGAGGAACCACAAGTACTATATGGGACCAGCCTGCAAGAGACAATGGGTACAATAAGCATCCCACAGCACATGCACGGTTACAGCACAAACATGCCAGAAGACAATTAATAACAGGATCGGACTCACAGACCACCGCGTCGGACCCGTGCCGGGGAGAGACCAGGAAGATCAGGAGAAGAGCCAGGCAGCGCAGCAGGCGGCGGAGCGCCAGGGATGAGGAGAGCAGGAACGAGGGAGGTAAGTATAAAGCAATACAAAGTCACAAGCATAATTAACACAAGCACACACAAATGAATAAAGCTTGTGGGAAAAACACACGGGCAGGCATAAGGGGATCCCAGTGGTTCCCCCCCCCCCATATAGGCTCACCATAGCCTATTGCCGGCTACATTTCGGGTACAGGGTCTAACTGCAAGGAAACACTGGGAATTATGGGGAATTTGCTGCCCTAATATGGGCCGGGAGGAGCCACAAGTCTTCTTGCAGTCAGCTGCGCCACCTTGTGGCGGATAACCCAATCGTGAAGAATGAAGATGAAGCGACCCAAGCAGGATACCAGGAAAAATTTTAACCTCTTTCCATAACCCTTGTGTCTGTAGATATTTGCAGCAATTTACTTAAGCCATCTAGTTTATACTTATTTCTCAAGAGGTTATTCACATAAATGGGTTTATTAAAGAGGAACAACCACCGGCCTATAACAGTGGTTCCCAACCCTCCTTCTCAAGAGAACAGCCATGTTTTTCAGATATCCACAGAGACACACAGGTAATTTGTGCTCAGGTAGCAGAATAGGGACAGCTATGTGGAGTTCTGCAAAACATGGCCTGTTAGTGGGCTTTGAGGAGAGAGTTAGGGAACACTGGACTATAAGATGCTAGGGCTGGTCATTTCCATTTGTGGGGCATCCCAATCACAGATGTGCCTCTGTGTAAACTGCCCCCCCCCCCCCCCAGTTCTCCAAAACATCTTACCTTTCCAGTGCATTCATGGGCCATGCTCTGCATCCCTCTAGCAGTTGCATGCATCCCCACCAGGCCTATTTGAATGACTGCCAAGACAAAACGCAGACAGAGTTGGCACAAGGAATATCTGCTGCATCCTTCTATTGAGCATTCTTTGAAGCTTATTAATATAAAAGACAAAGAACAATGATTGGAGGATAGCTTTGGCATGCATTGTGGAAATACAGAAGAGGTCAGAAATCCCAAGGAGCTGGGAATTTCACACAAAGAATCATCCCTAATCAAGATGTCCTGGCGCATAGAACAAAACCTGAGGGTTTTGTTTGTTTTTCAGGTGTGGAGAACATTTCTACTTCAATAAAGAAAAGGACAATTGTATCATATCTGGTGTCATGAGTTTTAGGAAACCATCACCTTACATAATCAACATTATCACGTAGGTTTTGAGGTGGATACGTTTTCTGGGTAATCTACTGTATATTCATTTTTTTAACTTTTAATAATCTTAGTAACTTCCAAAGTAAAGAAAAAAATCTCTACACAATGCAGTAAAGTTCTCCAGAAAGAACTAGGGAGGTATTTACTACACTATAAAGAGAGTTTCCACCTCATAAGGGCAACATTTTTAGAATTTGAGGCTTGGGGGGTTTCCAGCTGAGGTGAATAAGTCCTTCTTTCAGGGTTAAAAAGTGTTTCACTATTATCCCTCACTAAAAAGTCTCCAACTACTCAAGGAAGGAAATCTCAGAGTGGCTCAGAATTCAGACTGTTGTCTGTATTATCTAGGAAGGAGAATATGATGACACACAGATTGGTAATGGATTGGTAACAGATTGGAGTCACATAGGGTGTGCTTTTTTTGATACATGTATAATGAGTTTGGAGTTTTTCAGGGTGATGAGCTATCCATCCTTTGAGATAAACTGTATGGCAGGAAAGTCCTCTGGTCATGGGCCAAAAAGGTCCATTGAGCCTTTTATACCTGACCTGCCGATTCTCTTCCACTGTGTAACCCTGCCAAATTTCTGTCACCCTTGCTGTCCGCATGAGCTTGCTGCAGCACCAAAAATGGCCTAGTGGTCATATAAATTTTCTCTTGCTACTGTTTTGGCCCTGCACAGCTGTGCCCTTCTAAACATTCCTGATGCTTCCCAACTCACTATTAGGTTATTTCAGTTCTCCACTAGAAATGAGCAAACTTTTCTGAAAAAGTTTGGTTCTGTCCAAATTAGTTTGGGACATTTTTCTGTCTGAAACACATGGAAAACAATGACTGACAGCCTCAAAAGTCCTTTATAACACTCTGAAGTCACCCAACACTGTATAAAAACATATATTAGTGGACTAATTAAGATTAAATTGGCTGCGACTAATTAGCATACAAATACCCACGACCTAATAAGCATTTCAATAACACCACCCCATGCCACAACTATGCATCTCAGACATAGGTCTATCAGAGTCTATCTCCCCCTGACATGACCAAGAGTGAGTCAACCAGTTCACAATGGATGCAATGGGTTAAATCTGTTCTAACTTAGGTGTGGACCTAGGTGGAGAAGAGATTAGTGTAGTTGCGCTGTGGATAAAAAGGCAGGTTAAAAGGGAGAGTAAACAAAGGGTTAATGTTCTCCGCAATCCTGTCAGGAAGTATAGGTTAGTGTATATACATAAAAGTATGAATAAACAAATGCAATAGTATTACCAAAGTGAAGTTTTGTTTGAGGGGGTGTTTCCACCTTTAGATTATATCAGAAACAACTAGGTATCATTGCCTCTGACTAATTAGGCCTCAAAAATTGTTGGAATTTTTAATCTTGCTGTCTGAGGGATTTCTCCTCTCAGGTAGCGTTATACAGATTGGTCAGTGTTGATTACACTATTGGCCCTGTATTCTGAGTTCTTTGATTTGGTTTGTGGTGTATGATTCCTTGTTCAGGGTGAGTTGAGTTTCTAGCGGGTTGGAGCAATGTGGTTGGTGGAACCTAGATGGTTTAGAGGTTGTGGGTCGGCGCTAAATTGAAATAAAAAGCAAAAAATGGGGACCCACTCTCCCCAAAAAACCCAATCCCCAATGACCCAGTGGCACCACTAAATATTCAATACAAATATCCAAAACTTTATTCTCAATTCATATATATACAAGCAACAAAAGACTAATTAAAACCAGTTAAAAAACACACAGACAAAATGATGATCAGAGGGAAGGGCTGAGAGACAAGACACAACAGGGAAGGAACAATTAGATGGAACATACAGTGCTGTGTGGTATCTTTAACAATCACAAATATATAATTGGTAAGTGCCTGCGGCCAGGTTGGCTATCTTAAATACTTATACAATATAATAATTAGCAACCATGTGAAACAATTGTGGTCATATACTCTAATAACAAATACTCAACAATTATGTCCAGCTAAATACAGTGCAAAAAAAAAATGTGCAAAAACGTACTGATCAACCCCAATCGCAATGATCTCCAATCAGCTAAATAAAGTGCATAGTGCTACTCGAACCCACTCGCATTGAGGCGGGCTGAGAGGGCAGTGAAGGGACTGTGCTGTTGGCATAATATGGATCTGTGAGTTTCTTTGTTATATGTGGTGTGTCTGTTCGTCCTTTGCCCGGCTGGTCTTTCTGGATTTTAGGGAAGGGGTTTATTTGATTGAGTTTAGGTTATCATATGTGGGTTCGAGTAGCACTATGCACTTTAATTTGCTGATTGGAGATTATTTTTTGCTTTTTACTTCGGTCTATGCAGCCATACCCACCCCTTGTGTTGCACACTAATATAGTATAGCAAGTTAGTGCGGTCTCTCTCTTTTGTGCATAATTTTGCTAAATTGAAATAAGCGGTGTTCCTGAGGTCCAGGTAGGCGGTGCCTACCGGCGGTGCAGCTCTTTAATACAGCACCACCACGTACGTACGTACGGGAAGGGATTCATCTACTCCATCTTTATGGTACAATAGCAGGAAGCGTGTTTATATCACCTAATCACAATGCTGCAATCTGCAGGTGGCCACGGGGAAGCAGAGTTTTAGCCCACAAGTGGAGCCCTATGGTGGGTATTCTATTTGTAGGGAAATCAGGTGGAGCACCAGAAGTCAGTGTCAAATCTATGCCTTTAGGTGCTGCTGCAAGGCTATAGGAAAATATGAGGAGGTAAGCTGCTGAATCATGTTTTGTACATTTTGTCTGGACAGTCCCTTTAAATTGTTATACTTGTCTAGAAAGGACATTAATAGCAATGAAATGTATTAATAAAAAATAAAAACATAATTATGATCAAATTATTAAAGTCCCCAGTTCCCGGCATTGTAAAGCCAAGGAGGCCGGTAATGAATTCTGAGTGGCCAACCTGCTTTTGTGATGTGCTGCCATAAGAGTATAAAAGAGGAGAAGCTTTAATCAGTCAGTGACAAGACCACTGCCGCAAAAGAGAGTTACACGTGTCAATGAACTTTTTTCCATTAGCTGTACAGAATTACAATGCTCCTTGGAACAACCAGTGCCCATGTATCATACCCATGTATCACGATTAACAAGCTTGTGTTATGGACAAAAGGTTCCTAATTACATTACCTTAATTACAATGTGAAATGCCAAATAAAGGAATGAAAAACAAAATATTGAATCCTAGGTGTAACTTAAAAGTGTATGTGCACATGTATTTAGCCTCCCTGAGTCAACACCTTTGTAGGACCACCTTTAGCTGCAATTACAGCTGCAAGTCAGTTGGAGCAGGTCTCTATTTTGCCATTGTTCTCGGCAAAAATAGCTCTATTGTAGCTCATTTGTGAACAGCAATGTTCAAGTCATGCCACAGATTATCAGTTTGGGCCATTCCGACACATGAATATGACTTGATGTAAACCAGACAGTTGTAGCTTTGGTTGTATGTTTCATGTGGTTGACATGCACCTGACAGCTTTAACTCCAGGATTGTCTTTGTATTCAGATAACAGGGTTGAGCGTTGTGGCCCCTTTAAAGAGAAACATTTCAGGTATCGGAAACCTGGCTTGCTTTCCCTTCCAGCCCCTCCGGGTCATGCACTGTGCTGCCCCTAAGATCTCACTTATGCGCAATATCACTGCATAGGCTGCAATGACACTCAGGGCAGAAGAGCGCAAGATCTGAGGAGCGTCGGGGGACATTTGAAGAGAGGATGGCTAGAGGTAAGGATGGTTCAATAAGTGATTTTTCAAAACACAGAGCTTTTAAAAGTTCATTAAATCCAAGGATAGAGCATTATTATTGCAACATCCCAAAGTGCATCCATCAAAATCTTGGTGTGCTCCCACCACCGAATAGCTCAAACTCTTAAGAAAAATATGGTGCTGAATTCCCCCGAGGAAAAAATAAAAGCATTATTTTCTCAAAAAACTTGAGTAAAAAAATATTCACAGTGCTGCATCAACCCTATAGTATTTAACATTTACATAGTTAAAAGTCAACTTTGCTGTCAACCTTCTCTTGTTGGCACAGGATCGGCATGAAACCCAAGAAGTTACATAGACAACATAGACAAGAAAACATAGACAAGGTTGACGGCAGAAGGAGAGCATATGATCCATCTAGTCTGCCCTTATGTGTATACTGTATGTACTCGTTATCTTAGGATAGATGGAGGCTTATGCCCTTATGTGTATACTGTATGTATTCTTTATATTAGGATAGATGGAGGCTTATACCCTTATGTATATACTGTATGTATTCTTTATATTAGGATAGATGGAGGCTTATACCCTTATGTATATACTGTATGTATTCTTTATATTAGGATAGATGGAGGCTTATACCCTTATGTATATACTGTATGTATTCTTTATATTAGGATAGATGGAGGCTTATCCCAGGCATGTTTAAAATTTTTAAGATTTTGTCTTCTTCCCATGCAGTTTGGGGCATTCGGCTGCTCAAGAAGATTTTTAATCCCCCCCCCCCCCCCCGACCCATAGACTTTAAGGGTATTTGGGTTATGCAGAATCAGAATATTGCAAAGTATTCAGAGGAACTGCTTTCCAGAGAACCAAAAGAATATCTAGAATTTCCTTTTCCCCACCCCTAGGCTTAAACCAAGCCAACAACTTATTTTTTCTAAACGCTTCCCCCTTTACCCTGCTCCACTGTGCAATAAAAACAATGATGCACATTAGCTGATTTGATATTCAGCTACATTTTTACTTAGTAATGTTGGCATGTGTATCTGCCAGCCACTGGCAGACCCGAAGCACCACTGAGCTGTCAGCATGTCGACTGCTGGCAGGCATCAACAGAGCGAGATTTCAAGCTTCCCTACAGACCGAGCAGTGTCAGGATTTCACACATGGGCTAATGACAAGGAAGCAGTCTGCAGACAGCTCTCCTGTCATCAGCGCATGTGCGAAGTCCCGACGCTGCTCGGCCAGAGAGAAGCTTAAGATATCGCCGTACCAGTAATTAACATTCACTGCCAGGGCGGGATTTTGCTCAGCAGGGAGCTTTAAGATGGCGGCCCTCGACGAGCAGATAAGAAGGCGGTGTTTTAGTGTGTAGCGGGGCAAGGTAAACATAACTAGGTGGCAAAAGCAGAATATTTCAAACTATTGGGCAAAACTGCACCAGAACAGAATAGAGGCCAATTTGGCTCATTACTGCTCTCAAGCAAATATGGTAGCAGAGACTATAATGACACTTTCTTTTCTTGCCTTCAGAAAATGTGTGGAAATCTAACGTCTGTATACCTTCTGGGCTATTCCGGGGAGAAGATAACTATCCCTGGTCATGAACAAATTACCCCCCGACATTTTATCAATTGTGATACCCCGCATGTTATCTATATTTTAACATGTCCATGCGGATGTTTTTATATAGGTAAGACTAACAGACCCCTTAAAAAAAGAGTGTATGAGCATCAATACGATATTCGTACTGCTAACATAAAATCCCCCGTGGGCCGTCATTTCACGAGGTTTCACAATCAGGACCCATCGGGCCTACAAGTCCAAGGCTTGGACCGTATTCACCCAAACCCCAGAGGGGGTAACTTAGAAAAAGTCACACTACAACGTGAGACCCGTTGGATTAGTAGAACAAAGGCATATCTATACCCAGGTCTCAATGAGACCATCAGTTTTGCCTCCTATCTGGAATAGAGGGAAATCGAAGGACTGAGAGTAGGTCTTCCCTGTTCCCCCCTCCCTTTTTTTATTTTATTTTATTTTATTTTTTTTTGTGTTTGGCCGAATGTTGGGGTTATATGTGTCACAAGTTTGTTGTTTGTCCGTATCTGTCCGTGTCGTCCATAGCAGACAATAATTTTTATGCTCCCAGTAGGACGAACTAGTAGATGTTGACAGAGCCAATGAAAACATATCAATTATGAGGCGGGATCTAAATAGCCGTATGTGGGCGTTAGGAATAATATGTATTGGTCTTAATACAAGACACAGGATGAGCGAGTGGTGATTTCTTGACCCCACGGTCTATCGCTCCCCTGTCTGTTCCGATGTCTCCCCTACATATAAAGATCTGCCTATATGCTTAGTAGCGACCAGGCAGTAAAAAAAAAAAAAAAAAAAAAAAAAGGGGGTTTCCTTATATGGTTAGTTAGCATGTGTTTGAGCTGTGCACCTTTAGACCTTCACAATAGGCAGGTGCGTATTATTCATTGATGCACATGTGTTCCCCAATATCTGTTTTTACTCTGGACATTCCAGGGGAGAGAGGACCGTGAGGGTAGAGAACGGATGTGACAATAAGGGGAGGCAGAGAGACTAGCATCAATACTGATTTCCATTTCCATCGGATGGCATACCCGGGGCTACGTGGGGGCTACGTGGGTGCCGGTGGGGTGGGGGGGTGGGGCGATGGGGGAGAGGTTTGGTGGCGGCTGGCTTGCGTCTGTCTACCGCAGAGCCTAAGGGCAGCGGTGCGGTGCCGCACGCAGTACATGGAATAAATGACAACGCCATGTTACCATGGCATACAGCCGTGGAAGCCGCCCCCCTCCCTCCCCTCTCCCCTCCTCTCCACCTCCCGTCCCCGCCTACTCTAGACTGCTAGATGCCCGTCCCTCCCTACCCCAATATGGCGAATGCGGACCTTCCGGTCTGCGTGTGTATCACTTACGTGCTGCCCGGGATCGTCATCAAAGGCCGACGCTGTTCTACCATTCGGTCGGGCTTGGCGCCGTTATATAGCGCTCCCTTCCGTTATGCCACATCCGGGCTTAAGACACAGCGTGCTGCGTGCTGCTGTGTAGTGCGGGGCTGTTCCCACACAATCTGCCCTGGGAGATCACTGGGCGGACGGGCGGGTCTAACGCCGCGAAGGGAGTGGTTCCTAAGCCATCACCCCTGCTCCAGTCTGTAAGTACCTTTTTCCTTCCTCCTATTGATTTATGTCCAGACTTATAGCATAGCTTGGCTCACTACAACATAGTAATATTATACTATGTATACAGTGGCGTAGCGACCCGGGGGCGGGGGGGGCGGACCGCCCCGGGTGACACCAGACCTGTGTTGGTCAGTGTGAATGGTAGTGGGAGCCGTAGTGTGGGGAGTGAGGTCCCGGCGCACTGTCCCGCCTGTGACTCGTCATGAGGACTCGCCGGCCGGGCCGGAGGTAGCGCGGGAGGGGGCGGCTGTGGTGAATGGATGAGGCGCCGGGATGGAGTCGCAGGAGGCTGTCGGTGGCGCTTCCCAGGCGGCGCACTGTGTGCACGTGCAGCTACACGGGGGAGCGCCCTGGGGATTCACTCTGAAGGGGGGGCTGGAGCACGGAGAGCCGCTCATTATCTCTAAGGTAGGACGCTGACTGGGGCACCGGAAATGCCGGAGGATGGGGGGGGGGGTATTATTATTATAGGGAGGGTATGATGATGCCATAGTGCATCTGTGTGAATTCCGGGCTGATGCTGGAAACTTCCATAACCCCCCCTCACACCCCGGGGGGTACTGTGCTGTGCGGCTGGCTGCCCATTACCGGGCCCGGGTTAATGTTACAAGAGCCGTTACCTATTAATCCCTGGAGGAGGAGGCCACACAGTCAGGGGCCACTTAGCATCCAGAATTACTGGCCACTCACTAATCATTCCTGGTCTGTACAATGCCACACCATGACAGCTGTGCCAACCAGTGCTACGTGTATCACTCATGGTACATGATCTGCTGCCATGTATACGTAACCCAAGCCTGATTACCCACCTATATACACAGCTACTCCCCTGGCAGAACAGGTGCCCCCTTGTTTACATGCCCATATTGGCCAGATAACCATTACTGCTACGGCGACTCTGTACTCGGCCACCCGCAGTCATGTGCATGGAGTCCTGGTTTAAGGCTTTCCATGTGGCTGGTGTGCAATTTGGGATGCCCCTCTCATACTGCAATGGTTGGGGGAGCTACAGTCTATTTTGTCTGGAGGTCTTCTTTACATTTTTTTGTGTTTTTAACCATAATTTTTAAAGTGGCCCAAAACCCTCTGGGTATTGGTCCACTTTAAGCTAAACAAAACCCAGGAATTTTACTTGCTTCCCAATTCAGGATGCCCTGGGGCACTGAACAAAACCTGTTAAACCTCCAAGTTCACCCAGTATAACTTTCCCCAGTTCTACAGTGTATGCGCAGGCTCTTGTCCAATCAGAGCTCTTTGCCATGTATACATACTTCGTCAAAGGGCTCTGATTGGCTTTAATAGGGAGCATGTGCTGCTGCATCCCGAACCGCCTGCGCACTCCTGTCCCAGCCTATCTGAATGACTTGGGGTGAATGCGTGCATGCTGGGGATGCGGAAGCGCACGCTTTCCATTCACAACAATAAAAGCTGGTTGCCAAATGAAGAAGTTATGACAGGAGGCTGTCATTGGATGGGAGCCTGTGCATGTGCCTGTTGGATCGGAGAAAGGTGAGGTTTTACCGGTGCCCTAGTGGGTTTCACACAGCAGGGAGGGGGGAAAGCCAGCGGTCGGCCCTGGAATATTCTAAATTCCAGACAGGTTGCTGATGGGTTTTATTTCGCTTTAACATAGGCATCCTGATTTGGGTTGCCCCTTTGTGTAAAACCCCCGGCATCACTTGATCAATTAGCCACCCAAGCAGAATAGATTTTGGTGCATAAATAATGTACATATATTCAGATATGTTGGTTCGGGTTCTGTAGGAGTGGTGCCAGGGATACCTCTGGAGGCCTGTGCATGCACCATTAGAATGGGGCTTAAGGTATGTTTATGGACGATCTAGGAGGTTTCATACAGTGGGGATGCCCCTGGAACTGATTTTTACCCAGCCCTGGAGTCTTTAGCTGCTAGAACCAGGTCCTTAGGGTTTTGGCTCGATTTAAAGGGAAGACTTCATGGAGGCTGATTTGGTATGCTGCACTGTGTGAAATCCTCCGGGACAGCTGTCTTTACTTGCATCCCATGATGAATGCACGGACTACAGCCACATCCTCAGACATCCCTCTGGCTGAGGCACATACCTGCGCCAGGCATGTTTGAATGGCTGACAGGGGAGCGCAGGGGAGTGACCCCCGGCTCACGTTCTATTTGGCTTTGCTAAGCCGGTCAGATGACATTAGCAAAACTGAATGGAGTGTAGCTTTCTGATTACAGGAGATCTGCAT
This sequence comes from Gastrophryne carolinensis, assembly GCA_027917425.1. Taxonomy (NCBI): domain Eukaryota; kingdom Metazoa; phylum Chordata; class Amphibia; order Anura; family Microhylidae; genus Gastrophryne; species Gastrophryne carolinensis. The sequence goes on along the minus strand of CM051238.1, from coordinate 443,660,056 downwards.
ATGTGCTGTATGATCATCAGAGAGGTGAGTTTTTAGGGCAGTCAGGGATTTCACACAGTGGGGTATGCAAAATGGTGCAGACAACCCATACATGGCACTTGGGAGAATTAGAAAAAGGAAAGTGTTACATGATTTAAAAAGAAAGGGTTCTATTTAAAAACGTAAGCATATACAACAAGTATAGCAGTAAAGCTGTGTAGATGAGATTGTAAGTGTGGTCACCATTCCATAGTTGCTGCAGCATTCTGGTTGTCCATAAATAAAGCCTCTGAAAAGCTTTCCCAGTTTGTTGCCTGATATAGTGGTGCCACTGATGCCCAGGCCATGGGCCCCCTTCCTGCAGTGGTTGTCAGTGGCACATATGTGCCCACCTCTGGGCTGTGCCGCCATGTCTGACGGTTATGTATTGCCAGCTGATGGCTTTAGGCTGTGACCCTCTGCCTGAGAAGTGTCTGAAAAGCAGTTTTGCATTCCAGCAGCCGTGAATGCCGTGTTGTTTTTTCTTCCTGGCATCTGGTCGGCGTGAGATGTGTGTGCTGAAAAAAGTTCACATTTCCCCAGATTTCAGTAGGAAGTGGTTGTGGAAAAAGTCTCGGAGGCCTTTTGTTCAGAGTTGGAAGGGGGAGGGACAGACAAGTCTAAGATGTCTGTTCTGAGTGATCATATAAAGTATGCCAGTGGCCGCTATCCATCCAGTAAGGAGCACGCCCTGTGTTAGCTGGGTTTGTGCATAATGTTACAGTACATTCTGTTTTTCACAGCTTGGGCATATTGTACAACACATGGGCCACCCCATGCCTTCAAAGCTTCTCACAATCTTATAGCCATACTACAGTTAGGCTCAGTGGCGTAGCGACCCGGGGGCGGGGGGGGCGGACCGCCCCGGGTGACACCAGACCTAGAGGGTGACACCGCACTATAGCATTATGTCACCTCAATTATTGCCAGCCTGTGGCACAGAGCAGTCAGTTGTGGGGATGCTATGCCCTCACGGCGACACCTACGCATCTCTCCCACAGCGCTCGAGTGCCATTTGGCAGGAGGCGGAGCGGCTGCTGGTGCCTGTCCAGAATCTGTGGACCAATGGTGTGCGCGCACAGCAGGTCACGTGGACGAGGTGGGAGCTTTTGTTCGCTGTTGCTGAGAGCGCGCGCGGTATTCGTTGCCAGAAACAGGTGAGGGCGTGTGTGGTGTTGCTGGGGTGAGCGCACGCTGTTCCTGTTTATTCGGGGATTTATAGCTGTAACTGCTCAGTGGCGTGTGTGGTGGTGTTGCATGGTGGGCGCGTTACCTGGCGGGAGATGGGTGTTTTTAATGGACATAAAGGGAGCGTGCAGGCCGATGTATGTGTGCTAGTGAGGTACTGCACAACGCATAAGCGCCTCTGCTATCATACATTGATTATAATAGGCGCGCGCCCCGCTTTTGTTCAGGTGCGATGTCTGGCCCTGCCCCGACTCCTATTGGTTGCTGCCTGTCTGGCCCGCCCCTTTTCTCCTCCAGCTGTCTGTAATCGGTGTGCTCCTTTTCTCTGCCATTGAGTTCTTTCAACATACAAAAATTTTTTTTCTTTGGGGGGGGGGGGGGTGACACCATTTCCTACCGCCCCGGGTGACACCAGCCCTAGCAACGCCACTGTATGTATATGCCTACAGAGTACGAGGGAACAACTAATGTGGAATCACAGGATGTCGTCATCCCTCTGAATTTGATCAGGGGAGCATATGGGGCGACCAGACTTCTTATACCCAGGTAGTTACTTATATTTATGATGCCATAGCCATGGCCCAGTTATCTGTACACCTGGGAGCCATGACGTAAAGATTATACAGGTATCTACACAATCTGGATGGATGATACATCTAATATGTTGTTTTGTTCTTGTCTTTGTTGTTATGTGTGTTCAGCGTTATCCTTGGATTGCACACCTTGATATGAGGGGTTCGACAATAATCGATTTGATCTGATTGGGCTGATTAAATGCCATAAGGGGCGATTTGGTGCAGAAGAAGCCCCCCATTGGGGGTGAAACTAGTTCACCGTTAACCATCGCTAACTAATTATAAGCCATTACAGGCGAACTGTATAACATGCAAAGTATTATTGTCTGCAATATGTAAATGCATATGACCAATTGTATGTAGATCAACCAGTGTGCCTAGAAGAATGTCAACTGTTAACTGTGCAAAATATTTATCAATGTGGATCAACTTACTTGCATTCCTTGATACCATGAAAGTGAATGGGGAAATAAATTGGTAGCTTTGAAAAGCACCAATGATATTCCTCTACAATAATTGCTACCTATTTTCAAACAAGTTATTGCAACTCTAATAAATGTATCTATTGTTTTTTATGAAGGTGTATTAGTATAATTCATTCAAGGCGGGGTCACACTTTGAGTTCCCAGCAATACTGGGTCGGTTCATACCCAGGAACACGCAGTGTTTTTAAACACTTCCCAAACACCCACAATTTCAAGGTTCCGCTCTTCATGGCCCTGCTAATAATCTATGTTTTAACAATCATTGAAAATGTATTTATTATAGTTCTGTTTTTCATAAGCAAAGTCCTCCATTCGCCTATGTATTTCTTCCTTACGCAAGTGTCCCTCTGCGATATTCTGCTGACCACATCAATCCTACCCAATGTCCTTCATATTACATGAAGGGGGCAGCATGTCTTCTCACAACAGCTTCATTCAGCTTTTTTTATTTGCTATATCAGAATGTTCAGAGTTCAAAATGTTCACAGTTATGTGTTATGACAGATACGTAGCCATATGTCTTCCTCTGCGTTATAACACGATCATGGTAATGATTGTGATCGAAGCTATTTTTGTGAGCCAATTACAATTTTGTTGCCCAGTCGTTTTGGACCATTTCTTCTGTGACCTGGAGCCTTTACTTGAGCATTCCTGCTTGAATTCTTTTATTGCTTCCCTTTCCATTGTATCATTTGGATTTGTCGCACTTGTTTTCCCATTCATAATCATTATCATATCCTATGTGTACATTATTTGGTCAGTTTATGCAATTCCATCCAAAATGGGGGGGGGGGGGGCTAGAAGCCTTCTCCACCTGTGGCTCCCACCTTACAGTTGTCAGCATTTTTTATGGTACCTTAATGTCCGTGTATGTTGTTCCAAACAATGGGAATGTTTTAGTTATAAAGAAAATATTGTCAGTATTTTAAACTCTGGTGATTCCGTTTCTAAATCCCATTATCTACAGCCTGAGAAATAAGGACATCAAGGGCAGTCTGTATATAACAACCCGTCATCTAAACAGAAATGTCATGTGACAGTTTTCAACCCATATAACTACCCTGAGGAAGTGGTCAGGGGACCACGATATGTGTGGGAGCCGCCTCTAGGATTTTTGTGAGAGCCTCCTCTGGATTTTTCCTATATGGCGATATCAATTTTTGTTCACTTTTGTTTATCTTCCCTCTCTTATTGGCACATGGGGGATTTAGCATTACAATGTCACCACCTATTTTGGGATTTATACACTAATATTGTTAGAACTTTACACATCACCAATGAATTTTACTTTTGTATTTATTTATATGTGTATTTTCATGGCCCTAACCATTTATGTGTGTATAGGGGTCTGCTGGGGCAGCTTGTATATTTTTGTTGTTTATAGTCAGTTTAATAATTGTAGGTAGAGGCCCCTGATATGATTGAATTTCTGCAGGTCTAGAGTTATGCTTTAATAATATGTATTTACAAGAAGCAGCTTGAGAAGTAGCCTTGGGGAATTCTACTAAGTATTGTCTAGTCTGAAATGTTCTGCTGATAATGCGCATAGTTTGCTGAGAATGTGTTCTGTGTAAGATTTTGTTTTGTGTGAAGGTGAGCACACAGACACTTACATTGTTTGTACAGGACTGACTTGTGTGAAGATGAGCACGCAAGTACCTGTTGTATTTTAATATAGGACAAAGGCAAAGCAAAGTCTATCCTCCGCCTCAGGCCTACTTCAAAAAGATAGGTGGCGTTCTGTGAAGAAAAAGAGAGATGCGAAACAGAGAGGTGCAAGCCACATTTCTTTCAACATTTTCCAACGTTTTAAACAGCTTCCTCCCATATTCATCCTATATCAGGCCAAGGTCCCCTCTTTCTAATATAAAGGGCACCCTAGCCCAGGGGGTGGGGAGTGGTCTTCCCATTAAAACCTTAAATAGTGAATACCCAGTGACCTTAGAAGGTGTTGTTCTCATTTCTGCCAATTCTACTCCTGGAAGTACCCTTTTACATTTAGCATAAGTTCCCTCCTGTGGCTTTTCTGATTTATCCTTTATGGTCCTATTTATCTTTTTCAACTATTCCTGAGCTCTGAGGGTGGTAGGGAATGTGACACTTCCACTCTATCCTGGGGGTTTTCTACTAGCCCCTGACATATCTCCCCGGCAAAGGACAGGCCATTTACCCGCAAAGGGGCATCCTCATCTAGGAATAATCTCTTGTCTGAGAATTCTTACCACAGTCTTAGCATCTTCTCTCATTGTCACAAGAAGTTCAACCTATCCTGAGAACATATCCAAGGTACTCCTAATCTAAACAAAAAGAAAAGGTGCACTAGCGGTGTAGCTGTTGCACGCACGGTTTCCCTAGTTTCCCCCTCTCACGGGGCTCTGCCGTCTCACGGGACGGTCTCATTATCTCCTGTGGTTGTGGTCCAGTAGCTGAGACACAGAAAGAAGCAAGGCTAACCTTTGATGCTCCAACCATGACCGGAGCCAGTCTTAGTGGAGGATTGCCAGTTGTTGATACACACGCCCCGATTGAAGAAGTGCTCAGGGAAAACACCGCTACCTAGAACGGAGGACAAGCAGATTACGCTACCTAGAGCACAGGAAAAGCATGAAAATGATGGCTAATGCGGGGGATCTAGAGTGCCAGAAGAAGGACGAAGAACAGACCTTCTTTGCTGGACTCTGGGCCTGAAATGGCTAAACTTTTGATACTTGTTTTTATAATTTTTATACTTTTATTATTTGTATTATTTTTATGATAATATATGTGCTTACGTTATGCATTTATGACCCATATCAAGGGATATGTGGGGAAACTAAAATTAGAGTCATTAGGTAAGAGAGGAACAGGTGAATCTTGGACTCAAAGATGCTTCTCCTGAAGTTTAAATATGCATACGCCTAGAAGTCAGGTTATGACAAGTGTTGGATCTGTAATAAATTAGACCCTGAAATATCACAGGTACCTATGCCTTTAAATTTCACTCAGGTCTTTAATTAAAATTATAGAAACCAAATGAGAAATGTGCTAGTAGCCAGAGTGAAATGATTAAGTTTCAGATATAGGACCCACAACCCAGACTGGTGTTTTTAAGTTTGGAAAATCTAATAACGAAGTGCAAATATGTGCACATTCTCACTTTAATATATGCCCATTCTTAGTTTAATATCGCTAATAACAATACAACGCAACTGAATGGAATATCAATTTGATTGATCTGCACCTAACTGACTTTCTTGATGGAGGAGAATATAAAGGAAGTTTAGAAATGGGACCATAACACAAGGCATGAGCTTTGGTAATAACATCTACATTGTTGTAGGGAAAGTGTGTTACCCCTGGTTCCCACTAGAGCTGAAAAGGATGTTGCTATATGGCTATCCTATCCCCTGTAATTGGTATTGTTTAAGATCATGAGGAAATTCGTATGTGTATTTTTAACAAATGTACTGCTTCCACACCTGGTGCCAAATATGAAGCGTATCTAATGTATCTGGTGTGATCATTCTGTGGCCAGAATGGAAGCAAGGAGGTCCCGGACAGTTTATTAAGACACAAATTGAGACAGAGATGGAAGGGCGAGTGTACCCTAGTTAAAGTAATCATGCCTTTCCTGATAACCTAGGCCCCACAGGAAAGACCACCTTGGCCATACAGAAACTAGACTCACTAGCAATAGAAATGAAGAAGAATTCTGGAATAAATGATCCCTGGAACCAATACTTTGTTAAGTTCTTTTCAGGTTGGAAAGGGATCCTGATGCAGATAGTCACTGCAATCATTATAGGGTTGATATTATATGCTTTATTTAGAATAGTAATGTGCATTATTGCCTCACGATGTACAGATGCCAACACGCCATATGTAAAATATCTGCGGGCATGAGAAAGGGAAAAGTCTGTGAGAAATCATATTTGTCTCCAAAAATGATTTAGAGGGGATTGTAGGTAGAAGCCCCTTATATGATTGAATATATGCAGGTCTAGAGTTATGATTTAATTGGTCTAGATTTATTCTATAATAATATGTATTTACAAAAAGCGGATTGAGAAGTAGCCTTGTGGAATTCTACTAAGTATCGTCTAGTCTGAAATGTTCTGCTGATAATGCGCGTAGTTTACTAAGAATGTGTGTTTTGTGTAAGATTTTGTTTTGGTTTCACACTGAAATGCAAAGGCTGCGTGCTGGCTGAGTATAAGATTGTAAGCTTCGTTCCAATAAACTAGATTTGTATGGTGGATGTCTGTCTCTGCATCTCATTTGATCTTCCACACATATCTCCGGCTCGAGGCGCTCGGTGTGAAGGTGTCAGACGCAAAGTTGGTGGTCCGAGGTACCCAAACAAGAAGCCCCCAACAATAATTTAATGCAATAAATCTACTTATTTGTGTCCATTATGCTATCCAAGTAAACTTTGTTTAGCAGTGCTTCTGTTGTAAGTCAACCGTTGTTTGTTTGCTGCAGTTGTGTAGGCCTAGTAATAGCGGAGGGGGGCAGCAGAGGTGCTGTTGGTGCTAGTAGTGCCATTAGCAGTAGTGAAAAACTAGGCAAAGGGAAAGGATACCTGTGGTGGTTGCGTAGGGCTGACACTAATGGGCGAGCCCCCAAAAAATGATCCCATTTATACGGAGGTAGCAGCGGTATTGGCATTTTGACAACTTCGTTGAAGAAGACAAAACAGTGGCTTTTTTTTTAACAAGCCTTGATAAAGGTACCCATTTTGTGCTGCATAGACCTGCGGTTGTGTAGGCCTGGTAGTAGCAGAGGGTGGCAGCAGAGGTGCTGTTGGTGGTATAGTAGTGGCATTAGCACTATTGACAGACTAGGCACAGGCACAGGAGACCTGTGGTGGTTGTGTAGGGCTGGTGTTAGTAGATGGCAGTGGGGGTGCTGGTAGCATTAGCAGAGGCACAGATTTTAGAGACTAGGCCAAAGGACAGGAGACCTCTAGTGGTTGTGTAGGCCTTGTGTAGGGCTGGAACTGGCAGTGATTTTAGATGGGTAGCAACAAGCTTCCTGGAAATTGAAGAAAGGCAGTTTGATTGTCCCACCATGCATCTTTGTTATGCCACTCAAGGTGCCTATGTAGAGCTGTAGTTCCTAGTCCTAGATTTGTGCCCTGGCTAACTTTCTGCTTGCAGATCTGGCACTGTGCTAGGTTTCTTTCTCCAGGGAAGGTATGAAAGAAATGCACATGGCAGCATACCATAAATAAGATCTAGAATGTCTACCACCACCACCTGACTTTGCTCCTCCTCTGGGCAGGTTTTTTTCTGGAGTCTGCAAAAGCAGCATCAGTGTCGTTGTCACCTGCTCCTAAGTGGACCTTACCAGAAGAACTAGCCCTGTGCCATTTTTGCAGATGACCTGGCTCTGCCTAGCCTTGATGCTGCCAGTGCCAAAAGTACCTGCCTGCTCTGACAATGTCCCTTCTTTGTTGCCTGGTTCCCAGGTCCTGTTCAAAACTACATCATCTTACCTCACTTTCTGATCCCCACCACTTCCCTGTTGTGATGTTTCATCATGGTCTATTTGCCTCCCCAAACCAAAGCCACCTTCATAACTGCCAGTATGTCCATGTCTACCACCGCCGTCACAGCCACAACTATGCGTCTCAGAAACTGCTTCCACCTCCACAACCTTCACAACACCTTCCAAAGGCTGACTGTCATCAAATGAAGTCTCCTCAGCACTATCCATAGCAAATGGGCTGCTGAAAAAAGCTGGCACACCACTAGGAGGGGGCAGTAAAGAGACAGCTAATGGAAGAGAACGGCTTCTTTAACTATGTAGTGTACCTGAAATGGAGGAAGAATCCAATGAAACCTGGCTCAAAGTCATTGCATCAAAGTCTCCTCTTGAGATGAGCAGGAGCAAGTCAGCCAGTCCACAATGGATGCATTGTCTGTAATAGCACACCCACTGGAGGAAATGGACAACTCTGGTTTGCTGATGCTGCTACTAATACCACCTACTTTCCTGCTGCTGCTGCTGCTACTACTACTGCATACAATGCTGATACTACTAGTAGTGGCGGGCCTGGGCAAATGGATGCTGCAACTACTATGGCTAGGCCTGGGCAAATTGCTGGTGCTACTTTAACTAGGCCTGGGCACATGGCTGCTGATGACAATGTTGGTACTGGCACAATCCTTATCCTTAGTGGCAGAAGGAATTGCAAGGTCTTTTCCTCTGCCCCCACTTCCTCTGACTTTTTACTTAGTATTTAAAAATAAATATTCAGAACATCACACACACCAAAATGACAAACTTGCACAGCCCAGCTAAAACAGACAGATGTGCCCTAAAATATTGCTTGGCCGGTGAAACTGTATTACACACTGAGGCACCGTGGACCCCAACTTAGGGAGAGACAGGGCCTGCACACTTAAAGTGGACCAAAACTCAGCTGGATCAGCCCAGGAATCTGTAAGATTCCCGGGCCGATCCATTCCCTCCCCGCGCAGGCATCCAAAATCAGGATGCCCCGCTGTGTGACACCCCCCAGGTCATCCGCAACACTTACCTTAACCCCGGTCCAACAGTGCATTCGTGGCCCGCATCCCTGCAATCCCTCTAGCAGGGCGCACAAATGGCCTGCGCAGGCGCGCTCCCTGTTAGAGGGAATCGCAAGATGCCGCAGCCAGCATGCTTGGAGCTGCCGAGCTAAGACGTCGGTAAGGTACGCATAACTCAGTGGTTTTGAGCACGCTGATTGGACGAGCGGCTGCCCATGTGCAGTAGTACCGGGATGAGTTGAGTTAACGCGCGATCTCAGAGGGGTTTCACAAAGTGGGGCACCCAGATTGGGGTGCCCCGGGAGAGTGGACCAAAACTCAGGATAGTCAAAATCTTGGGTTTTGGTCCTCTTTAAAACAGAGCTGCCCTCCCCCAAAGAAAATTCCTTGGCAGGTGAAAAGGATTGTTTTTTTAACTGTATTTAACAAACCTTAGCACCCCAGTGTGCCCACTTCCTTTCCTGACCCTTCTTTTCTCCTATGCTGTGGTTCAAAATGCCATAAACTGTCTCTAAACTGTCCCTGCTCTAAGAACATTGCTCTCGACAATGGTGGATAGTTGGTGCATAATGTGACTATCTCCTGCAATAGCACCTCCTGATTGGCCCAGCTACCCTGACCTCTTAAGCTGCGAACATGTGACCCTGTCTCTCGGCTTCTCCTTGGCTAGCCATGTCCAGTGGCGTGGGGCCGGTCAAATCCTACTAGGTTTGTCTTTAACATTTAGCCAGGAACCAGGTGAAGTTCTGTTCAGTTTACTGAAATTTTGGTTGAAACCTGGTTCTACCGGTTCGATTGGCTCATCTCTATTCTCCATTTTTCTGAACTGCCTTCCTAACTTACTGCGTAGATGTATTTTTTTCAGCAGAGTAGGAAACTGAATAGTTAGGAAGGGTAGGAGTTTCAGCAAAGGCAGGGTTATGTCAGGACCGGTAGCAAAAGGGCCTTAGCTGCAGGCCATTGCATGACATTTCCTGGGGAGCAGGGCTGTTTCTGGGCCCCATAAAAATCTGGGGAAAACATGTTTTGTCAAAGGATAAAGCACATGATACCTGTCCCATCCCCAGCTATGCAACCATTTGATCCATGCTATTGAACTTAAATTGCGTTTAAGATAAACTGTTACCATGAATGCTGGATAGACGTCTTCTTGTGGACCACTGAATAAAGCCATACGCTCCTTGACCTAAATTGAGGTGTGCACCATTGTCTTTCTTCGCTACTGCATTATCCCCTGATCGTCCTACTTGTTTCGATGGACTATTGTGTTCCCTTTGTTATTCTTTAACTGACGCACAATCTACCTGCATTAATGAGCGCTATCGCAAAAAAATGGCCCAATAATAAAAATCCATATAAATATGCTGGATGGCGAGTGGAGGGATCACTTATACACCCAGCATCAAGAAATATCCAACCAGGCTTGTTTTTTTTATTTTAATGGAAGAAAGAGGAAATCACAGGTGACAGGCTCTGTCACCCCTCATAGATTAAACCTGTCACCCTTGGATGTTATTCCTACCAGGAGAAGAAAACCACAATCTTGGTGGGAGTTTTATTCAGTTCAGGTTTATAAGTGACCCCTCCTCTCATTAGCCAAGGTATTTATATGGATTTTTAATATTAAACAATTTCGCCAAAGTGCTCCATTAATGTATTTCTCTAATAATCTATCAGCCTTCTGTTTAACCTTACTACCTGTATTTTGTGTTCTGCCCACAAACCCTACTTCTTATCATTACTTACATTTTAAGACAGAAAGGGTGAATAGATTCAGAGGAGGTGAAGAAGGTGATAAAAAAAAAAGAAAAGCCAAAATTCAAAAATTTTTGAATAGGAAGATAATAAAAACACCGCAATTGGGTCAGTGACAGACCATGGTCTGCAAAATTCTTAGCACAGGGGAAGTGTATTCATGAGAGGCATCGAGATATCTTACTAAAAAAACACAAGTGAGATCATTTTTTACACTTTGACAACATGATAGGAAGTTAAGAACAAACTTAAAGCAGGCATTGATTCCAAAATACATGCTTTAACCCTTACCCCTGGATTATGCCACTACCTAATGGTCTCCAGCAAGAACTAAAACAGGACAAGTTATTGTACACCACATTACCACTAATGGCCAATAGGGTCCACCGTTTGTTTGATACACCCCCTTTGCTTCATATGTGCTAGCCACTGATTTTTTCTTCCCCATGCTAAGTTATTCACTGGCTTTATTCATTGCTCAAATTTTGGATTTTGTGCCACTTTAAAGGTATTGACTAGAAAAAAAAACTTTAAAAAGTGTATACTCACATTTTGTTTACTGCAGCTCCACCATGCAGGTCCAATATGTCCATGCAACTCCTTCATACAGCACCACCATGTACGTAGTTACCGAGGGTAGGGATCCAGCAACTCCGTCTTTATGGTACAATAGCAAGCAGCATGTTTATATCACCTTTCACACTTTGACACCTAATCACAATGCTGCAATACGCAGGTGGCCACGGGGAAGCAGAGTTTTAGCCACAAGTTGAGCCCTATGGTGGGTATTCTACTACTAGGGAAATCAGGTGGAGCACCAGAAGTCAGTGCCAAATCTCTGCCTTTAGGTGCTGCCGCAAGGCTATAGGAAAATATGAGGAGGTAAGCTGCTGAATCATGTTTTTTACATTTTGTCTGGACAGTCCCTTTAAATTGTTATACTTGTCTAGAAAGGACATTAATCCATAGGTAAATGTATTAAGAAAAATTAAAAACATAATTATGATCAAATAATTTAAGTCCCCAGTTCCCGGCATTGTAAAGCCAAGGAGGCCGGTAATGAATTCTCAGTGGCCAACATGCACATGTGATGTGCTGCCATAAGAGTATAAAAGAGGAGAAGCTTTAATCAGTCAGTGACAAAACCACTATTTACATTTTATATGCCGCGAGAGAGAGTTACACGTGTCAATGAACTTTTTTCCATTGGCTGTACAGAATTACAATGCTCCTTGGAACAACCCGTGCCCATGTATCTTGGGTAACAAGCTCGTGTTATGGAAGGAAGGTTCCTCATTACATCACCTTAATTTCAATGTGAAATGCTAAATAAAAGCATGAGAAACACAATATCGAATCCTAGGTTTAAACATTCCATAATAATTAACAAAATAAAAGGGTAAAAACACAGGAAAATTATTATTAATGCAGTTTAGTTTTCACAGGTAAGAAATTAAATATTTGCTTGTTTGGTGGTAATACACCAAATACAAATTGTTTTCTTTATGTATGAAATTGCTGCTAATAAACCAAAGGACTGAATTACAAAATGTGTAAATAAATTATTAGCAATGTGTAAATTAGCTCTCAGTTAAAAAGCAAAGATGCATTTAAATCATTCTAATTATGTATATTCTTTATTTAAAAATTTTCTGCTACTAATAGTAAATGCATCATACGGTTCCAGAGAAAAATGTTTAGACCCTTCAAAATATTTACACCTTTTTAAATGTTACAGCAAGAAACTAAATGCATTTTTGTAGTTTTTAGAGAAAAAAAGTAGTGTCAAATTAAAAAAAAAAGTTAAAATTGTGATGTGCATATGTATTTAGCCTCCCTTAGTCAATACCTTGTAGGACCACCTTTAGCTGCAATTACAGCTGCAAGTCAGTTGGAGCAGGTCTCTTCCAGACTATTGTAGCTCATTTGTGAACAGCAATGTTTAAGTCATGCCACAGATTATCAGTTTGGATTTTGACTGATCCATTCCGACACATGAATATGACTTGATGTAAACCAGTCAGTTGCAGCTTTGGCTGTATGTTTCAGGTGCTTGACCTGCGCCTCTAACAGCTTTTCCTCCAGGATTGTCTTGTATTTAGATAACAGGGTTGAATGTTGTGGCCCGTTTAAAGAGGAACTTTTCAGGCATTGAAAACCTGGCTTGCTCGCCCCTCCTGCCCCTCCGGGTCATGCACTTTGCCGCCCCTCAGATCTTGTGCATGTGCAATATCGCTGCAAAGGCTGCAATGACACTTGGGGCAGAAGAACACAAGATCTGAGGAGCGTCGGGGGGGGGGCATTTAAAGAGAGAATGGCACCAGAATAGACTTACCTGCCACCGGAGAGAGGATAGATCAACCGGGCTCCCCCTCCGCCGTGATCTGCGCCCCTCTGGCTGGTGTGTGGGCTCCTCGTTAGCCTATCTCTGCCCAGTTGCACCCACAGGCTAGTCTTACTTCTGTTGAACTAACATTGAGATTGGCTTAGAACATACAATCTGTGGATACTGGATCTATGAAGCACCCTCCAGGGGATATGATACTTGGACTTTACACCTACCATCTGTTCGGCAAGAGTTTAAACACCTCGGGTGGTGGCTCATGCGGTGTATCAAGAAGCATGCACTTTGGGACTGTGCTTATTACATAACCACTGGCTTCACAAACCATTGGATGAGCTCTGTGTTATAATACATTGATTATTTGGACTTGAGAAGAGGGACTCTCTGTTACACGTTGAGCTTGTGCCATTTTTATTCTCTTTGGTAACGCGGTATTACAATATATTTTTTTAGAGGTGAGGATGGCTAAGCCTGCGGCCTTCACTCAGCAATGGCTAAGGGAGGATGGGGTCATGGATAACGCAGACATCCAAAATGCAGTGAGAGAGGGAGAGGGGTGTTTAGAGCAGAACATCAGGAAAGGTCTGATGTGCCTCTTTAAGACTTGTGTATCCCAATTGACCTGCTCACGTGCACCTCCCAGGTTAGGTATAAAAGGGTCTGAGCTGCTGCCGCCCCTCCTTTGTTTCTTTTGATTTTGTGCAAACACATGGTATATAACATGATAAGTTCAGTTGAACTTATTATTGACTTTAGGCGATCCCACCAATCTCACCACCCCATTCTGATTGGTGAGGAGGCCGTCAAGATTGTTACCAGTGCCAAATTTCTTGGTACTCACATCACGCAGGACCTGAAGTGGAGCTTGCAAGCGTCTGCCATCCTAAAGAAGGCCCAACAGAGGCTATTCTTCCTCAGGCAGCTGCTAAAATTTGGATTGTCCAAAAATATCTTGAAGGCATTTTACAACGGGGCCATTGGATCAATCCTTACCAGCTCTTGCACAGTGTGGTACAGTGGAGCGTCTACAAAAGACAAGCAAAGGCTGAGAAGAATTACCAAGATCGCGGAGAGGTTGATTGGATCCCCCCTACCTTCCTTGGATGACCAACACATGTGTAGAATCTCCTCAAGGGCAAAGAAGATCTATGGCGACGTGACGCATCCGGGTCATCACTTCTTCAGACTCCTACCTTCAGGCCGCAGATTTAAGGCTCATGCTACCAAAACCTCTAGACACAGGAACAGTTTTTTTCCACACGCTGTCATGGCGATGAATAATCTCAAAGCATGAGAGTCACTTTATTAAATCCTGGCCTGCATCACGAACTTGTGAGTCAATTCCGATACCTGAACTGCATCATTATTCCTTTACTTGTTTGTTTTTTAAGCAATTGTTATAGCTCTCATGGAGTTTCTCCTTACCAAAAAAGCATTCCTTGTCTGTACACTGTACTTACTTGGCGGTTCAATAAAGTATTGAGTATTGAGTATTGAGTATGGTATGGAGGGTCTGAAGCTGTACTGCAAGCTTTCGACCATTCCTCCCTATGTGATGCACTCGAGGTTATAGGGGCAATGTCAGGTAAGCTGCTCCCAATTTATCTGTTGCATTGTATGTCCCAAAGGCGCCTCTCATAGATTAGAGATAGAACTGAACCTCACAGAGGCACTGGGGCATTTGGTGGTGTAGCTTCAGCCTACTTTTGCAGATGTGTGCAGACCAAGACAATTATTTTTAACCAAATTTAGAGATTATAGGGTTGGCTTCAAGCTAACAGGGTTGAGTGCTGTGGCCCTTTAAGACTTGTGTATTCTAAATGCCCTTCTCACATGCACCTCCCAGGTAAGTTATAAATTGGTCTGAGCGGCTGCCACCCCTCCTTTGTTTCCTTGTATTTAGATCCATCCATCTTCCCATAAACATTTGTCAGCTTTGCAGTGCTTGCTGAAAAAAAGAATCTCCACAGCATGATGCTGCCACCGCCATGTGTCACCAGGGCATGGTGTGTTTAGGTTGATGTGCAGTGTTAGCATAAGGGTTGATTCAGCACCATACTTTTTTCTTATGCAAGATGCAGTTTATTATGATTTTTTTCGCCTCAGTGCAGTTCATCACAAAATCTAGCTGTACAAAATGCGCAGCTAAATATGGTGCTGAATTGCCCCGAGGAAAATAAAAAGCATGTTCTCTCCCCAAAAACTTGAGTAAAAAAATATTCACAGTGCTGCATCAACCCTATAGTGTTTGACATTTACATAGGTAAAAGTCAACTTTGCTGTCAACCTTCTCCTTGTCACACTTACATAAATGCCAGGTTTGTTATAGTAGACAACTAATTTCTCTGAGGTCACTGTGAGAAGTTGGCACAGGATCGGCATGAAATGCAAGAAGTTAACATTTGTGCAGAATACATTTTTCCCTGAAATTTTAGCAAATTTCTCCCCCCGTGGCTAAGGAGGGCACTGATGTTTTTGTGTCAATGTCAACAATCAAATGTGAAACATTCAAAGTTTTCCCCTGATTTTGTCTTCTTCCCATCATACAGTTTGGGGCATTCGGCTGCTCAAGAAGATCTATAATTCTCCTTCCCGACCTATAGACTTTAAGGGTATTTGGGTTGTGCAGAATCAGAATATTGCAAAGTATTCAGAGGAACTGCTTTCCAGAGAACCAAAAGAGTGTCTAGAATTTCCCCTTCCCCACCCATAGACTAAATGGGATCTGGGCAAAAGTAGAATATTGCACAATTGGACAAAACTGCACCAGAACAGAATACATGCTGATTTGACTTATTACTACTCCCAAGCAGAGACTATAATGACACTTTAGTTTCTTGCCTTCAGAAAATGTGTGAAAACCTAACATCTGTATACCTTCTGGGTTTCTCAAACACCCACAATTTCAAGGTTCCGCTCTTCATGGCCCTGCTAATAATCTATGTTTTAACAATCATTGAAAATTTATTTATTATAGTTCTGTTTTTCATAAGCAAAGTTCTCCATTCGCCCATGTATTTCTTCCTTACACAAGTGTCCCTCTGCGATATTCTGCTGACCACATCAATCCTACCGAATGTCCTTCGTCTTATATTACATGAAGGGGGCAGCATGTCTTCTCACAACTGCTTTGTTCAATTTTTTTTCTTTGCTATGTCAGAAGGATCAGAGTCATTTCTACTCACAGTTATGTGTTATGACAGATACGTAGCCATATGTCTCCCTCTGCGTTATAACACGATTATGGATCAGAGGTTTTGTTTGGTCTCATCTCTAGTGTCTTGGTTGCTGGCCATTGTAATGATTCTGATCGAAGCTATTTTTGTGAGCCAATTACAATTTTGTGGCCCAGTTGTTTTGGACCATTTCTTCTGTGACCCAGAGCCTTTACTTATGCTTTCCTGCTCGGACACTTTTATTGCTTCCCTTTCTATTGTATCATTTGGCTTTGTCGCACTTGTCTTCCCATTCATAATCATTATCATATCCTACGTGTACATTATTTGGTCAGTTTATGCAATTCCATCCAAAATGGGGGGGCTAAAAGCCTTCTCCACCTGTGGCTCTCACCTTACAGTTGTCAGCATTTTTTATGGTACGTTAATGTCCGTGTATGTTGTTCCAAACAATGGGAATGTTTTAGTTATAAAGAAAATATTGGCAGTATTTTACACCATGGTGATTCCGTTTCTGAATCCCATCATCTACAGCCTGAGGAATAAGGACATTAAGGGCAGTCTGTATATAATAACCCGTTATCTAAACAGAAATGTCATGTGACAGTTTTCAACCCATAAAACTACCCCGAGGAAGTGGTCAGAGACCACGATACATGTGGGAGCTGCCTCTAGGATTTTTGTGGGAGCCTCCTCTGGAATTTTACTATATGGCGATATCACTTTTTGTTTCCCTGTCTTTCTGGCATTATCAGGGTCTTAGCATTAAAATGTCACCACCTATTTTAGGATCTATACACCAATATTGTTAGCAATTTACACATCATCAGTGAATTTTACTTTTGTATTTATTTATACGTGTATTATCATGGCCCTAACCATTTATGCGTGTATAGGGGTCTGCTGGGGCAGCTTGTATGCTTTTGTTGTATATAGTCAGTGTAATAATGTAATGCAATAAATCTACTTATTTATGTCCAATATGCTTCTATAAACTTTGTTTAGCAGTGTTCCTGTTGTAAGTCAACCATTGTTGGTTTGCTGCAGTTGTGTAGGCCTAGTAATAGCGGAGGGTGGCAACGGAGGTGCTGTTGGTGCTAGTAGTGGCATTACCAGTACTTAAAGACTAGGCATAGGGACAGAATACCTGTGGTGGTTGTGTAGGGCTGGCAGTAGTGGACAAGCCCTCATATAATGATCCCATTTGTAAAGGGGGGTAGCAGCGGGATTTGCATCTTGGCAATTTAGATCAGACAGTGGCTTTTTTTTATAAGCTTTGATAAATGTACCCATTTTGTGTATCACAGCATAGACCTGCGGTTGTGTAGGCCTAGTAGTAGAGGAGGGTGGCAGAGGAGGTGCTATTGGTGGTAGTAGTGGCATTAGCAGTACTGAAAGACTAGGCAGAGGGACAGAAAACATGTGGTGGTTGTGTAGGGCTGGCAGTAGCGGGCAAGCCCCCCAAAAATGATCCAATTTTCATGGTGGTAAAATCCATGATACTCCGCTATCATTTATGAAAAACTAAAATGCTTGTGGTTGAGAGGTATTTCAATGCTGTCTATTATTTCCTTGTTAAACAGAGTTTAACAACCAATACATTGTGTAAAGTTCATGTAAGTTCTTAATAGTGGTAATGTATATATCTAGTATGATCCCCAAAGTTTTTACATGGATGTGATAATGGAAGCCAGAGTAATAAACAAAATCCCAAATTCAATATAATAAACATAATGAAGGCAGTAAAAAAAAAAATGTAATACAAAGATCAATTATGGTTAACATCAACTGTTGGTACAGAACCTACCTTTATATGTGGGGGACACATGCCTCCTCCTTTACAATACCTTTACATTGGTTAAACCTCCATTTTCTCATGATATTCATTTAACACTGTATCAGACGATGGTAACTAACTACACACATTCACCAACTGGCCTCCCCTTTGAATAGGCTAGATAACCATCATGTGACAGAGTATCACAAAAAGAAAAGCTGTCATATCATGGTACACATCTCACAATATACACTGGCCATTAGAAAAGCAAAGGCGGACACATCTGTTCTCTCCCTAAAATCTGAGGTGAAGGAAGAAGATCCCCTTGGGCGATGATGCTGTTGTTGAATATCGCTATATAAATGATATTTGGTGTCTTAGGACCGTAAATGTAAATGAGCAGTAAATATAACAATGGCCTGGGATGATGGAAGAAGACCTTCTATTGCCATACACACATACATTAGAAGACCAAGTAAAGAGTAGAGGATTCACAGTTCTGAACTATTGTTGTTAATGTTTTTTTCAGCAAAGTACTAGAAGATAGGTAGAACCTGCATACTTAAAAGGACAGTCAATTATATTAAATGGCAGCAGGAAGCTCACCTAATCCTATCCTATTTGTTTCCCCTCTATTTCTTACAACTGCTGTATATACTGCAGCAGGGCTCCTTTATTATTATTATTATTTCAGTCATGCTTGGGTTTCCATCTGAAGCAAAATGAGATGTGCCTATTTTTGTGCACCAAATTGTGCACGCGCACCCACCAAACCGCAAATTTGCACCTCAAAAATTCAGCAAGTGCAAATTTGGCGCCCCAAACGGTTTCCGAAAACTGATTTATGGAATGTTTAGAGGCCAGAACTTTCCTCCAGCAAATAGCACATAGTACCCAGAGATTAGTGGGTTGGTTGCTTTTAATTGTTGTGTTGTTTGTGTTTCTTTTAACCCTAAGCAACTCTAACAAACAGATTTAAAAATTTTACTTATTGGAGCAGTGCCCCGTAGTCAATTTGCTTTGATTTGTATGTGTCAGTAGTAGGATGGGTCAGGGTAGCACACCCTTGTTTCTATATTGTTTGATTATTTAAGTTGTGCCCACTGACTTTTAGTGTGCCAGACCTTTCCTAAGTAGTGTGACCAAGGCCACATTTTATTCAGATGTACCTATTTAAAAGGGTATCAGAGACAGAAAGTAGTTTATTGATCTGATGGAAATCCTCTTTAAAAACTATAATTGGGACCCAACCTGTAGACCTTTAAAGAAGAAAATAATATGATTGGGAATAAACACCCCAATTTGGGACATGTGGGATATGTGTTTATTTACCCATCATATTGTGTGTATAGATTGGTTATAGTTATTATTGTTATAATCATATGTGGATAAAATTCTGTATATTTATGTGAATGTATTATTGGGGATAATTTGTGGGTGTTATTTTTAGTTATTAAATGATGTTTTTAAATGTATTATTCTTGTTGGGATCGTACTTGTTGATCATTGTAATTGGTGGCTAACTATCCCATCATATTGCCTGTTACATGGTTTCTACTATCCATTGAGACCCGTGCTGGCTACGTGGTGAGCTCCGTCCCCTCCGTCTCTCCTACAGCCACGGCACGCACGCTGTCAGCAGTGATTATGTGTGCGGCTGGCCGGAGGGACGGTCTGGGGGGTGGGGCCATGACGTCACTGGACGGCTGCATCGCTCTGATTGGAGCGCAGGGCTCAGCTGTGTGTGTGCGTGCAGGCGGCTTCCAGCCGGGGCCGTGCTGCGCGCCCGGACGCGAGACCTGCAATTAGGGGTGAGTCTCTGTTTATAAGGGCAATGATGGGGTAGCAATCCACACCTTGATAAAGTGGCCTGTGAGCGGGGGGCCACGAAACGCGTTGGGGGATCGTTACTGGACCTGGGCATTCCTGGGGAACACTTTAGAGTTATACACTCAGGTGATGTGTGTTTTTTCAATTGGTTTGTTGTATTTGATATTTTTAGTCTGTCTGTTTTTTCTTTTTTGCCACATTTTGTATGAACAATGTTATATTTGCACAGATTAGCACTTACCGTATTTTTCGCCCTATAAGACGCACTTATTTTTCCCCAAAAGTGGGGGAAAAATGTCAGTGCGCCTTATCGGGCGAATGTAAAAAAAAAAAAAAAAACAACTCACCCGTCCCCGGCGCTCCCGCGTTGTCTGGCAGCGATGACAGTGGCGGGGCCAGAGACAGAGCCCCCGCCGCTCCTCCATCTGCTGCCGGGCTCAGAGCACACGCGAACACGAAGGTCCCGGCAGTGGGTGGGCGTGGCCTGCACCGGCGCAGGCCACGCCCACCCGCTGCCCGGACCTTCGTTCTCGCATGTGGAGAAGCAGATGGAGGAGCGGCAGGGGCTCTGTCTCTGGCCCCGCCGCTGTCATCGCTGCCTGAAAAGACAGCGATCGCAGAGGCGGGGCCGGGACAGAGCCAGCTCGTGAATGGGGTGGACGTGGCCTGCGTCGACGCTGCGGCGCAGGCCACGCCCACCCCATTCATGGAGCCGGCCGCTCAGCGCAGCGGTGTCAGCGGACAGGTGAGTTTAACTCTTTTTTTTTTTCATATGGCGCCTGCCTATACTAATGGGGGAAGGGGGGTGGAATGGGAGGAGAGGGGCCACACAGCCTATTCTAATGGGGGGAGAGGGGCCACACAGCCTATACTAATGGGGGGAGGGGGGGAGAAGGGCCACACAGCCTATTCTAATGGGAGGAGAGGGGCCACACAGCCTATGGGAATGGGGGAGAGGGGGATGCCACACAGCCTTTGGGAATGGGGGGAGGGGTATGCCACGCAGCCTTTGGGAATGGGGGGAGGGGATTCCACACAGCCTATGGGAATGGGGAGAGGGGGATGCCACACAGCCTATGGGAATGGGGGGAGGGGGATGTCACACAGCCTATGGGAATGGGGGGATGGGGATGCCACACAGCCTATGGGAATGGGAAGAGGGGGATGCCACACAGCCTATGGGAATGGGGGGATGGGGATGCCACACAGCCTATGGGAATGGGGAGAGGGGGATGCCACACAGCCTATGGGAATGGGGGGATGGGGATGCCACACAGCCTATGGGAATGGGGGGATGGGGATGCCACACAGCCTTTGGGAATGGGGGGAGGGGTATGCCACACAGCCTATGGGAATGGGGGGATGCCACACAGCCTTTGGGAATGGGGGGAGGGGTATGCCACACAGCCTATGGGAATGGGGGGAGGGGGATGTCACACAGCCTATGGGAATGGGGGATGCCACACAGCCTATGGGAATGGGGGGATGCCACACAGCCTTTGGGAATGGGGGGAGGGGTATGCCACACAGCCTATGGGAATGGGGGGAGGGGGATGCCACACAGCCTATGGGAATGGGGGGAGGGGTATGCCACACAGCCTATGGGAATGGGGGGATGCCACACAGCCTTTGGGAATGGGGGGAGGGGTATGCCACACAGCCTATGGGAATGGGAGGAGGGGGATGTCACACAGCCTATGGGAATGGGGGATGCCACACAGCCTATGGGAATGGGGGGAGGGGGATGCCACACAGCCTATGGGAATGGGGGGATGCCACACAGACTTTGGGAATGGGGGAGGGGTATGCCACACAGCCTATGGGAATGGGGGGAGGGGGGATGTCACACAGCCTATGGGAATGGAGGATGCCACAAAGCCTATGGGAATGGGGGGAGGGGGGTGCCACACAGCCTATGGGAATGGGGGGATGGGGATGCCACACAGCCTTTGGGAATGGGGGGAGGGGTATGCCACACAGCCTATGGTAATGGGGGGAGGGGGATGCCACACAGCCTATGGGAATGGGGGGATGGGGATGCCACACAGCCTTTGGGAATGGGGGGAGGGGTATGCCACACAGCCTGGGGGGAGTGGGATGTCACACAGCCTATGGGAATGGGGGATGCCACACAGCCTATGGGAATGGGGAGAGGGGGATGCCACACAGCCTATGGGAATGGGGGGAGAGGTGGATGCCACACAGCCTATGGGAATGTGGGGAGAGGGATGCCACACAGCCTATACTAATGGGGGGAGAGGGGGATGCCACACAGCCAATGGGTATATGGGGAATGGGAGGGGGGGATGCCACACTGCATATACGGGGAATGGGATGGGGGCATGCTACACTGTCTATGGAATGGGGGCATCCCACACTGCCTATGGGAATTGGATAGGGGAATGCCACACTGTCTGTAATGGTGCGTTTTTGGTTTAAAAATTTTTTTTCTTATTTTCTTCCCCCAAATCCTAGGTGCGTCTTATAGGGCGAAAAATACGGTATGCACTTTATGGATGGCTTTTATTAACACTTGGGTTAGATTGGGATGCCCTTGGAAATGTACGGTCTAGTCTTATATGTTTTTTAATCGTTTGTCATGTAATTTTTTGTGGGTAAGTATTAATAAATTATTTATGAATTCATGATGTATATTTAGTTTATTCATTGATCACTGTGGAGGAGGTGCGTTGGTTTGGAGCTATACTAGGGTAAATAAACCCCCCCCCCTTTATCCACTGGCTTTATCTGTGGTCTTTCAGGTGTTACATTTTTATTTGACTCAGTTTAAGTTTTTATACATTAAATTGATATTGTTTTTGATAAAATGATTTTAGATTGTTTTTAAGTTTGAATTGTCGCATCAATACTTTTGTATGACATTGATCATGTTCTTTTTAACATCATTTTTATCTATGGTAACCATCAGTTATATGATGGCAGTAATCCTATTTTATCCCTTAAGATTTTTGTTTAGGGTATAAGACACTTAGGCAAACGAACCAGAGCTTGTATCTTCCTCCCTCCTTTAAACTGCCTGTTTTTGGACAGTTGCGCAGCTGCAAAACTTTCAAGTCCTGTGTTTCAACAAGATGGAGGATTGTGCCTTTTGATTGGCTTGATGTCTTTGCTGACGATACCTAGAGATGGGGGTGACCCCGTCTGGGAGACTTTTTATAAATCTACTGCCATTTGGCCATGCTCTTTCACCTATGTTAAAGTTGCAAGAAAACGTTGGCACTCAGCACTGGCGGTCAATACGAGGAATATGGAGGATTAACTGTTTTTAAGAGATTTGGCATTCCCACTACCTTGTACGTACTTTATTGGCAAGGAAGTCAGTGAGAGACGGCTGGATTTAATTATTGATTTTAAATGTAGTTCTGACATTTCTATTGTTTAATAAATGTATATTAGGTTAAAAAACGTTAATGCACTAGATTCTTTTCATAGTCTCTCTTTACATGGAATTTTCATTGAGACAATCTGATTGTTAAACCGTGGTTAAATTCACCATTTTGAGGTTATAAGTAACTGTCCTGAGCCTCCTCAGAGTTTTGCTGCTAGCAAATGATTTAACCCCTTGTGAACATTATTAAGGCTGGAATTATGTTTCAATGCTCTTTCTCCTGCTGGAGTTGGTAAGAGTTTAACTGCTACTGATGAAGGGCACCTATATGGTTATGATGTATGAACCATGGAATATCACCCTATTGAATCATTGAAACTCAAGCTGGAGGAAGCATTTTCTGTTCTGTGCATATAATTTGATTGTCTACAAGGTAACTTCATGAATTAAGTTCTGTGAAGATCTGCTTTTTTCCACCAAGACCTACTGGAAACAGGAGAACATCAAACCATGGTTTAAAAGACCAATTTAGGTTCTCAGTTAAAAAGGAGGCTGCACGAAAAAATTGTCAATCTTCCAGAATACAGAAAACTCTGAAACATGCTATATTCAATCAGGCGGGAAGTAAGATTCTCTTTTGCTAATACAAAAGCACTATGAAATGGCTTAAGATAGATAACTAATATCAAAGGCTCCTCCCCTTTACTCCTAGTAAAAAAATTGCTGAAGAACTAAATACATTCTACAGTCAGTTCGACAATGGAAATTTTGATGGGAGAACTCATCCTGTTAATCAGTGCGCATAGGGCTCATCCCAACCAGTCTTTGAATCAGTTGGCTCGTCCCGACCGGACTTTGCTGTGTCAGATGTTATCTGGTGGCATCTCCACAATCTGCCTTAAGGTATGTGCAGAGCAGATTGCTCTGGTCCTAACCAACACAGACAGAGGATCGCTAGAAGCTGGTATAGTCCCTGACTGTTTGAAGAGTTCACTTATTATACCAGTCCCAAAATCATCATCTGCATGGGACTTGAATGGCTTTGAATGATTAGTTATGTCATTCCTCAAGGATGCTACCAGGTCTCAATAGGATCCACAACAGTTTGCATATAAAGCCAACAGATCAGCAGAGGATGCAGTCAATCTGGTGGTCATGTACACATTAGTTCACGTTGATCAACCCAGGTTCATTGATGAGGAGGAAGTCAAAATTGTAGCCAATACAAAATTTCTAGGCACCGAGATCTCGTGGGATTGGAAGTGAAGCAAGGAAGGTTATACATCTTAAGGCAATTGAAAAGATATGGTATGTCTCAGGGAATCTTGAAAACCTTTTAAAATGATGCCATGGGATCAATCTTGATCACTTCATTCACAGTCTGGTACGGTGGGGCTACAGCCAGGGACAAGTATAGGCTGAATAGGATAACTAGGACTGCTGAGCAAATAACTGGATACAACTTACCATTTCTGAAAGAGCAAATTATCAACAAAATCTCCTCAAGGGCTAAAAAAAATAAGTGAGGATGACGCACATGACATAAGTGAGGACATTCCTTCTTCAGGCTCTTACGTTCTGGGTGCAGATTCATGGCTCATTCAACAAAAACCACTTGGTCATTATGGCTCTAAAAAGGCTCCTAAACTCAATCCTGATTATGAATTGCTGTTAATACTATTTTGTCATTGGTTGGGTACTAGCTCGTCTGGTGTATCTCCTTACCAAAAAGCTTTACTTGTATGTATCCTGTACTTACTTGGCTGAATAAAGTAAAGTCTAAATTGGTGCCAAATTACCCACCCACTTGTTTATAAAAGCAGACACCTGTACTTTGATGGCAGTGCTTACTCCAGGCTGAACCATGCCACAAGATCAATGCCACCACAGCCCCCAGAACCCAGGTGCCTGGCATGGCAGATGGAAATGCAGCATCAGGTCAAGGCACCACTGCTTGGCCCACAGGCACTCCCATGCAGACACATTATCCACCTGCAGCAGTGTTGTCCTGCACCGGTGAGAGAGCCACACACCCAGGGCTCCAGCCACACACCACTGTGCTTCAGCCACCGATCTGGACACTGAAGCCCAGTGCACACCCCAGTGTAGGCACTAGTTTGAGTCTCACTGCTGAGCCCACAGTGGAGCCCAGGGTAGAGTAGCAGAGCCACAGCTGGTTGCACTTACCCCTGCCATCCTGTGAACCACCCCTTCAAGGCCTTTGAATGGCCACAGTGGCTCTGTATCTCCTGCCTAACCCAGTCTACAGGGAGCAGATGCTAATCCACCGCTGCAGAGTGGTCGGAAGCTGAGCACCCTGTTCACTGATGCCCAGTTGGAGGCACTGTTGAATAAATCCCTGATATTCTTTAACAGCTGGCTGGGCAACAGTCCCGCAATACACCAAAAGCTGTGAGCGTCGAAATCTGGTAATAGATTTCCCATCTGGTGACTAGTGTGGGCTAGGAGCAAATGTCTGTTGGCCAGGTGGCACAAAAATGTGTTGATTTTAAAAAAGTGGCCTGAAAGAATATAGACCAAAGATCGGCTTAACTAAAGGAAAGGTCAACAAGGTGCTGGCTGATTTGCCAGAATAAAGATGGCCATGCGGTGGTGGTTGCCTGCTCTAGATATGCTAGCACCTTCTTCTGCAAGGCATGATTTTGGAAGGCAATGCAAGCGATGATTATCTTCATCACCTTCTCTGGCTTATGCTGAAACACTCCTACAGTATGGTCCCGATAGCCAAACCTGCTCTTTAATAGCCCAAAAGCATGCTCCACCATGGCACAGGTCCAGCAGTGGACCTGGTTATTGGCCTCCTGACCTTGTATCTGTGGATGCCAAAAAGGTGTCCACAACCAGGGTAAAAGAGAATAGCCTGAATCACCTAAAAAAACAGCAATACATTACAATCACAAGGAAACACATACACAGAAAGCTACTAGGAAGGGAAACCACAAGGGCAAATGGGCCAAATAAATACAAAAAATCTACTAAAATTAATGCTGAAGAGATAGGGGGCCACAGTTGCAGATAGGGCAAGAGTTTCTTGCCATTAGACAGACAGTTGGCAGGACAAAATAAATGTAAGGCACACTACAAGGATAAAAGCCTTAAACTAGGAACAGGGGGAATGGGGACTAAATCTAGGGACATGAGCACACAATTATGGAGAGAGGGCAGAGAGACAAATGGGGCTCAATTGATAACAACATCCAACATTGCAAATGTGAGCCAAACAATAGAAACGCAAAAAGGCAACACTAATACACATACTTACCTTGAAAACAACCACCTTAGATCATCATTCTCAAAATGAGGATGAAGGCATCATGGCTTCAGCTGGAGAAGCCGGCCAAGACACTGAAAATCTGTACATCAGGATGGCCACACAGTAATCGGCCTTGAGTCAAGGAGAAGTTGTCCTCAGTGTCAGTTGTCTGCTCCTCCTTCTCCTCCCTCCAGCCATGCTCCATTGATGCCCATGAGCTTTGCTGGGTGCCACCCTACTGTGAGAAAAACTCCTCCTCCTCTGAACACTCCAAAACTGTTTGCTGGATTGATGGTGCCATACCTGGCCCAGCAGCCCACCCTGCAAGACATGTGTGCACTCCCTGGATGCCTGGGAAAATTGCCTTGCTCCTCCTCCTCTACTCCCATCACATCCTCCATCATGGCCTGAATGCTCTTTTCCTGAAGCAAAGAATGTGGATGGTAGCACTGGCGAGAATGTGGATGGTAGCACTGGCGATGGCGTCATTAGCCCTGACCATATTGGTGGCATACTGGAAGCATTGCAGCACTGCAAAGATGTTCCTCATGGAGGCCCACCCCCCCCCCCCCTTTGGGGAGAAACAGGTGGCCTTGTCTTTGAGGAGGCAGAGGTAGCAGCTGAGTCAACGGAAGCAGCTGAGGGAACCTCAGGTGTTTCTATGGTTTTTAAGTGTTTCTGCAGCTCAAGTTCGGCTTGCAAATGCCTGATTATGGACGGGATGCCCGAGGCAGGTGGATGGCCCACGGTATGACAGCTAGTGTCATTGTAGAGCATTATTGACTCCATTACTTGTGGCTGGGATGGTCTTGCTGATTTAAAGAGGGGTGATACATATTTGATAGGGAATTGCTTTTGACCTCTTGTGATATCATTTGTTTTCTGGGTGTGTTGCAAGTTGCAATATCTGTCCTTAGGACTTTGCATCATTTAGCTGTAGGTTTGCCACCTGGCTGGTATTTTATTTTTATGTTACTGTACTGGTCACTGACCTGGCGGTGCTAGTATTTGTTTTTTTACTGGTAATGGAAGATGGCATAAGAACATCCGCAGTTACAATCACCAGTAAAAACTTACCCTGTTTATTATTTGACTGCAACTTTGACTAATGCTTTGCATACCAAAAATAAGCCTCGGCTTATGAACTTTAGCTATGTTCTGGACCTCATCCCTAATTACAAATCCTAAAGAGGGGACTGTTGGACTGTCTGTAATTGCTTGGCCACCTATTCCAGACCATCTCTATTGCTTCCTAAAGCTTTCTTGCCCAGGCTGCACATTGACTTTTGCTTCATCACGCGCCATTATTTGCTCTAAAAATTCCAGGAGGCAACAGTTCAGGGTAGGCAAGGGGAAGATGTAAGATTGGCCGTGATGCCTTGACGAGGAGCAGTGGCTCCTCAAGTCTATAAGACTCTGGGGGGAGGGGGTTGGTCTACCTCTTTATCAGAATTGGGAAGCCACGCTGTGTGAAATCTTCTGAATCACCTGATCTACTCACTTCTTCCATGAGTCCATGCCGCATCTCCGTTTGCCATACTTCAGCGTGCCAAAGTAAATCTAAGTGGAATGAGCACCACAGATTAGCTGATCACCATGGGAATGAGGAAAATTTGTACGGTCTATCATGAAGGGATACGCATGGTGGGATGCCCCGCCAGAGAGAAGCAAATCCCAAGAAAGTCATTTTCTTGGATGTTGTTCCTCTTTGATAAAGGCCACCAATCAGCTGGACATTATATAGGACCTACCATGTTTGGCCTGGCCAAATACTTCTGCCGAAGCCTGACAGCACAGTAATACATACCCTAAAGTGAACTTTATCTCAAGTGCAGAGAAGCTTTAATTCATCCTGAAAGGACAACATTTGGGTCAGGAATTATTTGTATAGCAGATAGAAAAATGTAGATGTATCTAAAATTTTAAGAACCCCCTATGTGAGTATATTTTGGAGTATTTCAGAGCATGGATATATAATAGATTCCGTGACGGATGTAGTCCCAATTTCTTTTTATATCAAGAAATAATAATAAACTAATCAGCAAAATTCCATTAAATCTAACGTGAAGCCTGTAATTAATTCTCAGAGGTCAGTCTATCTCCACTGTGCATCGTTACAGCGCATAAAAGGAAGACAAAAAAAAACTGCAAATAGCCAGATGAACATCTGTGTTATGTATGCGGGAAAGCTTCTAGGGTACTGTTCATTCCTCTGTTCAGCAGTAATAGTCATTTGGACTGGAGCTGAAATACTGCAATTCACAAGCAAGTAACTTGGAGAAGTGATGGTGGGATTCTGTTCTTACAGATCTAAGTGTTCCATTTGTTTTAGTGTGAAAATATTATCCAGATAAAAATTGTTTTATTAAAGGTAAACATTAAATATAAAAGCATAAAATAAGCCTCAAAATGAACAATTTACACACATTTGGACATTTTAAATATATACATTTTTAATTTAAGTATATAGGTTTTGCTTCAGTAAACTTGCCTTAAATATCTCATGAATATTAAAAATGCCTCTGGCTCTATTTTACAATAAGGCATGTGATAAGTTAAGTTGTGAAGTTAGGGCTTGATCTGCACCTAAGAGTATGTTTAGTGCCCTGATCAGATGGAAGTGTTAGCCTGCCGATAAGTCTTAAAAATTAAGAGATCTCTCTGAGTCAGACACATTCTTCCTCAGCTCTGAAGCCCTATTCTCCAGAAAGTATCGAGCCCTTAACATTGGCTTTTATTGCAGCTATGTTGGATTTGAAATTGGGAGAGGCCTCTGGGGTATTACTACTAATTTTAAAATGTACTGCCAGGAATTTGGCCATAGATTTGAACTAGTAAACATAAGCAAGCAATAACCAGCTCACCCTCAGACCCAAACAGCACGGACCTCAGGATCTCCTGAAAAACTCCCCAAATCGTTTACAATTGCAATGTCCAGCTTGAAAAGGGTTACAACTTAGCTTTTACTTCATAGCTTAAAATGAGGATAATTCCAAACACAGCCGTCAAACGTCTTGTAAGTCAGAAAGTGCTCCCCTCCACCATTTAGACCAGGTAACGCGTTTCAGGCTGTTACTAGCCCTTAGTCAAATAGATTTGAACTAGTCGAGTCTAAAGTGGATATGGTGGTCGGTCGACTTAATCAGCATTCCTCAGTTGCCACAAAAATGACTAAAAAAGACTAATGCTAAATTCGAGAACTTGGAAAACAGGTCTAGGAGGTCCAACGTCCGGATCAGAAGCCTCCCCAAAACAATGGCAGATTTGGAAGTTGTGGAGGGGGAACTCATGGATGTTTTGTTCTCTGCCACTACAACGAGCAACAAATTATACATGGCACCAAAGCCAAATGGTCCACCTAGGGATGTGATTGTGTGTCTGCACTATTTCCATATTAAAGATAGGCTGATGAGAGCAGCCAGGGAGCACTCTGATCTTAAAGCCCAGAATATTTCTGTCTAGTTATATGCAGACCTTGCTTCAGTGACAATCCAGAAGGGGAGAGATTTGAAACCAGTGCTGATCCACTTGCAAAAAGTGAGGACTCCACTTTAACTCTTTTTCTGGGCCATGACATGGTCATGATCGCTTTTGGTGCAGTGGATAATTTTTGATTGGGAGTGGGAATGTTAATTGAAGTATAAAAGGTTGGTAAGAAAAGGGAGACAATAGTCATATAATTGACTTGTTGGAGGGTAACTGGGCTGCAATACCTAGTTGTTTTTTATTTTCTTTGGCAGTGTTATTGTTCTGAAGTCTGGTGTTGGCAGCCGGGGGGGGTCCAGTGGGGGGATTGCCCCCCCTATCCCTGGGCTTATGGTGGGTTCCCACAGTGCCTTATTGTGTTTATATCCCTCCTTGTTATTTTCATTATTAGAGGTTTGGACTGTCCCATGAGGGATTTAGAGGGTCAGGTTGTGATAAGAATTTAAAAAGGGGGTAGGTTGCTTTGCGCCTCACTCGACTTTCCAGGAATGATTTTCAGGAAATAGATTCATGATTTGGGAGGGTTCAGGGGATGTCGGTCCCCTAGGACTGTTCCCTGGGGGGGGGGGGGGGGGTTATCTCACCTTTTTGCATAATGTACATTTTTTCAGATATAGAATTATAGAAAGATTATAGAAAGAACGGGGAAAGGTAACAACTGGGAGAGTGGAGACTGTGTGGACCTCAACCTAGAAGACTATAGGGGTTGAAGGGGGTACCAGTACACTTCTATATATGTCAGAAGGTCCCACGGTCAGCCATGCCAGGCTGTCAAGGATGACACTCTGAAAGCTGAGCTTTCAGGCCACCCCAGGGAACCCCCCTAATTGGCAAGGTGCCCCGCCAGTAAAGTAAGTTAGTAAGTAAAGAGCATCTATAAACCTGGGAGCCGAGTGAGTTATTACAGGGCTAATCACATGCCAAACTCTGCACTCTTGCATGTTATCTTTACTGCACAGTGACTGCAGAAAAATAAGACAGCTGTCCTTAATATGAATATGCTTGTGTCAGATACATTCTGGTCACTTAGACCATATTTCATATGAATGTACACAGTACAGAGGGACCAGATGGAGGGTTAATTTACAAATCATTCTTTACCACTCAATGCACTGGAGCAATGTGTCATCTTGAAATCTCCAATGCTTTTCAATGGCTTTTGTGCTGAGATAACCCAATTAGTCGAGCTGTGTTGTCATGTTTAACAATTGTTACATTTGTGAGTAGTGGAATCTTTTATCAATATAACCAATTCACCCTGGACATAAGTTGTAACATGGATGTATGCTCTGCCTGTACAGGCTTCTGCTGTCCCATTACATGTTGTCCAGCACCAAGTTGTCTATGGTCATATCTATGGTCATATCTATAATACATAATTTAAACATGTCCCCCTCCCTTTTTGTCCACCTTACCAGCCTTGAACGTTTTTGCGCTTCTCGTTACATGTGGAACAATTATCATACATCTGCTACAGTCTCGCTATCACAAGGAAACACTATGGGGGTAATGCTAATTATTTGGTGAAGCCAGTGTGCATTGTAGTGTGGATTCCAGCTTCTTGGTGAGCTTTTTAGCGTTTTGACACAAAAAAAAAGCAAAGAAAAAAGTTTTTCAACCATTTATACCCAATAATGATCTTTACCTGTTATGGGGCATTTTCACAGCTTAGGTACATCATTTTTCTTATGAGTTAAGAATGATTTATTATGCTTGACAACAATAGTACTCCATGGGCTATGGTTTAAAACATGTATCCTTACCTTATTGGATATATGATT
The DNA here is from genome assembly GCA_027917425.1 of Gastrophryne carolinensis. Taxonomy (NCBI): domain Eukaryota; kingdom Metazoa; phylum Chordata; class Amphibia; order Anura; family Microhylidae; genus Gastrophryne; species Gastrophryne carolinensis. Next base: position 443,628,503 of record CM051238.1, on the reverse strand, counting down.
TACCACCCTGTCTGATCTCAGTGAGAAGTGAGCAGCAGAAGCTGGGAGCAGGGCAAAGAACTGGTGTCCTCTGCCTCACTCTCAACTACTTACTTCCATTGCATGGAGGGGCCTTTTATACCTATAAAGTGAGATGACACCAGTTCACTCACAGGTATAAAAAGTCCCTTCTCAGTTAAACTTGATGAACGTACAGAGACAGAAGCATTAGGAGTATTTAAACTCATGCTGGGAGTTTTTAAACTTGTGCTGCTGCCTCTCTCCCTTGTGCTGTACAATGTAACAACTGTAAAATGTAAAATGTTTTACATTAGTAAAGTAAGTAACAAGAGCAGAAACCTGATGTGTTTACAGTGTTTAGCAGCCACAAACCTGCTATTACAATATAAAAAAGTTATTGCGAACTGATATGTGTGATTCATCTCACTTGTACAAAAGATTTATCACTGTAGAATGCTGTGTCTATTCGTCATCCAACCATACTCTGTTTTTTTTCTGTCTGTTATAATGTTAGTTTTGCTTCATAATGTATTTTATCCCACGTGAAAGTATAGATTATATTTTGGAAATAAAATATACATATATTTATATATATATATATATATATATATGTGTGTGTGTGTGTGTGTGTGTGTGTGTGTGTGTGTGTGTGTGTGTGTGTAGGGGATGATTTACTATGTTCCCTACCATTCACTGCTTCACGCAAAAGTATGTTCACCAGATGCACACATGTGACAGCCCGGCGAGTAAGGAAAAAAAGTACAGCAAACACCACCGAACACAGACTCTTTTGCTGTGTTTGCTGGTGAAAGTCACAGGTTTTGACATTGAAAAGTGGTTTGAAGAATGGCGGTGATATGCCGGGGAACTGCTGTGGCAGAAAACACATGAAATCTTTTCTAGCCTATGTCGGCATTGGGGGGGTCTATATGTGTGAGGTATCTTGAGAGTGTCAAGGTTGTTTGAAGAGCTTAAGAATAAAAGTTTATTTGAAAATATAAAAGTCATGTAAAAACATTATTAGTTGTTTTTCACAAACTGTAAAAGCTTTCTGATGTTCACGTTTGAAAATTAAGTTAAAGATGCTAAAAAAAATAATGACAATCTCTCCCTAAATTGATTCCTATGGGGTTCGCCACTAAAAGGTGGCGAATGCAAAAGTGTTCGCCAGTAGAAGTAAATCCAACAGACATGGACATCGCCGGCGGGAACAGGCAAAATTTCACTTGGCAAATAGTACACCGGGTGGATTGTTTCGTAATTACCTCCAAAGTGTTAATGAACCAGCCAGTCCATATACTATTTAAATCCAGCCACAAAATTAGTGTTATTTTAATTATGATATTTATTTAAGCTTGGTACATTTTCTTTTCCATTTTAATATAAGGAGCATTGACACATAAAACATGAAAATAGAAAATAACACATTTATATATCTGCTGGGTTTTCCCAATATCCAGAATGTCATGGTTCCATTCTTCTTTGTACTGATAATAATTTATATTTTAACAATCATTGAAAATATCCTCATTATAATGCTGGTTGCTGTGAGCAAACTCCTCCATTCCCCCATGTACTTCTTCCTTACACAAGTGTCCCTCTGTGATATTTTGGTGACTACAGCTATTCTCCCGAACGTCCTTTATATTATACTTCATGATGGTGCCGGCATGACCTTCTATGGTTGCTTTATTCAGATTTACTTTTTTGGTATTTCGGAAGGTTCAGAGTCCTTTCTTCTGACTGTGATGTCTTATGACCGATATGTGGCCATATGTAACCCTCTCCATTACACCACAATCATAAATCTGAGGTTTTGTGTGGTCTCAGCTTCAATCTCTTGGCTTTTTGCTTGCCTTATTATTTTTCTGGAAACTATTTTTGTAAGCAGATTACTATTTTGTAGGCAAAATATTATGGATCATTTCTTCTGTGACTTCGAACCTTTACTTGAACTCTCCTGCTCAGATACGTTTATGGCCACCTTTCAGATTCTATTAACGAGTTTTATAGCACTGGTCTGCCCATTTACAATCATTGTGATATCTTATGTGTATATTATTATGGCTGTCTTTGCCAGCTCATCCAACACCAGCAGACAGAAGGCCTTCTCCACCTGTAGCTCCCACCTCACAGTGGTCAGCATGTTTTATGGGTCCTTGATATCTGTGTATTTAGTTCCACCAAGTAGTAATTTGTTAGCTATAAAGAAAACCCTTTCCATATTTAACACCATGGTAATTCCATTGCTCAATCCTCTCATATACAGTCTGAGGAATAAGGACATGAAGATTAGCCTGGACAAAATAATACATTTTCTAACATCTAATATATAAGAGAAACTTATGATTCTCCAACAATATGTTAAGAATGGAGGATATCCGGTCTGCTCTCACCCTTACTTTCACTCCCGTCCCTCCCAAAATGACAAATAACCAATAAAATCCTTTGTCCCAACAGTCCATGTACAAGGTCTCCCTTAAACAGATATCTTGGGTATGTATTACTAATCGGCTATTGTCTTGCTACTCCCTTTTTTATATTTCCAATCTGTCTAAGAAAGAGTTTACTATATGTTGAACTGATGGTCTAAATAACGAAATAAAAAAAGTGATTTACAGATACATCTTTCTTCCAAACTCTACTTTGTGCATAGGTGCATCGTGCTATCTTTAAATCTTAAATGCTTTTCAATGGCTTTTTTGTGATATATCACAATGAGCTCAGCTGGAATATGTCAGATAATGATTGCTACAACTTTATTTTTTCAGGTCCCTCTCCAAATCTTTTCTTTCACTTTAGCCCAACTGTATGTTAACACCGCTTTTTGAAATGATCTTTCAAAGACAGAGATAAAGACTGTGACTGCTTTCTACAATATCCCTGAAATGCTAAGGGAAATAAGAAAATAAATATTATGAACCAAATGTTGTGCTAAAACACCATCTCCACAAGAACCAAAAAATAGGCAAAGTGCAGAATCCCCCCATTACAGGCAGAGCGGCATTCCCCCCCTTTCCACAGTGTGGCATTCCCCCCTCCTATTCCCATAGGCAGTGTGGCATTCACCCCTTCCCATTGGCATAGGCAGTGTGGCATCCCCCCTCCCATAGGCAATGTGGCATTTCTTGCTCCTATTGCCATAGGCAGTGTGGCATCCCCTCCCATTCCCATTGGCAGTGTGGCATTTTCCCCTCCAGTTCCCTATAGAAAGTGTAGCATTCCCCCTCCCATTCCCCATAGATAGTGTGGCATTCCCCTGATCCCATTCCCATAGGCAGTGTGGCATTCCCCTCATCCCATTCCCATAGGCAGCGTAGCATTCCGCACATAGTCACACAGACAGCCAAATTAGAGTTCGGAATTCCATGCAAGTGCAGGCTACATGGTTAATGGCCCCCACTGCTGCAGACGCTCGTTAACAGAATTCATCAAGGGGCACCATCGTAAGCACGTATGCTGGTTCCCTCTAGCAAAAAGGTGTCGTTTGTGACCAGAAATCTAAAGTTTTTGTAGTCACAAAAACAGCCAAATCAGGGTTCAGAAACCCCCAGCATGTGCAGGCTAAACCCGTAAACTTACGCAGACAAGAATGCAAAACGCAGCTTAACTCATTTTAATTCGGCAAATACTCGGTTCGGCATACGAGCATTTGTCTGCAAACAAGCTATCTATGACACAAAAACACAGCCCGGAATCCCACAAACTGGGAAAGAGGCAGATGCCAGGACTTTGCAGTCATTTCACATGCTGGAATGCATATGGGAGAGGCTCTCAATCAGTTCTACGGTTCAAGGACACTAAATAATATCATTGAAAAGTAAAAACTCTCATATTATCTCAGCCAACGCAAGCAAGGCGGTCTCTCATATGTGGATAAACCTTCAATCTGCCCAAAATGATTTATTTTGGACAAAACAATGAAACACAGCGCATTTTTATTATATACCTAAAAGAGTCCATTATTTCTTTTTAACGTAATCCTCATTGTGCTTCAGAGGCTGCAATCAGGTTTAGATGAGCATATCTGCTAGCAAGGTTGAGCTACAATGTTATGGTCTAAAGCAGTCCTCAAGGCCCACCAACAAGCCAGGTTTTGCAGATATCCACAAAGATGCACAGGTGGAGTAATTAGTGCAGCTGCCGAGCAATAGAGCTGGCTATTTGGAGATCCAAAAAACATGACATGTTGGTGGGCCTTGAGGACAGGGTTGAGGACCACTGGTCTAAAGCACCTAACCAGTGGTACTTGAGATCTTATCAAGTGGTACTTCACAAGGCTTTTGACTGACACCCAACTTGATATGCTGCCATATATAGTATTGATGCAGTTGGCCAGATCAATTCATGCAAATTAGACCACCGAGGCTCTGGACATGTTTGCCACACATGAGCTGCTCAAATTTCCCCAAAAAGTCCGGCTGGTGGAGTGGGGCGACTTCCATCATGGCCTTTGTCCCAGAGCATGCAGCCAATGGAGGCTCTCCCATCCAGACAGGTGAGTTGATTTTGATTATTTGCTATATATGAAGCCTGATGTGTATAAGCAAAGGTATATGACTAAGGGCATGGAATTCTAATGGCCCGAAATGCGTAAAAGACACTGCAGCATGTGCATACTGTAAGATATTTTTATAATATTTCTGGACCAATGAGCATGATCTTTTAATGGATTCAATAAATGACAATTTTTAGACACACCTGGGAGCTAGACTTTTTTGGTAAATTTGATCACAAAAGGTGATAAAATATGTCTGTGTTTTTTTTTTGCCCTAAGCGCTTTAAATGGCTATTTTCTGTGTTTTTAACTACTGTCTTTAGTTGGGTGACATCCAAAAGGTACCATCCTCGTGCTACTCGAGATCATTAGAAAATGGAACATGATCAAATAGGCTAAACAAGATCTACCCGACATATTCGGGGCATTGTTTCAGAGGGTGCACCGAGAGGGGAGATGTACTTCGCATACGGTGGAACTGCCCAATGGTTGCGCGTCTTTGGCAACAGGTCCAGGATGATAGGAAGAAACATGGGAGTTACACCCAGGCGAGACCAATGGGTGGCGTTACTGCGACACAAAGCACCAAAATTTTTTTTACAAACAGAACAAATTTTTCACATTTATCATGATGGCTACCAAACAGTCCATTGCAAAAGCTTGGAAACAACAATTCGTCTTGATCTCAGAGGTAAAAGCTAGAATGAACAGGTTCTTTATAAATGAAAAGCTTACCGGCATACTAAACGACAAGCACAATCTTTTTCTAACTATTTGGGAACCCTGGATCAAATATGCTGCCCCCAATCTCTCTTCATTGGCATTAAACTAACCCCAGATTGAAAACCCCATAGGAGAGGGTCAGGCACCACCACCAACCCCCCTCCATACCTACCCCACGTCAAATCCTATTAGAACCCCACTTTTTCAATTTTCCGCAGTTTCCTATAAAATTTGTGCAGAGTTAAAAGTTAAGACTGGTGTTCGAGGGGAACTCTCTGCAGACCCCCCAATTTGATCACTCTTACCATTCTGTCTCTTGATGAAGCTGATGTGTTATGTCACTGTTGACAACAATATCCTGTATGTATGCAAGGTTTCAACCCCGATTTTTGTAAGGCAATGTTGTTGTGACATTGAAAACTCAATTAAAAGATTGATTCCGAAAATGGAACATGGTAATGGAAAATGGAAAAGGTAATAGCGCACACATAAGGGTTGATTCAGAGCCACTTTATCACATTTTTTTGCGTGAATATTTCCATTCTCGTTCATTTTTTCCCCTCGTCTGATTCAGCAAAGCCTATTTTCTGCGAGAACTTTAGTGTGAAATGTTTTCATTTTTGCATGATTTTTCGTTTGGTAGCAAGACCTCCATAAAAATGATGAGAAAGGGGCTCTGAATCAACCCTATAGTTCCAAGATTAGGTTGCTTAATTTCATACCTAGCAACGACTCAAACAAATGGTTTGGCTTTATTAAGCATATTTTCATGGTGACTAAACAAGTCGTTGCAGAAACATGAAAAGAAATTTCAATTCCGTAGCTAATTTCTCATGTGAATGGTAATATATTATTATGCTTTAAAAAAAATAACGCTGCAAAAATTTAGGGGTTGCTCCATACATTCATAGAGGTTTGTGAGAGCTAGTTTTTTCTCCAAGATATTTTCATGGTGCTCTATTAACCATCTGATCACGTTTTAATGGTTTCTTTTATTGCCCCTTCTCTTTCCTCTTCTCTTTTTTCCTCTTATATTCTGTCTACTTTCAACTATTTCAGAGTTTAGGTTTTTATCTATCCACAGTATATGTGCATAATAATCTTCCCTCTGGCCCTTTTAGAAAATTGGATATTTTTTAGATTTGGTTTATGTATTGTGCATAGTTTTGGATCATACTTTTTTTTTTTTTTAATCAGCTGTCCTGATCTCGAAATACATTTTCTGAGACATGTCTAATAAGGATATGTATCTTTATTCTGTACATTATTTGAAAGGAAACACAGAACCCTTCTTTGTGGTGTCACAATCTTTTACTGATGCACTTACACTATCTATTAACAATCTTTATTCTAAAGTTTCGGGCATACGCCTAGGTACAGTATTTTCTTTAAACCAATAGCTCTAATTTAGAGGCCTATTCATTAATAGCGTCAGGTAGCGACAGATGAGCGACAGTAGCGGTATTTTCACAGCGCCTGCTAGTATTCGCTGTGCTTGGCCGCTGTTCGGTTGTTGACAGCGACTCAGTCGGTGTGCGGTAATGTTGAATACGGGGTTAGGAGTCGCTGTTTGACAGGTTCCGCGCTGTGTGGGAGCGCATGACAGCGAATGGCCATAGCGAACGGCTCGCAGCATATTCATTAACAAATCACACTCAAAAAATTCTCGCGCTGTGAAATGCTTGTTTAAACCCCAGAGCGCTGGCGGCGATGGGTTAAAAGTAGTTTTTTAACCCCCAAACAACCATATTTTTGGGAAAAAAAAAACAAGTTTTCAAAACATTTTGTAATATGAATACATTAATATCAGACCTGTAATATCAATTCTGCACAATTTTTTTTTTTTTACCTTAAAAAAAATATCTAACATTGCAGAAGTGGTCACAGAATTTTTCACATTTAAAAGAAAAAAAATACATAATAATAATTAATTATGAATATTTAAAGATTGTTCCATTGCAATGCATTGGAGAGCGCCAGGTAGCGAGAGGTCATACCTGTCGCTGTTCAAGGTCGCTCGCTGGCGCTGTGGGGTGAGCTGGAATAATGATGAATGATTCGCTATCTGGCGCTCTGTCAGTCGCTAAGCAGGATTGGCTTCATAAATGTGTGATTGCGGAGGGGAGCCGGCTTACTCGTGGCGGTGACAGTCATTACCGTTGGCTCACCATTCGCTACCTGGCGCTATCCCTTGTTAAATAAGGGCCTTAGTTACATGCTCCTGTTTCTCATCGCGGGTTCTTAACACATGTATACCATTTAAAAATAAGTGTTCTTATAAAAGGTTCTCTTTTCCACCCGGTGCTGAATCACCTTCAAGGTTTACAATAAAAATTAACGTCAGTTTTACGTCAGAAAAAGTAGTGCACTTTTTACACCTGGTGTTGTATCAAAGGAGTGATTCAGAACAGATGAAAAAATTCCACTACTTTTTGTGGAGGAAAAAATGCCATTCGATTAGATTGCAAACATTAGGGGCAATGAAGGGCCTTATTCATGAAGGGATAGCGCCTGGTAAAGCCCTAGGTAGCGCCAGGTGAACGCCGGACACGGCAGCAATTCCACATTTATGAAGCCGAATCTGTAGAGCGACTGGAACAATGCCATGTAGCGTCCGATTCATCATTATCCCAGGCTCAGTGTACAGCACTCAGCCTTGCAGAGCGCCACGTCTTACCTCTCGCTACCTGGCGCTCTCCCATACATTTCTATGGAAGATCCTTAAATCCCTTTCCTGATCCCAATTTTATTTTGATTTATTTTTTAAAAATCTCAAAACTTTCTGACATATATCCTGGCCTAAAGATGACATTTTTTAAACCTTTTTGGATTAATAATATTTTTATGTAGAATTGTCCTTACGTACGATTGTTTTTTAATGGAGTTTCTCTATGGCCTCATGCGCGGTTTGGAAAATGCTCTGACTGTAAGATTACGCTGTTTTTCCCAGCTTATACTCGAATAAAAACTATGATTAAAAAAAAAAGAATTGTCCTTAAGTGTCTGGTATTAAAGTGTTCATGTTACAATGTGATAACAATGTAATTCCATACATTTTCGCTTTGTTACTAGTGGATACATGTTCAAAAACAGACTTTAATCACACAGCCTGTGGCGCTATGGGCTTCAATTACATGATTTTGAGCGCCAGCGATGTTTGAGGCAGTTTTTTTGATGAATGCGGTGTGAGTTGGTCGCTCTGAGCTGGCGCTACCATTCGCTCCCATACAGTGTAGTACTGCGACTAACACAACATATTCATCAATGCCGGCCAGCGACTGAGGCGCTCTGAAACAATGATCCATGGCCGAGCACAGCGACTACTAGCGGTCGCTCTGAAATCCGCTCTACAGACGCTCATCTGTTGCTACCTGGCGTTAGTAAAGAATCATCCTGTTAGTGCCAATTGGAAAAATTAACATTAACCTCACCTCAAAGGACAGTTTCATGATTTATTTCAGAATAAGGCATGACATAATATAAGGTGGGATTCAAAGAATAACGGCCATTACAGGAGTTTTTCAAAAATTTTCAAAAGTGCACATACAATGGATATGATCTATTTTTAAGCTAAAAGGATCCAGTGGCAGTAAAACTTAACATTTATTTAAGATTAATTTAAAGAAAAAACAAAATATGCGGTTACATTACTAAGAGTTTTGGGTACAAATCATGCTTCTGCACCATCACGTCCCTGAATCATGCCTTATGTTATCTCATACACTCACACTACAGGCCCTAGATCAGCCCCACAGTTCCCATCCATATGCCGCACACCAAGAAGTATCTTATAAAAAATGTATTTTATTTTTACTTCATTGAATTAAATCCATACAATTATCAAAAAATGTCTCTGAACAAACATACAAGGCTAGATAAAAAACATATATAGACGAATTAAAAAGAAGAAAATGGAGAGTTGTCCTGAATCTGCTCTCAAAGTAAATGAACTGAATACATGTACTAGTTCATATCATTATCAATAACAATAGTAATATTAATAACTATTCCGATGTTATGATATTGCACACAGAACTGAAAATCTTTTTTGGTAGATGTGTACATAAATGTGCAGTGAATAAATAAATAGCCAAAAACTGCTGCCTAAAAAACAACCAAACTAATCAATATGAACTCCAAAGGGAGCTCTAACAATGTAAAGTGCTCTAGTGAAAAAGTGCTTAGTGCAATCTCTGGTGTGTAGCCACCTGAGAGGTGTGAAGGGCAAGGTAGTTTCTCAGTCTGCAGATATTACAAACATCAGATATAATCAACTCAAAGTAATAGATTAAAATTACATCTCCAGATCATAGGAGCATGGGACCCTCAGACCAACAAGCCGTCACCGGCGCGTTGCGTGACGCTACGCCACTTCGCCAGGGTGAATGGCTCGTTGGGTGTCCCCCATTCCTTATAAACTCATAACTATTATGTTATCTCATATCTTATTTTCATTGCAAGAAACAGTCCTTATTTTCATGAAATATTTCATCCAGGACTTTCACTATCCCAGTCCTTCTCCCATGAACATCCGGATTTTTGGATTCTCCACTGTGTGAAACCCCTGGATCATTCCACAGTGCAAGTGAGGGATTTCGTCAGGCAGCTGTGTATGCTGTGAATATTAATACACAGAATACGGCTCTTTTTGGAACAGCATGCTGGCATAGAGAAAGAAGAGTGGCCGCATCCCTGATCTACTTCTGGTCTGCAACACACTCCGTAACATATCTGAATACCTGAGTGCAGGTGCAGTCACGAGCCCACGCCTTGGACACACTCCTGATCTCCTTCCGGTCTTCAAGTCACTTCCTATCCTAGTCTATCTGAATGGCTGGGTGCAGGTGCAGTCACGAGCCCACGCCTTAGACACACTCCTGATCTCCTTCTGGTCTGCAATTCACATCCTCTCCTAATCTATCTGAATGGCTGAGTGCAGGTGCAGTCACGAGCCCACGCCTTGGACACACTCCTGATCTCCTTCCGGTCTGCAAGTCACTTCCTCTCCTAGTCTGTCTGAATGGCTGGGTGCAGGTGCAGTCACGAGCCCACACCTTGCACACACTCCTGATCTCCTTCCGGTCTGCAATTCACATCCTCTCCTAGTCTATCTGAATGGCTGGGTGCAGGTGCAGTCACGAGCCCACGCCTTGGACACACTCCTGATCTCCTTCCGGTCTGCAAGTCACTTCCTCTCCTAGTCTATCTGAATGGCTGGGTGCAGGTGCAGTCACGAGCCCACGCCTTAGACACACTCCTGATCTCCTTCCGGTCTGCAATTCACTTCCTCTCCTAGTCTATCTGAATGGCTGGGTGCAGGTGCAGTCACGAGCCCACGCCTTGGACACACTCCTGATCTCCTTCCGGTCTGCAAGTCACTTCCTCTCCTAGTCTATCTGAATGGCTGGGTGCAGGTGCAGTCACGAGCCCATGCCTTGGACACACTCCTGATCTACTTCTGGTCTGCAAGTCACTTCCTCTCCTAGTCTATCTGAATGGCTGGGTGCAGGTGTAGTCACGAGCCCACGCCTTGGACACACTCCTGATCTCCTTCCTGTCTGCAAGTCACTTCCTCTCCTAGTCTATCTGAATGGCTGGGTGCAGGTGCAATCACGAGCCCATGCCTTGGACACACTCCTGATCTCCTTCCGGTCTGCAATTTGCTTCCTCTCCTAGTCTATCTGAATGGCTGGGTGCAGGTGCAGTCATGAGCCTACGCCTTGGACACACTCCTGATCTCCTTCTGGTCTGCAAGTCACTTCCTCTCCTAGTCTATCTGAATGGCTGGGTGCAGGTGCAGTCACGAGCCCACGCCTTGGACACACTCCTGATCTCCTACCGGTCTGCAAGTCACTTTCTCTCCTAGTCTATCTGAATGGCTGGGTGCAGGTGCAGTCACAAGCCCACGCCTTGGACACACTCCTGATCTCCTTCCGGTCTGCAAGTCACTTCCTCTCCTAGTCTATCTGAATGGCTGGGTGCAGGTGCAGTCACGAGCCCACGCCTTGGACACACTCCTGATCTCCTTCTGGTCTGCAAGTCACTTCCTCTCCTAGTCTATCTGAATAGCTGGGTGCAGGTGCAGTCACGAGCCCACGCCTTGGACACACTCCTGATCTCCTACCGGTCTGCAAGTCACTTTCTCTCCTAGTCTATCTGAATGGCTGGGTGCAGGTGCAGTCACAAGCCCACGCCTTGGACACACTCCTGATCTCCTTCCGGTCTGCAAGTCACTTCCTCTCCTAGTCTATCTGAATGGCTGAGTGCAGGTGCAGTCACGAGCTCACGCCTTGGACACACTCCTGATCTCCTTCCGGTCTGCAACTCACTTCCTCTCCTAGTCTATCTTAATGGCTGGGTGCAGGTGCAGTCACGGGCCCACGCCTTGGACACACTCCTGATCTCCTTCCGGTCTGCAACTCACTTCCTCTCCTAGTCTATCTGAATGGCTGGGTGCAGGTGCAGTCACGAGCCCACGCCTTGGACACACTCCTGGGCTGGACCAAGTCAGAGGAGTGACACCCCTCAGGGAAAGAGAGGGAAAGTCAAGATCGACAAGATGGCCAGCAAGATATATATATAGCGCCTGATTTACTAAGCACTTCTGCCAGGCATTTCCACATCAGTGCAAATTAGAGTAGTAAAAAATATAATACAATATTTTTTCCACACTTGCGCTTGTTGCTGCACATTTATTAAAACATTAGCAGTGCAGGAACATGGTAAAAAATGTATACATTTTGTACTAAGTTTGTACTAATTTTGTATCACTCAAATTGCACTGAAATGGCATTGTCTGGCAGAATTGCTTCATAAATCAGGCCCCCGAACCCAGAAATATTAAATAGTTACAGGCTGATTCATTACTAGCGCCAGTTAACGGCAGATGAGCGTCTGTACAGCGGCGCTAAGAGCGACCACTAGTGGTCTCTCTGATCGGCCGTGAGTCGCTATTACAGAGTGCCTCAGTCACTGTAGTAACCTGGCCGGCATTGATGAATTTCATGTATGTCGGTCGCTCTAACACCAGTACAGCACTATATGGGAGCGAATGGTAGCGACTGCTCAGTGTGACCGACTCACACCATATTCATCAAGAAAACAGCCTCACACAGTGCCGGCGCTCAAAATTGGGTCGCTGTAGCCCAGAGCGTCAGGCGCTGTGTGATTAAAGTTTGTTTTTTAACACATATCGACCATTAACCAAGGTGAAAACACATGGAATGACATTGTTATAATATTGTGACATAAATATTTTAATGCCAGACCTGTAATGACAATTCTGCATAAAAATATTTAAAATCCAAAAAGTCCTGGAGAGGTCACACAATTATTTGAGAAAAAAAAAAATAAATAAAACCCGTTTAAACAGAAGAAAAGGAATGTCCATTGAAATTTATGGGAAAGAGACAGGTAGCGACAGGTAATACCTGGCGCGCTGGAAGCCAGAGTGCCTGCGCTATACGCTGAGCCGCCTGTGTTGATGAATTGGACGCTACATGTCGCTGTTGCAGTCGCTCACCAGAATCGACTTCATAAATGTGGTATTGTGGACAGCGCCCGGCGTTTACCAGACGCTGCCTGACGCTACAAGGCTCTACCTGGCGCTATCCCTTGATGCATAAACCCCTAAGTAATACCATTATATCATTAAACTATATTATATACAGATGTAGCAATCATTAACTGAGAAATCACAGCTCAACTAATTGGATTATCTGAGCACAGAAGCCTTTGTAAAGCATTGAAGATTTGAAGATAGCAAGGTGCACCTAGTGCAATAATCTGATGGTTAAAGAAAGCTGCATCTGTAAGTCTGGGCCTAACACTATAAACAGAGAGAGGACTAGTAAAGCCTGTGCACTGCAAATGGGATGCAATTGTGTTTTACCAAACATTTGTATAAGGGATTTGTAGTTTGGTTAATGCCTAGATTGAGGTGTATTTGTAACTAGAGATGAGCGAACTTCTTGAAAGTTCGATTCGGGCGATTCGCCGAATTTCCCCAAGAAATTCGGGTTCGCCCGAATCGAACTTTCACGAATCGCTCATCTGAAAAAAAAATGCCGGCATGGTGGCAGTGTGCAGGCCGGCTACGCTGTCAGCGGGCCGCCTCCGGCCCGCTAACAGCGCAGCCGGCCTGCCCGCTCCCACCATGCCGGCATTTTTTTTTTTATTTCAGGGAAAATTCGATCGGCACGAACCAAAAAAAATTCGGGTTCATGCTGAATCGAATTTTCCCTGATATTCGAAGCGAATTCCGGTTCGTCCGAATGTGACCGCTCCAGAGAATCACCGCCGACGGACAAGCGAGGTCCGTCGACGAACAAGCGAGCGCGCCCGCCGCCGCCTCCCGTGCGTCACTCTTAAAGGGAGCGCGCCCGCGCCGGCCATTTACAAACGCCCGGCGCGGGTGCGCACCCTGCTGGAGGGAGGCGGCGGCCCGCGCTGGAATGGGGAGAAGGTAAGGCTTGTGGGCTTGCTGGGGGGTTTCACCCCGAGGGACATCCCGATTTTGGATGCCCCGCGGGGAGGGATCTGATCTTATAGATTCCCGGGCCGATCCCCCCTGGGTGTTGGACCACTTTAAGATGCCTTGTTCTTCTGATTGCATTTGTTGGCTTTTCTGCTCATTAAAAAAAATAATTTAATGTAAATAATCAATTCAAAATTCTGAAAAGCTCAGGAGAGATCAGATGTTGAGGCAAATCATGCAAAGGGAAAATCGGGGCTATACTCCTAATGTTTTAATGCAAAGAACATATTTGTGAATAAAATCCAATCAGAGCATTCTTGATCTCTTTATTCCTTAAACTGTATATAAGTGGATTTAAGAAGGGGGTCAACATTGTATACAGCATAGCCAGGATCTTATTAATAAGAAGTGGTTTCCCTTCACTAGGAATGACGTACATGACTATTAGACTCCCATAAAGAATCGACACAACCATCAGGTGGGAGCTGCAGGTTGAAAATGATTTGACTCTTCCTGAAAAGGAGGAGATCTTCAAAATGGCTGAAACAATGTACATGTATGAAATTACTATCAAAAGAAATGGTGTGACAATCACAGGAAGTCCCAACAAAATGTCCTCCATTTTTACGAAGAAGGTGTCCGAACAAGAAAGTTCCAACAGAGGAGTAAAATCGCAAAAGAAATGGTCAATTGTATTTGGTCCACAGAATTGTAGTTGGCAGATACTAAGTATTACAAATAATGTTGCAAAGCTGCTCACAAGCCACGATGCTGCAACTAATTTATTGCAAAGTGATTGGTTCATAATGGACATGTAATGCAGGGGAGTGCAGACAGCTAGATAGCGATCATAGGACATCACCATCAGAAGGAAACACTCGGTAGCTTCTACAGATACAAAAAAATACAACTGAGCGATGCAACCAGCGAATGATACTGAGATAATTCCATGGATTACGATATTTAGCATGTTAGGGGTAATATCTGAGGTCAGCACAATGTCAGCCATGGAGAGTTGGGTGAGGAAGAAGTACATTGGAGTGTGGAGGGTCTTGCTGTAGGACACCAGTGTGATGATTAGGAGGTTTCCACATACTGTTACAAAATACATCACAAGGACCAAGGTAAAGAAAGGTAGTTTACATTTGCCCATGTTGCCGAACCCCAAAAGTCGGATTGCGGTGACGTTGCTTTGCAATTTAACCTGCGTGTCACAGGAGAAAAAAAAAATACAGCATATCACATAGTAATTAAGGTATTTTTTCTGATATTCATATAACAAATTCATAACAAATCTTGTAAGAATACGTATGAATATTGTTGAGCGAACACGGGTTCAGCAAGTTCGACCACATTGACCCATAAATGGTCTACACATACATAAGATGGGTGACTGGTGGGTGGCAGAGGAGTGGGCGGTGGAGGGTGGTGTCCACCTGTCAAGGGGCCCCAAGAGGCCCGGACCGGGACTGTTAAGAAATAAAATTGCAGCGCCCAGAAAGTGGTTGTGGAGATTCAGGGGGGCAACTTAACATAATGCAGAATGTGTAGCATACAGGAAGCGATTGTACACTTACCTGAGCCAGCTTCCAGTGTTCTAATTGTCTTATTGTAGCCCCGGCCATTGACATTGTGCGAGATGAGATAAGGCAGGCCCTAATCACCATCATAAGTGTATAAACCAAACTGCTTATACTTCAATGCAGTTTGTTGATATAAACTTTTCATTGCGTTAGCCCCTCTTTGTGGTTTGCCTTGTATTTATAGATCTTTTTTACTAATTATTGTAATGAATTTTGTCTGAATGCCGTTGGGACCAAATTTTTGCATTCTAATTATTTCTCCTTTCTCCTTCCTGTCTTGCATTTTAATTGTGTTTCTTTTGCCCTTATTCATCAAGCGATAGCGCCAGGTAGTGTCTGACGAGCGCCAGGTCCCGCCAGCTAACGGCGGCTACCGACTCAAGTACGCCCGGCGGTCACAATGACGCATTTATCAAGCTAAATGAGGCTAGCGCCGGCGAGAGCGACAGCTAGCGCGGGATTCATCATGTAGCCGACTGCAACGAACAGCGCCGCTGCTAATCCCATCACAGCGCCAGGTATGACCTGTCCCTCCCTGGCGATGTTCAATGCATTTCAATGGAGCAATCTTTAATTAATCATAATTACTTGCTATTAATTTTTTTTTTTTTAATGTCAAAAATTCTGTGACCACTTCTGCAATGTTAAGGTTAAAAAAAAAAAATGATTTTGTGCAGAATTGATATTACAGGTCTGATATTAATGTATTCATATTACAAAATGTTTATAAAAACTTGTATAATTTTACAATCAAAAAATATGGTTGTTTGGGGGTTAAAAACTATTTTAAATCCATCGCCGCCAGCGCTCTGGGGTTTAAACAAGGAATTCACAGCGCGAAAAAATTCGGAGCGTGATTTGTTAATGAATCTGCAGCAAGCCGTTCGCTCTGGCCATTCGCTGTCAGGCGCACCCATACAACGCTGAACCTGTGAAACAGCGACCCCTAAGCCCGTATTCAACATTACCGCACACCGACTGAGTCGCTGTCAACAAGCAAACCCCGGCCAAGCACAGCGAATACTAGCTGGCGCTGTGAAAATCACGCTACTGGCGCTCATCTGTCGCTACCTGGCGCTATTAATGAATCAGCCTCCCCGTTTGTGTTGTGTTCCTTTCTAATTAAAGATATTATGTATATTTTACATCGAAGTGGTGCGGTCTGTCTGGTCAGGTTTCTGTCCCATTCTAATTCAGGTAAGTGTACAGTCAATTCCTATCTGCTGCACACTTTGCAATATGTTAAAGGGCACCCCTCAATTGCTACTATTGGCTAGAAGCTGGTTGATGGGCTACACCGCTTTGACGGGCTCCGATGCTGAGATAGAGGGTAGATGACAGATGCTTTCCTACCCATACTAGTGGTCTTTCAGTCAATACATCAAGATTACTTTTGCACAGGATGGAGAGTAGACCCAGGTTCCCTAGCTTGGTGGGGACCCTCAAAAAGCATTTATGCATTATTGGCTCTGACTTTGTTGGTGCCCCCAACTGTCTTTCTAATCTATCTTTCATAAGATCCTGTCTCTCCCCCTCCCTTCTGGTGTATCAGTTGTCTTCCTGCAGTATGTGTGCATGTCCATATGCTTTATCCAGCCTTCTGTTTTGCCCTGGCTGTAAGTCTTAGTAGGCTTTCTATATAAAAAACAAACATAAAAAATCCAGGCAACAATTCAAATGCACTAAAATAGCAAATAAATAGCAAATAAAGCAACACTAATTGATATTTAAAACAGGATGTTCAACACCACTATATTATTCAGCAACTACAAGTCCAAAAATATCTTGGAGATCATTGCCTATTTTAGGCTTAATATATTGCTGGGGCCGCTAGACACCTTTTTTTCTGTGTCCATGTGCAAACAGGGTTTCTATTGGCTACTGTATATCCCATGGGACTGCTTGAATCACACCTTCCTTCTTGTTGGGATGTGGTGTTCTTGTTCCATGTCCAGTTTCTGTTTCAGTGAATACATTGTTAAAGGGACACTCAAGTCCCTTCCTGAAAAATAAACAAATAGTGATCCTGCTAATGTAATTAGCAGGTGCCCTGCTATGTGATCCCCCCCCCCCCCCCACAGATCACCACAGCCAACTCACCTCTTTCCGGCCCCACAGCACGTCTGAGAGCAGCGGCTCTGATGGTCGCATCCTCCTCTTTCCTCTAGCAGTGCGTGTGCCCGCACCAGGCATTTGTGAGTGGCCGGCGCAGGCTCCCTGTTGAAGGGAAGTTCCATCAATTCCCCTGTTGAAGGGAGGCGGAGGATGCGCCCGTCCGAGCCACAGCTCTTAAATGTACCGTGAAACCAGGAAGAGGTGAGGTGGCAGCTGCGTCCTGGACACTCCGAATCCAACCCCCTCAAAGTCGGTGGTGCCACAGACACTGAATGTCCCCCACCGTCTTCCCGGAAATCCTGTCCGGCTGCTTGAAGTGCCGCACCCTGTCCGATGTAGAGAGAGTCTGCTCTTGGACTTCAGGAAGATGGCGGTGGGCATTCAGTGCCACCAGCTTTTTTTTTCTTTTAATACATTAGCAGGATTGCTATATGAAGTGAGCTGTCACTTGTTGGCCCTCTGTTTTCCCTCCCTAGGTCTACAAACCCCACAGGACTGCCTGGGGCATGTTCAACCTCACCCAAACAAGCAGGTGTGTTACCAGCCCTTCTTCAAGTGCTAGGCCTCCTGTTCTCTGAACGCCCGTGCCAGCTTAGCCATGCTCTTCAAAGTCCTGTGTTGCTCAGCAAAGTCTTGCAGCTTTTCACCGGCTCCAGTTGCTTCTCATTCTTTGACACTGCACAAGCGCAAGACTGGGGGATGGGCACAGTGCCTGATGGGATACAAGATGGTGCTGCTGATCCGGAGGTCACCCAGGATCCGAGAGACCTAGAAGATAGATGTCCCCACGAGGTGAGTGCAAACTGACCAAAACTAAAACAGGAGGGGGGGCAGCAGTCCAGTGAGATTTGGGGTTTAACCTCCCCCCGATGTTCCTCTTTAATGTAGCATTAATACTACATAATCATTACAGTTGGCCTTTTTATAACAAATGGCATATGCTTTTTTAACATTTACAAACAACTTGCAACAATTCCTGCTCAGCTCTATTAAATTTGCCACAAATCTTTTCTATAGAAAATCTTTGCAATGAGATAAGAACGTGTCCAACCAGTAGAGGTGTTTTTTTTTTTCAATTAAGTTCACACTCAAAAACAACCCCAAAGTTAACCTTGCTCAACCCAATAATTAGCATGAACCCCAGTGGCAAGAATAGATTTTTCTAAGTAAAGAAAAGGGAACAACACAAAAGGCGTGCCTGACTATAAATACATACACATGAACAATGTATTTACATTAGATCATTACATCTTTTATTTATTTATATATTTATTTCATTTTAAGCATGAAAGCTAAATTTGCAAAAAAACTAAACTTACTAAACTGGCAACAACTTTTTTAATCTACCATATAAACAACTAGGAGAAAAAATACAAAAAAAAAGCCTTTTCATTTCAGTGTTTTTGGATAATGGTGACTATCCATTAATACAAGTCTTTGTGAAACAGATGATATTTGAACCTTAGCCACATATGAACCCAATAAAGGCAGCTGCCCTGCGCCTGTAAAAGACTCCATTTTATTTTTGTTGGAGGGCTGGGACCAAAAAAAATGTAAAAAACACCGGGAATTGCATTGGGGACACATGATTTGCATGCCCAAATCACAAGTTTGCAGTGCAACAAGAAAGTTCAAAAAATATGTCCAAAAACAATTCCAAACAGCACAGGAACCCTGTGATACATGCACAAGCAAAAAAAAAATACCAAAAGTGCCCAAAATAATTTTAACCATCCCAGCCCATTGAAATGTATGGGATAAGGCCTTACAGTGCAGGCTAAGGGCCTGGTCTTATCTGGCGTTGTAGGGAATTCAGTGCGGCCACTCATCTAATTTCTGGCACTGTTGATAGATGGGACACTACCAGGCACTGTCACATGCGCTCTGGATTTTTGACTTGAAAAATACACCTTTTGAACTGGGACCTGACATTGCCCTACACTTATCTTGTGCTATGTGGCCTTAGTGTTAAATAAACCCCTTAAAGTGGACCAACACCGAGAGGTGATCGGCCCGGAAATCTATAAGATTCCCGGGCTGATCACCTCCCACCCCGCGGGACATCCGAGATCGGGATGTCCCGCGGGGTGAAACCCCCCCAGACACCCCAAATCGCTTACCTGATCTTCGGCGGCGGCCGGCCGCTGCCGCCTCCCTCGCGCCCCTGTAGGTGTGCGCGCGCCCGCGCCGACTGTCTGCGAATGGCCAGCGGGGGCGCGCGTGCGCCGAAAGTGACGCGAGGGAGGCAACGGCGGCGGCAGCCGCTTGGACGTTCCTGATCCCCGCCTGGACGTTGGCGGGGATTGGAACGTCCAGTCACGTGGGAGCGGGGACAGGTAAGATTTTTGGGCTTTCTGGGGGGTTTCACACAGCGGGGCACCCCCGATCGGGGTGCCCCGCCGAAGTGGACCAAAACCCAGGATAGTCAAAATCCTGGGTGTTGGTCCACTTTAATGTACACAAAGGGGACTAACTGATTCATCATTATTTGTGGGACATTCACAGGTTTATGCCCGACTGCCACATCTACCAAACAAAATGTGCAAATGTGCTCTAGTTCAGTTTAGTTGGGCGAATGCTAGCAAACACTTAGGCCCTTATTTATGAAGGAATAGCGACAGGTAGCGGCTGGTTAGTGGGAGGTAGCGCCAAATAGCGACTGGTCAACGCCTGGTCAACGTCGGACATGGCACACAATTGCACATTTATCAACCAGAATCTGTGTAGCGACTGGAATAGCGACATGTAGCGGATGATTCATCAATTTCTCATCCTCAGCGAACAGCGCCAATGTTGTGCCTTGCACAGCGCAAGGTATTACCTCTCGCTACCTGGCGCTCTCCCATACACTTCTATGGCAGACACTTTTCTTTTTTTTTTTTTTAAAGAAATTAGTACATGCATTAAACATTAATTCTGATTTGTCAGGAATGTTTGGGAATTTTTTTTTTTTTTAAATGTATTTTGGAATGTGTCACTTGGATGTCCAAATTACAGCCCTCTCCCAATGTCATTTCAGTTATTGTTAGCGTTTTCGAAGGTGTCAAACCCCCCAAATAATCTTTTTTTTAAAACCGCTACAGGCGCTCTGTGCCGCAGTCAGCTAACAACAGCGCCCACGCTCTATGATAGTAATCTCTTTGATGAATCCGTGGTGTTGCGGCGAGGCCCAGCCGCTCTGCTGAGTCGCTATGTGTAGCAGGCAGCGGCGCTGTGCTGATCATACATGTGTTTTTTTTTTTTTTTTGGTTGCTATTTCACTTGTTACGCCCCCAGTCGCTGTTGATAAATACGCAGCAGACACGGGCGCAGCTGACTCATCGCTATACGCTATTGCGTATCCTAGCAAATTGATAAGCGTATTTTGGCGTATTTTAGCGATGCGTGTGTTTATTTTTTTTTTCATTTTACTTTCATTTTGCAACTTCCGGTTTCCACCTCTGAGGACTAGAAATGAGGCCCAGACGTCGAGCCATCCCCCTCCCCAGCTACTCCTCTGAATCTTCCTCCCCAACCCCCCCTCCTCCCCCTGTCTCCCCTGGTCCCTCAACATCCCCTGTCCCCCCCACACCCAAAAAATTAAAAAAGAAAACGCGTCGATACGCAGGTGAACGGCCAGATGGTCAAAGTAAGTATATGTTCCATTTATGCTGTGCAACCATATGCAACCATATATATGTATTGATGTTTGTTTTTAAAATGTGTTTTTTTATAGGATTTTTTAATTAGGGAATACGACTATGCCTGTGGTGCAAAGAGGCGCATAGCGCTGGAGGTGAAGGCGACTGTGTCCCGGCGCTTCCAGACCCAGCTCACAGTCCGGTCAATAGTATAGAAATGGTCGGACTTCAAGCGCCGGGACCCAGGGGGCGTTTATAGGCTCTATGATGCCTATGCTTCAGGTAAGTATCAGCTCACAACATGTAAATCATTCCACTAATGTAGTATTATCAAGATATTTTTTTTTAGGGGGGGGTTTTAAAGATGTCCTTTTTTTCCCCCCTTTTACACAGATAAGTGTCCTCCCCTGGGCAAATGTGGGAAGGGTTTCCTCCCCCACAGAAGAGTGGTGGGGTCAGATGAATCTGCCGGGGAGGGGCCCTCTTGCCAGTCCTATCTTGAGGACCCAGGGGAGGAAGGGGATGACGCCCCAGAGGAGTGTGCTGCTGGGGGGCGGGCAGTCTGGAGCCTCAGCCCCTCACAATTGGACTCAGTTGAGTCCACAAACCCCGTGGGCCACTCTCAAGTGGGGAGTCCAAGTGGGGAGGTGGAGGTGAACTCACCCACACTCCCTCGAGGATCTGGGAGTGAGAGGGAGGAAGGTGGCCCATGTGGTTTAGGATCTTCGGGCCGATTGTGAGGAGTCGAGGCTCCACGCCTCCTCCTCAGAGTCCTTCCTGGGATACCAGCGGAAGTTCATCCCCTGGTGAGTGCGTGGCCTCACCACATACATCAGACGTCCTATTGAATCAGCTGTGCGCGCTGGATCTTAGCCTCGTTACCCACGGCCGGGGTAACGCAGCATTTAAACCCGTTGATGCAGGCTTGTTTTGAGGGGATTTTGTAAGGCAACGCTCTTCTCCCATATTTTAAAGAAAGTGCCTGATGTGGATACGTGCGCATTTTATCTTCATTCTGGTAAGCGCAATAAAGTTGCGGTTTTAAAACCTTAAAGCAGTATCACGCTATGTGTTTTTTCTGGTCTTTCCCTATTCATATTTCATGATCCCCAAACAAACTAATGGAGACCTGAAGGAGAATCTTGATATTTATAACAACAATTGAGGAGATATTTAATTTTGGAAAGTTTAATGCTTTATCACAAGAGTGTTTCTGGTACGTGCATTTAAAATCTGGTGCTGGGATACACAGTGAATTGTGAGCACTTGTGGTGATTGTTACCCTTGATTGTGGAATCTGAGGATCTAAATATCCAATCATTACTTCCACTACGCGGAGTCACGCTGTATATTATATAGCATTGTATTCTGCATTCTTAATTCTTGTTTGTCTGTTACAGGTGATCCTGGTGACTTAGAACTAATCCTGTGCCCTTGTTATCTGGTTTTTAGGGCATCATAAAGCCACCACCTCCACCAGCTATGTGCCAGACCTTGGCCGCGGGCATAGTCGTGGTAAGTGTTTGTTGTTAACCCTCACATGCCATATGTAATGACATTCCAAAAACATACACATGTTTACTGGTCCATAGTACAAGATCGTAGTGTAATTTAAATTAACCTCACAAACCCCACTCCAGTCCAATCCAAGTGTAAACCACCCCAATGTTTCTGCGTACACCATGATGGTGGCTAGCAAATGTCTTAGTTTTGTAAGTTGTTCCTGCTAACACATGTTGCACACTCTACAATTAATATTCTACCCTCAACTTAAATTACTGCCTTAGCATTGCACTGTAAAGGTTAGTGGCACATTATATTGATGTGTCCATGTTTCACACATAAATAATTCCCATGACCTCACAGACCAGTAAATATGCTAATGTCTGACAACATGTGTGTAACCATTTGTTTTTGGTTTTGCTTTCTCATGACAGATGTTTCCACGCAGACGGATCCAGTGACCATACTCCCCTCCCCAGCTCCAGGGACGTCCAGCAGCATGGGCCACAGCCACAGCTGCGATGGTGAGTACATCAACTTCATATGCCAAAATACTTAGGACACCTATGTCTTAGTCTAAAATCTATATTAATTGACAATGTCCCTATGTCTTTTCTAAGCACACATCTAGGTTACATTTGCTCGACCCACAATCCTAAATGCATGTCTGCATGCTTGATTGTTGGCTCACATTTTTGTTTTTTACACGTATTGGTAAAATGTTTGCTTTAAACAAAAATATTTGCCTGCTAAGGTTGGGAACTGTAATATGATTTTCACAAGCAGTTTAATCGTTAGGACTTTGGCCATGATGTTTGGCTGTAAATAACCCAATAAATGCCTACAATGGGACTTATCCCTTCATTTCTTCCAAAGAGTTCATACTAAATGTATGGTTTGGATGATAAATGCACATGTAAGGCAGGCGCTACTACTCATATGGTAACACATAAGGGCCCAATTTGCACCAATGTTAATGTGTTGGTCACCTAATTAGAGCAAATTACATAACTTTCATACATCTGTGTATGTTTATATCCCATTATTTGTTTAAAAATGTTTCTTTGTACAGCTTGTGTAACCGAGCATCGCAGACTGTGGCAGTACGTCCGACGAACGCGCCTTATGCTGCTGGGCAAGAAGAAACAGCGTTAGGGTGGGGGGTATGGTTTGTTCCGCTGTGCGGATTAATGTTGCCACGTTGGCCGCCTTTGAAGGCAATAAATGTTTTGTAATTTTCTACTTTCAGTGTGTTGTGCCTTCTAAAGCATAGTTTAAGTGTCTAGCAACCCATTACTTATAACATTTTCTCACACATTGTTAGCCATTTAATGTGTTAACCATAGTAATGTATGGCAAACAATGTGTGTCATATTTTTCTGCCTACATGTACATATCTAGATCTAGAGACTTATCCCTGACTGTGTTAGTAGGTATGTCTTCTCAAAAACACTAATTGGAGGTTTGGTTCAAACATTTATTCCTTGAAAAGAAAATCCTTAAAATTAATGTATTTCAAGGTAACATGAAGTGCCACAATTATTCCCTGGGTGGCCTGGGAGGTTGGGATTCATTGCTAGGGTGGTGTTGGGGGACAACAGTGAAGTAAAAAAAATAGACTGCTGTTGTATTAGCTGATGTATCAACAACAAAGTTTGGTCCTGGCGCTGTCCAGATTCTTGTATTGCATTGGACATTTGTTGTATTGCATTTGTCATTTCTTGTATTGCATGAAGAATAGTGCTGGTGATTTTGCACTTCTCGCAGTTGCTGCAGGTCCCGAATTTGTTGCTGATCCACCAGCGACTGATTTTCCAATGCCGCAATGCGCTCATTAGTTCCAGCACGCGGCTGTTGTTGACTGTAGCCCTCCAGCATCCGGACCGCTAGCTGGTAAAAATCTGCACTTGTGGGTGCAGAAGCTCTTGTTGTAGGATGATCAGCCTAAAACACAAAAAACAAGATTGTAGTGAAGCAGGAACAATGCAGGTAATCCCCTCCCAGACATTTTAAAAAAGGGTTCCATTATAATGTACCGTTGCTTCATCCTCTGTAGCCTGTCCACATGGCACTTGGGCCGAGGACAGAGCCTGGGTTTCCGCAATGGACTCCTGCTAAACCACAAATATGTTGTATGTTACATGGTGGAATCATTGTGGCAAACAATAACATACACACATTGCTCAAATTACACATACCCGCCATCTCACAGATGTTTCCGACTTGGGCCCTCACTCAAGCTTTGCCCTAAAAAAAACATGTTTAATAACAAGTTGGACTAATAATTCCAAAAAACAGGTTAGCCAACATCCTTACTAGAGAATAAAGCAAAACAAACATACCCTCATCTCTAGCAGCCTCACGGTGAAGGGCCCTTTCCTGACTGCCACTTCCTGTATTCCGGTCAACTAAAATACACAATGTAGATCAATATTACCAACACTAGTATAGTGAATGTTTGTATTTTGATTTTAAAACAACCAAAAAATGCATGGAACACATTACAACAATTTAATTTCTGATCGTGTTGATGCACAATCCACTGACAATATCCATATTGAAGTTGTAATTTAAATCATGTAGAATTTTAGACTAACCAAATATACACATTGTTACTCAAACAGCAGAAAGGATACAGTGTGTTTGGAAATACACACCAACAGGGTCCGGTTGACCAGCAACACAGGAAGTGGTGTCCAAAGATGAAGCAGGGACTTGGCCTACAATGAAAATAGATGAATGAAAGACATGCCCTTGTGTTAAAGTAGCTAAAGCAAGGTTGACACATGCACTTACCAGCATCCAAAGAGTAGGTTGACTCCTGAGGAGATGCTGGTGAAAACTTCAGGGCAACTATCAGGAATCAAAGTAAGGATTTAGACATTGGTAATGTGCGGCCAAAATAAGCACCACAACAATTACTTAAAAATACCTTCAATGGCCGACTGGGCTATGCTTGAGGTTGTGGGAAGGGCCGGATTTTGGGTGTCCTCCTCCCCAGAATCCTGGGCCTCACCATGTGCACCTATGCATAAAGCAAGAGACAGGCAAGTAACACATTAATGGGGTATAATGTACTACTTCACATGTCCTACTGTTAGTTTGGCAAAATTTTTAAAACAAAATAACATAGATTAAAACAACAAGATTGAAAAATGACAAAACTAGGTACCTTCAGCCCAACCTGTGGTGTCATCCCCAGCATCAACACCCTGCAGCCGAATGAGCGGAATCTTGCACTTCAGCATCTCCTCATATGGCCTGTAGGTACTCTTTGGACCCTGTTTGGTCCCACTCTCTACAAGTAGATCATTCTTCATCTTTTGCATAAGGGCCCTTTTCAAAGTGTAGAAGCGTTTCTTGCAGGATGTGCCACTACGTGGGTATTGAGCACTGCTAGTAAGCTCCTCACCAATGGCATCCCACAATTTGCTCTTTTCTTGCTTGCCTAAACACTGACTTTGGGAGCCAAATAATAACTCCCATTTAGCCAGTGTCAGACGCACAAGATTATTGTTATCCGCAAAATTAAATTCTGGCTCCCTCTTGGCAAATGGACGCTTGGCCTTAGGTGCTGCCTCACCTTCGGCCTGTGCCCTTTTCCTTAGGGGAGGTCTGCGCACAGCACCCAACACAGTCCTACTTGGTCCAGCTGTGGCCGGCAGATGCCCAGAATTTGGCTTCATCCTGTAGCTGCACACACACCACTATACAACACCCAAGCACGCATGCAGACTACAAAATGGCAACAACTGCTGCTTGGGTGTGCCAGGTTTTATGTGCTCTAAGAACCAATCACAAAGAGGTCCACTTAATTGCTTCACACATACTGACCAGGTGTTTGTAGCGACATCTTCACTGCAATGACTGATGTTTCTGGCAACCATGTGGGAAGACAATTAAATAATTAGAGAGCTCATTAAACAAACAACCCAACATAAGAAACCAATGTACTCAGGTCTGTTAAACACATGTTAAATGTGGCTCTAAAAACGGCTATTTGAATTAAGAGCAGCATAAGTTTTATTGGACCAAACCTGACTGATGAACCATATCCGCTAAAGCACGCAAGTATCTGCTCACGTACGCTAGTATGCTTTAGCGTACGCGTGCACAAACCGTTTCAAGCACACCTGGGTAAGCTAATTGCAGACCGGAAATAGCTAAGCAATGCAAGAGGCGGCAAAGCGGACCAGTCCTTTCCCAAAGTTAAGTATAAATAGCTTTATTTGACAATCTTCTTGTATTGTTACACTGTGGCAAAGGCTGTGGTGTTTTCCTTTTGTCCCTTGCTTGAAAAAAGTGTCTGGCTGGGTTTTTGCCTTACTCTGTGTGGCTTGTTGGGTGATTTCTGTCATCAGTGCTGTTTCTTGGGAGATTTATTTTGTTGGCATATGCAAATATTGTGTAGTATACAGCAAGTGAGGATTGATTTTGGGGCCTTTTGTGGGTTGTGCAGCAAATCCCCTCTTGGTTGTGCCTAACTTAGAAAGCAGACTTTCAGCAGTCTGGTGGTTCTGACCACTATACATCTGGTTTTGTGTTGAGCTGCATTGGTGTGATTGTGTGAGGAGTGTGCTTGTGTCTGTGGTGTGTTGGTTTTCTGTTTTTGGTTTGCATTATTTTGTATCTATGGCCAGTGAGTGTGAGATGGATGAGAGGGTGATGTTTGGGTTATGAATGTATGGTTGTGGGAGACTACTGGAAGAACAGGAGGCCAGGGAGGAGGGTGCTGTGAGGCTTAGGGCACCCCGATCCTTTGGCATCCGTCTTTCAATGTGGGATTTAAGTGACGAGCAGATCAGAAGCAGATTTCGTCTGAATCGTGCAACACTACAATCCCTATATGATCAGATTAAGAGCAAATTCGATCCATCCACCAGACGCACCCAATCCATTCTATGTGCCACGCTTGATATTGTGGCACGAGGGAATTTCCAGGCAACCTCTGCCCTCCTCAGCGGAATCAGCCAGGCTACAATGAGCCGCATATTTTACCAGGTAGTACTGGCTATTTGTGACCTTATCCCTGTTTATATCAAATTTCCTGAGGATGAGGTTTAGAGATGAGCGAAGTTTTGAAAAATTCGATTCGGCTGATTCGCCGAATTTTCTGACAAAAATCGTTTCGATCCGAATTTATTCGCGGCGAATCGCTATTAACCACCCTTGATTTCCCCGCTGCTAGTAAAAAAATAACTGTACAAAAATACTCACCTGACCCCTCTATCGAATTGGCCGGGTATCCTCTTTCATTTGGTGCCATCCGATCCCCCCTAGGGGCTCGTATGGCCCCAGGAAAGCCCCCGGAAAAGCCCCCCCCCCCCCGATTTTCTGTCATTTGAAAAAAAAAAGCCCAGCCGCAAAGTTGGGCGGGCGGGAGGGAGGTAATAACAGCTTGGAAAGAAAGCGGGCGGGGCAGGAGGGAGGAATGACAGCCGGTGGGGAGGTAATGACAGCTTGGAAAGAAAGTGGGCGGGGTGGGAGGGAGGAATGACAGCTTGGAAAGAAAGTGGGCGGGGCGGGAGGGAGGTACTGACAGCGGGCGGGGAGGTAATGACAGCTTGGAAAGAAAGTGGGCGGGGCGGGAGGAATGACAGCTTGGAAAGAAAGTGGGCGGGGCGGGAGGAATGACAGCTTGGAAAGAAAGTGGGCGAGGCGGGAGGGAGGAGTTACAGCGGGCGAGGAGGTAATGACAGCTTGGAAAGAAAGTGGGCGGGGTGGGAGGGAGGAATGACAGCTTGGAAACAAAGTGGGCGGGGCGAGAGGGAGGTACTGACAGCGGGCGGGGAGGTAATGACAGCTTGGAAAGAAAGTGGGCGGGGCGGGAGGAATGACAGCTTGGAAAGAAAGTGGGCGGGGCGGGAGGGAGGAGTTACAGCGGGCGGGGAGGTAATGACAGCTTGGAAAGAAAGTGGGCGGGGTGGGAGGGAGGAATGACAGCTTGGAAAGAAAGTGGGCGGGGCGAGAGGGAGGTACTGACAGCGGGCGGGGAGGTAATGACAGCTTGGAAAGAAAGTGGGCGGGGCGGGAGGAATGACAGCTTGGAAAGAAAGTGGGCGGGGCGGGAGGGAGGAGTTACAGCGGGCGGGGAGGTAATGACAGCTTGGAAAGAAAGTGGGCGGGGCGGGAGATAATGACAGTTTGGAAAGAAAGTGGGCGGGGCAGGAGGGAGGAACGACAGCTTGGAAAGAAAGTGGGCGGGGTGGGAGGAAGGGAGGAATGACAGCTTGGAAAGAAAGTGGGCGGGGCGGGAGGGAGGTACTGACAGCGGGCGGGGAGGTAATGACAGCTTGGAAAGAAAGTGGGCGGGGCGGGAGGAATGACAGCTTGGAAAGAAAGTGGGCGGGGCGGGAGGAATGACAGCTTGGAAAGAAAGTGGGCGAAGCGGGAGGGAGGAGTTACAGCGGGCGAGGAGGTAATGACAGCTTGGAAAGAAAGTGGGCGGGGCGAGAGGGAGGTACTGACAGCGGGCGGGGAGGTAATGACAGCTTGGAAAGAAAGTGGGCGGGGCGGGAGGAATGACAGCTTGGAAAGAAAGTGGGCGGGGCGGGAGGGAGGAGTTACAGCGGGCGGGGAGGTAATGACAGCTTGGAAAGAAAGTGAGCGGGAGGAATGACAGCTTGGAAAGAAAGTGAGCGGGAGGGAGGAGTTACAGCGGCAGGGAGGTAATGACAGTTTGGAAAGAAAGTGGGCGGGGCGGGAGATAATGACAGTTTGGAAAGAAAGTGGGCGGGGCGGGAGGTAATGATAGCTTGGAAAGAAAGTGGGCGAGGCGGGAGGGAGGAGTTACAGAGGGCGGGGAGGTAATGACAGCTTGGAATGACAGCGGACGGGGCCGGCAGGCAGGAGCCCACTTTCTTTCCAAGCTGTCATTCACAAAAATCATTCTCCAAATTTATACTCTATTATCATCCGCCAAATTAATTCTCTATTATCATCCATTAAATTCATACTCTATCAATTAACTAAACAAAACGAATTCCCGCTAATCAACTAAATAAATCAGACCACAATCAAGTCCCCGAAACTTATATTCCTTTCCATTTGACTTTCATTTTATTTTCAATCATCAATTTAATTTTAATCATCAGTTAATTAAGTAATAAATACATAAGGTTTGTCCTATTTCCACTACAAAACATTACCAAGTTTTTTTTATGCTTTTAATAAGGAAAAGCCGACAATTGAACTAATAAAGTAGAGCCGGCAATAGAGCTATCAAAGAAAAGCTGACAATAGAACTACTGCCTACAACTACATTTCCCAGCAAGCACTGGGAAACACCTGGTTCAAAAAGACAGCAAGGGCATTCCCGCCCCTTCTTGAAATAGTTTTATGAAATTGGTTTAAGATTGATTTAAAATTAATTAGTTTGAGAATATGAATATGCCAGAAAATCGATGGAGTGAGAGGTTATATATATATATATATATATATATATATATATATATATATATGACTTATATAAAGTGAATTTAAACTATTACCTCTAGACTCATCAATTTATTGCTACCTTTCTATGAGCATTACCATCAATGATATCACCGGTACAATTATATACACATATATCTCTTTCATATCAATTTAATATAACTCCATCTACTGACCACTGTTTATATTAATTTTTATATAATTGTATTACTAGTTATTACTATTGAATACCGATTTTATACTCATATATATATATTTTTGAATTTTTGAATTAAACACACTCTCACCACATGGACAAAATATAGATTTGGATTTTAATTGCTTTTTAGAAAACAACTAACTAGATTGGTTCCCCTTCAATATTGATCTGTTCCTTAGAAAATATTTGTCTGGACTTTCCCCCTACTCATCAAAACTTATTAATTTACTCCTTTACCACAATGTTCGACTACACTATTTCCATTAACATTAACATTACTATTCAATCATAATTAATTAACTTTTACATTTTTACACCCTTACATCCTTAATGTCACCACCTTTTTATCATTTTCATATCATATCAAATCATTTTGTATCAATTACTTTTTACTAATCCTCTAATAATTTATTCCTCATCAACCATGAGCTATATATTTATACTCTTATCTAGTGAAAAGCCGGTTACCGGCTTTTTTTCTGCTGTACTTGAGTATTTCAGTTCACCGACGCTTTAAAGGTGAAGGCGGGGTCTTCTTTGGTGGTATTATAGTTATAATTATATGGTTAATCACAAATGAATTGAATGAAATAATCAATTGTTTAAATAGAGGACTGTGAATTGTGACAGTTAATTGTACTATTGATTCAAATAAATAAATGATTATCATAATTATGATTATATAATAAATAAATGATTATCATAATAGATAATTGGGAAAAAAATAGTTGACGCAATTAACAAATTGGTTATAATGATTAAGTGTTTAAATAATTCAATAAATAAATACATTATTAAATAACTGGATGAATTAGATCTGGATGAATGGAACTGATAAGAATGAATAAATTAATGAAAGTGAATAAAATGGATATGATTAAAAATTGAATAGAAGTTGGATAAAAAATGAGAAAGTGATCAAAGAAATTGTTTAGAAAAGATTGTTTATGCACTAGAGGATGTATATAATGAAAAAAATAATAATAATAATAATAATAATAACACTAATATTAATATAATTATTATTTTTATCATCACTATTAATAATATTAGGAGAATAATATAATATCATGATCCAAGTAAAATGTATGTGGTAATTTGTGAGTGGGACATGAAAGAGATGTCTGGATTAATTTATATTCTTATTAGTCTATGGAATTATTAGTAAAATATAATATATATATATATATATATATATATATATATATATATATATATATATAATTAAAATATGGACTTTATATGGCTGTGGAGGTAATTTGAATAAAATAAGTGAAAATTATGTAAGAATGTGTGAACAGTGGATATAAAATAAGTTATTTATAGGTAAATTGATTATTTATAGGTAAAAAAATAATTACAGCGGGCGAGGAGGTAATGACAGCTTGGAAAGAAAGTGGACGGGGTGGGAGGGAGGGAGGAATGACAGCTTGGAAAGAAAGTGGGCGGGGCAAGAGGGAGGTACTGACAGCGGGCGGGGAGGTAATGACAGCTTGGAAAGAAAGTGGGTGGGGCGGGAGGAATGACAGCTTGGAAAGAAAGTGGGCGGGGCGGGAGGAATGACAGCTTGGAAAGAAAGTGGGCGAGGCGGGAGGGAGGAGTTACAGCGGGCGAGGAGGTAATGACAGCTTGGAAAGAAAGTGGGCGGGGTGGGAGGGAGGAATGACAGCTTGGAAAGAAAGTGGGCGGGGCGAGAGGGAGGTACTGACAGCGGGCGGGGAGGTAATGACAGCTTGGAAAGAAAGTGGGCGGGGCGGGAGGAATGACAGCTTGGAAAGAAAGTGGGCGGGGCGGGGGGAGGAGTTACAGCGGGTGGGGAGGTAATGACAGCTTGGAAAGAAAGTGAGCGGGAGGAATGACAGCTTGGAAAGAAAGTGGGCGGGGCGGGAGATAATGACAGTTTGGAAAGAAAGTGGGCGGGGCGGGAGGTAATGACAGCTTGGAATGACAGCGGACGGGGCCGGCAGGCAGGAGCCCACTTTCTTTCCAAGCTGCCATTCACAAAAATCATCCTCCAAATTCATACTCTATTATCATCCGCCAAATTAATTCTCTATTATCATCCATTAAATTCATACTCTATCAATTAACTAAACAAAACGAATTCCCGCTAATCAACTAAATAAATCAGACCACAATCAAGTCCCCGAAACTTATATTCCTTTCCATTTGACTTTCATTGTATTTTCAATCATCAATTTAATTTTAATCATCAGTTAATTAAGTAATAAATACATAAGGTTTGTCCTATTTCCACTACAAAACATTACCAAGTTTTTTTTATGCTTTTAATAAGGAAAAGCCGACAATTGAACTAATAAAGTAGAGCCGGCAATAGAGCTATCAAAGAAAAGCTGACAATAGAACTACTGCCTACAACTACATTTCCCAGCAAGCACTGGGAAACACCTGGTTCAAAAAGACAGCAAGGGCATTCCCGCCCCTTCTTGAAATAGTTTTATGAAATTGGTTTAAGATTGATTTAAAATTAATTAGTTTGAGAATATGAATATGCCAGAAAATCGATGGAGTGAGAGGTTTTATATATATATATATATATATATATATATATATATATATATATATATATATGACTTATATAAAGTGAATTTAAACTATTACCTCTAGACTCATCAATTTATTGCTACCTTTCTATGAGCATTACCATCAATGATATCACCGGTACAATTATATACACATATATCTCTTTCATATCAATTTAATATAACTCCATCTACTGACCACTGTTTATATTAATTTTTATATAATTGTATTACTAGTTATTACTATTGAATACCGATTTTATACTCATATATATATTTTTGAATTTTTGAATTAAACACACTCTCACCACATGGACAAAATATAGATTTGGATTTTAATTGCTTTTTAGAAAACAACTAACTAGATTGGTTCCCCTTCAATATTGATCTGTTCCTTAGAAAATATTTGTCTGGACTTTCCCCCTACTCAAACTTATTAATTTACTCCTTTACCGCAATGTTCGACTACACTATTTCCATTAACATTAACATTACTATTCAATCATAATTAATTAACTTTTACATTTTTACACCCGTACATCCTTAATGTCACCACCTTTTTATCATTTTCATATCATATCAAATAATTTTGTATCAATTACTTTTTACTAATATTCTATATAAAACACAGAGAAAAAAGTTCTTTTTTTCTCCAAAACAGTCCTTTTGGTTGTATCAATCAAAAGAAAATCCCACGGTGTGTGCAATAAACATAAGAAAATGTGATCCAAATCCTCCACCATCCAAAATGGGTGCTTACCAGATGTGGCTAGGAAACAGGCATTTAGGGCAATTTGTAGCCTCCAGCTCTCCAATTAATTTGCTGGTCACAATCCCTCTATTATTTGGTTGTATATATCCTTTTAAATATGCATAACAGGGATATCATATCCCTCAGAGAATCATAAAGGGAAGGAAGCAGAAAGAGGAATCTAGTGCAACTCTGTATAAACCATTAAATATTTTAATAAAAAGATATTAAGATGCACTCACAAAACAAGCTTCAATAACGAGCGTGATTCAAACTCCAAGGTGCAAACTGCGCAGAAGATTTTGCTTTTCTCAGAGTCTGATACATATAAAAGCCGATGGAAAAAGGTGTTCTTGTGGCTAGGCCACCAAGATTTAAGATTGCGCTCTCTTAAGGGTATGTGTCACAGAGATAACTATCCAGGTTAATAGGGGTAACGAGGATGTTAGTTTTTTCTCTGGGAATTTTGATCTATGCTGGATTACAAGGGCTTAATTAGTTCCAGCTATAAACGTATTTAGTTAGTCCAAAAGAACATGAACAATTGGTACAATAATATTGTATGACTATTCTATTATAG
Source organism: Gastrophryne carolinensis (assembly GCA_027917425.1). Classification (NCBI taxonomy): domain Eukaryota; kingdom Metazoa; phylum Chordata; class Amphibia; order Anura; family Microhylidae; genus Gastrophryne; species Gastrophryne carolinensis. Next base: position 443,594,478 of record CM051238.1, on the reverse strand, counting down.
AGTACAAATTTACCTTCAGAATAGGCATATATGAATGAAAAGGCACTTACCGCCACGGCCCGGGGGTGCTTGACCTACCCAGGGCCTCTTAGTTGATGTGCTTCAGTTATAATCCTGTCAGTGAATTGATGCACTGCTGGTGGCTTCTTGTACAGGTGTATCCAGGCCGGCGTGAAAGAAGGTGTGCAATAAAATGTCTCTCTGCTCGCAAAATCAGTAAAAGAACTTTATTTTCAGTAGAAGATATAAAACATAATTAAAACCAAGGGTGTACGTCCTGGGTGTGGGGCCTGTAGGAGTCCTGTCAGGCCAGCAGCTCTTTCAAGGTTCACGGGAAAGACAGGAGTAAAATTCTGTCTTAGAACTTGATGGTATTCAGAGTTCCAAAGTGGCCGGTCCTTGATGGCTGGTGTGTTTGCTCCCAGGTGTGATCAAACGTTGGAGGGATGAAGGAGAAAAGTCCTTGGATTAGATTCAAATAGCCGTTCATTCAGTGCAGGCAGGGGCGCGTTTCCTCGGCCTCTCTGCTGTCTTGAATGTCCAAAATGTCACCGATGCGCGTTTCGGCTTGAGCCGTCTTCCGGGTGTGGAGGGGTCAATCACTTTGGCCCCTAATAAGGGAGGAGATGACGTATCTTCCTTCTGAGGGATGATGGGAAGTGTAGTTTCAACGGGATGCGCTAGCCGGCAATTAAAAACGGGAGCCGCATCATCTGTAAGTGTTGATCTGATAAATGTCGGCTAATTTGTTGCTGGAGGCTTTAAAAGTTTTCTTGTTTCCTATAAGCATTTATCTCGGCATATTATCAGGGGAAAAATAAAAGAATTTTTTGTTAGATTAATATGTTAAGAATGGAAAAAGTATATTACAATTAAAAGAGAAACTCATGTGAAAAAGTATGTGAAAAGGTAGGGGGACTAATTGCCGTGAGGAGGGAGGTAAAAATTACATGAAAACTTTTTTATAATTGAGAAAAGACTTGCTAGCTGGATTCAAAGTAGAGAAGAGCAGAAAAAAACACATAAAAAATCTTTATAGTTCAAAAAATGGAAGTGCGGTAGTTTCTTATAAAGGCTCTGGTTTGTATTTTGGCTGGAAAGAGAATGAAAGTTCTCTATAAGAGCCAGAGGGGGAAGCGTTACAATGTATTCCTTGTCTAGCAGTGCAGTGTATCAAGGAATTGATACAATGTATTTATTTGAATGAGAGGGAGGAGGCCGCTGAGTAAACAGCTGTGAAGAGAGGTTACATGAAAAGTAACAAGTAGTAGTGGCGGGCGGCGAGCTGTCAAAATGATCTATGGGAGTAAGCCGCTGTGAGGAGATGTTGCAAAAAAAGTAACAAGATGTAGTGGCGGCTCGCGAGCTGTCAAAATGATCTATGAGCATGCGGTTAGAGCTTAAAAGTGTGCTGAGAAAAGCCGTTATGTAGAGATGTTGTTATGGCAGTCTGATAAGAAATAAAGTTAAAATATGATTAAAAGTCGCGTGAGGCAGAGTAAAAAAATTGTAAAATAGAAGACAGAAGTCTGTGAATAATTAACTGAGGTCTATAACTAATTTCAGGGTTGAGGAAATATTAAGAGGGAGTTGTGTATGCACAAAGAACTCTTTTGGATGAAAGAGGAGAAAGCAATTTATTATGGATGTATGGGGCTTAGAAACAAATAAAAGAAATAAATAAAAGAAATAAAATAAATAAAAATGAGTGAAACTAATGGAGAAATGTATACCATTTTTTGGGGATTTGGATAGGTTAGAGATAAATTATAAAAGTATTATAAATGTAAAAGCGAGTAAAATTATTAATAAGAATTGGAGTGACGATGGATTTGTTGGTTAAAGTCGAAGATTGATAAGAACAATGTGGAATATGCGGCCGCTGTAATTGTGAATGGGAAAAAAATATTAAAAAGATAATAATAATAATGATAGTAATGATAAAAGAAAGGTTGGATCGGGTATTCTTTGGGATCTGGTCATTTGTTTTCAAGAAAACAGTTCAGATCAATTTCAACATTGAGACCATTGGGAGCTAGTGTATCTAATTCGTATATCCAGACACAAGCGCACTTCTGCAACTATTACAAGAATTTATTAACAGTCCCCACTTGGTCATGGCAACTGCTGATGTCAGCTCACTTTACACAATTATCCCACATGAAAAAAGGATTAGGCGCTACACGGTACTTCCTTGAAAAAGACAACCGACTACCCACATCCCAAATCCAGTTCATCCTGGAATGCCTTGAATTTGCTTTACTCCACAATTATTTTTGGTACGAAGGGAAGTTTTTCCTCCAAAAGAGTAGCCATGGGGGGCAAATTTGCGCCCAGCGTGGTAAATCTTTTTATGGCACAATGGGTAAATGATGTATTAAAAGCAATCACCCCAACCAACCTAGTATTTTACAGACGTTACATCGACGATTGCATCTTCCTCTGGGATGGACCAGCAGAGCAACTAAAGGCATTTCTCGTATCTCTGAATTTTAATGACTGTAATATCACCTTTACCCACGAGATAAGTGAGACTGAAATTAATTTTTTAGACATCACCATATATAAAGAAGATGATCAAATTAAAACAAAAACCTTCTTCAAACCCACAGACCGCAATAGCTACATCCCCAAAGACAGTTGCCACCACCCGAAGTGGCTAAATAACATTCCCAAGGGACAACTTACAAGAGTTCGTAGAAATTGCACCGATGAAAAAACATACAGGGAACAAGCATTGATACTGGGAGAAAGATTTATTGAAAAGGGCTACTCCAGTAACCAGATTGAAAAAACCATCACAGAAATTGGTCAAAAAAGGCCGGGAGTAGGCGCATGTCATACCAGTAACAAAAAAAGACAAGAAACAACCCGGAATCTACCATTTATTACTCAATTCAGCAGTAACTTCAAGCAAATGGAAGCCATAGTCAGAAGAATATTCTGCTTACGGACTCATTATCTCACCTCAACCAAACTTCATCTATAGGAAACCGCAGACGATCCTACAGCATTTAGTTAAAAGCCATATAAACCCGCCTCTAACCAGAGAAAAAAGCAAGGGAAAATTTACAAAGTGCAGAGATTGTAAGGCTTGCAAAAATTCCTTAAAACACACCACAAATGCAACGACCAATACAACCTTTACTAATCCACAAAACCAAAGAGAGCATCAGATAAAAGGAATAACATCTTGCAACACCAAAGAAGTTGTCTACTGTCTCAAATGCCCTTGTAACAAACTATATGTCGGCCGCACCAAAAGACAGTTTAAGATAAGACTAGCAGAACACATCAGAAACATTCAAAAAGGTCTTAAAACACACAACGTTTCCCTCCACTTCATGGAGAAACACAACCAAGTACCTTCCCTTCTGGACTATTGGATCATTGAAAAAATCACCCCGACCTGGAGAGGTTCTAACATAAACAATCTCCTCTCCCAACGGGAAACCTTCTGGATATACGAATTAGATACACTAGCTCCCAATGGTCTCAATGTTGAAATTGATCTGAACTGTTTTCTTGAAAACAAATGACCAGATCCCAAAGAATACCCGATCCAACCTTTCTTTTATCATTACTATCATTATTATTATTATTATTATCTTTTTAATATTTTTTTCCCATTCACAATTACAGCGGCCGCATATTCCACATTGTTCTTATCAATCTTCGACTTTAACCAACAAATCCATCGTCACTCCAATTCTTATTAATAATTTTACTCGCTTTTACATTTACAATACTTTTATAATTTATCTCTAACCTATCCAAATCCCAAAAAAATGGTATACATTTCTCCATTAGTTTCACTCATTTTTATTTATTTTATTTCTTTTATTTATTTCTTTTATTTGTTTCTAAGCCCCATACATCCATAATAAATTGCTTTCTCCTCTTTCATCCAAAAGGGTTCTTTGTGCATACACAACTCCCTCTTAATATTTCCTCAACCCTGAAATTAGTTATAGACCTCAGTTAATTATTCACAGACTTCTGTCTTCTATTTTACAATTTTTTTACTCTGCCTCACGCGACTTTTAATCATATTTTAACTTTATTTCTTATCAGACTGCCATAACAACATCTCTACATAACGGCTTTTCTCAGCACACTTTTAAGCTCTAACCGCATGCTCATAGATCATTTTGACAGCTCGCGAGCCGCCACTACATCTTGTTACTTTTTTTGCAACATCTCCTCACAGCGGCTTACTCCCATAGATCATTTTGACAGCTCGCCGCCCGCCACTACTACTTGTTACTTTTCATGTAACCTCTCTTCACAGCTGTTTACTCAGCGGCCTCCTCCCTCTCATTCAAATAAATACATTGTATCAATTCCTTGATACACTGCACTGCTAGACAAGGAATACATTGTAACGCTTCCCCCTCTGGCTCTTATAGAGAACTTTCATTCTCTTTCCAGCCAAAATACAAACCAGAGCCTTTATAAGAAACTACCGCACTTCCATTTTTTGAACTATAAAGATTTTTTATGTGTTTTTTTCTGCTCTTCTCTACTTTGAATCCAGCTAGCAAGTCTTTTCTCAATTATAAAAAAGTTTTCATGTAATTTTTACCTCCCTCCTCACGGCAATTAGTCCCCCTACCTTTTCACATACTTTTTCACATGAGTTTCTCTTTTAATTGTAATATACTTTTTCCATTCTTAGCATATTAATCTAACAAAAAATTCTTTTATTTTTCCCCTGATAATATGCCGAGATAAATGCTTATAGGAAACAAGAAAACTTTTAAAGCCTCCAGCAACAAATTAGCCGACATTTATCAGATCAACACTTACAGATGATGCGGCTCCCGTTTTTAATTGCCGGCTAGCGCATCCCGTTGAAACTACACTTCCCATCATCCCTCAGAAGGAAGATACGTCATCTCCTCCCTTATTAGGGGCCAAAGTGATTGACCCCTCCACACCCGGAAGACGGCTCAAGCCGAAACGCGCATCGGTGACATTTTGGACATTCAAGACAGCAGAGAGGCCGAGGAAACGCGCCCCTGCCTGCACTGAATGAACGGCTATTTGAATCTAATCCAAGGACTTTTCTCCTTCATCCCTCCAACGTTTGATCACACCTGGGAGCAAACACACCAGCCATCAAGGACCGGCCACTTTGGAACTCTGAATACCATCAAGTTCTAAGACAGAATTTTACTCCTGTCTTTCCCGTGAACCTTGAAAGAGCTGCTGGCCTGACAGGACTCCTACAGGCCCCACACCCAGGACGTACACCCTTGGTTTTAATTATGTTTTATATCTTCTACTGAAAATAAAGTTCTTTTACTGATTTTGCGAGCAGAGAGACATTTTATTGCACACCTTCTTTCACGCCGGCCTGGATACACCTGTACAAGAAGCCACCAGCAGTGCATCAATTCACTGACAGGATTATAACTGAAGCACATCAACTAAGAGGCCCTGGGTAGGTCAAGCACCCCCGGGCCGTGGCGGAAAGTGCCTTTTCATTCATATATGCCTATTCTGAAGGTAAATTTGTACTCTATAATAGAATAGTCATACAATATTATTGTACCAATTGTTCATGTTCTTTTGGACTAACTAAATACGTTTATAGCTGGAACTAATTAAGCCCTTGTAATCCAGCATAGATCAAAATTCCCAGAGAAAAAACTAACATCCTCGTTACCCCTATTAACCTGGATAGTTATCTCTGTGACACATACCCTTAAGAGAGCGCAATCTTAAATCTTGGTGGCCTAGCCACAAGAACACCTTTTTCCATCGGCTTTTATATGTATCAGACTCTGAGAAAAGCAAAATCTTCTGCGCAGTTTGCACCTTGGAGTTTGAATCACGCTCGTTATTGAAGCTTGTTTTGTGAGTGCATCTTTATATCTTTTTATTAAAATATTTAATGGTTTATACAGAGTTGCACTAGATTCCTCTTTCTGCTTCCTTCCCTTTATGATTCTCTGAGGGATATGATATCCCTGTTATGCATATTTAAAAGGATATATACAACCAAATAATAGAGGGATTGTGACCAGCAAATTAATTGGAGAGCTGGAGGCTACAAATTGCCCTAAATGCCTGTTTCCTAGCCACATCTGGTAAGCACCCATTTTGGATGGTGGAGGATTTGGATCACGTTTTCTTATGTTTATTGCACACACCGTGGGATTTTCTTTTGATTGATACAACCAAAAGGACTGTTTTGGAGAAAAAAAGAACTTTTTGCTCTGTGTTTTATATAGAATATTTTGTACATATATACTAGTGGAGTGGACAGTATTTTTACACGTTTGAGCAGTATTAAGATTGTTGTGTTTGAGAAATTTTTGATTTAGCGCTGTGTTTTTTCTTTTTTTTTTGTTTCTACTTTTTACTAATCCTCTAATTTATTCCTCATCAACCATGATCTATATATTTATACTCTTATCATATTTTTATAATATCATTACTTTATATATCCATCAAATCGTTTTTTATCAATTACTTCTTACTAATCCTCTAGTAATTTATTCCTCATCCACAATGACCTATATATTTATATATTTATACTCTTACCATATTTTTATCATATCCTTAGTTTATTTATCCATTCTATCTATTCACGTCTATCCAGTTTCAATTTTACATCCCTCCATCTAATTATTTAATGAATTGTCCCTCTACTAATGATTTAATCATTTTCTATTTTTTTTTTATTTGATCAACCAATAACTAATTATTTAATTATGAACTTACAGTACCCACTATTAATATACACTAATTTATAGTATCTAACTTTCTAATGAATTGCCCCCCTACCAAAATTTTAATAAAATTATTGTTTATTTATTAGATCAATCAATAATTGATTATTTAATCATTAATTTATACTATCCACTATTAATTTATATTATCTACAATTATTTAAGATGTTCCACTATATTCAGTATATCATATTGGTACTTCTTTATTTTTTTTTCCATGATAAGTTATCATCCTACTACTTTTAATCTGTGATAATACATTCTATCACATGTAATGATTCAACCAACCTTTGTGTATCCACAGCGCTCCTACACCAATCTTTTTCCTTCTAGGGCTACACCTAAATTGAAATTGATTAACACACTACAATTTTTCCTGGGAATCACAGGTTTTCCTGCTGTAGGAGCCGCTCATATTATCCAGTTGCGCTTTATCCTCAAAACCAACTTGTCCTGTCTGTCCTGTCTGTCCTGTCTGTTCTGTCTGTCTGTCTGTCTGTCTGTCTGTCTGTCTATCTTGTCTATCTTGTCTATCTTGTCTATCTTGTCTATCTTGTCTATCTTGTCTATCTTGTCTATCTATCTGTCTATCCTATCTATCTATCTGTCTATCCTATCTATCTATCTGTCTATCCTATCTATCTATCTGTCTATCCTATCTATCTATCTGTCTATCCTATCTATCTATCTGTCTATCCTATCTATCTATCTGTCTATCCTATCTATCTATCTGTCTATCCTATCTATCTATCTGTCTATCCTATCTATCTATCTGTCTATCCTATCTATCTATCTGTCTATCCTATCTATCTATCTGTCTATCCTATCTATCTATCTGTCTATCCTATCTATCTATCTGTCTATCCTATCTATCTATCTGTCTATCCTATCTATCTGTCTATCCTATCTATCTGTCTGTCTATCCTATCTATCTGTCTGTCTGTCTGTCTATCCTATCTATCTGTCTGTCTGTCTATCCTATCTATCTATCTGTCTATCCTATCTATCTATCTGTCTGTCTGTCTATCCTATCTATCTGTCTGTCTGTCTATCCTATCTGTCTGTCTGTCTGTCTATCCTATCTATCTATCTGTCTGTCTGTCTATCCTATCTATCTGTCTGTCTGTCTATCCTATCTATCTATCTGTCTATCCTATCTATCTATCTGTCTATCCTATCTATCTGTCTGTCTGTCTATCCTATCTATCTGTCTATCTGTCTATCCTATCTATCTGTCTATCTGTCTATCCTATCTGTCTATCCTATCTATCTATCTGTCTGTCTGTCTATCCTATCTATCTGTCTGTCTGTCTATCTATCTGTCTGTCTATCCT